>OY856410.1:1318184803-1320584803 GCA_963693085.1 Alisma plantago-aquatica
TTAGTTCCACACTATTATATATAGTCAAATTGTTAAACATAAAACTTGAACGCACAAACAAGACACTATGTATTTTAATAGTTAAGAGTATGGTATCTACTCACGTTATCTGCTGGTGGCTTTGTCTTGTTTCGATTTAAGATTCCCCACACTGTAATGGAAGTGTACAACGTAATTCATAACAAAAGTTGCACAAGTGGAATGATTTAGAAACAATAAGGTGAAAAGATATAGTTGGGCGGTGGCCCACATTCCTTATAAACATTCATTATGCATAATAATCAATGTATATACAAACTAAGTCGTTTCTATGGATAGCACAAATCCTACTCATCGTTTGTTGAGTAGGATGCCCATTTCATAGATTAGGATCCCGTGGAAAAGATGAACCTATACCAAGACAGTGTTGTGCATTTTTTTCTATCAATGCACATATGTATCACGTATATACACCATAGTCCTTGACAATACATGGATTGGTTGCTCAACATTGCTACACACATTTGCGGCAAAGTGGTGGAGAGTGGGCTTTGTTTCCTCGTCAATCAAGGCATCTAAGTTGTGGACTGCCTCAGCTACAGAAGAACTACTTCAACACTGGAATGTGCATTGACGGAACATAAAGAAGCTCGTACCATCTGATCACGAGCACAGAGTCTGCAGTGCGTCCTCCTCCTCTTATCTGCAATGGCATTACTGCTCTTGCTGAGAAGTACGTTGACAGCCACTTGCGCGTCATGTCACTAAATCATCCTTCCTCTTCTTCCTTGTTACTTTCCATGTGTAGGAGACGTAGGCGCAGGCGGGCTTACTGCTTTAAGTTTCTAACTTTGGATATGCATTCACCATGGAGCACTAAACTATGTGTCAGTAGTATCTGACGATCTGCGTTTGCTTTAGTATTTGCCTGCTTGTGTGGGAGAACACATGTACCTATGCACTCCGGTGATGGAAGGAGAACGGTAGGCTGAGCAGCAAATTGTAAGTAGAGGAAGATAATAATAATAGACCATCTCGAAAGAGACGAGCACGGAGAAATCGAAAACGTCTGAGCGTACACAAAGACGTGTGTAACGGTAGGGAAGACATGTTCTGAGAAACCGGGAGTAGCAAGTTAAAAATGGGCGTCCGCACGTCCGCACTAGATCATATATTGCGGCCTACAAACCTGCATCAGGCACGTCTCACATCCGTATTCCTCCGTCCATGTTTTTGCTTGTCCCACTTCTGTAATTTTTGCATCATTCCCCCTCCTCATAGTGAATGTGATATTTATTTTCCTAATCGCATAAACCTACAATCCGGCTTATGTTACAGGAGAAGTAAAGGCCACGTGCAACATTTTGACTTGGCGATGACTTAATAATATTTATGTAACTACTCTAATTGCTAGTCTCAAATCTATTATGTCTTATTTCCTTTTTCGTATATACAGAACAATGTTAGCATTCACTCGATCATCTCCCGAAAAATGTAGTTGTTTAGGAGTTGCGCAAGAAAGTTACGTCGGACAAATGGTGAAATAAATTAAGACATGAGAGATATAAATTACAGAAATAGATATTATTTCATTATCTATTCTAACACAGTATGTTTAGCCGACAGAAAATGGATGTCTTAGAATTGAAGAGAGACATGTCAAGAAGGAAGGGGGTGATATGGTTTTAAAGTTGTTAGGGGAAAGAAGCAAAAAACATGGACAGGAACAACTGCGTGCGTGCTTGATTCATTGCTTCATTGTCCAGTCAAGCTTATTAAATTTGATTATCTTTTCAGTCTTAGACAAAAGTAAATATAATTGATGCATACAAAGCGATACTGGCTTATGGGGATTAACATAAGTGCACGCTGCAAGGATGGGGAATAATGCAAAAAACACAGAAGTGGGACAAGAAAAACCACGGACGGAGGAACACGGATGCCAAACCGTAATAGATCATCTCTCTCTCTCTCTCTCTCTCTCTCTCTCTCTCTCTATATATATATATATATATATATATATATATATATATATATATATATTTGTGTGTATTTGAAGCAGAATACTCTCAAGTAGTTTTTCATGATGCAACATTTTTTTTTAAATCTAATCAGTTGATCTTCTTAATCATCTTGTGAATAACTTATATAAAAAAATTGAGCACATTTGGACATTTATAGGTCATGTTATAAAGACCGCAAAAAGTATACAGTTTAAATTAGTTTCGTGCGTCAATTTTGTTGCCCTCGGATGAGTGACTTACACTCATCTAAATGTGCTCAAAATTTGTAGGCAGCCTAATTTCAGTATGACAATGAAGATCAATGGTTTACATCTTACAAAAAATAGTCTTGATATGCAAACATACTTGAGTGTATCTGTGCGATCTGTACACTCAAGTGTATTCTAGCCTTATATATATATATATATATATATATATATATATATATATATATATATATATATATATATATATATATATATATATATATATATATATATATATATATATATATATATATATATATGTGTGTGTTCATCGTTAATACCCGCGCGGGTAGCTCCCCGCACACCCTTCTTGTCACTTATTTTTAAAAAAATTCTCGCAATTGTGGAGGAGTATTTTATCTAGCTCTCCAAAAAAATTCATCCAAAAATAATATCATTTACCCCACCAAAATTAAAAAATACATCCATATATTTACTAACTATATATTTTCACAATTACTTTTTTAGTCATATTGTTACTTTTTTTATCAATATAGTTACTCTTTTGATCTTAGAGTTACTTTTGTGTCTCCTTCAACAATTCTTGCTTCAAGCTCATCTCCAAGATCTTGGTAGAGAGAATTAAACCCTACCTCCCATCCTGAGTTTCTGAGAATCAATCTAGCTTTATACCCGGTCGGCACATCAGTGACAATATCCTTCTAGTACAAGAAGTGATACACTCTATGAGATAGAAAAAATCCGGGAAAAAACGGATCAATATAAAATTAGATCTCTCGAAGGCTTTTGATTTTATGGATTGTCTTTTCATCAAAGATACTTTGTGTAAGACTGGCCTCCCGTCCATCACAATCACATTAATCATGAAGATCATTTCCAGTGGCAGCACCTCTATCCTATGGGAAGGAGTACCTCTACCGGCCTTCAAGTCTGTGAAAGGCGTTCGATAGGTCGACCCCCTCAGTCCCTACGTCTTTGTTCTTTATATGGAGAGGCTCTCACAATCCATTAATGCAGCAGTTACCAACAACCTTTGGAAGCCCATTCTGCTCACCAAGCATGGGACGCCGCTCTTTCACGTTTTCTTTGCGGATGATATCCTTCTCATGGCTGAAGCCAACGTTCAACAAGCACAAATCATTCTTGACGTCCTTCACAACTTTAGCAAGGTCTCGGGCCAAATGGTGTCAATGGACAAATTCCATTGTTTCTTCTCTGCAAATACATTAAGATCAGAAAAACGCTCCTTCTGCGAGGCTAGCAGATTCAAAAGCACAAATGATCTGGGACGGTACTTAGGGGTGCCCATCCTCCACCACCGCATTAACAAGAGCACACATCAACACCTAGTATCAAGCATCAAGGACCGCATGTCAAGCTGGACTGTGCGCCATCTCTCGCTGGCTGGTAGGGTGACTTTGGCAAAGGCCACCCTACAAGCTATACCATCTTATACTATGCAGACAGTGCACTTATCTCCCATCCTATGCGATGATATCAATCGACACATTAAGAACTTCATTTGGTCTGGGGGAAGAGAGAAAAAGAAGCTCTCTTTGGTGTCCTGGAAGAAAGTCACAAACCACAAAGACTTGGGCGGGCTAGGCATTAAAGATGTCTGCGCGCAAAATGAAGCCCTCCTTCTTAAAAATGTGTGGTCCTTCCTCAACAACCATCCCACCATTTGGGTGAAAGTCCTCAAGGAAAAATACATGAGGGGAAACCAGATTACCAAAAAGCCTTGCTCCTCAATATGGGCCTTCTTCAAGAGGCATATGGACACTGTAACTAGTCAATGCCACAAAGCTATCGTCTCTGGCGCCAATACTAATGTTTGGTCAGATAAATGGATAAACGGGGAGTCTGTCATGAGCCTAGACCCTTCCTAGATTGTCCCCCCTGAGCTTCAAGACATGACAGTTAGCTCGATGAGACTGGACTGTGGCAAGTGGGACATCTCATTCATCACCAACTTCATGCCACCTGCAACACATATCATCATACCACACATTCCCCCGCCAACAGGGGACTTCACAACAGACATTTGGGTTTGGTCGTATGACAACCTCGGCAACCACACTGCCTGTAACATCCCTGACCTGGGTTATAACATAACCCTGGAAGTTTTGCCTAAATGTGTAATTATATACTTGTGAATACTCCCTGGCATGTAATTAAGTTCCTCAGGAATATTTACTTTCAATTTTGCTCCTTTACATGTAAAGTTGTAGCATTGTTTTGTAATGCAGGGACCTATGTGCAAATTACCCAGTTAAAGGGGTTAACTTGCAATGTTCACAGGTTGAGATGTTCTTATGATAATAAGACATAATATGAGTGAATATGATGAGGTAAGATGGATTTTCCAAGCTTGGGCATCAAGATGCAGCTTGTGGAATAATCCTTGTGCTTAAAAACCCTAATTTGGAGTAAAGTGCAATTTACCCAAATTCAGGGGTGCAATTTGTAAAATACTTCATCTAGAGTATCTTTTATAACTCTTGTCATCATTTAGAGTATAAATGATGAAAGGGACACATCAATGAACAATCAAATAAGAAAAATGATCTTTGTGATAAAAATCACCTAATATGGGTATGGAGACCTTTCATGTATGTACCTTAGTTGAAAGTTGGCTTTCTTTACCCTTAGATCTTGAGATTTCATGAGATTTGCATAAGTTTAGATGAGTTTGAACGTGCCCTTGAGCAAGGAGGGACTTAGATGTAAATTCCATGCTATAGAGGTCCTTACGGTGTAAAATGGCCTAAAGTATATAAGCCCTTTCCCTTGCAACAAGTGAACGGATCTTTCATTTCCTTCACTTCTTCTCTTCTTTCTCAACTGACCAAGGCTAGCTCTGGAGCAAAGAAGGACGACCAAGGGTCCTAGGTAAGTTTAGATCATCCCTTTTGCTTGAATTCATGGAGGAAACTCGTTTTCAAGGTTGGATTCATGGCTAGCTCACCTAGCTCTATCTTTCTAGCCTTTCCTTCCCAACGTTTCCTTGGAGAATTCACCTTGGCTGACCTGTGGAGCTCTAATACGCCATTAAAGCTTGGAGCTTGAAAGCTTGGAGCTCAAGGAACAACCTTCAGGCGGGTTTTATAACTCTAAACTCTTTGCTTTATATGTATACTTTGTTCTTGCAATTTAGCATGTTAGTTCTTCTTCTACCTCCCTTCTTCCTTGCACTTTTGCAAGCAAAACGGTGGATTAACCGACCTTGACAGAGGTTGAAGATGATGGGCGTGAATCCCTATGTCACTTTATCAAATGACTTTGGACCCTTTTGGTCCAAACGGTTGCAAACCGTTTAAGGTCAAACGGTTTCAAACCGTTTGCCCTCAAACGATCTTGCAAGACCGTTTGGATTGAAATGGTCTCAAGACCGTTTGATAGGGTTGATAAAGGGACGATCGTTTGAGGGTATGTTGGTAATATATTGAATTTCTTTCCTGCAAAGAATCAAAGATTAATTCTTAACCAATTGAGAGTTGAAGGCACTTCAACATCCTAACCCTAATCGTGTTGAAATTGCTGTTTTAAAGCATAGATCTTGTTGAGTTTTGGGTTGAAGGACCCAAACGGTTTCAAGACCATTTGGGGGTTCTTCCAAACGGTCTCAAGACCGTTTGGGCACAACCCAAGACCGTTTGGAGGTCTAGGGTTGAGATAATCTAATGGTTTGAAGGTCCTATTGCAATAAGTTGATGAATTGATAAAAATGCTGATTTTAGACCTAATTGGAGTTCAACCCTAATCCAACCGACTTGGTTTTTGGTCAAACTTTCGGCAAACGGTCTCAAGACCGTTTGGATGATGTCCAAACGACCTCAAGACCGTTTGGGCCAAGTTTGGGCCCAATTGGAGGTCAATTGATAGGTTCAACCTTGAATTGATTCACACTGTTGAATATTGATGACCTTCCGATTTGAAAACCCTAATTGAGATGGACTTAACCCTAATTGGCTTTCAATTGAGGGTTAATTTGGTGTCCAATTGATTGAGGTTCATCCTATTTGACTCAATTTATAAGTGGTTAACATGGCTTGGGCCAATTGAGGGCTTCAACATACATATCCATGACTAATTGTATCTTTTGAACCACTTTGGAGGTCCAAACGGTCTCAAGACCGTTTGGGACCAAACGGTCTCAAGACCGTTTGGATCCAAACGGTCTCAAGACCGTTTGGGCTCAAACGATCTCGAGGTCGTTTGGACCAATCGATCTCAAGATACTTTGATCAAACGGTTTCAAACCGCATGAGCTTCAAACGGTTTGAAAGTCAAAATGGTCAACATACCCAAACGGTCTCAAGATCGTTTGAGGTCAAACGGTCTCAAGACCGTTTGGTGGTTGAAGGTTGAAACCGTTTGAAGGTGTTCAAGGTGGTTTGTACTTAATCAATTGATGATGTATTTGGTTCAATAGTGATCTAATCTAAACCCTAATGGTAACCTAGGTCATTAAGGGACTAAGTGATTAAGGAGTTGACCCATGATGGTGATCATGAGGTAAATTACCAAAATACCCTTGAGGGGTTTAATTGAGTAATACCTTGTTCTAATCAAACCCTAATCACATGATAGTGATGTTTTGGTTTATGCTAGTCAATAAGGACTTAACCCAACTTGATCTAGAGTGGTGTAATCACCATCTACTAGTAAGATGAGAGAGAAAGTACCCTTTTATGGTGGAAACTCAAGTAAAGTACCTTCTATACACATGAATGTGCATGTTTAGGGCATGATCCACCTATGTGAGATCATGGAAACCCTAATTACGATTATTAGTGAATCTTAATCTTATTTAAGAGCTTTAATGATGATGCTTCTCATACATGATGATGTTATGAGCTCAATTCACCATGAAGTGAATAGTAAACCCTAATTCTAGGGTGATGACATGTAGTATGAATAGTAAACCCTGATTGATGAAAATTGGGGAACTTGATTCTTCTAAAAGTTTGAAGGTATAATCTCTAGAATGAATTGTTTACTATTATCAGTTGAATTAACCATGCAGGTTGTCATGAGATAATGATCATATCCAGGTATGGATTACAATACTATATTCATTGAAGGCATGCCTTTGCTTTATGAATAAGTGAAATATCCTGATGCACTGTTAGTGACATCTAATGAGTTTTATGGGCTGTGAGAGCCATAAATACCATCAAGGTCATTCTTTAGAGATGACTTGTGATGAATGTATTGAGAATTGATGATTGATAAGAGTTAGGCATGTTACATTTAGTATTCTCATTTTATAGCTGCTATGCTAATGTTTATTGTTTGAGAACATGTATGATGTTAAAAGAATACTGAATGTACCTAACTAATCAAGTGTAATGTAGAGCCCTGATCATAGATCCATCATTGTCAGAAACCAAATGATGGTGAAACAAGTTTTCCTAAGGGAACTCTTGGAGCACATACTTTTGAGTATGTGGGGGAAATGGATGTGTAAATCCTTACATCCTAGTGTAGGAAAAGATGTAGATTATTATAATCTGTCAACCTTTCACTACAAATCCAAATGGTGAGATGTACCACAAATCTCCCAAAAGAAACACAAAATACCACATCGGTGAGAGATAAACAAGAAATCTTTCGATGACGAAGAGAGTACAGAACACCACTGTAACTCTAAAATAGCGAAGGACCAGATACCCTGGTAAGCTATAACAGTAGAGACACCAAGTGTCCTACAAGCTATGCTCTAACTGACTGAGGGGGAATGAGGTCATAAGAATCCGACTCTTTTAATGACCTATGTATGATACTGATGTGACTTCTTAGCGATCAGTTGGAGTATGAGTGGTATGACTCATCTCCACAGGGCATAATAATGTTTGAAAAATATAATCAACAGCGTAGTATATCTGTTAGAGTTAATTACACGTTACTTGATTGATGATACACTGAATAAAGTATATTTTCTTCATGTTTCATAAATATTGAACTCTTGCTTATTACCAAAACTACTATTGAATACTTTGAAAGCTTTTACTGCTTAAGTTATTCTTTGTTTTGCTTATAAAGCTTCTAGTGGAGAGTTATAACTCTCGCTGGGACAATTATTCGAAATTGTCTCACCCCGTAGACTTCAACTTTTTAGGTGGTCGTCGAAGACGGAGGAACCGGAATACAGGTGACCAATCCCAGCAGCAGCAGCACCAGGAGCAGCAATAAATCTCAGGTGGAGATTCAGCCTGCTATGTGGTGTAGTTAGAGTCAGTCCTATGTGTCCTCTGTACTCTCAAGTCATGGAGTCTTTTGGTTATGAGTTCTTGAGATTTTGAATCATGATGTGTATAATTACTCAAGAAGTAATTTGACAGAGATGTATACAGTTTAAATCCTTTTTCTATGGAAAAGGTTTGTGATTTCAAGCTCTTATCCTGAAAAGTTTTAATTTCCCGTGATTTTTGTCTTCCGCTGTTAATCGTTTGCTTCCGCTTATGTTTAAATCGTGTTTATATCGAGGTTTGGAGATCGGATCCCACAATTAAGTGGTATCAGAGCTCTAGGTTCGCCGAGTCTACAAAGGCATAGGACTTAGGAAGTTGAGTCTATCTTAAGAGTTCCTTCCTTATCTAATTGAATCTTCTACTCCTCAGGAGAAGAAGATACATAAGAATGTCTGAGCCACATGAGGAGCACGTGGCAGAGAGTAGCGTAGCTGCACCACAAGGAGGTGCAAGGGTTCCAGAAATAGAACAGCCTGCACCTGAGCCACTCAGGGAGCCACCCCAGTTTGACCCAGCTGACATGGGTAACCCAGCTGTACAGACGATGTTCGGGCAGTTTATGACTGCCATGACACACATAACCGACAGGATGCCTATGCCTGCACCCAGGGCACCCGTCCAGCCAGAAGGTCAAGGTATCGGGAAGACGTTCGAACGACTACGTCGTGTCGGAGCCACCGAGTACTTTGGGACTGCCGACCCCGCAGATGCTGATCTGTGGTTGACAGAGTTGGAGAAGGCTTTCAGAATTCTCAATATCCCTGAAGCTGAGAAGGTCAGACATGCAGTCTATCTTCTCAAAGGAAGCGCTGGTCATTGGTGGACAATGGAAGAGCAGAAGAGACCTGGAATGGAGATCTCGTGGGAAGACTTTCGGCGGGAATTTGTTCATAGATATTTCCCAAAGACCTTCCTAGACGAGAAGATCTCTCAGTTTGAGAGACTGAGGCAGGGCATGATGAACATTAGCGAGTATGAAGCTAAGTTCATGGAGTTGTTGCGGTTTTGTCCGCACATGGCTGCCACAGAAGAAGAAAGAATCAGGAGATTTGAGAGGGGTTTGAATGTTGATATGACTACCCCTGTGTCTTCCTTAGAAAACAGAGAGAGATTCTCTACCTTCGTTGAGTCAGTCCGAAGGATAGAGAGATCTGTGATTGAGAAGAGGCAAACTCAGAAAAGATATCCACAGTTCCAGGGTTCTTCATCTAGGGACTTTAAGAAGCCTAGATCCTCTGCACCTAACCCTCCACCACCTAGATCTAGTTCTCAGACTCAGTGGTCTCCAAGTAGAGGTAGAGGACGAGGACAAACACCTCGGTCGACTCAGAGTTCTGCATCAATGTCAGTTACTGGACCACCAAGACCACAACAACTGGAGAAAAGCTGCTACAATTGTGGTAAGGTGGGACATTTGAAGAGGGACTGTCAGTTTAAGCCTGTCAGTGTGACACAGCCTCCGAGACAAGGTCAACAGGAATCACAGAGAAGGCAATCTCAAGGAGCAGCTCGAGGACGCGGGCAAGCGTCTCAAGCTGGATCATCAGCACCACCTCAACAACAGGCTACAGCGAGGTTCTATGCTATGAACCCACCAGAGGCAGTGGTCGATCCACAAGTGGTGACAGGTCAGATGGAACTTTTATATTCTGATATGTCTAAATCTTGTGTAGTATCTATTCTGATTGACCCGGGTGCTACACACTCTTTCATCACTCGAAGAGTGATTCGTAGCTGCTATATGACAGTTAGTCATAGGACAGATAGTTTGTTGTTGGAGACTCCGTTGAGTGGGTCTGCCGTTCTGCAGGAGGTATGCTCTCCCTGCATCCTCTTCTTTTCTAAGCATCGCATTCAAGTGGACCTTATGCCGCTTGATATGCAAGGATTTGATGTAATCCTAGGTATGGATACCTTGGAAAGGTATCGAGTTGTCTTGGATTGTGAGTCCAAGTTGGCAGTGTATGCTGATGAAAGCAACACATGGATCTTTCAAGGAGAAAGAAAGATTCTGCCCACCTGTCTTGTATCAGCTATGGTTGCTGATAAGCTGATGAGACAAGGATGTTATGCGTTCTTGGCCCATGTGGTAGATGTTACCAAGGAGAGTCCTAACCCTGCTGAAGTTCCTATAGTCAGGGAATTCGAGGATGTATTTCCCGAAGAACTTCCTGGTATACCACCACCTCGGGAGATTGACTTTGAAATCAATTTGGTCCCCGATACGAAACCAATAGCCCAAACTCCGTATAGGATGGCACCTGCCGAAATGGCAGAACTCAAGAAACAGCTTCAAGAGTTACTTGAGAAGGGTTTCATCCGACCGAGTACCTCACCTTGGGGTGCTCCGGTTTTGTTTGTTAAAAAGAAAGATGGATCAATGCGGTTGTGCATTGACTATAGACAACTCAATAAAGTAACAATAAAGAACAAGTACCCTTTGCCGAGGATTGATGATCTTTTTGACCAGTTGCATGGTGCAACAGTCTTCTCAAAGATAGATTTGAGGTCTGGATATCATCAACTCCGCATTAAGGACAGTGACATATCCAAGTCTGCCTTTAGGACAAGATATGGTCACTATGAGTTCACGGTTATGTCGTTTGGACTAACCAATGCACCAACTGCATTCATGGAACTCATGAATAGAGTCTTTCGACCCTTCCTTGATCAGTGTGTTGTCGTCTTCATAGATGACATACTGATTTATAGTAAGGATGCTCAGCAGCATGAGCAGCATCTTCGCCAAGCTTTAACCTTGCTAAGAGAAGATAAGCTATATGCAAAGTTTAGCAAGTGTGAGTTCTGGCTGTCGGAGGTATCTTTTCTTGGACATGTGATATCTGCCTCGGGAATTCGTGTTGACCCTGCAAAGGTAGAATCTGTTCTACAGTGGGAACAACCGAAGACACCGACAGAGATTAGAAGTTTCTTGGGATTAGCTGGTTACTATCAAAGGTTTATTAAGAATTTCAGTTCTATATTCTTACCTTTGACCAAGTTAACCCGGAAAGATGTTCCTTTTACCTGGAGTGATAAGTGTCAACAGTCTTTTCAGCTGTTGAAGGAGAGGTTGACAAGTGCACATGTGCTTGTGCTACCTGAACAAGGAAAAGGATATGTAGTCTTCTGTGATGCCTCCAAGAATGGACTTGGATGTGTGTTGATGCAGGATAAACAAGTGATTTCTTTTGCTTCCCGACAGCTTAAGAAACACGAGGAGAATTATCCGACACACGATCTAGAGTTAGCTGCTGTGGTCCATGCCTTGAAGATCTGGAGACATTATCTCTACGGAGAAACCTTCCAGATTTTCACAGACCATAAGAACCTTAAGTATATCTTCTCTCAGCATGAGCTTAGCATGAGGCAACGTCGCTGGATGGAGTTAATCAAGGACTATGATTGTACTATTGATTACCATCCGGGCAAGGCCAATGTGGTTGCAGATGCTTTGAGTAGGAAATCAGCAACATCAACCATGGATAGAGCACAACTATGTTCCTTAGTATGCTCTAGAAGAGATATGCTTATCTCTTTAAGGCAAGACAATGTGCAGTTGAAGGTGTCATTGTTAGCTGGTTTGTTAGTTGAGATGCAGATTAAACCTACCCTAAGAGAGCAGATAAAGGAGGCACAACAAGTAGATGATGCAGTTCAGCGGATTAGATCTGAGTATGGTAGTGAGAAGCAAGAAGGTTTTCATGAGTCAGATGACCAAGTGGGATGTTATCATGGGAGGATGATAGTACCAGATGTAGATAACCTGAGGAAGTTAGTTCTGGAGGAAGCTCATTCTTCGATGTATGCTATGCATCCAGGGAGCACCAAGATTAATCGAAACTTGAAAGATATGTATTGGTGGCCTGGGATGAAGAAGGATGTAGCTGAGTTTGTTCTGAGGTGTCCTGTGTGTCAGCAGGTCAAGGCTGAGCACCAGAAACCTGCAGGAACAATGCAACCTTTACCCATACCACAATGGAAGTGGGACCATGTGACCATGGACTTTGTTGTTGGTCTACCCAGGACAAGGAAAGGACATGATTCCATTTGGGTAGTTGTTGATAGGTTGACAAAGACAACACATTTCTTACCTATCAAAACAACCTATTCTGCTGAAAGGTTATCCCAGTTGTATGTTCAAGAGATAGTGCGTTTGCACGGAGTTCCTGTCACTATAGTTTCCGACAGAGGTCCCCAATTTACAAGTCGCTTTTGGGAACAGTTACACAGAGCCCTAGGCACCAAGCTAAGGTTTAGTACAACCTTTCATCCACAGACTGATGGACAGTCGGAAAGGACTATACAGACCTTGGAAGATCTATTGAGAGCATGTGTTCTCCAATTTACCGGGAGTTGGGATCTACATCTGAACTTGATCGAGTTTGCCTATAACAATAGCTATCAACATAGTATTGATATGGCACCCTATGAAGCTTTGTATGGTAGACGTTGTAGATCACCTTTGTGTTGGTATGAGACTGGTGAGAACCAGTTGTTAGGTCCTGATCTTGTGCAGCAGACTACAGAGAAGATTAAAGTTATACATCAACAGCTTAAGACTGCACAGGATAGGCAGAAGTCATATGCCGATAAACGTCGTAGACCCCTAGAGTTCCAGGTTGGAGACAGAGTATATCTCAAGGTCTCACCTTGGAAAGGAGTCCTTCGTTTTGGAATAAAAGGGAAGTTAGCTCCTAGATTTATGGGACCTTATCCAATCGTTGAGCAAATTGGAAAGGTAGCCTATAGACTAGAGTTACCTCAAGAATTGTAGAAGTTACATCCTGTGTTTCACATTTCCATGCTGAGGAAATGTCACCCAGACACCGAGTCAGTTCTACAACCAATGGAAGTAGAATTATATGAATATATAACATATGAGGAGGGACCAGTGTCAATCCTTGATAACAGAACTAAAAAGTTAAAGAAGAAAGATATAAGCCTTGTGAAAGTCCTCTGGAACCATCGTGGTGTTGAAGAAGCCACTTGGGAACTAGAGGATGAGATGAGAAGGAAATACCCTGCTCTTTTCTCTTAATACGTTTTATCGATTTCGGGGACGAAATCCTTGTGAAGGGGTGGATAATTTGTAACATCCCTGACCTGGGTTATAACCTAACCCTGGAAGTTTTGCCTAAATGTGTAATTATATACTTGTGAATACTCCCTGGCATGTAATTAAGTTCCTCAGGAACATTTACTTTCAATTTTGCTCCTTTACATGTAAAGTTGTAGCATTGTTTTGTAATGCAGGGACCTATGTGAAAATTACCCAGTTAAAGGGGTTAACTTGCAATGTTCATAGGTTGAGATGTTCTTATGATAATAAGACATCATATGAGTGAATATGATGAGGTAAGATGGATTTTCCAAGCTTGGGCATCAAGATGCAGCTTGTGGAATAATCCTTGTGCTTAAAAACCCTAATTTGGAGTAAAGTGCAATTTACCCAAATTCAGGGGTGCAATTTGTAAAATACTTCATCTAGAGCATCTTTTATAACTCTTGTCATCATTTAGAGTAGAAATGATGAAAGGGACACATCAATGAACAATCAAATAAGAAAAATGATCTTTGTGATAAAAATCACCTAATATGGGTATGGAGACCTTTCATGTATGTACCTTAGTTGAAAGTTGGCTTTCTTTACCCTTAGATCTTGATATTTCATGAGATTTGCATAAGTTTAGATGAGTTTGAACGTGCCCTTGAGAAAGGAGGTACTTAGATGTAAATTCCATGCTTTAGAGGTCCTTATGGTGTAAAATGGCCTAAAGTATATAAGCCCTTTCCCTTGCAACAAGTGAACGGATCTTTCATTTCCTTCACTTCTTCTCTTCTTTCTCAACCGACCAAGGCTAGCTCTGGAGCAGAGAAGGACGACCAAGGGTCCTAGGTAAGTTTAGATCATCCCTTTTGCTTGAATTCATGGAGGAAACTCGTTTTCAAGGTTGGATTCATGGCTAGCTCACCTAGCTCTATCTTTCTAGCCTTTCCTTCCCAACGTTTCCTTGGAGAATTCACCTTGGCCGACCTGTGGAGCTCTAAGATGCCATTAAAGCTTGGAGCTCAAGGAACAACCTTTAGGCGGGTTTTATAACTCTAAACTCTTTGCTTTATATGTATACTTTGTTCTTGCAATTTAGCATGTTAGTTCTTCTTCTACCTCCCTTCTTCCTTGCACTTTTGCAAGCAAAACGGTGGATTAACCGACCTTGACAGAGGTTGAAGATGATGGGCGCGAATCCCTATGTCACTTTATCAAACGAACTTGGACCCTTTTGGTCCAAACGGTTGCAAACCGTTTAAGGTCAAACGGTTTCAAACCGTTTGCCCTCAAACGATCTTGCAAGACCGTTTGGATTGAAACGGTCTCAAGACCATTTGATAGGGTTGATCAAGGGACGACCGTTTCAGGATCTGTTGGTAATATATTGAATTTTTTTCCTGCAAAGAATCAAAGATTAATTCTTAACCAATTGAGAGTTGAAGGCACTTCAACATCCTAACCCTAATCGGGTTGAAATTGCTGTTTTAAAGCATAGATCTTGTTGAGTTTTGGGTTGAAGGACCCAAACGGTCTCAAGACCATTTGGGGGTTCTTCCAAACGGTCTCAAGACCGTTTGGGCACAACCCAAGACCGTTTGGAGGTCTAGGGTTGAGATAATCTAATGGTTTGAAGGTCCTATTGCAATAAGTTGATGAATTGATAAAAATGCTGATTTTAGACCTAATTGGAGTTCAACCCTAATCCAACCGACTTGGTTTTTGGTCAAACTTTGGGAAAATGGTCTCAAGACCGTTTGGATGATGTTCAAACGACCTCAAGACCGTTTGGGCCAAGTTTGGGCCCAATTGGAGGTCAATTGATAGGTTCAACCTTGAATTGATTCACACTGTTGAATATTGATGACCTTCCGATTTGAAAACCCTAATTGAGATGGACTTAACCCTAATTGGCTTTCAATTGAGGGTTAATTTGGTGTCCAATTGATTGAGGTTCATCCTATTTGACTCAATTTATAAGTGGTTAACATGGCTTGGGCCAATTGAGGGCTTCAACATACATATCCATGACTTATTGTATCTTTTGAACCACTTTGGAGGTCCAAACGGTTTGAGCCCATTTGGACCAAACGGTCTCAAGACCGTTTGAGGCCAAACGGTCTCAAGACCGTTTGGGCTCAAATGATCTCAAGGTCGTTTGGACCAATCGATCTCAAGATACTTTGATCAAACGGTTTCAAACCGCATGAGCTTCAAACGGTTTGAAAGTCAAAACGGTCAACGTACCCAAATGGTCTCAAGACCATTTGAGGTCAAACGGTCTCAAGACCGTTTGAGGGCAAATGGTCTCAAGACCGTTTGACACCAAACGGTCTCAAGACCGTTTGGTGGTTGAAGGTTGAAACTGTTTGAAGGTGTTCAAGGTGGTTTGTACTTAATCAATTGATGATGTATTTGGTTCAATGGTGATCTAATCTAAACCCTAATGGTAACCTAGGTCATTAAGGGACTAAATGATTAAGGAGTTGACCCATGATGGTGATCATGAGGTAAATTACCAAAATACCCTTGAGGGGTTTAATTGAGTAATACCTTGTTCTAATCAAACCCTAATCACATGATAGTGATGTTTTGGTTTATACTAGTCAATAAGGACTTAACCCAACTTGATCTAGAGTGGTGTAATCACCATCTACTAGTAAGATGAGAGAGAAAGTACCCTTTTATGGTGGAAACTCAAGTAAAGTACCTTCTATACACATGAATGTGCATGTTTAGGGTATGATCCACCTATGTGAGATCATGGAAACCCTAATTACGATGATTAGTGAATCTTAATCTTATTTAAGAGATTTAATGATGATGCTTCTCATACATGATGATGTTATGAGCTCAATTCACCATGGAGTGAATATTAACCCTAATTCTAGGGTGATGACATGTAGTATGAATAGTAAACCCTGATTGATGAAAATTGGGGAACTTGATTCTTCTAAGAGTTTGAAGGTATAATATCTAGAATGAATTGTTTACTGTTATCAGTTGAATTAACCATGCAGGTTGTCATGAGATAATGATCATATCCAGGTATGGATTACAATACTATATTCATTGAAGGCATGTCTTTGCTTTATGAATAAGTGAAATATCATGATGCACTGTTAGTGACATCTAATGAGTTTTATGGGCTGTGAGAGCCATAAATACCATCAAGGTCATGCTTTAGAGATGATTTGTGATGAATGTATTGAGAATTGATGATTGATAAGAGTTAGGCATGTTACATTTAGTATTCTCATTTTATAGCTGCTATGCTAATGTTTATTGTTTGAGAACATGTATGATGTTAAAAGAATACTGAATGTACCTAACTAATCAAGTGTAATGTAGAGCCCTGATCATAGATCCATCATTGTTAGAAACCAAATGATGGTGAAATAGGTTTTCCTAAGGGAACTCATGGAGCACATACTTTTGAGTATGTGGGGGAAATGGATGCGTAAATCCTTACATCCTAGTGTAGGAATTGATGTAGATTATTATAATCCGTCAACCTTTCACTACAAATCCAAATGGTGAGATGTACCACAAATCTCCCAAAAGAAACACAAAATACCGCATCGGTGAGAGATAAACAAGAAATCTTCCTATGACGAAGAGAGTACAGAACACCACTGTAACTCTAAAATAGCGAAGGACCAGATACCCTGGTAAGCTATAACAGCAGAGACACCAAGTGTCCTGCAAGCTATCCTCTAACTGACTGAGGGGGAATGAGGTCATAAGAATCCAGCTCTTTTAATGACCTATGTATGATACTAATGTGACTTCTTAGCGATCAGTTGGAGTATGAGTGGTATGACTCATCTCCACAGGGCATAATAATGTTTGAAAAATATAATCAACAACGTAGTATATTTGTTAGAGTTAATTACGCGTTACTTGATTGATGATACACTGAATAAAGTATATTTTCTTCGTGTTTCATGAATATTGAACTCTTGCTTATTACCAAAACTACTATTGAATACTTTGAAAGCTTTTACTGCTTAAGTTATTCTTTGTTTTGCTTATAAAGCTTCTAGTGGAGAGTTATAACTCTCGCTGAGACAATTATTCAAAATTGTCTCACCCCGTAGACTTCAACTTTTTAGGTGGTCGTTGAAGACGGAGGAACTGGAATACAGGTGACCAATCCCAGCAGCAGCAGCACCAGGAGCAGCAATAAATCTCAGGTGGAGATTCAGCCTGCTATGTGGTGTAGTTAGAGTCAGTCCTATGTGTCCTCTGTACTCTCAGGTCGTGGAGTCTTTTGGTTATGAGTTCTTGAGATTTTGAATCATGATGTGTATAATTACTCAAGAAGTAATTTGACAGAGATGTATACAGTTTAAATCCTTTTTCTCTGGAAAAGGTTTGTGGTTTCAAGCTCTTATCCCAAAAAGTTTTAATTTCCCGTGATTTTTGTCTTCCGCTGTTAATCGTTTGCTTCCGCTTATGTTTAAATCGTGTTTATATCGAGGTTTGGAGATCGGAGCCCACACTGCCAAAGCAGCGTACACCTGGATTAAGGAGGACGCTCACCAATCCACTACTGGAGAATGGAAGTCCATCCAGAAGCAGCACATACATGAGCGTCTGAAGCTCTTCCTATGGCTTCTTAAACACCGCACACTACTCACAAAAATTGAAATGAAACAGAGACACCTGGATGTGGATACCTTGTGCCCCCTTTGCAATAACCATGAGGACACCCTACTGCACTGCCTGAGAGACTGCACTTTTAGCGCACGGATCTGGGCAAGACTACATATACCGGATAGCTCATACCACCTCGATGAAGAAGGTTGGATCCAATGGATCATCTCACCCAACACTACCACGCCATATTCTTATTTATTGCATATTGTTACATGTTGGCATATATGGAACACCAGGAACAAACAAATTCATGAACGCATTGCTCCTTCTCTCCAAGCTCAATTGGCCTTCATTCATGAAAGAACGAGATCCATCCTGGATAACAAGCTCTATTCCACGAACCCCATCTGTCATCGATCACCTATCCCTATCTGTCTGGGGCTGGTAGACTGCCTCATCTTCGTAGACACTGCCTTTAGCAGTGCATACAAAGACATTGCTATAGGCACTGATATCATGAATACCTCTGGTCACCTTATCTTCGTTACAAGTGCCTTTCTCTGGGAAACCTCAGTCCTTCAAGATTCTTTGCATATAGAGGAGTTGTGAAGAAGTCTTGGATCTTTGATAAGTTCATCTTCAACCTTGGGAACGTGAAGCTTTGGAGCTTGGAGCTTTGAAGTTGTTCTTGAGGTGGGTTATATAACTTGAACCTAATCATATTATTATTCACCTTCAATCTTGCTATACTTTATGTTCTTCTTTCAATTATATATATATATATATAAATATATATATATATATATATGTATATATATGTATATATATACATAAATATATGTGTATAGATATGTATATATACACACACATACATATATATATGTATATATATACACATGTATATGTATATATATAATAAATCTATCAATATCTATAATATTATATATTATATATTATACATAATTTATATTATATATACCTACCATTTAAGGTGTTTAACATCCAATTTGTGATTAAGATGTTATCTCATGAAAGGTTGGTTACACTGAGAATGTCATGTACACTTTAGAGGAATTATATCTTGTCCAATATTCATTATTAAGTCCTAAGGTGCCATATTGAGGGAAAAAATACATAAGCTTTTCATCTATATTTTTTATTCATGTGATCAAGATTACTCATCCCTCTCTTTTTGGGTTACTAGGAGAAAAGGGTACAATAAAGATTAAAAAAATATAATAGTTTTGCCCCATACCTTTGGAAAAATATAATTAGAAACTCAATATTTAAAGTTTTATTTATACATATCATGAATTTATATCTTTCATTAAGAATGTTACATTGGAACCTTGATTTATTTAATAAAATTTCCTATTTGACATGCATGTTAATGATTTATTATAAAATCTTGTACATATGAGTGAGGTTGCAGGACATCGTCGACAGAGAACTCACAAGGAGAGGGAGAACTGTGATGACTACCCACACCAATGGTAGCACATGTGCCCCCCACCTCTAATAAATAAATGCACATGGGTCATGGCGATCGTTTGTGCGATCATGCTAGTGGCTATCATCATAAAAAATGTCATGATTATGTCAATTTGGTTGTCCAAGTGTCCCCAAACTCCTCATGTTGACATTCCCACAACGAGTATAGCTTCAGTTTACATGGACTCAGAGAATCTGATGAACGTAGATGTGGATGTTCTGGTTAACATCACCAACATAAATGAAATGGTACAACTAGACTTTAGAGGAGGAGTAGATGTATACCTTATCTACAACGGAACGTTGGTAGCCATATGCAGCATACGAGAGTCCGAGCAGACAATTCAAGAGTCTACACTCTGGAGCGTCTACCTCGAGGCCAGCCAGGTCGAGCTGACACTGAAGACAACAAACATCCTTTGTAGGAGCTTGACTAGAGGGACATCCATTTGGTTCATAGTGATTCTAAAATTCAACTCCACTTTTAGACTCACTACAGAGGTGCACATCCTGTATGCCCTCCACACGTTCTGCTCGCAAGAGCTAGGGGCCCCTCCAACTGGGTCTTTCCTGTGACACAATTGTTCTATATAGGATTGTAAATGTGTAGGGTATTATCCATTTATCCACCACACATACCCTTTAGGATAGACTAAGAGAAATCATATTTTTTACCCACCACACATATATCCTTTACCCGTTTTGACTTCATCTAAAGAGGGTAGGATAAGGGAGAAGTTTCACCCTACCCACTTTCTCATTTACCCATTGGTATTAAGTTTGAAGTTATAATTTTATATTTTAATGTATGTATAAATGTCTACTAAAACTCCAACAAACAACATTGTTACTTTCTCAATTTGTACTATTATAGTTTCCAAAACTTTAATAAACAATATATAGCATGTAACAACCTTTTATAGTCATATACTAGAGAGAAAAGTGGATTCCTCAACAAGAATTAATAAATTAAAAAATTTATCTTGTTTTTTAAAAAATATTGGATTAAATTTTAGATTTTTCTCAAAACCCCCCTCACTTTTGCTTTAATTCTAGAAAATCCCCTCATGTTTATATAATCCCAACAACCCCCTCAACCACTACCACTGTTACCAATCTAATAGTCGTTGTTTCTTGTTATTATTTGAAGAACTCTCTTGGTCCCGCTTTGTGTATATAGTGCTCACTTTTTAATTTTTATTTTTTTCTTCTACGCGTTCAATGATTTCCATTGTGTTTACTGTGACAATGTTATTATCTATACAACTAAAAAAAGTGCGAGTTTTTGTAACTAACTACAAGTATGCATTCTCTTTCTTTCAGAAAAGACTCCAGCCAATCAAAATACAGTAATTCAAAATGGTGTGTTCTCCTTCGTCCTCTCACTTCTTAGAATTTTTCTCAACTTTTTGTTGTTTTATTTTTCATATTTTTAGTTCTACCTGTTACCACATTGTATTCCCTGCAATCCTGCCCCCTTCATTCTCTCACCCACTCTCCTCATATTCTACTTTCACCCACTCCATGAACGGTTACACGTGCCTCTTTTTATGAAACAGAAAGTGAATGGAAGCAGTGAAATCCAAAAGGTCAGAAGTTAACTCCCCCGATGACGGACGATTCAGATTGCATCTTCCGTAATCGTTGTTGTTGTCCAGAAAATAGTGTTGTGCAGTGTCTCCATATTACTCACTCTCTTTCTCAGTGTCAGTCCCCTCATCTACAATAACCGCCCTTAATTTTCTCCCCGACTCTCGCCTATCAACCTCTTTCTGTTACTCCATTCAATAACCTCTCCAATCTAATCTCTCTCTCTATCGATGTCCATTAAGTGTCCAAACATCTCATTGTTGATGCACGGGAAGAAGAAATGGAAAACCATTACTCTGTCTATGCAACCACCTCCTCCACTCTACCCCATTCCACGGGACCTCAACTCCTACCCTCCTCGCTTTTTCCAATCAAAGCATTAACTCATTTATTTTACATGTTAATAAATCATTTAACCAGTTACAACCCACTATATTACTGAGATCGTGGGTGAAAGAGTGACAGTTTTGTTTTTTTATCACTTCTTGTCTTCCCATTCGCAACATGGGATCGTAAATCAATGACTTCTTGGTTCTGACACAAGGCTTCCACAAATGCACATCTTCCGTCTTCTATGACGACTACATAACATTGTGGGCGGCAGGTACATTATCAGTCTTAGAAGCCAGTCTCCCACATGTCTAAACTCTACTTCGATTTGGTCTGTGCATGTTGTTCATCTTTTCTCCCTTGTTCTTATTTGTCTCTTAGGTATTTGATGTTAGATAGACAATAAAAAATAATGATCCGACCACACCACAATGATGTTAGAATAACACTAGACTAACCAATCAAAACATCAGTGGGGTTCGTGGAGCATGCAGTGAATTATCTACTGCAAGTTGGTCGCTCCTAATCATGAAATGTTCTATTATAGATACTTTTTAGACTTGTTTTCTTTACCAATTTACTAGAATTAGACTATTTTGTTGTTATTTATTTCCTAAATTACCAGCCATGAGGCTGCAAAAGTACGACGAGTGCTTCTGATCTGAAAACAAAATCAGCATGCAAACAAAGTATACAAGGACAAACTACTTTGAAATCATTAGCTCACCATTCCACAATACATCCTCAGCAGTCTGATCAATGGAAAGGTTCAACAGTGCGTTTGTGGAGAAGCTACAGAGAGCAAGCTATTCTCATGCTCAATTCTCAGGGGACTCTAGGTCTCCATCAACGCTAATGGATGATATTCTGCCAGCTGCTTGATCATAATCCCAGAACAAGTGACAAGACCACATGCTTCTAAATGATTCTCATCTCCCCCTTAAGGTACCATTAAGAGAAATGTGGAGAAGTAGCAAACCTTCAGCAAGGAATGTCTGATATTCCATGAAAACTCATAATATGATTGTGGAGTCATCAGTTGTATCATGTTTAAATAGGGTTGGGAGATGTAGACTGGAGGGTCACCTAAAGGATTGAGTATGGGCGGCAAGGGGCTGATATGTTCTCAAAATCATAAATATATTAGTATTTTTATTGTTACTCGATAAATCATCTATGTGCATATCTGTGGTGTTCATATTGATGTCACTATCATTTTGAAACTCTTTCTATATAAGAGGGAAATGAAGAGCTGTAGGGAGAGTCATATTGATTGGGTATAGTAATGAAGAGATGGAGAATGTGGGATGAAGATTACAACAGATTTAGTAGTTGGATGATGAAAAGTGAACACGAAAAAGAGATAATTATGCCGTTTATATGGGATGAGAGATGAGATCTTGATTAGGATGATGATTGAGCTTTCATAGGGAAAGAAGAGAGAGAGAACTGTAAAGAATGGAGAGGATACCAACAGTTGGATGATAGAATTGTTTCCATATAAAATTTGTTAACTAATATACATTCCTTATTTTATTTCATAAAGTGAATCACGTACATATCTCAGTCACATCATATGTTGGTCTTGTACCCAAATACTTCTAAGGTCAAATATACTTTATAGCCATCGAACTGTAATATTATCATTATTATTCCATTAATTTGATTCACTATTGTTTACTACGAAATTACCATATTTTTTTCTCATTCTCATGCTAAGCTTTTGCTTTTTATTGTTCATGAAAAATCAAAATAAGAGAAAAATTATATGTCTTTAGAAAATCTTATGTTTGAGAAACAATGTTGGCATATGCAAAATACATGTATATTAATCACAAATTTGTTCAACTAATATATATCAAGGTTGATTTGCTATATGCATAAATGTTACAATGATTGTTTCTCAACACAGACATATATGAATACACAACAAATATATGTTAAAACTAAAATGCATGGCCCCTTACAAATGTATAAATTCCAACTACAATTCTGACATTTATTGATATCATAAGTGGTAAATGTCATAATAATAGATTTTTTCAGTTATCTAACATTTATTTTCTCTCACCCATTCCACGCCAGCATGTCCATTACCATTCAAAAATAATTTTACAATACACATCCAATTTGGGCTGTCAGTGGGGAGGGTATGGGGAGGGTAAGGCCTTACCCTTACCTTTACCCACCAAGAGTGGCGGGTAAGAGTATGGGTAATTCCCCACTCCAAAAATATCCTTACCCTCCCCTTACCCTTACCCTTACCCTCTTACCCACAGGGTAAACGAGGAAGGTAAGGGTGAGACGGGGAATTTATATGTCTTCTAAAAGTGTGTGCTAATATTAATAGGCTACCTAATATATTTATATATTTAAGTGAGATATCAAGATACTCAAGAATGACTATTAACTACTCATAATGATTATAAATAATCTTCTACAACATTATGCATATAACTTATGTTGTATTGAAATATATTATCAAGGAAACAATTGTTACATATGCCTAGTATTGGTGTATGAACAAATAAATTACACACAAAAGAAAAAGACTGCTACACTAAAATTATATTAAACAACAATACATCACAAAAAGTTATTTTTACAAACATACATGTCTTATACCATCCAAAATATCATTTTATACAAAATAGATTAAACACAAATAAAGTAGACAACAACACCACAAATACATCAAATTTATATTAACAAATATAAGCAAAAAAAACCATACCAAAAAGTATCAAATGGTACAGAAACTAGAAATATCATTATTTCAAACATGTTGGTCTTACACCTTTAAAATGGTAATGTATACACGACAAAATTAGCTACATAAAAAAGTAGATAATAAGATCATATATTATTTAAAATGATGACCCCATAATATTAAATATTTTGTAGACTTAAATAGCACAATGACAATATATTTATTATATTATATATAAATATCGGTGGGTAGCAGGTTAGAGGGTATGGGTAATGTCTTACCCTTACCCTTATCCTTACCCTTACCAAATAAGGTAGCGGGTTAGAGGGTAGAGGGTAGGCAGGTAAAGGGTAAGAATATCTTTTACCTTACTCTTCCCCTACATGGTATGTGTAAAGGGTAAACGGGTTAACCATTACCCATTGACATCCCTACATCTAATATTAAAAACTAGCCACAATTTTTTCTTTAACAAAATTGAAAATATCCATCTAGCTTCCATGTCATGCTATGTTCTATTTCTTCACTAATTTTATCTCACACTTTGATTTTTATATCTCTTTCCCCTCCCATGTTTCCATCAAATGTTGCTCTTATCAATTCATGTAAAAATTGAAGTACTTATGGTTTTATGTAAAAACAAACAACAAGATTGATCAAACAAACAATAAGATATTTTCTAGTACTATAAAGAGAGTGACTTTATTGAACACATTCCTAAAATGTCATCTTCATTTTTGTATAAAATAACAAACCAATTAGATGCTTACAATTTGAATATGCTACATTCGATTTGATTTTTTTATCTTCAAAAATATTTTCTACTCATTTGTTAATTCCTTTCACTCACTCTCTCACACCACTCACTGATTTTCTTCCACAATGCTTATATTCCTATATATTATGGAAAATAAATGCTATGTGTATACTATTATAAAATGAGCAATATTTCTCTCATTATTTAAATTTATAAAGATTTTAAAATATTAACCAAACAAGTTGTAGATATTAAAATGAAGCATCATCCTCAACACTCTTTCTTTCTTCTCACATTTTCTCCAGTTTCTCATTTTTTTTTCTTTCATGTGCCTTATTTAGTCATTCTCTGCCTCTTTATCTCCATGCATGGTAGTTATCATGTGTCAACCACATTACATAGATGTGGAGATGTGACACATATTGTCAGTGATAATTGTTTGTATCTAATCTATTTATCTTTCAATAGTCAGTTATCTTTAAATAGTCGTTATGTGTTTATAATTATATATTGATATATTCTGTCTTTGTGCTATGATTTATTTCTTTGTACATTTGTATGGTCCATTGGTTCACAATGTGCAATTGTGAAAACATGGTATTGATTATGAAAAAGTATCATTCTAGACTCCACTCTTATGGTTATAAATCTAAAGATTGATCATTCTATAATGAATCACCTTATTTATGACTTATACTATCACATAATGTGTATTCACGAATTTGATCCAATTTCTCTTACTATGAAAATACAAGATATTCATTTCCTCTTTCTCTCTACTAGACTTCTACCTTTGCGTTATTTGTGAAAAATCACAGTAGGAGACAAAAAATGAATTTATCTACAAAATATGACGTTTATGAATGTTGGTATATGCAACATGCATGCATATTAGTCATTAGTTTATTTAGTAAATACAATTCAACAATTGTCGACTCGAGAACCTGAGGAATGCAGCAATTCTTTCTGACTCGAGCCTGGTGGTGCAGCTGGTGAATCAACCAACATGTCACTCACCGATGCTCCAACAATTATGGAGGAAATTTAACGTCTCTAAGGCTGATCTAGACAATCTGTGAGTTAGTTACATCCCTAGAGATCTCAACCAGATCGCAGACAAAATAGCCAAAACTACCCTTTACTCCCGCAACCCTATTTCGTTTAACTGTAATGCGCCAATATGGCCAGTTGATGAACTAAATGTCGATGTAACTACTCTTTGGCCTGTCTAGTGTACAAGATGAATAAATAAAAACTCTGGTTCTACAAAAAAAAGAGTTACTTTTGTATACCATATAGTTACACTTTTGGATGTGCGGGTAGTGAAAAATTAGACTACCCGTGCGGATATTGAATGAACACCCTATATATATATATATATATATATATAGAGAGAGAGAGAGAGAGAGAGAGAAAGAGAGAGAGAGAAAGAGTTTTCTACCCATCAATTAGAAAAGTAACTATACGGTTAGAAAAGTAACTCGTTGGACAAAAAAGTAACTATATGACTAAAACAATATATTGTTGGTATGTATGCCCTGAGAGCCAATCATGGGATGATTGGTGGGATACATTAAGATTGATTTGATAAACATCAAAGGAAAGCTTCCAATTCTTTCTGGTTCAGTCATATGAGATAGTGATAAAACAGATTGAATGTCTAGAGAATGACAGTACTCAATGACGTATGCCTTCAGGTTCATGACCTGAACGATGAGATCATACGGATGCTAAGAGTTTGTACCTTCTTGATATGTCCCTAGTCGGATGTCATAGTGGAAGGTAGATAGACAACTATGACACACAAGACTAGATTGTGGTGTTGGTTGGTGACAGAATCTCATTAGTCATGATATAGAGATATCAAACCAAACACATAGGTACTTGTTAGAGAACAAGTGTACCGGACAGACCCACCGTGAGTTTGACACATGGAACCATGAGATGGTAGTCACAGTCAGTACTCACAGTGATGGTGGTGAATGTGATTCTTAGACCTGAAATCACTGCACTCAACACATGTCCTTGGGCACACTTTGACATCATCAAACGCAGTCCTGAAACATGGGTTGTTATAAAGGTGATGATTGGGTGGCTTTGACACATGGGGCTTTTGAGGGGTGAGTGATAGATATGGGATTTGTCCCTCCTGAGGGAGTTTGATATCCAAGGCCACTTGATGAGTAGGATTGAGATAGGCATGCGCACGCATGTGTGAATAAGTATGTGATATTGATGTCATACATATCTCCTTCAATCTGCTCTGAGATCAAGAAAGTGAATGAACGTTGACAGGATGACTGCTCCATGCCTCGAGTTCATTCGGGATATCAGTGACAAAGGAATTATACATTCACTGTAACAACATTCACGGATTGTAGGATGAAAGTTGTTCTCCAACTTTCTACTTTCACTTGGGTAGCACTGATGTGTGACTAGGCACCGCTCTTTGCTTGTGAAGTCATAAGTGTTATGGACTTTCACTGCCAACGTGAAATGGACCTGCAGGGTCACACACATAGGATTTAACCTAGAAGAGGAGTTTTGTCCATAAAGCAATGTTTAGATTGATTACTAAAGGAGTTTAGTAGTTCAATTAAACACTCAATCAGTCGATGGCTCAATATCGTATGGTTCAAGGTGTTGGACGCATTAATTGGAGTATCAGATTGATTGAAATCGCAATTGACTGATTTTGCCCAACCTGTGCTCCCAACCGATCGGCTCATGTGATGAACCGGTCGGCTGAGGTGCTGAACCGGTCGGCTGGAATGTCCAGGCCGATCGGCTCATGCCCAGGTTGAAACGACCGGTTCAAGAGTTGAACCGATCGGCTCAACTGGTGCAACCGACCAGTTGGGAAAGCCATGTCGGCAAGAATTTTCCTTTGGTTTCAAATTGCCCAATTCGATTGGGAATAACATTGGTATACGATACCAATTGAGAACGAAACAAGGAAAGTCTTTTTGAGCCGGATTAGGACCATGAACCGATCGGTTCAGGGCACCAACCGATCGGTTGGAGTGCCCCAAACGATCGGCTCAGGTCCAACCGATCGGCTCAATGGCCGAACCGATCGGTTCAGTTCTGAACCGATCATTTCAAGTTGCGAACCGGTTGCTTTTTGTGGAAAATTCTCAAACCCTTCTACTCCTTCTTTAGTCCCGTATTGCCGGGCACAGAGAACCCTGTCCCATGACCCGCATATATATAGGGGTATTGGGGGCTTCTCAAAGAACAACTCAATGCAAGCCGGTTGCTTTGCGAAGTTGTCGTTCTCTCTGGTTTTGGTAACCGAGAGAGAGCCCGAGCAAGTGCTTCCCGCAAAAGGGAGGTGCAGCAAGGGAAGGACAACTACAGTTGCAATTGGCAGCAGGAGAGTGTGTTGGCGACTAGTACGTCAACAGGAGGGTGCGACTCGTTCCACTTCCTTGTGGGACAAGGAGAGTGGAGTTCCAGGTGGTCCGTGTGGACTACTACAGAGGCGGGAGGTCACTGCCGCTCAGGAGGACAACTGTCATCCGACAGTCCAGTAGGAGGAGGAGTCGTCAGTCCCGGTGCGACCAGGAGCTGCACAGACACCGTCCAAGACCGGAGTTGAAGACCGCGCATTGCGTGAGGTATTGTCGCCGAGCAAGCCTCGGGACAAGGTATGATTCCACAAACCATCCTTTCCTATTATATAGACGTTGACGCGTTTCCTCGGTATGGGTTTGGGGAGAATTTTTTTGTTTCCGCTGCCTTCTCTGTCTCCCCTAAAACCCAACAGTGGTATCAGAGCCACGTCAACTGCTCTATATTTTAGGAATATCGATATGATCGATTTTGGTTTGTCGCCATTATTTATTGCATGCGATGCGAATAATATCAGCTTTATGCATGTCCAATCCTAAATCCACAAATCCCTAATTACATATATGATATGTATTATTAATGCACTCGATACGCGTCGCCCTTAAATGAGTTTTGTGGTGGATGTGTGTAGCATGATTATGGCCTATAAACCCCTATCTGTGTGTGGTTGTTTGTGGTTGCTTGCATCTCGGTCTGCGCACCAATATTCCCTCTCTTATTCCCGATGTAACTCAAAATAATTCGAGATTCTTTCCTACCTTTGCTCCCCCCGAATGTAACTCGGGGTTTTCCCTTTTAAAGCAATGTAATAAATAGGATAGATTTTATTTCCTGTTATGTCGAAGACCGGCGGACATCAAGACGACAGCTGAAACGATCGATTCAAGGCGTGAACCGATCGGTTGGCGTTCCAGACGGTCGGTTCAAGGAGTGAACCGATCGGTTGATGACCGGTTCGAGGAGCGAGACGAGCGGGTGGCGGACATGACGAGATGCACGATGACCAGGCGAACCGATCGGTTGGAGGAGCCAACCGATCGGCTGGTGGCACCCAGACGACCGGCTGGAGAGTACAGATCATTCATGAGATGAGTTGATCAACTCGGATGGAAAGGCACAGAGTTCATCTTGTACAGGTTGCATGTGATGTAGACCTAGATGACCGTGATTCCTCTTGGCTCGAGGAATCACATTAGGATGGCCATAATCATCGCTTTTTATCGTTTGTGCATGATTTTTGTGGGATATAGCATGTATATGATACATACTATGTATTGTGGTGATTGGATATGTATATGTATATAAAACCAAATCCCTCATTAAAATATTAAGTCTTATATGCCTTCCATTAGCGGAACACATGAAAAGCTCGATCGACCAAGCGTAGGTTACGCCAAAGCGTGGTGCGCCGTCTATCTTGTGGAAGTGTGAAGGGTAGACATGTAGGTTCTGCCAAAGCAGGGTGCATGTTCTACCGTGTCGGCTTTTGGGTTAGACTTAACTGGTGATTCTTAGAGCGTCTAGGCCCAGAGGCAAGGAATGTTCATGGCAAGGTGTTGTGCATGTTCATTCAACAAGAGTTGCATATGATGCAATTGGCAAGAGTTGCCTACCTGAGAGATCTAAGTTGTGGGCGATCAGCCAAAGCTGACTCATGACTTAGAGGATTTCAGGATCTTGCCCACTAGAAGGTTGTACGCTGCAATCTTCCGAATTGATGGTGAGGGCTATCAATTTGAACTAAAATAGTGGGAGCGATAATTAATTAAAGGCCTAATTTTATCGTCAACTTTTCAAATCAATCAAACAAGTCAAAAGAGTTTTGGACTAAAATTGCATATATTTCCTTTTGTTAAAATAAATGGTTAATCAACAAATCACTTTATTTGCGATCGGTCTTTGAGATCAACAAATTAAAATGGGAATAATTCCACGACTGGTTAGGATGATGATGAGAAGTGTTCTCAATCAAAGAGCGAAAGCTCTAAGTCCTAGTTATACCAGAACCAGATGAACTCGATCCCACCACATCAATGGCTGAAAGTATGCTTATGGAAGCATACTGAGGATGACATTGATGAGGAGTGCTTGATGTTGTGTTCTCTGAACTATGAGTTGCAGAGACAACATGAGACATATGATGTCTCCAAGATACTGTCCTAGTATGTCATGACAGAAGGAGATCCAGTAAGGTATTCACACACTCAATGTGATTGGGTATGTGGAAAACCTGATTAAGAAGGATTCCCTCTGAGCCAAGAGTTGGCTATTGGTATGATACTGCAAATGTTGTGAGAATCATACAATTCATGATAAGCTACAACATGAACAACTTTGACAAGCGTTGACAGAGTTGTTGGACATGTTGAGGATAGTAGAGGCAAAGATGAAGAAAGACAAACCATAGTCTTTGATGTGATCAAAGAAAAGGTAATTCTTAAGGGCAAGGACAAGGGCAAAGCTAAGAAGTGTTCTGATGCTAGCCAGAAATCCAAGCCGTCTTCAGCCTCAAGGCACATGGGGAAAGGGTGTATGAGGGATTGCCCTCTATATCTGGAAGAATAAAAGAAGATGAAGGAGGGATGGAGATCTCCACCTAAGGTATCATGAAATGAACCGCTTCTTTATCTGAGGTATATGATACCAATATATGGATATGTCATATATGATATGCAATATCCGCAAAGAAGTGATGGCCTTTGTGAAAGGACCAAGAAAGAAATACCCATCATTGGAGCAAGTGTTTCTGCCACAGATAGGAGTATCTTTCAGTTTATTTCAGCCTAAAGGGCACAAAATAGAGTTGAGAACTGCTATTTCATATATTGCCAATAGATAGAAACACTTTATTATTGCATATTGTATGACAATGATGGAAATTAATAAAGTTGATGTTTCAATCTTAAAGATATGATCTTTGTGGCAATGCCTTGTTTATCTTGTGATACATGGTATGCATAAGATAAAATGATACCTAAAGTTATTGATAACTCAAACAATCAAATTAGCATCAATCATGAGAAATTCATTTCTAGTTTCCATATGATGGATAAATCTAGACTCTTCTGGTTAGAGAACCAGTAAGAGACATGAATCTCTTGTACATGATTAATCAATCTTCACTAATGATAGTGGGAGAATGATTATCCTATTAGGTATAATACATGTGATGTATTAACATACCTATTGGGACAAATGCTAATACTTCAAATGGTGTTTAGAGAAATACCAATATGAATATCTTGAAAAGTTCAAGATTATCATAGATGAAGTACAAATTTGGTAAAGCATTAATTCTTGATGAGATCAATGAATGAAATACTTGGACCAAATGTTTGAGATCCTTATGAGTGATTATGATAGTGTATCATAGTGAACTCATGATTAAGGCATGGTGATGTCTAAATCAAGAAGGAATCATACTCTAAGGAGTTAGAGAATGATTATCAAATAACTGAATTCTTCTTAATAAAAGAATACCCCACACTAATAAAGGAAATTAAGAATCACAAGGGTTGTGAATTCTTATATTCTTGACAGATACACCTCAATTATCTATGTGATGAGTTGTTCATATGATGAGTCAACTATCTAGATGAATATGAGGAATCAAATTTTGAGTTATGGTATAAAACCATTACATCCTAAATGACATCCGTGTGAACCATAAGGTATGACCTTGATGGTAGCACTCATTGGATCATATCCATAAGTGCAAATAAGTCTTAAGTGTTAAGACACATGGATAACATTTTGAGAAGGATGATGCTTGTTGATTGCAACTTAATGACTAAGACATTTGGCATATGGATACTAAAACCGCATTCCTTTGAGGAATAAAATCAGGATGTGTACGTGACACAACCTATAAGGTTTATGAATCCATTAATGCAAATGAAGTCTATAAGTTACAATGGACTAATCAATGTGATTGATTGAGTACAAGCAACTCAAAATTGGATCTTTAGTTTGATGATATAGTCAAAGGGTTTGACTGATATGTCAAAGATAAAGACGGGATCTGTGATTTAGTGGGAGCGTATTCACATTCCACATATTGATGTGAAATGGAATTGTTCTAGAATGGAAATCCAAAAGTGGAAATTATCTTTAAGGAAGATAGAGATGTTTCCTATGTGATAGGAATAGAGATCTATAGAGATAGTTCTCGACAAATCTCTTGACCTGGAAAGGAGAGAGCATACATTGGCAATCTGTATTGAAGGGTTCAGTATGCACAGATGAAGTGGGAGAAAACTTGTCCATGTTATATGGATAATAGTATCCCAAGGCCAAGTGTCCAATTATTATGAAGAATGGGAACACTAAGAATAGATATGGATCTATCATGTATGTAATCATCCCATTGTCTTGCATGTATGACATGGCAAGAGTAAAATGCATTCATCATTTTGTATGTATGACATGACAATATGATGTGCTCATCCTAATAACTCGTATGTGGGACATGACGAGTGGATGTCTGTCTACTTCTAGTAAGGGTTACTGGAATACCATGAGAACTTGATAAGTACTTATGAAGTACTAGTTTCATGGAGATAAGGAAGAGTTTGATGTAAAGAGTTACATTGATGCGAACTTCCGAAAGGATAGAAAATTAATCGCAAAATATACATAGGATGTATAAAAGTGAAAGTTTGTTGATAATTGGAAGTGTTCCAATAAAACCATTTAAAAAGGAAATGCCGAGTGTCCGTGTGTTAGAGAACATCAGTGGATACTATATGGATCTAGAAGTTCATGAGATGAACTTATAGATATTCCGGTCATTGATGACAAGTCTGGAATCCTTGATCATACAATGTGGCTAAAGGTTAGCAAAGGAATACCAGATCGCATATTACGGCAACTCCATCTCATACGTGTGACGTACAGCGAAGAGATGAGAGACATGCAATTTGTACAGACTTTGGCAAGGTGTTGCCATTACTCACTTTGTTGGCACTAGAGCACAGTGACATGTGGGACATGTTTGAAGATCACTATGAATATGATTCAAGGGTGATTGGCTCGCAGTGCAAGTGGGAGTCTATTGGTATGTATGCCCTGAGATCCAATCATGGGATGATTGGTGGGATACATTAAGATTGATTTGATAAACATCAAAGGAAAGCTTCCAATTCTTTCTGGTTCAGTCATATGAGATAGTGATAGAACAGATTGAATGTCTAGAGAATGACAGTACTCAATGACGTATGCCTTCAGGTTCATGACCTGAACGATGAGATCATACGGATGCTAAGAGTTTGTACATTCTTGATATGTCCCTAGTCGGATGTCATAGTGGAAGGTAGATAGACAACTATGACACACAAGACTAGATTGTGGTGTTGGTTGATGACAGAATCTCATTAGTCATGATATAGAGATATCAAACCAAACACATAGGTACTTGTTAGAGAACAAGTGTACCGGGCAGACCCACCGTGAGTTTGACACATGGAACCATGAGATGGTAGTCACAGTCAGTACTCACAGTGATGGTGGTGAATGTGATTCTTAGACCTGAAATCACTACACTCAACACATGTCGTTGGGCACACTTTGACATCATCAAACGCAGTCCTGAAACATGGGTTGTTATAAAGGTGATGATTGGGTGGCTTTGACACATGGGGCTTTTGAGGGGTGAGTGATTAATATGGGATTTGTCCCTCCTGAGGGAGTTTGATATCCAAGGCCACTTGATGAGTAGGATTGAGAAAGGCGTGCGCACGCATGTGTGAATCAGTATGTGATATTGATGTCATACATATCTCTTTCAATCTGCTCTGAGATCAAGAAAGTGAATGAACGTTGATAGGATGACTGCTCCATGCCTCGAGTTCATTCGGGATATCAATGACAAATGAATTATACATTCACTGTAACACCATTCACGGATTGTAGGATGAAAGTTGTTCTCCAACTTTCTACTTTCACTTGGGTAGCACTGATGTGTGACTAGGCACCGCTCTTTGCTTGTGAAGTCATAAGTGTTATGGACTTTCACTGCCAACGTGAAATGGACCTGCAGGGTCACACACATAGGATTTAACCTGGAAGAGGAGTTTTGTCCATAAAGCAATGTTTAGATTGATTACTAAAGGAGTTTAGTAGTTCAATTAAACACTCAATCAATCGATGGCTCAATATCGTATGGTTCAAGGTGTTGGACGCATTAATTGGAGTATCAGATTGATTGAAATCGCAATTGACTGATTTTGCCCAACCTGTGCTCCCAACCGATCGGCTCATGTGATGAACCGGTCGGCTGAGGTGCTGAACCGGTCGGCTGGAATGTCCAGGCCGATCGGCTCATGCCCAGGTTGAAACGACCGGTTCAAGAGTTGAACCGATCGGCTCAACTGGTGCAACCGACCAGTTGGGAAAGTCATGTCGGCAAGAATTTTCCTTTGGTTTCAAATTGCCCAATTCGATTGGGAATAACATTGGTATACGATACCAATTGAGAACGAAACAAGGAAAGTCTTTTTGAGCTGGATTAGGACCATGAACCGATCGGTTCAGGGCACCAACCGATCGGTTGGAGTGCCCCAAACGATCGGCTCAGGTCCAACCGATCGGCTCAATGGCCGAACCGATCGGTTCAGTTGTGAACCGATCATTTCAAGTTGCGAACCGGTTGCTTTTTGTGGAAAATTCTCAAACCCTTCTACTCCTGCTTTAGTCCCGTATTGCTGGGCACAGAGAACCCTATCCCATGACCCGCCTATATATATAGGGGTATTGGGGGCTTCTCAAAGAACAACTCAATGCAAGCCGGTTGCTTTGTGAAGTTGTCATTCTCTCTGGTTTTGGTAACCGAGAGAGAGCCCGAGCAAGTGCTTCCCGCAAAAGGGAGGTGCAGCAAGGGAAGGACAACTGTAGTTGCAACTGGCAGTAGGAGAGTGTGTTGGCGACTAGTATGTCAACAGGAGGGTGCGACTCCTTCCACTTCCTTGTGGGACAAGGAGAGTGGAGTTCCAGGTGGTCCGTGTGGACTACTACAGAGGCGGGAGGTCACTGCCGCTCAGGAGGACAACTGTCATCCGACAGTCCGGTAGGAGGAGGAGTCGTCAGTCCCGGTGCGACCAGGAGCTGCATAGACACCGTCCAAGACCGGAGTTGAAGACCGCGCATTGCGCGAGGTATTGTCGCCGAGCAAGCCTCGGGACAAGGTATGATTCCACAAACCATCCTTTCCTATTATATAGACGTTGACGCATTTCCTCGGTATGGGTTTGGGGAGAATTTTTTTGTTTCCGCTGCCTTCTCTGTCTCCCCTAAAACCCAACATATATCTGGGAAAAATGTACAATATATATATGAGGTTCGGAAGTGTGTACTGGCCTGTACATGAAACTTATGTGTACCTACCATTAAAAATGACATATGTGACATAAATTTATTAAATCCAACCTTATGGATTGAATCAAAATGCAATAGATTAGATGTGTTTGAAAAATCACAACCATATCTCATGTATATCATGAGATATAACAAAATATCATTCGACAGTTTTCACAATTTTTGCAACTTACTGTTGATTAGAAAATATGTATTTACTTTAATTTGATGATCTAGGAACATTGGTTTGAAGTAATTTTTGATGCACATGTTATCCAAGGGGTATGTATAACATCCATAAGGTTGGATTATTTTTTGTACTTCTGTAATCATCATAGATGAAGATGGATACATGTAAACTACATGTACTCAGTTACACAATTCTTTTAGCCTATATATATATATATATGTTGGTATATATGCCCATAGAGCCATCCCAAGTGATTGCATGGAGTCGAATATTAAATAATCAATTAATGTGATTATTTGGTTAATTAATGAATTCTAGAATATTCTAATTAATCCATGAGTGTTTTAATTAACGAAGTGTTTCTATTTACCGATGGGTTTAAGAAACCCTACTTCCCTTCGTCTCCTATTTAAAGGAGCTTGACGGTCGATATCTATATAAGATATTGAGAGAGACTTTTCATTTTATGCTCACGTACGTAAACCCTAGCCATCACCGTCCTCAGGAGAGAAAGGAGAGCATCACGACGCTAGCACACCGCCGCACAGAGACAACTCCTTCCCACTGGCTTAGGAAGCACGACGTGGAGTTCCAGTCCATCCACATAGATGAAGTAGAGACCTAGATGCTGAGACACATGTGATCAGAGGATATCTACGACCATTCGTACGTGCTACGAGTGGTGTACATCACCGTGCGAAAGGAGTACTGCCAGATCTTCCTGCGACACACTTAATGAACGGGAGAGAAGTTCCGTCCATGTAGGCTAGCAGCGTTGCACACCGTCGTGCAGTGGGACATCGCCAGACTTGCTCTGTGATAAGGTATATCCCGCAAACACTCCTTCGAATATGTTGTTGTCGACGAGATCCTGTGTGGGGATACGTGGATTTTTGTTGCTTCCGCTGCACATGTTTTCTCTATAAAACCCAATAGTGGTATCAGAGCGACGTCGATCTACGATGTATTTGGATTCATTTCGATATGATCGAATCATTGTATACTATTTTCTATGTTGCATACGATGCAAATTAAAACTGCTAATGTGCAAATCTAAACCTAATTCTACATACGTCGTAGGTTTCTATTTTTGACGTTTCAGATGGGGTCGACTATGGAAAATACTAATTTTCCTAAGTGCACAGAAGTCAAATTCCGTAGACCTTTCAAGGGCTCTGCCCCTGAGACCCCACGAGGGGCGGCCTCCCCTCGATCCCCACACAGGGGCACATCCCCTATGTACCTCGCATAGTCTGTGTGGGAGTCAAAAAATTTTATTTAATGGGGAATGTACTGCATTAAAAGTACTACAATTTTAATATATATATATATATATATATATATATATGTATATGTAGATATACCTATGATAACATACTCGTCGCCATTAAAAAAAATTATGTGGTGAATGCATGCACGGTTATGGCCTAGTATCCCCTTTTTGTGAATATTGTGAATGAATGTGGATGTCAATCTTGTGGATATGTTTGTTTGTGAATGCTATAAATGTATAATGGTTGCATATGGATCCTTTGTATAAAGTATTCGGCTTGCATGCTGAGCCTCATCTCTTATTTCAAGGTGTAATTAATTCTTTCCCTTTATATTTGTACTCATATGATGTAATAGAGATAGGATTAGTTTTAGCCTTTGTAAACTTGATGTAAGTAGGCCACTTGAAGATCCAACTCCAAGGAGTGTCCATGGAGAAGCACCATGAAGATCTAATTCCAAGAAGTAACCTGAAGATCCAACTCCAAGGAGCGTCCATGGAGAAGCAACAAGAAGATCCAATTCCAAGAAGCAACTTGGAGTTCCACCCTCACGAAGCATCCATGAAGTTTTTCATTGTAATGTTGATCCTTATAGGCTTACATGTTGATTCGCAGGTGTTGCATGAGATGCATAAGACCATAGGTGGACCGCAATCCTTTATTTCTCCAAAGGATTACAATAGTATGGCCATAAGTGATGTATTTGTGTTTGTGATTATATGTTTATCGTTTGTGTACGTACTATAAGTATGTGGTGTTTGGATATGTATATGTATTAATAAAACCCCTCAATTAATAATATTAAGTTTTAGTTGCCTTCCATAAAGCAACACACATGAAAAGCTTGATCGACTATGTGTGGGCACGCCTCCGCGTGGTACACTGTCTATCTCGTGGAAGTGTGATGGTGGGTGTGTGGGTCTGCCTCCGTAGGGTGGACACTCATCGTGTTGGCTTATGGGTTGGACTTAACTAGGGAAATTTGATAGGATCAAGTACCTAGAGGCACACAGATGCATCATGGCAAGGAGTTGTGCATTATCATCTGTCTAAGAGTTGCATATGATGCAATTGGCAAAAGTTGCCTACCTTAGTATTTGATCTTTGACGCCGACGTTGGTTGGGCATTGATCCAATTATTTTGGATCTTGGCTCACTAGAAGGTTGTGCGTTGTAATCTTCTGAGTTGATAGTGAGGGCTATCAATTTGAATAAAATAGTGGGAGCATAATTAATTAAAGGCCTAATTAATCTCATTTATCAAATCTTTACAAGTCTAAATTTTTTAGACTAAATGTAAAATTTTCTTTTGTAGCAATCAAATGGAAAATAACACACACTTTCTCATTGCGATCGGTCCTTGAGAAGGACAAACTTACCAGAACCAACTTTCAAAACTGGTATAGGATGCTGAGAATTGTTTTCACACATGAGCGTAAGCTCTATGTCCTTGAAACACCAGAGCCAGTGGAACCCGCCGTAAATGCGCCCAAGACTGAAAAGGATGCTTACAAGAAGCACCTTGATGATGTCGTGGATGTCAAGTGCCTGATGTTGTGCTCAATGAGCTATGAGTTGCAAGAGCAGCATGAGAACATGAATGTCATGGAGATGGTAACACATCTCAAGAACATGTATCAACATCAAGCAAGACAAGAGAGATATGATGTCTCCAAGGCTTTGTTCAAGAGCAAGATGAAAGAGGGAGACTCAGTAGGCACCCATAGACTCACTTTGATTGGGTACGTGGAAAGCCTATCCAAGATGGGATTTCCCCTAGGTCAAGAGTTGGCCACTGATGTGATTCTACAATCATTGCATGAATCATATAGTCATTTTGTCATGAACTACATCATGAAAAATCTTGACAAGCCGTTGTCAGAATTGTTGGGCATGTTGAGGACAACTGAAGCACATATGAAGAAAGACAAGCCCAAGTCTGTGATGATGATCAGTAAGACAAAGGAAAAGTCAAAAGGCAAAGGCAAGGCTAAGAAAGGTTCTAAAGCCAGGCAGAAGCCAAAGTCATCCGTGCTTAAAGCTAAAGGTGGGATCTCTAAAGAAGGTAGTTGTCACCATTGTCACCAGGCTGGACATTAGAAAAGTAATTGTCCGCTCTACCTAGAGGAACTGAGTAAGAAGAAGCAGGGGATAGAGATCTCTACTTTAGGTATATACATTATTGAGATAAAAACTTAAATACGTCTTCATCATGGGTATTGGATACTGGATGTGGATCTCACATATGTTCTAATATACAGGATCTGATAAGAAGTAAGCCTTTACGAAAGGGCCAAGTCAAGCTGTGGGTTACTAATGGAGTAAGAGTTGCTGCCACCACAGTTGGAGTTATTAGTTTATCTTTGCCTACAGGCCTTGTCACAAAATTAGAGAATTGCTATTATGTATCTGCCATTAATAGAAATATTATTTCTGTATCTTGTATGGACAAGAGTGCAATTGAATTTCACGTTAAGAATGGAATTATTTCTATTTCTAAAGGTGAGATCTTTTATAGTAATTCCCCTATGTCTTATGGTATCTACTTGTTAGAACTTGAGACTAGCATATACAACGTAAATACTAAAAGGTTACAACTTGACAACTCAAACAAAACATACTTATAGCATTGTCGTCTTGGGCACATAAACGACAAGCGCATACCTAGACTCCATAAGGATGGTTATCTAGACTCTTTTGATTTTGAATCATTAGAGACATGTGAGGCATGTTTATTAGGGAAGATGATCAAGACTCCTTTCACTGGACACAGTGAGAGAGCCAGTGATCTGCTTGGGCTCATACATACTGATGTATGTGGATCTTTTAGATCAAATGCTAGAGGAGGCTATCAATACTTCATTACCTTCACTGATGACCTCAGTAGGTATGGCTATGTATATCTTATGAAACACAAGTCAGAAACTCTTGAAATGTTCAAGACTTTCATGAATGAATTAGAGAAGCAACTTGGTAAGATTATTAAAGCACTCCGTTCAGATCGAGGTGGCGAATACTTAAGCTAAGAGTTTGAGGACCTTCTGAGAGACCGTGGTATTGTGTCACAATGGACTCCACCTAGTAGGTGTGTCAGAAAGAAAGAATCGTACATTATTAGACATGGTATGATCAATGATGAGTTCAACCGAACTTCCAATATCATTCTGGGGATATGATCTTGAAACTGCAGCGTTTATACTTAACCGTGTACCTTCCAAATCGGTTCAAAAGACACCATATGAGATATGGAATGAGAATCATACCAATTTGTCTATGTTAAAGATTTGGGGATGTGAAGCTTATGTTAGGAAACAATTTCCTAAAAATCTTGGACCCAAATCAGAAAAATGCTATTTCGTTGGATACCCCAAGGAAACTCGAGGATACTACTTCTACACACCAACTGACAACAAAGTGTTTGTTGCTAGGACTACTATATTCTTGAAAAGGAATTTCCAAAGGAATTAGTGGAAGGACTGTAGAGCTCGAAGAAGTTCAAGACCAATAAGAAAGTAGAAAACCTGAGGAGGTACATAAGGAACATGAAGACTCACAAATTGTTGTGGAATTTCAAGTTCCAAATGTAATACAGGAACATCGTAGGTCTAGTAGGACACAACTTGAGCCTGAGAAATTTAGATTTCTCGTGACTCAAGCCAGTGACAAATTGGGCATAGAAGATGAGCCAAATTCCTATGTAGAAGCTACTAAGGGACTAAAATCTAAGAAATGACTCGAAGCCATGATATCCGAGATGAAATCCATGTATACCAACAAGGTATGGACCTTGGTGGATCCACCCGAAGGGGTAAAACCCATAGGGTGCAAGTGGGTCTTCAAGAAGAAGATTGACATGAATGGAAATGTTCAAACCTATAAAGGTAGATTGGTTGCGAAAGGATTCCATCAAATTCAAGGTGTTGATTATGACGAGACCTTCTCACCAGTTGCCATGGTCAAATCCGTTAGGATCATGCTTGCCATTGCAGCTTATCATGACTATGAGATTTGGCAGATGGATGTTAAAATAGTATTCCTTAATGGGAATTTACTCGAGGATGTGTACATGACACAACCTGAGGGTTTTATCAATCCAAAGGAAGCCAATAAAGTCTATAAGCTATAAAGGTCAATCTATGGATTGAAGCAAGCATCTCGGAGCTGCAATCTACATTCTGACAAAGTAGTCAAAAAGTTTGGCTTTAGTCAAAATGAAGATGAACCTTGTGTTTACAAAAGGGTTAGTGGGAGCACAATCGTATTTCTCATATTGTATGTGGATGACATGCTATTGATGGGAAATGACATCCCTACTCTTCAGACAGTAAAAGGTTGGCTAGGGAAGACATTCTCTATGAAGGATTTAGGCGAAGCATCCTATATACTAGAGATCAAAATCTATATAGATAGATCTAGAAGGCTTCTAGGCCTAAGCCAGAGCACATACATTGACAAGGTGCTAAAGAGGTTTAGCATGGAGGGTTCTAAGAGAGGTAACTTGCCCATGTCCCATGGGGTTACGATCTCTAAAACCTAATGTCCTAGTTCATGTGATGAACGAGCACACATGAATAAGATTCCATATGCATCAGCAATTGGATCTATCATGTACGCGATGTTATGTACTCATCTTGATGTGTCATATGCTTTGAGCATGACGAGCCGGTATCAGTCAGATCTAGGTGAATGTCACTGGACAGCCGTAAAGAACATCCTAAATTACTTGAGAAGGACTAAGGATCAATTCTTGGTATACGATGGTGAGGAAGAGCTCGTAGTAAAGGGTTACACCGATGCTAGCTTCCAAACTGACAAAGATGACTACATATCACAATCTAGATTTGTGTTTTACCTGAACAATAGAGATGTGAGCTGGAAGAGTTCCAAGCAAGAGATGGTTGCAGATTCTTCAACAGCGGCTGAATATATTGCTGCATCTAATGCTGCAAAGGAAGCTGTGTGGATCAAGAAGTTCATTTCTAAATGTGGAGTAGTTCCAAGCATTGGTGATGCAATTGAGATGTTTTGTGACAACAACGGAGCAATTGCACAGGCTAAAGAACTATGATAGCACCAACGTTCCAAACATATTCTACGGTGGTTCCATTTCATACGAGAGATCGTGCAACGAGGAGATGTGAAGATTTGCAGAGTACCTACAGAAAGCAATGTGACTGACCCGCTCACAAAAGCACTTTCACAGCAGAAACATGATGAACATGTTTGATCACTTGGATTGAGATTCATGAGTGATTGTGTATAAGTGCAAGAGGGAATCTGTTGGTATGTATGCCTATAAAGACTATCTGTGACGCATCGTTCAAATATAACGTTATTAACTTAGCAGAAATGATCACTAAGCAGCGGATTACCAAAAATCACTAAAAACAAAGAGGTCCACACATAGGAAAATTCTTTCATAAAGAACCAGAGTAACTTAATTACATACTGGTTCACAACTACATGTCATGTATCATCATTTTCTGAGAATTACAAGCATGAACTGCTATGTTAACTAAACACAGGAAGTATAAAAATCTCGAAGCACTAAGCCAAAATCTCAAAAGCACTAACTACTACTCTGAGGACCTGAGAGTACAGAGACGACACATAGGACTCTATGTACATCTATATAAGGCATAACAGCCAGTGTCTCCACCTGAGAATTCTCTGTTGTCCTTTCTGTTGTTGTTGTTGTCCTTCACCTACTGAAGGATTCCTGCCTCCTCGTCCGCGTCCACCTAAAAAAATATGGTTCCCACGGGGGTGAGACAATTATAAATTTCCCCAGCGAGAGATATAACTCTCCACCAGAAACATTATTATTGCATTTTATTAAGATAAATCTGAACAGAGGAATCATAATCATTTAACAACAATTAATTCATTATCTAACAGGTTAGGACATTATTCTTTTCTAAAGCACTGCAGTTATAACGTGATAGAGCAACATGTCACTTGTCAATAAGGAATATGAGGAACATGTATAACTTTATCTGCTATATTAAGCAGGATAATATCAACCAATGTTTCTCGTATTTCAACTTATGCAATTACACTACACGGCTGATTATATTTTACACATCATGTGTCAAATTGCAATTAGCTTGCCATGGTATATTGACATCTTTACTATAGAGTTATAGCCGCAACATATACTCTCTTCAGGCTTAGATCACATAGCTAATGCCTGGCATTGTTTTGTGGAGTCATGGCCTGTAGCCATACTCTTTCAACAAGGTATTGGGATCCTAATCCCTCATCTCATGAGGTACATTTCCATTTATTAACAAGTTCATCATTCATGATTATAGAATATCGGTATTCAAACCTTTAGTTTATCATAGAATACTTGTTACCACTTAACAGGTAACTTAATACCTTCAAGTCATTTAACCAAGGTAAGCATGATTCTTACTACATAAGCATTCCACATAGCACACAAAGCTTAATTCATCTTTTGTTACCTCTTAACATAAAACAAGGAATATTATGGCTTATGAAGCCCATAAACAATTTCGATAATTAAAACATCATATGGCATACAGGGCTCATTAATTTCAGATTACCTCTCACTAAGCAACAAAGCATATGAAGGCTTATAAGGCCTATAAAACATAGATCATCATAGTTCATACCTGGCTATGCTCATCATCTCAGCATACCTATAATACTCATGATAACAGTTATAATGCTTTCATACCAGCACCATGTAACACAAAGTAATTCCACTATTCCCTTTTTAGGGTTAGGATTTCTCTTGCATATCATCATCCTCCATTAGGGTTTTCCATAAATAACCATTTAGGTTCTCAAGATCATGTTATTAATGATCAAGTCCTATTTCATTGCTTCACACAACTAAGAGCCAACATTGATAACATAACTATTCAATCATACTTATTTATTCTCATCATTCATCATTAAATGAATTATCAGTACAAAGTATGAGTTTCTCTCTTTACCAGAATATGATTGCATCATAGCTTTTTGATTTGGATTAACCTTTTCATAAGGCATGTTAGTCTACACTTATCAAAGGGCATTACATCACAATGTAACAACTGACCTGACACACTTCATGTGTCACTCATCCAAATATATTAGATTAAAAGTACATCAAGGGATATCAATCTCGAGGTGCTGGATGTGATATCTATCATATTTTGATGTATCACTTCCCTCATCACCTTTATCTTAGTTGAGTTCATCCACTTAGCTTGTATTAGGGTATTTTCCATCCTAATACTTTATACACCAGTTCATCACATTTATCATGTAATGTATTGGTCATAAGTCACTTATTTAGAAAATGCAACCACTGCTAATAATATGGACTCATCTTTGAGTTAGGAACTATTGATATAAGGATATCCATTATCAACCTCCTCAGGTGTTACACTTGTCAATATATTAATCACTATTCCATTATTAGGAATAATAGGATTTTCCATGTTTATAAATTAAGGTTCCAATAGCATCACCCATAAATATGGATCTCACATAACATTAGCCTACATTAGGGTTTCACATATCATTACCTGAAATTCGGTTTTCACTTGACATCACCCTTAATCAGGGTTTCACATGTCACACCCTTGATTAGGGTTTCATTAACCTTCTCAATTAAGGTTTCAAGATCTCTTCACAAAGGATCATACCCTGATTACTTATTATGTTCATGTTGAAAGTGTTGAGGTTTAACCATTACATGATTGTCATTCATGTAGGAAATCCTCTCTCTCTCATCCTCTCTAGGATGTCAATTACTTCAAGCTTAATTAGATTAGGTCCAATCAACTTGAATGAAGGGTTGTCACATCATATTAAATCATTGCTTTCATAAGCATTAAGAGTTAACCACTCAAAAAGGTACTAATTACCGTAGTACCTCAAAGGTACAACCATTGTAATCACCTTTGATTTACATCATTAATAGTCAATTAGTTAATTGACCTTTAGTCACCTTAGGTTTTCAGATGGTTTGACCAATTGAACCTCAAATATTCTTGGTCACTTAGACCCCAAACGGTCTTAGTCACTCAAACATTGAATGGTTTGAAATCGTTTAAGAAAAACCATAATGAAACCGTATGGACATTTCTCACTTGAAACCACTTGGGTCTCCAAACGATTTGAGATCATTTGGACCCAAACGATCTTGAGACCATTTGGACCCAAACGGTCTTAAGACCGTTTGGTCCAAACCCTCTCAAAACCGAATGGACCAAAAAGGTCTTTCAACACATATCAATTCGAGGATTCAATCATTAAACCATCTATCAATTGAAATAATGATTTATTCTTCATTTGAGCCATTGAATCACCCTTCAATTGGACCTTTAATTAGGGTTTTGAACCCAATTGAACTAGGGTTTATAATCAAGAAACCATCACTTAGGGTTTTGAAATTGAAGAACCATCAATTATTGTCATTGTGGAATTAATTCAATTGAAATCATTGGATCATCATCAAACCATGACATGACCTGTCATCAAATGGTCTTGAGGTTGTTTGGATGACCTCCAAATGGTATTGAGACCGTTTGACCCATTCCATCATTGAATTTTATGAAATTCAATTAGGGTTTGCATCATTGAACTGATCATCAATTGAGCAAGTAATTATATTTCAATTTAATATCACTGGATCTTCAACCATCCAAATATACACCACCATAGACCTCTAAACGGTCTTGGTTGACCTCCAAATGGTCTTGAGACCGTTTGAGTGACCTCCAAACGGTCTTATGACCGTTTGGGATAGTCAACCCAAAAATTGATTCAATTACTTAAGGGTTCAACACTCAACCCGATTAGGGTTTGCATCTATTCAATCATTCACAATTGAAACCATCAAGATCAAACAAATGCAACCATTGGATCAATATCCAAGTACAACAATATATTTCCTCAAATGGTCAACCATTTCAAATGGTCAAACACTCCAAACAGTTTGGAACCCAAACCCCCAAACGGTTTGCAAACCATTTGATCATCAAACGGTTTGGTGAAACCGATTGGGCCAAAATGTTGAAACTATTTGCAATAGATATTTGTGGAGATGTGTGCTTATGATGATGTCATTGTCATAAAGCTATAAACCCACAAATCTTGCTATGATTTTCATGGTGATTGCATCAATCAATCAAATAAAGTTTCTGGAATAAGGAAGGAATCAACAATTGATGAAGATATGGAATCAATAACAAAGTTCAAGGGTTCAAGTTATATAACCCGCCTTCAATTGAGCTTCAAAGCTTGGAGCTTCATGTCAACAAAGGTGGAAGAAGCTTTTGCAACCCTCCCAAGGATTGTTCTCAAGCTTTGGAGTGAAAGGATTGGCTAGAATTGAAGATGGAGTGGAATAGAGAAGAAATCATGCATTGTTTTGTGATTTCCACCATGAATTCAAGGTAAAAGAAGGTCAAGAAGCTTACCAACAGGTTGGGGGTCGTCCTCCTGTTGCTCCACTCTCCCTTGATCGTTTTGCAAGAAAGAAGTGAAAGTGGATTCGAAATTATCCCTTCACCTCATTGATAACGGAGCTTATATATGAATTTTATTGAAAATTCATTTAAGAGAGAGAAAGTAGGAATTATCTCCTCAAATTTCTTGCCATAAGCCCCCTTATCTTCCTTAGAGACGAGGCTATCCTCTTTGACTCTTATTCCTCTCAATTATCCATTATTTAAAGAAAAGTAAATTAAGCACCTTAACCCTTATAATAATAATATCGATAAGTTAGTGGATATTTCTTTTTCTTTTCTTAATATGAGTGGATTCTCCACTCACGTAGATATTTCCATTGCCTTTACAAGGCACAAGGACGTCACAATTGTTGATTTTCAACCAACACAATTTTGGTTGAAGGGCAATCCAATTAATATAATTATTTTTGCATTAAATTGAATTAGGTTTCCAATTAGGCTTAAATCTTGATTATTTTAATATCAAGATTCTCTCTCTTCAAAAATGATTCAAATGAGGAGCCCCTCTCAAATTCTTTTCTCTACATGATGATGATAATCATGAGGGACCCTCTTGAAGTGGTATTTTTCATATTGAAAACTAGATTTTGGGTAAATTGCACATTACACCAAAACTAGGTTCTAATGCACAAACATTGCTCAATAGGCTCTTTCTTGTTATCTAGGCTTGTAGAAGCCATACTACTGCATCATACTCATTCCTATGATGCTACAACATATGAGGAACATTTTATCATGTACAATTTGCAAGTTAACCCCTCAACTTGGGTAATTTGCACTTTAGTCCAAAACTAACAAAGCATTATTTCAACATTATTCACAAAGGACTAAATTGAAATATAAGTTTCTCTTGAGCCTAATTACTCTTCAAGAGATAAGAGAGAGCATATAATCAACTTTATTTAATAAAACATCTAGGTTTAAGCATAACCCAGGTCAGGGATGTTACAAATTATAAACCCCTAACAAGGATTTCGTCCCCGAAATCCCAAATATCAGAAGATAATTGTTACTCATGTCATCAAGTCTCTAATTATCATCTCAATGTCATGAAGATACCATATATCTTTAATCAACACAAAGTTCTTCCACATAGGGTTATTCTAAGGAAATATTTTTAGCTTGATAAACTTTTCCAACATAATTACAATTGTTCCTTCCATTAGTTCAACCTTATCAATGTTTATGTTTATGCAGAGCATAAACCCCTAACATATAATGTTCACATTATTTTCTGTAACTAGATTGATTTCTCAGTTGGCCATCTCATCCTTATCATATTTGATTCTTTGTTGTTACCACCAAGGGTACGCATGCACAAGGTATTTCTTTTATTTTAGGACATCACTTGTTCCATATATCATTATCCTGGAACCACAGTCCAAGCAAACTGATAACTATGTATACATCAACGGATTATTTCTAATCCATGTACATCAAATGTCATAATACTTACTTGATTGTCATGTTAATGAAAGGAGAAACATAAAGTATCATACTCCTATCATTACCCAAGGTTGTTCATAAAAGGGGAAACACATATATTTAACAGAGGTAATCCACTCAACAATCCTTTATTTGTTTGGGAAAGTTCACTTAGCACTTCCTATGTAATTGGGAAAGTTCACTTAGCATTTCCTATATAATTGGGAAAGTTCACTTAGCACTTCCTTATGTAATTAGGAAAGTTCACTTAGCATTTCCTATGTAATTGGGAAAGTTCACTTTGCATTTCCCTATGTAATTAGGAAAGTTCACTTAGCATTTCCTTTTTAATTGGGAAAGTTCACTTAGCACTTCCCTATGTAATTAGGAAAGTTCACTTAGCATTTCCTATTTAATTGGGAAATTTCACTTAGCACTTCCCTATGTAATTAGGAAAGTTCACTTAGCATTTCCTATGTAATTGGGAAAGTTCACTTAGCATTTTCCTATGTAATTAGGAAAGTTCACTTAGCATTTCCTTTTTAATTGGGAAAGTTCACTTAGCACTTCCCTATGTAATTAGGAAAGTTCACTTAGCATTTCCTATTTAATTAGGAAAGTTCACTTAACACTTCCCCTATGTAATTAGGAAAGTTCACTTAGCATTTCCTATGTAATTGGGAAAGTTCACTTAGCATTTCCCTATGTAATTAGGAAAGTTCACTTAGCATTTCCTATGTAATTGGGAAAGTTCACTTAGCATTTCCCTATGTAATTAGGAAGGTTCACTTAGCATTTCCTATTTAATTGGGAAAGTTCACTTAGCAGTTCCCTATGTAATTAGGAAAGTTCACTTAGCATTTCCTATTTAATTGGGAAAGTTCACTTAGCACTTCCCTATGTAATTAGGAAAGTTCACAAGCATTTCCTATGTAATTGGGAAAGTTCACTTAGCATTTTCCTATGTAATTAGGAAAGTTCACTTAGCATTTCCTTTTTAATTGGGAAAGTTCACTTAACACTTCCCTATGTAATTAGGAAAGTTCACTTAGCATTTCCTTTTTAATTGGTAAAGTTCACTTAGCACTTCCCTATGCAATTAGGAAAGTTCACTTAGCATTTCCTATTTAATTGGGAAAGTTCACTTAGCACTTCCCTATGTAATTAGGAAAGTTCACTTATCATTTCCTATGTAATTGGGAAAGTTCACTTAGCATTTTGCTATATGATTAGGAAAGTTCACTTAGCATTTCCTATGTAATTGGGAAAGTTCACTTAGCATTTCCCTATGTAATTAGGAAAGTTCACTTAGCATTTCCTATTTAATTGGGAAAGTACACTAAGCACTTCCCTACGTAATTAGGAAAGTTCACTTAGCATTTCCTATGTAATTGGGAAAGTTCACTTAGCATTTCCCTATGTAATTAGGAAAGTTCACTTAGCATTTCCTATTTAATTGGGAAAGTTCACTTAGCACTTCCCTATGTAATTAGGAAAGTTCACTTAGCATTTCCAATTTAATTTCATTATACTCACTAGATTTTTTCAGAATGACTACTTGATCAGAATAATCAGAAAGGTAACAATCTAAGAGTTCCATACTTACCCTATCTCCAATAATCATATACCTGGACATGGTATACAAGTATTGAGATTATGTAGTATGCACTTTATTTACTATCATGTTCCTCACTTTTCATATCATTATACACACACGATTTTTCATTCCTGGATTTTCTTCAGCCATCACTTCTGTATCTCATCTTTTAGCACACAGACAAGAGAGATTATAAAGTGTTTTAAAGAATACTGAGTAAAATGTAAGTTCTCATCTCCCTTGTGTCCTTATAGGACTAGTCAAAGGGAGTTTAAAAACAACTACTTTCTTATTTTTTAACACATAGAATCATGAAATGAAATATTAGAATGAATCTATTTCATCTGACCTGTCACAACCCGAGGGTTGGCTATTGCATCAGATTGATTCATTGCATAGATCCTCACAGTTGCTGTTTGTTGACCCTGTGCTAGACTGTTAGGTGTGGATGAACCAGCTCGGGACGCTTGTCCACATCCTCTATTGTTATTAGAAAACTGTCTCCTTTATGATCCTTGCTGACTCTGCCCCTGGGGTTGAGTCACCGTTGTATTCCCATCTGGACAATCCTTTGCTAGATGTCCCAATTGTCTACATTGGTAACAGACCCTAGTCACAAAATAGGGTCTGTGAGATCCAGTCACTGATGTTGATGCTATACTAGGGGCTTTACTTGGAGCAAAACTATGGTCCCTACCCCTACTTGACGTACATTGCGTCTGGGTATTGAATCTCGATGGTGCTGTCGAGGTAGAAAATCTCAGCTTCTTAAAACTTTCGGATCTCTGTCCTTGAAACTGAGTATGTACCTTCTTACCACTAGTCTGTCGTTTCTCGATTTCATACATTTCTATCCTCCTTATCGACTCCACAAAAGTGGAAAACCTCTCCCTGTTCTCTAAAGCAGACACAGGAGTGGTCAGTTCAGCGTTCAATCCCTTCTTGAAACGTTGAATTCTTTCCTCATCATTAACCGTCATATGCGGACAAAACTGCAACAGCTCCTTGAACTTAGCTTCATACTCGCTAATGTTCATTTGTCCTTGTCTAATCCTCTCAAATTGAGAGATCTTGTCGTCTAGATATGTCTTAGGGAAGTATTTATTGACGAACTCTCGTCGGAATACCTCTCATCCAATTTCTTCACCTGACCTCTTGTCTTCTTCTATAATCCACCAGTGACCAACACTCCCTTTTAGGAGGCACACTACATGTCTTACCTTCTTGGCTTTAGGAATATCAAGGATCCTGAAAGCCTTCTCCAGCTTCATCATCCACAAATCAACATTTGCTGGATCAGCTATACCAGCATAATCGATAGCTCCTACCTGGCGAAGTCTCTCAAAAGTCTTGCCGGCACCATATCCCTCATTGTGGGCTGGTGCGCTAGGTATAGGTGGTGGCATCCTGTCTGCCATGTGTGTCACAGTTTCCAGAAACTGGCTAAACAGGGTATGGTAGGTTGGGTTCTCTATCATGGGTGGGTTATACTGGGGATGTTCAGGTTCTGGTTCATCCCTATTCTGGTCCCTTGCACCTCCTCCTGGTGCAGCAACACTGCTATCAACAGTGTGTTCTTCGTGTGTTCCAGACATCTTCAAGTTTTTCTTCTCCTCCTATATGAGCGGAAGTCACTATCAGATAACTGGAAGACACTAGAACAGACTCAACATCTTAGTCCTATGTCTCTATAGACTCAACAAACCTAGCGCTCTGATACCACTAAATTGTGACACATCGTTCGAATAAAATGTTATTAACTTAGCGGAAATGATCACTAAGCAGCGGATTACCGAAAATCACTAAAAATTAAAACCATTTTACAAAGAGGTCCACACATAGGAAAATTCTTTCATAAATAACCGGAGTAACATAATTACATACTGGTTCACAAGTACATGTCATGTATCATCTTTTTCTGAGAATTACAATCATGAACTGCTCTACTAACTAAACACAGGCAGTATAAAAATCTCGAAGCACTAAGCCTAAATCTCAAAAGCACTAACTACTACTTCGAGGACTGGAGAGTACAGAGACGACACATAAGACTCTATGTACATCTATATAAGGCATAACAGCCAGTGTCTCCACCTGAGAATTCACTGCTGTCCTTGCTGTTGCTGTTGTTGTCCTTCACCTACTCAAGGATTCCTGCCTCCTCATCCGCGTCCACCTAAAAAAAATGTGGTTCCCACGGGGATGAGACAATTTTAAATTGCCTCAGCGAGAGATATAACTCTCTGCTAGAAACATTATTATTGCATTTTATTAAGATAAATATGAACAGAGGAATCATAATCGTTTAATAGCAATAAATTCATTGTCTAACATGTTAGGACATTATTCTTTTCTAAAGTATTGTAGTTATAACCTAATAGAGAAGTATGTCGCTTATCCAATAAGGAATATGAGGAACATGTATAACTTTTATCTGCTATATTAAGCAGGATAATATCAACCAATGTTTCTCATTTTTCAACTTATGCAATTACACTACACGACTGATTATATTTTACACATCATGTGTCAAACTGCAATTAGCTTGATATGGTATATTGACATCTTCACTATAGAGTTATAGCCACAACATATACTCTCTTCAGGATTAGATCACATAGATAATGCCTGACATTGTTTTGTGGAGTCATGGCCTGTAGCCATACTCTTTCAACAAGGCATTGGGATCTTAATCCCTCATCTCATCAGGTACATTTCCATTTCTTAACAAGTTCATCATCATGATTATAGAATATGGGTATTCAAACCTTTAGTTTATCATAGAATACTTGTTACCACTTAACAAGTAACTTAATACCTTCAGGTCATTTGACCAAGGTAAACATGATTCTTACTACATAAGAATTCCACATAGCACACAAAGCTTATTCACCTTTTGTTACCTCTTAACAGAAAACAAGGCATATTATGGCTTATGAAGCCCATAAACAATTTCAATAATTAAAACATCATATGACACGCAGGGCTCATTCATTTTAGATTACCTCTCACTAAGCAACAAAGCATATGAAGGCTTATAAGGCCTATAAAACATAGAGCATCATAGCTCATACCTGGCTATGCTCATCATCCCAACATACCTTCATGATTAATACTCATGATAATAGTTATAATGCTTTCATACCAGAACCATGCAACACAAAGTAATTCCACTATTCCCTTTTTAGGGTTAGGATTTCTCTTGCATATCATCATCCTCCATTAGGGTTTTCCATAAATAACCATTTAGGTTCTCAAGATCATGTTATTAATGATCAAGTCCTATTTCATTGCTTCACACAACTAAGAGCCAACATTGATAACATAACTATTCAATCATACTTATTTATTCTCATCATTCATCATTAAATGATTTATCAATACAAAGTGTGAGTTTCTCTCTCATATTTACCAGAGTATGATTGCATCATAGCTTTTTGATTTTTATTATCCTTTTCATAAGGCATGTTAGTCTACACCTATCAAAGGGCATTACATCACAATGTAACAACTGACCTGACACACTTCATGCGTCACTCATCCAAATATATTAGATTTAAAGTACATCAAGGTATATCAATCTCGAGGTGTTGGATGTGATATATATCATATTTTGATGTATCACTTCCCTCATCACCTTTATCTTACTAGAGTTCATCCACTTAGCTTGTATTAGGGTATTTCCCATCCTAATACTTTATACACTAGTTCATCACATTTATCATGTAATGTATTGGTCATAAGTCACGTATTTAGAAAATGCAACTACTGCTAATAATATGGACTCATCTTTGAGTTAGGAACTACTAATATAAGGATATCTATTATCATCCTCCTTAGGTTTTACCCTTGTCAATATATTAATCACTATTCCACTTTTAGGAATAGGATTTTCCATGTTTATAAATTAAGGTTCGCATAACATCACCCATAAATATGGATTTCACATAACGTTACCCTACATTAGGGTTTCACATATCATTACCTGAAATTAGGTTTTCACTTGACATCACCCTTAATTAGGGTTTCACAAGTCACACCCTTGATTAGGGTTTCATTAACCTTCTCAATTAAGGTTTCATGATCTCTTTACAAAGGATCATACCCTGATTACTTATTATGTTCATGTTGAAAGTGTTGAGGTTTAACCATTACATGATTGTCATTCATGTAGGAAATCCTCTCTCTCTCTCATCCTCTCTAGGATGTCAATTACTTCAAGATTTATTATATTAGGTCCAATCAACTTGAATGAAGGGTTGTCACATCATATTATATCATTGCTTTCATAAGCATTAAGAGTTAACCACTCAAAAAGGTACTAATTACCCTAGTACCTCAAAGGTACAACCATTGTAATCACCTTTGATTTACATCATTAATAGTCAATTAGTTAATTGAACTTTAGTCACCTTAGGTGTTCATATGGTTTGACCAATTGAACCTCAAATATTCTTGGTCACTTAGACCCCAAACGGTCTTACTTAGACATTGAATGGTTTGAAATCATTTAAGTAAAACCATAATGAAAACGTATGGACATTTCTCACTTGAAACCACTTGGGTCTCCAAACGATTTGAGACCATTTGGTCTCAAACGGTCTTGAGACTGTTTGGACCCAAATGGTCTTGAGATGGTCTTAAGACCGTTTGGTCCAAACCCTCTCAAAACCGAATGGACCAAAAAGGTATTTCAACACATATCAATTCAGGGATTCAATCATTAAACTATCTATCAATTGAACTACTAATTTATTCTTCATTTGAACCATTAAATCACCCTTCAATTGGACCTTCAATTAGGGTTTTGAACCCAATTGAACTAGGGTTTATAATCAAGAAACCATCACTTAGGGTTTTGAAATCGAAGAACCATCAATGATTGACATTGTGGAACTAATTCAATTGAAATCATTGGATCATCATCAAACCATGACATGACCTGACCTCAAACGGTCTTGAGGTCGTTTGGATGACCTCCAAACGGTCTTGAGACCGTTTGACCCATTCCATCGTTGAAATTTGTGAAATTCAATTAGGGTTTGCATCATTGAATCGATCATCAATTGAGCTAGTAATTATATTTCAATTTAATATCACTGGATCTTCAACCATGCAAATATACACCACCATAGACCTCTAAACGGTCTTGGTTGACCTCCAAATGGTCTTGAGACCGTTTGGGTGACCTCCAAATAGTCTTGAGACCGTTTGGGCTAGTCAACCCAAAAATTGATTCAATTACTTAAGGGTTCAACACTCAACCTGATTAGGGTTTGCATCTATTGAATCATTCACAATTGAAACCATCAAGATCAAACCAATTGCAACCATTGGATCAATATCCAAGTACAACAACATATTTCCTCAAATGGTCAACCATTTCAAATGGTCAACCACTCCAAACGGTTTGGAACCAAAACCTCCAAACGGTTTGCAAACCGTTTGGTCATCAAATGGTTTGGTGAAACCAATTGGGCCAAAATGTTGAAAGTGTTTGCAATAGATATTTGTGGAGGTGTGTGCTTATGATGATGTCATCATCATCAAGCTATAAACCCATGAAGCTTTCTGTCATTTTCATGGTGATTGCATAAATCAATCAAATAAAGTTTCAGGAATAAGGAAGGAATCAACAATTGATGATGATATGGAATCAATAACAAAGTTCAAGGGTTCAAGTTATATAACCCGCCTTCAATTAAGCTTCAAAGCTTGGAGCTTCACATCACCAATGGTGGAAGAAGATTTTTCAACCCTCCCAAGGCTCGTTCTCAAGCTTTGGAGTGAAAGGATTGGCTAGAATTGAAGATGGAGAGGAATAGAGAAGAAATTATGCATTGTTTTGTGATTTCCACCGTGAATTCAAGGTGAAAGAAGGTCAAGAAGCTTACCAACAGGTTGGGGGTCGTCCTCCTATTGCTCCAAGCTCCTATGTTCGTTTTGCAAGAAATAAGTGAAAGTGGATTAGAAATTATCCCTTCACCTCATGAATGAAGGAGCTTATATATGAATTTTATTGAAAATTCATTTAAGAGAGAGAAAGTAGGAATTATCTCCTCAACTTCTTTGCCATAAGCCCCCTTATCTTCCTTAGAGATGAGGCTATCCTCTTTGCCTCTTATTCCTCTCAATTATCCATGATTTAAAGAAAAGAAAATTAAGCACCTCAACCCTTATAATAATAATATCCATAAGTTAGTGGATATTTCTTTTTCTTTTCTTAATGTGAGTGGGTTCTTCACTCACGTAGATATTTCCATTGCCTTTACAAGGCACAAGGACGTACACACTTGTTTATTTTAATCCAAAACAATTTTGGTTGAAGGGCAATCCAATTAATATAATTATTTTTGCATTAAATTGAATTAGGTTTCCAATTATGCTTAAATCTTGATTATTTTAATATCAAGATTCTCTCTCTTCCAGAATTATTCAAATGAGGCACCCCTCTCAAATTCTTTTCTCTACCTGATGCTGAAAATCACGAGGGACCCTCTTGAAGTGGTGTTTTGCATATTGTACCCTATATTTTGGGTAAATTTCACATTACATCAAAACTAGGTTCTAATGCACAAACATTGCTCAACAGGATCTTTCTTGTTATCCAGGCTAGTAGAAGCCATACTACTGCATCATACTCATTCCTATGATGCTCCAACATATGCAGAACTTTGTATCATGTACAATTTGCAAGTTAACCCCTCAACTTGGGTAATTTGCACTTTAGTCCAAAACTAACAAAGCATTGTTTCAACATTATTCACAAAGGACTAAATTGAAATATAAGTTTCTCTTGAGACTAATTACTCTTCAAGAGATAAGAGAGAGCATATAATCAACTTTATTAAGAAAAACATCTAGGTTTAAGCATAACCTAGGTCAGGGATGTTACACTATCATTTGATGATTGTAATGGGATACTATGTAAAGGATTTGTAATACTACATTGATCATATCAATAAAGGCAAGTTTCCAATCTATATGTTTGTGTTTTATATTGTAAGATGACCATAAAACTTATAGATGTATATAGAATAATATACTCAATGACATATGTCTTCGGGTTGATGACCTGAACAGTGAGATCATATGTATGCTAAGATCATGTATTCTTGTTTTGTCCCTAATCGGTTGTTATTGTGAAAATATCCATAGACATCAATAACACATAAGATTAGAATGTATGTTGGTTGATGGAATAATGTCATTATCCATGACATGGAGATATCAAACCAAATACATAGATACTTGTTAGAGAACAGTGTATCAGATAGACCCACCTTGAGAGTGACACATGGATACCATGATTGGTAGTTAGAGTCACATCTCATAATGGTGGTGGTGATTATGGTTCTTAGACCTGAAGTCACTACACTTATCACATGTCATTCGATGTACTTTGACATCATCCCCGTGGTCCTGAATTGCCATAAATATGGTGCTTGGGTGCACTGTGACACATGGGGATGACTATGAGTGATGTAGATGGAATTTGTTCTTCCTACGAGAGTTTGGTATTCTGGCCACTTGATAAGCGAGACTGAGAAATGCATGGCCATGATGATGTGAGTCAATATGTGATATTGATCTTACATATATCTCAGACAGTCTGCTCTAGTTCAAGGAACATAGATTTAACGTTGAAAAGGATAACAATTCTATGACTCGAGTTCAATCCGGATATCAGAAACAAAGGAACTATACAATCAATGTAATACCAGTCATGAATGATAGGTTAGGTTGTTCTCCAACTTCTCCAATTACTTGGGTGGCAATCAAGTCTTGCTAAATACTAATCATGGCCTGTGAAATCATAATATGATTATGGATATCACTACCAACGTAATTTGGAGCCTACCGGATCACACACATAGGATGTGTTGGAATAGAAGTATAATTGTGGATTTCATTGGAATTTCTTTGAATCACATTGATTACTAAAATGTTTATGTAATCGATTAGAATAATATTGGAATGACTGGCTCTAAGTGCAAGTAAGAGTCTATTGGTAAATATTTCCATAGAGCCATCCCAAGCGATTGCATGGAGTCAGATATTAATTAATCAATTAATGTAATTATTTGGTTAATTAATGAATTTCAGAATATTCTAATTAATCCATGAGCATTTTAATTAATGCAGTGTTTCTATTTACCGATGGGTTTAGGAAACCCTACTTCCCTTCGTCTCGTATTTAAAGGAGTTTGACGACCGATATCTATATAAGATATTGAGATAGGCTTTTCAGTTTACGCTCACGTACGTAAACCCTAGCCGTCACTGTCCTCAGGAGAGAAAGGAGAGAATCGCGATGCTAGCACGCCACCGCACAGAGACGACTCCTTCCCGCCGACTTAGGAAGCACGACGTGGAGTTCCAGTCCATCTGCGTGGATGAAGTAGAGATGCAGACGCTGAGACACCTGCGTTCAGAGGTCATCTACGCCCATCCTTACGCGCTACGAGTGGCGTACATCACTGCGTGAAAGGAGCACCGTCGGATCTTCCTGCGACACACTTAACGAACAGGAGAGAAGTTCCATCCGTGTAGGCCAGTAGCGTTACACACCATCGTGCAGCGGGACATCATCGGACTTGCTCTGTGATAAGGTATATCTCGCAAACACTCCTTCCGAATACGTTGTTATCGACGAGATCCTGTGTCGAGTTGCGTGGATATTTGTTGCTTCCGCCGCACATATTTTCTTCACAACACCGAACAATATATATATATATATATCATATTTTTAAACCTGCTGTTGTAAAGTAACTATCTATACATGAAAAGTAACATTTTACAAGGTAAAATAACCTTTTAGATGTCAAAAGTAAGAAACTCCAAAAAAAGTAACAAAAATAGGGGTGGGTATCTACCCACACGGGTATTTAATATAGATCATATATATATATATACATATACATATGTATATATATATATATATATATATATATATAATCAGCCGAATAAATGGTTCGGTAGGTGTATCACTCTGAGTATAGCAAATGGGACCATTAATTGGTCCAGGACCAATGAATTGGCCAATCGGGCGCATAATCGGCAGATTAATCAGTGCCTTTTGAAATCTTAGATGTTGCGGTAATTTTTTTCAGTAGTTTTTTTAGAAGCCGATTGTTGGTCATGATAGTTACAATCCCTTCCCCTCTTCACATATTTGATCTTCTCACCCTATTTTCTCAATAAGTACATAGTCTAATGCTCATTGAATTGCTTCTTATGATTGATTCTCCCTTCTCAAATAGTCACTGTTCCTGATTACTTACTTGTTGATGCAAACATATACCCCTTATTCCTCTAATTACTCCTCCAATTCCCCCTTAAACAAACTCTTAATATAAGATTGGCCTTGTCCCTTATTCCTGCCCTATTTTCCTTCCATCTCCATTTCATATACTACTGATGCAATTTCATATTAGCAATATATTTGTTATTATCTATTATAAGTCAGTAGCAATATGCCAGTTAATTATCTTTCATATCATCATGTATATGTTGTTACTTTTTTGTTCAACTAGTGATATGCAACAATGTGTTACTATGTGTTCTTTCATACATTAGCATATATCGTTGTACCTATAGTGTTCTTAACTTGTGAGTGTTTGGTTGGACATAATTTTATACGTTATATTTGGTCAATATATAAATGTTTGTAATTATATAATTTATTTATTTAAATTTAAAACCGATTAAAATTGATCATCCTCCCGCTTATACCACCGCATACCACATATACTCTATTTGGTACCCATCGTAATTTTTTAGAACGCTAACATCATGGCGAACGACGCCAACAAAACCGACATAATAGGTCCTCGATGAATAGATAATATAACTTAGAAACTACGATGTGGCAGGAAGCCCAGTCCTTGTCGCCGCCAAGATATAAGCTTCTCTTCCAAACACTATGTAGGCTAACTTTCAATTTCCTCATCCTGGAGAAATAGGGAGTGACAAAAACCTTACTTGTAAATCTATAGGTCAGGTTGTCATTGTTGCTAGAGAGATGGGCGAGCTGCAAGGTAGACAGCAGCCTAGAGGCAACAACACCATTGCCCTGGCCAAAATCAGTGATCAAAGATCTCACCTTGATGGTCGCAAAGAATGGGCGGCATAATTATACATATACAACCACACTTCCATTTTTTATAGCGTCTGATTAGGCAGATATTGTCCCTAGATTGAGTGTCATGCTCGTCCGGATTAGAAGCTACTGAGCATCGACAAAGTGGAGGAGGTGGACTTTAAGGATTGTGTGTGGAATTCACAATATCAAGTTAATAAGTGTGGGATTCGATTAACTAGGGAAATAGGAGAAAAAGTAAACAAATGTCCCACTAAAAAGTTGATCTGATTTTACCCAAGTGCCATTATGGAAGCGGAAAATTCATTGCTAGAAGTGCCATTACATAAGACAATTCATGTAATTTCAGAAAATAGAAGAGCAAATGGCCACAACATTTTTTTACAATGCTAGAATTAACAATATCGCTAAAGTATGCCAGAAAAGCAAGGATCTCTTGTAGTGCTAGTTGATAATTATACCATTCAAAATTTATAGCAAGTTGCAATACTCTATCTCATTGAATGTGCCATTGCAACTTGAATGCATCATAGTGCCTTTTTCTTATTCAATCATGGATATTTTCTTAGTCTAAGATAAAGAACTTTTGTTTACTGATATAGCCATATTGTGCCTGTATCTAATTGGAGACATTCTTTGTCATATATTGTACAAAATTGTTTTATATATATCGAATCCTCCTTCTCTTAGGAATATTTCATGGATTGTGATTCCTACTAGTATTAAGGTAAGGTGATTATCCATCAAACTACTTGATACACGCAATTGTACCTAGAATTTATACTATTGACACTCCAAACATGATGGATCTAAACTTTTTCTCAATGTTTTCTTAAATATAACACTCTTGAAATTTTGAAATAAAATTCACACTTTAATCTAAGTTAATAGCTAAGAAGTGCCTCTCCTTATTCTACTAGGGATTGCTTGATATGCATTTATCCTCATGCTGGCATCAAATTGGCTTAATCTAACTCCCTTCACAATGACATTATCATCTAGAAGCATTCCATCCACTCACCCCCCACTAAGATCTAGGGAAATAAGACAATACCTATTCAGATTATTGGTGATTATTGGATGGAGGAAAGCTTTTCCATTCTTTTGGAGTAAAGATTATTTCACCTCTTTGTGCTAACCTATGGGAAAAAAAGATAAATCAACGGTGCTTGCAATATTTGACAGAGAAAAATCTTATTTCCCTATATACTTATGCAATGAAAACATGTACTGCTAGTGGCATATATAGACCACAAACTATGTACTTCAAACCATTAAATACATGAAAAATGAATTTGACCAAACTGACATTTTAAATCTTTTCCTACATGTTTGCATCCATTGAATTTGAATTCTAGCTAAGCTAGTTTCTAATGAAAATTAGATCTCTTATTAAAACTGTAGTAAGATACTCATTGTAGTAGTTTTTTTCACTAAAAAATATATCACAAAAAGAGCTTTATGTTAATAGAAAGTCATAGAATGTCCCTTTCTTTACAAGAAATAGGACATTGAGGGCTAGAGATGGGGACACCATGACGTGTAGGTAGGTTTCCTCTCTTTTGAGTTATCCATGTTGAACCACTTCAACACTTTGTCAATGTATGTGTTGTGACTTATTCCAAGAAGCCTTTTGGATCTATCTCTATAGATCTTTATCCCAAATATGTAGGATGCTTATCCCAAGTCTTTCATATAGAATGTATTTCCAAGCCATGTCTTTACCTTTTGTAAAGTAGGAATGTCATTCCCCATCAATAGTATTTCATCTACATACAATATGAGGAATGTCACTATGCTCCCACTATCCTTCTTGTACACACATGGTTCATCTTTATTTTGAATAAAGCCAAATTCTTTGACTGTCTCATCAACACAAATATTCCAACCCTGAGATGCTTGCTTCAATCCATAGATTGACCTTTGTAGCTTAAAAACTTTATTTGCATCCTTTGGATTTATAAAACCCTTAGATTGTGTCATATACACATCCTTAAGAAGATTTTTGTTAAGGAATGTAGTTTTAACATCCATCTACCAAATCTCATAGTAATGATCAGATGCAATGGCAAACATGATCCTAATGGATTTAACCATGTCCACTATAGAAAAGGTTTTGTCATTGTCAACACCTTCAGCTTGTCTAAAACCCTTTGCAACCAATTTGCCCTTATAGGTTTGACCTTTTCCATCCATTCTGGTCTTCTTCTTGAAGACCCATTTGCACCCTATGGGTTTTACCCCTTCAGGAGGATCCAACAAAGTCTATAATTTATTGGTATAAATGGATTCCATCTCAGATCTCATGGCCTCAAGCCATTTCTCAAACTATGGTCCCTCAATACCATCTATATAGGACATTGGCTCATCATCTATGATCCATTTATTTCCTCCCTGAGTCACAAGATATCCATATCTCTAATATTCAAGGTGTGTCCTATTAGATCTACAAGGTTCCTGTGTAACTTGAGTAATTTGAGTATTCACAACATCTTGCAATTCTCTTTGTTCCTCTAGTTCATCTATTGGTTCAATATTTTCTTATTGGTCTCAAACCTCTTCGAGTTCCACTTTTCTCCCATTGATTCTTTTGGAAATGAAATCCATCTCAAGGAATGGATCATCCCTGGTAACAAACGCTTTGTTGTTAGATTGGGAATAAAAACAATTTCCTCTTATCTCTTTAGGATATCTAACAAAATAACATTTATCATATTTAGGACCAAGCTTATTAGGAAACATTTTCTTGATATAAGCTTCACATCCCCAAATCCTCATAGAAGACATATTGGGACACCTCCTATTCCATATCTCATATGGTGTCTTTTGAACAGATTTAGATGGTACTAAATTTAGTGTCAACGTGGGGGTTTGTAGAGCATGCCCCCAGAAGGTAGTCGGAAGCTCGGCTAAACTCATCATCAATCACACCATATCTAGTTAAGTATGACTCCTTCTTTTTGATACACCATTATATTGTGGTGTCCCAGGTAGAGTCCACTGGTTTACAATCCCATGAGATCTAAGAAGGTTCTCAAACTCTTAGTTTAAGTATTCTCCTCCTAGATCAGAGTGAAGTGCTTTAATACTCTTACCAAGTTGGTTATGTACTTCATTCATAAACACCTTGAACATTTCAAGAGTTTCTGACTTATGTTTCATTAAACAAACATAGCCATACCTATTGAAGTCATAAGTGAAGGTTATGAAGTATTGATACCCACCTCTAGTGGTTGTTCTAAAAGGTCCACACACATCAGTATGTATGAGTCCTAATAGATCACTAGCCCTCTCATTGTTACTTGTGAAAGGGGTCTTATCCATCTTGCCCAACAAACAAGATTCACATGACTCTATTGATTCAAAATTAAAAGAGTCCAGATAACCATCTTTATTGATTCTATAAATGTGATTCTCATTTATGTGCCCTAGAAAACAATGCCAAAGGTATGTTTTGTTTGAGTTGTTGAGTTTTAGTCTTTAGGTATTAACATTACATACATCTATCTTTATATCTAATAAGTAAAGACAATAAGACATTTGGGCTCTGCCATAAAAGATCCCATCCTTTGAATTAGAGCATCAACCATTTTTCATATGGAATTCAAATGCATCCTTATCCATACAAGATACATAAATGATATTTCTATTTATAGCAGGTACATAATAGCATTTCATTAATACTATTACAAGCCCTGTAGGTAGAGATATACTATAGGTTCGAATTGCGCTGATGGCAACTCTTGTGCCATTAGCAACTGGCAGTTCCACCTTGCCTTTTCTTAAAGGCCTACTTCCTTTCAGATCCTGCGTATGAGAACATATGTGATATTCACATCCGGTATCTAGTACCTATGATGATGAAGTAGATAGATTTATCTCAGTAATGTATATATTGAAGTGGAGATCACCATCCCCATCTTCTTCTTTTCGAATGCCTTCAAGTACAAAGAAAGAGATCCTCTTGCACTTTCTTTCTCCTTATATTGAATGTTAAAGGTTTGGATTTGGGCTCAACCTCATAACTCTTCTCATTCTTGCTTTGATCCTTGGACTCACCTCCGCAGATCACCATCAGGGGCTTGTCCTTCTTCAATTTTGCTTCAGCATGAATCAACATGGCAAGCAAGTCTGGCATCTATCAAGTCATATTATTCACATGATAGCATGCAATAAAGCGGCTATATGATTCCAGCATAGTCTTTAGAATCATATCAGTGGGCAACTCTTTGCTCAAAGTGAATCTTAGTTCTTCAAGATGATACACATGTCCAATCATATTGAGTACATGTTCTTCTACTGAGGTTCCCTCTTTTAGCTTAGACTCAACAAAAACCTTCATTATACCGTCCCTTTCTTGCTTTTTAAGACCAAGTGTCACTTTCTTAAGATGTGTTACCATCTCAAGAACACTCATGTCTTCACATTGCTTATGCAACTCATAGTTCATGCAGCTAAGCATAAAGTACTTTATCTTCAAGGCATCATTGGCATGCTTCCAGTAAGCATCCACTTGTGCCCTCGGTGCATCAGGAGTGGCATTGGTTTGTCAAGGCTGCAGAGATTGTACTCTTCATTGAGAACCCTTCTCAAAGTCCAAAACTAATCTTGGAAATTTTTGTCGTCAAGTTTGTCCTTCTTCAGGACCAATTACAAATCAGATTTATTCTTCATTTGAATCTACAAGAGAAATTTTGCATTTGTCAAAAACCCTTTTGATTTGATTTGATTTGATTTGATTAAAAATTTGATGATAAAACCTTCCTTCAACTGAACTGGGCCATCTTGCCAAAGTGAGACGGCCATCTCAGTCACCCAGAAGGTCATTTGGTGACCCGAGTCAGGCCGGTCGGTTCTATCCAAAGCCAATTTCAACCTGAATCAGTATAACACCCCAAAGGCCCGTCTCAGCATTGAGACAACCGTTTGGCACTCCAGATGGCCGTCTCAATACTTGAGATGGGTGTTTCGAAGTGGAGTCAGCCCATACATTGTGTGAATCAAATACCTAAATACTTTAGTATTTAATTCAATTTTCATTCAAGATTAAACTCCTCTTCTAGGTCGAGACCTATGTGTGTGACCCTATAGGTCCCATATTGTGGTTGTAGTGAATGTCCATAACTACTTATGACATCACAAGCAATGAGTGGTGCCTAGTTGCAAAACAATGTTGTCCAAGTAATGTAAAGTTGGGGAACAAATTCAACCTACAATTTGTTTATGGTGTTGCAGTTCTTGTATAGTTCCTTTTTCACTGATGACTAGATTGAACTCAAGGCATGGAGCAGTCACCCTCTTCATCATCCAATCATATTTCTTAAACCAGAGCAGACTGTCTGAGATATATGTAATATCTATATCACATATTGACTCACATGTGCACGTCCATGCATTTCTTAGTCTTTCTTAATTAAGAGGCCTAGGACATCACACTCCAGTACGAGGGATAAATCTCATTTCTATCACTCACAATATATCCCCATGTGTCATGGTCTCTCAATCATCACTGTAACATCCCTGACCTGGGTTATGAACTAACCCTAGGTGTTTTTCTTAAGACATGTCATTATATGCTTGTGATTATCCTTTGATATGTAATTAAAGCTCCTAAGGAACATATATTTCCATTTCTGTCCTTTTTGAACAATGTTGTAATATTGTTTTGTTAAAAGTGGACCTATGTGCAAATTACCCAATCTGAGGGGTTAACTTGCAAACTGCACATGTTAAGATGTTCCTATGATGTTGAGACATCATGAGAATGAACATGATGTATTAATATGGATTCTCCAAGCTTGGGCACCAAGATATAGCTTGTAGAACAATCCTTGGGCTTTAAACCCTAGTTTTGGTGTAAAGTGCAATATACCCAAAACATAGGGTGCAACATGTAAAATATACCCTCTAAAGTATCTATGATACATCTTGGCATCAAGTAGAGTAAAGAAAATGAGGGGGGCGCCTCATTTGACTAATCAAATAAGAAAGAAAATCTTTATAAGTAAATAATCAAGATGTATGCAAAATGACCCTTTTATATGTGCAACTTAATAAGATGTTTGGTTTCTTTTCCTCTAAAACGTGGATGAGGAAGAGTGTTGCATGTGATAAGTAGGGAGAGAAACGTAACAAATAAATGGAGAAGGACCCCTATGAGAAATAAGGAAGTAATTATCATTATCTTGAAAATGTGCCCAAAATATACAAGCACATCCCTTTTACAAGACAAGTGATCGCTTCCTTCTTTTCCTCTACTCATCTTCTTGCTTTGGACCGACTAAGGAGGATCTCCGGACCAGAGGAGAACGACCAAGTTCATCTAGCTAAGTTTTGGTCATCTTCTAGCTCGTATTCATGGAGGAAATCCCATTACAAGGTTGGTTTGCTAGTATTCCTTACACAACTCTTGCTTCTAGCCATCTTCTCGATCCAATTCTTGAAGAAAGGACCTTGTACGACCCCTGGAGCTCAAACCACCATTAAATATACGGAGCTTGGAGCTCTATATCAGATTCTAAGGTGGGTTTTATAACTCTAAACCTTAAAGCTTTGCTTATACATATTCTTCTTATGAAAACGTTGCTTACTTTCCTTCCTTTCACACTTCTAAGTGTTCTTGCAACTAAATCCGTGAAGAACAGGCCAGGTTCTTGAGGTAGAAGAAGGTGGCATTAATTCCAAAGTTTCCTAATCTAACTTTATCAAACGGTCTTGATCTTGTGCCCAAACGGTTTGCAAAATCGTTTGGAAGCAAACGGTTTCAAAACCATTTGGTGGCAAACGATTTCATGAGATCGATTGGAGAAAACAGGCTCCAAGACCGTTTGGATGGGTTGACCAAGACTTTACCATTTATAGGGCTGTTGTACACATTATGGACTAATCACCCTCCAAGAATCATTAACTAATTCCAAGTAAATCACCAATTGAAGGCACTTTAGTCACCTAAACCCTAATCGGGTCTATTGTTGATTTCAAGGATGCAATCATGTTGAAGTTTGGGTTGAGTGGCCCAAACGGTTTCAAAACTATTTGGTGATCACTCAAACGGTCTCAAGACCGTTTGGTGACCACCCAAGACCGTTTGGAGGTCTAGGGTCAAGTGGGGTTGACCAATTGAGGGTCCAATCATATCAAGTTGTTGAACAATTAAGTGCTGATTTGGTGACTAAACCTAGGGTTCAACCCTTATGTAATTCACTTGGTTTTTGATGATATCATGGGCAAACGGTCTCAAGAACGTTTGTAGGATGTCTAAATGGTTTCAAAACCGTTTGGAGGTCTAGGGTTGACTATGGTTAAGTGGTTGAAGATTGTAAGGCAATAGGTTGAAGTATAATCAATTAGTGACCTAATGATCATATCTATGGTCCAAACCCTAATAGGTTGAAGTTAGTTTTGATGTAGACTTGAGAAAATGGTCTCAAGACCGTTTCTAGGAGGTCCAAATGATCCCAAGACCATTTGGCTTAGGTCACAACCCAATTGAGTGATGGTTCAATGGGTTAAACATCAAATAGACTCATGGTGATAAATGTTGAAGGTCAATCGATTCCAATCCTAATCCAATCAATCCAAAACCTAATTGGTGACCAATTGAGGATCAATTGAGGGTCACATTAGTAGAGGATTAACCTATTTGTCTCAATTGATAAGTGGTTAACCATGGCATGAACAATTGAGGGGATCAACATTGGAAACCCTAAAGCAGTTGGAAGTGTTGACACACTTTTGGGTCCATGCGGTTTTGAGATGTTTCGACCAAACGGTCTCAAGACCGTTTGAATCCAAATGGTCTCAAAACCATTTGGGGCCAAACGGTCTCAATACCATTTGGAACCAAACGGTTTCAAAACTGTTTGGATTCATGCGGTTTCAAGAACGATTGAATTCATGCGGTTTCAAGAACGATTGACTTCATGCAGTTTCAAGATCAATTTCCCAAACGGTTTCAAAGTCAACTTGGCCAAACGGTCAATGTGACCAAATGGTCTTCACCTCACCTAAGGGAAAACGGTCTTGAGTATGATCTTGGCCATGCGGTCTTGAAGATCAAAGGTACCAAACGGTCAACAACTTCATGCGGTTTGAAAACCGTTTGGAGGTTGAAAGTGCAAAACCGTTTGGGGTCTTTTAAGGTCAAGAATGCTTAATGCTTTAAAGGCTTAGATGTTCTAATGGCTGATTATCCTAAACCCTAATGATTCCTAAAGACATTAAGGGAAACAAGTAATTAGTTGGTTGATACATGTTATGATCAATGGTGGACTTTACCAAAGTACCCTTGATGAGTTTAAAGAGTCAACACCCCTTGATCAAGCAAACCCAAATGACCATTTTAGTGATGATTTGACTTATATTATCAAGGTTGGTTTGACCTAATCTAATCAAGAGTGATGTAAGCATCATCTATTAGTACAAAGAGAGAGAAGACTCCTAATTTGAATGAGAATCAAGTGATATGCTTCCAATATGTATGAATACATATAATTAGGGTATGATCCTTCATAGTGAGATCATGGAAGCCCTAATCATGATGATTAATGAATCTTAACCTAATTTGAGAACATTTATGGAAGTAATCTTCATACATGATGATGTCATGATCTTGATTCATTGTAATAAGAATAGTAAACCCTAATCTAGGGTAATGTGATGTAATGAGAATAGTAAACCCTAATCTAGGGTAATGTGATGTAATGTGAATAGTAAACCCTAATCTAGGGTAATGTGATGTAATGTGAATAGTAAACCCTAATCTAGGGTAATGTGATGTAATGTGAATAGTAAACCCTAATCTAAGGTAATGTGATGTAATGTGAATAGTAAACCCTAATCTAGGGTGATGTGATGATATGAACAAGTAGACCCTAATTTTGAGTTATGCTCTTAAGTGTGAAATTCTATGATTAAAGTATGAGATAAGGAATCACTATTCCTAATCAAGTTAAGATGTTGAATAAGTCTAATAGGATTGAATGAGAATCCTAACCCTAGAAACTAGCCGTGGTATTATGACACGGTCGTGGTGAATCCTTTGTTGCACGGCCATGCAATGAAGCACGGCCGTGGTGGCTTACTCTTGCACGACCGTGCAAGATAGCACGGCTGTGGTGTCCTATGTATATATATATATATATATATATATATATATATATACATATATATATATATATTTTTTTTTTTTTTTGAAAAGGAACTTGTATTGTCCTGAGATAGTTACAATGTGAATGTTATCAGTAAATGTTAACCATGCAGGTTTTCATAAAGAGGTGATCATATCCAGGTAAGGATTATGATGTCTTATGTATTGAAAATACTTTACATGCTTCAATTATAATGATATGATATGTTACCTGGTGAGTGGTAACATATGAGCTTGATAGGCTGAATAAGCCATGAGAAATATATGCATTGTTATAATCAATGGTCATACTATTAAGATGACCAAATGATATGAGATGTTACTTGGTAACAAGTGTTATGATGGTTCAAGGGTTTGAATACCCACATTTCTGAATCACAATGATGTGATGGTTAGGGATTGATATCCCAATGTTAAAAGTATGTGATGTAAACCTGATACAAATAGTACTCTTTCTTTATGGCATTTTTTTTTTGATTTATGTTTGAAATCATGCTTGGTGCTAGAGAATGCTATAATGTACTTAAATAATCAAGATAACATGTAGAGCCATGACCATAGAACCATCATTGTCAGTAAATACATGATGGTAAAATAGGTTTTCCTAAGGGAACTCCTTGAGCACATACTTTTGAGTATGTGGGGGTTATGGACGCGAATATCCTTACGTCCTAATGTTGGATTTGATAGGATATGTAACACGAATCTCTCAATCCTTCATTATATATTTATGTCGGGAAGATGTATCACTAATATCCTAATGATGTTGTTAATTTCGCATCGATGAGAGATAAATAAGAAATCCCTCTATGGCAAAGAGAGTACCAGACACCACTGTAGCTCTAAATAGCCACGTTGCCAGAATACACTGGAAAGCTATTATAGAAGAGACATGAGATGTTCTGCATGTTGATCCTCCACTGACTGAGGAGTGATGAGGTCATAGGAATCTGACTCTCCTGATGACCTAGGTATGGTACCGATTGCGATCTAATGATGGTCGGTTGGAGTATGAGAGGTGTAACTCATCTCCTCAGGGCATAAATATGTTTGTAAAATGCAATTAGCCGCATAGCATATCTACTTAGGTTAAACTCCGAGAAACAATGATTGATGTTACATTGATTATAGTGCTCTAGTTAAGTAACTAGTATACATGTTCTTCATATTCCTTATTGTTATATGTCTTGTCATTCAATTATGTTATAATTGAATTGATTACTTATAAGGATGTTGCTTCACATAGTTTATACAATGTTACCTGCTGTTGAATATTTATAATTCTACTTCTTTATGTTATTCCATTATTGCAATAACAAAGTTTCTGGCGGAGAGTTATAACTCTCACTGGGACAATTATTCAATTGTCTCACCCCCGTGGGATTCGACTTTTTAGGTAGATGCCGAGGACGAAGGAACCCATCAGTGGGTGAGCAGCAGCAGCAACAATCTCAGGGACAACAGTGACCCTCAGGTGGAGACACTGTTCTATCATGTTGTGTAGATAGTAGGTCATGTGTCGTCTCTGTACTCTCAGGTCCTAGGAGTATATCTGAGATTTTGGCATGATGCCTCAAGATTTTGTATCTTACCTTGTATAATTAACAAGGTGAATGATGTTGTAATGCTCGAGATGTGTTTATTACAGAGATGTAATGATGAAACATGATGTAAACACCTTATCATGTTCTTTATGAAAGAGTTTTATTGTTTGATGATCCCCTTTCAAAAAGGGTTTTAATTTTTAGTGATTTTTGATAATTCTACTGCTAATCGCTTCCGCATTCGTTGATCTTGTTTTCGTGATTCGATCATCTCAATTTCGTGGTATCAGAGCTCTAGGTTTGCTGAGTCTATAGAGACATAGGACTTAGGATGTTGAGTCAGTTCTAGTGCCTTACAGTATGTCTAATAGTGTCTTCTACTCCTCAGGAAAAGAAGATAAGACGAAGGATGTCTGGACCTCACGAAGAATATGTTGCGGAGAGTAGTGTTGCTGCACCTAGAGAAGGTGCAAGAAACCCAGAGATAGAGCAACCTGTACCTGAACCACCCCAGTTCCATCTAGCTGACATGGGGAACCCAGCCGTCTAGACCATGTTTGGGCAGTTTATGACTGCCATGACACATATAATGGATAGGATACCTATGCATGCACCTAGGGCACCTAACCGCCTGAAGGACAAGGAATCGGCAAAAGGTTTTAACGATTTCGCTGAGTTGGAGCCATAGAGTATTTCAGAATAACCGATCCTACAGATGTCGACTTATGGTTAACTGAATTACAGAAGGCCTTTAGAATCCTAAACATCCCAGAAGCTGAGAAGGTTAGACATGATGTCTATCTTCTCAAGGGGAGTGATGGTCATTGGTGGACCATGGAAGAACATAAGAGGCCTGGTGTGGAGGTTGCCTGGGAAGATTTCTGACGGGAATTTATCAATAGATATTTCCCTAAGACGTTTCTAGATGAGAAAATCTCTCAGTTTGAGAGGTTAAGACAAGGTCCAATGAACACTAGCGAGTACGAGGCTAAGTTCATGGAGTTGTTGCAGTTTTGTCCGCACATGGCGACCACAAATGAAGAAAGGATAAGACATTTTGAGAGAGGGTTAAATGCTGAGTTGACTATTCCCGTGTCTGCCCTAGAGAATAGAGAAAGATTTGCTACCTTCCTTGAGTCATTCCGAAGGGTAGAGAGGTCTGTAGAAGAGAAGAGACAGACCCAAAACAAGAGGTTGTATCCCCAGTTCCAAGGGTCTTCATCTAAAGGTTTCAAGAAACCTAGGTTTTCTGCACCTGTGCCACCACCTAGATCCAATACCCAGACACAATGGACGTCGAATAGGGGTAGAGGACGAAGCCTACCACTAGGAGGAGCTCACAGTTCAACATGTATGTCGGTTACAGGACCACCCAGACCACAACAACTGAACAAAAGTTGCTATATATGTGGAAAGACGGGACATCTGATGAAGGACTGTAGAGCTAGAGAGGTGAGTGTGACTCAACCTCAGAGGCAGAATCGGCAAGGATCACAAAGGTGACATTTTCCTGGTAAAGATAGAGGACGTGGACAAGCGTCCCAAGCTGGGTCATCGACATCTAGTCATCAAGCACCAAATCAACCACAGGCGACAGTGAGGTTCTACATGATGAATCCACCTGATGCAGTTATCAACCCTCGGGTTGTGGCAGGTCAGATGGAGTTGTTATATTTTGATATGTTTACATCTTGCGTTGTATCTGTTTTGATTGATCCGGGTGCTATGCACTCCTTTATCACTCGAAGAGTGATTCTTGACTGCACTTGACTATAAGTCATAGAGCAGATAGTTTGTTGCTAGAAACTCCATTGAGGGGGTCTGCTGTGTTGCAGGAGGTATGTTCTCCCTGCATCCTCTTCTTTTCTGAACATCGTATTCAAGTGGATCTTATACCACTTGAGATGCACGGATTTGACATAATCCTTGGGATGGATACCTTGGAAAGGTATAAGGTTGTCTTGGATTTTGGGTCCAAGCAAGTTGTGTTTGCTGATGATAGTGACACATGGATCTTTCAAGGAGAGAGAACGATTTTACCCACCTATCTTGTGTCAGCTATGGTTGCTGAGAAGCTGATGAGGCAAGGATGTTATGCATTCTTGGCCCATGTAGTAGCTACTACCATGGATAGCCCTAACCCTGTTGAAGTTCCTGTAGTCAGGGAATTTGTAGATGTATTTCCTGAAGAACTTCCAGGTGTGCCACCGCCTCGGGAAATTGATTTTGAAATCAATTTGATCTGAGACACACATCCTATAGCACAAACACCGTATAGGATGGCGCCTACTGAGATGGCAGAACTCAAGAAACAACTGCAAGAGTTGCTCGAAAAGGGTTTCATCCAGCCGAGTACCTCACCTTGGGGTGGTCCAGTTATCTTTGTTAAAAAGAAATATGGATCAATGCAGTTGTGCATTGATTATAGGTAATTAAATAAAGTAACAATAAACAACAAGTATCCTCTACCAAGGATTGATGATCTCTTTGACCAATTGCGAGGTGAAACCATCTTCTCAAAGATAGACTTGAGGTCGGGATATCACCAACTCCTTATTAAGGATAGTGACATACCAAAGTATGCCTTTAGGACGAGGTATGGTCACTATGAGTTCACAGTTATGTCGTTTGGACTAACTAATGCACCAGCTGCATTCATGGAACTCATGAATAGAATCTTTCGACCTTTTCTTGATTAGTGTGTTGTTGTCTTTATAGATGACATCCTGATCTAAAGTAGAGATGCTCAACAGCACGAACAACATCTTTGTAAGGCTCTAACTTTGCTAAGAGAACACAAGTTATATGCTAAGTTTAGCAAGTGTGAGTTCTGGTTACTAGAAGTATCTTTCCTTGGACACGTGATATCTGCCTCGGGTATTCGTGTTGACCCTAAAAAGGTAGAATGTGTTCTAAAATGGGAGCAGCCGAAGACACCGACGGAGATCCATAGTTTCTTAGGGTTGGCAGGCTATTACCGAAGGTTCATTAAGAACTTCAGTTCTATAGCTTTGCCCTTGACCAAGTTGACTCGGAAGGATGTTCCTTTTACTTGGAGTGATAAGTGTCAGCAATCTTTCCAGCTGTTGAAGGAGAGGTTGACAAGTGCACCAGTGCTTGTGTTACCTGAGCAAGGGAAAGGATACATAGTTTTCTGTGATGCCTCTAAGAATGGACTCAGATATGTGTTGATGTAGGATAAACAAGTGATTTATTTTGCTTCCCGACAGCTTAATAAACACGAGGAGAATTATCCAACACACGATCTGGAGCTAGCTGCTATGGTTCATGCCTTAAAGATCTGGAGACACTATCTCTATGGAGAAACATTCTAGATTTTCACTGATCATAAGAACCTTAAGTACATCTTTACTCAGCATGAGCTTAACATGAGGCAACACCGCTGGATGGAGTTAATCAAGGACTAGGATTGTACAATCGATTACCATCCAGGGAAGGCCAATGTAGTAGCAGATGCTTTGAGTAGGAAATCAGAAACACCAGCCTTAGATAGAGCACAACTGAATTCCTTGGTATGCTCTAGAAGAGATATGCTTATCTCCTTAAGACAAGACAATGTACAGTTGAAAGTATCATTGTTAGCTGGGTTGTTAGCTGAGATGCATATAAAACCTACTCTGAGAGAGCAGATCAAGGAGGCACAACAAGTTGATGTTGTAGTTCAACAGATCAGATCGGAGTATGGTAGTGAGAAACGAGATGGTTTCCATGACTCTGATGATCAAGTAGCATGTTATCATGGTAGGATGATAGTGCCGGATGTGGATAACTTGAGAAAGTTAGTCCTGGAAGAAGCTCATTCTTTGATGTATGCTATGCATCCAGGAAGCACCAAGATGTATCAAAACTTGAAAGATATGTATTGGTGGACTGGAATGAAGAAAGATGTTGTTGAGTTTGTTATGCGGTGTCTTGTGTGTCAGCAAGTCAAAGCTGAACACCAGAAGCCTGCAGGAACAATGTAACCTTTACCCATACCACATTGGAAGTGGGATCATGTAACCATGGACTTTGTTGTTGGCCTACCCATGACAAGCAAAGGGCATGATTCCATTTGGGTAATAGTTGATAGGTTGACAAAGACAACACATTTCTTACCTTTCAAAACAACCTATTCTACTGAGAAGCTAGAACAGTTGTATGTTGAAGAGATAGTACGGCTGCACGGAGTCCCAATTACCATTGTTTCTGACAGAGGTCCCCAATTTATGAGTCGTTTTTGGGAGAGACTTCATAAAGCCTTAGGCACATAGTTAAGGTTTAGTAGAACCTTTCATCCTCAGACCGATGGACAGTCAGAAAGGACTATACAGACCTTGGAAGACTTGCTTAGAGCATGTGTTCTTCAGTTTACAGGGAGTTGGGATCTACATCTAAGCTTGATAGAGTTTGCCTATAACAATAGCTATCAACATAGCATTGACATGGCATCTTATGAAGCTTTGTATGGTAGACGTTGTAGATCACCCCTATGTTGGTATGAAATAGGTGAATATCAACGGATAGGTCCTGATCTTGTGCAACAGACCACAAAGAACATTAAAGTAATACAACAATAGAGAAAGACTGCATAGGATAGGCAGAAATCTTATGCCGATAAACGTCATAGACCCTTAGAATTCTAGGTTGGAGACAGAGTGTATCTCAAAGTCTCACCGTGGAAGGGAGTCCTTCGATATGGAAGGAAAGGGAAGTTAGCTCTGAGGTTTATGGGGCCTTATCCAATCATTGAACAGATTGGAAAAGTAGCCTATAAGCTAGAGTTACCACCAGAGTTGCAGAGATTACACCCTGTGTTTCACATTTCCATAGTGAGGAAATGTCACCCTGATACAGAATCAGTTCTACAACCTATGGAAGTAGAATTGAAAGATGATATATCTTATGAAGAAGGACCTATATCAAACCTTGATAAATGAATTAAAAAGCTGAAAAAGAAAGACATAAGTCATGTGAAAGTTCTTTGGAATCATCGTGGTGTTGAAGAAGCCACATGGGAACTAGAGGAAGAGATGAGAAGGAAATACCCTGCTCTTTTCTCCTAATATGTTTTGTTAATATGTTTTGTTGATTTCGGGGACGAAATCCTTGTAAGGGGTGGATAATTTGTAACATCCCTGACCTGGGTTATGAACTAACCCTAGGTGTTTTTCTTAAGACATGTGATTAGATGCTTGTGATTATCCTTTTATATGTAATTAAAGCTCCTAAGGAACATATATTTCCATTTCTGTCCTTTTTGAACAATGTTGTAATATTGTTTTGTTAAAAGTGGACCTATGTGCAAATTACCCAATCTAACGGGTTAACTTGCAAATTGCACATGTTAATATGTTCCTCTGATGTTGAGACATTGTGAGAATGAACATGATGTAGTAATATGGATTCTCCAAGCTTGGGCACCAAGATATAGCTTGTAGAACAATTCTTGTGCTTTAAACCCTAGTTTTGGTGTAAAGTGCAATTTACCCAAAACATAGGGTGCAACATGTAAAATATACCCTCTAAAGTATCTCTCATGCATCTTATCATTAATTAGAGTAAAGAAAATGAGGGGGGCGCCTCATTTGAGTAATCAAATAAGAAAGAAAATCTTTATAAGTAAATAATCAAGATGTATGCAAAATGACCCTTTTATATGTGCAACTTAATAAGATGTTTGGTTTCTTTTCCTCTAAAACGTGGATGAGGAAGAGTGTTGCATGTGATAATGAGGGAGAGAAACTTGGCAAAGAAATGTAGAAGGACCCCTATGAGAAATAAGGAAGTAATTATCATTATCTTGAAAATATGCCCAAAATATATAAGCACATCCCTTTTACAAGACAAGTGATCGTTTCCTTCTTTTCCTCTACTCATCTTCTTGCTTTTGACCGACTAAGGAGGAGCTCAGGAGCAGAGGAGAACGACCAAGTTCATCTAGGTAAGGTTTGGTCATCTTCTAGCTCGGATTCATGGAGGAAATCCCATTACAAGGTTGGTTTGCTAGTATTCCTTACACAACTCTTGCTTCTAGCCATCTTCTCCATCCAATTCTTGAAGAAATGACCTTGGACGACCCCTGGAGCTCAAACCACCATTAAAGCTACGGAGCTTGGATCTCTAGATCAGATTCTAAGGCGGGTTTTATAACTCTAAACCTTAAAGCTTTGCTTATACATATTCTTCTTATGAAAATGTTGCTTACTTTCCTTCCTTTCACACTTCTAAGTGTTCTTGCAACTAAATCCATGAAGAACAGACTAGGTTCTTGAGGTAGAAGAAGTTGGCGTTAATTCCAAAGTTTCATCATAATCTAACTTTATCAAACGGTCTTGATCTTGTGCCCAAACGGTTTGCAAAATCGTTTGGAAGCAAACGGTTTCAAAACCGTTTGGTGGCAAACGGTTTCATGAGATCGGTTGGAGCAAATGGTTTGGATGGGTTGACCAAGAGTAGACCATTTAGAAGTCTGTTGTACACATTATGGACTAATAACCCTCCAAGAATCATTAACTAATTCCAAGTAAATCACCAATTGAAGGCACTTTAGTCACCTAAACCCTAATCAGGGTCTATTGCTGATTTCAAGGATGCAATCATGTTGAAGTTTGGGTTGAGTGGCCCAAACGGTTTCAAAACCATTTGGTGATCACTCAAATGGCCTCAAGACCGTTTGGTGACCACCCAAGACTGTTTGGAGGTCTAGGGTCAAGTGGGGTTGACCAATTGAGGGTCCAATCATATCAAGTTGTTGAACAATTAAGTGCTGATTTGGTGACTAAACCTAGGGTTCAACCCTTATGTAATTGACTTGGTTTTTGATGATATCATGGGCAAACGGTCTCAAGACCATTTGGAGGATGTCCAAACGGTTTTAAAATCGTTTGGAGGTCACCCAAGACCGTTTGGAGGTCTAGGGATGACTATGGCTAAGTGGTTGAAGATTGTAAGGCAATAGGTTGAAGTATAATCAATTACTGACCTAATGATCAGATCTATGGTCCAAACCCTAATAGGTTGAAGTTAGTTTTGATGTGGACTTGAGAAAACGGTCTCAAGACCGTTTGGAGGAGGCCCAAATGATCCCAAGACCATTTGTCTTAGGTCACGACCCAATTGAGTGATGGTTCAATGGGTTCATCATCAAATAGACTCATGGTGATAAATTTTGAAGGTTGATCGATTCCAATCCTAATCCAATCAATCCAAACCCTAATTGGTGACCAATTGAGGATCAATTGAGGGTCAAATTAGTAGAGGATTAACCTATTTGGCTCAATTGATAAGTGGTTAACCATGGCATGAACAATTGAGGGGCTCAACATTGGAAACCCTAATGCAGTTGGAAGTGTTGACACACTTTTGGGTCCATGCGGTTTTGAGATGTTTGGACCAAACGGTCTCAAGACCATTTGAATCCAAACGGTCTCAAGACCGTTTGGGGGCAAACGGTCTCAAGACCGTTTGGAACCAAACGGTTTCAAAACCATTTGGATTCATGCGGTTTCAAGAACGATTGCATTCATGCGGTTTCAAGAACGATTGAATTCATGCAGTTTCAAGATCAATTGCCCAAATGATTTCAAAGTCAACTTGGCCAAACGGTCAACGTGACCAAACAGTCTTCACCTTACCTAAGGGAAAACGGTCTTGAGTATGATCTTGGCCATGCGGTCTTGAAGGTCAAAGGTACCAAATGGTCAACAACTTCATGCGGTTTCAAAACTATTTAGAGGTTGAAATTGCAAAACCGTTTGGGGTCTTTTAAGGTCAAGAATGCTTAATGCTTTAAAGGCTTAGATGGTCTAATGGTTGATTATCCTAAACCCTAATGATACCTAAAGACATTAAGGGAAACAAGTAATTAGTTGGTTGATACATGTTATGATCAATGGTGGACTTTACCAAAGTACCCTTGATGAGTTTAAAGAGTCAACACCCCTTGATCAAGCAAACCCTAATGACTATATTAGTGATGTTTTGACTTATATTATCAAGGTTGGTTTGACCTAATCTAATCAAGAGTGATGTAAGCATCATCTATTAGTAAGAAGAGAGAGAAGACTCCTAATTTGAATGAGAATCAAGTGATATGCTTCTTATATGTATGAATACATATAATTAGGGTATGATCCTTCATAGTGAGATCATGGAAACCCTAATCATGATGATTAATGAATATTAACCTAATTTGAGAACATTGATGGAAGTAATCTTCATACATGATGATGTCATGATCTTAATTCATTGTAATAAGAATAGTAAACCCTAATCTAGGGTAATGTGATGTAATGAGAATAGTAAACCCTAATCTAGGGTAATGTGACGTAATGTGAATAGTAAACCCTAATCTAGGGTAATGTGATGTAATGTAAATAGTAAACCCTAATCTAAGGTAATGTGATGTAATGTGAATAGTAAACCCTAATCTAGGGTGATGTGATGATATGAACAAGTACATCCTAATTTTGAGTTATGCTCTTAAGTATGAAATTCCACGATTAAAGTATGAGATAAGGAATCACTATTCCTAATCAAGTTAAGATGTTGAATAACTCTAATAGAATTGAATGAGAATCCTAACCCTAGAAACCAGTCGTGGTAATATGACACGGTCGTGGTGAATCCTTTCTTGCACGACCATGCAATGAAGCACGACCGTGGTGGCTTACTCTTGCACGACCATGCAAGATAGCACGGCCGTGGTGGCCTATATATATATATATATATATATATATATATATATATATATATATATATATATATATATATATATATATATATATATATATATATATATATATATATATATATATATATATATATATATATATTTGAAAAGGAACTTGTATTGTCCCGAGATAGTTACAATGTGAATGTTATCAGTAAATGTTAACCATGCATGTTTTCATAAAGAGGTGATCATATCCAGGTAAGGATTATGATGTCTTATGTATTGAAAATACTTTACATGCTTCAATTATAATGATATGATATGTTACCTGGTGAGTGGTAACATATGAGTTTGATAGGCTGAATAAGCCATGAGAAATATATGCAATGTTGTAATCAATAGTCATACTGTTAAGATGACCAAATGATATGAGATGTTACTTGGTAACAAGTGTTATGATGATTCAAGGGTTTGAATACCCACATTTCTGAATCACAATGATGTGATGGTTAGGGATTGATATCCCAATGTTAAAAGTATGTGATGTAAACCTGATACAAATAGTACTCTTTCTTTATGGCATTTGTTTTATTGATTTATGTTTGAAATCATGCTTGGTGCTAGAGAATGCTATAATGTACTTAAATAATCAAGATAAGATGTAGAGCCCTTACCATAGAACCATCATTGTAAGTAAATACATGATGGTAAAATAGGTTTTCCTAAGGGAACTCCTGGAGCACATACTTTTGAGTATGTGGGGGTTATGGATGTGAATATCCTTACGTCCTAATGTTGGATGTGATAGGAGATGTATCACTAATCTCTCAATCCTTCATTATATGTTTATGCCGGGAAGATGTATCACTAGTCTCCCGATGATGTTGTTAATGCCCATCGATGAGAGATAAACAAGAAATCCCTCGATGGCGAAGAGAGTACACAACGCCACTGTAGCTCTAAATAGCGAAGTTGCCAGAATACCCTGGAAATCTATTATAGCAGAGACACGAGATGTTCTGCATGTTGATCCTCATACTAACTGAGGAGTGATGAGGTCATAGGAATCTGGCTCTCCTGATGACCTAGGTATGGTACCGATTGCGATCTAATGATGGTCAGTTAGAGTATGAGAGGTGTAACTCATCTCCTCAGGGCATAAATATGTTTGTAAAATGCAATCAGCTGCATAACATATTTGCTTAGGTTAAACTTTGAGAAACAATGATTGATGTTACATTGTTTATAGTGCTCTAGTTAAGTAACTAGTATACATGTTCTTCATATTCCTTATTGTTATATGTCTTGTCATTCAATTATGTTATAATTGAATTGATTACTTATAAGGATGCTGCTTCACATAGTTTATACAATGTTACCTGTTGTTGAATTTTTGTAATTCTACTACTTTCTGTTATTCCATTATTGCAATAACAAAGCTTCTGGATGAGAGTTATAACTCTCGTTGGGACAATTATTCAATTGTCTCACCCCCGTGGGATTCGACTTTTTAGGTAGACGCCGAGGACGAAGGAACCCATCAGTGGGTGAGCAGCAGCAGTAGCAATCTCAGGGACAACAGTGACCCTCAGGTGGAGACACTGTTCTGTCATGTTGTGTAGATAGTAGGTCCTGTGTCGTCTCTGTACTCTCAGGTCCTAGGAGTATATCTGAGATTTTGGCATGATGCCTCGAGATTTTGTGTCTTACCTTGTACAGTTAACAAGGTGAATGATGTTTTAATGCTCGAGATGTGTTTATTATAGAGATGTAATGATGAAACATGATATAAACACCTTATCATGTTCTTTTTGAAAGAGTTTTATTGTTTGATGATCCCCTTTCAAAAAGGGTTTTAATTTTTAGTGATTTTTGATAATTCCGCTGCTAATCGCTTCCGCATTCGTTGATCTTGTTTTCGTGATTCGATCGTCTCAATCACCATCATAAAAACCCATGTTTTAGGACTACGTTTTATGATGTCAAAGTGTATCCAACGACATGTGATGAGTGCAATGATTTCAGGTCTAAGAACCATAACCACCACCATCATTGTGAGAGATGACTATGACTTCCATGATAATGGCTTCCATGTGTCAGTCTCATAGTGGGTCTGTCTAATACATTGTTCTCTAACATGTATCTGTGTGATTGGTTTCATATTGCCATATCATGACTAATGAGACTGTGTCACCAACCAACTCACACTCTAATCTTAAGTGTCATTGTTATCTATCAACCTTTCACATTAACAACTGATCAAAGACATAATGAGAACATATATATGTACTCTTAACATCTGTATGATCTGATTACAACAAGGCTAATACTTGAATACATATGTCACTGAGTAATATTATTTGCTAGACATTTATAATGTTACATCATTATCACATAACTGAATAAGACAAAATAAATTGGAAGCTTTCCTTTATCTATTAATCAAATCATTTACAAAGTATGCCATTACAATCGTCACATGATTGGCTCTTTGGGCATACATAAAAATATTAGTGACTTATTTCAAATAGATCCAAAATTGGTGTTGCTCGAGGGTGAGCAACATTTAATCTTAGGGGATTTTGATGCACTAAGATCTATTTGCTTTCCACATGCTATTTTTCATGTATTTCATGCATTATTTTTCATTTTTATATTATTGTGCATTATTTATTATTATAATTTTGTGAAACATCATTTCATCAAATGATAAATATTTTCACCAAATTATGTCAATTTATCATATTTTATTGAGACTTTTTGGGTTTGTCTTATTTCAGCCTTTACAGCATAACTCAATGTTATCGACAGTAAATTTGGTGGTACCGACATTAGGAGAAATCCAATAGGGAAATCTCAGAATCACGATGCTATCGAGAAGCCATTCGATGCTATCAAGATAGTGTTCGAGGCCATCAAAATACTAATTCAATGCAATTAACTTATGGTCTAGAGAGCATCAGTAATTTAGATTTATCAACTCAATGTTACCAACACCCAAGTCAGTACTATTGACTTTTATAAGAAGAAGAAGTCATAACTCCCAAAATGGCAACTAGGGGTTACTAGGCCAACTATCGTAGTACCAAGACTTAGTGAGAGGTTTGAGTCTGTCGATGACCTGGTGCCATTGACAGCCAGTCGGTGGAAAATTTGCACACTTAGTTTAGATTGAAGATTAAGACAGATCTAACGGTTGAGTATTATTTATAGACAGAGCCTTACTTATGACCTAAGGGGAATTCAGCCAGACCTAGGGATCATGTTTCATTCTATTGTAACCAAGTACGGAGCTGAGAGAGAAGGAGACAAAGGAGACGACCATGTTCCGGACAGTTTAGACACCTTTGGAGAGTAGACTTGCAACTAGCTGGAAAGTTGTTCATGAAGACATTCACCAGAGGGGATCTTCCAGATCGGTTTCTCCATGGGTTTATGTTAGTTTCTTATGTTCATCAGGTGTTCTCTTTTCTAATCCGTGTATGAGACATTAAAAATCATGTGAGGATAATCTCCTTGTTGTTTAAGACCTGAAAGTAACCCAGTTTTTGAAATGTGATTGCTCTATGATTATATATATATATATATATACATATATATACACTTAACTTCTGGATATAGATCAATGGTTTCTTAATAAATTGCATGTGTTTGATCACCACACTCAATTGTTTGGACAATTAATTGCTCCAGGAGAGGGATTAACAGTTGGATAAGTTATAGATTTACATAGCCTATATCGTTCCTGGGAGAGGGCTTACATCTGTGAAGGGAATAACCTAAAGTTATCACTAATGCACCTGTCTAAATCTTAAGTCTCTACAAAATTGGGGTTTGTTTTAGTATAGGTAGTGTATTACGTTGTGGGAGTGGGTAATACTTGCTATAGGTCCCTTGGTCTAGGATTTAGGATAAATGATTATTAATGAAATGGGGTTAAATGCAATGTGAACCATGGTGAAATTTTAATCCTAAGGAATCCCTTCATCTATGATCATATTCTACTTTATTTAGATTTCAATTATTGCACTTTGCTATTATCAACCAACATCACATTTTCCTTGGGCCTAGTTGATTAGGATATAGTTAGTAGTAGTCTCTAGAGTGTGTTTCCCTAAGTTCAACATACATGCCTCACATTCCTATACCACTCAACATACTTGTGTATTGCACGCACGTTATACATGTGTCAAAGGATCAAGGAAGGGAGAAAACAAGTCGTATGTTATCCTTATGGAGAGTGTTTTATTGTTGCTAGGTTTTCAAAACATGACTCTTTCTATACCTATATGTACTTTGTGTTTGTTTCTATCATTAGCAAGTAAAACCTTATTATTGGGGCATGGGGAGTAGCCCCATAGACCATATCTTATTTTATTTGTATTTGGCTCTAAGATTACTATTGATCAGATGTGTTTCTCCCAATTTATATGATTATTCAATGGATCGATCAATTATGTTATGTTTCATCACAATATTGGGCAATGAGATCTTGGATCCTAAGATAAAACATTGAACAAACTCATAAAACTCCTAATGAGATCCCTGATGGATCTCTATGATTAATCTATCCATTTTATCTTTCTAGTTATAATCCTTGGTGATATGATCTTAGATCCATGGGTTGGAATATCAGATGAAACTCATAAACTCTGCAAGAGATACTGATGTGATGATTTTGAATCGCATTTATAGACCTGTTTGATACGTGTTTTATGCTTTTGTTAGTCATTTTAATGGTTAATATTGCATAATTCATCCATTTTTGTCTTTGCCATCATTTTATGTCAAATCCCCTTAGTTTTATCATTTTGAGCATTAATTATCACATTATTATTATTCGTGTGGATTTATTTGATCTTGTCTTTGAATTTCAGGAAAACAAGTATTTGCTTTCGTCGATACCATCGACGGAAGTTGATACCATCGACAAGGTCACAGGTTGCCAGCCGAAAGGAGCAGCAAAGAGTCGATACCATCGACGCTCAAGTCGATGGTATCGAGAGACCTTCAGGTTGCTGGCAAAGAAGCTGTTGATAGTATCGACACCAAGTCGATACCATCGACGAATGGAGGCTACAGCGATACAAAACGACAAAACCGTCGCTACAGGGTAGTCGATACCATCGACCCAAGTCGATGGTATCGAGATTTCTTCAGGCACTCAGACGAAAAGAAAGAAAGGCTGTCGCTACTACACTGGGTCCATACCATCGACCCGCGTCGAGGGTATCGACACCGTCAGATATGCGTTGGATTTAGAATGATCTCAATCGGACGGCTGGAGTTAATTAACGACCTAATTAGGGACTTATACCTAATGGCGGCCGCCCAGGGGGGGATCATCGGATTAGCTATTGCACAAGTGTCGAGGAGCGAGAAAAAGGAGAACGGAGGCCAGAAGTCCATACCAGTCGATCCGGACGCTGTCGAAGACGGATTTCACCACCGAGAGGCGGGAAAGCACGTGTTCTACGCAAAGGATCAATCAGTTCTTCTCCGTTCAGGGGTTTTCCCATTCAATTCACGTTTTTCATATGATTTCCCCTATTTCTACCATGTACTTGTGTGAGATGAACATGCAGGGCTAATCCCCTCCATCTTTAGGACCGGGAGTAGCCTGAGAATTCATTTTATGACAGTTTTATAATAGTAATTCATATTTTCTCTCTTAAATCCGTGGTATAGTTTCGTTTTCTCCATATATTGTTATGCTTGATCACCATAATAATAACCTAATGCCCTTAATCACTTTGAAAGAAGGATTAACGGCTGAAAAGAGACGAAACCTACATTAATCGATAAATCCCTTGACCAAGGTGGTGTAAAATTAATGGTGGAAACTGAGAGATCGTTCGTAATGCACTTAGTTTAGGGAATAGGTTACTACGACGGTGGAACCGACCTAAACCTAAGTAGTGAATTGCACCACGACAGTGGGCAATTCTGTTTTCAGGCCACTACCCGGATAGAGAGAGAAGATTGAGGCATTATATAAAACCTAATACAATGAAAACCCGCGGTGAAACCACAATCCTAAAGATACCTCTTTGAATTGATTAAATTAACCTTTAATCGATTGTTTGCTTTGTTTTATTTTTATTTTCTTTTATTTTTTACAACAAACCCCAATTTGTTATTCGGCTTAGCTGATCGCAAATAGTTAGTAGGAGTCTCCAACAATTCTGAGTATCCCTGTGTTTGACTCGGGCCTCACAAAGGCATGTACTACTCGACGCGTATACTTGCATTTTTAGCACGTAGTAAAATACACGTCAAGTTTTTGGCGCCGTTGCCGGGGATACGGCGAATTGTTGGCACTTCGAGTGCTACACGCGGCCACTCTAGGCCACAATTTTTTTTTCATTCAATTTCAAATATTTTTACATTGGGCTATAATTGTTTATACTCGTCTAAGCATAGTACTGAACTCGAATTTTCTTATTTCAGGTACTGTGTATGGTGCAGACACGTAGTACGGACTACGACAATCGCACACCCGAGGTTCCATTTCCGGGACCTGAGGATGAGGAATATTACGAGCAAGAGCACCAAGAAGAAATAGATTCTGAATCTGAACCTGAAGACATGGCCGAGCCACAGACCATATGGGAGAAGATCAAAGCTTCTTCCTCATCAGCTTCAAAGGGGCCTATAAAGAAGCAGGCGGTCAACATACCGACATATAAGATCGATCCAGCGTTGATTAATTTGGTGAAATCAAATGTGTTTCATGGGCTGAAGAATGAGGATCCTGTTGCACACATCAGCCAGTTCGTTGAAAACTGCGACATGGTCAAAATAGACCGGTTTCCATAAGATGCATTGTATCTCAAGCTTTTCCCAAGTTCCTTGGCGGGAGCAGCGAGAGAGTGGCTACATAATCTAGACGATGAGTTCATGGAGTCTTGGAACCATATGGTGGAGGTCTTCTTTGAGAGGTTCTTCCCTCCTGAGAAGACTAACGACATGATCCGGAAGATTCATAATTTCACCCAACAGGCTGGTGAAACATATTCTGAGACCTGGGAGCAATTTCAGGTTATGTTGAGGAGGTGTCCGCATCACGGGCTGGACAAAGAAACACAGGTGAAAATCTTCTATTTTGCTCTCTCTGAGCATGATAGGAGTAATCTGGATTCAGCCGGGTCGGGATTTTTTCTAAACAACACAGACACTAGATGCTGGGAAATACTCAAGAACATGGCTAGAAAGCAGTCCTGGGGAGAAAGAGAGAGAGGCCCAGTTGATCAAGCACGAGTGGCCAGTGAATCAAAGGCAATGAGAGAGCTGAATGAGAAGATGGATCTTCTCGCAAAGAAGTTACTGCAAAAGGAAGATAATGAGTCCGAGGACGAGGTTCAAGTCAAGTACATGAGACAACGACAAGGGTATAGGAACAATGACTATTCATGGAGAAAGGACAAAAAGTTCTCATGGAAGGATCCGAACAATTTTCTGCAGGATCCGGAAGCCAAGCCCACGCCAGCTGTGGAGGACAAGAGCACGAAGTTGCTCAATCATGTCATCAAGCAAAATCAAGAGTTAATGAATACATTCGGGCAGAAAATCAAGCAACAAGGAGAATACATGAATCAATTTGGGCAGACATTGCAGAGCCATGGGGCTCAAATGAGGACCATAGAGACATCCATGGCGCAGAGGGCAGCTGAAATAGCTAGTTTGAAGAAACCAGCACATCCGGGTTTTCCGGGGAACACCAATGTTCCCGGGGGAAACCAGCAAGCTAAGGCTATTCTACTGAGAAGCGGAAAGAAAGTGTTGAATCCAAGAACGGACGAAACAAGCACACCGTAAGATAAAGTTGAAGGTGAAACCACTACGGGGCAGCCCACACCAGTCACAGGGCAAGTTGAAGACATAGCCGTGGATGGTACTGAAGAACAGGTTGCTGAGGAGGAACCGCAGAAAAAGACGCCTTATGTGCCACCTCATCAAAGGGCACAAGCTGTTCCGGTCCCTTATCTGAATAGTGTGAAGGCAAGGAAGGTAGATGCACAGTTCAAGAAATTCTTGGATAGCTTTAGGAAGCTTTCAGTCAATATCCCATTACTGGAAGCCATTGAGCAAATCCCTTCATACGGGAAGTTTCTAAAAGATGTCATTACCAAGAAGAGGAAAATACCAGATACTGAGGTCGTTGTGCTAAAGGAGCAAGTGAGTGCCTTCATTATGGGCACTTTGCCGCCAAAGAGACAGGATCCAGGGTGTTTCAACATTTCTTGCTATATCGGGAAGTTTAAATTTGGAGAAGCATTGTGTGATTCAGGGGAAAGCATCAACTTAATGCCCCTTTCGACATTTAAAAAGTTGGGACTGAAGGAGTCACGACCGAGCAATATGACTATCCAATTGGCCGACAACTCTGTGGTGAAGCCTTATGGAATCTGTGAAGATGTCTTAGTAAAGGTGGATCGATTTGTATTTCCGACTGATTTTGTGGTTATGGAGATGCAGGATGAGCATGGCAACGAGCTGTTACTTGGACGTCCTTTCCAAGCTACAGCCGACATGATCTTAGAGATGGGAAGAGGTCGCTTGATGATGGAGCTAGAACTTACATCAAAAGATTTCTCTTCCGATGGAAATCCTAATATGCACCAAAAACCCTAGAGAGTTGATGTCCTCTCTAGGTTTACCTACAACTGGTGCTAGATAAATGCTCCAACCCCACAAGAGTGTGGAAGCCTTATCATAGTACAGATTTAGGATCGAACCCAAAGGACAACGTTAAGAATCTGAGTGTCTTTTTCTTGTTTCGTATCAATCTAAGTTAATCATCTAATACCAGAAGTTTGATTTGAGTTATTTAACCTAAAACATGCAAAAGTAAAGGCAAGAATAAAAACTAGTTTAAGGATTAAAAACTAAGATTAGCAGATGATGATGGATCACTGGGGTGATGCAGGTGTTCGCCACCACTACACATGAATTGTACTTGTACCAAACATTGCAAAACTTGTAAGCAAGATACATGGATGTTGTACAATACCGATGTCTTGTAGGACAAGAGTAATGCATACATCCTTCACGGGTTGAGTAACTCTCATCCGGTACACATCTACGTGTCAATGAAGATGTATAGTCTCCAAAGAGAAAATCTTACTCAACCTCGTGAAACGTGCATCGGGAAACTAACAAGCGAGCGATAATTACCAAATCGATTAGTATCCTTATAGACTATCCCTCTTTCGAGGATATAGCTACGAGAAAAATGAGAGTGTTGCAACGTCAGCCATTCCCGAACGAATGGTCAAGTACTTTGCACCACTCTCTCCTTAGAGTGTTTTTCTCGACCCGTCAAGGTTGCACTTTTGTACGTCAACTGATTCCATTTCATAGTACAAAAGTACAACGATGGAGGTGAGTTTACTCCACTCCTTAGAAAGTGTTCCTAGATACCGAAACGGATGCGCGGTGGATACACACACCAGAAACCAAAACTAAATTGGTATTCAAGTCTCAAGAGTGGTCATAGACAAACCACAACGAAAGACAATAGATGCATACAAGAACGCGGCCAACATTCAAGCATGTATGAAATGATTTAGTATTGAATCGGAATGATAACATCTTTTTAGTACAAGTTACAAAACACGGGCAGCGGGGCTAGTCCCCGCACCCCAGTGGATGGAACTACTCGCTCCTCATAGAGGGAGCAACAAAGAAAGAGAAGAGAGAGAAAGAAAGCATCATCAGAGCAGAAGAGTAGATCTGTGACAACCCGGTGTAGATCGTCGCAGTCTCCGGGACTGCTCCGTTGTAGTCGATGACACCTGTCTCTCCGCCTAGATCTTCGGGTCAACCTCCAGAATTGCAAGAGTAGGGTGAGGTGGAGCTATAGTGTGAACACTGGTGAGATGGTGATGGAAGAGCCTTCTAGATCTGCGCCCGGACTGGCAGCTCACCGGATCTGGACTCAGCTCGGGATTCTGGGGCTGTGTGTGAAATTTGGGCGGAAACGGTGCTCGGGCAGCCTGGCGGCGTCTGGAACTGCCCCCCGAAAATAGGGACCCTGCTTGTCCTATTTATAGACGAATAGTGACTAAACGGTCTGGAGACCGTTTGCTGGCAAACGGTCTTGAGACCGTTTGCTGGCAAATGGTCTTGAGATCGTTTGCTGCCAAACGGTCTTGAGACCGTGGTGCCAAACGGTCTTCTCAGAGATCGAATGATGCCCAACGACCTCGATTAGCCATTCTTACAAACGATCTGAGATCAAAATCTCCTCCGAACAGTCAAATCTTCCACAAATGATCAATTTGAGAAATCGATCTAGCGGCCTTCAGAGCTATCGAACGATCTCCGACTCTTTTCTGTAGGTGTGGCGGCCTCGGGGCGACCCAAATCGACCTGTGAAACACCCCCGATCGATCTTGATTTGGAGCTGCAGATAGGTGTTGGTCGGAGGTTGAAGACGACGCACCACGGCCGTGGCGGAGCACCACGGTCATGGTGGAGTTGCTGTCACACGGCCATGGTGCCTCGCACAGGCGTGGAGAGGGTGGACTCGGCTTTGATGTCGTTGAGCCACGGCCGTGGTGAGCCACCACGGTCGTGGTGAGGCGACTGTCCCACGGCCGTGGCGCCTTGCACGGGCGTGGAGAGGGTGGACTCGGCTTTGATGTCGTTGAGCCACGGCCGTGGTGAGCCACCATGGTCGTGGTGAGGTGACTGTCCCACGGCCGTGGTGCCTCACACGGTCGTGGCGGGTGAGGACTTGGCTCTGTGAACAATGCGCCACGGTCGTGGCGAGACCAGCACGGTCGTGGCCGATGAGTGCCACGGTCGTGGCGTTTCCAACACGGTCGTGGCGAAAGGAAGCTTGAACCTGATGATGGTGCGACACGACCGTGGTGTGAGAACACGGTCGTGGCCGTGGCTATGGAGCACGGGTGTGGCCGTTCCCCACGGTCGTGGCGAGTGCTCTGCTTCGTGATTTTGACTATTTGTTGCACAAGCCTAGGGCTTTGAGGACAGAATGCATAATTGATGTTTGATTGGATGATTGAGGGTAATCTGCAGAGGGAAAGGAGAGTGTGTGAGGGATAATAGCATCAAATGAATTGGTAATTGAGACTATTTAAGCATTATTTATGTGGGAATGAAGAAATACTCAAAGTAAAGCAAAACAAAGGTGATTTAGACATAATGAGGTATAGAAGCCCTAGAAATGGCGACTGTAATGATGGATCTGGAGGATTCATCACTTGACCTTGGGCATATCAGATGATCTCTTTGAGATGGTCATGCCCTCTAGCACTGCGTCTTCTAAAGCAAAAGAACAATGTAATATGGTGAAACATATGGATCACAATATCTCACTCTGCCTTGGAAAACCATTTCTGGACATGGCTCATGTGATGAGCAAGGTGGATAATGGAACCTTAGCTGTGGATATCATGGAGCAAACTAAGGTTGTTTCTTTGTGTAAAGCTGTGGGATTTCTGAATGATGAGAATGAGGACATTCCGCCTTCTTGGGAGGATGATGCGATTGCTATTTCTATTGTTGATGCATATCCGGAATTGCCGCTGGAGGCTTGTTTGTTGAATGTTACTTTTGATTGGATGTAGAGTAAATCACTCAAGGAGTGCGCTAAAATGCTTCAGATGCTTCCATGCTTCTATGCGAGGCACTATGAAGATTTAGGTGCACTTCCCCCACCGCTGCAATCATCTCTTATCAGCCTGCTGGAGTTCGAATTGAAGCCGCTGCCCCCGCATCTCAAGTATGTCTTTCTAGCTGAGAAAGACAAGTTACCGGTGATCATATCTGCTTATTTGAGTGCGGATGAGGAGGAGCAATTGTTGATAGTGCTGAAGAACCACCGTGGAGCTTTTGGGTGGTCTGTTGCAGACATCAAGGGGATTTCCCCTACTCTATGTCAGCACAAGATTCGGCTCGAGGAGGGAGCCAAGCCTGTGATTCAACCTCAAAGACGTCCAAATCCGAGCATGATGGAGGTTGTGAAGAAGGAGGTTATTAAACTTCTTGCTGCAGGGATTATCTATGCCATATCAGACTCGACGTGGGTGAGTCCCACACAGGTAGTCCCTAAGAAGTGGGGAATTACTGTCACTAAAAATTTGTTGAATGAACATGTCACCACCCGATTGGTAACTGGGTGGCGAGTTTGTATTGACTACCGTCGTCTGAATGCTGCCACACTTAAGGACCATTTTCCTTTACCGTTTATTGATCAAATTTTAGAACGTCTTGTCGGTCGGTCACATTTTTGTTTTCTAGACGGGTATTTGGGGTACAACCAGATCTCGATTGATCCTTTGGATCAAGAGAAATCTACGTTCACCTGTCCCTATGGGACTTTTGCTTACCGTCGAATGCCGTTTGGTTTATGTAATGCACCGGTGACGTTTCAACGTTGTATGCTCGCCATATTTTTTGACATGGTAGAGCGCTGTCTTGAGGTTTTTATGGATGACTTCTCGGTTTATGGTGCATCGTTTGATGAATGTCTCTATAACCTAGACAAAGTGTTGCAGCGTTGTGAGGACACACACTTGGTCCTTAACTGGGAGAAATGTCACATGATGGTGACAGAGGGAATACTGCTAGGACACAAGCTGTCTAGCAAAGGTCTTGAGGTAGACCCGGTGAAAATTGAGGTCATTTCCAAGTTGCCCCCACCAAATTCTGTAAAAGGGGTGAGAAGTTTTCTGGGACACGCCAGGTTCTATCGGCGATTCATAAAAGATTTTTCTAAAATTGCAAAACATTTATCCGAGCTTTTGGAGAAAGATGCGGTTTTCTATTTCAATGATAAGTGGCTTCATGCATTCGATGTTTTGAAAGAAAAATTGATTTCTGCCCCGGTTCTTCAAATGTCGGATTGGACAAAGCCATTCGAATTGATGTGTGATGCTTCGGATTTTGTGGTAGGAGCCGTACTGGGGCAACGGGTAGATAATAAGCCCGCTGTGATTTTCTATGCTTCAAAAACTCTGAATGATGCTCAATTGAACTATACAACTATTGAAAAAGAATTACTTGCCGTTGTGTTTGCTTTCGAAAAATTTTGGCAGTATTTAGTTGGATCTAAAGTAGTTGTATGGACTGACCATGCTGCAATAAAATACTTGATGAAGAAAAAAGATGCAAAGCCTAGACACATTAGGTGGATTTTGCTCTTACAGGAATTTGACATTGAAATTAAGGATAAATCTGGGATTGAAAATGTAGTGGCGGATCATTTATCTAGGTTAGATAGGGTGGATGAAAAAGATTTTCATATACCCATAACCGAGACGTTTCCCGATGAACAACTTTTAAAAATAAATTCTAAAGAGCCTTGGTTCGCTGAAATTGTCAATTATTTGGCTTGCGGGGTCATCCCGGAAGATTGGTCATATCAGGAGAAAAAGAGATTCTTTCATTCTTTAAGATACTATTTTGGGGATGATCCAATTCTTTTGAAGCAATGCAGGGACGGTATCTTACGCAGGTGTGTGCCTGAAGTGGAGTACGAGAGTGTTCTCCATCATTGCCATGCATCACCTACGGGAGGACACCATGCCAGCTCACGAACAACATCTAAGGTGTTGGAAAGCGGCCTTTATTGGCCAACTTTATTTCGGGATGCCTACGATTTTGTGAGGCAATGTGACCCTTGTCAGCGAGCAGGTAATATCTCAAAGAGATAGGAGATGCCCCTGAATGTATTTCAGGAAGTTGAGGTATTTGATTTGTGGGGCATAGATTTCATGGGACCCTTTGTGTCCTCAAACTCCAATCTTTATATCTTGTTAGCAGTTGATTATGTGTCGAAGTGGGTGGAAGCAATCCCCACAAGGACTAATGATTCTACTGTAGTGTGCAGGTTCGTGAAGGAGAATATTTTCTGCAGGTTTGGTATACCCCGAATGATAATCAGTGATGGGGGTACACATTTCAAGAATCAGAAGTTCTTGACATTATTGAAGAAATATGGGGTCAAGCACAACATTGGCACTCCATATCATCCACAGACTCAAGGCCAAGTGGAGGTCTCCAACCGTGAAATCAAGAAGATTCTAGAGAAAATGGTGGCTTCCACAAGAAAGAACTGGAGTGCCCTACTACCGGATGCATTGTGGGCGTACAGAACGGCGTACAAAACACCTATAGGCACCACACCTTTTAAGTTGGCGTATGGCCGGGCTTGTCACCTACCAGTGGAGTTGGAGAACAAGGCCCATTGGGCACTTAGAAGGCTAAATCTGAGTTATGATGAAGCTGGGAGAAAGAGAATGTTGGCGTTGAATGAGCTGGATGAGTTACGGATGACGGCATATGAGAATTCCCGGATATACAAGGAGCGCACAAAACTGATCCATGATCGCCACATCGAGTTGCGCACGTTCAAGAAAGGAGATAGTGTTTTGTTGTTCAACTCCCGACTCAAGTTGCATCCCGGGAAGCTGAAATCCCGGTGGAGTGGACCGTTCGTGGTGGAAGAGGTCAAACCACATGGCGCTATTTTAGTGCGTGATGGTGATACCACGTTCTTGGTGAATGGATAGAGGTTGAAGCTCTATTTTGGTGAGAATTACAAGAGAAAAGTGAATGAGGTCAAACTCATTACACTTTCGGATGAATGAGATGCCCGGAAGCCGTCTAGCCTAAGACGTTAAATAAGGGCGCTTGTTGGGAGGCAACCCAACCATCGTTACACAAGGATAGGTTATTTACAATCATAGGTTGCTTTAATTTCGTTCAATTTTTAGTGTAAAGAAGATACCTTGATCCGTTTGTTCATTGTGCAGGCTAAGGCAGAGTCGATACCATCGACACACAGGTCGATGGTATCGACAAGGGTTCAGGTTGACGACTGCAGATTTCGTTCTGAGTCGATACCATCGACGGCCAAGTCGATGGTATCGACACACCTACAGGCAGGTCGCCAAGCCACGTTGATAGTATCGACATGGTCGTCGATACCATCGAGATCTCTGGAGAAGTTCAGACCGATTTGTCTCAGTCAACTCGATACCATCGACGGCCTCGTCGATGGTATCGACATCGTTACAAGTTGAAGTGCAAAGTGGCGGTGTCGCAATGAAGCCACGTCGATACCATCGACCCTTGTCGATGGTATCGACCATCCATGTCACCGATCCACACAACGAAATCGACGGCGATCGCGGCGTCCACATCATCGATCCGGGTGCAGCGTCAATACCATCGACCCGCGTCGATGGTATCGACACAAGAGCGATCCTGGTTACAAGATCAAGCAATCGTCAGCCGTCGATACTCGCGAGGGGGGCGGATAGCATCGAGACATGTCGATACCATCGACCCGCGTCGATGGTATCGACGGGTCAACAGTGGCACCGACCCAGTCTATATAAGGAGAGTCATTACATCATTTGACGTCACACCTTCAGAGTGATCTCCTCCCCTTGCGCCGAGCACTCCCCCGAGCCATCCAAGAGTGAAGAGCAGCGTCACCGAGCGACGATCTTCACTGAGCGGAGATTCATATCACCAATCTTCTCCGAGCTCTCATCTTCTAATCTCTTTCTCTTTGTCATCATGGTGTGTACCGTTGGAGCTTCTTCCTCGCATGCTCGTATGGACGACATCCCCGAGTTTGTGCCACCACCGCCATCATCGGTGGCACGTCCTCGCCTTGTCCACCCTTCTGTGAAGGTGAAGAATATTTTTGACGAAATCATGAAGCGCAAGATTGAGCCAACCCGGTATGTGGACCTGGAGATGCTCCGTGATCTTGGCTTCAAGGCAAACCTGGACTATGTGCTCAAAGGACAAGCACACCAAACGGGTCGTGGCGACGACGAGCTGGAGTGCCACGAGGACGGTCAACCTTTCTTCGGCGAGTGGCCGACGTATAAGGAACTGATGGCAGAATTCATGGCGTCCCTCGACGTCAATGTCATGCCCAACGAGATATCCGCCAGCGACCGTGAGTGGGAGAAGGGTCGGGTGTCTTTCCGGCTCTACAACCACGACTACACCATCACCCTGGAGCAGTTCAATGACATCTTCAACTGGAATAGCTCCCGGTATGACTACAGGTGGCCAGATAACCGCACCGACTACGCCACCATTTTCGCCGAGTTGGTGACGGTTCCGCATGGCAGGTCGGTGAGCTACCACAACGTCGCGGTAGCTGACTTCAAGCACCCATTTGCACGGGTCTTGCACAGGATGCTGAGCTCAACCATCTTTGCTCGAAGCGATCTGGCTTTGAGAAAATTCCAGGAGCCTGATCTTTTCTTCCTATACAAGCTCCTGACGAGACAAGAATGCAATTAGGGTGCATTCTTTCTACACCGAGTAGCACCCCGGAAGCGTCCTCGGATGCATCCAGGTGCATCATCATCATCACGGCCTTCGCCTCCACCACCGCAGCCCTCGCAGCAGAGTGAGGATGTTTACTCTATACAGGGCATGTACAACATGCTCCAAGACATTCAGCAGACGCAGCACAACCACACCGCTGCATATGCCGGTATTCAAGACACCACCAACCGACTTTTTGTCAACCAGGAGGCGATCTTTGAGAATGAGCACCTTCTTTTCGCCAATCAAGAGAACATCCATGATCAGATGCATAGGATGGAGCAGCAGCAGCAGCCATTCTACGACCACTACTGGAGTCAGGGCTATTTTGGTGGGTATCCACAGCCTCCACCAATGCCCCAGTATGAGCTGAACTTCCAAGGGCAGTTCCCGTCTTGGGACCCCACTTCTTCGCAGCCGCCTCCACCTCCACAAGAATGATCGGGTATCTCTGTTCCAATCTTTAAGTTTGTTTTTGACTATGAGGCCATAGTCGAATTCAAGCTTAGGGGGATAGTTGGAACAGCTCTATCTTTTATTGTTTTTAGTTTTTGGCATTGTTATTTATTTCTTGCATCTTTAGTTTTTGTAGGATCCACGTGCTATCTAGTGTAATTGTGGATGTCGTAAAAGTGTGTCATCTTGTTTGTTAGTGCATGGGAAATTCAAGGGAAATTTAAAATTTGTGTGTCTTTGGATAGCTTGTTTTGTTTGACCTTGGGCACACATCCTACGAAAATGATTGATTATGTCAACTCTAAAACAACATTTCATACATGTACTCCTAATGATTCATGAAAGTGGCCGGAAATGGTTGTTTGAGCCTAACCTAACCAAATGGTAATGAGACCTTAATCGGATGTAAGAGAGAGAACCCTCTAAACTATTACACATGTCAGTAAGGAGGGACACATAATATCTTTCTAAGGTTCAGTCATCTAGTCTTGTGATCGTTCCACTTCATTTTTCCATAATCCACCTAAGAATTGGAAGTAAAGTGCAGTTTTAATTCCTTTTTGTGTGCATAGCATTTAGATAGGACTTGCATTGATTTTTTCCATACGTTTGCATAAAAAGAAAAAATATATAGTGATTCATGCACATTACCTTTAGGTGCATGCCATGTAGTTGCATTCATGATTTTCATGCATAAAGTATATCATGTATCTCAATTTTTCCCCAATGGTGAATTAATTGTTCCATACCTTCTAATAGTGCAAAAATTTCTGATCAATGAAGAAAATAGCTCAATAAACTTATCTTTAAGCAATTATGGATATGTGGGCTGAAAAAAAAATCTGAAAATCTGCAATAGAAAAAAAAAGAAAAGAAAAAGAAAAGTGAAATAAGAAGGAGAAAGGAACGTAATATCACTTGCATTTCAGGATAATTGAGTACATGATGTATCTTGACTAGATATCCATCTCATTTTGAGGCGGATAGTTAGTGCATGCATCATTCCACCCAATTTTAGGCATTAGGGCATTTCTAATGTGCATTTGCATCATATAGGACATTTTTGTTTTATGCATGTTGAAACTGTACAATACTTCCACTTTCTTCCATGAGCCACCCATTTTCATCCACCCGTTGCTCGGATTGGTAGGCCACCGTGAATTTCTCCTCACTAATGAATATTAGGAGAACTGCTTCCATGTAGATGGTAGTTAGGGCAAGCAACGTAGTATAGGCAATCACAAGATGCACCAATGCTGAATCGGCGAATTTTATTATGTTAACTGCCTTATGTGATAGTGTTCATCGGTTTGGAGGTTAATTTCTTTTATTGATGATTACTGACGCCTTTAGGGTAATTACCGTTCTGTGGTTAGAGAAGGCCAGTTTGAGAATGTTCAGTGGGAGTCATATGTGGTGTTGGGTTGGTGTGTTGTTTTTCAGTTGACATTTGCAATTCTATTCTAAGGATTAGTTGCTCGAGGGCGAGCAATGTTCAAGCTTAGGGGAGTTTGATGCGAAGATTTTGAGTCACATTTATAGACCTGTTTGATACGTGTTTTATGCTTTTGTTAGTCATTTTAATGGTTAATATTGCATAATTCATCCATTTTGGTCTTTGCCATCATTTTATGTCAAATCCCCTTAGTTTTATCATTTTGAGCATTAATTATCACATTATTATTATTCATGTGGATTTATTTGATCTTGTCTTTGAATTTGAGGAAAAACAAGTATTTGCTTCCGTCGATACCATCGACGGAAGTCGATACCATCGACAAGGTCACAGGTTGCCAGCCGAAAGGAGCAGCAAAGAGTCGATACCATCGACGCTCAAGTCGATGGTATCGAGAGACCTTCAGGTTGCTGGCGAAGAAGTTGTCGATAGTATCGACACCAAGTCGATACCATCGACGAATGGAGGCTACAGTGACGCAAAATGACAAAACCGTCGCTACAGGGTAGTCGATACCATCGACCCAAGTCGATGGTATCGAGATTTCTTCAGGCACTCGGATGAAAAGAAAGAAAGGTTGTTGCTACTACACTGGGTCGATACCATCGACCCGCGTCGATGGGATCGACGCCGTTAGATATGTGTTGGATTTAGAATGATCTCAATCGGACGGCTGGAGTTAATTAACGACCTAATTAGGGACTTATACCTAATGATGGTCGCCCAGGGGGGATCATCGGATTAGTTATTGCACAAGTGCCGAGGAGCGAGAAAAAGGAGAACGGAGGCCAGAAGTCCATACCAGTCGATCCAGACGCTGCCGAAGATGGATTTCACCACCGAGAGGCGGGAAAGCACGTGTTCTACGCAAAGGATCAATCGGTTCTTCTCCGTTCAGGGGTTTTCCCATTCAATTCACGTTTTTCATATGATTTCCCCTATTTCTACCATGTACTTGTGTGAGATGAACATGCGGGGCTAATCCCCTCCATCTTTAGGACCGAGAGTAGCCTGGGAATTCATTGTATGATAGTTTTATAATAGTAATTCATATTTTCTCTCTTAAATCCGTGGTATAGTTTCGTTTTCTCCATATATTGTTATGCTTGATCACCATAATAATAACCTAATGCCCTTAATCACTTTGAAAGAAGGATTAACGGCTGAAAAGAGACGAAACCTACATTAATCGATAAATCCCTTGACCAAGGTGGTGTAAAATTAATGGTGGAAACTGAGAGATCGTTCGTAATGCACTTAGTTTAGGGAATAGGTTACTACGACGGTGGAACCGACCTAAACCTAAGTAGTGAATTGCACCACGACAGTGGGCAATTCTATTTTCAGGCCACTACTCGGATAGAGAGAGAAGATTGAGGCATTATATAAAACCTAATACAATGAAAACTCGCGGTGAAACCGCAATCCTAAAGATACCTCTTTGAATTGATTAAATTAACCTTTAATCGATTGTTTGCTTTGTTTTATTTTTATTTTTATTTTCTTTTAATTTTGACAACAAACCCCAATTTGTTATTCGGCTTAGCTTATCGCAAATAGTTAGTAGGAGTCTCTGACAATTCTGAGTATCCCTGTGTTCGACTCGGGCCTCACAAAGGCCTGTACTACTCGACGCGTATACTTGCATTTTTAGCGCGTAGTAAAATACACGTCAGATACCATATGGGGTTCTTTTAGATGGTTGAACAATGATCCACAAATGTTGAGATCTTAGGTCAGTGAGAAGTTTGACCCTTGACTGATTTGCATTTTGTAAGTACCAAATATGGTTGGTCATGATATAACTAATTAAATAAAGGATTTGAATCAATCAAAATAAATGTGTGGTCTATGACGGGGAATCCACGTGCCTCTAGTATCTCTTAAAAATTGAATTGAATCATTTAAGTTTTTCAACATGTATTTCCTGTTTAGCTATAATATCTCTCCAAAATTGAATTTAAATATTACTTTTAGAAATTGGTTTGAATAAAAAATTTAATCATGTTGTTCTGTGAGATTGACCATTTTCTATACTACAATTAACTTGTTCACTTGTGGGTGAGTTGAGTGCCATTTAGAAGGCTAAACTCTAGGAAATCTTATTCCCTGGTGAATTTGTTGTGCAAACTACACACATTTAATTTTGACCCTGTATCCAGGGACAAAGGAGTAGCTTTCAAACCCCATTTTTTGAATAATAAGGACTTCCTTTTTCAATTGATAATCACTCTTATCTTCTTGAACTTATCTTTCCTTGAAACTTAAACATCGTCTGGTCTATTTTCTAGGTACTAACAATTTATACAATGTTCTTAAAGCATTGATTCTACATAGTTTGACCTAGAGATCGATAGAACTTTTTCTGACCTGAACCAGGCCCATTAGCATATGATGGATGAGGAGGAAGTCACCCGTCGGATAGAATGGGCCCTTAATGCATAAAGAGAGGCCATATGAGTTGAGTCAAGGGAAGTCGTGGTTGCCGAACACAAATTATGTGACCTCGCACTATAAGAAGCAGAGTTGTAGAAGAAACTTAAGGACTTCTTAGTCTCTAAATCCACCGAAACACTACATCTTGCCATGCCTCCTTCTATCTCCACTTCACAATTTGATATCTACACATAGTAGATCTACATGCTTTAGAGCATCACATTTTCCGGCCAATTAGGAAAGAATTGTCAAGATTGTCTCCAGTGCTTCACTGACCTTTGTGATTTGCACAAGATGTCAGGCGTTTATGATGACATTGTGATGACCCTGAATTTTTAGAGATTGATACCCAACATTATATGTGTTAACGGATGTACTTGAGTTTGGATTTTTCAAATGTTGTAAGTTGAACTTGTTTAATCAAAAGTTGATAATTACTTTACTTGAATTTGAGGTTTGTACTACTATTTATGAGGTTATTTGAGGAATTTAGGTAGATGGCCAATTGTTGGGACTATGATTTCGAACTTGATTATCGGAGGCTTTGAGTGATGCGAACCCATGTTTAAAGTCTCATGATGATTCGAGGTTCCTATCAGAAGATACAAGTGTTAGAGGATGTGTTCATTTCATTTGAATTAGATGGAGGAACTTTGTATGTAAATTTATTTGGACCTAGATCTGTGATATATATGTGTGTCACGCAGCCAAGAGGGCCAGTGAGTGCACTTCTTCCGCTATGTATGTGTGGCCTTTTCCATTCAGTGATGCATCAATTGGATTAGTGGTTGCATGGAGTTTTGGATGTCGCGAGATTGCATCTGATGCTCCCTGCATCACTTCCTACCTCTGAACTCTACAGGAGGATGACCGCGTTAGGTAGGGTTGCCCCGATCGAGATAGATTCGATGATATCTTTGTTATCTGTTGCAAGGCGAGAGAACACAGGGAGTATGCGATTTGAACAACCCCTTAGAAGGGGCCTGCGACGAGAGGAGGAGCATGGACCTAGAGCCCAGACCAAGAGGTCCTAGGAGGCATACACCATCTCTGAAGCTACCGGAATCATACGAAAACCAGTGCAGGCCCTGTCGTGGTGCGGCACAACACCCCCACCATCTGTTAGATACGTGATTAACTATTGTACGTAAGTACTATAGCTGCTGTTATATAGCAGCTGGTTAGTGTAGTGCATTTAATGCATTTAATTTAGTAATCACTTATTTAGCATGGGTTAAGCCCAATGTAGTGCAGCAAGTACATGTGAGAATGTAGTGTTGTTTCTAGTGCAAATGGCAAAGAAGTTTTATCCCATATTGCTCACACCTAGAACTTTTGTGGTCCTCATATGTAGGATCACATGGGGCACTAGTGTCCAAAGGAGTCCTAGGAAGGAGGTATGCTCACCTCCTTGGTGGGTGGGGTTACCACATCACAACGCACGCACGCGCGCGCGCGCCACGCCTGGCCGGGCCGGGCCGGGCCGCGCTCGGGCTCGGGCTCGGGCTTGTGGATTGTGGATTGTGGATTGTGGAGAATGTCTTCCGTCTTCTTTTTGCACTAGGATACAACTATGTAATTAATTACTCGTGTAATTAATTGTTGCTTTCTTATTCGGATTTCTTAAATCCTAATTGGAAAGTGTTTCTCTTTTACGGATTATTCTGTATTGTGTATGAGAGCAACCGAGTGTTGCGTCTAACTGGGAATAGGATTAGGGACGTGCATGACTATTTATATGACTCCAGTCATTAGGGTTAAACACACTGAAAATAGCTTTCTGCCACCGTGTATTTTGTGAACCCTAATCCTGAGTGCGAGAGTCGTCATCCCCGGAGTTGCTTTGCGGAGTTGTCCTCCTGTGCGAAGCGAGACTCGTCCTTCCCTTCAGACGCAGCTGTCAGGCGGTGGTACCTGAGGTGGCTGTGCTGCACTAGTAGCAGTGCGACGTGCGCGAGCAAGACGTGCAACTTCCAGGTTCGTGCCAGATCGAGACTGGGAGAACGGTGCCCATCCGCGAGGATTGTCGGGCACTGATTTCTTTAAGTAACACGTTCGTTTCTCAACGAACGATCTGGTTTGCGAATCTAACTCTTAATTTTTGTTCTCCTGCATTTTTGTTCTTCGAATCTTATCTTGGATCTGCCTGCACTGTTAATTACTTTTACACCTGTCGTTGTTGCATGAACGACAATAACCTATTATAAACAACAGTCTTAAAGAAATCAGATTTTCTGTCGTTAATTAACATGGCCAGTCAGGGTAGTTCGGGATGTAGGATTGATACAACCAATATGCCTGAAAAGTTTACTGGTACGAACTTTGCCCGTTGGCAGAGTCGTATGGAAATTTGGCTGAATATTGCGGGATATGATCAGTATTTAATTGAAATTGAATGTGTATCTCATGACACAATTCCTGATAATGCAAACATTATTGCTAACTGGAAGAAGGGTGATAAAACGTGCCGCGGGTTGATTCTGTTTGGTTTAAATAACAAATTGTATGATTCTTACTCAAAGCCTCGAGTCACTACGTCCAAAGTTTTATGGGAATTGTTAGTTAAGAATTTTAGCACTGAAAATCAAGGTGTTGAAAAATATTGTGTGTCTAAATTTCTTAAGTTTCAGATGGTTGAGGGTAAATCAGTTTCTAATCAAACACACGATCTACAACTCCTAGTTCATGAACTCTCAGATGCCAAGATGGTATTGCCTGAGAAATTCGTTGTTATGTCTATCATAGAAAACTTTCCTAAGTCTTGGGAGTCGTTTGGTATGTTTCTGAAGCATCGCAAAGGGACACACACCATGGATGAATTAATGATGGATATTAATATACAAGAAGAACACTTAAAGGAGAAAGGGGTCAAGGTGCCTACTGATGCTAATCCAACTGTTAATCTTACTTCTACAAAAAACACCAAAGATAAGAAATCTAAGAATGCACATAAACCTAAGGAAAAGATCCAAAAGAAACCAAAGAACAAACCTTGTTGGACTTGTGGACAGGTTGGCCACTGGAACAAGGATTGTCCTACTAAGAAGGCAAAGAAAGCTACCGCATCTGCAACTGAGGAGGCTGTGGTCAACATGATGACTACATCCTTGAACCTCAATGATGGGTACGTGTCTATTAAACCTGAAGTTCTTTCTATTTTTGAACCACTTTATTGGATAATTGACACTGGGGCTAATGTACATGTGTGTGCTGATAAATCCCTGTTTGTGTCTTATCAGGCCTCTCGAGGTCGGTCAGTGACTTTGGGCGATTCCAGCTCTGTAGAAGTCAAAGGCGAAGGACGGGTGGACTTGAAGTTCCCTTCAGGGAAGGTTTTGACTCTTAACAGGGTCAGACATGTTCCAACCATTCGACGCAATATCCTTAGTGGCGTCATATTAGTTAGAGAAGGTTATAGAGTAGACTGTAAATGTAATAAGGCTATTATTACATGCCTTCGTGATTCTTTGTTTTTTGGCAAGGGGTACTTATGTGATGTGGAGAACTTGTTTAAGATTCATGATGAACCTGTTTCAAATTTCGTTTTAAATTTGAATGATTATAGTTCTGTTTGCATGAATCTTGTTCCATTCGATGTATGGAATTCATGTTTGGGACATGTTAATGTTGCCTCAATGAAGCGTATGATGAATCTAGATTTGATCCCTAAATCTGAAGTTAGCAACAATAAATGTGAAATCTGTGTACAAGCTAAATTGCCTAGGAAGCCTTTTCATTCTGTGAATAGGAATTCGGAAATTTTGGATTTAGTTCATACAGATATCTGTGAATTTAATGGTGTTGCTACGAGAGATCAAAAGCATTATTTTATAACTTTTATTGATGATGCGAGTAGATACGGTTCTGTCTTTTTACTTAGAAGTAAAGATGAGGCATTGGATAAATTTCAAATTTATAAGAAAGAAGCTGAAACTCAAACCGGTAAAGTACTTAAGCGATTAAGGTCTGATAGGGGAGGAGAGTATACCTCGAATTTGTTTTTGGAATTTTGCCAATTACATGGTATAGTTAATGAGGTCACTGCTCCTTATTCACCACAATCAAATGGAATAGCTGAACGTAAAAACTGAACCTTAATAGATATGGTAAATACCTTACTCCAAACATCTGGATTACCCAACTTTATGTGGGGGGAAGCTTTGAATACGGCTTGCCATATTCTGAATAGAGTTCCCCATAAACATTCAGAGAGTAGTCCGTTTGAGTTATGGAGAGGAAGGAAACCGAGTCTTAAATATCTTCGAGTGTGGGGGTGCCTTGCTAAGGTACTTGTCACTGAACACAAAAGGAAGAAATTAGGACCGAAAATGGTTGATGCCATATTCTTAGGTTATGTAGAGACAAGTTATGCTTATAGATTCCTGATTGTAAAATCATATATCTCTAGCATTGAGGTCAATACAATTGTGGAATTACGTGATGCAACATTCTTCCAGGATGTGTTTCCTATGAAAACTGGTGTGCCCAATGAAGTTTCTCAAGAAGATTCATTTACCACAGGTTCCATTCCCGAGCATGTGGAAAGGATGACAAATGTGGGGGGCGACTCAGAACAAGCTATTTCTGAATCTGATGATTATGAAGAAATAGTTGAACCAAGGAGAAGTAAACGGCCTAGGACATCAAAGGACTTTGGAAGTGAGTTTCTCACTTACAATGTTGAGGATGATCATGTTACTTTCAAACAAGCTATGGAATCTCCAGAAACTAAGTTTTGGAAAGAAGTCGTTAATGATGAAATCCAATCAATTCTCTCGAATGGAACTTGGGAATTGGTGGATTTGCCTCCTGGTTGTTCTGCAGTTGGTTGCAAATGGATTTTTAAGAAGAAACTTAGTGCAGACGGGACAATCAATAAGTATAAGGCAAGGTTAGTTGCTAAGGGTTACACACAAAGGGAAGGAATAGACTATTTTGATACATATTCACCTGTTTCCTGCATGACCACAATCCGAGTGCTACTAGCATTGGCTTCCATTTATAATCTCTATATCCATCAGATGGATGTGAAGACCGCGTTCTTACACGGTGATCTTCAAGAAGAGATATATATGGAACAACCTAAGGGATTTGTGGGTCGTGGGAATGAGTCCAAAGTGTGTAAACTTGTTAAGTCATTATATGGCTTGAAACAAGCCCCTAAGCAATGGCATGAGAAGTTTGATTCTGTGATATCATTGTTTGGCTTTATTTCTAATGAATTTGATAAGTGTCTCTACTGCAAGGTTGTCGATAATGGATTCATTTTGTTATTCTTATACGTCGATGATATCCTACTTTTTGGTTCCGATATGAAAGTAGTAAAAGAGACAAAGGCATTCTTGTGTAGCAAGTTTGAGATGAAGGATATGGGTGTCACTGATGTGATTTTAGGGCTTAAATAATAAGGTCTACTGATGGTATAACTCTCTCTCAGTCTCACTACGTTGAGAAGATACTGGAGAGGTTTGAGTACACATCACGTAAACCTGTTAAGACTCCATATGATTCGTCCAAACCCTTGTTCAAGAATGAGACTGGGGTTCCAGTGTCTCAATTACGATACTCTGAGATTATCAGAAGTTTGATGTATCTTATGAACTGTACACGTCCAGACATTGCGTTTGCCGTGAACAAGTTAAGTAGATACACCAGTTGTCCCGACAAGACCCATTGGGAAGCTCTTGACAGAGTTCTGAGGTATATCAAGGGAACATGTTCCCTTGGGCTGCATTATGGTAAACATCCTTCCGTAGTCGAAGGATATAGTGATGCAAGCTGGATTGTCGTGAATTCTGGGAGTAATGGTGTCTCAAGATATGTATTCCTGTTGGGAGGAGGAGTTGTTTGCTGGAGGTCTAAGAAACAGACCATATTGTCTCGGTCCACTTTTGATGCAGAGTTGTGTGCTTTAGATGAAACTGGATTGGAAGCTGAATGGCTACATGGACTTATGTCTAGTTTACCTATGGTAATTAAGCCGCTTCCTGCAATTTCAGTTCACTGTGACAGCACTACAACTATTGCTAAGATAAAGAGTTCCAAGTACAATCAAAAATAGCGTAGACACATCCAAGTCAGATTGAAATCTGTAAGGGAGTTAGTGTCTAATGGGGCCGTGGCTGTGGACTACGTCGGTACCAAAGATAATACAGTTGATCCTTTCACTAAAGGTCTTACCTTGGCTTTAGTGGAAAAATCCAGGTTGGGAATGGGGCTGAAACCCCTATAGATTTGCAGGCAGTAGCTACCCAACCCAAAAGAGTGGAGATCCCACAAATTGGGTTCAATGTGGTAATAACAAGTTGTCGGGTAAAATTAGATGACACTATGTATTCTTTTTTGATGCTTCTTGCATCTGTGTCTATTCCCTGGGAAACCTGTTAGTGTCATGACTACAAGTTAGTATGAGAGTAGTCTCTTAATGGTGTCAAGTCTTAGGACAGGATGTTAGCAGTACATCCTTGGAGACTCCAGCTAAGTGATTGATGTTGTGTAGGCCGCAACAGGAGAATTGGGTTGTTCTCTGTTATCAATCATGATATAAAATTTTGAATGCATGGCCTTAATGCATTGTTTTTCTTTTCTACCATGTCTTTATTGTGTTGTTACCAACCTATACTCTTGTACCCAAGGTTCAGGTTCAAGACTTTTATTCACCTAGTTCCTACGAGGGTCACAGTTGGATAACTCAGGTAGATTCAAACTGAAAGGTATCTGCTGAAAGCACAATATGGAGGACTGAATGGTAGAGCACACTACACATTGGACTTTGTGGGGGATTGTTAGATACGTGATTAACTACTGTACATTAATATTGTAGCTGCTGTTATATAGCAGCTGGTTAGTGTAGTGCATTTAATGCATTTAATGTAGTAATCACTTATTTAGCATGGGTTAAGCCCAATGTAGTGCAGCAAGTACATGTGAGAATGTAGTGTTGTTTCTAGTGCAAATGGCAAAGAAGTTTTATCCCAAATTTCTCACACCTAGAACTTTTCTGGTCCTCATATGTAGGATCACATGGGGCACTAGTGTCCAAAGGAGTCCTAGGAAGGAGGTATGCTCACCTCCTTGGTGGGTGGGGTTACCACATCACAACGCATGCACGCACGCACGCGCGCCACGCCACGCCTCACCTGGCCTGGCCTGGCCTGGCCGGGCCGGGCCGGGCTCGGGCTTGGGCTTGTGGATTGTGGATTGTGGAGAATGTCTTCCGTCTTCCGTCTTCTTTTTGCACTAGGATACAACTACGTAATTAATTACTCGTGTAATTAATTGTTGCTTTCTTATTCGGATTTCTTAAATCCTAATTGGAAAGTGTTTCTCTTTTACGGATTATTCCGTATTGTGTACGAGAGCAACCGAGTGTTGCGTCTAACTGGGAATAGGATTAGGGACGTGCGTGACTATTTATATGACTTTGGTCATTAGGGTTAAACACACCGAAAACAACTTTCTGCCGCCATGTGTTTTGTGAACCCTAATCCCGAGTACGAGAGTCATCGTCCCCAGAGTTGCTTTGCGGAGTTGTCCTCCTGTGCGAAGCGAGACTCGTCCTTCCCTTCAGACGCAGCTGTCAGGCGGTGGTACCTGCGGTGGCTATGCTACACTGGTAGCAGTGCGACGTGCGCGAGCAAGACGTGCAACTTCCAGGTTCGTGCCGGATCGAGACTGGGAGAACGGTGCCCATCCGCGAGGATTGTCGGGCACTGATTTCTTTAAGTAACACGTTCGTTTCTCAACGAACGATCTGGTTTGTGAATCTAACTCTTAATTTTTGTTCTGCTGCATTGTTTGTTCTTCGAATCTTATCTTGGATCTGCCTGCACTGTTAATTACTTTTGCACCTGTCGCTGTTGCATGAACGACAATAACCTATTATAAACAACACCATCATCTCAAATCACTACCACCACTACTTCTTCCCTGCCGCCAAATACCACCTCAAGTCCATTGCCGACCACCACTCCAACCACTGGCATCACCACCCACAAAGATCACATCAAGGATCATGTTGCACCCAGTTTTGGTTGGCACTGACGGCAGCGACCACCTACAAATAGCAAGTGTCACCGCCTACCTATGGCTCCTCATCCGCACCTCACCAACAACAACCTGCAGTAGCCATGACGACCCTTGAGAGAGAAGTGCGGGCGACTAGCGGCGGGCCTATCCATGTTTCTTCTGTTCTCAAACCTAACGTCGGAGATGAGGGTAGCAACTAGAGCAGTCTGAGACGAGCTGTGTCTCAGTGATTTCTTGTCGGAGATCCAGCCACCAACGGCGTTCTAGTCCAGCAGCGCCGCTCGCACCGTGGACTCGTGCAGAATGAGGAAGTGCACTGCAATCACAGAGAATGTGTGCGAGAAAAGAGGAGGGGGGTCCACAGGCATGGAACTAGACCGGCCTTCAGTCATAGGTTGATCCATGCCCCCTTGATCGGTGACGTGGAGGCATCCAGAACGCTTAGCACAGGATGATCGAACGACCATGGTTAATCCAAATGAGGTATATACTCAGATCTTGCATAGTTCACAAAAATTAGTACGTTTTAAAAAAAAATACAAACAAGGTACCAAAATGTTTAGAAAAATGAGTAGAACATTAAAGAAAAATAACATCAGTCTTTTGATGCTTAGACCTTAGTGTTATCATATAATATGTCTGTACACTTGTTTTATGAGTAATAAGTATCAAATAATGTCCCAAAATTATGAGAACATGTCCCTAAATCCTAAATCATGATTGTAATCCATCTAAGGTTAGTGACTATAATGTTGATGCACAAAATCATATGAAATTCTTCATATAGCTTTTTGGGGCTAATAAACCTAATTAATTTGCAATAAATACAAATATCTTCACAAAATTTTGAAAATTATAGTATGATCTCATATCAACAATTGGAAGATAATATGCAACTATGAGATCATTAATGTGCATATAAGCCATGTTACATGTAAGAGACCCTAAAATGACGAGAAAACCCTAACATGATTAATACATGTAAGCTAGGGTCAATATATGCACATAATCATATGTAATCAAATAATCCAATTATGTATCTTAATCTAGAATCTAAGATTGGAAACCTAAGTTTAAGTTGACAAGAAAAGTAATGATAATAATATATTAATGATTAAGCAAAACTCTAAAATAGGTCATGACTAGGGTTGATGATGATAATCTAATGCAAAACATATGTGATCTTGTATTAATCAGGTAATGCCCAGAGTTGCAGATGGTACAGAATATAAATAAGAATCTCTAAACTCGGGTACATGGATATTATTATATGACAAGTTTTCTGGATGGAATATATATGAATACTTGCTTTTACTACTTGCATAGAACTTCTTGGATGTATGTATATTATTATACACGTTTGCCTTGAAAACTAAGAACATTAAAGAAAGAAAAATAAAATGTAGTTACTGATGGTGTCATTAATCTCCCTACTGAGAGAGAGAAAGTATTAATGTTGACTAGCACCTCCCTAATGGTACATGGTATACGGGGAGATCCCTAATGGTACAAGGTATGTGGGGAATGTTTCCAATAATATATGTGACGTGCTAAGTCCACCATAGTAATGCATGTTCATTGAAATATGATTCATAACTTGGGTTTACCTGATTCTCCTCCTTAATATAATGTTTTTTTTTCTTTCTTTCTCAAATCTTTCATTATCCAAGTTACTATGCAAGTATTTCAACCACATACCAACTTTTGTTGATTCGTCTATTTCACATATTTTCTATGTTCATAGATAGCATGGGAGAAAAGTTAAGAAGTGAGCATTGTTCAAGTTGTACCTATTGTGTAGATACTAGTTAGCATATATGTTCATAGACTGTAGAATTTTCATTCAATATGTAATTGTAAATTATGTTGTAATAACTCATTTTGTAATATACACATGTTGAATGTTGAGAATGTATGGTGTATGCATTACTGTCATTTGTTCATGTATGTGTATGTCGCTTCAGGATCGCTCTCTAAAACAATTAGCTAACATTTTCATATTTTTCCTCTCGGGCATTCTAAGTCTCGAGACGGCAGAATTTGGGGATGTTACAGTATCAAATTGTGTCTATTCAAATATTTTTTGATAGATCTAACTAGTAGTTGGTACAACAGTATACAAGGAGATCACATCACCACTAGGAAGGCTCTCCATGTGAAGTCCCTTGAATAATACTATCCCCCATCCCTCACCTATCAGATCATGGGACAAATCACACAGTTTTTCATGGTTTCAGGAAAAACCTTGGACGAATGTTGGGAGTGATTTAAAGAGATATTTTGTCATTGCCCACATCACGAGATCTCACAAGTCTAGCTAATCAAAGCATTCTATTGGGATGTTAGCCATAACACCAATACCTTCCTTAACACTTCTTCTAGAGGCAAATTTATGTACTAGAACTTTGACATCACTTGGGAGGTTGTCAAAAGAAGCTTAAAAACATAAGTCTGGTCCCACCAAGGATAAGGTAGAGTTCTCAGGGTAATCATGGATGAAGAGAGTTTTGACATTAAATCTATTGTTGAATGTCTCAAAATGATCATCTCAAAGCAAGATCATGTGGGGTCCTCTTGTCCTCTTTTAACTCCTATGAAAGAAGAGGACAATCGCAAAAACCATAGTATCCTCAATAGTAAGTAAAGTATGCAGATTCCCTTTGTGAGGACTACAAGGTACATGAGCATTCCATTTTGCAATGTGAATACCTTCCTTGCATAGTTGATAACGGTCATTTGCAAATGGAAGATGTCAACTCCATCCACAGCATACCCGACCAAGCTTACTATAATCCAAACCAGACTAGTATGGCAATCTAGTTGGAGCAGAGAATACATCGCAGCAACGACCTTCTCAAGTGAACAACCATGACCATATTCCCCCAGACTTCCAATATAATAACTAAAAAACTTCAGGAACCAAGGAAATTGCTAATGTAATTTTCATAATTGTGGCTCCAAGGACAATGATTCTAGAACCTTAATCAAGTGTTACATATGAAGAAAACCACCCCCTTTCCTTCTATAGATGATAGAGTCGCTAATCTAGAATAGATAATTCTATCTCAGTAAACCCATCAAAAAGCGATTGATTCCCAATTAGCCCATCTCATGGCATCCCAACTCCCCCATATAGGTTCTTTTGTTGTGCAATTGAAATCTAATATGAAGCATATAGAACAACTTAAAGTGGTGACAACTCACTCAGGATTTACCCTTCCAAAGAATGTAAGCCCTTCTACCAAAATAGAAAACTAGGATGATGAAGATGGGTCAGTCATCACCCAGAGTAAGACAACTGCTTGGTCAGAAATTTCCACGAGTTCGTTAGATGTTCCCATATACAAGCCGCATGTGCCATACCCAAGTCAGTTAATCCAAACCTGATTGGATTCCCAGTTTAACAAATTTTCAAGAAATTATTAGAAAATTATGTCAATATCCCATTACTTGACAGAATGCACCATTGGACTAGATTCTTCAATCTCCTTCTTAATTGAAAATCATAATTGAAGAATATGAAACGGTGAAACTAGAAAGAACATCATTCGACATCATTTGGAAGAAGATGCTCAAGGACTCAGGGTCTTTTGGGATTGCATGTTCTATAAGAGGTTCTACCTGCCAAATAGGTTTGGCTGATCTTGGGGATAGCATCTCCATCATACCTCTTATCTTATGTAGGAGACTTGGCCTTATTGATACACGACCCACCAGGATGACTATCCAGCTTGTGGATTCCTCCATGACCAAATTGGTTGATATTATTGAGGATATATTGGTACTGGTTGGGGAATTTTACATCCCTTGTAACTTTATAGTGTTGGACATCAAGGAAGATTGTCGCTACCCACTTATTTTGGCCATGACATTCCTTTCCATCGTCAGGACCTTAATTGATGTTGAATCAAGACTTCTGACCTTATGCATGGAAAACCAGAGACTTGATTTCCAAGCCCTTAGAGGCTCCACGAAGTACACCAAAGAAGGGGATACATATTTCCTTGACTTCATTGATCAATTTACTTTCTCCTCAGAAACCCCATCAATACATGAGTGCAAGATATTCTTAGAGGAAAGTCATAGTCCAAAGAAGATTGAGAGTGTTATAACCTCATTTTTCTAAACCATGTAATGAGATTTGTAAATCTCCTTTTAATTGATAAATGAAATCAACGGTTGAATTATTTGTTTGAATTCAATGATGTTCGTGCATAATAGCCTTGTTTGTTTTCTTAATGGGCTTTATTGGCTATTGAGCCCAATTAAGAGAAAAAGAAAAAGAAAAGAAAAAGGAATTCAAGTGAATAAAGGGATAAATAAGAAAATGGATAAATGATAAGAAAAAGGATAAGTAATATTCCCAAGATGGGATTTCAAGTCATTAAGGTTCCTTGAGGTTCAAGGAACTCAAGATAATAATATAATAGCAAGGGAAAGAGAAAATATGTGGAAAATGTATATAATTAAATAATGACCTGTAACTAAATAAAAGGACCCGATTTCTTTATATAATAAGCCCAAATTTGGCATGATGAAAGATTAAATCATTAATGATATTGTTGGGTTTTAGGGGAGACAGAGAAGGCAGCAGAAACAAAAATTTTTCTCCCCCAACCCATACCGAGGAAAAGCGTCAACGTCTATATAATAGGAAATGATGGTTTGCGGAATCATACCTTGTCCCGAGGCTTGCTCGGCGACAATACCTCACGCAATGCGCGGTCTTCAACTCCGGACTTCGACGGTGTCTGTGCAGCTCATGGTCGCACCGGGACTCACAACGCCTACTCGAACCGGACTATCGGATGACAGTTGTCCTCCAAAGCGGCAGTGTCCTCCCGCCTCCGTAGTAGTCCACACGGACCACCTGGAACTCCACACTCCTTGTCCCACAAGGAAGTGGAAGGAGTCGCACCCTCCTGTAGACGTACTACTCGCCTACATGCTCTCCTGCCTCCTGTTGCAACTGCAGTTGTCTTTCCCTTGTTGCACCTCCCTTTTGTGGGAAGCACTTGCTCGGGCTCTCTCACGGTTACCAAAACCAGAGAGAACGACAACTCACAGAGCAACTGGTTGCACTGAGATGTACTGTGAGAAGCCCCCAAGTACCCCTATATATATAGGAGAGTCATGGGATAGGGTTCTCCATCCCGGGCAATGCGGGACTAAAAGCAGGAGTAGAAGGGTTCGGGATTTTCCACAAAAAGCAACCATCTCGCAACCTGAACTGATCGGTTCATTGCTGAACTGGTCGGTTCAGCCACTGAACCGGTCGGTTGGACATGAGCCGACCGTTTGGGGCACTCCAACCGATCGGTTGGTGCCCTGAACCGATCAGTTCATGGTCCTAATCCGGCTCAAATTGACTTTCCTTGTTTCTTTCCCAATTGGCATCGAAATACCAATACTATTTCCAATCAAATTAGAAATCATATTTCCAATCAAATTAGAAATCGAAACGAAAGGAAAATTCGCACCAATCCTACTTTCCCAAGTTGCTCGATTGCACCAGTTGAACCGATCGGTTCAACACTTGAACCAATTGTTTCACACTGTGCATGAGCCGATCAACTCAACCCTTGAGCCGACCGGTTCAGCAACCTCAGCCGACCGGTTCATCACATGAACCGACCGGTTGGGAATGCAGGTTGTGCAAAATCAGTCAAATGCGATTTCAATCAATCCGATACTCCAATCAATGCGTCCAACACCTTGAACCATATGATATTGAGCCATCGACTGATTGAGTGTTTAATTGAACTACTAAACTCCTTTAGTAATCAATCTAAACATTGCTTGTGAAAAAAAAACTCCTCTTCCAGGTTAAATCCTATGTGTGTGACCCTGTAGGTCCATTTCACGTTGGCAGTGAAAGTCCATAACACTTATGACTTCACAAGCACAGAGCGATGCCTAGTCACACATCAGTGCTACCCAAGTGAAAGTAGAAAGTTGGAGAACAACTTTCATCCTACAATCCGTGAATGGTGTTACAGCAAGTGTATAATTCCTTTGTCACTGATATCCCGAATGAACTCGAGGCATGGATCTGTCATCCTGTCAACGTTCACTCACTTTCTTGATCTCAGAGCAGATTGGAAGAGATATGTATGACATCAGTATCACATACTGATTCATACATGCCTGCACGCCTTTCTCAATCATACTCATCAAGTGGCCATGGATATCAAACTCCCTCAGGAGGGACAAATCCCATATCTATCACTCGCCCCTCAAAAGCCCCATGTGTCAAAGCCACCCAATCATCACCTTTATAACAACCCATGTTTCAGGACTGCGTTTGATGATGTCAAAGTGTGCCCAACGACATGTGTTGAGTGTAGTGATTTCAGGTCTAAGAATCACACTCACCACCATCACTGTGAGTACTGACTGTGACTACCATCTCATGGTTCCATGTGTCAAACTCACGGTGGGTCTGTCTGGTACCTTGTTCTCTAACAAGTACCTATGTGTTTGGTTTGATATCTCTATATCATGACTAATGAGATTCTGTCATCAACCAACACCACAATCTAGTCTTGTGTGTCATTGCTGTCTATCTACCTTCCACAATGACATCCGACTAGGGACATAACAAGAATGTACAAACTCTTAGCATCCGTATGATCTCATCGTTCAGGTCCTCAACCTGAAAGCATACGTCATTGAGTATTGTCATTCTTTAGACATTCAATCTGTTCTATCACTATCTCATATGACTGAACCAGAAAGAATTGGAAGCTTGTCTTTGATGTTTATCAAATCAATCTTAATGTATCCCACCAATCATCCCTTGATTGGCTCTCAGGGCATACATACCAACAGATATTCCCTTAAAATTTGAAATAAAAAGCAGTTACAGATTAGGAGTTATGATTTTCTCAAATTATCCTCAAATATATGAATTATCTTGAATATAGGAATTCTTTTCCTTTTTGGTTGAACGCGGGGGATGAGGGTCGTTGGATCTTGATCCGACGAGCACCGCTCATCATCTAGTTCCAAAGGAACTCAGACTCTGGCTGAGTTACAAATGGATTTTTCCCTCGATTTCCTCTCGATCTAATACATGTGCAATCTTGGAAATAACTCCATTGAGTCTGGGAGAGGATCCCAAACCCTCTCGACCCTGGTTTGTTGATCTCTCGAAGCATCTAGGTGAAATGCCTAATTCACCTGAAGGTGAGGCCGGTGGTTGAGGGAGAAACCCTAAAGGGACCCCTCCTATCCCTATAAAAAGACCCCCACTGGACTCTCCAACTCACACTGATCCCGAATGGCTACCTCACGAGCCCCGAGACCTTCCCTATCTATGGATTGACCTCGCTCCGATGGCAGCTCCACCGCGGCGCCGCCACAGACTCGCGTGAGGAAAAGGAGGAGGATGACGAGCAACGACTATTGGATAGCGATCCATGGTAGTCTGCGTGCTGATCCAACGATCCAAGGTCGAGTCGATTAACTTAAGCCACGCGCAACGTGAAGCATTAGATTAGAAGGGCGGACAATTGGATCATTGATCAAGCGGCCGATATATTTGAGTAAACTCCTCTCTCTGACTGAAATTCCAGAAAAAAGGGTTTTTCTTGCGAAATTCATAGAAATTGCTAGGGATCTCAGATTAATAAATTTATATATGAAAATTGATCAGAAAAATATGAGGAACAAGAAAAAATGGTTTGGTAACCTATTTCTATCTCATTTTCCAAAAGTATATTAATCTGATAGAAAATGTATTAAAAGGTAATAAGAAACCCTAATTGAGTATAAAGGGTGAATCTTTAAGGTTTAATAGGTTAATTTGAGAAGTATTAACATGTTGAATATTAAAGTAAAGTTTTGTTGGTATGTATGCCCTGGGAGCCAATCATGGAATGATTGGTGGGATACATTAAGATTGATTTGATAAATATAAAAGGCAAGCTTCCAATTCTTTCTGGCTCAGTCATATGAGATAGTGATAGAACAGACTGAATGTCTATAGAATGACAGTACTCAATGATGTATGCTTTCAGGTTAAGGACCTGAACGATGAGATCATACAAATGCTAAGAGTTTGTACATTCTTATTATTTCCCTAGTCAGATGTCATTGTGGAAGGTAGATAGACATCAATGACACACAAGACTAGATTGTGGTGTTGGTTGATGACAGAATCTCATTAGTCATGATATGGAGATATCAAACCAAACACATAGGTACTTGTTGGAGAACAAGTGTACCGGACAGACCCACCATGAGTTTAACACATGGAACCATGGCATGGTAGTCACATTCTATTCTCACAGTGATGGCGGTGAGTGTGATTCTTTGACCTAAAATCACTACACTCAACACATGTCGTTAGGTACACTTTGACATCATCAAACACAGTCCTGAAACATGGGTTGTTATAAAGGTGGTAATTGGGTGGCTTTGACACATGGGGCTTTTGAGGGGTGAGTGATAGATATAGGATTTGTCCCTCCTGAGGGAGTTTGATATCCATGGCCACTTGATGAGTAGGATTGAGATAGGCGTGCACGCATGTGTGAATCAATATGTGATATTAATGACATACATATCTCCTCCCAATCTACTCTAAGATCAAGAAAGTGAATGAACGTTGAAGGGATGATTGTTCCATGCCTTGAGTTCATTCGGGATATTAGTGACAAAGGAATTATGCATTCACTGTAACACCATTCATGGATTGTAGGATTGAATGTTGTTCTCCAACTTTCTATTTTACTTGGGTAGCACTGATGTGTGACTAGGCACCACTCTTTGCTTGTGAAGTCATAAGTGTTATGGACTTTCACTGCCAATGTGAAATGGACATGCAGGGTCACACACATAGGATTTAACATGGAAGAGGAGTTTATCCACAAATGATGTTTAGATTGATTACTAAAGGAGTTTAGTAGTTCAATTAAACACTCAATCAATTGATAGCTCAGTATCATAGTGTTCAAGGTGTTGGACCGATTGATTAGAGTATCAGATTGATTGAAACTACAACTGACTGATTTTGCATAGTCTGCTGCCCCAACCGATCGGCTCATGGGATGAACCGAGCAGCTCAGGTTGGTGAACTGATCGGATCAACTGGTGAGATGATCGGCTCATGTGTCATGAAATGATCGTCTCAGTTGTTGAACCGGTCGATTCATGTGACCAACCGAGATCGTTTGGAAAGTCAGAAGACTATTTTGCAAATACAATTTGTTTCACTTGTACAAATTCGATTTGGACAAGGATTAATATTTGATTAATCAGAAACAAATATGAAAGTCAATTTGAGCTGGACCAGGACCATGAACTGATCGACTCAGTAGTGACTGATCGGTTCAGGTCCCCAACCGATCCGTTCATGCTTGAAACGGTCGGTTCATGTGGTGTAGTTGGTTGTTATGTGGAAAATCTCAAACCCTTCTACTCCTATTTAATCCCACATTGCCCAGGGTAGAGAACCTTGTCCCATGACCCTCCTATATATAGGGGTATTGGGGGCTTCTCAAACAACAACTCAGAACACCATTTTCTCTGCAAAGTTGTCGTTCTCTCTAGTTTTGGTAACTGAGAAAGAGCCCGAGCAAGTGATACCCGATAAGGGAGGCACATCAAGGGAAAGACAACTGTAGAAAAGCAATTGGCTGCAGGAGAGTGTGTCGGTGACTAGTACGCCGACAGAAGGGTGCGACTCATTCCGATTCCTTGTGGGACAAGGAGATCGGAGTTCCAGGTGGTCTGTGTGAATTACTTCAGAGTCGGGAGAGTTCTGCCTCTCAGAGGACATCTGTCAATCCTGACAGTCCCGGTGAGACCAGGAGCTTCACAGATACCGTCCAAGACCAGAGGTGAAGACCGCACAAGCCGCGAGGTAACATCTTCGAGAAAGCCTCATGACAAGGTATGTCTCTATACAAACCATCCTTCCTATTGTATAGACGTTGACGCGATTCCTTTATTCTGGGTTTGGGAGGAGAATTTTTTTTTGTTTCCGTTGCCTTCTCCGTCTCCCCTAAAACCCCTAAAACTCAATAGTGGTATTAGAGCCACGTCAACTGCTCTATACTTTAGGATTATCGATGTGATCGATTTTGGTTTGTCTCCTTTATTTATTGCATGTGATGCGAATAAAATTGGCTTTATGCATGTCCAATCCTAAATCCACAAATCCCACTATACATATATGATATGTAATATGAATACACTCAATACATGTCGCCCTTAAATGAGTTTTTTGGTGGATGTATAGTGTGGTTATGGCCAATAAACCCTATGTGTGTGCTTGGTTGTATGTGGTTGCTTGCATCTCGGTCTGCACAATGATTCCCTACCTCCTTATTCCTGATGTAACTCGAGATAACTCGAGATTTCTTTCCTACCTTTGCTCCCCCCCGAATGTAACTCAAGGTTTCCCATTTCAAATGTAAAATAGGATAGATCTTTTATTTCCTGTTATGTCAAAGAACGACAGACAACCTGACGACAACTGAGATGATCGGTTCAAGGAGTGAATCGAGCAGTTGGCGATCCAAACGACCAGTTCGAGGAGCGAGACAATCGGGTGGCGGCCATGAGGAGATGCACGATGACTAGGTGAATCGATCGGTTGGAGGAGCCAACTGATTGGCTGGTGGCACCCAGAGGACCGGCCAGAGCGAGTAGGTCATTCATGCGATGAGTTGATCAACTCGGATGGCTATAACACTTCATCATGCACAGGTTGCATGTGATGTAGACCTAGATGACCGTGATTCCTCTTGGCTCGAGGAATCACATTAGGATGGCCATAATCATCGCTTTTATCATTTCACATGTATTCTGTGGGATATAGCATGTATATGATATGTATTATGTATTGTGGTGATTGGATATGTATATATAAAAACCAAATCCCTCATTAAATATTAAAGTTTTAGATGCCTTCCAAATGCAATACATGTGAAAAGCTTGATCAGCCAAGTGTAGGCACGCCCTAGCGTGGTGCACCATCTATCTCGTGGAAGCGTGAAGGATGGATATGTGGGTCTGCCCTAGCAGGGTGCATATTCATCGTGTTGGCTTTGGGTCGAACTTAACAAGGTGACCTAGATAGGATCTAGCACCTTGAGGCATGGATGTGATCATGTCAAGGAGTTGCACATGACATATTTCAAGAGTGGCATATGATGCAATTGGCAAAAGTTGCCTACCTGGAAGATCTAAGTTGTGGGTGAAAACCCTAGTTGGTCCATGACTCAGAGGATTTCAGGATCTTGACCCACTAGAAGATTGTACGTTGTAATCTTCTGAATTGATGATGAGGGCTATCAATTTGAACAAAAATAGTGGGAGCGATAATTAATTAAAGTCCTAATTATATCGTTAATTTTTCAAATCAATCAAATAAGTCAAAATTGAGATTTGGACTAAAATGCATATGTTTCCTTTTGTAGTACAAATGACAACAAACAATAATCACTTTTCATTGCGATCGGTCCTTGAAAAGGACGAGTTGAATGGGACAAACTTCCACGACTGGTTTAGGACATTGAGAATTGTTCTCACTCAAGAGCGAAAGCTCTATGTCCTGGATACTCCAATTCCAGAGGAACCTGCTCCTACCGCACCAAAGGCAGCAAGGGATGCTTATAAGAAGCATTCTGATGATGCCATTGATGCAAAGTGCTTGATGTTGTGCTCCATGAACCACGAGTTATAGAGACAACATGAGAACATGGGTGTCATTGAGATGATTCAGCATCTCACGAACATGTATGAAGATCAAGCACGGTAAGAGAGATATGATGTCTCCAGGGTGCTATTCAAGTGTGTCATGATAGAAGGAGATCCAGTTGGTCCTCACACGCTCAAGATGATTGGGTATGTGGAGAACCTGACAAGACTGGGATTTCCCCTTATCCAAGAATTGGCTACTGGCATGATATTGCAATCGTTGCCAGAATCCTATAGTCAGTTTGTGATGAACTACAACATGAAAAACTTTGACAAACCATTGACAGAGTTGTTGGGCATGTTGAGGACAGCAGAGGCACAGATGAAGAAGGACAAGCCTAAGCCTGTGATGATGATCAGCATCAAGAAAGGCAAGTCCAAGCGCAAGGGCAAGGGCAAAGCTAAGAAAGGTTACGATGCTAGCCAGCAGCCCAAGTCGTCTTCATCTCTCAAGGCCAAAGGAGGCATGACCAAGAGAGGCAATTACCACCATTGTCAAAATCCAGGACATTGGAAAAGGAATTTTCCCCTCTATCTAGAAGAACTAAAGAAGAAGGAGGCGACAGACGTCTCCACCTAAAGGTGTCATGAAATAAACTTGTATCACTTTTTAGGTATATGATACCAAGATATAAAGTGTAAAGCACTCAATAAATGGGTCAAGTGTTGCCGCCATAGATAGGAGTACTTTAGTTTATTTTCATCCTTAAAGGCATGTAGTAGAGTTATGAACTGCTATTTCTTATTTTCCCATGGATAGAAACACATTATGTTTGCATATTGTATGACAATGATAGCAATTAATAAAGTTGATGTTTCAATCTTTGTGGCAATGCCTTGTTTATCTTGTGATACTTGGTATGTATAAGATAAAATGATACCTAAAAATTACTGAACTCAAACAACAAATTAACATAAATCATGAGAAATGCATTGCTAGTTTCCATATGATGGATAAGTCTAGACTATTTTGGTTAGAGAACTAGTAAGAGACGTGAATCTCTTAGACATGGTTAATCAATCTTCACCAGTGGTAGTGGGAGAATGATTATCCTATTAGGTATGATACATGTGATGTATTTACATACCTATCAGAGCAAATGCTAATACTTCAAATGTTGTTTAGAGAAATACCAATATGAATATCTTGAAGTGTTCAAGAATATCATAGATGAAGTACAAATTTGGTAAAGTGTTAATTCTTGATGAGATCAATGAATGAAATACTTAGACCAAATGTTTGAGAACCTTGTGAGTGATTATGATAGTGTATCATAGTGAGCTCGTGATTAAGGCATGGTGATGTCTAAATCAACAAGGAGTCATACTCTAAGGAGTTAGAGGATGATTATCAAATAACTAATTTCTTCTTAAAGAAAGAATACCCCACTCTAATAAAGGACAATAAGAATCACAAGGAGTTGTGAGTTCTTATATCCTTGACAGATACACCTCAATTATCCATGTGATGAGTTGGTCATATGATGAATCAACTATCTAGATAAATATGAGGAACCAGATTTTGAGTTATGGTTTATGACCATTACATTCTAAAATGACTTCCATGTGAACCATAAGGTATGACCTTGATGGTAGCACCTAATGGGATGAAATCTATAAGTGTGAATGAGTCTTAAGCGTTAAGACACATGGATGACATTTTGAGAAGGATGATGCTTGTTGATTGCAACTTAATGACTAAAAGATTTGGCATACAGATACTAACACCGCACTCCTATGAGGAATAAGACAAGGATGTGTACGTGACACAACCTATAAGGTTTATGAATCCATTAATGCAAATGAATTCTATAAGTTACAATGGACTAATCAATGTGATTGATTGAGTACAAGCAACTCAGAGCTGGATCTTTACTTTAACAATATAGTCAAAGGGTTTGACTGATATGACAAAGATAAAGAGAGATCTTTGAATTAGTGGGAGCGTATTCACATTCCACATGTTGATGTGAAATGGAAATGTTCTAGAATGGAAATCCAAAGTGGAAATTATCTTTAAGGAAGAAAGAGACGTTTCCTATGTGATAGGAATAGAGATCTATAGAGATAGTTCTCGAAATCCCCTTGACTTGAAAAGAGAGAGCATACATTGGCAATCTATACTGAAGGGTTCAGTGTGCACAGATTCAGTGGGAGAAAACTTATCCATGTTACTTGGAGTTAGTATCCCAAAGCCAAGTGTCCAATTCTTATGTATAATGGAAACATTAAGAATAGATATGGATCTATCATGTATGTAATCATCCCATTATCTTGTGTGTATGGACATAGAAAGAATAAAATGCATTCATCATCTTGTATGTAGGACATGACAATATGATGTGCTCATCCAGATAACTCGTATGTGGGACATGATGAGTGGATGTTTGTCTAGTTCCAGAAAGGGTTACCGGAATACCATAAGAACTTGAGAAGTACTAGTTCTATGGAAACAAGGAAGGGTTCACTGTAAAGAGTTACAATGATGTGAACTTCCATAAAGGACAGAAAATTAATCGCAAAATATATATGGGATATATAAAAGTGAATGTTTGTTGAATAATGGAAACGTTCCAACAAAGTTGTTTTAAAAGGAAATGCCGAGTATCCATGTGTTAGAGAACAACTGTGGATACTATATGGATCTAGGAGTTCATAAGATGAACTTATAGATATTTCGGTCATTGATGACGAGTTTGGAGCGCTTGGTTAAGCAATGTGGCTAAAGGTTAGCAAAGGAATACTAGATCACATATTACGACAACTCCATCTCATACGTGTGATGTACATTGAAGAGATGAGCAGTTAATACCGACTTTGGCAAGGTGTTGCCATAACTCACTATGTTAAGCACTAGAACAAAGTAACATGTAGGACATGTTTGAAGATCACTATGAATATGATTCAAGGGTGATTGGCTCGCAGTGCAAGTGGGAGTCTGTTAATATGTATGCCTTGAGAGACAATCATGGGTTGATTGGTGGGATACATTAAGATTTATTTGATAAAGATCAAAGGAAAGCTTCCAATTCTTTCTGGTTCAGTCATATGAGATATTGATAGAACAGATTGAATGTCTAGAGAATGACAGTACTCAATGACGTATGCTTTCAGGTTAAGGACCTGAACGATGAGATCATACAGATGCTAAGAGTTTGTACATTCTTACTATGTCCCTAGTCGGATGTCATTGTGGAAGGTAGATAGACAGTAATGACACACAAGACTAGATTGTGGTGTTGGTTGATGATAGGATCTCATTAGTCATGATATGGAGATATCAAACCAAACACATAGGTACTTGTTGGAGAACAAGTGTACCAGACAGACCCACCGTGAGTTTGACACATGGAACCATGACATGGTAGTCACAGTCAGTTCTCACAGTGATGGTGGTGAGTGTGATTCTTTGACCTGAAATCACTACACTCAACACATGTCGTTGGGTACACTTTGACATCATTAAATGCAGTCTTGAAACATGAGTTGTTATAAAGGTGATGATTGGGTGGCTTTGACACATGGGGCTTTTGAGGGGTGAGTGATAGATATGGGATTTGTCCCTCCTGAGGGAGTTTGATATCCATGGACACTTGATGAGTAGGATTGAGATAGGCGTGCACGCATGTGTGAATTAGTATGTGATATTGATGTCATACATATCTCCTCCCAATCTACTCTGAGATCAAGAAAGTGAATGAACGTTGATAGGATGATTGTTCCATGCCTTGAGTTCATTCGGGATATCAGTGACAAAGGAATTATACATTTGTTGTAACACCATTCACATATTGTAGGATTGAAAGTTGTTCTCCAACTTTCTATTTCACTTAGGTAGCACTGATGTGCGACTAGGCACCGCTCTTTGCTTGTGAAGTCATAAGTGTTATGGACTTTCACTACCAACGTGAAATGGACCTGCATGGTCACACACATAGGATTTAACCTGGAAGAGGAGTTTATCCACAACTGATGTTTAGATTGATTGCTAAAGGAGTTTAGTAGTTCAATTAAACACTCAATCAATTGATAGCTCAGTATCATAGTGTTCAAGGTGTTGGACCGATTGATTAGAGTATCAGATTGATTGAAACTGCAATTGATTGATTTTGCATAGTTTGCTTCCCCAACCGATCGGCTCATGGGATGAACGGCTTAGGTTGGTGAACTGATCGGCTCAATTGGTGAGACGATCGACTCATGTGTCATGAAACGATCGGCTCAGTTGTTGAACTGGTCTATTCATGTTACCAACTGAGATCGTTTGGAAAGTCAGAAGACTATTTTGCAAATACAATTTGTTTCACTTGTACAAATTCGATTTGCACAAGGATTAATATTTGATTAATCCAAAACAAATATGAAAGTCAATTTGAGTTGGACCAGGACCACAAATCGATCAGCTCAGTAGTGAACTGATCGGCTAAGGTGTCCCAACCGATCGGTTCAATTGTGAACTGATCGACTCAGGTTCCCAAACGATCGGTTCATGCTTGAAATGATCGGTTCAGGTGGCGCAGTTGGTTGTTTTGTGGAAAATCTCGAACCCTTCTACTCCTGTTTAATCCTGCATTTCTCGGGGTAGAGAACCATATCCCATGACCCTCCTATATATAGGGGTATTGGGGGCTTGTCAAACAACAACTCAGAACACCAGTTGCTCTGCAAAGTTGTCGTTCTCTCTGGTTTTGGTAACTAAGAGAGAGCCAGAACAAGTGCTATCCGATAAGGGAGGCACAACAAGGGAAAGACAAGTGCAGGAGATGTTGGGTTTTAGAGGAGGCAGAGAAGCAGCGGAAACAAAAAAAAATTCTCCCCAAAACCCAGAACAAAAGGAATCGCGTCAACGTCTATACAATAGGAAAGATGGTTTGTGGATGCATACCTTGTCCCGAGGCTTGCTCGGCGACAGTACCTCATGCCTTGCATGGTCTTCACCTCCGGTCTTGGACGGTGTCTGTGCAGCTCCTGGTCGTACTGGGACTAAAGACTCCTAGTCTCACCGAGACTGTCGGGATTGACATTCGTCCTCCGAGTGGCAGAGGTCTCCCGCCTCTGCAGTCATCCACACAGACTACCTCGAACTCTGATCTCCTTGTCGCACAAGGAACCGGAAGGAGTCGCACCCTCCTGTTGGCGTACTAGTGGCCAACACACTCTCCTGCTACCAGTTCCAACTGCAGTTGTCTTTCCCTTATTGTGCCTCCCTTTTCGGGTAGCACTTGCTCGGGCTCTCTCGGTTACCAAAACCACAGAGAACGACAACTTTGCAGAGCAACCGGCTTGCACTGAGTTGTACTCTGAGAAGCCCCCAATACCCCTATATATATGCGGGTCATGGGACAGGGTTCTCTTTACCCGGCAATATGGGACTAAAAGCAGGAGTAGAAGGGTTTGAGATTTTTCACAAAAGAAACCAACTCGCAACCTAAACCGGTCATTTCACAACTGAAACGGTCAGTTGGGGACCTGAACCGGTCGGTTGACACCTCAACCGATCGGTTGGGACCCTTGAACCGGTCGGTTCACTTCTGAATCAGTCGGTTGGTGGTCCTGATCAGGTCCCAATTGACTTTCCTTCTTTTGTTTCTAATTGGTATCAATACCAATCCTTCTTCCAATCAAATTGGGCAATTGAAACATAAGGAAAATTCTCACCAATCTTACTTTCCCAACTTGCTCGGTTGCACCAGTTGAATCAATCATTTCAACACTTGAAGCAATCGTTTCACCCTGACCATGAGCCGATCGGTTCACCAAGCTCAGTTGACCGGTTCATCACATGAGCCGATCGGTTGGGAGTACAGATTGTGCAGAATCAGTCAATTGCAATTTCAATCAATCCGATACTCCAATCAATGTGTCCAACACCTTGAACATTATGATATTGAGGTATCAATTGATTGAGTGTTTAATTGAACTACTAAACTCCTTTAGTAATCAATCTAAACATTGCTTGTGGACAAAACTCCTCTTCCAGGTTAAATCCTATGTGTGTGACCCTGCAGGTCCATTTCACATTGGCAGTGAAAGTCCATAACACTTATGACTTCACAAGCAAAGAGTGGTGCCTAGTCACACATCAGTGCTACCAAAGTGAAATAGAAAGTTGGAGAACAACTTTCAATCCTACAATCCGTGAATGGTGTTACAGTGAATGTATAATTCCTTTTTCACTGGTATCTTGAATGAACTCGAGGCATGGAACAATCATCATGTCAACATTCATTCATTTCCTTGATCTCAGACCAGACTGGGTGAGATGTGTGTGACATCAATATCACATATTGATTCACACGAGCATGCACATGCCTTTCTCAATCCTACTCATCAAGTGGTCAAGGATATCAAAATCCCTCAGGAGGGACAAATCCCATATCTATCACTCACCCCTCAAAAGCCCCATGTGTCAAAGCCACCCAATCATCACCTTTATAACAACCCATGTTTTAGGATTGCGTTTGATGATGTCAAAGTGTATCCAATGACATGTGTTGAGTGTAGTGATTTCAGGTCTAAGAATCACACTCACCACCATCACTGTGAGAGTTGACTGTGACTACCAAGTCATGGTTCCATGTGTCACTCTCACGGTGGGTCTGTCCGGTACCTTGTTCTCTAACAAGTACCTATGTGCTTGGTTTGATATCACTATGACTAATGAGATTCTGTCATCAACCAACACACAATCTAGTCTTTAGTGTTATTGATGTCTATGGTTATTTCCACAATAACAACTGACTAGGGACTAAACAAGAATGTATACTCTTAACATTCGTATGATCTCATCATTTAGGTCATGAACCTAAAAGCATACTTCATTGAGTAAAAACCATTCTTTAGACATCTATCATGTTACACCATCATCTCATAAACAGTTTAAACATATAGATCGGAAATTGCCTTTATTATTATTCAAATCATTTACAAAGTATCCCATTACAATCATCATATGACTTGCTCTATGGGCATACATACTAACAGACTCCCACTTGTACTTAGAGCCAGTCACCAAGGAATCTCAATCCTTGTGACCTAGAATGACCATCATGCTTCTGCTGAGAAAGGGCCTTAGTCAGTGGATCAGCTATGTTGTCTTCAGTTGGTACTTTGCAAATCTTCACATCTCCTCGTTGTACGATCTCTCATATGAGATGGAAGCGTCGCAGTATGTGCTTGGATCGCTGATGTGATCTGGGCTCCTTATCTTGTGGAATAGCTCCATTATTGTCACAATAAAGCTCAATTGCATCACAGCTACTTGGATCTGACTGGTACCTGCTCATCATGCTGAGAGCATACGAGACATCTTGGTGTGTGCACAACATAGCGTACATGATGGATCCGATGGCTGATGCATATGGGATCCCATTCATACGCTCCCTCTCTTCACAAGATTGGGGACATTGAGCTCTAGAGACGGTGACTCCATGTAAGATGGGGATATTTCCTCTCTTTGAGTTCTCCATGTTGAACCGCTTCATCACTTTGTTGATGTACATCCTCTGACTTAGTCTGAGAAGCCTTCTAGATCTATCTCTATAGATCTTAATTCCTAGGATGTAGGATGCTTCTCCTAAGTCCTTCATTGAGAAAGTATTCCCAAGCCAAGTCTTTACCTTCTCTAAGGCTAAGACATCATTCCCCATCAAAAGTATGTCATCCACATACAATATGAGGAATGTGGTCAAGCTCCCACTAACCTTCTTGTACACACAAGGTTCATCTTCATTTTGAATAAAGCCAAACACTTTGACTTCCTCATCAAATCGAAGATTCCAACTCTGAGATGCTTTCTTCAATCCATAGATTGACCTTTGCAGCTTACATACTTTATTGGCATTATTTGGATCTACAAAACCTTCAGGATGTGTCATGTACACATCCTCATTTATATTCCCATTAAGGAATGCAGTTTTAACATCCATCTGCCAAATCTCATAGTCATAATAAGCTGCAATAGCAAGCATGATCCTGATGGACTTAATCATGGCAACTGGAGAAAAAGTTTTGTCATAGTCAACACCTTGAACTTGTCGAAATCCCTTCGCAACCAATCTACCTTTATAAGTTTTCATATTGCCATCCATGTCGGTCTTTTTCTTAAAGACCCACTTGCACCCTATGGGTTTTACCCCTTCGGGTGGTTCCTCCAAAGTCCATACTTTGTTGGAGTACATGGATTCCATCTCGGATCTCAAGTCTTCAAGCCATTTCTCAGAATTTGGTCCCTCCATAGCCTCTACGTAGGTAGTTGGATCATCATATATGATCAACTCACCACCTTCCTGAGTCACAAGGTATCCAAACCTCTCAGGTTCAAGGCGGGTCCTACTAGATCTACGAGGTCTGTGTGTTACCTAAGGAGACTGAGATTCCACAACACCTTGTGAATCTCCATTTTCCTCTTGTACATCTACCGGTTCTATGTTTTCTTGTTGGGCTTGAACTTCTTCAAGCTCTATATTCCTCCCACTGCTTCCTTTGGAAATAAATTCCTTCTCTAGGAACACAGCTGTCCTGGCAACAAACACTTTGTTGTCAGTAGGGTGGTATAAGTAATATCCCCTTGTTTCCTTGGGATATCCAACAAAATAACATTTATCATATTTGGGTCCAAGATTATCAGGAAACATTTTCTTGACGTAAGCCTCACAACCCCAAATCTTCAGAAAAGACAAATCGGGACGCTTCCCGTACCATATCTCATATGGTGTCTTTTGAACCGATTTAGATGGTACATGGTTAAGTGTAAACGCGGCAGTTTCAAGTGCATGACCCCAGAAAGAAATTGGAAGATCAGCAAAACTCATCATTGATCGCACCATATCCAACAATGTGTGATTCCTTCTTTCAGACACACCATTATGCTGTTGTGTTTGAGGCGGAGTCCATTGTGATACAATACTACGGGCTCGCAGAAGGTCCTCAAACTCCTGGCTTAAGTATTCTCCACCTCGATCGGATCGAAGTGCCTTAATACTTTTACCAAGTTGGTTCTGTACTTCATTCATGAAATCCTTGAACCTTTCAAGGGCTTCTGACTTATGCTTCATCAGGTACACATAGCCATACCTACTGAAATCATCAGTGAAGGTAATGAAGTAGTGACACCCATTTCTGGCATTAGATCTAAAAGGTCCACATACATTAGTATGTATGAGTCCTAATAGATCACTAGCTCTCTCACCTTTACCTGAAAAGGGAGTCTTGGTCATCTTTCCCAACAAACAAGATTCACATGTCTCTATTGATTCATAATCAAAAGAGTCTAGATAACCATCTTTATGGAGTCTAGAAATGCGCTTCTCATTTATGTGCCCTAGATGACAATGCCAGAGATATGTTTTGTTTGAGTCATTGAGTTTTTTCTTTTTGGTGTTTATGTTGTATACACTTGTCTCCAAGTCTATCAAGTATAGACCATAAGACATAGGGGCACTTCCATAAAAGATCCCATCTTTAGAAATGGAACATTTTCCATTCTTAATAAGAAATTCAAATCCATCTTTTTCCAAACAAGAGACAGAAATGATATTCCTATTTATGACAGGTACATAATAGCAATTCTTCAACTCTATTATTAGCCCACTTGGTAGAGTTAACTCATAGGTTCCTACGGCACTGGCGGAAACCCTTTCCCCATTGGCAACACGTAGTTCAACCTCGCCTTTCCCTAAAGGCCTACTTCTCTTAAGATCCTTCACATTTGAACAAATTTGAGATCCGCATCCGGTATCAAGTACCCATGACAAAGAAGTAGTAAAGTTAATCTCTATCACGTATACACCAGAAGTAGAGATCTCTATCTTCGACTTATTCTTCCATCGTTCCTTCCATCCTCTCCATGTAGAAGAAATTGGTTTGGTGAGAGAACCCTTCTCTTCCTTACCTTTCATTCCATTGATCTCTATCAATGAACTTTCTTTCTTCTTCACCAACGCATTAAGCGTACATAGAGTGGATTCAAAGGCTCCTGGTATATCTAGATTGTGCAGAACACTTCTCACAGTCCTCAACCAGTTATGGAATTTATTCTCAATTAATTTGCCCATTTTAAAAGACGATTCTTTTGCCATTCTACAAGAGAAAATTTGCATTTGTCAAAACTCCTTTTGATTTGATTTGAATAAATTTGCCGATATTTAATTAGGCCTTTAATTAATTACCGCTCCCACTATTTTGACTCAAATTGATAGCCCACACCATCAATTTGGAAGATTGCAGCGTACAATCTTCTAGTGGGTCAAGATCCTGAAATCCTCTGAGCCATGGACCAGCTAGGGCTATCACCCACAACTCAGATCTCCCAGGTAGGCAACTCTTGCCAATTGCATCATATGCAACTCTTGAAAGATGTCACATGCAACTCCTTGCCATGATCAGCTCCATGCCTCAAGGTGCTAGATCCTATCTATCTCACCTTGTTAAGTCCGACCCAAAGCCAACACGATGAATATGCACCCTGCTAGGGCAGACCCACACATTCATCTTTCACGCTTCCACAAGATAGACGGTGCACCACGCTAGGTCGTGCCCACACTTGGTCGATCAAGCTTTTCACGTGTGTCGCATTTAGAAGGCATCTAAAACTTAATATTTAATGAGGGATTTGGTTTTTATATACATATACATATCCAATCACCACAATATATAGTAAGTATCATATACATGCTATATCCCACAAAAAAAACATGCAGAACGATAAAAAAACAATGATTATGGCCATACTATTGTGATTCCTCGAGCCAAGAGGAATCACGGTCATCTAGTTCTACATCACATGCAACCTGTACACGATGAAAACTGTGCCTGCCTTTCTGGGTTTGATCAGCTCATCTCCATGACCGATCGGCTCGCCATTAGGTTGGTTGTTCGAGTGCCACCAGCTGATTGACTGGCGCCTCCAACCGATCGGTTCACCGGTCATCGTGCATCTCATCAGGTCACCACCCACTCATCTCGCTCCTCGAACCAGCCGTCTGGATCACCAACCGATCGGTTCACGCCTTGAACCGATCGTCTCAGGTTGTCTACCGTTCTTTGACATAACATGAAATAAAATCTATCCTATTTACAATTTAATTGTGAAACTCCGAGTTACATTCGGGGGGAGAAAAGGTAGGAAAATAATTCTCGAATTATTTCAAGTTACATCAGGAATAAGAGAAGGGGAATCGGTGTGCAGACCGAGATGCAAGCAACCACATACAACCATACATAGATATAGGGGTTTATAGGACATAATCATGCTACACATCCACCACAAAACTCGTTTAAGGGAGACACATATCGAGTGCATTAATATTACATATCATATATGTATATTTGGGATTTGTGGATTGGACATGTATAAAGCCGATATTATTCGCATCGGATGCAATAAATAAAGGCGACAAACCAAATCAATCATATAGATAATCCTAAAATATAGAGCGGTTGACGTGGCTCTGATACCACTGTTGGGTTTTAGAGGAGGCAGAGAAGCAGCGGAAACAAAAAAAAATTTCTCCCCAAAACCCAGAATAAAAGGAATCGCATCAACGTCTATATAATAGGAAAGATGGTTTATGGATGCATACCTTGTCCTGAGGCTTGCTTGGCGACAGTACCTCGCGCCTTGCGCGGTCTTCACCTCCGGTCTTGGACGGTGTCTGTGCAGCTCCTGGTCATACCGGGACTGAAGACTCCTGGTCTCACCGGGACTGTCGGGATTGACAGTCGTCCTCCGAGCGGTAGAGGTCTCCTGCCTCTACAGTCGTCCACACGGGCCGCCTAGAACTCCGATCTCCTTGTCGCACAAGGAACCGAAAGGAGTCGCACCCTCCTGTTGGCGTACTAGTCGCCAACACACTCTCCTGCTACCAGTTGCAACTACAGTTGTCTTTCCCTTGTTGTGCCTCCCTTTTCGGGTAGCACTTGCTCGGGCTCTCTCGGTACCAAAACCAGAGAGAACGACAACTTTGCAGAGCAACCGGCTTGTACTGAGTTGTACTCTGAGAAGCCCCCAATACCCCTATATATAGGTGGGTCATGGGATAGGGTTCTCTATCCCCGACAATATGGGACTAAAAGCAGGAGTAGAAGGGTTCGAGATTTTTCACAAAAGCAACCAACTCGCAACCTGAACTGGTCGTTTCACAATTGAAATGGTCGGTTGGGGACCTAAACCGGTCAGTTGACACCTCAACCGATCGGTTGGGACCCTTGAACCGGTCGGTTTACTTCTGAACCGGTCGGTTGGTGGTCCTGATCAGTTCCCAATTGACTTTCCTTCTTTTGTTTCTAATTGGTATCGAATAACAATCCTTGTTCCAATCAAATTGGGCAAGTGAAACGTAAGGAAAATTCTCACCAATCTTACTTTCCCAACTTGCTTGGTTGCACCAGTTGAATCTATCGTTTCAACACTTGAAGCAATCGTTTCACCCTGACCATGAGCCGATCGACTCAACACTTGAGCCAATCGGTTCACCAAGCTCAGCCGACCGGTTCATCACATGAGCCGATCGGTTGGGAGTACAGATTGTGTAGAATCAGTCAATTGCGATTTCAATCAATCTGATACTCCAATCAATGTGTCCAACACCTTGAACATTATGATATTGAGCTATCAATTGATTGAGTGTTTAATTGAACTACTAAACTCCTTTAGTAATCAATCTAAACATTGCTTTTGGACAAAACTACTCTTCCAGGTTTAATCCTATGTGTGTGACCCTGCAGGTCCATTTCACTTTGGCAGTGAAAGTCCATAACACTTATGACTTCACAAGAAAAGAGCGGTGCCTAGTCACACATCAGTACTACCCAAGTGAAATAGAAAGTTGGAGAACAACTTTCAATCCTACAATCCTTGAATGGTGTTACAGTGAATGTATAATTCCTTTGCCACTGATATCTTGAATGAACTCGAGGCATGGAACAGTCATCCTGTCAACATTCATTCATTTCCTTGATCTCAGAGCAGACTGGGTGAGATGTGTGTGACATCAATATCACATATTGATTCACACGTGCATGTGCATGCCTTTCTCAATCCTACTCATCAAGTGGCCAAGGATATCAAACTCCCTCAGAAGGGACAAATCCCATATCTATCACTCACCCCTCAAAAGCCCCATGTGTCAAACCCACCCAATCATCACCTTTGTAACAACCTATGTTTCAGGACTGCGTTTGATGATGTCAAAGTGTACCCAACGACATGTGTTGAGTGTAGTGATTTAGGTCTAAGAATCACACTCACCAGCATAACTGTGAGAGCTGACTGTGACTACCAAGTCATGGTTCCATGTGTCACTCTCACGGTGGGTCTGTCTGATACCTTGTTCTATAACAAGTACCTATGTGCTTGGTTTGATATCACTATATCATGACTAATGAGATTATGTCATCAACCAACACACAATCTAGTCTTTAGTGTTATTGATGTCTATGGTTATTTCCACAATAACAACCGACTAGGGACTAAACAAGAATGTATACTCTTAACATTCATATGATCTCATCGTTTAGGTCATGAACCTAAAAGCATATGTCATTGAGTAAAAACCATTCTTTAGACATCTATAATGTTACACCATCATCTCAGAAATAGTATAAACATATAGATCGGAAATTTCCTTTATTATTATTCATATTATTTACAAAGTATCCCATTACAATCATCATATGACTTGCTCTATGGGCATACATACCAACAGGAGAGTGTGTTGTTGACTAGTATGCTGACAGGAGGGTATGACTCCTTCTAATTCCTTGTGGGACAAGGAGATCGGAGTTCCAGGTGGTCTGTGTGGACTACTTTAGAGGTGGGAGGCTTTTGCCGCTTAGAGGACAGTTGTCAATCCTGAAGTCTCGATGTGACCAGGAGCTGTACAGACACCGTCCAAGACCAGAGGTGAAGACCGCACACGCCACAAGGTAACGTCGCCGAGCAAGCCTCGGGATAAGGTATGTCTCTATACAAACCATCCTTTCTATTGTATAGACGTTGACGCAATTCCTTTATTCTGGGTATGGGAGGAGAAATTTTTTTTGTTTCCGCTTCCTTCTTTGTCTCCCCTAAAACCCGACAAGTTTTGATCTATTTTACATGAAAAGTTGAGTAATTTAAGGTTTTAATCTATGTATGAAGGATAATACATTTAGAACCCCTAATTTAAGGTAAAAGGGAGAAAACCCATGTTTATTTCGGATTATGGAAATATATTACTAAATAATGATCCTAAGCATGTTAGGAGTGATAAGATGAGAAATTTAAGGTTTTTATGAAGATTGTTGAATTAGTGTTTATAATACTAAAAGTGGAGGCAAAACCCTATTTGCAAAAGAAATCCTAAAATTGGAATAGAAATCCTAAGAAACAAGATGGATTTGGATAAATCTTGATAAAAGGAAATTTGTATATTTATTTTAGGATTTATGTCCCTACTTGCTTTCTTGGTTGGGTTTTCTCTACTTGATTGATTCTATCTCAAAAATCTATAATCATAGGTATGTGGTTATGCTTATGAATATCTTGAACTAGTTTTCTGAGGATTTCCGAAGTTTTCATCAGTTTGAATCAAATTGTTGGATGAATTTAATTCATGCAAACTATAATGTAAATATGACTATCACCTAAGATATATGCCTATTAGCTCAGATCCTAGTCCCCTCTGTAGCTTGATAGGTTGACCTAGTACATGGCTACCTGTGGGGTAGGTCCATCAGGTCATTGGATGACTTAATACATGGCTACCTACGGGGTAGGTCCATCAAGTCACCATGAGTTAGAGATTGGGCTACCTTTGGTTAGGGCCATGCGACTCCACAACCCTAAGTAATGGCTACTTGTGAGGTAGGACCATGGGGGTAAGGATCTACCATATGAGAGAGGTAGTATCCAAGTCCACTGTAGGGACAACACAGAGATAGGGGATAGGTATGGATTGAGTAATATTGCTTAAAACATAACCTTGATTGTTAAATGATACATTGTTACCATAGTTGCACAATTTTTTATTCCCCCACATACCAGTATAATTCTTTATACTGACCGATGTTTTGTTTGTCGGTGATTTAGGTATAAGATCCCAAAAGGACAAACAGTAAATTGTCATATTGTGAATACATGAATTAAAGTACAAGGAGGATTAGTTAGAATAGTTTCAGTGGTGGATAGAAGTTTAGTAATCCAAAGTTTTAAAAAGGTATGTACATATTTATTTTATTACAGCTTTTCAATATAGTCTTGGTAGAATTTTCATAATTATTATTGATTATTTGTCGAACCTTTGATGCAGAAATTGGGATAATGACACTGACCTCTTGGTCTCCCTTAATTGGGAGTTACCAGGAGGTGGGGTCATTACAATTGGTATCAAACCCTAGGTTCCTCATTTAATCTTTAATAATTATTAAATTTTACAAATTTCATAGAACTGAGGGAGTTATTAGAGGATTATCCAAAAGACAGGGGTGTTTAGAAAAGGATCACGTCTGAGGGCTGGCAATATTTTCCTCCGCACCGCTAATCCGAATATGAGGACTCTCGGATCTTTGTGACTGCCTGACCAATGTCTTAGGATCTGACTCGAAACTAAGATAGCTTTAGGAGTCTCTCATCTTGTTCATCCCTTCTCATCTCACATTCTATTAAGGATTTTAAGAGTTAGGGTTTTTCTCTCTCTTCCTCACCCTCTTGAGGTATGGGTAAGTATGTTAAGGATTAAGGAATCCTCCATCAAATTAATAAAAGATATGTAATATGATGTCATAGACATAAGTATAATTAGCTTAAAAGTATAGACTAAAAGGTCTATTTGTATGCTTATGTGGATGGCTCAAGTGAAGACCGTGGCTATCCCAGATGCCCCCAATGGTGGTGGACCTTCACAAAAGGGAAAAGTATCTTCCGAGAAGAGGAAGAGGAATCATAGTGGTGAATCCTCTAAGAAGAGGAAGAGATCTAAAGAAACATCTAATGAGGTCCCTAACCCTGAACTGATACCCTTCGGCAACCTTGAACAAGAGGAGGAGTAGGTGTACGAGGAGGAACATGTGTACAAGGAGGAGGAAAAGATAGAAGAGGACCAATCTGCTGGTCTAGAACCAACCATAGTGGTTCACACCCCTGACGCTTTATGGATGGAGCAACAGAAGAGGTTGACGGAGGCCATTAGTGCCTTGGCCCTTTGAGACATAGCTAGAGGTGAGAATGGCGAGCCACTTCATGTTCGTCCTCGATTGGGAGCCACATTCTTGGACTTCGTCAAGATGAACATTGAGAAGTTCTGGGGAGAGGATAAATCTAAAGTGGTCAACAAGTCAGAGGCTTGGTTGCTTGTAGTCGAGAATGGATTTTGCGTGCTTGAGGTGCAGCCAAGCAAGAAGGTTCTCTTTGTTGCTCACCTCTTGGAAGGAGCAGCCAAGATATGGTGGGAAACACACATCATAGGCCGAGATTTGGTTGAAGAACCATTGGCGTGGGCCGACTTCAAGACGATCTTCACCCAAATTCATCCATGTGTCAAGTAAGAAAGAAAAGGAAAGGGAGTTCACCAACATGACTCAAGGAAACTCATATGTGGAAGATTTTGGATGCAATTTTTGAATCCTGGAGCCTTTAGGGCATATGATGGATGAGGAAAGAAGGGTTGACCACTTCATAGAGCGTCTTCACCCTATCATCAAGCCCCATGTGATGGAAAGTAAACCTAAAACCTTCACTGAAGCTTACAACACTGCCCTGGACATTGAGAGGACAGTGATGGCTGCTCAAAATCCACCCAGGGGATATTTGGGTTTCACTGAAGGAACACAAGGCCAGAAGAACAATCACAAGAAAGGCTAAGGGTGTAACCATGCCAAAGGAAGACATGGAGGAAAAGGAAAACCCCATCAAGAGAACAACTGACCACAATGTCGCACCTGCGGGAAGTGGCATACCGGTGAGTGTCGCTACAAGAAGAAGGTCTGCTACCGTTGTCAACAAGAGGGACATCTCCAAGCTGCTTGTCCTCTGCCAGATCCAAGAGGACCAGGACCAATAGCAGTCGTACCTGTGCCAGCCCCACCTAGAGTTGTCGCCCCACCAGCTGGAGAAAGAAGACAATCTCGAGTGTTTGCTATTGACAATGAGGAGGCTCAAGCAAATGCTAATCGGTTGATCGAGGGTAATAACCCTTAGATTTTTCTTTTATGTTTTAAGATAAGAAAGTAATGGTCTAATGTAGGGTGAAAACAATGTAGGCATGCTTGAAGTCATGGGGCACAATGTAAAAGCTTTATTTGACTATGGATCTACTAATACTTTCATTTTGAGAAATCTCGCAACTATGCTTTGTTTGGATATCAAGGATTTAGGATATGTCTTAGATGTTACAACCCCGAGTGGTCGAATCTTTACATCTCTTTTAAAAACTCTGGTGATACATGTGAAATATCGAGATCATGAGTTTCGTACAGACTTATCCTTCTTGACATGAATGACTTTGATGTGATCATTGGTATGGATTGGCTTTATACATATAGGGGCAATATTGACTGTAGGGAGAAGAAAGTGGTCATTAAGAAACCAGGTCACCCACCTTTCATCATTAGGGGTAGGAAAGATGCCACCACCATCCTGTATGTGTCAGCCTTGAAGGTAGAGTGGATGATGAGTAAAGGGTGTCAAGCTTTCCTAGTAGTAGTTACCGAGCCAGAACCCAAGGTGCAACCCTTAGAAGAAATAGAGGTAGTCAAGAGCTATGTGGATGTTTTCCCAGATGATCTACCCAGGATTCCTCCCGAGAGAGAGGTAGATTTTTCCATAGAGCTAGCTCTCGGGACAAGCCCTATTTCCTGATCTTATAGGATGGCCCCTGCTGAGTTGCTCGAGTTGAAGAATAATTGCAGGAATTGCTAGACAAGGGTTTTATCCGCCCTAGCACATCACCATGGGGAGCACCGGTCCTTTTTGTAAAGAAAAAGGATGGCTCGCTCCGAATGTGCGTAGACTACCAGATGATCAATCAGGCTACCAATAGGAACAAATACCCTTTACCCCAGATAGATGACTTGTTTAACCAGTTGAAGTCTGCTCGAATCTTTTCGAAGATTGACTTGAGATCAGGTTATCACCAGTTGAGAGTCAATAATGAGTACATTCCAAAAACCACTTTTAGAACCAGGTATGGCCATTATGAGTTTGTGGCTATGCCTTTTGGGTTGTCCAATGCACCCAATGTCTTCATGAACCTCATGAATAGTGTGTTTCAACCCTTCCTTGACTCGTTTGTCATAATGTTCATAGATGACATATTGGTCTATTTAGATGACTTAGATCAACACTGAGACTACCTAAGTAGAGTCCTTGATATCTTAAGAAAGCAGAAGTTTTACGAGAAATTATCCAAATGTGAGTTTTGGATAGACCGAGTCATGTTCCTTGGACACATCATCTCAGGATGAACGATCATTGTAGATCCAGCTAAAGTGTCGGTAGTTTGAGATTAGCCTGCACCGAAGAACCCATCTGAGATTCGAAGCTTCTTGGGGTTAGCAGGATACTATCGGTGATTCATCGCAGATTTCTCAAAGACCACCTTGCCTTTGACCATGTTGACATGGAAGGATGTAAAGTTCATGTGGAGTGATGTGTGTGAGGCTCGTTTCCAGGACCTAAAGGAGAAGTTGACCACTGCACCAGTTTTGACTCTACCATCAGGCAATGAGGGTTTCATGTTTTTCACCGATGCATCAAAGATGGGACTTGGCTGTGTGTTGGAACAGAGTCAGCATGTGGTTGCATATGCCTCCCGACAACTCAAGCCCAATGAGGTGAATTATCCTACACATGACTTAGAACTAGCTGTTGTCATCCATGCATTAAATATTTGGCAGCATTACCTGTATGGTGGTACCTTTGAAATCCTCACTGATCATATGAGCCTGAAGTACCTCCTGACACAAAGAGACTTAAACCTATGACAGTGACGATGGATGGAGTACATGAAGGATTACGACTTCACCATTGCCTATCATCCAGGAAAGGCGAATGTTGTAGCTGATGCGTTGAGTCAGAAAACAACTCAGGTGTGCAGTTGTTTTGTCCAGTCAATGGAAGAGTTTGGAGGAGTTGGTGGAGTGGACTCCACAACCGCTTGAAGGTACAGTTCGATTGGCCAATATCCAGATCCAATTTGAGTTGTTGGGTGAAATTGTTGTAGCCCAGTTGGCCAGTGGGGAACTGGACAAGATGAAAGACTTGATGAAGAAGCCACAGGCCCATCTTTCTTTGGGAATAGACGGAGGGATCAGATTCGAGAATCGCATATGGGTTCCTAAAGATTCACCATTGAAGGGATGTATCCTACAAGAGGCCCATGGTTCCAAGTACACGGTACACCCGGGAACTACCAAGATGTTTAAAGACATGCAGAAGTTTTTCTGGTGGCCAGGAATTAAGAAAGACATTGCGGCATATGTGGCCATCTGTCTTACGTGCCAAATGGTAAAGGTTGAACACCAACAACCCGGTGGACTTCTATAGTCTATAGAAATTCCAGAATGGGAATGGGAACATATCACCATGGATTTTGTGGTGGGTCTACCCGGACCAAGAGAGGGCATGATGCGATATGGGTAGTGGTAGATCGCCTTACCAATTCAACACACTTCCTTGCCCTAAAGACCCTTGCCAAGGTGTCAGATTTAGCTGAGCTATATATCGGAGAGAGTGTGTTTGCATGGCATACTTGGTTCCATCATCTTTGACAGAGACCCAAAGTTTACTTCCAAGTTGTGGAAGCAAGTTCAAGATGAACTTGGTATAAGGTTGAAGTTTAGCACTGCTTATCACCCCAGACAGATGGTCAGTCAGAAAGGACAATCTAGACCTTAGAGGATCTACTGAGAGCTTGTGTGCTCGATTGGGGTGGATCATGGGAGCAGTACTTACCTTTAGCTGAGTTTTCCTACAATCACAGCTACCAAGCCAGTATCGGGATGCCTCTGTATGAAGCTATTTATGGGAGATCGTGTCGGTCACCACTTCATTGGGATGATGTTGGAGAGAGGACCATGTTGATGTTAGATGATATCCAAGTGTATGCTGATAAAGTCTCTTTGATCAAGCAGAGGCTGAAGAGAGCCCAAGATCAATAGAAGTTGTATGCTGATGTGAAGCAGACTGATGTGCATTTCACCATGGGAGAGCATGTTTTTCTAAAAATATGACTGCTCCGAGCTATAGCCAAGAACAAAGGAAAGTTGAGTCCCTGATATGTGGTTATGTTTGAAGTGTTAGAACGGATTGGCAAAGCCGAATATCATTTGGCATTACCCCCTCAATATAGTATGATGCATGAGGTGTTTCACGTGTCCAATCTGAAGTGATATGTGCAACATCTGAGCCATGTGTTGAGCATTGAACCCATTGAGCTTCAAGGAAAGCTAACTTATCCTAAGTTACCTTTGCAGATTCTAGATACCAAGGTGAAAGAGATCAGAAATAAGAATATAGAGATGGTAAAGGTTCTTTGGAAGCACCATGGAGAGGATGAAGCCACATGGGAGCTGAAGACGGACATGGAAAAGACATATCCTGGTTTGTTTGTTTGATTGAAGAATTTTGAGGGCAAAATTCCTATAAGGAGGGGAGGATGTTATAACCTCTTTTTTCTAAACCATGTAATGAGATTTGTAAATATCCTTTTAATTGATAAATGAAATCAATGGTTGAATTATTTGTTTGAATTGTATGATTTTTGTGCATAATAGCCTTGTTTGTTTTCTTAATGGGCTTTATTGGCTATTGAGCCCAATTGAGAGAAAAAGAAAAAGGAATTCAAGTGAATAAAGGGATAAATAAGAAAATGGATAAATGATAATAAAAAGGCTAAGGAATATTCCCAAGATGGTATTTTGAGCCATTAAGGTTCCTTGAGGTTCAAGGAACTCAGGATAATAATATAATAGCAAGGGAAAGAGAAAATATGTGGCAAATGTATATAATTAAATGATGACTTGTAACTAAAGCAAAGGATACGATTTCTTTATATAATAATCCCAAATTTGGCATGATGAAAGATTAAATCATCAATGAGATTCCCTTAAAATTTGAGATAAAAAGGAGTTACAGATTAGGAGTTATGATTTTCTCAAATTATCCTCAAATATATGAATTGTCTTGAATATAGGAATTCTCCTCCTTTTTGATTGAACGCGGGGGATGAGGGCCGTTGGATCTTGATCCGACGAGCGCCGCTCATCATCCAGTTCCAAAGTAACTCAGACTCTGGCCGAGTTACAAAGGGATTTTTCCCTTGATTTCCTCTCGATCTAGTACATGTGCGATCTTGGAAATAACCCCATTGAGTCTGAGAGAGGATCCCAAACCCTCTCAACCCTGGTTTGTTGATCTCGCAAAGCATTTAGGCAAAATGCCTAATTCACCTGAAGGTGAGGGCGGTGGTCGAGGGAGAAACCTTAAAGGGACCCCTCCTAGCCCTATAAAAGACCCCCACTCGACTCTCCAACTCACACCGATCCTGAACGGCTACCTCACGAGCCTTGAGACCTTCCCTATCTCTGGATTGATCTCGCTCTAATGACAGCTCCACCGTGGCATCGCCGCAGACTCGCGCGAGGAAAAGGAGGAGGACGACGAGCAACGACCGTTGGATAGCGATCCACAATAGTCCTCGTGTTGATCCAACGATCCAAGGCCGAGCCAGTTAACTTAAGCCACACGCGACGTGAAGCATTGGATTAGAAGGGCGGACCACCGAATCATTGATCGAGCGGCCGATATATTTTGGTAAACTCCTCTCTCTTACCAAAATTCCAGAAAAAAAGGGTTTTTTCTTGAGAAATTCATAGAAATTGCTAGGGATCTCAGATTAATAAACTTTATATATGAAAGTTGATAAAAAAATGAGGAACAAGATAAAAATGGTTTGGCAACATATTTCTGTCTCATTTTGCAAAAGTATATTAATTTGATAGAAAATGTATTAAAAGGTAATTAGAAACCCTAATTGAGTATAAAGGGTGAATCTTTGAGGTTTAAAAGTTTAATTTTATAATTATTAACATGTTGAATATTAAAGTAGAGTTTTGATCTATTTTACATGAAAAATTGACTAATTTAGGGTTTTAATCTATGTATGAAGGATAATACATTTAGAAACCCTAATTTATGGTAAAAGGGAGAAAAACCATGTTTATTTCGGATTATGGAAATATATTACTAAATAATGATCATAAGCATGCTAGGAGTGATAAGATGAGAAATTTAAGGTTTTTATGAAGTTTCATTGAATTAGGGTTTACAATACTAAAAGTGGAGGCAAAACCCTAATTGCAAAAAGAAACCCTAAAATTGGAATAGAAATCCTAAGAAACAAGATGGGTTTGGATAAATCTTGATAAAAGGGAATTTGTATATTTATTTTAGGTTTTTTGTGCCTACTTGCTTGCTTGGTTGGGTTTTCTCTACTTGATTGATTCTATCTCAAAAATCTACAATCACAGGTATGTGGTTATGCTTATGAATATCTCGAACTAGTTTTTCAAGGATTTCTGAAGTTTTCATTGGTTGCTTGAATCAAACTGTTGGATGAATTTAATTCATGCAAACTATAATGTGGATATGACTATTATCTAAGATATATGCCTACTAGCTCAGATCCTAGTCCCCTCTGTAGCTTGATAGGTTGACCTAGTACATGGCTACCTATGGGGTAGGTCCATCAGGTCATTGGATGACTTAGTACATGGATACCTACAGGGTAGGTCCATCAAGTCACCATGAGTCAGATATTGGGCTACCTTTGGGTAGGGCCATGTAACTCCACAACCCTAAAAAAATGGCTACCTGTGAGGTAGGACCATGGGGGTAAGGATCTACCATATGAGAGAGGTAGTATCCAAGTCTACTACAGAGACAACACAGAGATAGGGGATGGGTATGGATTGAGCAGTATTGCTTAAAATGTAACCTTGATTGTTAAATGATATTTGGTTGCTTACATTGTTACCATAGTTGCACAATTTTTGTATTCCCCCACACACCAGTATAATTCGTTATACTGACTGACGTTTTGTTTGCCGATGATTTAGGTACAAAATCCCAAAAGGACAAATAGTAAATTGGCATATTGTGAATACATGAATTAAAGTACAAGGAGGATTAGTTAGAATAGTTTTAGTGGTGGATAGAAGTTTATTAATCCAAAGTTTTATAAAGGTATGCAAAGTTTTATTTTTATTCCATCTTTTCAGTATAGTCTTGGTAGAATTTTCATAATTATTAATGATTATTTTTGAATCTTTGATCTGGAAATTGAGATAATGGCTCTGACCTCTTAGTCTCCCTTAATTGGGGGTTACCGAGAGGCGGGGTCATTACAGAGAGTGTACCTATCTACTCCAGGTCAGAAGAAAGATCACCAACCATATAAGAGACTTTCCTTACTCTTGTGGGCACTCCTACAAAGCACACCCCAAGTTCTCAAGAGTCATTCATTTTGTAGATACGTCTATATGCAGACCCTAGTTGTACACCAAACAATCCCCACTCATCCCCCCCATACCCTCACCAAATTCCAATCTATGAGGACTAATGTACACCTCTTGAGTTGACAATATCATATGCTAATCGAGAAAAATCAAATGGGGACATGGTTTGTCGATTTCCAAAGTAACAACCTCCAAATACCATTCTCATAGATGCTAGTTACCTATATGAAGGGATGACCATGCATCTACTGAACCTCACTCCTGCACCCACTTATCATTATTTTATTGATTCATTTCAGATCCCTCATGGCCATTCATCTTCATACATTGAGCTGTGGAAACCAATTAGATACAACTCATTGTTTCCCTTGGAATTCTAACATATAGTGCACCTTTTGTGGTAGATTACAAGAAGCAAGAACCCACACAAGGATGAGTGAGTGGCTGAAAGATAAACCATCATGAAAATATAGTAGTCGCACACAAGCTTCAATTGTTTCTTCCCCATAGTGTACAACACATGCATTGGGCCTTCAACGTTAAACTTGACACTTGTTGGGAGGCAACCAAGTGCTTTTCTTCCCTCCATTCTAGATTTAGGATTTTATTCAAACAAGTTAAATTTCTAAATTTATTGTGTAGGGTTGGTGGTACACATCTAACCCTCCCACTCTATCTTCCTTTATTTTAGCATTTTCTTAACATGTTATTTAAGTTGCATGTAATTAAGATCTAAAATTTTCAACTTTTCCTTTTCTTGCATATGATCTGGCATTTATCTAGTAGTTCAGTTATGCATGTTTTACCATTGAACCTCTTGAATGAAGTGACTTCTCTTGCAACAAACTCATAAACTACCATTTCTAGAACTCACCCTGTAACCTAGGACCTTAAGTAGCATTGCTCCTTCAAAAAATGGCAAACTTTAAATGTTGATAGGAATCAAATGTAATGTGTCTTTACTTAAATTATGTAATAGCTTGTGAAATTTCTTGATTTTGCATACTGTAGGAAAAAAATTGAATTCATATTATGAATCTCCCAATGCATTAAATATAAAACACAAGATGCACAAGTTCAATCATTTATACATCTCTTCTATCACCTTCTTACCCCTCCATTTTCCAAAAATAAAAATAAATAAAATGCCACAATTAGTGACAAACTCCAAGTTTGGAGTGGCACACCCATTCCCCCTCTACGGCTTCTTCCATACTCCTCCTATGTAATAGAGGCATACTATCAATAAATAAAAGATTCCAATATGCACAAAAAATATACAATCAATATAATTGTAGCATAAATAAAATTATCTCAGGTTGGATAGAGGAGAAATCACCTTCTTTCATACCTTCCCTCACTCCATGTTCCTACCTAGGGGAATATACATACCTCCAGTCCACTCTACCAATAATCCATGCTCTTTAGTATGACTTGTAAGAATATACAGGAGTACCAAAAACATAAGGGATTTGATAGATGTTGTTTTGCATGTCTTAAAATTGAAACAAGTTGTGGAACAATTTTGAGTAGGAAAAATAGAAAATTGTGTTTTATGATTTCAGGAATTAGGGTTGCTTGGCCAGGTAGTAAGGATGCAAGTACTGCAATGAAAGAAATGATGAAAATTTGTTAGTATTAATTGGTATTGTTTGTGGTTCTGTACTGCTCGAGAATGAGCAAACATTCAAGATTGGGGTAATTTGATGTATGCATGTTCATCCAGTTTTATTGTGCCTTTTAACTCATTCCTTAAGAACCTTTTATTGTTATTTTTTAATTATAGAAATCAAATTCTTAAATATTTCTTTTTTCTCTTGCATTATAATTTTAATTAGTTTTTCTTAGTTATTACAAAGAAACAACTCAAATATATCCATTCCCTCATTGATAAAGGGCACCCAAAAATACTCTTAAAAGATGTTTGCACAACTTTGTGCATCATTCGATATAGATATTCTACACCAAAACGACCATATATTTTGCATAACAACTTATATTTAATGTTAAAATAAGTATTGATAAGGGAATTTTATCATCTCATATTTTGAATTTTTCCAATTGGTCTATTGGATTTTTCAATCAGTCAGCTGGACTGTAGATCTTACAGCAGTGCCTGACATGTATATTCTACACTAAAATAGTCATTATTGTTGTATATGAACTCATAATTTAATGTTTAAATATATATTACAAAGAGAATTTCAATATTCATAGAAAAAATATATTTACGTGTTGCCTTAGAACATATAACTAGCCCAAAATTCACTAAAATTCTTATAGTAGAAATATGCAGCAAATAGAGTCAAAAAAAGTTAATGAGCGGTCAAGATAATTAAAGGAAGGAAATATAATAATTTTCTCCATTGCTTATTAGGGTAAGCAATTAAAGTTGTCAAAGATTACTACTTTGATCAGGGACAAGGGAAAGTAACCATTAAGTTTCTCTTATGTTTAAAAACTTGAAAAAATAATTAGAAAGCAAGTAATATGTAGCGACCCCACTTCCCGGTAACCCCCAATTAAGGAAGACCAAGAAGTCAATGGCGTTATCCCAAAACAGGATCAATTGTTTTGCAAATAATCAAAAAATAATTAATAAATCTATGAAAGACTAAACTGAAAACTTAGAATAAAAAATTATTTTTCACATACCTTTCAAATATAGGAAACTGGAACTTCTACCATCAGTAGAAATTCTATCTAACTAAATCCTCCTTGATAATTTAACTTTAATCTTTGACAGGTTCCACTTTATTATTTTTCCAATTTTAGGTATTTCCTAAAACGTCGACAAACAAAACGTCGGTCATTATGAATGAATATACTAGTATGTGGGTGATTCATCCCTATTTTAGGGCTTCATCTTGTGTCATTTTACATTTCAATCACATCTATACCTGCTAGATTACATGTTATTTCTCCCAATAAGCATATTTGTGTAAAATGAACTTATGGATATTATTTGGATGTATTTCAGGCATTTTGATCATGCTTGATGGAATAGAGAGAGAAGGAGTGATCATAGGGTCTCTCCACCCTTAGAGAGACCCAAAGTGAAGCTCGATGCTCCCTCAACCTACCCCTAGTGGCCAAAGAACCATTGAAGAAAATATGTCCAAGAAAATCCAAAGAACAATGTCAAAGTGTTGATTCAGAACCCAACATGGTCGTGGCACCACAGAATGACCGTGCTAGGTCACTTGCAAATCAACATACATCCTCAATTGAAGCTGGAATCACCATAGTTGTGCCATCCAGAACAGTCGTGGTGAATTGAGACAAAATGGTCGTGCACCATTGCACGGTCGTGTAGCAGCAGAGGCAGAACAGTCGTGGAGCAGAGAATGGCATGGGCATATCAAGCCACCATGACTATGGTGACCACCACGGCCGTGCTACCCTTACCCCACCACGGTTGTGCCAGTCTCAATACATAATTGACCATCAAACTGTGATTTTGACATTTTAATTGACACGACCCATGGTGAATCACCACAATCATGTTTACCCTTACCCACCATAGTCGTGCCACTCACAAAACCCAGCTACTTTTTCCACTGTTTTACCTATACTACCCCCACTTGACCTAGTGCTTCCCCCCACACCTATATATACCTAGGTGGCGGTTGGAGGCTGATGTTGGCCACCCCTATCTACCCTACAACCACTCTAGCCCCCCCCCCATTTTCATCCTCCATCCATCCCACCTCATTCCACCTTCATTTCACCACTTCTACCATCAAAACCCTACTTTCCTTCCATTTTCACCATACATCCATGCCATTCACCTACCTTGGAGGAGGAAGATCGAGCTACAGCTGCTAGGAGGTGGAGAAGGAGATTCTTCTTCGAGCTCATCATGGCTTTTCACTCCTCTTATTACAACCCCAAAATTTTGGGTTCCTTTGGTGAGAAATAAATTTCTCATATTAAAGATATTTGGACAAATAATGATATAATTTGTTTTGAATAAATGGATTTCGTTTAAAATAGCCTTGTTGTTTGATTTGTGGGCTTTATTGGCTATTGGGCCCAATAACAAGGAAATTCGATTGATAAATGAATAATTGAGTTTTTGAGAAAGATGTGGAAACCTCTAGAAGGCGAAAGAGTATAATACAAAGTAGGATTTCGTACCTCTTGGGTTCGTTGGGTCCCAAGGAGTCCAAAATTGCAAAGATAAAGCATAAAGAAAAGAAAAGATCACATAAATATTTCCTTATTAAGAAAGAAATTGAAAATAATGAGAAAATATGGGAAATAAGTGAAAAAGAGGTGTAATTGAGTTATCCTTAGTGGAATTTCGTGTTCCAAGGATTTATAATGATCAAAGAATACCAATGAGGGAAAAAAAAGAGAAATAAGGAGAAAATCCTCAAAAAGAACTATTTTAATAAGGAAATAAGTAAGATAATAAGAAAATGGGTAAAAGATAAATAAAGGGCTAAGGGATATTCCCAAGGTGGAATTTCGAGCCATTAGGGTTCCTTGAGGTACAAGGGACTCAGAGTAATAATTTAAAGACAAAGGAAAGAGAAAATAGATGAGGAATATACATAATTGAGTTATAACTTGCAACTAAAGAAAGGGACCCAATTTCTTTACATAATGATCCAAAATTTGTCATGATGATAGATTAAGTCTTTATTAAGATTTCCTCAAAATTTGGGATTAATTGGACAAACGGTTTGGAAGATATGATTTTTCCAAATATTCTTAAAGAAAGAGGAATGCCATTAAAATGTCTTTTTATTTCTATTTTTCGTTTTGGGCACGCGTGATGATAGCCCTTGGATCCACGATCAATGGTGGTTGTGCCATCACCTACCTCGGGTAGGAGAAAGGGAAGAGCATTTTATAGGGCAACTTCTCGATCGCTTTTCTCATGAGATAGTCGGTGGGCATAGAAGGAAACCCCTTCAGTAGATTGGCCAGGCACAGACGAACTAGATCAACTCGTATTTTTAGTACCTTTGGAAGGTATTTGACGAAAACCCCAATTCTTATCTCCACAGCAAGCGACCCCCGACCCAGACCTATAAAAGGAGGACTGAAGAACACCATAGGGGGGATTAACTCGTCCTCAAGGATTATATAGACATCCTGAGTTTTCTCCTTCAGTCAATTCGAAAGAAAACACCTTCCTTCACCACCTGTGATCCGCCGCGGAGCCAAGCACCTGCCGTGGGACTATCCTCTATACCCCTTCTTTTCCGACCTCTCCGACGCATCCAAGGCCACCATCGACTTCGGTGGGGTGGGGTGGAGGGATGAAGACCTTCACCCGCTTCTAGGAGGGCTGGAAGCTCAAAGTCAACCATCCAGTTGACCGAGCCAGCAACAGGGTTCGCAGATCAGGGGAGCGCACGGAGGTTGAAGAAGAAAAGGAGGAATGACCTCCTTGCCCTGGGGTGCGTGGCTCTAAAGTGGGTCTGCAAGGGTGAAAGAGTCAATAGACCTAGTCCGACTTTTTGCTAGCAAGGAGCAAACCGCCAAGTGGCAGCCTTCGATTGGCCCGAAGGTAGTTAACTTTGTGAAAATCGTAGTTAATGATTTATAACTCTCATGATAAAAAAGTTATACATGAAAATTGATCAGGAGAACGTGAGGATTCTAATAAAATATACTTAAATCCTAGTTTTGCTTGCAATTCAAAAAGTATATAAAGATGCCATCTTTAATAGTTTAATCAATGAGAAAAACCCTAACCTTGATGATTAATGAATTTGAAAGGGGTTATATGAGCATTTATAGTAGATTGTGACTTGTTATTAATAAAAGGGAATATTAGATCTAACAAGATGATCTACATGTGTAAGTTGACTTAATTAGGGTTCCATATGCTTTAATGAACCTTGAACCCCTAACTTTGGTCAAATTCATGTACAAAGCTGAGATATGAGGGTTCTAATATCTTTCATGTACAAAGGTTCCTAATTGTGGATAAATACCCTTAATGTAGAAATTGCGGTTTTCGAGTGGATAAAAGGTAGAATTAATGATAATAACATTCATATGTGTTTTAGACCATCACGAACTACGAATTGATGATAAGTGAACATAATGACTTTGTCATGGACTAAAAGGATAAAGATGGTAGTTTTGATATAAAAAGAGAAATAATCGACTTTAATTGGGCTTATAATGTTGAAATTAGGGTTTGTGAAATAAGAGGGCATTAAATGTGATAAAAGTATTATGGAGGCTAAAACCCTAATAAAACCCTAAAGTGGCTTAGAAAGCTTAAGATGGAATCCAAGTCTAGCTTTAGAATGTTCTGGATAAACTATAACACTTGGATGCCATGCATTAATTTCAGGATATGGTTGATTGCTTGTTGCTTGTTCTTTATCCTTATTGCTTGGACAATCAAGTTGCTCTGGATCAGGTATGTGGTTACTCTTATGACTACCTGAATTAGTTTTTCGGGATTTTTATCGATGTTTCCATCGTGTCTTGAATTAAACTGTTGGATGTATTTAATTCATGCAAAGTATAATGTGAATATGACTATAACATAAGAAATATGTCTACTAGCTCAGATCCTAGTCCCCTCTGTAGCTTAATGGGTCGACCTAGTAAATGGCTACCAAAGGGGTAGGCCCATCAGGTCATTGAATGACTTAGTAAATGGCTACCAATGGGGTAGGTCCATCAAGTCACATTGAGTTAGAGATTGGACTACCTATGGGTAGTGCCGTGCGACTCAACCCTAGATATTGATCTACCTGTTAGGTAGGATCATGCGGGGTCTAATAAGGATCTACCTAGAGAGAGGTAGTATCTCAGTCCGCTGCAGGGACATCACAGAGATAGGGGATAGGAAAGGATTGAGTAGTATGGTTTAAAATGTAATATTGGATCTTAAATGATAATTGGTTGATTACTTTGTTATTGTAGTTGCATGATTATTGTTTCCCCCACATACCAGCTTCTTGCTGACCGACATTTGTTTTGTTGGCATTTTAGGTACAAATGAAAAGAACAAACAGTAAAGTGGCAGATGTGAAATTAAATGAGAAATAACGTGCACAGGAGGATTAGTTAGTGTAGCATCTTCATGGATAGAAGTTTAGAAATCCTGCTTTTTCCAAGGTAAGAGAAATTTTATTTTATACCAGTTTTCGGTTTAGTTGGTAAACTTTATTAATTGTTATTGATTATTTTTCGAACTTTTGATCCTATTAATTGGATAACGGCTCTGACCTTCGGGTCTCCCTTAATTGGGGGTTACCGGGAGGCGGGGTCGTTACAATTGGTATCAGAGCACGGGTTCCTCAATTAATCTTTAATAATTATTAAATTTTACAAATTATGTAGAACCCAAGGGAGTTATTAGAGGATTGTCTGAAAGATTGAGGTGTCTAGAAAAGGATCACGTCCGGGGGTTGGCAATATTTTCCTCCACACCGCTAGTCAGAATATGAGGACTCCCGGATTGTGTGACTGCCTGGCCGATGTCTTAGGATATGACTCGAAATAAGATACCTTTAGGACTCTCTCATCTTGTTCATCCTTCTCAACTGCAATTCTATTAAGGACCTTAAGGATTAGGGTTTCCTCTCTCTTCTCCTCACCCTCTTAAGGTATGGGTAAGGTTGATAAGGATTAAGGAATCCTCCACCAAATTAATAAAAAGCATGTAAATAAGATGTCATGGACATAAGCTTAATAGAATAAGCGTAAAGGAATAGATACATGCTTAAGTCATATAACACGAGTTGTCATTGCCCTCAGGAGAGACTTGAGGATAGACCTCCTTGGCAGAAGGATGAGTAGAGAGAGAGTTATCTTGGAGGTAGAGACCTCCATTAAAAGTAGAGACCTAGCACATCCTCTGAGGATGATGTTAACCCTAAGTGAAGGTTAGAGAGATGACATGATGAGTTAGTTGTCTTGGTAGACCATAGGTTTGTATAGACATGCCTTGGAGGCCATATGAGCCATGAAAGGTTAGATGGCCTAACACCTTTGGCAACCCAACCTTGGGAAGGATCGTGCATGTTTGAGCAAAGGATGGCTCCTTCCTGGATGAGGTTAGAGAAGAACCTATATAAACCTTATGGGATGTTGCAATTAGGGTATAGCTTGATGAAATCCTAGTGGGGAGATCATGATGGATGTCTTATGAGATAAGAATAAGGGTTATGGATAATCTTGAGCCAAACATGAGTTGAGCAAAGGCTTCACCCAGGTAGGGATATGCTGGTAAGCTTGATCCAACTTCATGAAGTAAGGTTAGATCTAGAGAGAGAAAACATGACCCAAGAAAGAAGGTTGGAAGCTTAGATTATGAGACATGAGGAATTGTGGGGATGCTTCTAGTACCTATGGTATAAGTAATTACATGCTGGATGAGATAAAGAGTGCTTTAGACCTTGAAGAGGATGAAGTATCAAGTTGTGAAGCCTTGTACCTAGTTGGTTGTCCTGGAAGAGGACTCAACTCTGAGGTGTTGCTCATATAAAAGGTTCATGGGAGTACTTGACATACCTTGGACATGCTTGATTCGTGGTTAAGAGTTTGAGCAGGCAGTTGGACACCCAAAGGTGAACTTAGGGTTCCTAGGCCTAAGAAGGGAAGCAGTGTATCCGATGCTCATGATGAGATTTGAGTCTATAGTTTTGAGCATGGTACTCCTCATGTGTAGAGGTAAAGGAAATCCCTTGCGTTAAGGGTATGTTTGATGAACCCCTCACAACTAAGTTGATGTAATGTTGAGGATGAGAACAAGTGTGGCCTAGCATGGTTTTGTAGGTACGCTTGTGCCTTAGTAGTTGATGGTTTAAGCATTCTTATATGGATGTAAACCCTAAGGATGCTTGTGACCTTTGTTATAAAGGTGTAGTTTCCTCCCATTCTGGGAGAGCGACCCTTTGGTAGGGAGTTTACCAGTTTGTTTGGTGTTGAGGTAACCTAAGGATGTTTCGTAGGATCTTGAGAAGCTAAGTGAAGAGTACATGGCATGAGAACGAACTTATAGACCCGTAGATGACCATCTCTATGTGCATGTGGATGTGTTACCATGGAGGTAACTGGTATGGAGCTCGACCAAGGTAGGCAGGTCGCCATGACCCTTATGAAAGGATGAAAGTCAGCCCATGAATGCAAGAAGAGAGATGATGAATGTTTGGGTAAGGTTCTATGTTGTACATGTACAATAATAGAATCCTAATTCTATCCTAAGGTCAGGTAGGGATAAGACCGATGGAAGAAGGAGTTGCCTAATTCCCTAGTTGTACATGACCATAGGGTCGGGAGGTAACAGCTATCATTGTATGAGGGTCATGGGTTAGGAGATTGATCACCTTCATGGACTCATGGGACCCAAAGGGCAGATGAGTAGGGCACTCTCTGGATAAGGGAAAAGGGATGACCCAAAAGTGCCGACACCCTATAGACCTAGAGGAAATGACTAAGGATTGTGCTTGGACCAAGTAAGTTCGAGACCAGTTTTCCATGGAAGTAATTTTAATATCATGATGGTTGTGATGTAGAGACATATGTGGCACGTTTCAACTTAGATTTGAAAGTGCACTGGCAAGGTGGGTTGTACCATCTCTACTCTTGGAACAGGAAGAACTCTGTATTTGGACAGCAGCCAAATGTTTATTTCCTCTTGTTATGGGAGTGAGAGATAGGACAGTACGCATGCTATACACCAAGGATAAAGATGATGTAAGTTGGAACGTTGCTACAAGGTATGAGGATAGAGATGATAATATACCTTTGTGGAAAGAATAATACATGGATGGTTTACAATCACTAAGAGAAGTAGTGTGGTCATCTTATAAGGATGTTTTTAGCATGAGCTATGGGTTACACCAGGTTGAGTTTGAAAACCAAAGGAATAAGCTCGGAATGTTTTTAATGAAGATGGACTTAGGGCTAAGATGAGATAATAAGTGGAATATAGGAATGTGTATGTCATCAATGTTACCTAATACCTAAGAATGTGAAGTGGTAATGGATGTTGTGGTTGAGATATAGCTGCCTAGTTAGATGGAGGCTAGAAGAGGTTGTTAGGTTAACCCTCAGTTGGAAACAAGATAAGTTTGGCTAACACACAGATGTAACAATATCAGTTGATCAAGTTAAAGGTTGTTTGGTTGGCCATCCTAGTCCATGATATAATGAAAGGATGGTTGTAGAACCCAGATGCACTCCTCTAAAAAGAAAGGTGATGAAACCCTGATTAGAGGGGTGTAGAGTATCTGAGGAATCATGACACACTGGAGATCATGATTTTAAGATCACCATATACCATGATAATACTGAGATAGTAAGAGATAGTAGCACTTTGGATGCTTAAGATGAGGATGCATGTGGCTTGTGGTCATGCAGGATAGAAGTGAAGGACAAACACCAATAACCCAGTGTATCGATATAGAGGATAAAAGAGTCCCTGAGAGGGAATGGGAGTTCATCACTATGGATGGTGTGGAAAATCTCCCCTTAACCAAGGAAGATCAATGTGGGTTATGGTAGATTGCCTGACCTAGGTGACATGAGAAAGAAAGAGTACTGGCAAGAGACAGGTTCTGTTGAACTACATAAGAGAGAGATGGTTCAACCACATCATGATGTGAGTTCAAAAGTTCTTGGGTATGATCAGGGTTCACTTCCATGAGGTGGAAGTGGATACATGAAGAACGCGATGATAGTACAATTTATCACCCCATACTAATGGACTGTATGATCCAGACTAGAGGGTCTGATGAGAGCATGTGTTCTCATTTAGGGTGATACATAGAGACAGTTCTTAAGATGTGATGTTACCCACCATAGCCTTTATCGGGATGTAAGAAGTTCTATAGGGAGGTTGTGTCGGTCACCACTTCATTTTGATGATGTTGGTGAAGGAGGCCTCACAAAGGTCAGAAAAGAACCACAAGTGTGTGCAGATGAAGTCGCTTTGATCGTGCAATGGCTGAGAGAGGGCCCAGTGGTGACATGAGTCATGAGCTGATGCAAAGCAGACCAATATGCAGTTCACTGTGGGAGAATATGTGATGTGAAAATATGACCCCTATAAGCTACAGCTGAGAAAGTTGAGTCCCTGATATATGGGTCCATTTGAGATGGATTGGTGGAGTTGGTTGTGTTTAGCCTTACCCCTCAGGATAAAATGATGTGTTGCATGAGTCCGATCTAGAGCACTTTGTGAGGTACCCAAGCCATGTGTTAATCCCTAAACCTATTCAGCTTTTGAGGCTGGAATGTCCTGAGTCACCTATGAGGGTACGATATACCAAGGTAAGAAAGAACTCAGATGGAAGGAAATGAGATGATGAAAGTTCTTGGGAAGCACCATGGAAAGGGTGAAGCCACATAAGAGCCATGATGGACACATGAAAGGTTTATTCTATTTTTTTGCTTGCTTGATAGAATTTTGGGGATAAAATTCTCATAAGAGGGGAAGGATGTTACAACCCCAAATTTTGGGTTCCTTTGGTGAGAAATAAATTTCTCATATTAAAGATATTTGGACAAATAATGATATAATTTGTTGTGAATAAATGGATTTCGTTTAAAATAGCCTTATTGTTTGATTTGTGGGCTTTATTGGCTATTGGGCCCAATAACAAGGAAATTCGATTGATAAATGAATAATTGAGTTTTTGAGAAAGATGTGGAAACCTCTAGAAGGAAAAAGAGTATAATCCAAAGTAGGATTTCGTACCTCTTGGGTTCGTTGGGTCCCAAGGAGTCCAAAATTGCAAAGATAAAGCATTAAGAAAAGAAAGGATCACATAAATATTTCCTTATTAAGAAAGAAATTGAAAATAATGAGAAAATATGGGAAATAAGTGAAAAAGAGGTGTAATTGAGTTATCCTTAGTGGAATTTTGTGTTCCAAGGATTTATAATGATCAAAGGAATACCAATGAGGAAAATAAAAGAGAAATAAGGAGAAATCCTCAAAAAGAACTATTTTAATAAGGAAATAAGTAAGATAATAAGAAAATGGGTAAAATATAAATAAATGGCTAAGGGATATTCTCAAGGTGGAATTTCGAGCCATTAGGGTTCCTTGAGGTACAAGGGAATCAGAGTAATAATTTAAAGACAAAGGAAAGAGAAAATAGATGAGGAATATACATAATTGAGTTATAACTTGCAACTAAAGAAACGGACCTGATTTCCTTAGATAATGATCCAAAATTTGTCATGATCATATATTAAGTCTTTATTAAGATTCCCTCAAAATTTGGGATTAATTGGACAAACGGTTTGGAAGATATGATTTTTCCAAATATTCTTAAAGAAAGAGGAATGCCATTAAAATGTCTTTTTATTTCTGTTTTACATTTTGGGCACGCGTGATGATAGCCCTTGGATCCACGATCGATGGTGGTTGTGCCATCACCTACCTCGGGTAGGAGAAAGGAAAGAACGTTTTACAGGGAAACTTCACGATCACTTTTCTCATGAGATAGTCAGTGGGCATAGAAGGAAACCCCTTCAGTAGATTGGCCAGGAACAGACGAACCAGATCAACTCGTATTTTAGTACCTTTGGAAGGTATTTGACAAAAACCCCAATTCTTATCTCCACAGCAAGCGACCCCCAACCCAGACCTATAAAAGGAGGACTGAAGAACACCAGAGGGGGATTAACTCATCCTCAAGGATTATATAGACATCCCGAGTTTGTTCCTTCAGTCAATTCGAAAGAAAACACCTTCCTTCACCACCTGTGATCCACCGCGGAGCCAAGCACCTGTCGTGGGACTATCCTCTATACCCCTTCTTCTCTGGCCTCTTTGACACATTCAAGGCCACCATCGACTTTGGTGGGGGTGTGGCGGAGGGATGAAGACCTTCACCCACTTCTGGGAGGGCTAGAAGCTCGAAGTCAACCATCCAGTTGACTGAGCCAGCAACAGGGTTCGCAGATCAGGGGAGCACGTGGAGGTTGAAAAAGAAAAGGAGGAATGACCTCCTTGCCCCGGGGCACATGGCTCTAAAGTGGGTCTGCAAGGGCGAAAGAGTCAATAGACCTGGTCTGACTTTTTTCTAGCAAGCAGCAAACCGCGAGGTGGCAGCCTTCGATTGGCCTGAAGGTAATTAACTTTGTGAAAATCGTAGTTAATGATTTATAACTCTGATGATAAAAAGTTATACATGAAAATTGATCGGAATAACGTGAAGATTCTAATAAAAATATACTTAAAGCCTAGTTTTGCTTGAAATTCAAAAAGTATATAAATATGCCATCTTTAATTGTTTAATCAATGAGAAAAACCCTAACCTTGATGATTAATGAATTTGAAAGGGGTTATATGAGCATTTATAGTAGATTGTGACTTGTTATTAATAAAAGGGAATATTAGATCTAACAAGATGATCTACATGTGTAAGTTGACTTAATTAGGGTTCCATATGCTTTAATGAACCTTGAACCCCTAACTTTGGTCAAATTCATGTACAAAGCTGAGATATGAGGGTTCTAATATCTTTCATGTACAAAGGTTCCTAATTGTGGATAAATACCCTTAATGTAGAAATTGCGGTTTTCGAGTGGATAAAAGGTAGAATTAATGATAATAACATTCATATGTGTTTTAGACCATCACGAACTACGAATTGATGATAAGTGAACATAATGACTTTGTCATGGACTAAAAGGATAAAGATGGTAGTTTTGATATAAAAAGAGAAATAATCGACTTTAATTGGGCTTATAATATTGAAATTAGGGTTTGTGAAATAAGAGGGCATTAAATGTGATAAAAGTATTATGGAGGCTAAAACCCTAATAAAACCCTAAAGTGGCTTAGAAAGCTTAAGATGGAATCCAAGTCTAGCTTTAGAATGTTCTGGATAAACTATAACACTTGGATGCCATGCATTAATTTCAGGATATGGTTGATTGCTTGTTGCTTGTTCTTTATCCTTATTGCTTGGACAATCAAGTTGCTCTGGATCAGGTATGTGGTTACTCTTATGACTACCTGAATTAGTTTTTCGGGATTTTTATCGATGTTTCCATCGTGTCTTGAATTAAACTGTTGTATGTATTTAATTCATGCAAAGTATAATGTGAATATGACTATAACATAAGAAATATGCCTACTAGCTCAGATCCTAGTCCCCTCTGTAGCTTAATGGGTCGACCTAGTAAATGGCTACCAAAGGGGTAGGCCCATCAGGTCATTGAATGACTTAGTAAATGGCTACCAATGGGGTAGGTCCATCAAGTCACATTGAGTTAGAGATTGGACTACCTATGGGTAGTGCCGTGCGACTCAACCCTAGATATTGATCTACCTGTTAGGTAGGATCATGCGGGGTCTAATAAGGATCTACCTAGAGAGAGGTAGTATCTTAGTCCGCTGCAGGGATAGCACAGAGATAAGGGATAGGACAGGATTGAGTAGTATGGTTTAAAATGTAATCTTAGCTGTTAAATGATAATTGGTTGATTACTTTGTTGTTGTAGTTGCATGATTATTGTTTCCCCCACATACCAGCTTCTTGCTGACCGATGTTTTGTTTGTCAGAATTTTAGGTACAAATGAAAAGAACAAACAGTAAAGTGGCAGATGTGAAATTAAATGAGAAATAACGTGCACAGGAGGATTAGTTAGTGTAGCATCTTCATGGATAGAAGTTTAGAAATCCCGCTTTTTCCAAGGTAAGAGAAGTTTTATTTTATACCAGTTTTCGATTTAGTTGGTAAAGTTTATTAATTGTTATTGATTATTTGTCGAACCTTTGATCCTATTAATTGGATAACGGCTCTGACCTTTGGGTCTCCCTTAATTGGGGGTTACCGGGAGGCGGCGTCGTTACACCTCTACTCATTCTTTTTCCTTTCTTTTTGTATTTTCCATTTCTATGAATAGCTAGGCCCCTTTTGGTGGGCTATTTGGGGTGTAAAATGTTACTTTCATGCCATGTTGGGGGAAAATGATATGTAAACTTTGTAATTCCATTTGTTAATGACTATGTTCTATTTATATCTCATTCTCCACGAATTTATTGTTGGTCTGTGTGTGAAATCACTTAGGAATTTAGGGGAATTGACTATATGTGTGAATTTTGGGATTTGCCCCTAGGTCCAATTCTTGGATCCCTAGGTTGCCTCCCATCTTCCTACATCCTAATCAATTTCCATAAGCCTAAGTGAGAGATATAAATATCTAGTTTAGATGATTCTAGTGCAATTAGCATGGAGCCTTTTCAAGGCTAGAATGTGGGGTCCAAAGCCCTAGTTTCACCTCCTCATTACTACTCTCGACCCCTAATTGCCCTAGGAATGCCTAATCTAGAAACCTAGATATGACTAGACTCTAATTAAATTGAACCTAATCCCTAACCCAATTGAGCCTCACAAGGGTAGTAGGGAGTGTTAGGGAATAGTTCCCCTATACACAACGTAGCATACCCATGGCCAGTTAGTAGCTTAGGTTAATTCATTAGACTCTAACCTATTGTTTGGCTTGGATAATCTAAATGGAATCAAGATGTTTATATGTCACCCCCCAACTTAAGTGATAAGTGCATCCCTTAAATAGCTTACACCTTCCTTAATTGCCTTAAAACCCTAGTTTTCATCCTACTTAGCTAGTATTAGCTTAGTTAGCTCTTTACTTGATATGTTGCTTTTCTCTTGATTGCCTTAGTGTAAATTTCCTTTTCTTACCTATATTAACCTTTCTTACTTACTTAGTCTTAATCTAGTCTAGGGTTAACTCATATTTCATTCTCGCCTTTAATTTCTTTCTTGTTCACCTTAGTTAAAAATAAAAAACAACCTTCAAACCCTTAACCCTAGTCTCCGCAATAGGAACCCAACCAAATTGACCTAGCTCTAGGGCCCCCTTTTTCCCCTGAGGATGGACCCCCACGCTTTCCCTTTACCTATGCTACAATAGTGTCATGTGCACTTGTGGGTGACCTATTTGGTATTGTGATCGACTGTGTTAGAGTTAATATAAATTTCAAAATATCCACACATGTGTCCTCCCTTAGGGTTGCGTCTATCTACCTCTAGTTGGCTAGTTGGTAGCCTTGCTGGGAAGCACACCAATGGGGATAAACAAAACATTGCACATAAGCTTTAACAACCTAATCATTTCAAGTAGTTTTTAACAATGCAAAATTATATTTTCAATGTGACTTCCCAACCACTATTACTCATCCTCTGGGATACCCTCTCTTAGGGTTTAGTCCTTGCAAGGGACTTAAGGCTACCTTCTCCATCCTGAGCTTGGTACCTAGGGTCACCTCTCTAGGTGCCCAGTGGTCTTTCCTCCGGGGTTTGACCACTTGAGACTTTCCCTCTGCGGCTTGGTCTTGCATCATACATCTAGAGATGGTATGTAGGTTTGAGATAGTCACATATATATTTAAATTGTAATAATCATACTCACTTTAAAGATTATAGAAATAAAGGCATACAAATAGTTTATTTCCATGCAATCAATAAAACATCGAGAAAACGCTGGGAAAGTAAAGCATGTACTCATAATTAACCACAATCCTTATTTGCATATTTTACAAGAAATAAGCACAGTCCAATCAATCAGGCAATCCAATCCAAGCAAGCAATTCGACCACACAAAAGCAGAGAATCCTAAAAAGCATATGCAACCTATTTACTGCACACTCCTCAAGAATCTATGGTATTGACTTGGAACCACTTTCTAGGGTTTCTAATCTGAATTAGGGTTTCATTAGGGTTCTTTTGATCTATTTACCACTTTCCTCTTTCATGCCCAAAAAACCCTAAAATAAACATCTTGAGCTCAAAACTATAACTATCCAATTATTCATATTAAAGCCTTCTTTTCATCAATTTGACTTAGGTTTAACTTAATATCACTTTTATACAAAGGATTTTGAAGTTCATCTCATTAGAAACCATTAACACCTAGATTAGGGTTCCAAGCCCATTAATGCATATTAACACATCAAAACCCTAAATTAAGCTATTTAGCACATGGATCATCTATTTAGACATCAAAATATCTTTTTATTAACAATAGGGTAATATGTTCATAGATTATCCATATTACTCATCTTAATTTCATAGAATCATCAAATTAGGGTTTTTCCTCATTATAAAGCATTAAGGTTAACAACTTTAACCACTTTTCGAATTACAATTAGGTTCAGGTTCTAAATCTATTTTTATTGGATTCCTTGTATTTTTTTGATCAATTTTTATATACAACATGCCTTAATTTGAGCTAGCCATAATTAGTTTTGAAGTTGTGAAATAATTACCATTAGAACCAACTACAAGCTGCCATGTGTCTCTTTTCCGGCTACTTCTTTTCTTGGCTCGTAGATCTAGCCTTGGATCTTCCTAATCAGATACACGATCCGGCTCCCTATCATCATTCTTGCAGACAAGTTCTACTGCTCTATTTCAACGGAAGAACAGGGGATGGCCGCCTCCTCCTCGGCGGTGACCACTCTCCCTCCTCGGCTTAGCTCTTGATGATGTCAAACATTACGAACCATGTTGCTCCCTCTCCTCCTGGATCCACCATCCTTAGAGTTCTCCCAGCATCGACCAAGTAGGAAGGATCAAGGAAACATGATCATTGTCCTTGGCGACGAGAAGGGGATTTGGAGCCAAGAAGAAAGGGACTTTGGGTGGAGGTTTCTCACGCTCTGACTCACAAGTTCCTCCTTGAATCAATGGAAGAATACTGAGCCTTTTATAGGCGTCAAATTCCCAAAATTCTTGTACCCAAATTTCAATGGAGTTCGTCTCCAAAAAGGATTGGGGAAAGTCTCAGATACTCACGCAACCAGTAGAAGAAAGGGATCAGAAAGTGTGGTTTCATCTCGTGGATTCAATGGGACGGTTTCCAGATTCGGACGTTGGTCATATGGGGGGAGAATCGAGTGGGAGATCTCCCTCTACTGTTCCTCTTTCCCGATCTAACTTGGAAAGCAGCTATCGTTGGATCACAGATCCAATGTCTAGCATGCCACATATTAGAACAAAGTTAGAATTGAATTATGACATTTAATGTTATCCTTTACACTTTAGGAAACTTACAAAATTCATATCTCCCAATACCTTTATAATTTTAATCCCAAATTTTAGAGAAAGGTCCATAATCACTTAAACTTCATGTGTGCAAAGTTTGGGACTCAAACTCGAAAGTATGGGAGACTTTTCTTCATATGCAAGTTATTACTTAAAAAGGCATATTTTCTCTCTCTTACTCTTTTATATTCTTTATTTAGATTCATTTTACCATTAGAAACCATGTGGACTCGAAATCTCATCCATGATGAGTCAATCACACATCGTTCCACATATTTCTCATATTTTCCTCATTATCTCAAATTTCCTTCTTAATAATGCATTATTTGATTTCTTCTTTTTCTTTTAATCATATTGGACTCGTTAACATATTATGATCCACTAAATCACATGCACAAATACAATATTGCAAAGGGAATCCATTCAATACATATAATTCATACAATTCCCATAATCATACATTTATTGGGGAAATTGCATTTCCAACCATTCAAGCCCAAAAATTGGGGTTGTAACATCCTTCCCCTCTTATAGGAATTTTGCCCTCAAAATTCCACCAAACATACAAACAATTCAGGATTAGAATCTTCCATGTCCATCATTGGCTCCCATGTGGCATCATCCTCTCCATGGTGGTTTCAAAGAATCTTTATCATGTTATATTCTTACATATGAGTTCTATCTCACCTTGGTATCTCCTACCCTCATAGGTGACTTAGGATATGTCAGCCTCCCTTGAAGCTCAATAGGTTCAATGCTCAGCACATGGCTCGGGTACATCACATAGTGCCCAGATCAGACACATGGAACACATCATACATCATATTATCCTGAGTGGTAAGGTTAAACATAAGAAACTCCACCAATCCATCTCAAATGGACCCAAGTATCGGGGACTCGGATTTCTTAGCTATAGCTTAGAGGGGTCAAGTTTTCATAACACATGTCCACACACAGTGAGTTGCATGTCAATCTGCTTCGTATCAGCATGTGACTCCTATCGATCATGGGCTTCCTCAGTCATTGCTCGATCAAAGCAATGTCATCTGCATACACTATGGCTTCTCTGACCTTCACAAGGTCCTCTCACCAACATCACCTAATGAAGCAGTGACCATCACGGCCTCCCTTATAGAGCTTCTTACATCCTAATACTAGCTATAGTGGCTATCATTACGAGCAAACTCTGCTAGAGGTAGAAACTGCTCCCAAGAATCACCCTGAATGAGTACACATGCTCTCACAAAACCCTCTAAAGTTTGGATCATACCCTCTCGATTGTCCATCAGTCATGGGTGATATGATGTACTCAACTTCAATCTAGCATTGAGTTCTTCGTGTACCTACTTCCACCACTTGGAAGTGAACTTAAGGTCAAACTCAAGATATTGAATTTGGATCACGGTGTAGTTGAACTATTTCTCTCATATATATATCGTTCAACCAGATATGTCACACTGACAATGCACTCTCTTAGGCACGGAATTAGGTCAACTTGGTAAAGTGATCTACCATAACACATAGTGCATCATGACCTCTCTCGGTCTAGGGGAGACCCACCACAACTTCTATGGGGATCTATTCTCATTCCCTCTCAGAGACTTCATTATTTGTACCTTACTGGTGTTTTTCCTTCACCCTCTAGCATGCATGGCAACTGGACATATACAACACTACATTCTTCTTCATCTCATGTCTTCAAAGTACTACTGCAAACTTTAACTATTTTAGTAGTACCACGGTGTATGGTGTACCTAAAATATGAGTTCATGCATGTCATGATTCCTCAAGGTCGACTCCTCAGAAACCTTAAAACACTCTAGTAGTGGGTTTTACCTCCTTCCTTTTCCTGAGAGGTGTATCGAAGGTTCTTACAACCATCCTTCTATCTTGTCAAGCTCTGGGCCAGCTAATAGAGTATCCAGCAACTTGACCAATGGGTTTGGTTGTATCTATATGTTAGCCACATAGGTCTAGTCCTCTAATGGTTGCAGGGTCCACCTAGCAACCTCTTCAACTCTCTTTATCAGCTAGACAAGGAAATTGTACACCCGAGTTGTGTCTCGGCTAAGAGTATCTGTTACCACATAAGCTTCCTTGTATGCTAGGTGATGGTGAAGACATAAACCCTCATATACTCCACTCACCATCCTCATCTTGGGTTTGGGTCTACATGAGTCAAGAAAACTTCGAGCTCAGCATCTCGATTATCAAACCCATACATATGACTCATAGATTCTAAACTACTTCCAGGGAGGTACGTTCCTCATATTGCCTTTGTTCTCTTCATGTTTTCAAACCATCGATCCAATGTACTCTCATAAGGTGTGGTACTTCCTCTATCCTCAATCATTATAGAAGGGTTTCAACTCATATCACCTCTATCTTTAGTATATGGCATGCATTTTGTCCTATCTATCACACCCATAATAAGATGAAATAAGCATTTGGCTGTGGTCCAAATACAGAGTTCATCCCGTTCCAAGAGTAGAGATGGTGTATCACACATCGCGATCACTTTTTTTTAATCTAAATTGAAACATACTCAACATAACTCCTCACCATGAACATCCCCATTATGGGTCTACACCCATGGGAAGACTTTTCCCATCACCTATGGATCTTAACATCCTTCATATGTACAACCCTTAGTCATTACCTCAAAGTCTCTAGGGTGAAAACACTTTTTGAGTGATCTAACCCTTATGCATCTAGGGAGTGCCTCTCACATTTACCCCTTAGGCCCCATGAACTCATGAAGGTGGCCAACCTCCTAACCCATGGGCCTCGGGAAAAGGTAGTTGTTACCTCTCGACCCTATGGTCTTGTGCATTTAGGGAATAGACAACTCTTACTCCCATTGGCCTTATCCCTTGTCGACCTTAGTATTGACTTAGGATTCTACCATGGTACATCTCAAACTTGAATCCTTACCCAAAACTCCAACATCTCTCTGGGCACTCATAGTCAAACTTACATCCTTTCATAGGGATCATGTCAACCTACCTACCTCAATCTGGCCCCATATAGGTTACCTCCATGGCATCATATCCTCATGCCCCTTAGAGATGGTCACACAAGGGTCTATACATTCGTGCTCATACCATGTGCTATCCACTTAGCGGATCAAGCTCCTATGAAAAACCTCTTTAAGTTACATCGAACCTAAACAAAACTGGTACTCATCCTACGTGAAGGGTCCCTTCCCAGGATGGGAGAAAACTATTCTTGATAGTAACAAAGGTCACAAACGTCCTTACCTCTAGGGTTTACACCATCACATGCATGCTTAGCCCTAACATGCTACTTATACTTGTATCCAGAAAGAAGACAACCTACTAAGCCACTCTGAGTTCCTTGGTATGTCATACTTGTTCCTTATTCCTCGAAGTTGTCCAACCTCATACATATGCCACCAACATGTGTAAGGGGTTCGTCAAACATATACTTTAGTCCAAGTGGGGTTTCCTTTTCCTCTAAGCATGAGGGGGTGCCATACTTGAATCCTTAGGAACTCAACATCTTTGTGAGTATTAGGTGCACCATGTACTACTACTTCCCCTCTTTGGTCTAGGAACCCCAAGTTCACCACTTATGCATCATCTGTCTAACTGCATGTCTAGCTGAACCAAACCTATACAAGATATGGCATATACATCCTAGCACTCTTTCATAGAAACAACCCTTCGAGCCCTACACAAGGACAACCAACTAGGTGCAAGGACTCACAACTTGTTACCATACCTATTCAGGGTCTAAGGAACTCTCCTTCCTATACCTAAAAGGTAGGCACCTATAACATCAATGGTTCAAGAAGCCTCTTTCACTTTCTGGGGTTTGGTTCCTCTACAGGAAACCAAGGTACGACAAGACTCTATGAATCGTGCATGAGGAAAACATATACATCCACTTAGGTCATCCATTCTAGGCCATATCATACCCAACTTCTCATGATTCTTCATGTCTCAAAGTCATGGTGTCCAACCTTCCTCAACGGTTCTTGCTCTCTCTCTACAACTGGTCCTACAACTGGAGGTTCTCTCTTAGAAGATGGGTCAAGCTCTTAAGGGCACATGTCTACACCTACTTGTATGATCCAAAACCTATCTCTGGCCAAGATTATCCAAAGCTTTGCATGTTCATCTCATAACCATCAGTCATAACCTATCTGGCTTAGGTCTAACACTTGTTGCCATACTTACTGTCACTCTCTTCCATGCAGGTATGTGCCTCTTTCTTACTCATATAAACATATACATACATATATATGTATGTATGTGTGTGTTAGGGTTCATATATGGTCACCACCAACCTCCTCAATGAGGGAGCTATCCCTCACCCTAACAGGCACGACCCTCCCAAGGTCAGGTCGCCACAAGGCGCTAGAGGTCAGACAACCACCCATACTTCATGCTTCTCATGGGTACCCAAAACCTATACGTAAAGCATGTATGTCTAACCCACATACTTGAAGGTATACAAGACTAAGGTATCCAACTCATCTTGTCATCTCTTTCTCTAACTACCACTTAGGGTTAGGGTTAGCATCGTCCTTAGAGGATGCGCTAGGACTCTTCCTCTTCCTAGAGGCTTCTCCTCCAAGACTAACTCTCTCCACATCCTCCTATAATAAGGTCTAACCTCAGAACTCTTCTAAGGGCATGGCAACACACGCCATGTAACTTAAGCATGTAACTAGTCTTTAGTTTGTGCTTAAACTGTTAAAACTTATGTCCATGACATCTTATTTACATGCTTTTCATTATTTGGTGGAGGATTCCTTAATCCTTATTACCCTTATCCCAAACATATGAAGGGTGTGGAGAGAGAGAAACCCTAAGCACTTAGAGTTATACTTGAATTAGGATTGAGAAAGGAAGAAGATAGAGGAGAGAGTCCTAGAGGTATCTTACTTTGAGTCAAATCCTCCAATTTTGGCTAGGCAATCACACATAATCTGGAAGTCCTCGTAGACCGACTAGCGGGGCGGAGGAAAATCTTTCTAGCCCCTGGATTGTGATCATTTTTGAGACACCTCCATCATTGGAAAATCCTATAATAACTCCCTTGGGATCTAAAGAGTTTGTAAAATTTAATAATTATTAGAGATTAAATGGAAAATCATCACTCTGATACCAATTGTAATGACCCTGCTTCTCGGTAACCCCCAATTAAGGAAGACCAAGAAGTCAGAGATGTTATCCCAAAACAGGATCAATGGTTTTACAAATAATCAAAAATAATTAATAAATTCGATAAAAGACTAAATTGAAAACTTGGAACAAAAATTACTTTTCACATACCTTTCAAATTTAGGAAACTATAACTTCTACCCTTAGTATAATTCTACCTAACTAAATCCTCCTTGATAATTTAACTTTAATCTTTCACAGGTTCTACTTTACTATTTGTCCAATTTCAGGTATTTCCTAAAATGCCAACAAACAAAATGTCAGTCAGTATAAATGAATATACTAGTATGTGGGGATAAACAAAACATTGCACATAATCTTTAACAATGTAAACATATCAAGTAGTTGTTAACAATGGAAAATTACGTTTTCAATGCGACTTCCCAACTGCTTTTACTCATCCTCTGGGATACCCTCTCTTAGGGTTTAATCCTTGCAAGGGACTTAAGGCTACCTACTCCATCCTGAGCTTGGTACCTGGGGTCACCTCTCTGGGTGTCCAGTGGTCTTCCCTCTGGGGCTTGACCACTTCAGACCTTCCCTCTGGGGGTTGGTCTTACATCATACATCCAAAGATGGTATGTAGGTACGAGACAGTCACATATATACTTAAATTGTGATAATCATTTTCACTTTAAAGATTGTAGATATAAAGGCATAGACATAGTTTATTTCCATGCAATCGATAAAACATTAGGAAAATGCCGAGAAACTAAAGAGTGTACTCATAATTAACCACATACCTGATTTGTAGATTTCACAAGAAATAAGCACAGTCCAATCAATCAGGCAATCCAATCCAAACAAGAAAGTCAACCACACGAAAGCACAGAATCCTGAAAAGCATATGCAACCTATTTACTACACACTCCTCAAGAATTTATTGTATTGACTTGGAACCACTTTCTAGGGTTTCTAATCCGAATTAGGGTTTCATTAGGGTTCTTTGATCTATTTACCACTTTCCTCTGTTATTACCACAAAACCCTAAAACAGACATCTTGAGCTCAAAACCCTAACTATCCAATTATTCATATTAAAGCCTTCTTTTCATCAATGTGACTTAGGTTTAACTTAATATCACTTTTATACAAAGGATTTCGAAGTTCATCTCATTAGAAACCATTAACACCTAGATTAGGGTTTCTAATCCCATTAATGCATATTAACACATCAAAACCCTAAATTAATCTATTTAGCACATGGATCATCTATTTAGACATGAAAACATCTTTTTATTAAAAACAAGGTAATATTTTCATAGAGTATCCATATTACTTATCTTAATTTCATAGAATCATCAAATTAGGGTTTTTCCTCATTATAAAGAATTAAGGTTAGCAACTTTAACCACTTTTTGAATTACAATCAGATTCATGTTCTAAATCAATTTTTATTGAATTCCTTGTATTTTTCTGATCAATTTTCATATATAACATGCCTTAATCCAAGCTATCCATAATTAGTTATGAAATTGCAAAATAATTACCTTTAGGGCCAATCGCAAGCCTCTATTTCAGCGGAAGAACAGGGGACGGCTGCCTCCTCCTCGGCAATGACCACTCTCCCTCCTCGACTTGTATGTTAAGGAAGCCAAACATTATGAACCATGTCACTCCCTTTCCTCCTGGCTCCTCCATCCTCGGAGTCCTCCCATCATCGTCCGAGCAGGAAGGAGCAAGGAAACATGACCATTGTCCTTGGTGATGAGAAGGGGATTCAGGGCCAAGCAGAAAGGGACTTCAGGTGGAGGTTTCTCATGCTCTGATTCGCAAGTTCCTCGTTGAATCAACTGAAGACTACCGAGCCTTTTATAGGCTTCAAATTCTCGAAATTCTAGTGCCCCAATTTCAATGGAGTTCTTCTCCAAGAAGGATTGGGGAAAGTCACGGATACTCACACAACCAGTAGAAGAAAGGGATTGGAAAGTGCGGTTTCATCTTCTGGATTTAATGGAATGGTTTCCAGATTCATACGTTGGTCATATGGGGGGAGAATTGAGTGGGAAATCTCCCTCTACTATTCCTCTTTCCTGATCTAACTCAGAAAGAATCTACCATTGGATCAAGGATTAAATGGCTAGCAGGTCGCGTATTAGAACAAAGTTAGAATTGAATTCTGACATTTAATGTTATCCTTTACACTTTAGGAAACTTACAAAATTCATATCTCCCAATATGTTTATCCTTTTAATCCCAAATTGTAGAGTAAAGTACATAATGACTTAAACTTCATGTGTGCAAAGTTTGGGACTCAAACTCAAAAGTATGGGAGACTTTTCTTCATATGCAAGTTATTACTTAAAAAGGCATATTTTCTCTCTCTTACTTTTTTATATTCTTTATTTGGATTCCTTTTACCATTAGAAACCATTTGGAATCTAAATCTCATCCATGATGAGTCAATCACACATCTTTCCATATGTTTCTCATATTTTCCGCATTATCTAAAATTTCCTTCTTAATAATGCACTATTTGATTTCTTCTTTTTCTTTTAATCATATTGGACTCATTAAAATATTATGATCCACAAAATCACATGCACAAATAAAATATTGCAAAGGGAATCCATTCAATACATATAATTCATACAATTCCCATTAGCATACATTTATTGGGGAAATTGCATTTCCAACCATTCAAGCCCAAAAATTGGGGTTGTATCATAATATCAGTTGGCCAATAAAAGAAATAAGTCATGACCATACTCTTTTGTATGAAGGATGTGTGTAACGGAAGTCATTGACCAATTAAAATTGAGAGGGTGTCTCACTACTATTTCTTCTTATGCTCATGATTCAAAATTTGAGCATATGGCATTAATTGTAGTTATAAATTGTAATACTAAGGTCAGCAATAATGATCCTTCTCTCTCTACAATTATCTCTAAAGTAAAACTCACCTAATATTCTCCCCATGATTGACTCTCCATGGATATGGAACAGTTGTTGTTGATTGACTTTATTAAGCGGTTATTATCTGTCAATATCTCACTGCACTGGCAGCAGACAAACTAAAGGTTTCCGATCTTTCTCTATAACTAGAATTTAGTCACCACTTTCAACCGAATCTCATACTAAGCCATCTTAGAGCCCTTCTTCAGGTGCATAGGGCAAGGGAAGTGAGAAAATGATTCGTCGTCATCCTCATGGATACTACTTTATTATTACTAGATTTTGGCAACATGACTCTTCCTATTTCTATTTGTAGTTTGTGTTTGTTTCTATCATTAGTGAGTAAAACCTTCTTACTGGCACATGAGGAGTAGCCCCATAGCCCGTATCTTATTTTAATTGTATTTGACTCTAATATTACTATTTATTAGATGTGTTTATGTCTTCTTGTTCAATGGATCAATCAATTATATTTATGTTATCACAATCTTTTATGATCAGATCTCAAATTCCAATATAAAATGATATATGAATCCATAGATCTGTAGACGAGATCCTAGATGGAGTACTATGATTGATCTACCTATTTTATCTTGATCGTTATAATCCTTGGTGATGAGATCCCTGATCCATGTTTTGGAACACCAGATGAAACTCATAAACTCTGAAACTCCAAAAGAGACCTCAGATGGAATTTTATCAGATTGTTGAACAATGATCAACAAATGTCGAGATCACGGGTTTGTGAGAAGTTTGACCCTCGCATGATTTTCATTCTGTAAGGGAAAAAATGTTTAATTTTTATATAACTAATTAAATTAAGGATTAACATCAATTAAAGTAAATATGTGGTCTATGGTGGTGAACCCTGGAACCTCCAATATCTCTTAGTAATTGAATTAAATTAGTTTTACTTCTGCAACCTTTATTTCCTATTTTAGTTATAATCTCTCTCCAATTAGATTTTAAATATTACTATTACAAATTGGCTCGAAATTTTTTTCATCATGTTCTTCCATAGGATCGATCTTTTTTGTACTAGAATTAACTTGTTGGCTTGCTTACGAGTTGATTGTCACTTAAAAGGATGAACTCTAGGGAATTATATTCCCTAATTAATATGTTGTGCAAGCGATACACATCAGGAGTCCTCCAACCATAACTCTTTTAAAGTTGGGCAATAGGTGTCTCCGTGTGACACCAAATAATGAGACTTGGACCTTTGTCCTCACTAATCAATGAAGGTCTATGGGCTCTCTCCAATTTGATAGAATTTTTTCATGGTGGAAGAAGAGATGTATTCTTATGATGGATTGGTTCCCCATTTATAGGGAATGGTGGTGTGCTCAAGGCACCTAAGGTCAGGGGCTTTACTTGTGTCCCACATCTCATGGCATGTGCCTTGGGGTGCATGCTTAACTAATATTTTAGTGGCAAATGTTGCAAGATGTCCACTGATTGATGATGCTCTACAACTTTAATAGTTGACAGACGTAGAATTCTTGTCAGATTTTGGATTGCGGTCCGATTGGTTGATTGAAAATGTCCTTCCATCGGTTTATGATAGGATGGCCTGTCATTGATTGTCCACTAATGAACTGCATGGCCATTGGTTGTTGGAGATTGACAAACCATTGGTTGATGGTGTTTGCTTCTTCATTGGTTGAATAAATTGATGTTTCATCAGTTAGAAACTGATTGTCCACCAGGAGATGACTTGTAGTCATTGGCTTTTAACCAATGTCATGCTTAGTGAGACACCAGTTTTGGGATTTTTCTTACCAAGAGGAGTAAAGTAATTACAAAGTGATAGTGGTGTTTAATATGTTAAATTCAAGGAAAGAAGAGGAAATGGAGGATAAAATAGGCATACAACATCTAAAAATTTGGATGGTATCAAGTACCAAATGTAAAGAAGTTAGTTGATACCCTAACAAAAGCACTTTCACAAAAGATGCATGATGGTCATGTTAGATTACATGGAATTGGATTATGAATGATTGGATTGAGTAGAAGTGGGATACTATCATTTTGATGTTTTGAGAGACATTATGTGATGATTGTAATAGGGATGAATTGTATACTCCTTGATTATTAATGAAATGCAATTCCACTTACTATGTTTTTAGTACTCAAATAAGGTAACAATGTCCTATGAATGTTGTGACTCAATGACATATTGTTTGGGTTGAAGACATAAACATGAGATCATACGTATAATTAGAGTAATCTTCTTTACTAGTAAAATTTTATGTGAATATTATAAGACAACAATAATACATAAGACTAGTGTATGTGCTAAATGATGACTATGTATCTTTGGGTCATGATATTGGATATCAAATTAGATATGTGAGTACTTATTAGAGAACAAGTTGTACTAAAGAGAACTACCTGGAGAATGATACATGGAAGCCATATCACGGTAGTCAGAGTATGTCAGGACCTCTCTTTTAATTAGCATAAATGGCAACCATTAGAGAGTAGATCTAGATTTAAACCCAGATGTAGAAACAACATCATCATTTTTTACAATTGTAATTAACATATCATTGCAAATCACATATAACTTTTCCTTTTTATTTCTGGTAAAACCTTGTAAACTAATGTCATATCAAAAACAATATATCTGTAATCTAAAATCATATTCAAATCCATAAAACTAGGATCATGGTCGTATTTCTCATATATGGTTCAATTTACACCAGTTACATGTACATGAAAGAACAAACTCGATGTATAACCTGTCTCGGGAAAGAGAGAGTACAGGGACATTCTAATCTAGATTAATGTATGTACATCTTCTTTTCCATGACTTCTATGTTGGATGTCATTAAACCTAAAAATATTTAAAACAACCTCATGAGACTCATATAGAGCCCCAGTGAAGTGAATGGATACATCTCACTCCAACTGGTTACATGCATCAACATCAGATTAAGTATATTGAACTCACAAGAAATTTACAATACTAAGTCTAAAAAGTAATTCTAACATTTAGCACATACATTTTATAACAATAGTCAAACCAATCAGATAAGATATTTACTAGTTCAATCCCAAATTTAAAACATCTTTAAGATCGTGTCTATAAACTTATCAGAATATGTCAATTACTTCACAATGACAATTCGGCTGTAGGAGTAACAAGTCAATATTCAAAAAAGTAGAATCAATATATAACAATAACATCATATTTATGACACCCCGCCAACCAAACTAGGAACATATCTTGTAGTCCGAAAGCTGAAGTACATGTAAGACATGTCTACAAAACATAACTATCCAAATGATAAGTAAACTCAAATCATATTCAGAGTGGATATAATCCAAGCATCAACCACTTGTCATCATGTATGTGATTCCAATCCAAAAAAATAAGAATATAGAAATAAACTATCGTTATAATAGAATGATTAATTTTCACAATAAGAAACATAATCAATAACAACATGTCTATCAGTTGGTAGTAGAAGACATGTAACAAATATTCAACTTATATTTTGCACATCTTGTCATCATTTATTCATTTGTCCTGAAACTAATTGGATCATATCTCACCAAATATACGTTTTCACGCTTGGTTCTCATGACAACGACTAACTATCACTATCTTAGGGTATAATTCATTGTCCTAAGACATCAACAACAAAACCTGGTCCGCCACAGGGTTGCCTAAAGAGGCTTAAATCGTCATCTCAGGTACACGAGATAGGAACAAACATACTAAGATATCACATATCATCATGTTTCACATAAATATAACATATAATCATATTCTCATGTTTTATGGTTTTCATTTTATCAAAGACTATTCCTCATGACATAGACTTTCACAAAAAAGGATTTAGGGAAAAATCACACCAGATGACTCATACCTAAACATTGGTGGTTTAACTTTCAAGGTCTAGAATCACATTCTAGAAATACTTTTCATTTTACTCTGATTACTATATGAAAATTTCTCTCATTTACCTAGTATGGCACTAATGGGAAACTCACAATGTTCATTGCAGATAACTAGATGCATCATCATTTCATGTGTTATTAATCTTTTTACTCATCTTACAGAAAATTGAAATCATCATTTATCATATGTGTATATTCTCATACAACTAGCATGACATCATCCATATAATGCTTATCAAGAAAGACAATGATTAAACAAGAAGCACAACGATCTTAAATTTGTAGCTCATGTGATTCTTTCCATTTCCATATCATATTATAACAATCATCATTAGTAGGCTTTCATACAGAAACATAATCTCATTGTCCAGTACTTACCCTAAATAGTGTTTCTAAAAGTAAATAATGCATGTTAATCTAATCTCTCCATATTTCTTATCGGTTCATTCCATATCATAGTTCTCATCCAATATTCACAAAGATATTAAAATTAGAAACAATATAAGCATATAGACATCTTGTGTGATTTATCACACTCAGAACAAGTTTATCATGCAACTTATACTTATTCCATCCAATTTCTATAGATATGGACAAATATCTAGTGTACACCTGTGTAACACACTTAATTATCCTCTTCTACTATTTACTATTTTTCAGTTAGGGTTACTATCAAAACAATATGTAATATCATTTGAAGTCTATCAGTTTAGACCGAACTCATACTACAAGTGTTCTATAGACAATTACAATCCAAATGTGCATTCTTGTGAATCAATTCACACCCTTCAATGTCATATTATAATTGAATCAAACTATATTTATGTACATTCCTTAATCCATTATTTCAAAATATTATACATTCTTATCACATAGCTCATCATATTAGGGTTATTGTTAGGCTCTCGAGTCTAGCTATCAATTTTTTTTTATTTTTCCTTCATTTCATAACCATTAATATAACTTATTTTTTATAATGTTTATTGTATTCTTGGAATCAATCATTCTAAATTTACTTATTGCATGGAGTTTCTCTCTTATTGAAATCTCACATAGTATGATTTTAGTATATTTCATTCAATTTAAATTAACCCAAATATAATTTATATATATATATGAAAAAGTTCTTCATAATTATCTCATTAGTGTTTCAATTATTACTTATCATAATAACCAAATTCCCCCTTATCCATGTCTTCTCTTGTTTTTAGATACATGTACCATGTCCTTTGACTTCTAATGACATTTTTGTAAATAATAAAAATCCTTTTGTTCCTTCTAAAACTCTCAATTTAAGGAGTACCACAGATTAGGTCGTAACATCCCAAGATTTGAGGCCTCGGATAAAATGATCTTAAAAGTAATGATTGGACTATCCATATCGTCAAGGTACACCTCCTTTTCAGTGATCCCATCACTAAAGAACTTTGTGGTTAAGCATGCTTAGCCCAGAGTAGTACTAGGATGGTGACCAGTCAGGAAGTTTATCCTGGCTTGTGAGTGAGTGAGGACAAAGCGCGTGATGCACGGGTTTTGAGTCGCTTTTACATGCCGATTTTATATGATTTTTGTACACTTATTTGTCATTTCTTTGTTTATATTTGCATAAATCACTATCGTTGGCATGTACACTCTATTTGCATCAAATCATGCTTGTTTCATCATATTTGTATGATTTTATACATTCCATGGACTTATATTCGATTTTTTGCATTTGTTTTCAGGTATATTATGCATAGTGCAGAGTCGGTGCCACCGACCCTTGAAGTCAGTGCCACTGATGTGGCATCAGTGGTCAGGAAGAAATCGACCAAAGGAGTCGGTAGCACCGACCACTAAGTCGGTACCACTGAGACAAAGCTTTAGCGACAGAGGCGATCGCCCATACGAGTCGATGGCATCGACCATACAGGTTGGTGCCACTGAGTTAGCTTCAGTGAGAAAGGGAGAAAATGTGCCGCAGCTCGGTGCCACTGACTTTCTAGCCGATGGCACCGACTCAGCCAGAGATCGACAAAAGCCTAATACAGTCGGTGCCACCAACTCTGTCGGATTTCAATAATCTAAATTGGTCGGCCTGATCCAACGATTCATGTTAGATGGTACCATAAGTGACCTAGGAAAAAAAGGGAGGTCAGCCGTATAGAAGAGGATTGTCACGTTGCATGGCATGAAAGTCAAGAGAGGGAGGAGGAGCAAAGAACGAAGTCGAAGGACTGCATTCGGGTAATTCAAGCACCTCCGACAGACGAGTTTGTTGCTGGAAGGCTGCAATTCACGCAACCAAAGAGGAGGATCATATGTTTGTATTTCCTAGCAAGGGGTTACTCGAGTTTCTCCATGTTTCTACGATTTTGCTACTTTTCCTCTATGTTTGCATTATTGAAAACCATGTGGGGCTAAACCCCTTGATTCCATAGGACCCGGGAGTAGCCCGGGGAACCACTGTATTGACTTTTACATGATTTAATGTAATTTTCCTCCTAATTCATGGATATTTATGCGTGTGAATGAATGTTCTTTTGTTGATTGATCACCTTCATTGGAAATCTTAGGTGAATAATTAATCTGGAAGGAGAATTAACCGCCTGAAACCCACGCATAAACACTATCTTACGCATTCTTTGGTAAAGGTAATGCACGGGTAGTGGGAAGATACCTAGAGATTGCACATAAAGCACATGATCTAAGATATAAATGACCACAGATATGGGATTGGCTTAGAATTAGGTAGTGGATTGTACCATGGAAGTGGACAATTCTCACTACAGGCTGTCTATCTAGGAAGAGGTTAAATTATATAAAAGTCAGTAAAAGAAGATACAGTGGGGATCCATGGTGAAACTGGCATTCTTGAGGAATTCCGCCTCTCTTGACTAAAACAAACATTTTTTTCTTTTTAATTTTCTCTTATTTTGCTTTGGAAACTGATTCTCTCAAATTTTCTACCGGCTTAGCTGATCATACTATGGTTAGTAGTAGTCATTGAGACTATGTATCCCTGTGTTTGACTCAGGCCTCACAAGGCCTATATTACGCGACGCGTACACTTGTGTTTAGATGCATGATAAAATCATGTCAAGTTTTTGGCACCATTGTCGGGAAGACGGCGATGTCTCAGCACTGCGAGTGCTGTAGTCGGTCACTCTAGGCCACTTTTTAATTTTTGTGCAATCTAATATAAAAATAAAAAATAAAAAAAGTATATATTTATTTCATATTCATTTATTGCATTGTCTCTTTGGGTACCTTGGCTAACTATTTTCAATCTTTTAGGTACTAGTGTATGGTGGCAATGAGGACCAAAAATTATGAAGAAGCTACATCTGCGGTTCTAGGGGTTCTCGAAGATAATTTCATTAGAAGGCATACCATTGTCACCCAGGCAACAAGAAATGGGGGACAGTAACCCAGGATCAGAGAAGACCATCTGGGAAAGGATAAAAGCATCTTCTTCAGTGGCACAGATAGGGCCAATTAAAAAGCAGCATGTGAATGTGGCTCAGTACAAGATTGATCCTAGTTTGATTACACTCGTCATGTCACAAACATTCTATGGGAATGCTCATGAAGACCCAGTGGCACATATTAGTAATTTTATGGAAATCAGTGATATGGTCAAAGTTGATAGGTTTCCTCAAACCGCCATCTATATAAAGTTGTTTCCATCGTCACTGGCTAACAAAGCAAAGGAATGGTTGCACAACCTACCTAGAGAGTCGATAGAGACATGGAACGACATGCTGGAGGCATTTTTTGAAAGATATTTTCCTCCAGAGAAGAGAAATGTGTTGATCAAGAATATCCATAACTTCAAACAAAATGCATCCTAATCGTATTCTGAGGCGTGGGAGCATTTCTAGATAATGCTTCGGAAGGTTCCACATCATGGGATAGATTTGAAAAATCAAGTAAAGATGTTCTATTTTGGGCTGCGAAAAAAGTGAAAGGACTACTTAGACAGTGCAGACTCGGGATTCTTCCTCAATAACTCACCATCAACATGTCAGGAGATTTTGAAGAACATGGCGAGGAATCAAGCTTGGGGAAATGAGAGAGACAATCTAAAGCAGATCAAAAGCATAGGGGAGTCTAAGGCTATTTCTTCCTTGCATGAAAAGTTAGACCTTATTGCAAAGAAGCTTCTTTAGAAGGATGATCGTGTTTCTAAAGAGGAAGAGCAAGTGAAATACATGCGTCAGCAGGGATACCACAATAATGACTACACATGGAGGAAAGACCCCAAGTTCTCATGGAAGGATCCAAACAACTTCTTGTAGGATCCGGATCAGCAAAATCAGCAGAGGCCAGTGCACCAGCAACGCCCAGTGGTAGAAGAGAGCACTAATGACATCTTGAAAAAGATTGTGAAGCAGAATGACATGTTACTAAATAATGTTCAGCGGGACCTCTAGAACCACAGTGTGCAGATGAGAACTTTTGAGACGTCATTATCTCAACTTGCAGCGGATGTGGTCGTACTAAAGAAGCCTTCTCAGTAGGGGTTCCCAGTAAATACTGACACTCCAATGGGAATCAGTAAGTCAAAGCCATACTATTGAGAAGTGGGAAGAAGACATTGACCCCACAGTATGAGGAGAATGAGGTGATCAAGCCTGTTGACAGTAATGATTCACTACCAGAGCAAGCGCAAGCAAAACCTGAGACAGGGAGCACAGGGGAGGAGCAACAGAAAGATGTTGAGCTTGAAAAGTGGACGTCATATGTAGCACCACATCAAAGGACACAGACGGTAACAGTTCCATATCCCAATAGCTTGAAGGTAACAAAGAAGGATCAACAATTCAAGAAGATTCTAGATAGCTTTAGGAAGCTTTTTGTGAATATACCATTGATTGAGGCAATTGAACCAATACCTTCATATGGAAAGTTTCTGAAGGATGTCATTAACAAGAAGAGAAAGATTCTAGAGTCTGATGTAGTTATATTAAGAGAGCAAGTTAGTGCCTTCATCTTAGGTACGCTTCCACCAAAGAGGCAAGATCCCGACTGTTTCAACATTACATGCTATATCGGGAAGACAAGGTTTGGTGAGGCACTTTTTCATTCAGGGGCAAGCATTAACTTGATGCCCCTATCCACTTTCAAGAAGCTTGGTCTCAAAACATCAAGGAAGAGCAGTATGACGATACAGTTGGCAGACAACTCGGTAGTTACACCATATGGCATTTGTGAGGATGTGCTTGTCAAGGTGGACCGATCTATTTTTCCTGTCGATTGTGTAGTGATGGAGATGCAAGCTGAACATGGCAACAAGCTCTTGCTAGGACGGACCTTCCAAGATACAGCCGACATGATTTTAGAGAAGGGAAGAGGCTGCTTGACTATGGGGATTAAATACGACAGGTTCGAGATAACCATGTCGGGTAATTCCAAATCATCTGACTCTCAGGAGCAATGCAATATGGTACAACACATGACAAATAATATTTCCTTGTTCTTGGGAAAACCATTTCTGGACATGGCACATGTTATGACAAAGGTGGATAAGGGTACACTTGTTGTGGACATTATGGAGAACACCAATTTTCTCTCACTTGCCAAAGCGGTAGGATACCCAGATGACAGAGAAGAGGATGTGAGTTTGTCCACCGTGGATGAATATGCAGAGGACACCATATTACAGGTCCACCCGCGGCTTCCTCTAGAGTCTTGTCTCATGAACATAAGTGATGATTGTGTTCTAGACCAGTCAAGGGAGGAGTGTGTGTGGCTATTTAAGGTGCTACCATGCCATTACACGAAGCATTTTGAGGACTTAGGGTCGCTACCACCGCCTTTGGTGTCGTCACTTCTAAACCCGCCCAAGTTAGAACTCAAGTTGTTGCCGCCTCATCTGAAGTATGTTTTTCTAGCGGCAGAGGAGAAGCTACCAGTCATCATCTCAGAATCATTGAGTATTTTGGAAGAAGAACACTTGATCACGGTGTTAAAGAACCACCGAGGTGCTTTTGGGTGGTCTGTGGCTGATATCAAGGGGATTTCTCCCACCTTATGCCAACACAAGATTTTCCTATAAGAGGACACAAAGTCGATCATTCAACCTCAACGTCGCTTAAATACGATTATGACAGAGGTGTTAAAGAAGGAGGTAATAAAGCAATTGTCGACAGGTATTATATATGCTATTTCTGACTCTATGTGGGTAAGTCCGACACAGGTAGTACCTAAGAAAGGGGGAATCACTATCACTACCAATGCATCTAATGAGAAAATCACCACCATATTAGTGATAGGATGGCATGTGTGTATCGATTACCACCGTTTGAATGTTGCGACCCTTAAAGACCATTTCTCGTTATCGTTCATAGATCAAATTTTGGAGTGACTTGTCGGTCGCTCCCACTTTTGTTTTCTCAATGGATATTTGGGTTACAATCAGATTTCAATTGAGCCTAAGGATCAGGAGAAGTCCACCTTAACTTTTCAGTATGGCACTTTCACCTATCGCCGCATGCCTTTTGGATTGTGCAATGCACCAATGACTTTTCAAAGGTGTATGTTGGCGATTTTCTCGGATATGGTAGAGCGATGTCTCAAAGTTTTCATGGATGATTTTTCAGTTTATGGGACGTCATTTGAAGATTGTTTAAAAATTTTGGACAAAGTTTTGCATAGATGTGAAGACACCCATTTAGTGTTTAATTGGGAGAAATGTCACATGATGGTTAGCGAGGGTATTGTGTTAGGCCACAAGGTGTCTAGCAAGGGATTGGAGGTAGATTCGGTTAAAATAGAGGTGATCTCAAAACTCCCTCCACCGTCGTCAGTGAAGGTAGTTAGGATCTTTTTAGGCCACACCGAGTTTTATCGTCAATTTATTAAAGATTTTTCAAAAATTGCTAAGCCTTTGTCTGAGCTTTTGGAAAAGGATGTTAAGTTCAATTTTTATGAGAGGTGTTTAAAAGCTTTTGAGAATTTGAAAGAGAAACTCATATCCGCACCGGTTATACAGACTCCAGATTGGAGCCAACCGTTTGAGTTGATGTGTGATGCATCAAATTATGCGGTAGGGGTTGTGTTAGGACAATGTCTCAACAAGGTCCCTACGGTCATTTATTACACATCTAAAACTCTTAACAACACACAATTAAATTATACCCCCACAGAAAAGGAACTCTTGCTGTTATTTTTGCTTTTGAAAAGTTTTGGCAATACCTTGTAGGAGATAAAGTGGTGGTGTGGATGGCTCATGCAGCCATTAAGTACTTGTTGTAGAAAAAGGTCACCAAGCCTAGACTTATCTGTTGGATCCTTTTATTGCAGGAGTTTGATATTAAGGTGAAAGATAAGGTTGGGATTAAGAATGTGGTGGCTGACCACCTATCTAGGTTAGAGAGGGTAGATGAGAAAGACCTTGATGTACCCATCCTAAAGACCTTTCCTGATGAAAAATTATTTTCTCTTAATCATAAATGTGGCATACAACTCATAAAAACATAATTAACTAATACAGAAGCATTCACTAAGCAACGGATTACCAAAAATCACTAAAAATTAAAACCTTTTTTATTTATTTAAAAGATCCATCAAGGAAAACTTTCTCACATAGAACCAAAGTAACATAATTACATTCTTGTTCACATGTACATATTATGTATCATCTCCTTCTGAGAATTACAAGCATTAACTGTCATGTCAAGCTAAACACAGACAGTATAAAATCTTGAGGCACTAAGCCAAAATCTCAAAAACACTAACTACTACTTTGAGGACCTGAGAGTACAGAGACAACACATAGGACTCTATCTACATCTATACAAGGCATGACAGCCAGTGTTTCCACCTGAGACTTCATTGTTGTCCCTGCTACTGTTGTTGCTGCCCTTCACCTACTGAAAGATTCCTGTCTCCTCATCTGCGTCCACCTAAAAATTTGATTCCCACGGGGGTGAGACAATTGTAAATTGCCCCAGCGAGAGATATAACCCTTCTCCAGAAACATTATTATTGCAGTTTAAGAAGATAAATATACACAAAGGAATTTATATTTGTTTGGTAGCAGTTAATTCAATGTCTAACAGACTAGAACAACCTTTTTATCAAAAACAATATAGCTTATAATTTGATAGAACAACATGTCACTTATCTTTCAAGGAATATGAAGAACATGTATAACTTTTATTCACTATAGGATCATTACCACACCATTAACTCTCTTCGGGCTTAGATCATATATCTAATGCCTGGCATTGTCATCGTGGAGTCATGGCATGTAACCATACTCTTTTCATAAAGTGTTGGGATCTTAATCCCTCAACTCATCAAGTACATTTCTACTTCTTAACAAATTCATTATCATGAATGTAGAATCTGGGTATTTGAACCCTCATCTCATCATAGAACACTTGTTACCATTTATTAGGTAACTTCATACCTGTAGGTCATCTGACCAAGAACATTATAATTCTTGCTACACAAAGCATTGCACATAGTTCTCAAGCTCATAAACAATCTAAGATAATTAGCATATTATGTGATACACAGGACTTATTAATTGTAGGTTACTTCTCATTAAGCAACGAAACATATGAAAGCTTAAAAGGCCTATAGAACATTTTCAATATACAGAACATCATAGCTCATACTTGGTTGTGCTCATCATCTCAACATATCTGCATGATTAATAATCATGATTACATTACATATTAGTATTATACAATACAAGGGTTATCTTATTACATCCATAACCCATTAATCTATATTTGAGCTTCACATAGTATTACTCTGTATTGGATCTTCACCTAGCATCACCATGTATTAGGGTTCACATAGCATTATCAATATGGATAACATAAGTAATCAATCATACTTATTTATTCTCATCATTCTCCCTTAAATGAATTATCAGCACATAACATGAGTTTCTCTCTCCTCTTTGCCAGAATATGATTACATCATAGTTTATAGGTTTGGATTAACCTTTTTGTAAGGCATGTTAGCCTACTCTCAACAGGGTACATAACATCTCAATGTAACCATTGACATGACACATCTTATGTATCATTCATCCAATTATATTGGACTTATAACACATCAAGGTATACTAGTATAGGGGTGTTGGGTGTGATATTTATCATATCATGATGTATTACTTCCATCAACACATTTATCTTACTTGAGTTCATACATTTAACTTGTATTAGGGTATTACCCATCCTAATACTTTATACAGCAGTTCATCACATTTATCATGTAATGTATTGGTCATTAACCTCTCACTTAGGTTATACAACCATTGCCAATACTATGGACTCATCCTTGAGTTTAAGAACTATTAACATAAGGATATCCATCATCAACCTCTTTAGGTGTTACATTTGTCAAAACATTTATCACTATTCCATTATTAGGAATAATATTCTCCATATTTATAATTTTGAGCATTCACATAGCATATTCCATACATTTATGGATTTCACATAATATTACTCTTCAATAGAGTTTTACATAATCATCCTTCTATATCAAGGATTCACCTAGTATTATGTGAGTTTAGGATTTCACAACACACCACCAAGTGATAGGACTTCACATAGAATTAGTAGCACAACCTTATATTAGGGTTTCATATAGCTTTATCCCATTTTAGGGATTAGGGTTTATCATTCCCATCCAAGTGGGGTTTATTTTCTTCATACTCAAATTAGGGTTAGGATATACAATTCCCATTAAATTAGGGTTTCCTTCATTTGTTACACTAAGCTAGGGTTACATCATCATCCTGGATTTATGATAACACTCATATTTTCCCTAGATTAGGGTTTCACACATAGCATTTCTCTAATTAGGGTTAGGAATCATTGATTAGGGTTTCATGATCTCATTATTATGGATCAAACCCTTATCACATAGCTTACTCATAAAGAGAGAATTAGGGCTTAATATATAAACATTCAGCATTCTCACTCTCTCTCTCATCCTCTTTAGGATGTTAAGTACACCAACATTAATCTAGGTCAACTCTTCACTTGGGTACACATATCTAGGGTTAACCTTCACAATTATTAGGATTACTTCCACTAATACCCTCAAATTAGGGTTAAGATTCATCAACCATCATAATTAGGGTTTCCATGATCTCACTATGAAGGATCATACCCTAATTAGACATACACATACATATTGGAGGTGTATTACTTGATTCTCATTCTTATAAGGAGCATTATCTCTCCTCTTTCTATCAGATGATGTTTACATCCCCCTTGATTAGGCTAAGTCAATTCAACCTTGACATCATGGGTTATGTCATTACTATTGTGATCATTAAGGCTTACTTGATCAAAGGGTATTGATCACTCTATCCCATCAAGGTACCTTTATAATGATCACCACTAATTATAACATGCATTAATCAACTAATTACTTGGTCCCTTAATCACTTTAGGGATCTATGAGGTTTAGGTTAATCAACCACTAAACCATCTTGACCACTAAGGCATCAAACAATCTTGACCTTTTTATACCTCAAATGGTCTTGTACACTAAACCCCCAAACGGTCTTGGACAGACCTTGAAACCATTTGGTGTTGAAGATCGTTTGGTCTTGTTGACTTTTGAAACCGTTTGGTAAAGTGCACACTCAAGACCATTTGGTCATGAAGACTGTTTGGCCAAGTTTGACTTTGAAACCGCATGGACACAATCGTTCTTGAAACTGCATGAGCACCAAACGGTTTGGGATCGTTTGGTCCCAAATGGTCTTGAGACTGTTTGGTCCCAAACGGTCTTGATACCATTTGGACCCAAACCATCTTGAGACAGTTTGGTCCAAACCACCTCAAAACCGCATGGACCAAAAAGTGTCTCAACCACTCCAATTGAGTTAGGGTTTCCAATGTTGAACCCCTCAATCGATCATGCAATGGTTATCCACTCATCAATTGAGTCAATTAGGTCAACCCTCAACTGATTTGACACTCAATTGACCCTCAATTTATCATCAAATAGGGCTTGTATCAATTGGATTAGGGTTTGGAAACGATTGCCCTTTAACATGTTTCAACATGAGTCTAATTGATTTGAAACCATTGAACCATCATCCAATTTGGACATGACCTGACCCCAAACGGTCTTGGGATCGTTTGTATGACCTCCAAACGGTCTTGAGACCGTTTTCTCAAGTCCACACCAAAAACTAACTCAACCAATTAAGGTTTGGCTCATTAGATTGATCACTAGGTCAACAATTAATTGTACTTCAACTTATTGCCTTTCAATCTTCAACCACTTAACCATAGTCAACCCTAGACCTCCAAACGGTCTTGGGTGACCCCAAAACGGTCTTGGGATCATTTGGACATCCTCAAAATGGTCTTGAGACCGTTTGCTCATTATATGATCATAAACCAAGTCATTCACTTAAGGGTTGAACCCTAGGTTTGGTCACCAAATCAGCACTTAATTGCTCATCAACTTAATATCATTGGACCCTCAATTGGTCAACCCTACTTAACCCTAGACCTCCAAACGGTCTTGGGTGATCACCAAACGGTCTTGAGACCGTTTGGGTGATCCCCAAATGGTTTTGAAACCGTTTGGGCCACTCAACCCAAACTTCAACCTAATACTATTATTCAAATCAGCAAATGACCCGATTAGGGTTTAGGTGACTAATGGGCCTTCAATTGGTGATTTACTTGGAATTACTTGATGTTTTTTGGTAGGTGATTAGTCTACTTTATTCACAACAGACCTGCAGATGGTTGACACCTGGTCAATGCCTCCAAACGGTCTTAGACCGTTTGCTTCCATGCGCTCTTGGTTGAAACTGTTTTCATTCAAACGGTTTGAAACCATTTGCTCCCAAACGGTTTGGGAAACCATTTGAGCAAGGTTAGAGACCGTTTGCTAAAGTTGCTTTTTGAATAAACATTGGTATTAACGTCATCATCTTCTACCTCATGAAAAGGGGCTGTTCTTCACGGAAATACTAGCAAGAACACCCAAAGGTGTCTAAAGAAGAAGATTTAAGCAACGATTTTAGGAAAGAAGGAAGCATCAACAAAGCTTAAGGGTTAGAGTTACAAAACCCACTTTTAGATCTGATCTAGAGCTCCAAGATTCGTAGCTTTAATGGTGGCTCGAGCTCCAGTAGTTTTCCAAGGTCTTTCCTCCACTTTTTGGATGAAGAAGATGGCTAGAAGGAAGAATCGTGTGAAAAACACCAATAAACCAACCTTGTTTTAGGGTTCCCACCATGAATTCGAGGTAGATGGTGATCCATACTTACCAAACCAGATTGATCGTCCTCCCTATGTTCCAGATCTATCCTTTGGTCGGCCAAGGAAAGAAGATAAGGAAGGGAGCTAAAGAAAACGATCCTTTGCTTTGTTGAAAAGGATGCTTATATATATTTATGGGTATTTTCAAGGAAAGTGAAAAGAAGAGGATTATCTCCTTTTATTTCCCAACTAAAACCACTAAATCTCCCTCCATTCCTTGGCCACGTTTGAACCTTCTATCCACATGAAAAACTCCTCTATTATCCAAGTTTTAAAGGAAAACATCATAATAAGTTGTATATATATATAAAAGGACCATTTGCTCAAATCTTGATTATTTTAATATCAAGATTATCTTTCCTTCTTGGTCATTCAAATGAGGCGCCCTTCTCATTCTATTTCCTCTAATTGATGCCAAGAAACATGAGAGATCATATAGAGGGTATAGTTCACATGTTGGACCCTAGGTTTTGGGTAAATTACACTTTACACCAAAACTAGGTTTTAAAGCATAAAGATTGCTCTACAAGCTATATCTTGGTGCTCAAGCTTGTGGAAACCTTACCACTACATCATATTCATTCCTAAGATGTCTCAACATCAGGGGAACATCTTATCATGTAACATTTGTAATTTAACCCCTCAACTTGGGTAATTTTCACTTTAGTCCAAAATAAGCAAACATTGCTTCAACATTGTTCAAATAGGACCAAAATTAAAACATAAGTTTCTCATGAGTCCTAATTACTTTTCCCAAGATAAGATTAAGCATCTACTCAACCTTATTAGGCAAAACATCTAGGGTTAACACATAACCCAGGTCAGGGATGTTACAATAAAGACCCTTAGTTTGTGCATATTGTGAATTGTCTTGTTTGTAAGGAGCTGCCTAATGATTGGGGGTATCAGGAAAAGAAGAAATTTTTCCATTCTCTACGTTATTATTTTTGGGAGGATCCTATCTTGTTGAGACAATGCAGGGATGGTATTTTGAGAAGATGTGTTCCAGAGAGCAAATATGAGAATGTGTTGAAACACTGTCACACACTACCTACAGGAGGGTACCACGCTAGTTCTAGGATAGCTACAAAAGTTCTAGAAAGTGGTTTGTATTAGCCAACGTTGTTCATTGATGCAAACGACTTGGTGTGGAGGTGCAACACGTGCCAACGGTCTCGTAACATATCCAAGCGGCTGGAGATGCCCCTGAATGTGTTCCAAGAGGTAGAGGTTTTTTATTTGTGGGGAATAGATTTTATGGGACCCTTTGTGTCCTCTAATTCCTACCTTTATATATTGTTGGCCGTCGACTATGTGTCAAAGTGGGTAGAAGCAATTCCAACCCGCACCAATGATGTTGTAGTTGTATGCAAATTTTTCAAAGATCACATTTTCTGCAAGTTTGGAGTGTCTAGGATGATCATTAGTGATGGGGGAACTCATTTCACTAATCGCAAGTTTGGGGTACTTTTGAGCAAGTATGGAGTGACGCATCGGGTGGGTACACCCTATCACCCACAAACTCAATGACAAGTGGAGATATCAAATAGAGAGATTAAGATGATCCTTGAGAAGACGGTGTCGTCAAGTAGGAAAAATTAGAGTGAGTTATTGGTTGATGCACTTTGGGCCTAGAGGACGGCCTACAAGACACCCATAGGAACCACACCCTTTAGGTTAGTTTATGGTCTAGCATGTCATCTTCCTGTGGCATTAGAACATAAGGCTCATTGGGCGTTGAGAAGGCTAAATTTTGATCTTGATGAAGTCGGGAAGATGAGAAGGTTGGAATTGAATGAACTTGATGAACTAAGATGGAATGCCTATGAAAATGCTAGATTGTACAAGGAAATAACAAAGCAAATTCATGACTGGCATATAGAAAGGAGGGTATTCTATCCAGGAGAGAGTGTCTTGATTTTCAATTCTAGGCTAAAATTGCACCCTGGGAGACTCAGGTCTAGATGGAGTGGACCATTTATCATAGAGAAGGTGTTCCCACATGGGGCTGTGAGAATCAAAGAGGGAGAGAGAACCTTCTTAGTGAATGGACAGAGATTGAAACACTACTTTGGGGAAGATTTCACTAGAAAAGCAGATGAGGTGAAACTCATCGCTCCCATTTGATCTTGAGCTTTAGAGTTGTCTAGCCTAGGACATTAAACGAGGGTGCTTGTTGGGAGGCAACCCAACCATTAGGATGTTTGTTTTGTGCATTTTTCTTTAATTCGTTTCATAGTACTTAGTTTTTGTAAAAAATGATACCCTGACTCATTTGTTCAGTGTGCAGGTTGTGGCTGAGTCGGTGCCACCGAGTCACGGTCAGTGAGATGGGCATTTTGGTTGATATAAGTCGGTGTCGCCGACTTCCAAGTCGGTGCTACCGACTTCTCTGAAGAAAGTGCAGAACTTGGATGTGTTTAACTGATAAACCAAGTCAGTACCATCGACGTATAAGTCAGTGGCACTGACTCAGCATGGGTCCCAGGCATGTGTCGGTCTAAAAAAAGAGTTGATCATCATGTTGGTACCACTGACCCTGATGTCGGTGCCACCGAAGGCTAGACACATCGATCCGTGGGCAACCTTGATCTATGGCCCAGATGCATCCATGAGGATTATCCCAAGTTGTGATCCCGCCCAAAAGTCGGTGCCACCGACTCATCAGCAATCCAGAAAAATGAGGATCACGCACCGACAACCGTTGGTGCACCGAGGACGTGGATTTAGTCCCGAAAGTCGGTGTCAGCGACTCCAAGTCAGTGCCACCGACTCTATCACAGCAGGTCGGTTCTGGCCCTATAAGAAGGGGGTGTAGTTTGATTATTCTTCACAACTTGAAGAATCACACTACCCCGAGCATGAGCGGTTACCTTGAGCATCTAGAGGCTACATCGAGCTCCTTCTTTCTCAATCTTTTTCCCCACTTGCTCAGTCATCATTGTAACATCCCTGACCTGGGTTATGAACTTGTTCGGTTTTAGGGGAGGCAAAGAAGGCAGCGGAAACAAAAATTTTCTCCCCCAAACCCAGAAAAAGGAAACGCGTCAACGTCTATACAATAGGAAAGGATGGTTTGTGGAATCATACCTTGTCCCGAGGCTTTCTCGGCGACAATACCTCGCGGCTTGCACGGTCTTCACCTCCAGTCTTGGACGGTGTCTGTGCAGCTCCTGGTCGTACCGGGACTGACGACTCCTCCTCTCACCGGGACTGTCGGGATTGACAGTTATCCTCCTGAGCGGAAGAAACCTCCCCCCTCTGAAGTAGTCCACACAGACCACCTGGAACTCCAATCTCCTTGTCCCACAAGGAATTAGAAGGAGTCGCACCCTCCTATTGACGTACTAGTCGCCAACACACTCTCCTGCCTCCAGTTGCAACTGCAGTTGTCTTTCCCTTGCTGCGCCTCCCTTTACGGGTAGCACTTGCCCGGGCTCTCTCTCGGTTACCAAACCCAGAGAGAACGACAACTTTCCAGAGCAACTGGTTGCACTGAGTTGTACCTTGAGAAGCCCCCAATACCCCTATATATATAGGAGGGTCATGGGACAGGGTTCTCTATCCCGGGCAATGCAGGACTAAAAAGCAGGAGTAGAAGGGTACGAGATTTTCCACAAAAGCAACCAACTCGCAACCTAAATCGATCGTTTCATAACTGAAACGGTCGGTTGGGGAACTGTACCGGTCGGTTGACACCTCAACCGATCGGTTGGTGGTCCTGGTCGGTTCCCAGTTGTCTTTCCTTCTTTTGTTTCTAATTGGTATCAAATACCAATCCTATTTCCCAATCAAATTGGGCAATTGAAACAAAAGGAAAATTTTCGCCAATCTTACTTTCCCAACTTGCTCGGTTGCACCAGTTGAATCGATCGTTTCAACACTTGAAGAAATCGGTTCACCCTGATCTTGAGCCGATCGGTTCAACAGTTGAGACGACCGGTTCACCATGCTCATCCGATTAGTTCATCACATGAGCCGATCGGTTGGGAGTGCAGATTGTGAAGAATCAGTCAATTGCAATTTCAATCAATCTGATACTCCAATCAATGTGTCCAACACCTTGAACATTATGATATTGAGCTATCAATTGATTGAGTGTTTAATTGAACTACTAAACTCCTTTAGTAATCAATCTAAAAATTTCTTGTGGACAAAACTCCTCTTCCAGGTTAAATCATATATGTGTGACCCTGTAGGTCCATTTCACGTTGGCAGTGAAAGTCCATAACACTTATGACTTCACAAGCAAAGAGGGGTGCCTAGTCACACATCAGTGCTACCCAAGTGAAAGTAGAAAGCTAGAGAACAACTTTCAATCCTATAATCCATGAATGGTGTTACAACGAATGTATAATTCCTTTGTCACTGATATCCCGAATGAACTCGAGGCATGGAACAGTCATCCTATCAACGTTCATTCACTTTCTTGATCTCAGAGTAGATTGAACGAGATATGTATGACATCAATATCACATATTGATTCACACATGCGTGCGCATGCCTAACTCAATCCTACTCATCAAGTGGCCTTGGATATCAAACTCCCTCGGGAGGGGAAAATCCCATATCTATCACTCACCCCTCAAAAGCCCCATGTGTCAAAGCCACCCAATCATCACCTTTATAACAACCCATGTTTCAGGACTACGTTTGATGATGTCAAAGTGTGCCCAACAACATGTGTTTAGTGTACTGATTTCAGGTCAAAGAATCACACTCACCACCATCACTGTGAGTACTGATTGTGACTACCATGTCATGGTTCCATGTGTCAAACTCGCGGTGGGTCTGTCTGGTACACTTGTTCTCTAACAAGTACCTATGTATTTTGTTTAATATCTCTATATCATGACTAATGAGATTTTGTCATCAACCAACACCACAATCTAGTCTTGTGTGTCACTGTTGTCTATCTACCTTCCACAATGACATCCGACTAGGGACATAACAAGAATGTACAAACTCTTAGCATCTGTACGATCTCATTGTTCAGGTCTTGAACCTGAAGGCATACGTCATTGAGTACTGTCATTCTCTAGACATTCAATATGTTCTATCACTATCTCATATGACTGAACCAGAAATAATTGGAAGCTTGCCTTTGATGTTTATCAAATCAATCTTAATGTATCCCACCAATCATCCTATGATTGGCTCTCAGGGCATACATACCAACAGACTCCCACTTGAACTGCGAGCCAATCACCCTTGAATCATATTCATAGTGATCTTCAAACATGTCCCACATGTTACTGTGCTCTAGTGCCAACATAGTGAGTTATGGAAACACCTTGCCAATGTCAATATAAATTGCATGTCTCACATCTCTTCATTGTACGTCACACGTATGAGATGGAGTTGTCGTAATATGTGACCTAGTATTCCTTTTCTAACCTTTAGCCACATTGCATGATCAAGGATTCCATACTTGTCATCAATGAGCGGGATATCTATAAGTTCATCACATGAACTTCCAGATCCATATAGTATCCACTGTTGTTCTCCAACACATAGATACTTGGCATTTCCTTTTAAATGGTTTTATTGGAACACTTCCAATTATCAACAAACTTTCACTTTTATATATCCTATATATATTTTGCGATTAATTTTCTATCCTTTTGTAAGTTCGCATCAATGTAACTCTTTACATTGAACTCTTCCTTATCTCCATAGAAATAGTACTTCTCAAGTACTTATCAAGTAACCCTTACTGGAAGCAGACAGACATCCACTCGTCATGTCCCACATACGAGTTATCAGGATGAGCATATCATATTGTCATGTCATACATACAAAATGTTGAATGCATTTTATTCTTGCCATGTCTATACATGCAAGATAATGGGATGATTACATACATGATAGATCCATATCTATTCTTAGTGTTCCCATTCTCCATAAGAATTGGACACTTTTCCTTGGGATACTAACTCCATGTAACATGGACAAGTTTTCTCCCACTGAATCTGTGCATACTTAACCCTTCAGTAAAGATTGCCAATGTATGCTTTCTCTTTTCAGGTCAAGAGGTTTTTGAGAACTATCTCTATAGATCTCTATTCCTATCATATAGGAAACATCTCTATCTTCCTTAAAGATAATTTCCACTTTTGGATTTCCATTCTAGAACATTTCATTTCACATCAATATGTGGAATGTGAACACGCTCCCACTAAATCACAGATCCCTTCTTTATCTTTGACATATCAGTCAAACCCTTTGACTATATCATCAAAGTAAAGATCCAATTCTGAGTTGCTTGTACTCAATCAATCACATTGATTAGTCCATTGTAACTTATAGACTTCATTTGCATTAGTGGATTCATAAACCTTATAGGTTGTGTCACGTACACATCCTTGTTTTATTCCTCATAGGAATGCGGTTTTAGTATCCATATGCCAAATGTCTTAGTCATTAAGTTTCAATCAACAAGCATCATCCTTCTTAAAATGTTATCCATGTGTCTTAACGCTTAAGACTTATTTGCACTTATGGATTTCCATCCAATGGGCGCTACCATCAAGGTCGTACCTTATGGTTGACATGGATGTCATTTAGTATGTAATGGTCATAAACCATAACTCAAAATTTGGTTCCTCATATTCATCTAGATAGTTGACTTATCACATGAACAACTCATCATTTAGATAAATGAGGTGTATCTTTCAAGGATATAAGAAATTTCAACTCCTTGTGATTCTTAATGTCCTTTATTAGTGTGGGGTATTCTTTTATTAAGAAGAATTCAGTTATTTGATAATCATTCTCTAACTCTTTAGAGTATGATTCCTTCTTGATTTAGACATCACCATGCCTTAATCATGAGTTCACTATGATACACAATCATAATCACTCATAAGGATCTCAAACATTTGGTCCAAGTATTTCATTCTTTGATGTCATCAAGAATTAACACTTTGCACTTCATATATGATAATCTTGAACACTTCAAGATATTCATATTGGTATTTCTCTAAATACCATTTGAAGTATTAGCATTTGTTCCAATAGGTATGTAAATACATCACATGTATTATACCTAATAGGATAATCATTCTCCCACTACCTTTAGTGAAGATTGATTAATCATGTCCAAGGTATTCATGTCTCTTACTGGTTCTCTAACCAAAATAGTCTAGATTTATCCATCACATGGAAACTACAAATGAATTTCTCATGATTGATGCTAATTTTATTGTTTGAGTTATCTATAACTTTTAGGTATCATTTTATCTTAAGCATATCAAATACCACAAGATAAATAAGGCATTGCCACAAAGATCACATCTTTATAAATTGAAACATCTCTTTATTGATTGCAAACATTGTCATACAATATGCAAAAATAAAGTGTTTCTATCTATTGGCAAATATGAAATAGCAGTTCATAACTGTATTACATGCCTTTTAGGCTGAAAATAAACTAAAGTACTCCTATCTATGGTGGCAACACTTTCCCCAATTATGAGTGCTTTACACTTTACATCTTGGTATCATATACCTCAAAAAGTGTTACAAGTTTACTTTCATGACACCTTTAAGTAGAGACGTCCGTCGCCTCCTTCTTCTTTTGTTCTTCTAGATAGAGAGGACAATTCCTTTTCCAATATCCTAGATTTTGACAATGGTGGCAATTTCCTTTCTTGGTCACGCCTCCCTTGGCCTTGAGAGTTGAAGATGTCTTGGGCTCCTGGCTAGCATCAGAACCTTTCTTAGCTTTGCCCTTGCCCTTATGCTTGGACTTGCCTTTCTTGCTTGTGATCACCATCACGGACTTAGGCTTGTCCTTCTTCATCTGTAACTCGGCTGTCCTCAACATGCCCAACAACTCTGACAGTGACCTATCAAATTTGGTCATGTTGTACTTCATCACAAACTGACTGTAGGATTCTGGCAACGATTGCAGTATCACGTCAATAGCCAACTCTTGGCTTAGTGGAAATCCCAGTCTTTGCAGGTTCTCCACATACCCAATCATCTTGAGTGTGTGAGGACCAACTGGATCTCCTTCTGTCATGACGCACTTGAACAGTGCCCTTGAGACATTGTATCTCTCGTGTCGTGCCTGATCTTCATACATGTTCCTGAGATGTTGAATCATCTCAATGACACCCATGTTCTCATGTTGTCTCTGCAACTCATGGTTCATAGAACACAAAATCAAGCACTCAGCATCAATGGCATCATCAGAATGCTTCTTGTAAGCATCCCTTTCTGTCTTTGGTGCATTAGGAGCGGGTTCCTCTGGAATTGGAGTATCCATGACATAGAGCTTTCATTCTTGAGTGAGAACAATTCTCAATGTCCGATACCAGTCGTGGAAGTTTGTCTCATTTAGCTTGTCTTTGTCAAGGACCGATCGCAAAGAAAAGTGATTGTTGTTTGTTGCCATTTGTACTACAAAAGAAAATTATGCAATTTTAGTCCAAAAACTCATTTTTGACTTATTTGATTGATTTGAAAATTTGACGATATAATTAGGCCTTTAATTAATTATCTCTCCCATTATTTTATTCAAATTGATAGCCCTCACCATTAATTCGTAAGATTGCAGCGTACAACCTTCTAGTGGGCAAGATCCTGAAATCTTCTAAGTCATGGACCAGCTAGGGTTGTCACCCACAACATAGATCTCTCAGGTAGGCAACTCTTGCCAATTGCATCACATGCAACTCTTGATAAGATGTCATATGCAACTCCTTGCCATGATCATCTCCATGCCTCAAGGTGCTAGATCCTATCTAGGTCACCTTGTGAAGTCCGACCCAAAGCAAACACGATGAATATGCACCCTGCTTGGGCAGACCCACACATTCATCCTTCACGCTTCCACGAGATAAACGGTGCACCACGCTTGGGTGTGCCCACACTTGGTCGATCAAGCTTTTCACGTGTGTCGCATTTGGAAGGCATCTAAAACTTAATATTTAATGAGGGATTTGGTTTTTATATACATATACATATCCAATCACCACAATACATAGTACGTATCATATACATGCTATATCCCACAGAAAACATGCAAAATGATAAAAGCAATGATTATGGCCGTCCTAATGTGATTCCTCGAGCCAAGAGGAATCATGGTCATCTAGGTCTACATCACATGCAACCTGTACAAGATGAACTCTGTGCTTTGCCTTTCGAGTAGATCAACTCATCACATGACTGACTTCATTCTGGCACAGTCGTCTGGTGCCACCAGCCGATCGGTTGGCTCCTCCAACCGATCGGTTTGCCTGGTCGTCGTGCATCTCATCATGGCCGCCACCCGCTCGTCTCACTCCTCAAACCGGTCACCAACCGATCGGCTCACTCCTTGAACCGATTGTCTGGAACGTCAACTGATCGGTTCACGCCTTGAACCGATCGTCTCAGCTGTCGTCAGGATGTCCGCCGGTCTTCGACATAACAGGAAATAAAATCTATCCTATTTTACATTGCAAAAGAGAAACCTCGAGTTACATTCGAGGGGAGCAATGGTAGGAAAGAAGTCTGGAATTATTTCGAGTTACATTAGGAATAGGAGAAGGAAGATCGGTGCGCAGACCGAGATGCAAGCAACCACATACAACCATACACAGATAGGGTTTATTGGCCATAACCACGCTATACATCCACCACAAAACTCATTTAAGGGTGACGCGTATCGAGTGCATTAATAATATATATCATATATGTAAAATTGGGATTTGTGGATTTAGGATTGGACATGCATAAAGCCAGTTTTATTCGCATCGTATGCAATAAATAAAGTCGACAAACCAAAATCGATCATATCGATATTCCTAAAATATAGAGCAGTTGACGTGGCTCTGATACCACTGTTGGGTTTTAGGGGAGGCAGAGAAGGCAGCGGAAACAAAAATTTTCTCCCCCAAACCCAGAACAAGGAAACGTGTCAACGTCTATACAATAGGAAAGGATGGTTTGTGGAATCATACCTTGTCCCGAGGCTTGCTCGGTGAAAATACCTCGTGGCTTGCGCGGTCTTCACCTCCAATCTTGGACGGTGTCTATGCAGCTCCTGGTCGTATCGGGACTGACAAGTCCTCCTCTCACCGGTACTTTCGGGATTGACAGTTGTCCTCATGAGCGGCAGAAACCTCCCGCCTCTGAAGTAGTCCACACGGACCACCTGGAACTCCAATCTCCTTGTCCCACAAGGAATTGGAAGGAGTCACACCCTCCTATTGACATACTAGTCGCCAACACACTCTCATGTCTCCAGTTGCAACTGTAGTTGTCTTTCCCTTGTTGCGCCTCCCTTTGCGGGTAGCACTTGCTCGGGCTCTCTCTCGGTTACCAAAACTAGAGAGAACGACAACTTTCCATAGCAATTGGTTGCACTGAGTTGTACCTTGAGAAGCCCCAAATACCCCTATATATATATGAGGGTCATGGGACAGGGTTCTCTATCCCGGGCAATGCGAGACTAAAAAGCAGGAGTAGAAGGGTATGAGATTTTCCACAAAAGCAACCAACTCGCAACCTCAACCGATCGTTTCATAACTGAAATAGTCGGTTGGGAACCTGAACCGTTCGGTTGACACCTCAACCAGTCGGTTCACAAGTGAACCGGACGGTTGGTGGTCCTGGTCGGTTCCTGATTGTCTTTCCTTCTTTTGTTTCTAATCGGTATCAAATACCAATCCTATTTCCCAATCAAATTGGGCAATTGAAACGAAAGGAAAATTCTCGCCAATCTTACTTTCCCAACTTGCTCGGTTGCACCACTTGAATCGATCGTTTCAACACTTGAAGCAATCGGGCCCTGATCTTGAGCCGATCAGTTCAACATTTGAGCTGACCGGTTCACCATGCCCAGCCGATCGGTTCATCACATGAGCTGATCGGTTGGGAGTGCAGATTGTGCAGAATCAGTCAATTGCAATTTCAATCAATCTGATACTCCAATCAATGTGTCCAACACATTGAACATTATGATATTGACCTATCAATTGATTGAGTGTTTAATTGAACTACTAAACTCCTTTAGTAATCAATCTAAACATTGCTTATGGACAAAATTCCTCTTCCAGGTTAAATCCTATGTGTGTGACCCTGCAGGTCCATTTCTCGTTGGTAGTGAAAGTCCATAACACTTATGACTTCACAAGCAAAGAGTGGTGCCTAGTCACACATCAGTGCTACCCAAGTGAAAGTATAAAGCTGGAGAACAACTTTCAATCCTACAATCTGTGAATGGTGTTACAGCGAATGTATAATTCCTTTGTCGCTGATATCCCGAATGAACCCGAGGCATGGAACAGTCATCCTATCAACGTTCATTCACTTTCTTGATCTCAGAGTAGATTGAACGAGATATGTATGACATCAATATCACATATTGATTCACACATGCGTGCGCACGCCTATCTCAATCCTACTCATCAAGTGGCCTTGGATATCAAACTCCCTCAGGAGGGACAAATCCCATATCTATCACTCACCCCTCAAAAGCCCCATGTGTCAAAGCCACCCAATCATCACCTTTATAACAACCCATGTTTCAGGACTGCATTTGATGATGTCAAAGTGTGCCCAACGACATGTGTTGAGTGTAGTGATTTCAGGTCAAAGAATCACACTCACCACCATCACTGTGAGTATTGACTGTGACTACCATGTCATGGCTCCATGTGTCAAACTCACAGTGGGTCTGTCTGGTACACTTGTTCTCTAACAAGTACCTATGTGTTTGGTTTGATATCTCTATATCATGACTAATGAGATTCTATCATCAACCAATACCACAATCTAGTCTTGTATGTCATTGTTGTCTATCTACCTTCCACAATGACATCCGACTAGGGACATAACAAGAATGTACAAACTCTTAGCATCTGTATGATTTCATCGTTCAGGTCTTGAACCTGAAGGCATACGTCATTGAGTATTGTCATTTTCTAGACATTCAATCTGTTCTATCACTATCTCATATGACTGAACCAGAAAGAATTGGAAGCTTGCCTTTGATGTTTATCAAATCAATCTTAATGTATCCCACCAATCATCCCATGATTGGCTCTCAGGGCATACATACCAACAGAACTAACCCTAGGTGTTTTTATTAAATATGGGATTAGATGCTTGTGGTTATCTTGTGTAATGTAATTAAAGCTTTTGAGGAACTTATATTTCCTTTTCATTCCTTTTTAAACAATGTTGTAATATTGTTTTGTTAATTTTGAACTAATGTGCAAATTACCCAATTTGAGGGGTTAACTTGTGAATTGCACATGTTAAGATGTTCCTCTAATGTTGAGACATCATAAGAATGAATATGATGTAGTGTTATGGATTCTCCAAGCTTGAGCACCAAGATGTAGCTTGCAGAGCAATCCTTGTGCTTTAAAACCTAGTTTTGGTGTAAAGTGCAATTTACCAAAAACATAGGGTGCAACATGTAAAATATACCCTCTAGAGTATCTCTCATGTTTCTTGGAATCAAGTAGAGCAAATAAAATGAGATGGGTGCCTCATTTTAATGATCAAGTAAGAAAGATAACCTTAATATTTAAATAACCAAGTTTTAAGCAAAATGACCCTTTTTATTATGCAACTTAGTAAGGTGTTTGGTTTAGTTACCTTTTAACCTTGGGAAAAGGAGCAGCTTTGTATAAGGAAAGAAGGAGGAAACGTGGCCAAGAAGTGGAAAAGGACTTTGGGGATATGTTTGAGAAATAAAAGAGATAAACTTCTTTTCCTTGAAAATATCCAAAAATATATAAGCACCCTTTTTCCACAAAGCAAGGGAACGTTTCCCTTAGTTTCTTTTCTCATCTTCTTGCTTTGGCCAACTAAGGAGAAGCTCAGGAGCAGAGGAAGGACGACCAAGTTGGTTTGATAAGTTTGGACCACCATCTATCCCAAATTCATGGTGAAAATCCTAATACAAGGTTGGTTTGTTAGTAATGACCACAATAGTAATGACACAACCCATGATGTCAATGTTGAATTGACTTAGCCTAATCATTGAGATGTAAATATCATCTTATAGAAAGAGGAGAGAGAAGACTCTTTATATGAATGAGAATCAAGTAATATGCTTCTAATATGTATGAATACATCTAATCAAGGTATGATCCTTTATAGTGAGATCATGGAAACCCTAATTATGATGGTTAATGAACCTTAACCTAATTTGAGGGCATTAATGGAAGTAATCCTCATACATGATGATGGTATGATATCAATTCATTGCAAATGTGAATAGTAAACCCTAAGTCTAGGGTAATGTGATGTAATGTGAATAGTAAACCCTAATATAGGGTGATGTGATGATATGAACAGTAAACCCTAATTCTGGGATATGCTTTTAAGCATGAAACTCTATGATTGAAGTATGAAATAAGGAATCACTATTCCTAATTAAGATAAAGGGGTTGAATAACCCTAATTGAATTGAATAGGGAAAACCTAACCCTATTAAGGGCATAGTGGTACAACCCTTGAATTGAAAGGTTATCTCTGTTTTGCAATATGTTGATATAGAGATAAATTGCCTATGATCAAATGTGTTAATTATGCAGGCTTTTATGAAATGGTGAACATAGTCAGGTAAGGGATATGATGTCATATTTATTAAAGCACTTTATACGCTTTGAAAGTAATGATATGCTATGTTGCCTAGTGAGAGGTAACATATGAGATTGATAGGCTGTGATAGCCATGAGAAATATCTACATTGTTACAATCAAGGTCATAGTGTTAAAATGACGTAATGTCTATATGTTATTTGGTAACAAGTGTTATGATGATCTAAGGGTTTGAATACCCATGTTCATGAATCATAATGATGAGATGGTTAGGGATTGATATCCAGTGTTAACAATATGTGACTTAAACTTGATACAATTAGTACTCTTTCTTTATAGCAATTGTTTTAATGGTTTATGTTTGAAAACATGCCTGATGCTAAAAGAATGCTATAATGTACTTAAATAATCAAGTATAATGATATCATGTAGAGCCCTGGCCATAGATCCATCATTTTCAGAAGTTAAATGATGGTGAAACAAGTTTTCCTAAGGGAACTCCTGGAGAGCATACTTTTGAGTATGTGGGGGTTATGGATGTGAATATCCTTACGTCCTAATGTAGGAATTGATGTGAGATGAACCCTTAAATCTCTGAATCCTTCATTATATGTTTATGCCGGGAGGATGTATCACTAATCTCCCGATGATGTTGTTAATGTCGCATCGATGTGAGATAAACAAGAAATCCCTCGATGGCGAAGAGAGTACAGAACGCCATTGTAACTCTAATAGCAAAGTTACTTCTCAATGTTATTCCTTTATTGCAATAACAATGCTTCTGGTAGAGAGTTATAACTCTCACTGGGACAATTATTCAAATTGTCTCACCCCTGTGGGATTCGACTTTTTAGGTAGACGCCGAGGACGAAGGAACCCATCAGTGGGTGAGCAACAACAACAGCAGCAGCAACATCAGGGACAGCAGTGATCCTCAGGTGGAAACACTATCTGTAAAGCCTTTTAGATAGAATGTCCTATGTGTCGTCTCTGTACTCTCAGGTCCTAGGAGTCGGTAGATGTTTAAAGTAGATCTGATATTTTTGGCTTAATGCCTCGAGATTTTTGTATCTTGCCTGGTACAGCTAACAAGATAGTTGATGTTTGTAATTCTCGAGATGTGATATTACAGAGATATAATGACGGATCATTCTGTAAACAACTTATCATGTTTCTTTATGAAAGAGTTTTATCATTTATAGATCTCTTTACGAAAAGTTTTAATTTTTAATGAATTCCCATAATTCCGCTGCTAGTTAATCGCTTCTACATTCGTTGATCTTGTTTTTCGAGAAGTCGGTCGTCTCAATCATGGCCAGACGAGGAGGACCCCCTGGCGCTCTGATCCCACGACCATGCATTAGTCATCCAATGATAGGGGTGCGGAAGGTTTATGAAGAACTCGCAAAGCGGTCATTTGCACCCACAAAATATGGCGACCATCAACTACTGGAGGACATGGGCTTCGCCGACGATATGGTGTACGTGCTCAAGAAACAAGAATGGGATAGAAGATCTGTCAACCCAATCTTTGGTGGGTGGCCGGAATATAAAGAAATCATCATCGAGTTCATGGTGTCTCTGGAGATGGTGGTCACCCCTGATCAAGCACGTCCGTCAAGCGGCGAGTGGAGAGAGGGGAGGGTAAATTTTCACCTCTACAACACCAACTATTCCCTCACTCCCTGGGTCTTCAATGACATTTACGGGTGGCCGCACATGCCATGTCGTCAGCCAGAGAATGTCAATCTGGATGCCATCTGGAAGGACTTTGTAACAATGTCGGAGGGCAAAAGACTTAATTTTCATCACAGTTCGTTGGCAGATTTTGAGCATCCATTTATTCTGGTTCTCCATCGGATGCTGACAAACACGCTATCTTCCAAGTCAACCCAGGCATAAGCAAAAGTACAAGTATTGGACTTGTACTTCTTATATCAACTCATGGAGGGAAATCCAGTTAACTGGGGAGCGTTCTTTCTCCAGCACATCATGCAAGTGTGGCGTAATGTCAGGTGGGATACACCTATTCTGTTTGGGGGACTCATCACCTCCATTGCCATTCATTTGGGCCTTGACTTGTCTACTATGGAGCCGTTGAACTCTAGGTTGAGCATCGACCGCCTCCACTTTAGGCAAGCCGACCTCATCACTGTGGAAGCCGATATCATCTATGCCACATGCTCGGTCGATGATACCTTCTACCAGCATCGACTCCCTGATCCCATATTCAACATCAGGGGTGTTGGACACTATAGGTAGTCGGCTCTGGGCAATGATGGAAATGATGGACAACAACAAGCTCGGGCTGAAGAGGAAGATGCAGGTAGCGATGACGTGGAGGAAGTGGAAGCAACCATTCCTGTACGACATAGAGTGGCTCCGAGGAAGTGTCCTCGCCATTATTTTGCATCATCATCTTCTGCCCCATCGCCCTCTCATGAAGGAGAGGATGCCTATTCTATGGCAGGTATGTATAGCATGTTGCAGGATATCCAGACGTAGCAACAACAGCAAACCCAATCCCTGACTGGCATTGAGGACATTCAAGGGAGGTTGTATACAAACCAACAGGCAATCTATGAAAATGAACACCTTCTCTTGGCCAACCAAGAGAATATACATCAGCGTCTGCAGCGGATGGAGGCTTGTCAGCAGCCTTTCTTTGATAACTACTGGAGCCATGGACATTTTGGAAGTTACCTGATGCCGCCGGACATGCCACCATTTGATCAGACCTTCCAGGGGATGTTTTCTCCCCAGGATACACAGCCACCTCCACCACCATTTTGAGTCGGGTATCACTATTCCACCTCTTGAGTTACGATATTGACTATGAGGCCATAGTCATATTCAAGCTTGGGGGGGTGCTAGAACAACTTCTGTCTTAGCTTTTATTTTCTGTTATCTTAGTTTTTTGTTTTAGTTATTTTGCTTCATTTCGAAGGGAAAAAACTTAGTGTTTGTTAGTTTTTCTGTTATGTAGGATCCACAGGCTATCTAGTGTAATCTGTGGAGAAGTAAATGCATGGTTTCTGTGAAAATATCAATCTCTGGGTTGGGTGCAATTTTGTGAAGTAAATCTAAAATTTGTGAGTTGATCTTGTGAGTAAGAGAGTCACACAACTGAGGAAGTGCCTAAGTAAGTCAGATTTAGGACATTAAAGCATAAATGACCATCTAATTTGTCTAAGAAAGTGATTGACAAGGATTGTTGAGCCTAAACTGATCAAACACTAATGTGACCTTAAATTCAAATTCAAGAATGAAATCTCGTGATTACCCTATATACAGATCATTAGAGAGGAACATATGATTTACTCTGAAGGTTATATCTCTTAGTCGTGTGATCTCATCCACCGCATACATCTGATTTACACCCCAGTATAAGAGGATTGAGTACACATTATCACTCTTTCTTTTTTATTGCATTTACATTGCATAATAGACTTTGCATAATAGTTGTTTGTTTTTGCTTGCATTAGTGAAAAATGAAAAAAATATAGAAAAATATACATACACAACAAGAAAAGAAAAAAAAGTGTGCATGTCATTTAGTTGCATAACATCTTTGTTCATATAGTTACAACTGCATTACATAAAGCATATAGTATCATCATGTGCTAGACAGTCTTCTAAAACACAAGAAGGTAGTGACTTTGCCCATACCCTTGAAATAAAGAAGAAAAATAGTGTCTTGATTTAAAAAAAAAATGTAGTGTAAGTAGAAGCCCGTAAAAAAAAGGATTGAGTCGAGTTTTAGAAAGTGAAGGAGAAAGGGAATAGTCCTACCTATATCATAAGGAAGAATTAGTACATGATTTAGTTTTGTAGAAATTTTGTCTTAATTTGAGATGAAATAATAGTTGCATGCATCATTTCACCACAATGATTAGGCATAAGGAGCATTCTAAAGTTGCATCATCATAGGCTTATCATAATTGTGATTGCATGAATGATTTTATGTGCTCATGATTCTTCCATAGCCATACATTCTAACTACCCATTACTCTTATTGGTAGGCCACTCAATTGATTTTCTCCTGATTCATTATCTATCAGGAGAACTACTTCCATCTAGATGGTCGGTAGAGAAAAAGGGCAACGTAGATAGGAGCTCACACGATGCACCAAGTATGAACCGAATGAGTTTATCATATTAACTGCTTTAATCGATAGTGTTTCATTGATTGGGGGACGGACATCTTGGATAGAGATTTTTGGTCGCTTATAGGGCAGTTAGTGTTCAGTGGTCAGTGAAGGCCGAAAGGAGGACCGAAAGGTGGAGATTGTTTTAGATGTACCTTATGCATGGTGTCCTTTTGCTGACTTATCTCAATCAGATCCAAAGGTTTTGTTGCTCGAGGACGAGAAAGATTCAGCTTAGGGGAGTTTGATGCACGGGTTTTGAGTCACTTTTACATGTCGATTTTATATGTGTTTTGTACACTTATTTGTCATTTCTTTGTTTATTTGCATAAATCACTATTGTTGGAATGTACACTCTATTTGCATCAAATCATGCTTGTTTCATCATATTTATATGATTTTATACATTCTGTGGACTTATACTTGATTATCTGCATTTTTTCAGGTATATTATGCATAGTGCAGAGTCGGGACCACCGATGTGGCATCAGTGGTCAGGCAGAAATCGACCAAAGGAGTCGGTAGCACTGGCCACTAAGTCGGTACCACTGAGACAAAGCTTTAGCGATGGAGGCAATCGCCCAGATGAGTCGATGGCATCGACCACACAGGTTGGTGCCACCGAGTTAGCTTCAGTGAGAAAGGGAGAAAACGTGCCTTAGCTTGGTGCCACTGACATTCCAGTCAATGGCATTGACTCAGCCAGAGATCAATAAAAGCCTGATACAGTCGGTGCCACTGACCACCAAGTCAGTGACACTGACTCTGTCAGATTTTAGTAATCTGAACTGGCCGACCTGATCCAACAGTTCATATTAGATGGTACCGTAAGTGACCTAGGATAAAAAGGGAGGTCGGCCGTACAGAAAAGGATTATCATGTTGCATGACACGAAAGCTAAGAGAGGGAGGAGGAGCAAAGAACGGAGCCGAAGGACTATATCTGGGTAATTCAAGCACCTCCGACGGATGAGTTTGTTGGTGGAAGGCTGCAATCTGCGCAACTGAAGAGGAGGATCATTCGTTTGTATTTCCTAGCAAGGGGTTACTCGAGTTTCTCCATGTTTCTCCCGTTTTTCTACTTTTCCTCTATGTTTGCATTATTGAAAACGATGCGGGGCTAAACCCCTCGATTCCTTAGGACCCGGGAGTACCCCGGTGAACCATTGTATTGACTTTTACATGATTTAATGTAATTTCCTCCTAATTCGTGGATATTTATGCATGTGAATGAATGTTCTTTTATTGATTGATCACCTTCATTGGAAATCTTAGGCAAATAATTAATCTGGAAGGAGAATTAACCACCTAAAACCCACACATAAACACTATCTTATGCATTCATTGGTAAATGCGATGCACGCGTAGTGGGAAGATACCTAGAGATTGCACATAAAGCACCTGATCTAAGATATAAATTACCATAGATATGGAATTGGCTTAGAATTAGGTAGTAGATTGTACCATGGAAGCGGATAATTCTCTCTACGGGCTTTCTATCCAGGAAGAGGTTAAATTATATAAAAGTCAGTCAAAGAAGATACAATGGGGATCCATGGAGAAACTGGCGTTCCTGAGGAATTCCACCTCTCTTGACTAAAACAAACCATTTTTTCTTTTTAATTTTCTATTGTTTTGCTTTGGAAATTGATTCTCTCAAATTTTCTACCGGCTTACCTGATCATACTGTAGTTAGTAGTAGTCACTGAGACTACGTCTCCCTGTGTTCGACTCAGGCCTCATAAGGCATGTATTACGTAACGCGTACACTTGTGTTTAGACGCAGGGTAAAATTGTTTCAGTGCACAGTTAAGGCTAGTGGTGGTCTATCTAGTCTTTATTCCTGAAACTCTACTAGAGCCTTGGACAGTAGGCACGGATGTTACAAATGGTATCATAGACAATTCTCCTCCGGTAGGTGGAATCTACATGGGTCTATGGCATGCCAGTCTCTAAGCCATGCGGTCCAGGCATGTTGGAAAGGACAATCAGAGTTGATAGAGGTACCCTTGCACTGTTAATGTTGAGGCATGTTGGAAAGGTCTATCTGAGTTGATGAAGCTACCCTTTCACTGGTAGTCATGATCTAAAGTTGGGTGTGCATGTGCCATTTGGGTCTACACTGAAATGGGGAAGTTATGAGGCCATATAGTCTAAGCCTTGATGAGGACGTCAATAGTCTAAGTGGGGGAGATTGTAACATCCCAGGATTTGAGGCCTCAGATAAAATGATCTTATAAGGAATGCTTGGGCTTTTCATATTACCAAGGTGCACCTCCTTTTTAGGGAGTCCATCACTAAATAACTTTGTGGTTAAGCATGCTCAACCCAGAGTAGTACTAGGATGAGTGACCATTCTGGAAGTTTATTTAGTGGTGGTATGTGGGGCCAGTCATCATTCCTAAAACTCTACTAGAGCCTTGGGTAGTGGGCATGGGGGTTACATAGGGTTGCTCTATCTTACTTTTTAGTCTTTAATTATCTTCCTAATTCGTTATTATGTGACTTATATAAAAGTCTTGCATTCATGTAGAGTTCACTCACTATTTCATAAATTATACTACAATATATGTATTAGGCTTAGATCACCATAATAAGCCTTAGCAACTTCAATTGAAGTAATAATACCTACAATTGAGCATCTCGTTACATTTACAAGACTAAAATTAGTTTGTAGCCCTATCACTCATACTCATCTTAGTATTGGATTTCTAGGATTTTCAAGAAGTCATTTTAGTTCAACATATCATAAGAATCATATTTTTTAGTAATCTTATCAAGATTTATAGAGGTTCATTGAGTTTATTCAAGACCTAGGTTTTCAAGGCATCCAAGCGGTCAAACGTTGCCCATGTACGTCCAGACAACCTAGGAACCTAGATGGTGACCTAGGCATTTTTTCATTTATAGATTAATATATATATGTGCATATTATCATATATGCATAGTTGTATTTTAACCTAAATGAATCAATGCCAATATATATATATATATATATATATATATATATATATATATATATACACACACATATATACACATATATCATACAAGCATGTATATATTTAAGAATGCAACAAAAATACAATCAATATTGTTAGTAGGTGGAGATAAAAAACAAAACCAACTAATTGTGTATTTGTAGAGAAGGTGTTAGTACATGGTAGAAATATTTCTACTACAAAAATCATAAGAAAAATAGACAACAAGTCATGGAAGCAAATTTTCTATTTTTTATGTGTAAGGAAGAAAAAAACAAAATTTCTAGGTGATAAGAGGACAGTGGGCGGTAGATTTGCTACTCAAATAAGAAATGGGAAGATAAAAAAGGAAATGGCCATGTTGATAGGATGGTGAGCCAACACTAAGATATGATATCAACATAGATTAGAAAATTGAAAAAAAAGTGAGAAGTAACATGAAATGCATTATGGAACTGTTAAGGAAAAATGAAAGAAGAAAAAAATTAAATATGGTGATGGTCCGTTAACCAGGCACAGTAGTCATCTAGGCAAGCAGCCTAGGTGCCCAAGAGGTCCTCCCAGGCCGCCTAGAAGCTTACAGAGGTTGGGCACTTTGGTTTTGGAGGGTGGGGTGCTGGACCACCTAGGCGGCGCCCTACAACAATTTCAGGACACATGGAAAACATAGTTTTCATTCCACATGATCAACCAATTATTTACAAGCATGCAATGATTTATAGACTCATTTGAGTCCATCCCTCAACATTAACCCTAGACGTGGATTTCCTCCATATCAACCCATCATATACTGATCCTCATGTATATAACATACACAATTTAAGTAAGGATTCAAATTTCAATTGTGAAAGTCATGCTTATTGAGTTCAAACATGATTGCATACAAGCCAACTAAATTTCTAAGCATATCGCCCATTGGTCTTATTTTTAAGAAAAATTGATGTAAAGGATACAGTTCTTAATCCATAAGACTTTCCATATAACTCGAATCAAAAGATTAGGAACTAAATAAATATATATCAATAAGAAGAATCCAAATCAGTAGCATTTGATTCCCTAAAAATCTTCTCAATTGGTCACCCAATTGCATATAAATATAAATAAGAATTTTTATCAATTTAGTCTGATAGAATTAGGCTTTCCATATGATTATAGATCTTAAGAGGGAGAAAATCACTCATATCAGGTTCCAAGCACCAAAAAAACGTCCCATATAATTTGAATTTCTACAAAGCCAACAAACTCACGAAGATTGAATCCACCTCCTACTCTTCTCAACTTCAAAACCCTAGAAAAGGAGTATAGGAGAGAAAGAAAGAGAAAATATGGTGATTTTCTATATGTTTCATTTAAATCATATCAAGGAAGAAATATAGACGTAGGAGATAAGATTCACCATGGAATTATCTCTAGAGTTGAAGAGATTACTTGAATTTGCAAGTTGTAGCGAGCTAAATAGCTAAATCATCCTTTATAATTATTTTCTCCTTCAAAACCCTAATCTCTTTCTCTCAAATTTCATATATTGGACAGGAATCATGGATTATGAGAGCTACTAGGTTGTTAGATTGATGATATAAATCAATTTAGGTACAATTCCAAAGAAGTCTAAAATCAATTTTGAGTCTTCTATTTTATTTATTCAGATTGGTTGGGAGGCCAAGTTGTTATTGATAAGAAACTTGGCCGACACCACACTCTATAGAACTCAAATATCATCCATAAAATATGAAAAGTTTGTAGGATGTCTAAAATGGAGTTTCCAATCTAACCTTAAAATCTCATCTCATTTGGATGTACGAATAAAAAAACTAAATACCATGCTGCTATATTTCAGCCTGAATACATGGTCGGCTGAGTTAGTCCCATCAGCCAACCAACAAGTCAGTAAACATTTAGAATTCTGATATTTTGCAAGAACACTTATATTTAATTCATACATACTACATCCAAATTTCAAAGAAATTAAAGTTATATATAAAATACTAAAAAGTCCTTTACTACACATCTATATTTATCAAATTATGTATTCATATTCTACCAAAACCCTAATTTTGGCTTACTAGGGTTTACACTTATCAATCCTAATTATTCAAATTAAAAGCATGTTTAGAGTTTTGCATTAGGTTTATAAACATCATGATCAAACTATCATCATGAATCAAGCTTAAACGATGATCACTCTAGTTATGCATGCAAGCATCCAAGTAAACATGAATTAGATGGATAACTTGAAAATGATTCATTATAGAGTCATATCTAAATTTTATAGTGGTGATTGTGATTCTTAGGCCTGAAGTTACTACAATAATCGCATGTTGTTTAGTGTACTTAACACTACCCAATGTGACTCTAAATAAGGGTTTCCATACATGTCTTGGTTTGGTACAATGTGACACTAGTGGATTATAGTAAGTGATGATGTAAAACCCCTAACCTAGATTAAACCCCTTAATTTTATTTTTCCATCCTTATCACCTTCTTAGATGCTTGCTTAAGAATATACTCGTTGTTGTTGGCTGATGTACAAATTACCCTTTGGTCAAGGGCACCCTCACAATTTGTACACATCATGCTGGTTATATCCTCCTTTCCTTTCTTGGTAGTAGGTAGATGCACTTAGGTGGTCTGACCTAGCCTAGATGTCCTTATGTTAGTTGAGTTTGGATGGAAGTGTGCATGGCCTTCCATCATTTTAGAAAAAATAGGACTCCTATGTTTGTTCGTCAATTTGTGGCATGATTGGTCTTGTATCATTTGAGGACTAGCATTGTAGTTTTGCCTTTCCATAGGAAGACCATCAATGAAGAGGTTGGTTGTGACTTTCAAATTTTTTGTCAATTGTCGACCAACAATATGGTTGGGTGGTTGATAGTAGGTTTCTGTCAAATGAATATTGATGGAACGACTACACCTTGGCTATTGATGGTTTCATGCAAGCTACCAGACTATGACAACAAGGAGCATCTTCTGATGGTTTGTCTGTGATCTTTAACTGATGGGTTTACCAATGAGAAGAGTGATAGTTGTTTTGTTTTCATCTACTGACGGGTTTCCTAGCAGTGTGTACCTAAGGAAAATTGGGATCTACCTTCCAATGGTGTGACTAATGACAAAGGTATAGTTATGATTGACAATGTGACTGTTTGAAAGATTTTTCTCTCTCCTATAGGCTATATGTATGCCCCCTTAGTTTTCATTTGTGCATCTACGAAACAAAGTGTTGTGGTAGAGTGAATCACCATCAGTTGATGAAAACTGATGGGATTTCTAATTTCATTAGTTCTTACTTTTGGCGTAGTCTACCTCCATTCTCTTCTCTACTGATTCAAGCCAAGCCAACTAATGGATTATGAGCTCTGATAAGGGTAAGTCGAACGTTGATCGTGCATTTTGCCTGATGATCTTTAGCTTCTTGTCCTTCTTGGACGTTCTCTAGAAGGTTTTCTTTAGGGTTTCATATGAAGAGTCTAACACCCTATTTCTATGTTTCCTCTCACATGTTTAGTTACTTTTGTCTGTAGATCAGTGGTGTTTAAGCATGGTTGAAGGAGAGGAACTCCACCTTTAGAGAGTTTCCTTCAACACCAGAGTTTGATATGAAGTTGTTGTCTTTATGGTACTTGTCCATACCCTGACCCATTTCTGCCTTGTCATGTGAGTGATATAACATTTGACTCATTTGTTAACTACCTTGTGCTTTCATGTAGTGGTCCTTTCTTTTAGACATCTTTAAAAATGGTAGAGGTGGTAGATTTATGTACTTTTAGCCTTAAACAAAGATTTTATGTGTATGCATGTTGATGTTACGTACCGCTGGTACCTTCTGTTGCATAATATTGCTTTCTTTTGTCCTTTAGCAAGACAACAACTTTACATGGAAAGAAAATTCTAGGGTTTCTTCCCTAGAATTGAAATATGATATGCATGCTTCAAAGATGTTATCTTGTGGTTGTTTATGAGTTTAAACGTGCATGATGTATGTCTTGGATCATTCTTGCAACATTATACAACTAAAGTATGAAAAGATGAGTCCTTTAGAGGAAATGGGAGGGTTTTGCATGATTTACCTTGTGTTCAGCCTCGAGTGCCTAAGATGTGAGAATTGGTGGTTTTTTGGGAAGCCATTATTATTGTGACATGAAAAAGTTAGGTTGTGTTGTTTGGACATTGCATATATTCTGGAGTTATTTAATGTCTTATTACCAGCCTATCTATTGATAGGTTCTTTTTTATTTTGCTTGATGTAATTAGAAGACAGCAAATTATAACTATCAAGATAAATCTAATTTAGATCATGGAGTTTGTAGAACCGTCCCCTTGGGTTGTTAGGGGTGCGGGTAAATGAGCTAATCTTGTAGCAGCCTTGAACTGTGAGAAGATGCTCGGAGCCATATATTAGTGATTATATGGGGATACTTAAGAGAGGTTATCATATCGCCTTTAAATGTTTTTTCTTTGGTGGAAGTGCATGAGTAATGTGATGTGTTATGGAGGGTGGTTATCATGCCTTGTGTGGCGCCATGACCTGTGTACCCTGGGCGGGGCTATTTTGGTGGTTCAGCTTGAAAGAATAAATTTGTGATGGGACAGTCATTGCACGCTCTAGATTTTAATACCTCATGTTGACCTATGGTTGTGAGGGGATGTCTAGGGAATCTATATATCCTTATATCTTGTATGTATGCACGAGATGACTTAATATCATCTAGTTAGTTGTTTATATGGTACGTCCCATACATCCTAGGGAACTAAAATGTTCAAAAGGTGTGTATCAGAACTATGTAGGTTTAATTTATGTTAAACGTGGTTGTGCCTTGGATGGTTTACTTACTCTTCTACTTGATTTATCTATATTGTCTAACAAACCTTGTAGGTAGTTTGGATACTAAGACAAATTGATAAGAGTGTACCTTCAGCTATACTGATAATCACTATGCTTACAATTTTATTTGCTTCTATATAATATTCTCCCTAGAAAGATATAAACATTTCAAATGTTATATCATATTTTTGGGACTTGAGGTATCACCCCTATGGTTTTCCACACATTTTTAGGTGAGCAACTCAACTATCTGAATGTCAGTGAAGATCAATAATCAGGGAGAAGGTTTTAAGATCAAGAGGTCGGTGATGTTTGTGTAAAGGGATATCAGAGGTAGATGGTGCTTGTGTGAACTCCTTTAAAAATAAAGCATATAGGAATAGAGTCATAGTTTTCTATGTACCCTCAGGTCCTAATGAAGTGTGTTTTTGTGGTATCATTTGTCCGCCTTAGATTCTATTATATGTGAACGACCTCTAGATCTAGAGTTTTGAATGTTGTAATATGATGAACACATGTTCTATAGTAATTCCATGTATGTAAAACTTAAGTCAACTTTATTTTTGATGAGATTCCATGAGTGTAGTGCTCAACCTTTTTGTTGATTAAAGGGTTATAAGCTATGTGGTGAAGTTCTACCTCATGCATCTTGTGTATGAATGTGATGTTAAAGAAATGGTCGTTTCATGGTATTTAGAAAGAATTTTTATTTGAGACCTCTATGTGGCTTGTGTGTGTGATGTCATTCTTATTAATTCTAGTTTTTAATTTAATCAATCCCTATCTTGTGTCGTTGGGCATCATAGACATAGATGGAATTTATCCCCCCCAATTGGGGTGATTCATGGACACTTGATAAGTGATACTATGAAATGCATGGCCATGCTCATATGAGAGAATATATGATATTGAGATCACATATTCTCAATAGTCTACTCAAGTTTTAGAAACATATATAGAAAATGAAGAGGATTAGTACTCCATGCCTCAAGTCGAATATGGATATATATGACAAAAGGACTACATGGTCATGACAATATTGGTCACTTACAAGTTAAATGTGGTCTAACTTATTCCAATTACTTAGATGGCAATGGTGTGTTGTTATATATAGCTTGTTGCTTGTAAGTTCTCTAACATCACTGTGAACTTCATGTGGAACCTATAGGGTCACACGGATAAGGATGTAAAATGGGAAAAAATGACAATCAAACACATATTTGAATGGTTCTAAATTAGCAAGCGAGCAGTAGCCCAGGTGGTCGTAGTACGTGTGCCCCTCACAAAGGGCCCCGAGTTTGATTCTCTCTAGAAGCACTGCTCAGAAATGATTCTCCCACCACATTAGTCGGCCTCTGATGCGACTTGTTTGGGATCCCAATGTGTGGGAAGAGTTCCCTGAGTTTACCATCCCTACTATGTGGGCGCTTGCCTTGGGGTGGGTTTCTCCCTGTAATTAAAAAAAGGAATGGTTCTAAATTATACAAATGTTGATTCCAAACCAGTGGATTGACTAAACGAGTCAATCAAACAACTCGATAGGTTAGATTGACATATCAAATGAGTGTCATTTGATCAAATGATCACTTTTTGGGAATGTAACCAACAGAGCGACTGAATATTTCATATGATCAACTGGTCAACTTTGAGTTGGGAAAGGTAAAATTGGGTGATATATAAAATTGGGAATCCTAGTAGTCGATTGAATTGTATATAGATTTTCTAGAGATATCCAACAGATCAACTGACCTATTCGATCAATTGTAAGAAATATGAGTTTTCTGATTTCAATTTTTTGTGTATTGTGATTAGGAAAGGAATTCAAATTGTTATGAAACCTTGACCCTGAACTATCCTATATATAAGGGTGCATGTCCATTGATAGACAAATACATTGAGACACAAATTGTCTATGAATTTCTTCTTTTTATATAGAGAGAAACTCATCCCAAATACAATACCCCTAATAGGAGGAGGGGGCAATCAACATTGTCACGTTGATAACTTTGCTCTCACTTCCTCTTAGAAGCAAGGTGGTTCAGTAAGAGTCTCGCGTCTATGTGGATGACGTAGAGGTCGAGGCTCTTGTGTGTAGAGGCTTGAGGATTAGAAACTTCTCCAAGGAGAAGATAAGGTTTGTTGCGAGGATGAGGCGACAACAACAACAACAACAACAATGACTGTAGATCTGGATCTAGGAATGTGAGTTCTACACTAACATTAGACATGTCTAGTTTTTAGAAAACTAGTTTGTACCAAGGTATTTTTATATCCCTTCTATGTATTTAATATATCAACATTTTATGTCTAGAATGGATATGTTGTCTAAGAGATTTTTTTTCGGAAACTTGTATTTCTATTGTACCCCTCCCTCCAAAACCCTACAAACCTTATCTAGCTAAGGAAGAGTTGCAATCAGCCTTTAAGAGAGAGAGAGAGAGAGAGAGAGAGAGATATTAGAGCCTCACATGACAGAAATTAAGTTTGTCTCTCTACAATGAATCATACTCACTCTAAATTAAGTAGGTAATTAAGTTGAAAGGAGAGATTAAGAATTTTTTGATGCAAAATCTAGCAACTATAACATGTGGGCCACTCAGTAAAACTTCCAAGTGAGTCATGATTGTAGTTGAAGGTGCCTACTAATTTGTATACTTGATTGGTATAAATTATATCCATTTTAGAGGGAGGAGATGAATGTTCAATGGATATATTTATTTTTTTATCCCTCTCTAATTGACATTTGAGCACAAAATAAGCTACAAAAAAAACATGGTGCGCTGAATTTCCTTATGAGAAATTGAGCTAGCAGTTGGTACATAGCTGTTCGAGAATATCACTAGGCTAGTCAACTGAGTTTTCAACTGAAAATGTGGCTGGCGTAGGCTTCTATTTTCAACAAATGTAGTGGTTGGTTGAATTTCACTAGGGAGAATTCATTTGATACAAGTTGATGTGTCAAATAGAAACCTTCATTGGATGAATTTTCCTTGAAGAAATCCATCCCATGAGACCTTCTGCCTCAGGTTGTATCTCTGATAGGATGAATTTCTAGAAAGAAACTTCAGTTTATGCGGGTACATAGGAAAATCTTGCATAGTGTGGTTTGTTGAATATTACCAAGAATGGTTCACCCGACACACTACTTCGTGTACAGTTAATTTCTACAAAGGAACCTTCAACTGATGTGGGTAGATAGGAAAATCTTACAGAGTGTGGTCAGTTGAATATTACCAAGAATGGTACAACCGACAAGCTAACTCTGTGTAGGGTCTCTGTACATTTTCAGTGCACCAAAATTCATTCTACTTAAATCTATTACAAGTTTAAGCTTAATTTTAAGCCATACATACAAAGAACATAATTTACATAAAGATTTACATAAATAAACTATCTACATATATAAGTTTTTATCTTTGTTTGTGACTTGTCATGGTCTCCATTTCTAGAGTTTTGTCAATTTTGGGGAAATGGAGAGTGTTTAATTATCTTGATATATTCTCAATAGAAGTATAGGATATAAATGAACCGAACGATGATGTCAATATCAAAACATCAACTTGGATAATATATCCTCCGGTTCAACATTCTTCTCAACGCTACCCTGTTGTACCAATTCCTCATGTGCTTCAATTATCTACTCAATCCTCACATTCTCCCCTCCTCAACCTACTCCATTTTACCTCTTCCTCACATGTCACAATTCTCTGCTCCTCCCACATCCTCCCCTCATCAACGCTACCACTTCTCTTCATGTTAAATAGAAGGTATTTTTATTTTTACTTCTTAATCCACCACATTTAGCCTGACTACCTTTTACGAAGTAACTTGTCCCTATTACCACACTTTGACTACATCTCAATCGTCTCGTAATATTTATTTACATTTTCAAGGCAAATTATATCATTTTACGATGTCCTATCACATTGTTAGTTTCATATAACACTTATGTTTCCTCTTATCTCCCCCCCCCCCCAAGGATCTGCGTCAGTCTCCATTCCTCCCTAGAAGCCTCGCTTTCTCACCCTCTTCTTCTCTCCTCCCTGAGTTCCACCCTCTTCCGTTGTCCTTTTCAACACTCCGACCTAATATTTATTGTTCCACAAGAGTTAAGGACTAGTTTGGTTGGATGTAGTCCAGTGCAATTGTGTGAATTTACATTGGGCACGTTTGATGTTTTGGATTTTACCATATTGGATTGTATTATGATATCCATCTGCAGGAATTTTATACATGGTTTACTACATTTGAAAAATGAAATTAATTCATGGATTGCTGGACATAAAGAGAATTCTGCATTTTGATTTTCATCAAAAGTTTTTCAGACGCCGAAATCCAATTGTGGCAGGCTGGTGGACTTTAAAAAAATCGTATACTTTTTTAGAAAACCAAACATGAAATTTTGGCTTAAAGAATTTTGACAATACAAAATTTTACAAATGCAGGATGACTTAAATGCAGAATTCTTGAGAATCTCACTAATCAAACGTTCCCAATGTAAAAATGTGTAACAAACGCTCGAGCATCCTACCAAACTATCCCTAAACTGAATTTAAAATCAAATTTTATTCTATAATATCCCACAAGGGTGTGATGCAGTAGTTATAGGATCATGCGTACAAACCAGGGAGTCTCGGGTCCAATTCGTGCTAAGGTTGGGTATTATCAAATTTTCTTTGTTGGTGTTGCAGCTCACGCCACGTTGCCTTACTACTCTTTGATTTACCGATCCCTTGTCACCGGGCCTCGCCGAGTCTTTGGTGTGTTAGATCGAGTTGAAGACAAAGGGGACCTTAGGTTTCTTAACAAAATAGACATTGATAAAAGAGGACGATAGAGATAGTTACCGGAAGTCGCTATATTCTGCAAGATTAGTAACAAGGCCGAATGCCAATGAATACATGAAATGTCTCTTTTTGTAGTATGATTCGGGGATTCTAAATCCACCGAGATTATAAGACCGTAAATTTATACAAGATGCAAATTCCTTTTTATCTGATTACAAGGTTACCGTGTCGCCGAAACAAATACGCAAGCGGCAGCTTCGATCAATAAAATCATAACTAGCGTGAAAAAAAGTATATCTTTCATCAATTAATTATCTCAGTACTGAAACAGCTCTTGATGGCGTCAAATAATGGTGACCCCAAATCCCGAAGTGTACAGCTACCCACCATGCTCATCAACTTTTCTAGCTCTCTATGCTACAAACAACTAAGAAGGTGACTGTCATCACCACACCAGGAACAACCGAGAATTAGCAGACAAGAAGACTCAGAGCAAACACTTGTTCGGGCTAAATCTCAAAGAATGTTTAACTAAACACTATCATCCACCAAATAATAGTGCGCTCCAGCAGTCAGAAGAATGCCATCTCATAGTAATTGCCGGAAGAGTCAGAAGAATGCCATCTCATAGTAATTGCCGGAAGACGTGATGCTACTGGGTTCCAAAGAAGTAGAATAGGCACGGACGCTTGAATCACTACCATAAGCAGACACCTCATGTTGCCCCACTCTTGGCACCTCGGGCGGGATGGCACATCGGATAAGAGCCCAGTTCACGCTCTGAAAAAAAGGATGCCGCTTGACTTCCGCAGCTCCTCTCCTGTATGCTAGCCGGTGCTGGGGATCCTTCACCAACAATCTCCTGATCAGATCTCGTGCCTCCAAGCTCACTGCGGGTGTTTCAGGAAACCTCAGTGGCTCACCCACCACGTTGAATAGAGTCGCTCGGTTTCCTGTCCCCCTAAACGGTGTCTGACCATACAGTAGCTCGTAGAGGAACACACCTAGCGTCCACCAGTCCACTGCACTGCCATGACCCTCTCCTTTAATTATCTCTGGGGCCAAGTACTCATGTGTGCCAACGAAAGACATGGAGCGTGCATTTGTCGGCTCTGCAACCAATTCCGGAAGCAGCCTGTTGTTCAGGCTAGGGAATTCTCCACCTCTCAGTTTCTCTCCACCGCTGCTGCTGCTTTTTTTAGATCTTCCCATCAGGAAACGAGGGGTGAAGCAACGAGGTGTCAAGCACAGTGATTCAACTGCAGCGGCAGGCTCCATGCATGAAGGTTGTATGCATTGCTCTGAGTTCTTTGCATGGATGCCTTTGGATTTAGATGATTTCATTAAGATAGGAGAGACAAGGCACCTCAAAGACAGATCAAAGTCCGATAACATGATGTGACCATCTTCCCTGACCAGAACATTCTCTGGTTTTAGGTCTCGATAAATGATCCCAAGCATGTGTAAATACTCCAAGGCTAGAAGCACTTCTGCCACATAAAACCTGCAGTTTACTGTATCATTAATGCTCCATGCATCGAGGCACTCCAACAAAGATCTCAAACATATTAATATCGCAAGTAGCAATACAAAGAAGGCAGTGTTCCTAAACAACAATTATCTGAGCATACATCATACATCGACTGTTCTGGAAAATAAATGAGTTCAGATGCTTGCAGAATGATATTAAAGAAGGATAACAAATTATCATGCATGACATCCAAATGGTTTCATAAGAGTCAGCAATTTAAGCCTACTCATAGAATGCAACTGCTTTCATCGAGTGGTGATTGGGGATCAAGTCTAAAAAGTTTATAGGAAGTAGACAGAGCCCTTATCAAATAAAAACTACCATGCTAAGGACGAAATTTTGAGAAGCATCTAGTGGTATATGGAGCCCTTGTCTTAGCTGTGTTCAGATTCACTGTTACAAAAACTCTGTTCCAGATCCTGTTGCAACTAATCTACACCACACATCTATCCTAAAAATCCATCCCTAAATAAACTAATAGGTCTTTTAACGACTGGGATCAACCGTTACTTGTCCGAAGCAGGGAATTCCGTCCCGTCTTAGCTGGTTAGTTTTGGATCTGCATCTGTTATTCCACTGTGATTGCTGATATAAACGAAAGAAGTGCCTGGTTTATTCATTGAAGATCATATTTTGTTGGAGAGAGGTAAGTAATACACTTTTTCTACAAACTTATTTGCTTATGTTTTGCACTTTTCAGGTATATTCTGACTGCCAAGGTATGCTTAAAAAACAGAAATTCTGTTCATCATGATGACTGTGGGTGAGAACAGAACCTGCATCGCATCTGTACCAACTGTCATTTTAGAAACTGGGTATCCTTTCTTGGGACTGTTATAAATGTATTACGAAAAAGGGATCTATGCATATTATAAGGGGGCAAAGGCCAACAAATTCATTTTCTTGGGGCTTATTTCAATGCATACATGTACCTTTTACTGCAACAAGAATCCAGTGCTACAATATTTCATGAATTACAACCAAGTAGCCAGACTCAAGGTAAAAAAACAAATTTGTCCTGAATATATCTTAGGTCTAGAAATGTTCACTGTATTCTTCCCCCATTTTCCCCGGTAGCTTCCTCCTTTCGTCAGGTGATGCAGTCAATCAAACATGGCACTGGAGTAAATTCCAACTGTTCATGTAATCATGTGCTATGGCGGCAAAGCTGTAGGTCTTACATGTTGTGTGGCACATGGTAACAGAACAAAATATGGAACCACGCTGATTTTGTGAAAATTGTGTCCTTCAGTTGACAAATCGTGTGCTTGTGTGAATACACACGTCTGCCACGTCAACAGGTATGGACCACATACCATTGCCTGCATCTAGGTCCCAACGCTCCAAAGGACCCCAGACTGCGGTCAATTTCAGGTTAGATCAATAAAACCTGGAGGACAAGTAAATTGTGTCGGGATGGTTTTTTCGGTCCTACCATATGGTGATAAATTCTAAACGATAATTTCAATAGCATATTCTATAGGATGAACTCATCAAGTTATAGAAAAAAGACTTGTATTGTTGGACTTATATGTAGTGACTGCAGCTACCATCAATACTATCCGTCACCAGCAGTGAATTGGAAAACGGATTGAGTGCCCGCTTAAGCCGCCGAGCCCATCAGCCGCTTTGAAAAGCCCCTAAGCGCCAATTAAGTGGATCAGTCCACTTAGACCCCTTTTATCAAAAATACTGTTGTAAGCCTGTAACAGTTTTTAAATTATATGGCCCAAGTATTATAGACTATAATATATCAATTCTATATACAATAAAAATTTTATTATAAGCCGTAATATTGAATGCATGTTTTATATGTAAGTCGTAGTAATAGGGTACTGCTATAATGTATCCAAGTAGATTGTAGTAATAGGGTACTGTTGTAATGTATCCAAGTAAATTATATGTACGGCTGTAATGTCAATGACGATATGTAAATGTAACAATAAGTTAGTAAGGTATCATGATAAGTCTATTATTTACTGTTTAGCTATGTAAACATGTGATGCAAAATTATTGTTGTATCAATTATCATGTATAGACACTTAGTTTGTGTTACTTTGCTAGATGGTTGATGATCTAACTGCTGCTCGAGTTTCTGAAAATACACCAAATGTCGCTTCAATGCTAGGTCAACTGACACTGGTTGAAAGTAATATGAATGTCCCAACCCATATCCAAAAGATCAGCTTCGATGTGGCTTCTAGAAACACATTAATGCAGGAAGGTTTTTTGGATTCAGCCATTGTTTCATAGCTGTGTTATAAACGACTGAGGTGTTTTATATTGTTGGGTGGGGTATTTACATATGTATAAAAGTTCCTAAACATATATTATTTATATACATATGTATGTAATTTTGCATAAAAGTATATAGGAAATTAAAATCCACTTTTTCAAAAATCGACAAGGTGATATCCGCACGGTCACCCCGTGTTGAGCTTTTTAAAATGTTAATCACCAGAATTAATAATGATCAATCATCGCAACAAAAGTTGGCAGCTGAAGTCAGAATGGTCATATAACAATATTTGATATTTAAGAGTAATTGATAAAAATCATCTCTAATGATGTCATCAAAGTTGAACGATCAATGTTATAGACAAAAAAGTAAACATTCAGAATAAAGTGATTGTCAGATTGTTATCGGTATCTATTAGGAGATCAACGACTCTTCTTTAAGAATGAATGACTAGCCACAAATGAATCTTGATTACAGAAGATTCAGTTTGAGTTCCATAGTCACAGCTGACAGCATTTAGCGTCACTGAGAATAGAAAAACACATATTGAAACATGAATTTGCCCTCTGTATCAATTCCCGATTCCCATAAGAGAATAATTTATTTTAATTTTTTTGTGATGAAGGATATGACCTCCTTCTTGGCTACCTAAAAGTACAAACTGGATTGACCTTCTGCCCTCAACACAATGTTGTCATGGACCAATTGAAGATGAGCCCAGTCGCCCAGGTAGAGGGATTTCAGAATTAGCGAGAGTCTCAATCCCTAGGGAGCCAAGCTCACTCGAACAACCACCCTTCAAAGACAAGGGGTGTCAACTTGCTTCACTGTCACAATATCCACTTCGGTGTAAAGGAAGTTTCCTGGAGAGTCAAACCTGCAACCTTCCCTTAAGAGATGGCATCCCACATCAACCTAACTGGTCAATGTGTAACAATTTGTTAGCTTGTTCACGAATACTACAGATTTACATTGTATGTTCGTAATAATTTGAGTAGCTAAGATTTTTTTTCACGAATTGTCTTTGTATTCACTCCACAATCTTTCTCTTTACATCTTTGGAAATGGAGCAACAACTTGCATTCTTCAGACTTATATAATCTCATAAATGGTGCTTTGTGTTATCAAGCTCTATGGGCATATTTGGTTGATCATATGTCAAGTGGGATATTTTCCGTTGTTTGGTTTGGAAAAATGACAATGGGAAAAAATCCCATTGAAGATAATACTCCACTAGGATGGAAAAATAGTGAAACCAAAAAGAGACATGAATTGCATTCACCATCCAAGATCACTAGCATTAAACAACTATCCAAACGAGAGATATGGGATGTCATTCTACAATCTTGTCCTAATTTTTGTCACATGCATCTCAACTAATCAATTCTTTCTCTCCTCATGTTGCAGTATCAGAATGAAATCCATTCTATTCAAAAACAAACCACAGTGGGATTTAGCTCCTCTACTCCCTAGTTTAATGTCCAATCACATCCCGTAATATCTCTCAATAGTTTGCCATCCCTCACACAAAACTTGCAGCATGTTCTAATTCGCATCGGTATAAGAATGGTACTTATGAAATTATTTAATTTCGTAGTAAAGGTAGCATTGAACAATAACTCTCCAAACGAGAGATTTGGGATGTCTCTACAACACTATCCTGATTTTTTGTCACATCCATCTCAACTAAGCAGCTCTTTCTCTCCTCATGCTGCAGTATCAGAATGAAATCCATTCAGTTCAGAAACAAACCACATAGTGGGATTTAGCTCCTCTACTCCCTCGTTTAATGTTCAATCCCATCCCATAATTCTCTCACTAGTTTGCCATCCCTCACACAAAACTTGCAGTATATTCTATCGTATTTTCAGTATAAGAATGACATTTTATGAATTTATCTAGCTTTAGTAGTGAACTAGAATCTACGGAATCGATGTTTCCATGGTACAATTTACACTGTCTTTTTATATTTTTCATTTAATATGCTCTCTCTTATAATTTATGTTTTCAATAGGTGATGCAACACCCACCACAAGGACTTGGGTTTAGGTAAACAAATGGGAGATTTGATTTTTTAAATCAATTTAACTACCTAGACAAAGCCCGAGGCTGACTATATTTTTCTACATGGACTTGACACCCTAATTTTGAATTATCACAACTAATTACCAACAAAATTGAAAAATCCGAAAACTTGAAAATCTCAAGGAAGCACAGACACATTTCCAGACACTGACATGGGACACAGCAATTTTCTAAATTATAGGACACTGACACAGCATTGGATGAGGGAGAAAAAAAATTAATATACATATATATAATATATGTGGGTTTGTAATGTATAAATTGGAATTATTTTAAATAGTATCTGGAATTCTGTTTGGATATATGTATAATCTTAGATAAATATGAATGTGCCTTTTGTGTGTGTAGTAGAAACAATGTGAAGTAAAAGACTAAACAGCTTGTTTTTTTGCAGTAAATCTAGTCGATTTTCGGAGTAAATAAAAGAGCTCTTATTACTCAATTAACCATTTTATTAGACTATAAAGTGATTTTCTAATATTTAATTCAGTTTCGTTCTACACATTGATTCTTTTAACAGGTCTCTTTGCAACTTGGATTAGATCTCAGCTTTATGTTAGATTTTCTCCATTGAAACAGCTGTTTTACATTCAGCATTTGCACTCTGAAATCAGCAACTGCAGCAGCTCTGCACTGATGTGTCCAGGGAGTGTCTGGGCCGTGTCTAGGTGTGTCCGGGCTGTAACAAAGGACCAAAATGGCCAAGACACGTCCTAGCCATGTCCAAAACTTTTTGGGCTGTTTCCGGGAAGTGTCTGTGTCCAAAACATGTCCATGGACAAGGGGGCTGTCTAGAACTGTCTGTGCTTCCTAGCTTGAAACAAATTCTTGAATAAGAAAATGTTGTAAATAAATCCTAAATTCCTATTAAATATGTCAAATAAGAAAAGACGGCTAATCGTTGTATTAGATAGAAGAAACCCTGCTCCTATAAATAGGAGAACAGGGAAGCATACAGACTTAACTAAACCCTAATGGGCCAATACACAGTGAGGCCCATATTACAAGGACAATATAAATAACTAATAAACGGACTCTCTAACAAAATACTTAAACAAACAATGTAGGTTCCCTTTGTGTCTTTCTGCCTAAACATGGGGCTGAATATGCATCATATCCTACATTAATATGTTTCCATATCTTATCTAATTTATGTTCAATGCAAACGTACAAATCCTCGCACAACTATTTGTAAAGGTCATTTTTTTGTTTATTTTCATTTTTTCCCAAATATATAACAACAGTTCACAATTCTCTGAAAGGTGGTATGTGGTATACGTTCAACCAAGGTGTTGCAGAGTATATGCAATATGCAGGCGCATATGCGGGGCATACACAGTTTTAGTTTTCTTTAATAAACAAATGATATATGAGTATAAAATAATACATATAAACTGTAATAACTATACCTACATATATTAATATGAAAACATATAAATATATATACATATATGTACATGTGGGTGTGTTTGCGTGTATAAGTTAAGCAAATCAGTAAACAAGATCATTGATAACAAAATACACACATAGTTTCTATATAAAAGCAGCCGCATATGCGCCACATTTGGAAGCATATACGCCATATCTGCAGTCAGAACACATAATGGACTGCATTGACATATGTGGTTTGCGAAGGTGGCCAGACCGCATATAATGCAGAGCATATTAGAACATTGACAGTTGACCAAATCATTGCTAGATTTTCCTAAGATTTCTACATTTCAAAAATCATGAATTCTTAAGCAATCAAACAACTCATAAACTCTATGATTGCAATGTTATGAAAAGCGTCATGTGGTATGTGTTCAGTGAGGGTGCTACATAGAGTATATGTGGAATGCGGCCGTATATGAGGGGAATATGCAGTCTTGGATTTTTTAAATTATTTAATTAATATAAGCAGAAAGTACAAAAAGTTTAATAGATAGTTAAACAAAATAATGGATAAAAATATAAACATGCAGCAACTATACAAAAAGTGGACGCATATGTGTTCAAGACCGCATAATGGGTTTGCACAACCATTTTCAGTGTGAAGAGGTGGCCAAACCGCATATGTGGCTACATATAACAACACTCCATGTTTTTTTACTATGGATTGGACCAAGAAATAAAAAAAATCATGATTTCATTTAGCTTGTTTCCATTGTAGTTCTACAGATATACACCAAAGATTGATGAGTACACATAATTCTGGTTTCATTAACCTCAACTATACTAAAGCCCTTCCATCACCCAGAATTAATGAAGAAAGGTGAGTATAGGATGTAAAGGCTCGCTAGGAATTTGTATTCCATATGTACAGTTAAGCAAAGGTGTGAAATCTGAAGTGGGATTTCAAGTAAATTTTCTCTCTACTCCCTTTCATATGTTGCGCTCGGACTTTGATATGAATTTATTTCCAATATTTTACTCTTATATTCACCAAAATGCACTAAACCCTAGATTCTCCATCAGTTTGCATGTTTAGAAAAAAAATATTGATTAAATAATGAGAAGCACTCTATTGATTCAATTCCTTATATATTCGATCTACCTCTTGGAAATTTTCCATTAATAGATGATCTAGAGAGGAAAGGAAAAATAGAAATTGATAGATCATATAATTTAGAAACCTAGTTAGAGCCCCTAGCCGAACTCAAACTCGGGTCTAGGTAGAGTCCGCAACGCGGGGGTCGTCCCCTTCATCCGACTTCTGTAGGGCTTTTCGAACATAGTAGCTTAAGATTTCAAATGCAGATTGCCATGTCCTCCCTCTTCCTCGTGAGAATTCATCCTCGCCAACAGAATTGGGATATTTCGCTATCCAACTTGATCCCAAATTTGGATAGTTCCGTCATCTATCGCAAAATTCCCAAACCTCCCAACATTCTCATTGCCATCAATCTCTTTCACAAGACACCACAACCCACCTTACTTCTATTTAATCACTCTCCGAGCACCTCTGACCCTCTTAATAGCCAAACTATCTCTCAATTCCCTTGGATAGCTCACCATTACCTCTGAGGAACTCCACATGCATATCCCAACAACTAAAGCTCCAATTTCTAACCATCACCACCGGAAAGGCCAATTAACCCCACTAAAACCCTTGTGAAGTGCTTGCAAATTAAAGCAAACCTGTGGTGAGGCACTCATCCATCGAAAGCCTCCCCGGAACCTAGCTTGCAAAGCTTGCTAACTCAACTATGCTTGGAACCACGTTGAGACCAGCGGATCATGGAGGAAGCTTGAGCACATCATAGTGAAGCTTCCCTGATCTTCATATTCTTCTCCTTTAAGGTAAACATTGGAAACCTAGTTGCTATGTCTGATTATCCCAAAACCATATGCTAGCCGCCTTTGTTAGCCATTATTGACTTGATAAACTAGCCTTGATCTCACGAAGTCAACCCCATATATTAGCTTCTTCCCTTTTAGCCTCTTGACTTTCCATTTTCCCCTTGATTGTCACCCTATGTTAAGGAGATCTAAGAGAAGTAACAATCAAAGGGATAAAAAGATCCTCTTGTCTTCACATAACGCGGGTGATTTATTGAGCATCGGCAAGAACATCTTTTGTTGTGCATCTTCTTGCCATGGCTAGCTATACGCAATTGGTAGTGAGCGAGAAGATCTGTGGGATCGGGTCCTGACCCTGACATGTGAGACCCCACTTTTTGAACCAATAAACCTTTTTCATTTGATTTCCTACTTTTTTACTATATACTTGAATAAAATATAGTAAATTGATTAGAGACTGAAAAACAATCTAAAAATACAAGTGTCTTTAGAAAAAATCCTAGAACTAACTGAAGATAATAGTGAACCTTAGATCAGATGTTTTGAAAGAGTTGTTTCTATATGTATGGTAAGGGGTATTTTAGGGAGTTTATGCATCATATGATCTTTTATTTTCTAACGCGCCTATTTGAAGAATGGCTATGAAGTCAAGTACAGTTAAAAGAAGCATGCCTAAATTAACTTGGGAAGAGCTTATAACGAAAGATTTTGAATCTTTACATCTTGATCAGAATAGGATCCATTACATAGTTGATTGGAAAAGAAGGATCCATGTAGCCAAACCCAGCATGGTTGGGGTTGAGGCTTAGACGATGATGATGGTGGCCTTCGATTTTGCTAAAATCCTAACCAATGATCGTTATGTATGACCCTAAATGTATACTTTGATAACCTCTAATCTCAGTTGTACTGATAAATCTTTGATTAACTATTTAGGAACTTAAATGATGAATTGTTTGGAACTAGGAAGCACAGACACTATCCGCAGATTGTTGTGTAGCACAAATTTCCAACTCAAACATACTTTGGACTCGTGATGGACACGGCCCAGGCATTTCCAAGTTCTTTTCATTAGGGTTGGACACAGCCACAACATGGGCCAACCCTAATTAAGAAGGGGAAACACCCTATTGCTCATAAAGTCCCTCTACGTCACTCTTGACACCCGTCTTCCCCTTCTAATGATTTCATGGCCTAGGTGAGTTCTCTCACTCCACCAGGTATCGTGGGCCTCTCTGCTTTCTCCACCCACTCTATCAACCTCTCTCTTCCTCCACCCACCACAATTTACCTCCTCCACTTGCCACCGCCAGCCGCCTCAACAATGATATTCTCCTTTGTTATAAGCTAAGAAGCACGAATACGGATACGTATCGGATACGGGTACGGGTACGCGGATACGACAATTTTGGAAAATATAGGATACGGGTACGTCATGGATACGGCAATTTTTTAATATTTATTTTAATATTTTTAAAAATATCCAGTATATTTATTTTAAAAATAGATGAAGACAATCAAATTTCATTCAAAAATCACAATATTTCTAAAGAAAATGGAAACCAAAGTTGTAATATCAAACAATGATTTAAAAAGGGGCCTTTCATTCATATTAATGTGAGACAAGTTACAAAAAGACATGATAATATCATATTCTAAACCTTTCACATTTCATGTATCATGTAATGTTGTGTTGTAAAGTGAGTTGTGTCATCTGTGATACCAAACTATCTTCTCTCATGTATAGCTAGCTACTATGAAGCACGTATATAGATACAAAAATGGATATGGGTACGGGTGCGGTACGGGGATACGACAATTTTCGAAAATATAAGATACGGGTACAACATGGTTACAACAATTTTTTTAATGTTTATTTTGAAATTTTAACAGAAAATACCAATTTCATTCTCAAATCACAATACAATAGGGGGAGTCTAGAGTTGGAAGTCACATGGTTTTGGGATTTTGAAGGATCACGCGAGTGGGGTGCTCTCTTGGCTGCTAAATGGGTTGGTTGTATCCTGGCTGAATTGAGGTCATTTCCTGCTAATAAAAAAAGGAATACGACTTAAGAAATATTCAATATGTATTAGAGAGTATCTAGGGAGTATTAGTGTCAAATATGTATTCAATACTAGTAGGGCACCTATTTTGGAGTATCGGTGCTTCATAGGGGGAGACATAAGGATGGGGATGCAATGATTATTCTAGAAGTTGCGGCTAATTGTCTTATTATTGAGATGATTAAAAACAGAGTACAGGGTTCTCTTTTATAAGACAAGAGAAAGGCACATGGTTTAGATATAACCCATGTGGGATAAAACAAGACATAGGAATAACAAAGAAAAGAGAAAAATAGACTAAGTAAAAATGCAGGAAAGTCTATATACTAATACTCCCCCTCAAGCTGGAGCGTAGATGTCTAGCATGCCCAGCTTGGATGTCATAGCAGTGAACCTCGTCCTTGGTAGAATCTTTGTGAAGATGTCAGCCACCTGATCAGATGTATGAATGTAGGGAGTGGAGATTTGGCCCGATAGAACAGCTTCGCGAACGAAATGACAATCCACCTCAATGTGCTTGGTCCGCTCATGGAAAGTAGGATTACTAGCAATGAAGGTAGCTGCTTTGTTGTCACAATACATTGGAATAGGAGACGAATCAGAAATGCCAAAGTCCTTCAGCAAGCTCCTAATCCAGAACAGTTCACAGGTAGTGTGTGCCATGGCACGATACTCAGCTTCAGCACTAGAGCGAGCAACTACAGAGTACAGACTGCTTCTTGCTTCGCCAAGTGACAAGGTTACCTCCCACAAAGGTACAGTAGCCAGAAGTAGAGCGACGGTCAACCTTGTTGCCAGCATAATCAGAGTCAGAATAGCCAAGGAGTTTGCAATGCCCATGTTTCTTGTAAAGCAGACCTTTTCCAGGAGAACTTTTCAGATATTTCAGAATATGGCAGACAGCATCCCAATGGCATTGCCGAGGTTTATCCAAGTAGCGACTAACCAGCCCAACCGCAGCAGTAATATCAGCCCGTGTAACAGTAAGATAGATGAGTTTACCAACCATTCTTCGATACTGCTGATTGTCAGGATAAGCAGGAGAATCCTCATCATCCCAGTCGGTGTTTGGATCCAGAGGTGTGCTAGCAGGTTTAGCACTGAGAAGACCAGTTTTAGATAGGAGGTCCAGAACATACTTCCGCTGAGATAAGCAGAGACCAGAAGAAGACCGGGACACTTCTATCCCAAGAAAATACCGTAGCGAGCCGAGATCCTTGGTGACAAAGTGTTTCTCCAGATAGCACTTTGTTGACTGAATACCAGCAAGATCACTTCCGGAAAGAATAATGTCGTCAACATAAACAATAAGGACAGCAATACCCGCAGTAGTATTTTTCACAAAAACAGAATGATCAGATTGGGAGCGCCGGAAAGAAAATTTCTGAAGAATATTGTTGAGCTTGTCAAACCAAGCTCTGGGGCTATGTTTCAAGCCATAAATTGCCTTTTTCAGCCTGCAGACTTTAGAGGACTCCCCCTGACACACAAAATCGGGGGGTTGTGACATGTATACTTCTTCATGAAGGTCACCATACAGGAAAGCATTCTTGACATCAAGCTGATACAGAGGCCAGTCAGAATTTATAGCAACAGAAATTAGAATTCTCACAGAGTTCAGGCGCGCCACTGGAGAAAAAGTCTCGAAGTAGTCGACCCCATAGGTCTATGTATACCCCTTTGCCACAAGTCTCGCCTTAAGCCGTTCAACAGTACCGTCGGGCTGGTATTTGACTGTGAAGACCCATCGGCAACCAACTGGATAGCAAGCAGCAGGTGGATCAACAAGGGCTCATGTATTACGTTCTGTAAGGGCCTTCATTTCTTCTTCCATAGCCTGACGCCATGCAGGATGTCTAAGAGCCTGAGCAGCATTTTTAGGAACAGATATAGCAGAAAGAGCCGCAGTGAAGTTAGCAAAATTAGCACCCAGATTAGCAGTAGAGCAAAAATTCCCAATCGGATGCATAGTGCACGTTCTTGTCCCTTTCCTCAGACTAATAGGAATATCAAGATCAGAAAATACCTGCGGAGGTGTTTGATTTGGCACAGAGGATGAGGACGATGGAGAGGCCATAGAGGGAGCTGTCGGCTTCGGTCTTCTATGATAAACTTTCAGAGGTGGCTTTTCAATCGGAGCATCAGAATTATCAGGCAAATCATCCACCACAGGTAAAGGCGTGTCTACTAGTAAATCCGAAGTGAGCGCAGAACCAGCCGAAGAATAGAAAGGCATATGCTCAAAAAATACCACATCCGCAGATACAAACCACTTTTTAGAAATAGGATCATAGCATCGGTACCCCTTTTGAGTGCGAGAGTACCCTAGGAAAACACACTTAGTCGCTCTAGGATCCAATTTAGTAAGGCTTGGCCGAAGATTCTTAACAAAACATGTGCTCCCAAATATTCGAGGCGGGACAGAAAAAAGAGATGCATCGGGAAACAGAACCTGAAAAGGAATCTGATTGTCGAGCACAGAGGATGGCATGCGGTTAATAAGATAACAGGCAGTGGCTATCGCCTCGGGCCAAAAAGACTGGGGAACATGGTAGTGAAAAAGAAGGGTACGAGCAACTTCGAGAAGATGACGATTCTTGCGTTCAGCGACACCGTTTTGTTGTGGGGTATAAGCACAGGAAGTTTGGTGGATGGTGCCCTGACGACGACAAAAGGAGCTAACAGAGGCTTGCATGAATTCCAACGCATTATCAGTACAAAAAAAATTTATAGGCTTAGCAAATTGAGTGTGGATCTCAGCAAAAAAGTCAGTAATTTTCTCAAGAATAGTAGATCTATCTTTAAGCAAAAATAGCCATGTTGTTCTAGAAAAATCATCAATGAAGCTTAGAAAATATTTAAAACCAGAAGTGCTCGCCACAGAACATGGACCCCAAACGTCAGCATGTATAATATCAAAAGGTGCTTTAGAACTGATACAAATTTTTTTGGAAAAGGTAGCACGAGTCTGCTTGCCAAGCTGACATGTCTCACAATGAAAATCAAAACTAACTATATCTGGTAACATGACTTTTAACTTCGCAACAGAAGGATGTCCCAATCTATAATGTCACTGGATGTCTGCCACGGATGATGTCAAATATGCAGCTGTCTTTGGCTCGTCCAAGTAGTAGAGTCCATCCGGTCCCTCATGGCCTGAACCAATCGTCATCCTCGTGCGCAGATCCTGAAACAAAACACCATCCGGATCAAACGTAATTGAGCAACGAAGGCTCTTCACAGTTTTACTGACAGAGAGTAAATTAAGAGGAAATTTCGGGACATAAAGCGTGGAGCGCAGAGGCAGACTACCAGTAGAGCAAATATCACCAATGCCAGTAACAGGTGATTTAGAACCATCAGTCAAAGTAACAAGAGGTATAAAAGAAGTCTGGTGCAGTTTAGAGAATAAATCAGGATTGCCAGATATATGAGAAGTCGCACCAGAGTCAATCACCCAGGAGTTTTTACCAGTCGTAGTCAGAAGTGTGGCACTACCAGCATTTGAATCCTCAGTAGAAGACGTCAGACGAGCTTGTAGCAGCTTTTCAAATTCCGAGCGGATCCAGTCAGCTGTCGGCGGAGCAGGTTCAGTCTGATCATAAGTCACTTTATTGGCCCAGTCGGGTTTGCCATATTTGATCCAGCAACGATCTTCAGTATGGTTGGTGCGCTTGCAGTGAGTGCAGTAGCGGGACTCAACAGGATCAGCTCCAGAGCCACGACCAGGAGCAGAAGAACGTCCTCCGCAGCCACGACCTCTGCCACGACCGCGACCACGAAAGGAATCACCAGAGCGGACAGCGAGAGTTGCACCATCAGAAGAGTCAGGCACGGGCTGGGACACAGAAGGTAGGCGTTGGACCCTTTTGAGTACATCGCGGAGAGTGGGTAAAGGGTCACTGGAGAGAATCTGGTCCACAACACCAGTAAAGGAAGCAGGTAGGCCCGCGAGGAACTGAACTAACATAACTTCGTTCCGCTGTCGATTAAGTTCATCAATGTCAGTAGAAAGGGGATGATACACCTGGAACTCATCCCAGAGGGCACAGCAGGAGTTGTAGTAATCCTCGACCGAATCAGTAGTAGAATACTCCAGTTTGGCAAGTTGTTTGAAGATCTCAAAGACCTTCTTAGGATTCTGTTAGTGCGAGTAAACATGGGAGAGTTGCTCCCACATTTCTTTGGCAGTATGAAGACGGAGAAGGGACTGGCTGATCTTTGCTTCAGCGCTGTTGACCATCCATGTCATGACCCCATAGTCCTCCTTGGACCAGAGATCATAGGCTTGTTTCGTCTTCTCGTGAACATCATGAGCAGGAAGAGACAGGCCCTTTGTAGTCAGATGAGAGTAGCGACCTTGGGATTTAACATACAACTCAAAGGAGGCAGCCCATAGGTGATAGTTGGAACTATCCAACTTCACCGTAGTAACACAGAGAGTGTGAGGAAGATCTGAAGTCGCCATCGGACCAAGTAGAAAAAGCAGTAGCACGGGCGCAGATAACAGCAGGCGTCAGCAGAGGGCAGCAGCAGAAGTCCAATACGTGGACTAGCAGTAGTAGTAGGTAGGAGATCCAATCATGGACCTCAGAAGACCCTCACAGGGCAGAAAGGAAGAGCAGGACCTACGCCAACATGGAGGAAAGATCACTCCACCATGAGGCGCAGGCAGTCAAATGCGAAAAAAAGATTTACTCCTTCAACGTGCCAGAACTGGAAAAGACCGGGCTGTATGTAGCGTTATCGGAAACTGTACAGAGGCCGGAAAAGGAGCCTTTAGCCGGACGAGATGGTGAGCAAAGGATTAGAGAAGATGGGAAGAGGGGAAGGGAGGATAGGGTGGGTGCTCGGGGTGGCGGAAATGGACAGTGGTGGGGCTATGGTGGCGGCGGCAAGAAGGTGGAGGGATCTGGTGGCGGCGGGCAGCAGAGAGAGTTGCTGGAAAAGGGAGAAGGAGGGGGGGATGCGGTAGAGAGGAGAAAAAGAGAAGGGGTGGGCGGTGAGGGAGGAAGGCAGGGATGGGCCTGTTGTGGTGGAGGCGGCACCAAGGAGGGTGCAAGGCGGCGGCGGCAGACCAAGGGTAGGCTGCTGTGCGGCGCAGCAGGGAGGAAAGGGGAAGGGTGGCGGCTAGGGTAGATGGGAGGGAAAGAAGGATTAGGGTTAGGGAGGATCGGGGGGCTCTGATACCATCTAGAAGTTGCGGCTAATTGTCTTATTATTGAGATGATTAAAAACAGAGTACAGGGTTCTCTTTTATAAGACAAGAGAAAAGCACATGGTTTAGATATAACCCATGTGGGATAAAACAAGACATAGGAATAACAAAGAAAAGAGAAAAATAGACTAAGTAAAAATGCAGGAAAGTCTATATACTAATAATTATCTTCAAAGGAGATGAAATAGATATTGTCTTAGACAGAAATCCAGAATAAATCACAATATATTTAGTCACCAAAACAAGAGGCATGTTAACCCACCGATACTAAATTGAAGCCTTTCATAGAATATGGAGGACAGCAACGTGCATAAAACTTGCACCTTAGCAAGGAAAGCATCCAGAAGTACCATGTAAAGGTGAATGAATTGGTTTGCAATAAAGAACAAACAAAAATCCAAATTACATATTGATGTTCTTTAAAAAGTGAAATCCCAAAAAACATAGAAGGTAGAAACAATAAAGAGAAGAAGGAAGATTGGCATTTAGCAAGAGAAATGGTGACTAACCTTGAACTACTTCAAGGAAGCAACTATGACAGCCTTGCTGCAAGCTACTACTTAGCAGAGAGGGTTGAGAGATGAGCTGGTGTCAAATGCTAATCAAGCAATGTCATGCCCAGCTTTTTTTTCTAGTTTTTACTGACTGGATACAGCCTGGATACGGCAGGATAAGGATTAGGAATATCCGATACGTATCCAGGAGTATCCACGGAGTATTGGTATCCAATATGTATCGGATACGGGTACGGCACCTGTTTTGGAGTATCCGTGCTTCATAGGTTATAAGGAGGTGCAAATACCAACAACATGGAGTCCCTTTCCTCTACAGGCAAGAGCTACAAGCAGCAGAAACCCTCTCCTCCATAAGAAGCAGCACGTACATTGTGATTTCCTTCAGTTATGGTCCTCCAAAAGAAACAAGAATAGCAGTAGTTGAACTATTGCATTCTCCTCTTCCTCTCCACCAAGAGACAGCCACAACAAGAGGTAACTCCTACATTCCTGAAACCCCTCCCCTTCTAGTTCTTCCCCCTTTGTCATACCCATTTTTACCCTTACTGTTCTTCCTTACCCTCTAACCTACAATTCCTCTCCATCCTCTTCTTTCTCTACCTTCAAAAGCACATTATATTTTTCCTCAACGACCAACACCAATACTACCATTAGCAAGATTCTCCTCATCCCCCTCTTCCTTGTCCGCCGCCAACACTGAACTTTTTTCTCCTTCACTTCTCTTATTCTACAAATGGTAGCGTATCGCCCCCTATCCCTCCTTTCATCCTCCACCTTCAATACCTATTTCTATTTCTCCTCCACCACCACTACCATCAGTAATGGCCTCCTCATCCTCATCCTCCACCTCCATAGTTGTTTTCACTCTCCTCTTTTACATATAACAACACACATTTTCGTTATAATCATCATGTCTCGTGTTTGTATCTTGCTGTATGCAACTAGAGATTCATATTTGGACTTAGATCCTAATCAAGTACTTAATGACTTCCCCCAAAATTTAATGCTATGAAAAATTATCCAACCCAAGATCCATACGAAATGACCACTTTTCATCATTATTTGCGACTTGGACCATGCCCCTAAAAATGACCACATTTAAAAAGAAAAATCTTGATATATTGCATGGAGGTTATATTTTCCACAATCATCTAAATCTGCATAATGTATTGTACGCTTCCACCTCATGTTGGCTTGACTATGATATTGATTGGATATATTATTAATTTATTATTAATTTGAAAAGCTTGACATATGATATTTTCTGACCTTATTGTCCAGTATGTTACGTTTTGATTTTCATTTTACTTAGATTCTTGAACATGACACAGAAGATTTGATATCAATTATAGTAAATTGAGATTGCACATGAAATTATACAGTAGTACATAAGCCAGATTATTAAGATTAGATAATGCATGTGATGATCCTCGCCTTACCTTGTGATAGGATCCGATTACATAATATTGATGTTCCTCTAAGAACCCTAAGGCGGCTAAGAGAACAAGATATTGGATCTATGAGGACCATGTCCAGATCGACAAGTATAATGAAAATGTGCAAAAAACTCTTGATTCTTGCACCTAATTCTGATTTCTTTATATACTGTTGATTTTACTGTCAATAAAATATATTTCATAAATTCCAGTTTTAGTAGTCAAAACCAGAGTGCCAATGCAATTGTATTGAATTGATTTTTATGGTTTGCCTACTGTTGCAAAGTCCTAAATAAGACAACGATGACTAAAGATCATGTTGCACCAAATAAGTTCTCCATGGGAGCTAATAAAGTGGGATTAGATATCGCCTCTTCTAAATTTGCTTCCTCTGACGTATTCAGATTCGTCATGTATTTTCTTTCTACAATTGCCTCTTAACCAGACTATAATAACATTTGGTTTATTCATGGAATGAACTTGTTGTATCTGAATCTATACATGTCCGTGTATTGATCCACCCAGGGACGGGCACCTTAAAAATCCCTTTTCCCGTGATTTCAGATAAGGGTTTGACAGATTTGAGATTGCGGTGTTGACGAGTGACACAAAGATTGTATATTCTTACAAACATCTACTGAAAATGGTATCCGGAAATCTTACCCTTCCCATATCTCAGCTTTACTTACAATCTCAAGTATATTTGTCTAATAGATCTGTTACACTTATCAAATTCCCACCAGTTGTATCTTCTCAACTGCCCTACATGGTGGTTGCAAACAAAGTCTGAATCAATAGTCTTTTTCTACTGAACAAGCATCCCATCCTCCCATATTTCATCTACTTTATCTCCTAGTTGTCTTATTAGACCAGAAGCATCCCATAACTGGGATGGGCACAACCAATAAAATTTAACTTGAGGATCTGGCTAGTATATCGAGGGAAAGTTCTGCTTCAATTTATGCTAGGAGCAGGGCTATCAAGTAGAGCAAATTAACGTATGCTAAGAGCATGAGTATGACTTGTCAGCTATCAAGTACCCTGGATGATGATGCCTACACCTCAGATGTGTGATTAAGCAATTCGGATTAGGTTTGTTTCTCAGTAATTGTCAATTCCAATAAATGAAATGAAACCACTGGTTAGAGCAATTTGTTTAAAACATTCATGGCAATAATCAAGTTGAGGAGAAGCTGGTGGCAACGGATCAACTGACAGACCAGAGAATAGAAAAAGCTAATACGAAGCATACACAGAAGAGAAGATAATAAATATAAAATCCACCTGGTCGCCTTCTCTGAGAAGTGCCGATTGGGCTGCCGTTGACGGAGCTGGTGGAGGTCGCCGCCAGGGCAGAACTCCATGACAAGGCAAGAGAACCTGTCATTCTCGAAGTAAGAGTACAAGGTCGGGAGGAAAGGGTGGTCTAAGGACTGCAGTATCTCCCTCTCCGTCTGAGCCCTGGCCAGCTTCTTCCTCTCTGCGAGCTTCGCCTTATCCATCACCTTGATAGCAAACCGGCACCCCGCCATCCCGGCGCCAACCAACTGAGCCAAGTATACGCAGCCAATGTCCCCTGACCCCAGCTTCCTGAGTACCCTGAAGTTGGACAACCCAAGAGCTCCGTACCGTGCCCGTACAACTCGTATGGCCTCCCACCGCGCGTCGTTGGCGCTGTGGGGCTTGTTGCTGCTGTAGCTACACGAACTCACGGCGTCATCGTCATCATCTTCGTCCTCGTCCGTGGCCTCGCTGCAGCATCCCGCGGGTCGTCCTGCCCCGAAGTAGTTGACGCTGGTGGTCGCGAAGCTCCCTTCGTCACCGAACCTGGCCGTGTAGAAGCTGTGGCTGGCGGCGGAAGCCTGGCACCGCAGCTCGGAGGGCCAAGAACCATGTTGGTGCCCGTCGTGGGCCGTTACGGAGGGTTCTTTGAAGAAAGCCACAGGTGGCCTAGACGACGGGGCGGGCACTCGGGGAGCAGATGACGCCGGTCGTTCAATCAAGTTTTCCCGGAGCTGAGACGATAGGGAGCACGAGCAACCCGACACGCTGCAGCCTTCGGGGAGGCGATCGGGGCGCACCGTTCTTGGCGGGTCGCGGGAGGCGGCGGCGGACACTCCAATCTTCAGCGCGGCGAGGCGGGCGGAAACCGCAGCGGCGTGGTCGGGACAAGAGCATTGCGGGATCTTTTGCGGCGGAGGGGACGACTGGGGCGTCTGCGTCGCCGCGTCTTGGCATCGCCGGTGGTGCTGGTGACGGCAGCCGTTTAATCCCGCAGTCGGGGCGTTAGACGCGGCGTGGAACCCGGAATGAGAGCTCGTGGGAGTGCAGCGTGGGGGCTTCACGTGCGCCAGCTGAACCGCCGCGTTGACGTGGTTGCAGCAGCAGTGGCAGCGCTGAGGGACGGGGACGGAGGCGGCGACGGCGTCGTAGGTGGGGTGGTGGCATGGCAGGAAAGATGAAGCGGGATGGAAGGTGGCTTCACTTGGCGAAGGGTCGTCGTCGTCGACGAGGTCCCAATTGGGAACGGCGCTAGGGTTCCCAGTCATCCGATCGGCGGCAGGGAGTGGGTTGGTCGCGAGCGAGGAGGTGGGGAAGAAATGAAGCCCGAGTTTGGGAAAGATCAAAGAGAGCAGAGGGAGGGAAGAAAGAGGGATTAGCTTTGGAAAGAACAGCTAAGACAGAGAGCTAAGTACGTGATTACAAAAAGAAAGCCACCCTCGTGGTGGGGTTTTCCAAGTAAGAAAAGAAGTCATCATCAAAGTGGCGAACGGCCGGGTTCTTCTCTCTCTCCTCACATAATCGTGCTGCAGTGTAAGAATGTGAGCGGCGCTGCCTGCCACTGTGATAAAACTAACATATAGTATACAATACTAACAATATTAAGCGATTGATAAATAATGTGACTCTATGAGGATGAATCTACTAGGGGGAATCATGTAAACCATAGAATATCCAGAGATTGCTAAAATTAAGGCTATGTTCTTCATCCCAAGCCTGTAGCAACGGCTCACGGGTGCATATCCATGGTTTCCATGTGTCCCGACAAAGCTTCGTTGATTAAATAGGGTGCCCTTTTCTAAAAGGTAAATTGGAGTCATGCAGTTTGTTTGCGGGTGCAAGGTGAACAGGCTTTGATTACTTTCTTGTTTTTACGTCCTTGGTTGTTAAGCATAATTCACGACTTAATTTCTCCATTCCTTCCATAGTCCCATATAGGGGGGCAGAGAAATCTCAGTCGGTCCAAACTACAAATTGAACCAGACCGATCAATTCTATTCAGTCCAATCCGATCCTTAACTGTTATCAGTTTGTTCCAGTATGCGGTTCAGAAATTTTGAAAGTTTGATCTATTGTCTTGTCCGGTCAAAATTGATAAGACCGTAGACCAGACAGATGACCATTTATGTATAAAATACCTTCAAATATTAAGATATGTTATGTCTTAGGTGTAAACAAATCACACATATTCACACTACTAGTGGAATCTTTGATATTAGTGTTAAAACAACGGTTGGAAGTAATTAATATTATCTAATTTTACTATTAAATAAGTTATAGAATATTAATAAAGAATCCGATCACGGTCTGATCCTAAACCCATGTCTGGTCTTATTTTGTGTACGGTCTACAGTTTGTAATTTTTTACAAATTCGATCTCGATCCGACCCCATACCAATGCTCACCCCTAATCTCATAAAGAGCAATCAGGTACTTGACTTAGTGTTACAAGCCTATGAGCATATGGTTTAGTAAGCGAGCTTTGCCTTCTCACTCAGTGCGGCCCATTAAGTCAATTATAATAATACAGACTTTTACACACAGGCAATTAGACAAACACCATCCACCATGTTAAACACCGTCAACTAATCAGTATATCTGAAGCTCTAACACTCCCACCCCTCAAACGGTGATTTAGAGAATCGAAAAATCAACTCAATTGTGCAACATATAATCGAAGGCTTATGTGGTGAGAGAGTTAGTGAACAGATCTTCTAGTTAGTGTTTGGAAGACTCACGAGTGGTAAAGTTAGTTTGATTTTTGTGTCTGGATTATTATCATCAGTTATAGACAAAATAGAGATTTTTTCAACAGGTGTCTTAGCCAGAGTCTTATCCTTGAACGGAACACATCTCCATTGAATACCACATTTTTGGATATATAGATTTTTTAGAATATGCATGATGTAAGCTATGTTATGATGTAAGCTATACCTTATGAATATGCATGGTAGAGATCTTGGGACAAGCATGTCCTGAGTGTAATCCTTAAGATAAGGATAACATAGTTACCCAAACACTCTTAAATGGATGTAAGAAGGATTTTCTATATATAGAAATTCGTGAGGTGATCTCATATTTAGAGTTGGGGTGGGTAACCTATCTATAAGATAAGAGGTCGTATCAAAGACTTGTGCCCAAAAACGCTTGGGTAATCTAGCATCAAACATCATAGATAGTATCAGTCACATTATGTGTCAATTCTTTTCTCTTGACTACTCCATTCTAAGATGAAACACATGGACACGGTATATGATTCATAATACTTTCATCTCAAGGAATGGCTTCATTTTTTTATTGACAAATTCACATACACCATCATTCTATTTTATTTGAATGCAAGTATTGAATTGATTAATGATCATATAATAGAAAGAGACAAACACACCATAGATGTCACTTTTATGCCTGATAGGATAATATTAAATGTATAGGGTTCTACATCAGTTAGAAGAACATAGTAAGTAAGAAAATGTGAAGAAGGAACAAGCGCCTTTTGCCATACATCAGAGTGAATTTTGTGAAATGGTCTACTAGACCTTATGTGTTTATGTAAGATGTGAAGTTTCCTTCTCTTACTTATTTCACATCCAATACAAAATTCAATAAACTTTGAAATAGTAGATAGCTTGCTCCTCTTGTATTTGAAAATTTGTGTCACTATTAGGGTGTCCTACTCTTCAATGATACATACTTGTAGACACTTCATAGATCCTGTGTAAGAAGAAAATCTTGATTTGGATAGTAGTCAGTTGGTGCACTTCACTGTCGCATGTCCTATTGGGTTGGATATTATGGGCATGTAGATCCTTGATGTAGATAATATTGTTAGTGCATACAACATAACAAGAACACGAAGTTGTTATCTTAGATACAAGCACATGATTTCATAGCACTACAAATCTTGTTCAAGAGGTACAACGGTAGTTTTGTGAAGAGAACAATCTCCATTGTGTGCTATTGGAACAAAATTCCCACTGCCAACCATAATCAAGTTAGTACCTTTGTAAATGTGCAAAATATGAAAATTACCTAAGGTGTGGATGTCATGATCATTAGCACCTGAGTCAACATGCCACTTAGTCGGATCATTTTCATTGACTCTCAGAGATATTAGAGTTTTTTTTGTGTTGTTAGTCAGATTTTTTGATATGCTAGTGTTATGGAAGGAGTTGTCATACTGGTGCCAGCATTTGCGTTCTTCATGTCCTTTTCTACAACAAATTTGGCAAAAGATGGATCCTCTATTAGCCTTTTCTTGAGAATTGTTGACCATTCCACCTAAACATTGAGTGGCTTGTGTGATTGATGATGATCCTGAGAGGTGAATTGAGGATTTTTTTAATTGTTCCACCCTCTATTATCCCCTAAATGTATGTTGCTATAATTTCTTCCTCTACGTCTCCCTGAATACCTAGCACATCAACAAGGATGTTGTGTTTGTAAAACTGCTTCCTAATTTTGGTGAATGAATTAACAATTGGATCAAGAGATGCTTTATTAGAGTAGAACATCATAGGTGCATGTGTAGTAGATCCTCTAGTTAGTCTGTGTTCAAAGTCTTGAAAAGATAAATAAGTTCAGTATATCTCAAAACTGGGTTTTTTTAACATAGACATGACAAGCCCCTCTCGAGTCCATCAAGAAGAGTGAACACCCTTTACTGATAATTTACACATAAACATATGCATTTAACTGATCACATATTGTTTTAAATTTTCTACAATAATTAGACTAGAAATCATTTCCTTTCATATAGTTTGAAGTTGAGATTTCAATTCGAACTCTCTCAATTGAGAAGACTTAACAAACTTATTGAGTGTGAGCCATACCTATGATGATGTTTTGCAGTCGATCATGTCTCCCATTACCTCTTTAGTGTGGGAGCCTAAGATCCATCCCTTCAATAGTATGTCAATTCTCATATGAGTTATGTGTCTACGATTTGAAATCTAGAACTCCATCATGATTTGGTTTGAAAATTTGATGTTGAGACTTTGTTCCTTTGAGAAAGCCTTAAAGGAAACAAGACTCAACCAGATTATGGAGTTGAGATTCCCATAGCAAGAGCTTATGAAGATTTAGCTTAAAAGACATGAAGTTTGGCACATTTAACGACATTGAATAGGGATATTCAATCACTAGTGTTGAATTGAGATAGTCGTGGCAATTTTTAGGCCATTTCTTGAGAGATTAGGTCAGAGAGATGATGAGACTAGGCTTCATTAAGATGAATCAAGAGCATATTTTGTCATGGTAGCATTTGGAGCATATTTTGTGTGGGCTCTGATCTCCAAACCATGACATGCACACGATTAAAACTTAGCGGAAGCGAATAGGTAATCAGCGGAAGACAAAAATCACGGGAAATTAAAACTTTTCGAGATAAGAGCTTGAATCCATAAAAGCTTCTTTCATAAAGTGAGATAAACTGTTTACATCTCAGAATAATTACTTCTTGAGTAATTATATACATCAAGATACAAAATCTCAAGATCACATAACACAAGACTCCAAGACCTGAGAGTACAGAGGACACATAGGACTGACTCTAACTACACCACATGGCAGGACAAATCTCCACCTGAGATTCTACTACTGCTCCTGGTACTGCTGCTGCTGAGACTGGACACCTGTAGGCTGGTTCCTTCGTCTCCGACGTCCACCTAAAAAGTTGAAGTCTACGGGGTGAGACAATTATACTTAATTGTCCCAGCGAGAGTTATAACTCTTCGCCAGAAGCTTTATTATAACATCAAAGAAATCTTAAGCAGTAAAGCCTTCAAAGTATTCTATAACAGTTGTAGGTATAACAAGATCTCTACAATTTAGGAGATATGGAGAATATAAACACTATTGCAATGTAACATCAATCAACTAACTTGGAGTCATCTCTAACAAGTTATTCTACATGGTTGATTATGTTTTACGAACAACATTATGCCCTGTGGAGATGAGGCATACCACTCATACTCCAACTGATCGCTGAGAAGTCACATCAGTATCATACATAGGTCATTAAGAGAGTCAGATTCTCATGACCTTCACCTTCCTCAGTCAGTAAGAGGATCACTTGTAGGACATCTCGTGTCTCTACTACTATAGCTCACCAGGGTATACTGGTCCTTCGCTATTCTAGAGTCACAGTGGTGTTCTATACTCTCTTCGTCATCAGGAGGTTTCATATTTACCTACCAATGATATGGATATCTGTGCTTTCTTCGTCATCAGGAGGTTTCATGTTTACCTGCCACTGATACGGTATGGAATTATAGTGAAGGATGGATGGATTACACATCTACATCACTTTCCTACACTAGGATGTAAGGTTCTACACATCCATGTACCCCACATACTCAAAAGTATGTGCTCCAGGAGTTCCCTGAGGAAAACCTATTTCACCATCATTTAATCTCTGACAATGATGGATCTATGATCAGGGCTCTACATTATACTTGATTAGTTAGGTACATTCAGTATTCTTTAATAGCATACATTGTTCTTCAAACAATAACAATAGCATAATAGCTATAAAAGAAGAATACTAAATGTTACAGGCCTAACTCATATCAATCATCATTTCTCATTATCCTCATCACAAGTCACCTCTAAGGCATGACCTTGATGGTATTCATGGCTCTCACAGCCCATTATCATCATAGGATGCCATTGACAAGGCATCAAATTACTTTAATTATTCATAAGGCTAACAACATGCCTTGTATGAATATAACATCAACATCCATACCTGGATATGATTACCTTCATATCAGAACCTGCATGGTTAATACAACTGATAAAGGTAATACAAAATAAGGAAATATACTTCCCACTCTTGCTATAAGAGTTAAATCTCTAATTCTCATCAATTGGAGTTTAATACTCAAATGCAAGTCATTACCCTTGAATTAGGGTTTACTATTCACATTGGGGAGAATTTGAACTCATATCATCATTATGTATGAGTAACATCATCAGTGATGCTCTCAGATTAGTTAAAGGTTCATCATTTATCATAATTAGGGTTTCTATGACCTCACACATGTGGATCATACCCTAATTATGCTCACCCATGTGTATTGGAGATGCTTTAATTGAGTTTCCACTTAAAAAGGGTACTTTCTCTCTCTAGAAGTAATCTCTCTCTCTAGAAGTACTTTCTCTCTCCTCATACTATTAGGTGATGTCAACATCACTCTAAATCAGGTTGGATTGAGTCATCATAAGCTAACATAGCTAAATCTTCACCATCATGTGATTAGGGTTTGATTTGATCAAGGTATTACTCAATTTACCCTTCAGGGGTATTTTGGTATTTCACTCCATTGATCATTATCATGGTCAAAATCTTAGTCAATTAGCCCCTTAATATCCTAGGTTATCATTCGGGTTTGATTAGGGCAACATTGAACCATTTATTTCATCAATTGATTGAAAGAAGTCAACTTTGAATCACATTGATTGACCTTCAACCATCATTCTTCAATTGAGTTGAGATCGTTTGAAAGTGTTGACCGTTTAGCCAATTTGACTTTTCAAGACCGCGAGCCCTCTTCTAACTCCAAGACCGCGAGCCTCCTCAAGACCGCGACCCCCCTTAGACTCCAAGACCGCGAGCCTCTTCAACTGGTTCAAGACCGCGAAGCTCAACCTGATGTTAAGACCGCGAGGGCCAAGTTGATGTCAAGACCGCGAAGAGATGTTGACCGTTTGCCCACTTTGACCTCAGGACCGCGAGGCCCCTCGCGGTCTTGAGACCGTGAGTCCCCTCACGGTCTTGAGACCGCGAGGCTCACATGGTCTCAACCGTTTGGTCCATCAACAAAATCAAAGATACAATTGATGATGTCAACCGATGTTGAAGCCCTCAAAAGGTCAAAGATATGTTGACCACCTATAGATTGGGTCAACTAAGGTTATGCTTAACCCATTGGTTATTCAATTGACCCTCAATTGTTGACCAATTAGGATTGAAATCGATTCAGTTAGGGTCTATCAATGTTCACCCATCAACACTCAACAATGGGCATCGACACAAGGTTGAACCCTTCAATTGAGCTCCAATTGGGCCCAAACTTGGCCCGAACAGTCTTGAGGTCATGTGGGTGGACCCCACATGGTCTTAAGACCGTTTGCCCAAGATTTCATCAAAGTCTAAGGTGATTTGATAGGGGTTGAACCATGATTGAACCACAAAACAGAATTTTGATTAAATTGATAACTTATTTGCAATTGGGTCCTCAATTGGTCAAATTACTTAACCCTAGACCTTCAAACGGTCTTGGGTGATTGTCCTCTCGGTCTTGAGACCGTTTGGATGAGTTCCAAACGGTCTTGAGACCGTTTGCCCATCCAATTTTGGATTCTAGTGCAATTTCATCAAGGTCTGACCTATTGAGTTGATGATCATATCAATATTTAATTGCAATGTAATTTGGTATAATTGTACCTTCCGTTGGTCCACTATTCTTGACCCCAGACCTCCAAACGGTCATGGTTGATTGCCCTTGCGGTCTTGAGACCGTTTGGGTAACCCCTAAATGGTCTTGAGACCGTTTAGGTCAATCAACCCTAAAAACCCTAATTAGGTCAGCATAATTTCAGTACTGATTTCACCTAGGGTTAGCCCTAGTATTCACCCTTCAACTCTTAGCCCGTTTGGAATTAGACCATAAAACTTGGTGAGTTGTTAATTAACATTATTGTGAACAGTAATCTCATACGGTCAACGCCTGGTCAACGACCTTACACGGTCTTGAGACCGTTTGCCCAAAAAGGCAATTACAGACCGTTTGAGAATCAGGAATAAATTCATTTAAAGTTGTTACTTAAAAAGGTCATATCTCCCGATTCCGTTGGAGTTAGCCTCCCAAATTTTGAGGGTAATTAGCCTATATAATTAGGGACAGATTTATTATACGGTCCACGCTCGGTCAACGGGGACAAACGGTCGTGGAGACCGTTTTCCCTGTCGCGGTCTCGAGACCGTTTGCTCACCTCGCGGTCTTGAGACCGAGAGAGCAAACTGGTGAGACCGTTTAAGGAAATGAAAAGCGGTGGATTTTTCTTGGAAATCACGCCTTCATCTCCTAGCTCAAGAACAGTACGAATATCCCATGGATTTGCTTGCAACATGGCAGGGAAAAGTAGGGAAACACTAAGAGCTATCATCAAACCGCATATAAAAGATGTACATAGTAAAGCATGGGTTTAGAGTTATAAAACCTGCCTAAAGCTTGCTTCTTGAGCTCCAAGCTTTCATGCTCCAAGCTCTAATGGCGTCCTTGAGTTCCCACAGGTTGGCCAAGGTGAAAACTCCAAGGAAGAACAAAAAGAGATGGCTAGAAAGATAGGGTTTCGAGAGTTAGCCATGAAGCTGACCTTGAATTCGAGTTCTAACCATGGAATTAGGCAAGAAGAGGGGTTTAAACCTACCTTGCACCCTTGGTCGTTCCTCTTGAGCTCCAAGATAGTCCTTAGTCGGCCAAGAAAAGAGGAAATAGTGATATGTACGAAGGAAAAGTTCCTTTGCTTGAGAGGTGAAGTATACATATACTTGGGTGTTATTTCATTAAAGGCCCATAAGTTTCCCCATAATTCCAATTAAGTCCTTCCTTCATTACTTGCTCGTCCCTCCCTCTTTATTATAAGGACAAACCTTATCTTATGGTCTAGAAAAAGAAGGCAAGGAAGAACAATCTAATACTAAGGTACATACATAAAAGGGATATTGCACATATACCCGGATTATTCAATCACAAGGCATATTTCATAACTTGATAACTCAATTGAGGTGACTTCCCCATCATTTCTTATATTAATGATGGCAAGAGTTCTAAAAGATACATTAGATGATATATTTTACAAATTGCATCCCTTAATTTGGGTAAATTGTATTTTACCCCAAATTAGGGTTTCAAGCACCGGGATTGCTTCCACAGCTGCACCTTGGTGCCCAAGCTTGGGAAATCCCTCAAACTTTACCAAAAAGTTTCTCATGATGTCTAAACATCAGAGGAACATATCAACATGTGCAAATTGCAAGTTAACCCTTTAAACTGGGTAAATTGCACATAGGTCCTTGTATAACAAAACAATGCTACAACTTTAAATAAAAAGGAGCAAAAATTGAAATACATGTTTCTGAGAAACTTAATTACATGCTCAGAGTTAATCACAAAGATTTAATTACATATTTTAGGCAAAACACCTAGGGTTAACTCATAACCCAGGTCAGGGATGTTACAAATTATCCACCCCTTACAAGGATTTCGTCCCCGAAATCGATAAGACATATCAAGAGAAAAGGGCAGGATACTTCCTTCTCATCTCATCCTCTAACTCCCAAGTGGCTTCTTCAACACCACGATGGTTCCAGAGGACTTTCACAAGACTTATATCTTTCTTCTTTAACTTTTTAATTCATTTATCAAGGATTGACATTGGTCCCTCCTCATAGGATATGTCATCATTCAATTCTACCTCCATAGGTTGTAGAACTGACTCGGTGTCTGGGTGACATTTCTTCAACATAGAAATGTGAAACACAGGATGTAACCGTTGTAACTCAGGTGGTAGCTCTAGTCTATATGCTACCTTTCCAATCCATTCAATGATTGGATAAGGCCCCATATATCTAGGAGCTAACTTCCCTTTCCTTCCAAAACGAAGGACCCCTTTCCAAGGTGAGACCTTGAGATACACTCTGTCTCCAACCTGGAACTCTAAGGGTCTACGACGTTTGTCAGCATAAGATTTCTGCCTATCTTGAGCAGTCTTAATCTTATGTTGTATTACTTTAATCTTTTCTGTGGTCTGCTGCACAAGGTCAGGCACCAACAACTGACGTTCACCAGTCTCAAACCAACACAGAGGTGATCTACAACGTCTACCATATAAGGCTTCATAAGGTGCCATATCAATACTATGTTGATAGCTATTGTTATAGGCAAACTCTATCAAACTTAGGTGTAGATCCCAACTTCCGGTGAACTGGAGAACACATGCTCTCAACAGGTCTTCTAGGGTCTGTATGGTCCTTTCTGACTGTCCATCAGTCTGCGGATGAAAGGCCGTACTAAACCTTAGCTTAGTGCCTAAGGCTCTGTGTAACTGTTCCCAAAAACGACTTGTAAACTGAGGACCTCTGTCAGAAACTATTGTGACAGGAACTCCGTGCAAACGCACTATCTCTTGAACATATAACTCTGATAACCTTTCAGCAGAATAGGTTGTTTTGACAGGTAAGAAATGTGTTGTCTTAGTCAACCTATCCACAACTACCCAAATGGAATCATGTCCTTTGCTTGTCCTGGGTAGGACAACAACAAAGTCCATGGTTACATGGTCCCACTTCCACTGTGGTATGGGTAAAGGTTGCATTGTTCTTGCAGGCTTCTGGTGTTCAGCTTTAACTTGCTGACACACAAGACACCTCAGAACAAACTCTGCAACGTCCTTTTTCATCCCATGCCACCAATACAGATCTTTCAAATTCCGATACATCTTGGTGCTCCCTGGATGCATAGCATACATGGAAGAATGGGCTTCTTCCAGGACTAACTTCCTCAAGTTGTCCACATCCGGCACTATCATTCTCCCATTATAACAAGCTACTTGGTCCTTTGAGTCATGAAAACCATCTTGCTTCTCATTTTCATACTCAGATCTAATCTGCTGAACTGCAGCATCATCTATCTGTGCTTCTTTAATCTGCTCCCTTAGGGTAGGTTTAATATGTATCTCAGCCAACAATCCGGCTAACAATGACACCTTCAACTGTACATTGTCTTGCCTTAAAGAGATAAGCATATCTCTCCTAGAGCATACTAAAGAGTTTAGTTGTGCTCTATTCATGGTTGATGTTGTTGATTTCCTACTCAAGGCATCTGCAACAACATTGGCCTTGCCTGGATGGTAATCAATTGTACAGTCGTAGTCCTTGATTAACTCCATCCAGCGACGTTGCCTCATGTTGAGCTCATGCTGAGAGAAGATATACTTAAGGTTTTTGTGGTCTGTGAAAATCTGGAATGTCTCTCCGTAGAGATAATGTCTCCAGATCTTCAAAGCATGAACCACAGCAGCTAACTCTAGATCGTGTGTCGGATAATTCTCCTCGTGTTTCTTAAGCTGTCGGGACGCAAAAGAAATCACTTGTTTTTCCTGCATCAACACACATCCTAGTCCATTTTTGGAAGCATCACAGAAGACTACATATCCTTTTCCTTGTTCAGGTAGCACTAGCACAGGTGCACTTGTCAATCTCTCCTTCAGCAACTGGAAAGATTGTTGACACTTATCACTCCAAGAAAAAGGAACATCTTTCCGGGTCAACTTGGTCAAAGGTAAAGCTATAGAACTAAAGTTCTTAATGAACCTTTGATAATAGCCAGCTAACCCCAAGAAACTTCGAATCTCCGTCGGTGTCTTCAGTTGTTCCCACTGTAGAACAGATTCTACTTTCGTAGGGTCAACACGAATTCCCGAGGCGGATATCACATGTCCAAGAAAAGATACTTCCGGTAGCCAGAACTCACACTTGCTAAACTTAGCATACAGCTTATGTTCTCTTAGCAAGGTCAAAGCTTGGCGAAGATGCTGCTCATGCTGCTGAGCATCCTTACTATAGATCAGAATGTCATCTATGAAGACGACAACACACTGATCAAGGAAAGGTCGAAAAACTCTATTCATGAGTTCCATAAATGCAGCTGGTGCATTGGTTAGTCCAAACGACATAACCGTGAACTCATAGTGACCATACCTTGTCCTAAAGGCAGACTTGGATATGTCACTATCCTTAATACGGAGTTGATGATATCCAGACCTCAAGTCTATTTTTGAAAAGACTGTTGCACCACGCAACTGGTCAAAGAGATCATCAATCCTTGGCAGAGGATACTTATTCTTTATTGTTACTTTATTGAGTTGTCTGTAGTCAATGCACAGCCGCATTGACCCATCTTTCTTTTTAACAAACAAGACCGGAGCACCCCAAGGTGAAGTACTCGGTCGGATAAAACCTCTCTCAAGTAACTCTTGAAGTTGTTTCTTGAGTTCTGCCATCTCAGCAGGCGCCATCCTATACGGAGTTTGAGCTATGGGTTTTGTGTCTGGGATCAGATTAATTTCAAAATCAATCTCCCGAGGTGGTGGTATACCAGGAAGTTCTTCAGGAAACACATCTTCGAATTCCCTGACTATAGGAACTTCAGCAGGATTAGAACTTTCCTTGGTAACATCTACCACATGGGCCAAGAATGCATAACATCCTTGCCTCAACAGCTTATTAGCAACCATAGCTGATACAAGACAGGTGGGCAGAATCTTTCTTTCTCCTTGAAAGATCCATGTGCTGCTTTCATCAGCAAACACAGCCAACTTGGACTCACAATCCAAGACAACTCTATACCTTTCTAAGGTATCCATCCCGAGGATTATATCAAATCCCTGCATATCAAGTGGTATAAGATCCACTTGAATGCGATGGTCAGAAAAGAAGAGGATGCAGGGAGAACATACCTCCTGTAAAACGGCAGACCCACTCAACGGAGTCTCCAACAACAAACTATCTGCCCTATGACTAACAGTCACATTGCAGTTATGAATCACCTCACGAGTGATGAAAGAGTGCGTAGCACCCGGATCAATCAGAACAGATACATCACAGGATATAGACATATCAGAATATAAAAGTCTCATCTGACCTGCCACTACACGTGGGTTGACCACTGCTTCAGGTGGGTTCATAGCATAGAACCTTGCAGTCGCCTGGTGTTGAGGTGGTGCTGATGATCCAGCTTGAGACGCTTGTCCACGTCCTCGAGCTGCTCCTTGATGTTGTCTATTCTGGGATCCCTGTTGATTCTGTCTCAGAGGTTGTTGTGTCACACTAGCAGGCCTAGAACGGCAATCCTTCATCAAGTGTCCCACTTTACCATAGTTGTAGCAACTCCTCTCCTGTTGCTGTGGTCTGGGTGGACCAGTGACTGACACAGATGCAGAACTGTGCGTCCCTTGAAGCGGTTGACTCCGTCCTCTACCTCTGCTTGGTGTCCATTGAGTTTGAAAACTCAATCTGGGTGGTGGAGGGTTAGGTGCAGAGAATCTAGGTTTCTTGGAATCCCTAGATGAAGAACCCTGGAACTGTGGATATCTTTTATGGGTTTGTCTTTTCTCAACCACAGATCTCTCTATCCTTCGGACTGACTCAACGAAGGTAGAAAATCTCTCTCTATTTTCTAAGGCAGACACAGGGGTTGACATATCAGAATTCAAACCCTTCTCGAATCTTCTGATTCTTTCCTCATCTGTAGCAGCCATGTGCGGACAGAACCGCAACAACTCCATGAACTTAGCTTCATATTCACTAATGTTCATCATACCCTGCTTTAGTTTCTCAAACTGAGAGATCTTCTCATCTAGGAAGGTCTTTGGAAAATATCTTTTGATAAATTCCCGACGAAACTCTTCCCATGAGAACTCTACTCCAGGCCTCTTCTGCTCTTCCATGTTCCACCAGTGACCAGCACTGCCTTTGAGAAGATAGACAGCATGTCTAACCTTCTCAGTTTCCAGAATTATAAGAATCCTGAAAGCCTTCTCTAATTCTGTCAACCATAAGTCAGCATATGCAGGGTCGGCAGTTCCAAAGTATTCGGTAGCTCTGACACGACGAAATCGTTCGAATGTCTTACCGATACCTTGTGCTTCAGGCTGGACAGGTGCCCTAGGTGCAGGAATGGGCATCCTATCACTTATATGTGTCATGGCAGTCATAAACTGCCCGAACATTGTCTGTACATCTGGGTTACCCATGTCAGCTGGGTCGAACTGGGGTGGCTCTCTTGGTGACTTAGGTGCATGTTGTTCTATTCTCGGAACTCTTGCACCGCCTCGAGGTGCACTAGCACTACTCTCTGCCACATACTCATCGTGATGTTCTGACATCCTTAGGTATCTTCTTCTCCTGAGGAGCATAAGATTCTATTAGATAAGGAAGGAGTACTAAAGGTAGACTCGACATCCTAAGTCCTATGCCTTTGTAGACTCAACTGACCTAGAGCTCTGATACCACTAGTTGTTGGGCTCTGATCTCCAAACCATGACATGCACACGATTAAAACTTAGTGGAAGCGAATCGGTAATCAGCGGAAGACAAAAATCACGGGAAATTAAAACTTTTCGAGACAAGAGCTTGAATCCATAAAAGCTTCTTTCATAAAGTGAGATAAACTTTTTACATCTCAGAATAATTACTTCTTGAGTAATTATATACATCAAGATACAAAATCTCAAGATCACATAAAACAAGACTCCAAGACCTGAGAGTACAGAGGACACATAGGAATGACTCTAACTACACCACATGGAAGGACAAATCTCCACCTGAGATTCTACTACTGCTCCTGGTACTGCTGCTGCTGAGACTGGACACCTGTAGGCTGGTTCCTTCGTCTCCGACGTCCACCTAAAAAGTTGAAGTCTACGAGGTGAGACAATTATACTTAATTGTCCCAGCGAGAGTTATAACTCTTTGCCAGAAGCTTTATTATAACATCAAAGAAATCTTAAGCAGTAAAGCCTTCAAAGTATTCTATAACAGTTGCAGGTATAACAAGATCTCTACAATTTAGGAGATATGGAGAATATAAACACTATTGCAATGTAACATCAATCAACTAACTTGGAGTCATCTCTAACAAGTTATTCTACATGGTTGATTATGTTTTACGAACAACATTATGCCCTGTGGAGATGAGGCATACCACTCATACTCCAACTGATCACTGAGAAGTCACATCAGTATCATACATAGGTCATTAAGAGAGCCGGATTCTCATGACCTTCACCTTCCTCAGTCAGTAAGAGGATCACTTGTAGGACATCTCGTGTCTCTACTACTATAGCTCACCAGGGTATACTGGTCCTTTGCTATTCTAGAGTCACAGTGGCGTTCTGTACTCTCTTCGTCATCAGGAGGTTTCATATTTACCTACCACTGATACGGATATCTGTGCTTTCTTCGTCATCAGGAGGTTTCATGTTTACCTGCCACTGATACGGTATGGAATTATAGTGAAGGATGGATGGATTACACATCTACATCACTTTCCTACACTAGGATGTAAGGTTCTACACATCCATGTACCCCACATACTCAAAAGTATGTGCTCCAGGAGTTCCCTGAGGAAAACATGTTTCACCATCATTTAATCTCTGACAATGATGGATCTATGATCAGAGCTCTACATTATACTTGATTAGTTAGGTACATTCAGTATTCTTTAACAGCATACATTGTTCTTCAAACAATAACAATAGCATAATAGCTATAAAATAAGAATACTAAATGTCACATGCCTAACTCATATCAATCATCATTTCTCATTATCCTCATCACAAGTCACCTCTAAGGCATGACCTTGATGGTATTCATGGCTCTCACAGCCCATATCATCATAGGATTCCATTGACAAGGCATCAAATTACTTTAATTATTCATAAGGCTAACAACATGCCTTGTATGAATATAACATCAACATCCATACCTGGATATGATTACCTTCATATCAGAACCTGCATGGTTAATACAACTGATAAAGGTAATACAAAATAAGGAAATATACTTCCCACTCTTGCTATAAGAGTTAAATCTCTAATTCTCATCAATTGGAGTTTAATACTCAAATGCAAGTCATTACCCTTGAATTAGGGTTTACTATTCACATTGGGGAGAATTTGAACTCATATCATCATTATGTATGAGTAACATCATCAGTGATGCTCTCAGATTAGTTAAAGGTTCATCATTTATCATAATTAGGGTTTCTATGACCTCACACAGGTGGATCATACCCTAATTATGCTCACCCATGTGTATTGGAGATGCTTTAATTGAGTTTCCACTTAAAAAGGGTACTTTCTCTCTCTAGAAGTAATCTCTCTCTCTAGAAGTACTTTCTCTCTCCTCATACTATTAGGTGATGTCAACATCACTCTAAATCAGGTTGGATTGAGTCATCATAAGCTAACATAGCTAAATCTTCACCATCATGTGATTAGGGTTTGATTTGATCAAGGTATTACTCAATTTACCCTTCAGGGGTATTTTGGTATTTCACTCCATTGATCATTATCATGGTCAAAATCTTAGTCAATTAGCCCATTAATATCCTAGGTTATCATTAGGGTTTGATTAGGGCAACATTGAACCATTTATTTCATCAATTGATTGAAAGAAGTCAACTTTGAATCACATTGATTGACCTTCAACCATCATTCTTCAATTGAGTTGAGATCATTTGAAAGTGTTGACCGTTTAGCCAATTTGACTTTTCAAGACCGCGAGCCCTCTTCTAACTCCAAGACCGCGAGCCTCCTCAAGACCGCGAGCCCCCTTAGACTCTAAGACCGCGAGCCTCTTCAACTGGTTCAAGACCGCGAAGCTCAACCTGATGTTAAGACCGCGAGGGCCAAGTTGATGTCAAGACCGCGAAGAGATGTTGACCGTTTGCCCACTTTGACCTCAGGACTGCGAGGCCCCTCATGGTCTTGAGACCGTGAGCCCCCTCACGGTCTTGAGACCATGAGCCCTCTCACGGTCTTGAGACCGCGAGGCTCACATGGTCTCAAACGTTTGGTCCATCAACAAAATCAAAGATACAATTGATGATGTCAACCGATGTTGAAGCCCTCAAAAGGTCAAAGCTATGTTGAACACCTATGGATTGTGTCAACTAAGGTTATGCTTAACCCATTGGTTATTCAATTGACCCTCAATTGTTGACCAATTAGGATTGAAATCGATTCAGTTAGGGTCTATCAATGTTCACCCATCAACACTCAACAATGTGCATCAACACAAGGTTGAACCCTTCAATTGAGCTCCAATTGGGCCCAAACTTGGCCCGAACAGTCTTGAGGTCATGTGGGTGGACCCCACATGGTCTTAAGACCGTTTGCCCAAGATTTCATCAAAGTCTAAGGTGATTTGATAGGGGTTGAACCATGATTGAACCACAAAACAGAATTTTGATTAAATTGATAACTTATTTGCAATTGGGTCCTCAATTGGTCAAATTACTTAACCCTAGACCTTCAAACGGTCTTGGTTGATTGTCCTATCGATCTTGAGACCATTTGGATGAGTTCCAAACGGTCTTGAGACCGTTTTCCCATCCAATTTTGGATTCTAGTGCAATTTCATCAAGGTCTGACCTATTGAGTTGATGATCATATCAATATTTAATTGCAATGTAATTTGGTATAATTGTACCTTCAGTTGGTCCACTATTCTTGACCCCAGACCTCCAAACGGTCATGGTTGATTGCCCTCGCGGTCTTGAGACCATTTGGGTAACCCCTAAATGGTCTTGAGACCGTTTAGGTCAATCAACCCTAAAAACCCTAATTAGGTCACCATAATTTCAGTACTGATTTCACCTAGGGTTAGCCCTAGTATTCACCCTTCAACTCTTAGCCCGTTTGGAATTAGACCATCAAACTTGGTGAGTTGTTAATTAACATTGTTGTGAACAGTAATCTCATACGGTCAACGCCTGGTCAATGACCTTACACGGTCTTGAGACCGTTTTCCCAAAAAGGCAATTACAGACCGTTTGAGAATCAGGAATAAATGCATTTAAAGTTGTTACTTAAAAAGGTCATATCTCCCGATTCCTTTGGAGTTAGCCTCCCAAATTTTGAGGGTAATTATCCTATATAATTAGGGACAGGTTTCTTATACGGTCCATGCTCGGTAAACGGGTCCAAACGGTCGTGGAGACCGTTTGCCCTGTCTCGGTCTCGAGACCGTTTGCTCACCTCGCGGTCTTGAGACCGAGAGAGCAAACTGGTGAGACCGTTTAAGGAAATGAAAAGCGGTGGGTTTTTCTTGGAAATCACGCCTTCATCTCCTAGCTCAAGAACAGTACGAATATCCCATGGATTTGCTTGCAACATGGCAGGGAAAAGTAGGGAAACACTAAGAGCTATCATCAAACCGCATATAAAAGATGTACATAGTAAAGCATGGGTTTAGAGTTATAAAACCCGCCTAAAGCTTGCTTCTTGAGCTCCAAGCTTTCATGATACAAGCTATAATGGCGTCCTTGAGTTCCCACAGTTGGCCAAGGTGAAAACTCCAAGGAAGAACGAAAAGAGATGGTTAAAAAGATAGGGTTTCGAGAGTTAGCCATGAAGCTGACCTTGAATTCGAGTTCTAACCATGGAATTAGGCAAGAAGAGGGGTTTAAACCTACCTTGCACCCTTGGTCGTTCCTCTTGAGCTCCAAGATAGTCTTTAGTCGGCCAAGCAAAGAGGAAATAGTGATATGTACGAAGGAAAAGTTCCTTTGCTTGAGAGGTGAAGTATACATATACTTGGGTGATGTTTCATTAAAGGCCCATAAGTTTCCCCATAATTCCAATTAAGTCCTTACTTCATTACTTGCTCGTCCCTCCATCTTTATTATAAGGACAAACCTTATCTTATGGTCTAGAAAAAGAAGGCAAGGAAGAACAATCTAATACTAAGTTACATACATAAAAGGGATATTGCACATATACCCGGATTATTCAATCACAAGGCATATTTCATAACTTGATAACTCAATTGAGGTGACTTCCCCATCATTTCTTCTCTTAATGATGGCAAGAGTTCTAAAAGATACATTAGATGATATATTTTACAAATTGCATCCCTTAATTTGGGTAAATTGCATTTTACCCCAAATTAGGGTTTCAAGCACCGGGATTGCTTCCACAGCTGCACCTTGGTGCCCAAGCTTGGGAAATCCCTCAAACTTTACCAAAAAGTTTCTCATGATGTCTCAACATCAGAGGAACATCTCAACATGTGCAAATTGCAAGTTAACCCTTTCAACTGGGTAAATTGCACATAGGTCCTTGTATAACAAAACAATGCTACAACTTTAAATAAAAAGGAGCAAAAATTGAAATACATGTTTCTGAGAAACTTAATTACATGCTCAGAGTTCATCACAAAGATTTAATTACATATTTTAGGCAAAACACCTAGGGTTAACTCATAACCCAGGTCAGGGATGTTACATTTTGTCAGAGGGTAGAAACTTTGAATCTGTCAAAGAAATATTGAAAATGTGAGGTATAAGACACATGGTAAGTAGTAAAGTAGAGGATAACTTCTTGATCTAGTGAATTCCTTCCTTTAATAAGGTGAGAAGAGATCTAGATCTGGATTGTGGACTTATTTATGAAGACAAAGAATGGAGGAGGAAGATTTGAGGTGTACAATCTTTCTATGTTTGCGTGAGAATTGAGAATCCAGAGCTCTATAACTTCTTGATCTCTCCTAGATTGACAAGATCACCAGACAAATTGCAAGACCCATGATACCATGTTTGAATAGAAGAGAGTGATGGAAATGAGAGATCGAAAAATTAGGGCAATCATGCACTTGACTTACTTATTATGCATTGCATATTTATTGAGTGATAGAGTCTAAGTTTCATTTAAAATCCTATGAGCATATGGTTTCTTAAGTGGAATTTGCCTTCTCCATAGTGAGGCCCAATACAACATAATAATATAGACTTCTACAAAGTGGAAATTACACAAACACCATGCACTATTTTATCACAGGCCTCTGAAGAGACAAATACCATGTGTTATACTCAAACATTGTCAAATGATATGGTAGTATACTCCAATATGTGCACTAGCACAAACCTAACATATTGATTGATTACAGATTTAGGATAACCATGCCATTTCCTTCATTAATTCTACTTGCACTTGCAAGCACAAGTAGTCTCAAATCAAATTAAAGATAAGGATTGGTGGCTACTTGGCAATCACTAATAAAATTGTATTTTTATAGTTTTTGGTTAGAGGGCCACTTCCTAACAATGTCTAACATCTTAAGGTAGAGATAAATGGGTAGGGGGTTTATAAAAGTTTCGAAAAAGTTAGAAGTTAAAGAATAATTTCTACATTTATGTCAAATGGAGTGAAACTACAAGTCATGTGCCAAGATGCAAGTCATGTTGCATGTTGTGAGTAATGAGAATGATTTACGACTTCTCTTCAATGAATGCTAATAAGGAAACTAGTTTGACTCACCACTTAACATTGGTTAATCTTTTTAGATTTAAATTCATGCCGAAAAACAATATGGGCAAAAAAATAGAATAAATTAAATGGTGCAACCTAAGAGCTAGAAAAAATGAATATGATAAACTTTTGAAGGAATAAATTTGAAACTCGTGCATGAAGAATGATAAGAAGTTAAGCATTTTAAAAAACATTCTAAAGAAATTTCTTGGGGGATGAATCAAAAGTTAAGGGGAATACTAAAACATATACGACAAAGAAATGAATAAGTATAAAACATTGTTAAATTTCAAAGTGAAAACTATAGAAGCATAGATAAATATGAGGATACTTCTACCTTCCACAAATGTATATATAATTGTCCTCGAGAAAGGGTTTCAAATTACATATAACTTATAGTTTTGAAACTTGGTATCTTATATTGAGAAATCTAGGTCATTTGAAAAGGCTAGATGCTTTTTTAAATTCTATATAATGTTTGAGATCATGGAGAATTACTGAATTCAAAATAACCATTTCAACTTAATAAAAGGATGGGACTTGATCGGTTAAATGCGTTACAAATGAAAATGGTAGTATGATAGTAAAGAATTATGATATCAACACTTAATCAGAAAAACATTTATCATGAACTTCTTAATAGACAGTCTTAATTGATTACAAAGACTTGTGTGTCATCGAAAAAGTGGATACCATTGATAACACAATCAAAGATTGAGAATGTTTTTAATAATATGAAAATGATGATCACAACTTCATTTACACTTGATGACAAAAAACAACATCATTTACACCTATGTGGGTCGCATGTGACACATGTATCATGTATGTAATGTACCAAAAATGTCTAAATAATCAGTTGTCACTAACGCAAAAAAGGCTAACAACAGTGGTTCTTTTTCCCCTTGTACTACATGTTGAAACTATGGTAATAGATTATCTAGTCTTAAGCGTGCTAGTTTATACAAATGTATTGTGTGTGTTGTAATGTATGTATTTTATACAACAATTATGTATGGATAGTTCACTAGACACCCTCGTTGTAATTGGGATTCTTTGTACAACATGTGTTCTATGTTGTATTATATGGTTTTATATAACAAGTAATGCATGTTGTAGTTGCCTAAGTGCACCCGTTGTAACAAGGATGCTTTATGAAACATGTGTTTTTTGTTGTAATATATGGTGTGATACAACAACTAATGGTTGTTATAGTGGTCTAGGCATACCTATTGAAATAGGGCTATTTTATATAGTATGTGTCAATTGTAATATGTGTTTTGATATAATAAGTAATGCATGTTATGCATGACTTATTACAGTAGTGCTTAATCATTGTAGTAGATATCACTCATAAAAAGGCATTGCATGTTGTAACATTTCACCTATTATGTTAGGTCATTAACCAGAAGATCTGCTATTTTTTTTATTATATTTTACAATCAAGCCACTAATGTCAAACCAAATTGGTCTACACAAATACTTGATTTAAAATATTCTATGATAAATATTAATTATTGATGTGTCTTCGCTAGAGGCGTACACACTAGCCAACTACGGTGTCTAGATACACTCCATGAGGTCGGAATGCACGGGATGGGATTTTACTTTTGATATTTATAAACCTAACTAACACACCTACTTCTACTAAAACAACTACACCCGCAAGCGCACGAGGTCGTGTCGTAGTATAGGAAGGTGGCAAGTATAGGGTCGATCCACAGGGAAAAGAGGGGGCACTAGAGCTAGATTTAGTTTGGCTAGGTTCCTACTGCGAAGACTAGGGTTGAGGGTTTGAATGTTGTTTTGATTGTTAGACTACTATGAACAAGCGAGGAATTAAAGGCAAGAATGAAATCTACGTTAACCCTAGACTAGATTAAGGCTAAACAGGCAAGAAAGGATTAAGCTAGGTATGAAAGTGCAAATTACACTAAGGCAAGCAAGAGAGAAGCAAAAGAGCAATTAAAGAGCTAAGCTAGCATGAACAAGGCAAGAGCAAGGAAAGAATCTAACTAAGCAAGAAAAGAACTAATTAAGCTAAGCAAGCACAAAGCTAGGGTTTTAAGCAATAAAGAGAGGAGTGGGTTGTTTAGGGGTATGAACTTATCACTTAAGTTGGGGGGTGACATATGAACATTATGATTCCATTTAGATTATCCAAACCAAACAACAAGTTAGAGTCTAATGAATTAACCTAAGCTACTAACTGGCCATGGATATGCTAGGTCGTGTATAGGGTAACTAGTCCCTAACACCCCCTACTACCCTTATGAAGCTCAATTGGGTTAGGGGTTAGGTTCAATTCAATTAGATCCTAATCAAGTCTAGGTTTCTAGATTAGGCATTCCTAGGGCAATTAGGGGTCAAGGGTAGTAATGGGGAGGTGAAATTAGGGATTTTGACCCCAATTCCCCCACATTCTAGCCTTGAGAAGGCTCCATGCTAATTGCTCTAGAATCATCTAATCTTGCTACTTAGATCTCTCACTTAGGTTTAGGGATATTGATTAGGATGTAGGAAGATGGGAGGAAGTCTAGGGATCCAAGAATTGGACCTACGGGCAAATCCCAAAATTCACACATATAAGTAATTTGCCTAAATTCCTAGGTGATTTCACACACAAACCAACAAGCAATTCATGGAGAATGAGATGCAAATAGAATATAATCATTAACAAATAGAATTACAATGTTTACATGTCATTTTCCCCCAACATGATATCAAAGTGACATAATTTGCCCCGAACAACCCACCCAAGGGGCCTAGCTACTCATAACAAAGCAAAATACAAAAAGAAAGGAGATCGAGGAAGAAGTAGCCATGGAGCTCGGTATAGATGAGGAATCTCCTCCCTCCAGCTGCTGCAAGGACGTCCTCTTTCTTCTCCTTGGATGGAATGAAGTGGGATGATGGTGGGAAGTGGATGGAAGGCTTAGATATGGGGGTTATGTGGTGGAAATGGTGAAATGGAGTGGATTTGAGGTGGAGGTGAAGTGGAATGGAGTGGAGGTGAAAAGGGAGAGAAAATGGGATTCTAAGTAGCCAACCCCCGACCCCAGCCGCCACTAGGGATTATATAGGGATCTAGGGGGTCTAGGGTTAAGTTAGGGGTAAAATGGGGAAAGCAGTGGAAAATGGGTAGGTTTTGTGAGTAGCACGATTGTGGTAGGTCACCACATCCGTGGTGGGTAGGGTAGACCATGGCCGTGGTGGATGGGCATGGTCGTGGGTTTATTCCATCAAAGTTAATAGGGTTTTGTTTGATTTTGGGTTGAAATAGCCACGGCCGTGGTGGGTTGAGGGTAGCACAGCCGTGCTGTGTAGCACGGCCGTGGTGGGATCTGGTAGCACGCCTGTGCTTCGTGGCACGACCGTGGTGGGAGATGGTAGCACGGCCGTGCTGTGTGGCACGGTCGTGGTGGGTGGTTGCAGCATGGCCGTGCTGCATGGCACGACCGTGTTAGAGTATGCTCTGCAACTGCTTCAAAATTGAGATTTTCCTGTGATTTCTTCATTTGCAGCATGACCGTTCTATGTTACCATGGTCGTGCTGGGGGTTTTGCTTGCACTTTGAGCTTCAAACTTCATTATCCATGGACTTATTTGCTTAAGCTTGACTCTTGGCCATTAGGGGTAGGTTGGGGGAGCTCTGGGGCCTTCTTTAGGCCCCTCATCTCCCTCATCCATCCAAGTGTGGTCCAAGTACCTATAAAACATGCAAATAATGTCCATAAGTGCATTTTACACAAATATGCATATTAAGGGAAATAACATGTAATCTAATAGGTATAGATGTGATTGAAATGCAAAATGCCATAAGATGAAGCCCTAAAATAGGGCTGAATCACCACCCCAAACTTGAAACATACTTGTCCTCAAGTATGCTCCAACTCAATCTCTCTACAAATCTTCCACAAATAAGAAATGACATATGCAATGTAAAAGATGATTATTGCTGAATGGTATCAAAGATGACTAAGTACATGCATTCCACCTCTCTCCTCTCATGCTTTCACAATCCAATCATGAAAGAGCACAAAGCATATGAACTTCAAATATAGCGCATAGAATAGACAAGTTATCCATACTTTTTCCATAAAGTTATGGGTAAACCATTTCATGATGGTGTTAATCAAGGATGACTAGGAGTATTGTTTCACAATTATGCATTCAATCTTATGTTTCAAATCACACCAAAAGACCCACATGGTTGTGAAAAAAGGCAAAATGAGCTAGGTTTGATGTTTCCTAGCTCAATAGGTATGAAAGTGGAAGAAAGGGTTGCGGTAAGATTTTTGGAGTGTTTTTACACACTCATCTTTTCTTTATTTAAATTCTCTTAAACAGGAGCATCCTTTTATTTTGTTTTTGCGTTTCTTTTTCTCTTTTCTTTTTCTTTTTTTCTTTCCCTTGGTGTAGATAGGGCATATGGTGGATAGAGTGAAGCGAGGGGGTAAAGATATGGCCACCCCAAACTTTTAGAGGTGGCCAAGGCTGATTATGTGCACTAAGGCATCTTTTTATGAGGCGGAGGGGTATGAAGATGGTGGAAGAAGAATCAGATCAAAGAGGGGACATTGGTCTGATTCTCCACATAAGACATCCTGCATGAAAATTAATCAAATAATTCATCCTAGATATCACACCACATGAATGAACAAGATGAAATTGATATATCAATTAAGTGATTCTACAAACACTAAGCGTTCAAAGCTTTCTCAACTCACAATTCATCCAAATCAATCACAATCCTAAGAGAGGTGATGCACATGTAAAAAGTCAAACATTGATACCACTTAGCAACAAATAATGGTAATTCACTTGCATTTGTCAAAGGTCATCATTTTTACTTAAAACAATGGAGATTGGGTCAAAACACACTTTTTAGACAAGAAATCTCAAATTTGGGAAAAATTGGCCAAAACTGTGCCAAGTTGCCTCCAATCATATCTAATCCTATATTATTAAACTTAAAGCAGGAAACAAGCAAATCCTAGACAAAACATGCAAAAATTACCAAAAATCTACATGATATGCAATGCATGGTAAAAATAGCAACATTTTTGAAAATTACGCAAAAACAGCAAGGAATCAAACTACATGGCATGCAAGTATGCAAAGCAAGCACACAAAGTATGGATACAATGAGAGATGATTATACTATTCAGTCATCTTGAGCAAAAAACTTAGAACAAGGAACATAGAAGAAAGTGGGATAAATAGGGGCTTACCGCCCTACCACCCCAAACTTTTAAACCATGTTGTCCTCAACATGAAATAGAAGCTCAGAATGGTAGGGTAGAGGGCATGGAGTCATGGTAGATAAATGCCAAGAGGGGAGAGAGATCCTAATGTGTCCATTGAGTAGGAGATAGCCTCCACGGCCGTGGTGTGCACCGCACCCATTTTGGAATGCATGCAACACAGTCGTGTTGTGTGGCACGGCCATGCTGATATCCTTGCTGTAGCTTCTATACTGATTTGCAATTTTCTCTTCATTTTTGTTCTCCTCCTTGTCAATATCATCCATGCATCACTCTCCTTCCAATGTACCTATCCTAAAATGACATAAACAACAAAAACCATCAAGCATAAAGTGTGTGTGTATGTTTTCTTGGAAAGTGTAAAAGCAAAGCAAAAGTATCAAAAATTGAAGTTTGGGTGAAAAAATCCCAAACCTAGGTGGGTTGCCTCCCACAAGCGCTAAGTTTCATGCATTCAGCTGGGCTTGTTGTTCTTTCACCATCAACCATGGTCCAAAAACAAAATGTTTTCACCCCCATCATAAGCAATCCTCTCAAATGCTTTCCTTGATTGATCTTCCTCCCAAGGGTCATGCGAGCTTCGTAAGTCTTTTTCAGCAATTCTCTCTCCTTGGGGATCATCATCATAGATCTTAATCATCCTTAAGACCCTCAGAAATCTCATGCCATAGGTTTTCTCTCTCTTGAGTAATGGATCTTCATAGGCACCAAAGAGAGGGGTCTCAATCATATCCATTTTCTCATGGGAAGTAGGGGGAGCATGTGATAGTTGTGGTGGTGGCATCGGTGTTGATGGTCGTTAGACTTTAGGTGGAGGAGGGCATTGAGGTTGGAAGGTGAATTGGTGGGAGGGTTGTGGTGATGGAGGTGGTAGAATGAATTGAGGTTGGAAGGTGAACTGATAGGAGGGTTGTGGCAATGGAGGTGGTGATAGTATGTAAGGCTTAGGATAACCTTGGAGGTAGGGTAGTGGAGGAGGGAATTGAGGTTGGAAAGTGAAGTGGTGGGAAGGTTGCGACAATGGAGGTGGTGGAGCTGTGTAAGGCTTAGGATAGCCTTGGAGGTAGGGTGGTGGAGGAAATGGATGGGTTTGTGCATTTTGACCTTCCATCTTGTCTTCTCTGAGTGGCTTGTCACATGCACAAGGCACAACCAAACAAAAGAAAGCAAGTTAGCAAACCAATATACACAAAGAATGCAAAGAGTAATGAATAAAGAATAGCAATGATGAGGGCAGTAGGAAAAATCAAAGCAAACTAACTAGCTAGGCCGAGCGCCTCTAATCCCCGGCAATGGTGCCAGAAAGATTGGTGCGTCTCCGCTAGAGGCGTACATACTAGCCAACTAGGGTGGCTAGATGCAGTCCACGAGGTCGGAACACACGAGATGGGATTTTGCTTTCGATATTTATAAACCTAACTAACATACCTACTTCTACTAAAACAACTACACCTGCAAGTGCACGGGGTCGTGTCGTAGTATAGGAATGTGGCAAGTATAGGGTCGATCCACAAGGAAAAGAGGGGGCACTAGAGCTAGATTTAGTTTGTCTAGGTTCCTACTGCGGAGACTAGGGTTGAGGGTTCGAAGATTGTTTTGATTGTTAGACTACTATGAACAAGTGAGGAATTAAAGGCAAGAATGAAATCTACGTTAACCCTAGACTAGATTAAGGCTAAACAGGGAAGAAAGGATTAAGCTAGGTATGAAAGTGCAAATTACACTAAGGCAAGCAAGAGAGAAGCTAAAGAGCAATTAAAGAGCTAAGCTAGCATGAACAAGGCAAGAGCAAGGAAAGAAGCTAACTAAGAAAGAAAAGAACTAATTAATCTAAGCAAGCACAAAACTAGGGTTTTAAGCAATAAAGAGAGGAGTGGGCTCTTTAGGGGTATGAAATTATCACTTAAGTCGGGGGTGACATATGAACATTATGATTCCATTTAGATTATCCAAACCAAACAACAAGTTAGAGTCTAATGAATTAACCTAAGCTACTAACTAGCCATGGATATGCTAGGTTGTGTATAGGGTAACTAGTCCCTAACACCTCCTACTGCCCTTACGAAGCTCAATTGGGTTAGGGGTTAGGTTCAATTCAATTAGAGCCTAATCAAGTCTAGGTTTCTAGATTAGGCATTCCTAGGGCAATTAGGGGCCGAGGGTAATAATGGGGAGGTGAACTTAGGGCTTTTGACCCCAATTCCCCCACATTTTAGCCTTGAGAAGGCTCCATGCTAATTGCGCTAGAATCACCTAATCTAGATACTTAGATCTCTCACTTAGGTTTAGGGATATTGATTAGCTGTAGGAAGATGGGAGGCAGCCTAGGGATCCAAGAATTAGACCTAGGGGCAAATCCCAAAATTCACACATACAAACAATTTGCCTAAATTCCTAGGTGATTTCACACACAAAACAACAAGCAATTCATGGAGAATGAGATGCAAATAGAATATAATAATTAACAAATGGAATTACAACGTTTACATGTCATTTCCCCCCAACATGGTATCAAAGTAACATAATTTCCCCCAAACAGCCCACCCAAGGGGCCTAGCTACTCATAACAAAGAAAAATACAAAAAGAAAGGAGATAGAGGAGGAAGTAGCCATGGAGCTCAGTGTAGATGAGGAGTCTCCTCCCTCTAGCTGTTGTAAGGACGTCCTCCTTCTTCTCCTTGGATGTAATAGAGTGGGATGATGGTGGGAAGTGAATGGAAGGCTTAGATATGGGGGGTTATGTGGTGGAAATGGTGAAATGGAGTGGATTTGAGGTGGAGGTGAAGTGGAATGGAGTGGAGGTGATAAGGGAGTGAAAATGGGATTCTAAGCAGCCAACCCCCGACCCCCAGCTGCCACTAGGGCTTACATAGGGATCTAGGGGGTCTAGGGTTAAGTTAGGGGTAAAATGGGAAAAGCAGGGGAAAATGGGTAGGTTTTGTGAGTAGCACGACCGTGGTAGGTCACCACAGCCGTGGTGGGTAGGGTATGTGGTGGATGGGCACAGTCGTGGGTTTATTCCATCAAAGTTAACATGGTTTTGGTCGATTTTGGGCTGAAATGGCCACGGCCGTGGTGGTCACCACGGTCATGGTAGGTTGAGGGTAGCACGGCCGTTGAGGGATCTGGTAGCACGGTCGTGCTTCGTGGCACGAGCGTGCTTCATGGCATGTCTGTTGTGGGAGATGGTAGCACGGCCGTGCTGCGTGGCACGGCCGTGGTAGAGTATGCTCTGCAACTGCTTCAAAATTGAGATTTTTCCTATGATTTCTTCATTTGTAGCACGACCGTTCTGTGTTACCACAGCTGTGCTGGGGGCTTTGCTTGCACTTTGAGCTTCAAACTTCATTATCCATGGACTTCTTTTCTTAAGCTTGACTCTTGGCCACTAGGGGTAGGTTGGGGGAGCTCTGGGGCCTTATTTGGGCCCCTCCATCTCTCTCATCCATCCAAGTGTGGTCCAAGTACCTGAAAAACATGCAAATAATGTCTATAAGTGCATTTTACACAAATATGCATATTAAGGGAAATAACATGTAATCTAATAGGTATAGATGTGATTGAAATGCAAAATGCCACAAGACGAATCCTTAAAATAGGGCTGAATCAATTATACTTTTAAATGTCATGTAAAATTAGATAATTGAACATAATTTGGATCAAATCTTGCAAAATTCTTACAAATATTTATATAATCATCCATACAAAGATTCAATTATACATACAAGTATTGCGTAGCTACAAAAAATAGTAAATGCACAGTCTAGAGTCAAACTAAAAATGTATAAAAGGCGCAGTCATTCCTCATATGTTGCAGAATAGATGTGTCCCACTCAAGTCAAACCTTGTCAATATCTTCTTGGTTGTAGCAAATACCACCACTGTACTGATGATAATATTGCAATCATATGCCAAATGTATCACTAGATAATAATTCATTTATTATATTTTGAAGTTTAAACAAACTAAGAGAATGAAAATATCTAACTTACATCTTTTGGAATATTTATCACTCTATATCTACATTGTCTTTTATGTACTTCATCACATAATACCCACATAGTCCGGTTGCTTTGGACACTACATAAAATGAATATAAACCAAAATAAATTAGTGGAAATAAAAAAATACTAGTGATCATGTTAACTATTGGATAACTTTGAAAAAAGAAGAAATTCATGAAATGACAAGCACCACCATCTTGTGAACTACTAGTTATATATTTCATAGATGTATATACTTAGAATATAACTATGAATTTCACAATGCATAGATTGCATTTCAACTTTTCACTAATAAGTACATACTTTACTAATGTACATAGATCACACTTATTGTGTATATGCTTATATTATATTTGTAAAGAGTGGAACCCCATAGGGGATCCACTCTTCACTTAATGAAGAAATATGAAACCTTCATATTCTACAAAAGGAGGAAAGGATGAATTTGATTATTTCTCAAATGGTATATATTACAGATCAAGATAATGAATAAGCAATGGAAACACAACTATTACAAAGTTACAATGTGTAACATACTGAAATTTTGGTACCAATTTTAAATATTGATCTATGATTTCTAATCCTCTAAAATTGAAAGTTTCTTTTCTTAATATGCATTTATTTTGCACTCCATCTAGAATACCTTGAAATCCTATCAAAGAAATGTAAATTGCCCTTATTTTGGCCTAATTATTCCTCCTAGGACCCATAAGTGGATGAGTGGATCCTAATAGCATCTCTTGGATTTGGAATTTCATGATGAGGAATTATGAAAATGAAAATATTAAGGTTTGTATTAATTAAGAAAATAAATTTGATAGCCCCACTGGAGTTATGATTTTGGGAGTTAGTATTTTTAGAAATTAAATTAATGCAATGTAAGATCATGGTAAAATTTTTGGGTAAAAAGGGTAAGTAATTTGGAAGATATTAATTTTTGAAGTTTTACTCAAAAATGGCTTAAATAGAGCCTTAAATCGTGGTCAAAGCGGGTTGACCCGTCCCCAACCTCGCAACCCTATATGGCTGCCGTTAATGCAGCACTAAAATTTCCTGTTCTCCCTCGTTTCTTGGCCGTTTTCCCTGATTCAAAGCCCATTGGCTTCGTCCTTCAATGCTCTACGATACCAGAGCAATATAATGAAACTCCTCGCAATTACTTTTCTACTGGAGCCGAAAACGGCTGCAAGGCCTGCCCACCCCTAAGCGCAGCACCTAGCGTCCAAGGAGAAACACACGGACCCAGCCAGTGCAGAGCGCCGCCTCAGGCTAGCATCGACGCAGCCTGCTTACTCAGGGATGCAAACCCTAACTGGGATCCCTATAAAGCCCCTCCCCACCATGCGATGGACCAACACCTCCACCTATCAATCACAACACCGTTGCCTCCTTCCTTAACCACCAGCCGCCCTTGGGCGCCAGAAACGGCGGACCTTTCCTTGATTCCCCTATGCCGCTGTCAACACCACGGCGCCTACTGCCCTCAGCCTCCTCCCGACTTTTTCCCTACGCCTCCACCACGACAGAGTTCTGACCTCCCCACCGATCTGAGCATTGGAGGTTTAGATCTGTAGACGTTGTTTAACAACCCTTCGCCAGCAGCAGACCAGCAAGTCTTCCTCGTCTGTTGATCGTTGGCGCTGCCCATACACCTGCAGCATATTCTCCCGTCGAACAATCGTCTGATCCATTAGTACTCATGGCCGCCCCTCGCGCTGCAATCCGCCCCATACCCCACGGGCTTGTTGCCTCCTACTCTCTTCCACCAGGACATGTAGCCCCTTCCTCCTTATAGACTGGACTCGCCAGCAAACGACCTGCGATGGCTGAAGCAAAGCTGAACCCTTGCAGATCGCAGCAACACGGACGAGGATGGACTGTAGCTGCAGATCATTCACGAACATGTGACTCACCGTCGCACTGCTAGCAGGCTCCATGGTGTTTGAGACTAGTGCCACCACCAATGTTGTCCCTCTCCAGTAGAAGATTACCGTCAGCATACAGTGACCAACAGCGAGCCTAGCCGCCACCACCACGGCGCCGCTCACCTACCACAGTATCGATCGACATCCCGGCAAACTTTCGCTGTCTCTAACCCATCACCTTCGTCATCTACCGATGGCCATAAGGGAGATTGAAAACCAGCAGATTAGCATGAACGTGTATTTGCCACCTACTACTTCAGCGGGTTGCAGAGTGACGGCTTTACAGTGAGCCAACATGGGTCATGGGCGACTTGTGAATATGCCCCGATCACGCTAGTAAGCTACCCTTCACCCTCTTCTATCCATATTCGTGTAAATAACAAGATAAATGGAAATATAGAAACTGATAAAATATGTTAACTATCTAGCAACCTACAGGTCCGTTAAGCTTCTTTTGGTTTACAGAACTTGTATTTATTTATGAAACGGAAAATCGTATTGACTAAATAATACTAGACATAAACCTTATTCTAATTCAATTATCTAAATCCATTCGGTCGATCCACTCTATTACTCACCATGTATTACTATATTAGTTAGTGGATTAGCAAAAGTAATGTAGTAGAATTTTCAGTAGTCTTTATTGTATATTGCAGATCTTAATATGTATTAATGTATTCAACAGATGATTTGAGGATAACCTGGGCACAATAAACTTGTTATATTCGAGAGTACTTGACTCATATACACCTATACGCACCACACTAGTATACAAATTATGTTTAAATTAGTATATCAGTACTGCCTAACTGGAAAACATGAATTCCTGTAGATATATATATATATATATATATATATATATATATATATATATATATATATATATATTATAGGTAACATTGAGATGTTATATGACTTATGTCACAAATATAAAATTAGAAAAATTCTAGACTTGTATCGAAGTTTGTGTTTTACTAATTTTTTTGCCTCAAGGTGGTTATTCTTATTCTGCACAAAGGATATATTAATCATATAATGATGCCAAGTAGTAAACTAGTGAAAGTGAACTTATACTTTTAAATATGTTTCTATTTTCAAACCGTGAATTGGATCACTATTCCTCAGTAAGTAATTACCCATATCACATTATACAATATGTATCATTAGATAATAGGCACAAATATACATATATTGGACACATACTAATGTATCATTTAAGAGGACACGAAAATAACATTGTGTAACATATGATATATTAATACACTAGTCTTGGGATAACCTAGTCACCATGGAATAAAATTAACACCTAGAATATCAATAAAGTGGCAAGAATGAATACATCAAATGAAACCCAACAAGTGGATTCTAAAGTCAATCATCATAACATGGAATATGTCCCTTGTTTAGGATTTGAGACATTGGAGCTTCTTGGACCCTAGTTGAACAAACATTGGATTTCCTACTTGGAACTGAGGTACTATTCCTCTATTTCATTGTTGAACTATTTTCCCTCTTGATGGACATACATATATCTTGATTCGTGGTGAATTCCATATAGTTTTGAAACCTTTATTTATTCTTGAAAGTTCACCACTCTCATTTTACAATTGATGAAATATTGTTGATAAAATATTTTGGCACTGGACTTGATCTATTTGGAGTTTTGACTCCCTGTGGACTTTGGTCCCTTGGGCTTTGGCCCTATAGAGCTTTGGCTCACTTGAGTGGGCCAAGTACCCCACAACCCTGCGCAGTGGATAGGGATTAGTTGTCCCCCAGTTAACTGGAATAGCTAATAAGGCACTAGTGTCGTTCTCTCCTAGAGTGTGAGAACACAAGGCACTTAGCCCTAGAAAAGATATGATAGAAAGGTGCCAAAACTTGCCAAATAGAATATCTTGAAATTGATATACCTTGTGGATAGCTTGGATAAATTTTGCATACTTGAATTATTGAATCTTGCTTAATGATATTCTTGTGAAAGACTTGCTATCTTGAATTTGATATTGGAATTTCTCTTTGTAAGCTTTTAGTCCACCAAATAGTCCTTTCCTACTTTTATTATACATCTAAACCTATTTCGTACATAGTTCAATGATTGGATTTAGTACCAGCTTTGCTGACCTTTTATTTCCCTTCAATGGGGTCCATGTGTGGTTTCGTTCCCTCTGGGAACTCATGGGCAGGTAATAGATGGAAGAGCTTGAAGAGACATGCACTGGGTAGTCCTCCGTTGAAGACTAGATAGAATGAATTCTATTTTTTTAAACTTGTAATCATATTTGTAAGCTTCCGCGACTCTGATGTACAAGCATGATTGTAATAAAGATTGTTTATGATTGTGATATTATTTTGTAAATATTTGATCATAAAGATCGGGTCTTTACAACATGGTATCAGAGCCATAAACGGTCGGCACTCATGCATGTCTCGGAAAAATTAAGGTTAGTGAGGAATACCAATGTAGTAGCTAGAACTTAGAAGAAAACAAATTAGTTGACAGCGAACTATAGTATCATTGGCCTAATCATTAGGATATTCGTAGCATACAAGTAGGAACCACTATGAGGCTATGATGCGCGGTGGGTACCCTAATATAGAAATTTATGGAACATACCTAGTTAAACATCTAGCTTTTGAACTTCTACAAGCATGGATTTACTTATGATAAAAGTGGTTGAGATACATGAGTATAGATTAACATTTAGGTCATTGGAACATTAGAATAAAATATAGGTATACAAATGGTTATTATTTTTTTTTTTGAATCCCCACAAATAATGTAAAAAAAAAAAAAAAAAAAAACCTTTTGAGAATACTAGTTGATGCATGTTGGTTTAAATTGCATGCATATCAGAATATGATGTTAGATATGGATATATCACCACTACGTGATCACCTCAATAGAAGATATACCTTTCAAGTGAAGTTTGTCCTTAATCAATTTAGCAACTTCATAGAGGTAGTATGGGAATGGGTTGGTCACCTTGAGTAGAAGCCGGTCTATGGAAGGAGAAACATTATTTTGTTCCTCAATTCAAGATGGCATCTAAGGGAACAAGAGTAGTATACACATATTTTATGGATTGAACCATAGTAACAATAAGATTGTATGAATGATCGGATTTCGGGGACAAAATCCCCTTTAAGGGTGGTAGAGTTGTAACATACTGAAATTTTGGTACCAATTTTAAATATTGATCTATGATTTCTAATCCTCTAAAATTGAAAGTTTCTTTTCTTAATATGCATTTATTTTGCACTCCATCTAGAATACCTTGAAATCCTATCAAAGAAATGTAAATTGCCCTTATTTTGGCCTAATTATTCCTCCTAGGACCCATAAGTGGATGAGTGGATCCTAATAGCATCTCTTGGATTTGGAATTTCATGATGAGGAATTATGAAAATGAAAATATTAAGGTTTGTATTAATTAAGAAAATAAATTTGATAGCCCCACTGGAGTTATGATTTTGGGAGTTAGTATTTTTAGAAATTAAATTAATGCAATGTAAGATCATGGTAAAATTTTTGGGTAAAAAGGGTAAGTAATTTGGAAGATATTAATTTTTGAAGTTTTACTCAAAAATGGCTTAAATAGAGCCTTAAATCGTGGTCAAAGCGGGTTGACCCGTCCCCAACCTCGCAACCCTATATGGCTGCCGTTAATGCAGCACTAAAATTTCCTGTTCTCCCTCGTTTCTTGGCCGTTTTCCCTGATTCAAAGCCCATTGGCTTCGTCCTTCAATGCTCTACGATACCAGAGCAATATAATGAAACTCCTCGCAATTACTTTTCTACTGGAGCCGAAAACGGCTGCAAGGCCTGCCCACCCCTAAGCGCAGCACCTAGCGTCCAAGGAGAAACACACGGACCCAGCCAGTGCAGAGCGCCGCCTCAGGCTAGCATCGACGCAGCCTGCTTACTCAGGGATGCAAACCCTAACTGGGATCCCTATAAAGCCCCTCCCCACCATGCGATGGACCAACACCTCCACCTATCAATCACAACACCGTTGCCTCCTTCCTTAACCACCAGCCGCCCTTGGGCGCCAGAAACGGCGGACCTTTCCTTGATTCCCCTATGCCGCTGTCAACACCACGACGCCTACTGCCCTCAGCCTCCTCCCGACTTTTTCCCTACGCCTCCACCACGACAGAGTTCTGACCTCCCCACCGATCTGAGCATTGGAGGTTTAGATCTGTAGACGTTGTTTAACAACCCTTCGCCAGCAGCAGACCAGCAAGTCTTCCTCGTCTGTTGATCGTTGGCGCTGCCCATACACCTGCAGCATATTCTCCCGTCGAACAATCGTCTGATCCATTAGTACTCATGGCCGCCCCTCGCGCTGCAATCCGCCCCATACCCCACAGGCTTGTTGCCTCCTACTCTCTTCCACCAGGACATGTAGCCCCTTCCTCCTTATAGACTGGACTCGCCAGCAAACGACCTGCGATGGCTGAAGCAAAGCTGAACCCTTGCAGATCGCAGCAACACGGACGAGGATGGACTGTAGCTGCAGATCATTCACGAACATGTGACTCACCGTCGCACTGCTAGCAGGCTCCATGGTGTTTGAGACTAGTGCCGCCACCAATGTTGTCCCTCTCCAGTAGAAGATTACCGTCAGCATACAGTGACCAACAGCGAGCCTAGCCGCCACCACCACGGCGCCGCTCACCTACCACAGTATCGATCGACATCCCGACAAACTTTCGCTGTCTCTAACCCATCACCTTCGTCATCTACCGATGGCCATAAGGGAGATTGAAAACCAGCAGATTAGCATGAACGTGTATTTGCCACCTACTACTTCAGCGGGTTGCAGAGTGACGGCTTTACAGTGAGCCAACATGGGTCATGGGCGACTTGTGAATATGCCCCGATCACGCTAGTAAGCTACCCTTCACCCTCTTCTATCCATATTCGTGTAAATAACAAGATAAATGGAAATATAGAAACTGATAAAATATGTTAACTATCTAGCAACCTACAGGTCCGTTAAGCTTCTTTTGGTTTACAGAACTTGTATTTATTTATGAAACGGAAAATCGTATTGACTAAATAATACTAGACATAAACCTTATTCTAATTCAATTATCTAAATCCATTCGGTCGATCCACTCTATTACTCACCATGTATTACTATATTAGTTAGTGGATTAGCAAAAGTAATGTAGTAGAATTTTCAGTAGTCTTTATTGTATATTGCAGATCTTAATATGTATTAATGTATTCAACAGATGATTTGAGGATAACCTGGGCACAATAAACTTGTTATATTCGAGAGTACTTGACTCATATACACCTATACGCACCACACTAGTATACAAATTATGTTTAAATTAGTATATCAGTACTGCCTAACTGGAAAACATGAATTCCTGTAGATATATATATATATATATATATATATATATATATATATATATATATATATATATATATATTATAGGTAACATTGAGATGTTATATGACTTATGTCACAAATATAAAATTAGAAAAATTCTAGACTTGTATCGAAGTTTGTGTTTTACTAATTTTTTTGCCTCAAGGTGGTTATTCTTATTCTGCACAAAGGATATATTAATCATATAATGATGCCAAGTAGTAAACTAGTGAAAGTGAACTTATACTTTTAAATATGTTTCTATTTTCAAACCGTGAATTGGATCACTATTCCTCAGTAAGTAATTACCCATATCACATTATACAATATGTATCATTAGATAATAGGCACAAATATACATATATTGGACACATACTAATGTATCATTTAAGAGGACACGAAAATAACATTGTGTAACATATGATATATTAATACACTAGTCTTGGGATAACCTAGTCACCATGGAATAAAATTAACACCTAGAATATCAATAAAGTGGCAAGAATGAATACATCAAATGAAACCCAACAAGTGGATTCTAAAGTCAATCATCATAACATGGAATATGTCCCTTGTTTAGGATTTGAGACATTGGAGCTTCTTGGACCCTAGTTGAACAAACATTGGATTTCCTACTTGGAACTGAGGTACTATTCCTCTATTTCATTGTTGAACTATTTTCCCTCTTGATGGACATACATATATCTTGATTCGTGGTGAATTCCATATAGTTTTGAAACCTTTATTTATTCTTGAAAGTTCACCACTCTCATTTTACAATTGATGAAATATTGTTGATAAAATATTTTGGCACTGGACTTGATCTATTTGGAGTTTTGACTCCCTGTGGACTTTGGTCCCTTGGGCTTTGGCCCTATAGAGCTTTGGCTCACTTGAGTGGGCCAAGTACCCCACAACCCTGCGCAGTGGATAGGGATTAGTTGTCCCCCAGTTAACTGGAATAGCTAATAAGGCACTAGTGTCGTTCTCTCCTAGAGTGTGAGAACACAAGGCACTTAGCCCTAGAAAAGATATGATAGAAAGGTGCCAAAACTTGCCAAATAGAATATCTTGAAATTGATATACCTTGTGGATAGCTTGGATAAATTTTGCATACTTGAATTATTGAATCTTGCTTAATGATATTCTTGTGAAAGACTTGCTATCTTGAATTTGATATTGGAATTTCTCTTTGTAAGCTTTTAGTCCACCAAATAGTCCTTTCCTACTTTTATTATACATCTAAACCTATTTCGTACATAGTTCAATGATTGGATTTAGTACCAGCTTTGCTGACCTTTTATTTCCCTTCAATGGGGTCCATGTGTGGTTTCGTTCCCTCTGGGAACTCATGGGCAGGTAATAGATGGAAGAGCTTGAAGAGACATGCACTGGGTAGTCCTCCGTTGAAGACTAGATAGAATGAATTCTATTTTTTTAAACTTGTAATCATATTTGTAAGCTTCCGCGACTCTGATGTACAAGCATGATTGTAATAAAGATTGTTTATGATTGTGATATTATTTTGTAAATATTTGATCATAAAGATCGGGTCTTTACACAATGTGTATCATTACACAATTGTTCCTCACCATAAGTGACGCTATTACAAAACTTGAACGAACTACAATTAAAGGAAGTAGCAGAGAGTAACCTAGCCATTCCAAACTATCCTTAAGTCCACATTATGTAGGTGATCTTCATGAGTCCATGTCTTCTAAAGTACCTAAACCTGGGTGCAATGGAACATCACCCAGAACATAGGAAACAACATGGAGGTCAGCAAAGGCTGAGTATGCACATATATTAAACATTTTGGGCATTATGTTGGGTTAAAAGTCGAAAAAGAGATGTTCCCTCAAGAAGGGGGATATTTGCAATTAGGTAAGTTCAAAAGAATTATATCAAGAGAAATGAGGCATATTAAAATTCAGACTACAAGCATGAGAATAAAAGTTCCTTGCCATAATATTGATCAACAATCTCAATATAAGATAATAACTTTTACATGCATAACAATTTAGACTAAATATACCTAAAACATGGCCATAACACCATAGGATTATGGCCTAAAAGAAATAAGAGTGGAAATGCATACCCCAGGCAAAATACACATGCCCTTTATAAGTATGGTTGTACATAAGTACCACTATTCTAGATATTCTAGTCAAACATGTAACATGCATAAATAGAGTAACAAGACTATCATTTCAGTATAAAAAGACAATTGTAGAAAGTGGAGTCCAATAACCCATATAACAAAGTAGTTCAACAACCACATGGAATATAATGAATTAAGAACAGGAAATATGAAAGTCTCAGTAAATTATTTCAAGTGGAAATTACAGTTCAAGAGATGCCTCATTAAAATGGATCTAGAATTCAATCAAATAATGCCCAAAATAAAATAGAGGATGTACATACCTTATGATCATATCTATACATTCAGTAACACCTTCTAGGATCAGGGTCAGGGTTGTCTCAACCTAGTCACAATATATGTGCATTCAATTAATATAAATTACATTGAATCCTTTGCCTAGAGAACAACCCTATTGTAATCTAGAAATCATGTTGTGAAACCTATCCCATTTAATCTATCACATTTTTTAATTTTAGAAATGTATATATTTGTATTTTTCTGCTGAACCAATAATTAGTTATGATTTTTACAAGGTAAAATCATTTTCTGATTAAAATGGAAAATAAAAATGTGAATTGATCGAAATGCCCTCGAATGATTCACAATAATTAAACAACAAGGTGACATTGGACTTTAGAGAAAATTTCACAGATATCACTTGGTCAACACATGGTCAAAGTGTGCTTAATGTCTGAAATACGCCTCGCGGGTGCTAATGGTCGAGCTCAAGCTCCATAGGCAGGATCAGGCTTTAGCCCCCAGGGATTTATTTCCCTATCTCCCTCTCCATGGATGCCCACTGGAGCTTGTAGTTGGGAATGTAAATCTTGACATACAACCCCTCATAAGAAGGGAACTGTCTCCCCATATTTGCCTCATCATCCCAAACCCAACGAGCATCAGGCCTGGTCCTGAGGTGGCCGGGAGATGAGAAAGAGGTTCATGTATCACGATGTTGCTTTCTCACCGCCAGACCTGTGGGTCAAGATTAGGAAGGTATGGGGATTGGCGAGGAAAGAAACCATCACAGACATTCACATTGAATTGAGGTGAGTTCGGGGATTCTAATGATGGCATGATACCCAGAACAGACCCGACGAAGGGACTGACAACTCCAACAGAAAATGAAAACAGAGAGGGCTCATTGGAGTATATAAAGGTCTGATATACAAGTATTTCAATCATAAAGAACACAAGGGATTCATCTGTGACCTTGAGACATCCTGGAGGACTCACCAGGACCTGAGCACCATATTCACTGCGGCTACTGACCACCATGGTCAAGCTGGTCATGGAAAGCCTTGTCGATAGGGAGATACAAAAGCATTCAGGGCAAATGAAATTCACAGAATGAAAGAGGGGGGCTTGCAGTTGGTTCCCTTGGTTTTAATTGGCTCGAGGCAGAACACGCACCATTGATTCGGATTCCTCTCCGGAGAAGACGACCAACACCAACAGCTCTTCCCGCAGCGTCCTGGGAGAAATTGAGTGTGGAGAAGGGCCTTCGGGGTGATGACAATGGTTGCTAGGTTGTTTGAAGGTTTTCGTATGTACTATGGCTAGGGTTCATGCTCTCTAAGAGTGGTATCAGTAGAGGAGAGGAAATGCAATTTGGGCATTTTGTGGTTTGGTCATGAAAGGGGAATATTTAGGGCTCCTTGTGTTCATAAGGTGGCAAGGAAGATACTGGTGTAGAAATCTTAGGGAGTGGGTCACCAGGTGAGAGAGACGAGAGAAAGATGCATAGCACCTGAGGCGTTGAGTAGGTGTCATGACACCACGGGAAAACTGGAAGAAGGGGATGACATATTCCACCTCCTGGTTACCCGAACCAGTAGCGGACCACACCAGACGCGTGACAAATAGAGGAAATTGGATCTAAGTCAAGGAAAATGACCGTGAGCCATGGTTTAGATGGAATAAATCATCCCAATCTAAATCTAACATTTAAATGACCATCAAAAGTATATTTTCTATTCGATTAACCTTAAAATTGATAAGCTACCTAATTTGGGTATGAGGAGTATGAATTTGGAATTAGATTTGCAATTTGAGATTATTTGTGTTGAATATACCCCACTATACTCATAATCATTTATTTACAGTTTTAATATCATCCTACATGTCAAAAGGGTAAACCTTTTAGGTATCTTCGATTCTCTCATATTAAGATCCTAGGGTCATAATACAATATTTAATTATGATTGATACTATAGTTTATTATTATTATTCACCACTTTCTCGTATTTCAATTATTTAGTTATTACATCTTAAGATTTCATATCCATCTCAGATACTAGGGTTATCCCAATGTATATTATTATGGTCAAGACATATAGGTTATCATTATTACTCATTAACTTCCCAATTTATGTATTATGGTAATAGTATCCTATGACTTCATTTCTATGGAACCCTAATGAGTCAATTAGGGAAGATAGATCCCAAAAAAGTATATTCTACCATAAAATAGGGAATTATGGGAACTACAAGGTGTCTATTTGATAAGGGTCAATAAAAGGGAGAAAGGAGTTTGGACCACAAAATAGTTGAGTAGGGACCTAGAACAAAGGAGGATCAACCTATGCGCCTAGGATTGAGTATGTTACAACACATCACCCCTCAAAGAGGATTTCATCCCCGAAATCCATCCATCACTAGACAAGAACACTAGGACATACTTCTTTACCAACCTATGGTTTCTAATAAACAAAGTAGTGGACTATTGTACGATGCTCCATATTACACTCATATCTAAAAACCCCATGATGAACCTACATTATTTCATGGATCAAGTCACCATCAGATTCTCATATTCTGGGTTGAGCTAGGAAAATTTTGCACCAAGACATAGATTATATGGCGTTGCACACATCAAGGTTACCTACTATGTTATGGTGATTTCATTATCGTCCTATACACCTATATCTCTACACATGTGAGGTAGTTATGGTGTACTACAATTTCTCATTTTCCATCACTTAATCACTATGCATGGATCTTCTAACATAACCATCAAGACTATCACCATAAGTTGACGAACTAAGCTAGCTTAGGAACATCAATCTCAACTCATATATCTTGATGATTACTATCAACATTATTGTAAGTATTGTTATTTATCAAACTTTTTTTTCTTCCTTAAAGATCGAATCTACAAGTACTATTAGGGTATAAAATCTATATGTGTTTTCTTTTGGTTCCAATATTAGAGTTCTATTAAGTTGGATATATTTACAAATTTTGCTAGGAAATTTTGGTTAATATGTACTTGGCTACCAGGCCATTATCTACAAGTTGTTGGGAAGATTAGGGAAAATGTATAAGATTATGTTTTTTTTACATATTTACCATTAACATTTGAATAGTATAGAATATTGCATGCAATTTATCAATTTTTCATTCATGATTTAAGCATACACATTACATTACACATGTTTTGATTGAGGTGTAATTTGTTCATTTTCACTTTAGTTTACTATGATCATATAAGAAAAGATGTATGTTCATAAGTTTTGACATCCTAAGTTTGTTCAAACTAGTATCTGGTGTAAAATTATCCTTGCCGTTTAGTTACTAGCAAATTGGGGTATAGGTTATTAATTCAATCTTTTAGGTGTTGATATTTTCATTTTTTACCTAACTTAGTACTTTATTTGACTTAAATTCATCTTTTAAATATAAGTGAAGATAAATTTGAACATTTATTTGAATTATTAAGTAATATTTATGGTAGTGTAATTAGAAAGGCTTGCTCATTACTCTGATTTAGGTGGTAGATAAAAGTGTTTGACACTATGACCAGGAGTTAGGCAAGTATAACTTATTGCAACCACTATTAATTTTAATTATTCCTCAAGTTAATGTACACTCCTAAGCATACACAAACTGCTCCTTGAAAGGATCAACCTATAACTTATTTAGTAATCTAGAGGGGAAACAAGGGTGGATCTAGGTCTTATATATATACCCTAAAACTTATTAGTGGTACTCCATACTTCAGACTCTGGCCTAAGGTGTCATGGTTTATCATGTCAATCAAAGGTTCTTTCACTAAAAGATTTCTCTACCATTCAAACTTCCATGTGGTAGTGACTTGGCTCTAAAACCTTCGATAAAATCTGAAAGCTTTTCTTTTGCACATATAGTTTATACTGAAAGTAAGTTTAGAGATGAAAAACACACAATGAAAAATCCAAAGTTGGCACTAAAAATCGACCTGAGAACCAAGTCAATCGCCTTTAACAACACAACACACATATTATTACTTTATCATCACCTCCTTCCACTAAAAGTGTCTAATCCTCCAGACACCACAAAGGGGCATATGACAAAACCTTTAATATATTTACATAGGAGGGAGAAGGGTTTCTTATTATGCCTAATCAAATTCTATCAAAACTTAATGAGGCACAACATCCACTATTCCCCATGTCACTCTTAAGCATAATTTTCACAGGCTCATCGTAAGAACTAAGGTAGTCATAAGATCATACAACCATTATAGTAAGATATATGTATTCCTTTTACACTTGACGATTTGCAACCATAGTTCCCTCACACAATCAGGTGGACTATATAGTCAAATTACTCATCACATCATTTGTTAGGTAAACTAATTACACCATGGAGATGAGAAAGGTGAACTCCTAGGAATATTCTACTAGACTTAATACATACTACCCACCAATCCTCGTGCATGAGGCATAAAAGCTCAATGAAGATGGTATTCAACCTTAGATAGATGGTCTTGAGCCACACCTAAGTTAAGATACTCCATACGAAAGGCAAGGCATGCCTAATAACAACTAAGCTAGTTCATGTTATGACTTAGTTTCCAGGGAATCATCTTAATACTTAAAGTATACAATAGGATTTTATATTTATAATTCATGTGTGCTTAGTACCCCAAAGTGGCATATGTGAGGTATGCTAGAGAAACAACAAAGAAAAAGGGGTTAAATTAATAACTAGGATAAAGCCTAACTATGACTATTCAAGTCAACCTACAACTCATATCTCTTAGGTTAACATCTTAGAAAAAATGAGGTGGGAACCAAACACTACAAATGTCACTTACATGTGGCATGACCCACCTCCATAAAGAAGGTATCAGTGATAAGGGATACTAAAGACTGACTCACATCCATACAGGTGGGTTGAGTATAAGTCACCAAGTTAATCAGGGGTTGAAAATCCTGATTGGTATTTGATTAATAGGTACCAGTTTATCAACAACCTCTCACCTACCTAATTAAGAGTAATCCTAGGATAACTTGAAATAGTCAAGTTACTGACTGCTTATGCTCTGATACCATTTTGTAAAGAGTGGATCCCCATAGGTGATCCACTCTTCACTTAGTGAAGAAATATGAAACCATCCTATTCCATAAAAGGAGGAAAGGATGAATTTGAATATTTCTCAAATGGTATATATTAAAGAGCAAGATAATGAATAAGCAGTGGAAATAAAACTATTATAAAGTTACAATGTGTATCATTATACAATTGTTCCTCACCATAAGTGATGTTATTACAAAACTTGAATGAACTACAATTAGAGGCAATAGCAAAGAGTAACCTAGCCATTCCAAGCTATCCTTAAGTCCACATCCTGTAGGCGATCTTCATGGGTCCATGTCTTCTAAAGTACCTAAACTTGGGTGCAATGGAACATCACCCAGAACGTAGGAAACACCATAGAGGTCAGCAAAGGCTAAGTATGTACATATATTAAACACTTTGGGCATTATATTGAGTTAAACGTCCTAAAAGAGATGTTCCCACAAGAAGGGGGATATTTGCAATTAGGTAACTTCAAAAGAATTATATCAACAAAAATGAGGCATATTAAAATCCAGAATACAAGCATGAGAATAAAAGTGCCTTGCCATAACATTGATCCACAATCTCAATATAAAATAATAACTTTTGCATGCATAACAATGTAGACTAAATATACCTAAAATAGGGCCATAACACCATGGAATCATGGCCTAAAAAAATAAGGGTGGAAACGCATACCCCGGGAGGAATACGCACGCCCTTTATAAGTATGGTTGTACATAAGTACCACTATTCTAGATATTCTATTCAAACATGTAGCATGCATAAATAGAGTAGCAAGACTATCATTTCAATTGATTTCTCATAAAAGACAATTGTAGCAAGCGGGGTCCAAGAACACATATAACAAAGTAGTTCAAAAACCACATGGAATCTAATGAATTAAGAACATGATATATGAAAGTCCCAGTAAATGATTTCAAGTAGAAATTAAGAGTTCAAGAGATGCCTCATTAAAATGGATGTAGATTTCAGTCAAATAATGCCCAAAATAAAATAGAGGATGTACATACCTTATGATCATATATATACATTTAGTAACACCTTCTAGGATCAGGGTCGGAGTTGTCTCAACCTAGTCATAATATATGTGCATTCAATTAATATAAATTACATTGAATCCTTTGCCTAGAGAACGACCCTACTGTAATTTGGAAATCTAGTTGTGAAACCTATCCCATTAAATCTGCTGCATTTTTTTATTTTAAAAATGTATATATTTGTATTTTTCTGCTGAACCAATAATTAGTTATGATTTTTACAAGGTAAATCATTTTCTGATTAAAACGGAAAATAAAATGTGAATTGACCGAAATGCCCTCAAATGATTCACAATAATTAAATAACAAGGTGACATTGGACTTTAGGGAAATGTCACATATATCACTTGGTCAACACATGGTCAAAGTGTTCTTAATGTCTAAAATACCCCTCGTGGGTGCTAATGGTTGAGCTCAGGCTCCATAGGCAGGATCGGGTTTTAGCCCCCATGGATTGATTTCCCTATCTCCCGCACCATGGATGCCCACTAGAGCTTGTATCTGGGAATGGAAATCGTGACACAACACCCCTCATGAGAAGGGAGTTGTCTCCCCATATTTGCCTCATCATCCCAAACCCAACGAGCATCCAGCCTGGTCCTGAGGTGTCCAAGAGATGAGAAAGAGGTTCAGGTATCACGACTTTGCTTGCTCAGCGCCAGACCTGTGGTTCAAGATTAGGATGGATGGGGCTTGGTGAGGAAAGAAACCATCATGGACATTTGCATCGAATCAAGGTGAGATCATGGATTTATGAAGGCATGATACCTAGAATAGACCCAACAAAGGGACTGACAACTCCAATAGAAAATGAAAATAGAGAGGGTTCATTGGAGTAGACAAAGGTCTGATACATAGGTATTTCGATCATAAAGCACACAAGGAATTTATTTGTGATCTTGAGACGTCCTAGAGTACTTGCCAGGGCCTAAGCACCATAGTCACTGTGGCTACTGACCACCATGGTCAAGCTAGTCATGGAAAGCCTTGTCGATAGGGAGATGCAAAACATTTGGGGAAAATTGAATACACTGAATGAAAGAGGGGGGCTTGTAGTTGGTTACCCCCAATTTAATTGGCTCAAGGCAGAACACACACCACTACTTCAGATTCCTCTCCAGAGAAGTCGACCAGTGCCAATAGCTCTTCCCATGGCGTCCTGGGAGAAATTGAGTGGAGATAAGGGCCTCCAGGGTGATGACAGTGGTTATTAGGTTGTTTGAAGGTTGTATTATGTAATGTGGCTATGTTTCCTTCTCTCTAAGAATGGTAGCCATAGAGGAGAAGAAATGCTATTTGGGAATTTTGTGGTTTGGTCATGAAAGGGGAATATTTAGGGCTTCCTTATGTTTAGAAGGAGACAAGGAAGATACTGGTGTAGAAATCTTGTAGAGCGGGTCACCAGGGTGAGAGAGACGAGAGAAAAACGAATGACACATGAGGCGTTGAGCATGTCTCACACCACTGGTGCGACCCCACCAATGGCATTACACACCATTCAATTGAGACTTGAATGGATGCAACTCCACAGATAGGAGCACACAGGTGGATTCACTTTTGAATTTATAATGACCTACACTCAATACACTCACACAAACTAAAACACTACACCTGCAAGCGCACGGGGTCATGTCATAGTATAGGAGGGCGGTAAGTATAGGGTCGATCCACATATAGAAAAGGAGGCACTAGCGCTAGTTTATTTTTTATTGTTAAACTAAGTAGAACGAGAAAGAAAGACAGGCAAGAACAAAACCTAAGTTAACCCTAGACAATTAATTCTACTAAGAAGGAAAAGACAAGAAGAAAATAATCTACACTAAAGTGGATCTTTTTTCAACTGAGATACATGTATTCAGTGTAATACTAGATTTCAACCATTTGGATATAAGAAGGTGAAATCAAGTTGCTTCAGTAAAGAAGTTGAATTCAGTAATGGTGATAAGACTTGGATTTCACAAGATATTGGTAGGTTTTGCCTACTTGTCCTAGGTTAGATGATCTTAGGATGATTAGGGTCTGAGACTAGTAATGGGAGTGGAAGTGAGGTTTTGGGCCTCCCATCACTCACATTCTAGCCTTGAGAAAGCTCCATGCTAAACACACAAATTTCATCTAAACTAGCTACTTAGATCTCTCAACTAGGGTTATGAGAGTTGATTATGATGTAGGAAGATGGGTAGTTAGCTAGGGATCCAAGAATTGGACCTAGGAGCAAATCCCAAAATTCACACACAGAAGAAATTTCCCTAAATTCCCAATTTATTTCAAGCACAAACCAACAAGCAATTTATGGAGAATGGGATAGAAATAGAACATAATTATTAGCAAATGGAATTACAAAGTTTACATATCATTTTCCCCCAACATGGTATCAATAACATTTTACACCCCAAACAACCCACCCAAGGGGCCTAGCTACTCATAACAACACAAAATACAAAAATAAGGGAGAAAGAGGTAGAAGAACCCATGGAGCTCAGTGTAGATGAAGAGATCCTCCACTTCAACTACTGCAAGGTGCCCTCCTCTCTCCTCCAAGGTGTAGGGGCATGGAATGAGGGTGGAAATGGGTGGAAATGAGAGGAAACTAGGGTTTTGATGGTGGAAATGGTAAAATGGAGGTGGAAATGGAGTGGAATGGCTAAGGGGGGAAAATGGGTAGCTAAGAGATGGTGTAAGGTAGATAACCTCATGATGGAGTCGCCACCTAGGTATATATAGGTGTGGGGGAAGTACTAGGTCAAGTAGGGGTACTATGGGAAAAACAATGCAAAAGTAGCTAGGTTTTTGTAGGTAGCACGACCGTGGTGGGGAGGGGTGAGAATGGTCATGGTGGATGGGTACAACTGTGGTTAGAAATGATGAAAAAGCATAGGGAATAGGTTGATTTTGTACTAAAGGTGGCACGACTATGGTAGTCACCACGGTCATGGTGGTGCAAGGGTAGCACGACCGTGGTGGGGTACCACGGCCGTGGTGGCTCAAATTCAACTGCCTGTTCTCAGCTCCATGACTGTTCTCTCTATAGGTACCATGGTCGTGTTGTGCAACACCACCATTTTGGAGTCAATGCACCACAACCGTTCTGTGCTCCATGGCTGTGGTGATTTCTACACAAATTGAGCTCTGAACCGGTTGATTTTGCAAGTGTGCTAGCACAGTTGTTCTGAGGCACCATGGCCGTGCTGCTTCTTGGATTAGCAATTTAACTTGATTCTTGATTCATTCTTGGACATCTTTGCTTCAATGGAGCTTTGTCTACTAGGGGTAGGTTGAGGGAGCATCAGACTTCACTTTGGGTCTCTCTAAGGGTAGATAAACCCTAGGATCACTCCTTCTCTTTCTCTTCGATCAAGCGGGGTCCAAATGCTTGAAAAACATGCAAATAATGTCCATAAGTGCATTTTACACAAATATGCATATTGAGGGAAATAACATGTAATCTAATAGGTATAGATGTGATTGAAATGCAATATGGCATAATATGAAGCCCTAAAATAGGGCTGAATCAGCCACCACGGGAAAACTGGAGGAAGGGGATGACATAGTCCACCTCTCGATTACTCGACCTAGTAGCGGACCACACCAAACGCATGAAAAACAAAGGAAAGTGGATCTAATATAAGGAAAATGACCGTGAGCCATGATTTAGATGGAATAAATCATCCCATTTTATATCTAACCTCTAAATGACCATCAAAGGTGTATTTGATATCCGATCAACCTTAAAATTAGTAAGCTACCTAATTTGGGTATGAGGAATATAAATTTGGAATTCGATTTGCAATTTGGGATTATTTGTATTGAATATACCCCACTATACTCATAATCATTTTATTTCGGGTTTTAATCTCATCCTACAGGTCAAAAGGGTAAACCTTTGAGGTATCTTTGATTCTCTCATATTAAGATCCTAGGGTCATAATATGGTATTTAATTATGATTGATATTGTAGTTTATTATTATTATTATTCACCAATTTCTCATAGTTCAATTATTAGGTTATTACATCCTATGATTTCATATCCATCTCAGATACTAGGGTTATCCTAGTGTATATTATTATGGTCAAGACATCTAGATTAGCATTATTACTCATTAACTTCCTAATTTATGTATTAAGGTAATAGTATCCTATGACTTCTTTTATGTGGAACCTTAACGAGTCAATTAGGGATGATAGATCCCAAAAAAGTCTAATCTACCATAAAATAGGGAATTATGTGTGGCAACACATCCCATTATCACACAGATAACGAGGTGTTACGCGAAAACGTGCGGAAATCACCATAACCATAGCTTATCGAAAATACGGGTTAATTAAAACCGATTGCGGAAAATTGATAAACTGAGAAACATATTACATTCCAGTCTATATCCTGCAAAAAAATATGTTATATACATAACCATTCAAGCATGGATACATGTCCACAGCTTAGAGCAACAGTTGTCCTGCCATAACCATGAGTTCATCACCTGTTATATACATAAAGGCCCACATCCGGCCAACAGTAGGATATACAAATGACATCGGTCATGCATCGTAAAACAACGTCAAAACACCGCCAAGGACCTGAGAGTATAGGGATGACTCTAGACTCTACAACAAAACATCCAAAACAACAACATCTCCAAAGCTTGCCTTCTACTGATCTTCTTGCTGCTCGGCCGCAACTCCGCGACCACCACCACGACAAGCTCGACCACCTAAAAAAAAGGGGTATAAACCAGCGGAGTGAGACAATTGAACATTGTCCCAGCGGGAGGCATAACTCCGCGCCAAAACTTCAAAACCTCAGATAAGATAAAGCTTATCTCAGCAGATTATTGATAAAGAATATAACAAGAACAGTTATAAGTAACAAGCCATCCTGAGTCTTACCAGCGGTATCAAAAGGGCATATAACCACTATATTTCCCAATGGAACATGATTGACAAGATAGATTATATGAGAATCACCACAAAAGAGTAATGCATAAACAACTGCAATATAATTAAAGTTAACTACACAAACAAGGCCTCAACCAATGTTTCGTATTTGTCTTATCAATACATACTAAACGACTGTATTACGTTTTATTATGCCCTGAGGAAATGAACCGTACCATTCAAATCCAACCTTCGGCTGTGAAGCCCATAGCCGGTGCCATACAAGGTCAATGGAAGAGCCGGAATCCAAGACCTTCTCCGCCTCATGTCCGTACATAAGTATAACATAAGCAAGACCGCAATCTCATGCTTAAAGTGGTCATAACCACAGGGTTAGCTCTTCTGGCTACCCTCTGCTGCGGAACATGAGTATACATGAGCAGGACCGTAGTCTCATGCTGAAGTGGTCATAAGCCACAGGGTTAGCTCTTCAAGCTACCCTCTGCCTAGCCCGCCTTGGTACAGGTCACGACGCTAGTAAAACTGAGCCACGTGTCTAAACATCATGCTCTGAGCCATGAACGCATTCATGCTCAACATATCATATATATGGACTATGTTCACCTCGCCCTTATCATCACTGGGCTATATTCACCTCGCCCTTATCATCAATGGGCTATGTTCACCTCGCCCTTATCATCACTGGGCTATATTCACCTTGCCCTTGAGTCTACAACCGCAGTTGTACTCTTACCTCCTCACTTTAGGCTAGGAGCAACCTCGCATATTCAACAATATGTGCTCCGGGTTAACCCGCAGGAAAACCCGTTTCATTATGGCCAGGGCAAACTACATGATAGATTCCACTATGATTAATTAATATCTTTTAGATGGATTGCAAGATTCAACCAAGTTGTATAACATGCAAGACATAACAAAAGGAAAACAACATAAACTCAACATTATGCATTTCCTATAATTTATATCACACTGATCCATCCCAAGGATCTCACATCACATGTTATCACTTGGCCTCTTGCCAACCATCTAGATCCATCTCAAGGATCACCACATATCATGGGATCTCAATCCCTCATTATATAGTGCCATAGCCTCTCAAGGCTTTCAACCTCATTAAGGAACATCATTCACAATACACCTGTCATCATAGTACTCACATATAATCATTTCTCATAGCCTTTCATTTGGCTAACAATACCTGCATGGTTAGCACCAATCAATATTCAATGAAAGTAACCAAGAGACTTATCATTCACATCTCATATCTAGGGTTTGTTACCAAGAACCAATTAAGGTTAAGCATATTATTCATATAAGGACAATGCCTATCATCATGAGATATCATTGCTACAGATATTACTATATATTACCTGATAATTGTATGCTCAAGACACATTACTATGCAACTATTCATGTATCTTACCATGCCTTGACATCATATTAAAGAGAGACAAATAACACAAGCATTAACCTAGCCATTATTGTAACTATTAGGTGAGCAAGGTGTTATTAATACTACCAAGGGAAATCGCTAGCCAAGTCATCTTCATGATCCCAAGCTTCCTCACAAAAAGGTACAAAACCCTCACCAAAGATCCTACTCGGATTAGAGTTCACTCTCACCCAAACCAGGGCGTGCAAGGTCAGGCGTGCAGAACACCACCCTTGAAACGAAGGCAAGCGTGCAACCCTATCAGGAGTGCATCTCCAACATGCACAAGGTCCTCGGGCGTGCGAGCAGAACTCATGCATGCAAGGCAAACAGGTGAGCAGGGTAGAGCATAGGCGAGCACCTTGTCGGGCGACACGCTCAGAGGGTGTCGGGTGAGCAGAGTAAAGCCGCGTGAGCAAAGCCTATCGGGCGACACGGGCAGGTAGCAGGTGAGCACCAGCATCGGGCAAGCAAGGATGTCTGGGTGAGCAACAAGCACTGGTCGACACAGCTAGTGTCGGGTGAGCAAGGCGCGTCAGGGGGAAAACTGGGTGAGCAACACACTGAGCTATCGGGCGAGCTAAGCTACTGGGCGAGCCAAGGTATCGGGCGACAGGCCCACCGGGCGAGCAGGGCTACAGAACGAGCAAAACCACTGAGCGAGCAGAACAACTGAGCGAGCAGAACAACTAAGCGAGCAGAACAACTGAGCGAGCAGAACAACATCGGGCGAGCAGGGTCAGGTTGCTCACCGCCCAAGATACAAAAAGAGAAAACGTGCTCACTCAAGCCGTGCAAGGCAACAAAACTATGGGGGCTGTCGGGCAGCACCTCCATGAGCACCAAACTCTCAAGATACAACTACTCAAGGTCATCTAGATGAGCTCACCATCTTGCCCAAGGTGAGATGAGGGTATTGCCCGAGCCACTAGGTCATAGCTCACCTCAATCGAGTAGGAAAGAGGAGTGTTGCTCATGACACTAGGACCCCAAGCTCACTCATCTAGACCAAGGGGAGAAAGGAGTGTTGCTCCCTAAACCCTAGATATCAAGGATCGGACAACATGCAAGATAGCTAAAGAACAACTCCAAATGTGCAAGGGAAAGATTAAAGCAAACATATATTGAAGGGAGAGTAGAGTAGTTAGGGTTAGAGTCATGCAACCCGCCTTAAGCTCCAAGGAAGAAGAAACACTTTGAGCTCCAAGGGTTGTCGGCCACCAAGGTTCCTCCAAGAGGGGTGTGTCGACCTCCACTCCTTCAACTCCAAGGGTGTATCGGCCTCCAAGCTGCTCACACAAGGGTGTGTCGGCCACCTTAGCTCCTTCTTCAAGGGTGTGTCGGCCACCAAGCAAGGGGAAGAGAGGGTGTGTCGTGCACAAGGAGAAGAGGAACTAAAGGGACCTCAAGCTAAGGAAGGGACAACCTATATAGATGAGGAAGGAGGAGAAACCAAGGTGAACCCTTGCTAGGTGTCGTCCACCCAAGGGACACATGTCCACCAACTCAAGCCACCTCTCTTGCAAGCCATAAGACACTTGTCCAAAATGAGCACCATGTGTTCTCCAAACATGACCAAGGTTGGACCAAGCACCGTGGGCGACACAAGCCCACTCTAGGCCGACACAAGCTCTACTTGGCCGACACAAGGCCCAAGCAAGCCCAAACAAGGGACTCCAAGGCCCAAACAAGCTCAACAAAGGTCCAAAGAACTCAAACAACAAGCCCAAGCCTTCCTCTCAACCCTAGAGGAAGCAAATAGAGAGAAGAACACCTCTCAAGGTGACAAACTTGCTCCCAAAACCCTAGACTTGGGTTAATTGCAAGTAGCACCCTCAACCCTCAACAAAGCACAACCAAACCCTAATCACCACTCAAAGGTGATTAGCAAGCCTCAAACCACCAAGGTTAATCAAAACAAACAGGGTAAGCCCTAAAGCAGGTCAACGTCCTTACAATCTAACCCCCTTTAAGGGATTTTGTCCCCGAAATCCGAAGAGAAAAGCGAGGGATACTTCCTCCTCATCTCTTCCTCAAGCTCCCACGTGGCTTCCTCGACGCCACGACGCTGCCAAAGAACTTTCACAAGAACCAGGTCCTTCCTCTTCAGCTTCTTGATCCTTCTGTCAAGAATCGCCACGGGACCTTCCTCATAGGTCACATCTGCATCAAGCTCAACTTCAACTGGCTGTATCACTGTACCTGAATCTGGATGATTTTTCTTTAGCCTGCTGACATGGAACACTAGATGTAACCGGTGCAACTCAGGAGGCAACTCTATCTCATAAGCTACCTTTCCAACACGTGCTGTAACTGGGTAAGGCCCCATATACCTGGAAACTGCAAAACACAAGCTCGAAGGAGATTTTCCATAATCTAAATAGTCCTTTCAGACTGTCCATCTGTTTGCGGGTGAAAGGTTGTATTAAACTTCAACTGCGTTCCCAACGCTCTGTGCAGCTGTTCCCAAAAGCGACTTGTAAACTGAGGACCTTTGTCAGAAACTATCGTTGCTGGCACTCCATGCAAATGAACTATCTCATCCACATATACTCGAGCAAGCTTCTCTGCTGTGTATGTCGTCTTCACAGGAAGGAAATGGGCAGACTTCGTCGATCTGTCCACTATCACCCAAATGGAATCATGATTCCTAGTTGTATTGGGCAGACCAACTACGAAATCCATGGTTATATGTTCCCATTTCCACTGCGGTATCAGTAAAGGTTGCAACGTACCTGCCGGCTTCTGATGCTCAGCCTTCACTTATTGACATACCGCACATCTCGTCACAAACTCAGCTACATCTCTCTTCAAACTGGGCCACCGATACAAGTCCTTCAGACTATGATACATCTTGGTGACACCTGGATGCATGTCATACATTGACGTGTGTGCTTCCTCAAGCACCAACTTCCTTAGATCATCAGCATCTGGAACCACCATCCTATCACGATAGCAAACTAGTCCATCTTCAGACTCATGAAACCCATCACGCTTGTCACTGCCGAACTCTGATCTGATCAACTGTACCGCCTCATCTGTCTGCTGTGCATCCTTGACCTGCTGCCTCAACGTAGGCTTGACTTGTATCTGTGCGAAATAACCCGACAACAAAGAGACTTCCATCTGCACATTCATCTGTCGCAGAGAAACAAACATATCCCGCCTATGGAAAACCAAGGAACTCAACTGTGCCTTCTTAGAAAAAGAGAAGACTTTCGACTAAGCGCATCTGCTACTACGTTCGCCTTACCAGGATGATACTCGATAGTGCAGTCATAGTCGTTGATCAACTCCATCCATCGCCGCTGTCGCATGTTCAACTCATGCTGCGTGAAGATATACTTTAGATTCTTATGATCCGTAAAGATCTGACACACTTCCCCATACAGATAGTGTCTCCAAATCTTTAACGCATGGACCACTACTGCCAGCTCCAAATCATGAGTTGGGTAGTTCTCCTCATGCTTCTTGAGCTGTCGCAAGGCAAAAGAAACCACATGATCTTCCTGCATCAACACGCAACCTCAATCTCTCTTGGAAGCATCACAGAAAACAACATAGCCTTTCCCAGGCTCTGGCAAGATCAACACTGGATCACTAGTCAACTTCTCCTTCAGACTCTGGAAAGCTTGCTGACATCGATCATCCCAAACAAAAGGTACATCCTTCCTGGTCAACTTCGTCATCGGAAAAGCTATCGAACTGAAGTCCTTGATAAACCTCCGGTAGTATCCTGTTAGACCAAGGAAACTACGAACTTCTGTCGGCGTCTTCGGCTGTTCCCAATCTGCAACAGATTCCACCTTCTTCGGATCTACCTTGACTCCTTCAGCGGATATCACATGGCCCAAGAAGGTCACTTCATCCAGCCAGAACTCACACTTACTGAACTTGGCATACAACTGATGTTGACGAAGAAGAGTCAATGCTCGACGAAGATGTTGCTCGTGCTCTAGCCTGTCCCGACTATAGATCAAGATGTCATCTATAAAGACTACAACAGACTGATCTAAGAACGGTCGGAACACTCTGTTCATCAGATCCATGAAAGCTGCAGGTGCATTGGTTAGCCCAAACGACATACCCACAAACTCATAATGACCATACCTTGTCCTGAAGGCTGACTTCGGCATGTCATCTGCCTTTATCCTCAACTGATGCTATCCGGACCGTAGATCGATCTTTGAAAACACTGTAGCACCACACAATTGATCAAACGGATCATCTATCCTCGACAATGGGTACTTGTTCTTGATCGTGATCTTGTTCAACTGCCGGTAGTCTATACAAAACCGCATCAAACCATCCTTCTTCTTGACAAACAGTACTGGAGCTCCCCAAGGTGACGTACTTGGTCGGATAAAACCTTTATCCAGCAACTCTTGCAACTGCTTCTTCAACTCTGCCATCTCTGCTGGAGCCATCCTGTATGGTGACTGTGCAACTGGCTGTGTTCCAGGGACCAGATTGATCTCAAAATCAATCTCTCGGGGTGGAGGAACACCAGGAAATTCCTCAGGAAACACGTCTGCAAACTCTCGGACCACGGACACCTCCTCAAGACTAGGACCTTTCACTTTGGTAACCACAACGGTATCCACCACGTGAGCTAGGAACGCCTCACATCCTTGTCGTAACAACTTATCCGCCACCATAGCTGATACTAAGCATGTCGGAAGAATCTTCCTATCTCCCTGGAAGATCCACTTCTCTCCAGCAACATCAAACACTGCCTGCTTGGAACCGTAGTCCAAAACAACCTTATACCTCTCTAAGGTATCCACCCCAAGGATAACATCGAACCCATGCATAGCAAGTGGTATGAGATCCACTTGAATGCGGTGTCCCGAGAAAGACAAGACACAAGATGGACACTCTTCTCGAAGCAAAGAGGAACCATCAAGAGGGGTTTCTAACAACAAACTATCTTTCTTACAACTAACAGGTAGATGATAGTTTTCAAGCATACTATAGGCGATAAAAGAGTGCGTAGCACCCGCATCAACCAGAACAGATATAAAGCAAGAAGAAGACATATCAGAATGAAATAACTCCATCTGACCTATCACCACTCGCAGGTTGACTACCGCCTCCGGCTGATTCATAGCATAGAATCGAGCCGTTGCTTGCTGTCCACGACCTCTGCCTCCCTGAGCAGACGATCCAGCCTGAGACGCTCGACCGCGTCCTCGTCCTCTGCTACCACTGGGTTGTGGTCTCCCAGACCCCTAAAGGTTCTGCCTCGGCTGCTGCGTCACTTCATCATCTTTGTAGGGACAACTTGACTAGATATGTCCTGGTTGTTTGCACTGGTAGCAGATCCTGGGTGCAAGATAAGGTCTTTGGTGGGGTATGGATCCTCTTTTCTTCTTGACTGATCGTTTGATTCTCCAGGCAGGTCCTACAGCCGTATCCAACCGTTCTTGGTCCTCCAAAGTAGGTACATGGGTTGTTACCTCAGCACTCGAACCCTTCTCGAAACGTCTGAGCCGTTCCTCGTCTGTTGCCGCAAGGTGAGGACATGTCCTCAACAGATCCATAAACTTGGTCTCATACTCGGCGAGTTTCATCCTTTCTTGTTGTAAGCGCTCAAACTGAGCGACCTTTTCGTCCAGATACGTCTTCGGAAAGTATCTGGTGGTGAACTCGCGTCGAAACATCTCCCAACAGATCACCTTACCAGGCCGCTTCCCTTCCTCGATGGTCCACCAGTGACCAGCACTACCTTTCAGAAGGTAGACAACGTGCTTTACCTTGTCTGCTTCGGGGATGTCGAGGATCCGGAAAGCCTTTTCAAGACTTGTCAGCCACAGATCTGCATCCGCTGGATCAACCGTTCCAGCATACTCCGAAGCTCCAACTCGGCGAAGCCGCTCGGAGGTCTTCCCAATACCCGATTCTTCTCCATGGGGAACCTGTGCTCGCGGAGGATGCACTGGTAATTATTCGACCATGAGATTCATCGTAACCATCATCTGCCCCATAAGCTGTTGATAGGCAAGGCGTTCAAGAATGGTTGGGTCAGGTTGGGGGACCTCAGGCACCCGATCTTCATGTGCCTGTCCTACTGCTCCATCAACAGATGCAGCATCGCTGTGCTCAACAGTGAGTTCTTCATGGTTTCCAGACATCTTGGCTTTTCTTCCGCTGAGGGCAGAAGATTTCTATGAGAAAATCTGGAAAACACATAAGAACAAACACAACCTAGTCCTAGATCCCTGTAGACTCAGCGAACCTAACGCTCTGATACCAAACTTGTGGCAACACATCCCATTATCACACAGATAACGAGGTGTTACGCGAAAACGTGCGGAAATCACCATAACCACAGCTTATCAAAAATACGGGTTAATTAAAACCGATTGCGGAAAACTGATAAATTGAGAAAAATATTACATTCCAGTCCATATCCTGCAAGAAAACATGTTATATACATAACCATTCAATCCTGGATACATGTCTACAACTTAGAGCAACAGTTGTCCTGCCATAACCATGAGTTCATCGCCTGTTATATACATAAAGGCCCACATCTGGCCAATAGCAGGATATACAAACGACATTGGTCGTGCATCTTAAAACAACGTCAAAACACCGCCAAGGACCTGAGAGTACAGGGATGACTCTAGACTCTACAACAAAACATCCAAAACAGCAGCATCTCCAAAGCTTGCCTTCTACTGATCTTCTTGCTGCTCGGCCGCAACTCCGCGACCACCACCACGACAAGCTCGACCACCTAAAAAAAAGGGGTATAAACCAGCGGAGTGAGACAAGTGAACATTGTCCCAGCGGGAGGCATAACTCTGCGCCAAAACTTCAAAACCTCAGATAAGATAAAGCTTATCTCAGCAGATTATTGATAAAGAATATAACAAGAACAGTTATAAGTAACAAGCCATCCTGAGTCTTACCAGCAGTATCAAAAGGGCATATAACCACTATATTTCCCAATGGAACATGATTGACAAGATAGATTATATGAGACTCACCACAAAAGAGTAATGCATAAACAACTGCAATATAATTAAAGTTAACTACACAAACAAGGCCTCAACCAATGTTTCGTATTTGTCTTATCAATACATACTAAACGGCTGTATTACGTTTTATTATGCCCTGAGGAAATGAACTGTACCGTTCAAATCCAACCTTTGGCTGCGAAGCCCATAGCCGGTGCCATACAAGGTCAATGGAAGAGCCAGAATCCAAGACCTTCTCCGCCTCATGTCCGTACATAAGTATAACATAAGCAGGACCACAGTCTCATGCTTAAAGTGGTCATAACCACAGGGTTAGCTCTTCAGGCTACCCTCTGCCGTGGAACATGAGTATACATGAGCATGACCGTAGTCTCATGCTGAAGTGGTCATAAGCCACATGGTTAGCTCTTTAGGCTACCCTCTGCCTAGCCCACCTTGGTACAGGTCACGGCGCTAGTAAAACTGAGCCACGTGTCTGAACATCGTGCTCTGAGCCATGAACACATTCATGCTCAACATATCATATATATGGGCTATGTTCACCTCACCCTTATCATCACTGGGCTATATTCACCTCGCCCTTATCATCACTGGGCTATGTTCACCTCGCCCTTATCATCACTAGGCTATGTTCACCTCGCCCTTGAGTCTACAACCGCAGTTGTACTCTTACCTCCTCACTTTAGGCTAGGAGAAACCTCGCATATTCAACAATATGCGCTCCGGGTTAACCCGCAGGAGAACCCGTTTCATTATGGCCAGGGAAAACTACATGATAGATTCCACTATGATTAATTAATATATTTTAGATGGATTGCAAGATTCAACCAAGTTTTATAACATGCAAGACATAACAAAAGGAAAACAACATAAACTCAACATTATGCATTTCCTATAATTTATATCACACTGATCCATCCCAAGGATCTCACATCACATGTTATCACTTGGCCTCTTGCCAACCATCTAGATCCATCTCAAGGATCACCACATATCATGGGATCTCAATCCCTCATTATATAGTGCCATAGCCTCTCAAGGATTTCAACCTCATTAAGGAACATCATTCATAATACACCTGTTATCACAGTACTCACATATAATCATTTCTCATAGCCTTTCATTTGGCTAACAATACCTGCATGGTTAGCACCAACCAATATTCAATGAAAGTAACCAAGAGACTTATCATTCACATCTCATATCTAGGGTTTGTTACCAAGAACCAATTAAGGTTAAGCATATTATTGATATAAGGACAATGCCTATCATCATGAGATATCATTGCTACATATATTACTATATATTACCTGATAATTGTATGCTCAAGACACATTACTATGCAACTATTCATGTATCTTACCATGCCTTGACATCATATTAAAGAGAGACAAATAACACAAGCATTAACCTAGCCATTATTGTAACTATTAGGTGAGCAAGGTGTTATTAATACTACCAAGGGAAATCGCTAGCCAAGTCATCTTCATGATCCCAAGCTTCCTCACAAAAAGGTACAAAACCCTCACCAAAGATCCTACTCGGATTAGAGTTCACTCTCACCCAAACCAGGGCGTGCAAGGTCAGGCCTGCAGAACACCACCCTTGAAACGAAGGCAAGCGTGCAGCCCTGTCGGGCGTGCAGCTCCAACATGCACAAGGTCATCGGGCGTGCGAGCAGAACTCATGCGTGCAAGGCAAACAGGCGAGCAGGGTAGAGCATAGGCGAGCACCCTGTCGGGCGACACGCTCAGAGGGTGTCGGGTGAGCAGAGTAAAGCCGCATGAGAAAAGCCTATCGGGCGACGCGGGCAGGTAGCGGGTGAGCACCAGCATCGGGCAATAAAGGATGTCCGGGTGAGCAACAAGCACTGGTCGACACAGCTAGTGTTGGGTGAGCAAGGCGCGTCAGGGGGAAAACCGGGTGAGCAACACACTGAGCTATCGGGCGAGCTAAGCTACTGGGCGAGCCAAGGTATCGGGCGACAGGCCCACCGAGCGAGCAGGGCTACAGAGCGAGCAAAACCACTGAGCGAGCAGAACAACTGAGCGAGCAGAACAACTGAGCGAGCAGAACAACATCGGGCGAGCAGGGTCAGGTTGCTCACCGCCCAAGATACAAAAAGAGAAAACGTGCTCACTCAAGCCGTGCAAGGCAACAAAACTATGGGGGCTGTCGGGCAGCACCTCCATGAGCACCAAACTCTCAAGATACAACTACTCAAGGTCATCTAGACGAGCTCACCATCTTGCCCAAGGTGAGATGAGGGTATTGCCCGAGCCACTAGGTCATAGCTCACCTCAATCGAGTAGGAAAGAGGAGTGTTTCTCATGACACTAGGACCCCAAGCTCACTCATCTAGACCAAGGGGAGAAAGGAGTGTTGCTCTATAAACCCTAGATATCAAGGATCGGCCAACATGCAAGATAGCTAAAGAACAACTCCAAACGTGCAAGGGCAAGTTTAAAGCAAACATATATTGAAGGGAGAGTAGAGTAGTTAGGGTTAGAGTCATGCAACCCGCCTTAAGCTCCAAGGAAGAAGAAACACTTTGAGCTCCAAGGGTTGTCGGCCACCAAGGTTCCTCCAAGAGGGGTGTGTCGACCTCCACTCCTTCAACTCCAAGGGTGTATCGGCCTCCAAGCTGCTCACACAAGGGTGTGTCGGCCACCAAGCAAGGGGAAGAGAGGGTGTGTCGTGCACAAGGAGAAGAGGAACTAAAGGGACCTCAAGCTAAGGAAGGGACAACCTATATAGATGAGGAAGGAGGAGAAACCAAGGTGAACCCTTGCTAGGTGTCGTCCACCCAAGGGACACATGTCCACCAACTCAAGCCACCTCTCTTGCAAGCCATAAGACACTTGTCCAAAATGAGCACCATGTGTTCTCCAAACATGACCAAGGTTGGACCAAGCACCATGGGCGACACAAGCCCACTCTAGGCCGACACAAGCTCTACTTGGCCGACACAAGGCCCAAGCAAGCCCAAACAAGGGACTCCAAGGCCCAAACAAGCTCAACAAAGGTCCAAAGAACTCAAACAACAAGCCCAAGCCTTCCTCTCAACCCTAGAGGAAGCAAATAGAGAGAAGAACACCTCTCAAGGTGACAAACTTGCTCCCAAAACCCTAGACTTGGGTTAATTGCAAGTAGCACCCTCAACCCTCAACAAAGCACAACCAAACCCTAATCACCACTCAAAGGTGATTAGAAAGCCTCAAACCATCAAGGTTAATCAAAACAAATAGGGTAAGCCCTAAACGCAGGTCAGGGTCCTTACATTATGAGTACTACAAGGTGTCTATTTATAAAGGGTCAATAAAAGGGAGAAAGGAGTTTGGACCACAACATAGTCGAGTAGGGGCCTAGAACAAAGGAGGATCAACCTATACGCCTAAGATTGAGTATGTTACAATATTCTTAAGGAAGAAACTCACCCCCAAGGACACACAATTTAAGGTCCTCCATAAATGGGATCAAAGGGCAATCATGTTTGTTGTGTTGTGTTGTGTTGTGTGTATTTTTGTAGTTTTTGGGTTCTATTGTGTTAAGTCTATGTATTGTGATTGAAAAAATTGTGATCTAGCATATATATCTTTGTGGTTCCAATTGTGTGCATATGATAGTATGAACATGCACACATACTTGTTTGTCTGCAACCTCAATTTTTGGTCATATAGAGTTTGACTTTATTAGATTTTTTTAGATAGAAAACACTATATAAGTGAGTAAGTAATATGTTATAATTTCATTTTTTACTATAGGTTTTGTATCTATTAACTAGGCACAATACTATGAAAAAATATTTAAACACGAATGATTATGGCTCTGGATTAGAGTCTTGCTATGTATTCTATTGTTTTTTATCATTGGAATTATATTAAAGCATTAAATTTGAAAGGTAGAGATCAATGCAATCTAGAAGGATATTCTCTCACATTCTGGTCTAGTGACTGAGAGGATGAGCTCTTATCATGTATGGCTCAGCTTTCATACCTCATTGCCAACTCTTTTGGCATGATCAAAAGTAGGCTCAAAATATCTACAAAAGCCTTGAAGGAAAAAGATTTCTCATAGCTACCACAAGGCATCTCATCTCCATAACTTCTCTAGAAGTTGGCTTAAAGTGCATATCTTTCCAAATTAACTAGACATTTTGCTTGGTCACCCTTAGATATGTAAAGCTTGTTAAATTGTCTAGGGAGTACTTTCTATTAAGGAGTCCAGATTGTCAACCCCAACAAAAGCAAGACATTTTCCATCTGAATATGGAGCCCTACTAGTGTTTTTGGCATAGGAAGGGGGACACGAAGAAATAGGTAGCTCTGAATATTGTTGCAAGCTCACAATAATAGGCAAATCTTTTGATTGCTCCCACGCATCTTGATTTTCACTATGTTTGTCATTTGCATCTGGATTTTCACTATGCTTGTCCTCTTCATCTACAAAATTTGTCATAGAGATACTCCAATTTTAGTGGAGAATTTCCACTGATGTTGACATCCAAGAATTTAGTTGTGGTCTCTAGAGACTGGGGTAGTCAGGAGAGGAATATGACTTTTGGGTAGATGTGCACCTTTGAGATCATTTCATCTACATTGGTGCTCTGCTTCATCTTATAACTTAGGTTCTAGGTGCCCCTATGAAGTTTGTATATTTGCATATTTTCCAAATGCATAATTTCTTAGTGCAAATAAATGAACACAATGAAATTTCCAAAAATACTTTATGAAGCAATACAAATCTTGCTTCCAAGTTGAAAGTAAAATTTCTAACAATGGTCATGTGACGAATCTTAGTAAGAAACTCTTCCAACAAAAAAAGGAAATTTGTAAGTTCTAGTCAATGAAAACGGGTGGTTTTGTTGGTAGAAGGATGTGCAAAACACCTTTTGGAGCTTCAAGACAAAATTTTGAGCAGTGTGTAAGAATAAGAATACCCTTTGATGACCAATTTTCCTTCAAATCATCATCAAAATGCAGAGTATTTTTAATCACTAGATACATCATGTTTCTCATTCATTTTCACAAGACAATGATATATAGAGATAAATTAAAGGAGGCAGTCATGTGACACACTAAATCGGAAAGCAACACATTATACATTAGACTTACTATGAAGTAAAAAACCTACGTGCAAATTTGAGTTTGATGTATAATGTAATCACTTGAGTCCAATCTTACCCTACCTCCATAAATACTCAAGTAATGGAAGAATACTTGGCTTCCTATTTTTGTAAGAATTATAGTTATATCACAATGTTCCTCTTGCTTCGCTCTAGTTCTAGGGGAATAACACCAAGTGTACCAACACTTTCAATTGCAACAATGACAGGATCTAGAAGAGGTTCCAATATTTTCACAAAGAAATGAAACTTGTGTTTTAGTTCTAGTGTGTTTTACATAGAAATAGGTAAGAGTTAAATTTCATATTATTCATCATGAAAATGCTAAATCCATAAATTCTAGCATGTATAAGATACTATAAAGAAACAAACCATGTATTTACCTACTATATCATATACATGGCTAGAAATGGAAAGAATTGTGTGATTTAGAGCTACTTGAGCATAAGAAGTAGAGTGATGACAACACTAAATATAACGTAAAGGGTAAATACAAAATATAGACAAGATAGTGATGAAGCTTTATAAAATGGTTAGAATTTAGGAGGCATGATGTCACTATCCTATAACCTACATTGAGAAGAGAGACCTAAAAGGTTTGTAATAAATCTTATAGAAGTTAAATTGCCTAATCAATACAAATATGGTTAATAAAATGGGGTAAAATTATCTTCAAATGTCATGTTGAACATACATCAAGTGATTTGAAAAAATTATTACCAGAGTCTGAATATATTTTGGGGTTAGGGGTGCTCTAAATTGAAGGAAGAACAAATTTTGGAGCAAAAAACAAATACTCTCTCTAAAAGGAGTTCCAAAAGAATATACAACTAATATGCATCTAGATAATTAGAACAAAAATACCAATGAGAAAATGTTATTTGTGTTGCTTGAACGTAGCATACTCCTTACTAGAACAAACACATCACACTGAGCTGAAATGCAATAGATAGAAATTCTTTAATCACAAGATTTGAGAAAGAAGTCACAACCAAAATAAATTCGAAGGCATGAAGCTATAGAGAAAGCATACCTTGAAAAAATGGTAGAAGGGAAAATGATGAATGCATATTCATCTTAGTTTTAGTCACCATTTTTGGCCCAATTTTGCACTAAATGCTAATATTCACCCCTTGAATATGAGCATATACAATTTTCCTCAGTTCCATATCATTATTTAGAGTTTTGATCAAATCTATTCATCTCCATTGCAGGATTGAACATCACGCTATGTGTGCCAGTGTAGGAGGTGTAGGGGACGGTGGTCCCGCTAACTGACTAGCGGGCCCCAAAAACTTTTGATAACTTGTACCCATTTTCAATGGCCGATTCCTTCATCAGATATTATCCTCATCAGTCAGAGGATTCATTGATGCAGGCTAATCGTACCGTAGAAATACCCTATGGGGTGGGTTTGATTCATGATGACTGCGACCGTTATCTCAAAGAAGGATCGCAACCGCAATCTCAAAGAGGACCTCGACCTGAGGCACTGTGAGCTAAAGCACACCTCGACCTGCATGGAGATAGCGACTTGACCACATCACGACCACATCGTGACCACAGAAGACCGCGACCACACAAAACACCTCGACCTTCATGTGGATCGCGACCTAAAGAGGACTGTGACCGTGATCAATGCTGGCTGCGACCACAATCAATGCTAACCACGACTGCAATCAATGATCCTCTGCAACTTGATTGCGATCGCGATTAGGAGTTAAGTCGGTGGAGTGTGCCTATAAATAGACCACCCACCCGACTTGACAAACCATCTCTTCCACGACGCCAGGAGGCTCCCGCTCTATGCCTATCCCTCAACAAGACGATCTTCATTGCCAAGGACTACCTCTGTGGAGTTCTTACCTCTCCTCCATCTCCACTCCATCCAGATCTATCTTCTAGCCATGAAAGTGGTTGGATTTCAAATTTATAGATCTACTCTACTGTCGGCTATCCGCTGCTCCTTCTTCTGCAATCGAGAGCATGAGACGAGAAGGAAGAAGGAGAGAGAAGATCTGCCTTGACTACCTTGGTGTTCTTCCCCTCCTCGTTCTAGATCTGCCCCGAGATTGTGTAGAGGACCATTTCTCCACCGAGCCGTGGACATCTCCTTCACTGTGACCATGGTGAAATCTTCCCTCTCTCTTATTTTTCTTGTTTCTACCATGAAGAGAGAGTAGTCCTCTTTGCTGGGGTGTGGGGACTAGCCCCACTGCTCATGCTTACATGTTCATCTCAAAACATTCCATGACTTGTATATAACTTTTCATATCGTGTTAATAATTTGATGCGTGCTTGTGGACTAATCACCTGCCTTGCATGATCTATTATAACCCTTTGTTGCGAGAACTTCAATACTTAGGTTTATTAATATCGTTCAATATGGTTAATGCCTTGACGAGAACTTCTGAAAGATATCTTCATAGTAAGTGCGTGATCTGGTAGGTGATAAGACATCCGATGCCTATAGTGATGCTTACACGAACCTGACATCCTAACGGGGGGTTTGATACTTTATTTAGATAGTTGTTTCTGGCCTGGATGTGTTTTGGATGTGATTGTATGTGTAGTGGTGGTGAAACCCGGGTCCACCCCATTGATTCCCATCATTAATCTAGACTCTGTTTTAATCCTACTCTTTACTTTCCTTGCATTTAGTTTAACTAAACCCTATCAACTCTTTGTTCTAAATATTAGTCTTACTTGAACTAGATCCGACTAGTAAGATTCTTGAAAACATTGTCCTTTGGGATTCAATCCTTAACTATACTGTAATAAGACCTGTCCGCTTGCAAGTGGTATTATTACACGAGGTTTTGGTAAAAACTCTAGGATTTCAACATTGGGTGAATTTGTTAGTGCAATAAAAACCACGTCAGAAAATATGAAAAGCTTCATAGCCTGAAAATTCTGGCTAGAAAAAAGAGAGAAGAAAAAATAATCAGATTCAAGGTGGAAGAAACTTCTTCACATAGAACACCATGTCTGATCTAATCAACATCCAACTGAAATAAGACATCAATGTTTAAAAATGTATCAACAAGATTTTTCAGGAGATAAATCAACAAATATTCAACTATTTCAAAACAAGGAACATCAACATTTTAGAAGAGGAAAGAAGAAACACCCTATGTATATTCCTCTCACTCTAAGAAACATAATGACACTATATTGAGTACAACAAACATAATACTAGCCCAATGTGGTACATGATCTAGGATCAAAACTTTAGCAAAGGCTTTGTCAAAACATAACCATAGGCATCTTCAAGCTCAAATAGTGAAACCCAATAAAATAAGGCATACACTTCTGAAAGGAATTTGTAGACTTCTTTAATATATAAACAATGAAAAAGACAGTTGTTCCAACCATAACATCAGTAACAACTCAAGCAAGGGAATGCAAGAAAAATCTTCATATATTTTAAATGTTCAAGGAATCTTATCTCAATCAAAAGAGAGAATGTCTTTAACTGAAAATGTCCTTGAGAATCATTGCAAACAAAACACTTAACATTAACACTGAAAAATAGTAATTTTAGCATGAGACAACTCAAGTTGATAAAGGAAAAAAATACAACATTCAGTGTAACCCAATCGACATGAGTCCTTTTTGACAAATATTCTTCTAATAATCATCTACTTTTCTTTGTTAAGACTTAGACAGGAATAACATTGCATATGAGAGATAGATGGTTTATTGTTTGTGAATGTAGAAAATGCAAACTTATTAATATGTCGACCAATCCATTCATTAAAAAAATCCAAGTTGGAAATCATGAGTTATGTTAAAAGAATATGCATTTGACAAATATGAACTTTGAAATTGTGGAAGAATCAATTTAGTAATAGGATTTGTGGTTTCCACATGAATTAATAACAATGAAGAAATACAATTGTGCTCATTTCAAATACGAGTCATCACTATCATATGTGAAGTAAAGTCAAAGAGGTTTTTCCATCATAAGGGAAAAGTTACATAATTTACCTTTGTATACGCCCAGTATGTATTATCAAATTTAAGGACTGTGAGGAATTGCCCAACTAGTTTGTATGTGCATCAGTTATTAAATGTAATCCTACTTTTATGGTTGTATGGTCATCGACTAATAGAACTATTGAGCACAATGATTAAGAAAAAACAATATTTCCATCCAGGATGATGTAGATAAAATGAAGGCCATTTAAATCTTTCAAGTACATAATAACCCTCATGTGGCATGGTGCACACACACAAAGAAGTGGTGTCTAGGGCATTGGATATATATATATATTTGCCAAAAGGCCTCATTTGAGATCAATGGAAAATGGACAAAGGTCTAATTAAAAAGATATTTGAAACTCAAGACCCTTATCTATTGTTCATGTTTGTGATGTAGCAATATCCATTTGGGTTGTGTGCCAAGAAGCACCATATTAAATGAAAAAAGGCCATGTTAACAATTACCATAAAAACATCCAAAAGATTTTGTTATTCAAAACATTATTTTCTTTTAGTAGATGAAATTTTATCGGCGATTCATTTTCTAAAATCTTCATCGTCACCTCAACAATAATGAGCAGTTTATGTTGCATGACATTTACCCCTTATGATTTCTTCCATTTACTTAATTTTTTTATTAACATTATATATATAAATTTATTTAAGAAATAAATATAAACTTGCTTAAGCATCATGATACTCATTTAGTGGAACAATGTTAGGTTTTAGGAGCAGCAAAGGGCAATCTGAAAGGTGATCGGGAGGTCTGGATGGTAGAAGAAAACCTAGATCGTAAAGAATGTTCATTTAATAGAGGAGGGATGGCAATGATGTTTAACACTACTGAAGACATCCAGGGCACAATGAACATACATGAAGAGGATGAAACCAAGAGGATTAGTACTAATTCTATTCTCAAAAGAACTAGTTTGAATCATAAGTATCCAAGAACTCAAAGAGACTTCCTTAGAGTCTAGGGAGCAATTTCCTAACCTGAATGATCATGTGGAACAAGGAAACAAACTTTGCTACTATGGAGATAGTAGAGGATCAAGAATGCAATGTTAACTATGAAAGATTGAGACCTCAAGTCTCTTACATAGATGTTATTGACAAATCCCAGAACCAAGACCCCTTTGATATCCTATACATGGTAGTGTGTTTGTGTCCTGAAGATATCTTGATATATTCTATAGATGGGATACTAGTCTTCAAAATTTGAGAGGAATCCATTGAGGGATTGCTAGAACCATAGAAGTTATCGAAGGATATTGGGTACCTAACCCTAAAAGACAAGATGGTCTGTCATGGAAGCTAATGGGAGTTTTCAACTTGATATATTTGGACAAAGATTATATTTTGGCACAATTATAGTTAGGAGAGGACTACATTTGTGCCCTCACCGGAGGACCTTGGCCTTTGTCTGGTTTTTACTTGTACGTCCAGAGGGCACCCCCTCTTTACCACAAAAAGCACATATTTAGAGAGGATGGTAGTTTGGATCCACATACCTAACTTATATGTATGCTTATACCATTATACCTTGTTGAATGTGATAGGATATCAGATCGGAAGAACTATAAATGTGGACATTAATACTACAATGCAAAGAAGGTGGGATTTGTGAGATTTGCAGTACAAATTGCACTGAGGAAAACTCTAACATTGGCAATCACAATCTTAGGGAAACAATACCAAATACAATATGAGAACATCATGTACATCTGCATGACATGCGCTAAAATAGGACATATAGATAGAGAATGCCCTATAAGAAACATCAAAATCCCAAATGAAGGCAATGCAGAAAATTCCATACCCCAGAAAAACCAGGAACACAAGTGTAGACATATTTTTATTTAGATATCCATACTAAACCTATGTTTAGAAAACCAAAATTGAAAACTAACTCAAGAGAGGAGGATAAATTGGTTTAGAAAAATCGATTTCAAGACTTAAGAAATTGAGATAGTGAGGATGAGGTCAAGGAAATTGTGAAAGATACATATGCATCTCATGGGAAACAAACATCAGGAATTGATTGGATGGCAATAAAGAACAATTTTAAGAATAATAAGCAATTGCGAGACTAGACACGACACACTCCAAATCTGAATTAACAACAAACTATTGTCAACTAAGGAAGAAGATTGAGGCATAAAGGACAAAAACATGTAGAGTATGACCCAAATCATTCGACAGTCAATGTTTCCAGAGACACAATCATTGAGGGGAGTGCTAACTATCCCAACTCATTTCAATATGTAGACTTTAGTGCTGAAGAAACATACCAAAGTGTGAGAAATCACACTAGAAAAACATCTATAAGTATCCACCTAAGAAATAGGAAAAAGTTCATTCGGTCATATCCATCAAGGTACAACACAAGAAAGAGAAGTAAATAGTCACATCAACAAAATGTATAGGATGAAGTGAGAGAAGAAGATGAGCAAGATACAACCCATGAAGAAGATCAAAGATGAATATTATGACATGGAATGTCCAGGGTATCCGTGATCATGATACCCAAATTATGCTGAAAAACTTGATCAACAAGTATTAAGTTTCTATTCTTGTGATTATTGGCTCACATACCAGTGGTGTCACTACGTCTGATATTATAAAATCACTGGTCTTTTCTTTCTCACATAGGGTGGAAGCACAAGGATTTTGGGAGGAATTTGGGTTCTATGGAAAGAGGAGTTATATTCCATTGGAACTTTTCTGTCTCGTAGCAGTTCATCCACTAACGGATTGATAATACTATCTTTTCCACTTTTGTATGTGGAAGAACCATTCAGCCATGGAGAAGAACTATATGGAAGTGACTTTGAGAAAGCTGTGCTAATTACAATGCACTCTGGATTGTATCGAGCGACTTTAATGCACATGTTTTTCTACATGAGAAAATAGGAGGTAAGACCCTAGATACTGCAAGATATAATGAGTTTGCATGGGCTCTGACCTGTTGTGAACTAGAGGACCTTGGATTTAGTGGTCCACTAATGAATTTCAAGTGAGGTTTACCTCAGATGATACTAAAGAGAGATGTGGGTAACCAAAAGTGGTTGGATAGCTTTCCTATGACCAATGTTTAGGTTGTCAAAAGAATTAAATCATATCATGCATCTATCCTCATATAAAATCATAAGGAGGGTAGGAACCTTAAAAGGATACCTAGAACATGTGTGCATTGGTATGAACACAAAGAATTTGGCAAGTTTCTGAATATTCACTTGAGAAATGATATGGGGTTCATGGACTCCGTAAAGAATTTTGTCAAAGAATCTATGAAATGGGACAACCACGTGGCAAAGGAAAGATGGAAGAAGAACAAGACCCTACATGTAGGACTATTAACATCTCAAAAGTATTTAGTGGAAACATATTCCTAAGATGTCAAAAATCTTATTATTGACTTACATACAGAGATTTTGGAGGAACTAAAACTTGAAGAGATTGAATGGAGGCAAAAATCTTATTGTGAGTGGATCAGAATGGGCAACAGAAACACAAATTATTTTCATACCTTGGTTAAAGCAAGATGATGGAGGAGTATAATTAGGAGACTGAAAAATAGAGATGATGAATAGGTGACTACAGAACTACCCTTGCAGAGATGATATACAAATTCTTCTGAGATTTAATTATTGACCCCAAACCCATGGGAATATGCACATAAGTATGCCTAGTATATTAGCTCTTTCCCATTGATGGAACATGATAACTGGGCTATGATACAAAGTATACTTTCTAAAGATGAAATAAGGAAAAAAATGTTTGTTATGTTGCCTGTTAAGGCCCCAAATCCTGATGGAATCGATGCATGTTTCCTACAACATAATTAGAACACAATTAAAGACAATCTAATTGATTTTGTTCAGAAGCCTTTATGAGGCATCCCTATTGAACATGATTCCTCAAACTCTACTATAGTTCTTATCCCAAGGACTCACTTTCTGACATCTTGCAGCCATTTTCAATCAATTTCTCTCAATAATGTATGTGTTAAACTCCTCTAGGAGATTCAGATGAATAGAATAAAACCCTTCCTTGATAAGTGGATCACTCCTACACAAGATAGATTCATGCCTAGACAAAGCTTACATGACAATATAATTCTCATGTAAGAAATCATTTGCTCTATGAAGAGGAATAAGTTAGCCAAACACTACATGGCGATCAAAATTGATATCTCTAATATAAACTTAGTTGGGACTTTATTCATGATACCCTAATCACACCTATTACACATACTCTCATTCATATTATCATGCAAATTATCGTGTCAGGGCATTCTTCTCCTCTCTGGAATGGGGAACTGCTCTCTTATTTTTAACCATCTCGTGGAGTAAAATAGGGAAATTCACTATCTCCTTATATTTTTGCAATGTGTATGGAACATTTATGCCAAGAGATTCAAAAGGAAGTAGACGAACTACGATGGAAGACAATGTCTTTTATTAATAAAAAGATTAAATTCACTTGTCTGTGTTTTGTAGATGACTTGGTCCTCCTTGGTAAAACATCTACAAAGTAAAACTCGAGCATTACTCAGTTTCTATGAGAGTTTGAGAAGGCCTAAGGCCAAAAGGTGGCACAAGAAAAATATTTGGTGTTCTTTTCTAAAGGTAAACATGCCTTTTCTTATAGAGACATTTGTCAAAGACTCAAGATCCCACAAACTTGGAACATGGAGAATCATCTAGAGACTCATCTTGTTCACAAAAGGAACTCTAAAGATCTCTATCTGGACATGATCAATTAGTTTGGAGAGAAGGTTAGTTCCTGGGAGAACATAAGGTTGTCCATTGTAGGAAGGGTGACACTTATAAAATCTCCACTCATCTCGTCATCTAGCCACTTCATGCAGGCTTAAAAACTTCCTATTTTGGCATGTGACAATATCAATCAGATTACAAAGAACTTTATATGGAGCAGAAGAACACAAAGAAAACACACTCATCTGGTTTCTTGGGAAAGGATGATAGATCCTATGCAGAGTGGGGGACTAGGGATTAGGACGTCCATGGAATATCATGATGCACTATTTATTAAAACCAAAGATAAGTTTTTAAGTAACAAGGGTACAATTTGGAAGAATTTGATGCTGGAAAAATACAAGAGACTGGATGGCTAGAGAGAAACTAATTCTGATGTTTGGAGAGACATTAAAGACTAGATTCTAATGGCATTATAAGCTATGATAGTTGCCATTGGGAATAGGAGAGACACTAATGTGTGGACAGAGAAAGGGCTTAAAGATGCATCTGTACAACTACTTTCACATAATATTATGATATCAGATGAGTTAAAAGGCCTAACCCTCTTGAGTATGGTCCTACATGAATGCATATGGGACAAAGATTTCCTTGAGATTTTCCTCAAGAATGATAGTATAAAAACTATAAGGGTCATGCCAACTCCTCATGAAAACCTTTTTATGACATTACCTATTGGTTTCACCACCTTTTAGGTTGCTTCTCAATTAACCACATCTATAATTCTCTGATCACCCCCAAGATGAAGATATTGCAAGGAAACTGGAGTTACATTTGGAATCAAGACCTTACCTTGCATAAAGTTGTTCTTATGGATTCTAAATCATGATAGGATCCTAACTATGTCTCGAGGAAGTACAAACACATGACGGATGATGATGTATGTGAAGTATGTAAGTTAGTGCCTAAAATGAGTCTTTATGCGATCAGGGATTGTCCAAGGAACAAAAGACTATGGAATGTTTTTAATCCGGATTTCACTAATTCATTCTTCAACATTCAAAACATTAAGGAATCACTAAAAGGAAATATTTAGAAAGCTCAACATCCAGAGAATTGGAACTATATATTTACAATTACAAGCTAGAAATTGTGGAAGTCTAGGAATTCTTATATCTTCAACAATGCGTCTAAGTGACTCGTAGAATTTATAGTTGAGCATATCTTATGTATTGAGCATCAGGAACTCGAGGTCTACCATGCTTACAAATAACTATTTTGTAAAGTAAACCACATGGACACCCCCGAGACATGGTCGATTTCAATACATCTCTATGTAAAGTCAAGGGTTTGCAGAGTACAAGTTACATCATCCAAAATGCTACTGGTGACTGAATTAATGGGGTTTCAATTAAATAGAAGGATAATGACCTACTAGAAGGGGAGACTACATCCATTTGGAGGGGCATGCTTGAAGCCATAGAAATCAATCTCTACGACTGTGATGTGTTGAGAGATTCACAACTACCATTGACTTTATTGATGATGCCAAGAAATGCCCCCGTATATATATCTGTCACTAGTTCAAAGAATCAACTCCTTGACACTAAAATTAAATACTATGCACATTACAAAGATTAGCATAGATGCAAATTGTCTTGCTAGAAAATGAAAAAATGGTACTTGAAGATTTCGGGGGAAATTTCATCTTATGCATTTGTCTGGAGATCGTGCAAGTCACGTGGAAGGAGGTTAAAGAACAAGCTAGTTAAATTTTTGTGATACTCACAAAATATACTTGCTTATTTAGTTGTCTCAAGTAGGATTCATCCATGACTTACCGTATCTAATTTAAAATGCATATTATGGATAACTTCTAAGCAAATTTATATGGATAATGTTGTAGTGATAAAGAGGATGGCAAAAGGATGACTAACTCATTAATTGACAACCAACCAGTAAGGAAGAATGGAAAGATTGAGGTTTAATGCTTTACAAGGAAAATGGAACACCTAAATCTATAATATGGAAATTAGTAAAGAATAATAAAACATAACAAATGAGAAGCCATGATACACATACTAACTTAATTGACTTTTTTTTATTACTTTTCATTTAGTCTATCTAAATATATGACAAGAAAATTGATGTCAAATGCATTTATTAATTTCTTAAAAAGACACTCTTAAATAAAAAGTTACTAAAATATCAAAATCAAGGCTGATTCTAGTGGAAAATTCAAGGATCAAACTTGTATATAACTAGAACAATACTATCAGCTACACCACCAAGCATCTATAAAGACAAACAAAAAATAATGCACTACAAATATACCCGTTATAAGATTCTAATTTTGTATTATATAAGAAATAAATGTTGGTATGGATGTATGTATATAGAGTTGATCTAGTAAATTGCATAGGAAAAATTCTAGGTAAAAGAACTATATTGCATAAATACTTCAATAACATTTTTCTAGAAATAAAAATCACACAAAATAGCTTAAGATGGCTTCAACCACTCACCCCTAAACATGGAAATGGGTTGGATATTTGTCAATTTGATTCACACTTGCCAAACTCGAACCTTACCTAGACCGGACATCAATGTCTTTTCTAAAAGCCAGAGATGCTCCACCAGGGCTACTTGTAACTATTAGTAACTTTACGTCCCAAAATTTACCCATGCACCCCATTATTTTTGTTTGATGACATGTTAACAATCAATCAAATTCATAACATTTAGAAAAATGTTTTTGATATTTGTTATCACCAATCGAAGATGAAATTGTTTTGATGTTGTGGTTGACACAACACAAATATAACCATTGTTTGTCATGATGATAGTAAATGCTTCATTTTAGGATCATAATACTTCAAAAATAAAAACCAATATCCTCCAGCTAATATAGGTGAACAACATTAACTAATTACAATTATATTACAAAAGCAGTACATCTAAGATCTAGACATAATACAAAGCAATATAATGTATCAGAAGCATAGTTAAGTATATGGTGTCAATACACTTATGTTGATATGATTATTTCAAAAATTTATAGTCCATATCTACATATAATAACCATATATTTTAGACCACATTATTTACATATTTACATAATAAATAATGTCATCATCATCATCATCATCATTTGTATGCAAATCAATGACAAAAATATAGAATGGGAAAAGCCTTTATCTTTTGTTCTCAAATGTTTACAAAGCACTCTCTTTTATAGGACAAGAGAGGAAGGGAGATACAGAACCAGGCAATATGGGATAAAGAAAAAGCTAAAGACAAAGACATGTCTATAGCACACAACACAACAAACAACACAAGATAACACATAACAAAACACTCAACACACGATAACGCATAAAGTGTATATACTAATACCCCCCCTCAAGATGGAGCATAGATGTCAAACATGCTCAGCTGGTCCACCACTATAGTAAAGCATTTCTTGGGAAGTATCATGGTGAATATATCAGCAATTTGATCCTTTGTCTTGAGATAAGGAGTGCATATATGGCCAGAGAGTACAACTTCATGTACAAAGTGACAGTATACTTCGATGTGCTTTGTGTACTCATGGAAAGTGGGATTGTTGGCAATAAAGATGGTAGATTTATTATCATAATGCATAGGAATATGATTAGAGTCAGGGATCTCAAATTCCTTTGGAGTCCTTGGACCCACATTAATTCACAAGCAGTATGGGCCATACCCCTATATTCAGCCTCAACACTCGACCGAGCAACCATAGTTTGTTTATTACTACACCATGTGACCAGATTTCCTCCAACAAAAGAACAATATCCAGAAGTAGATTTTCAGTCACTACGACTGTCGGAATAATCAGAGTCAGAATACCTAGTAAGTTTACAATGCCCATTTCTACAATATAGTGAACCTTTTCCTTGAGAGGATTTCAAGTATTTAAAAATGTGACACACAACATCCCAAATGCATTGTAGAGGTTTGTCAAGATACCTACTGACATGTCCAACAGTAGTAGTTATATCAACTCTTATCATAGTGAGATAGATAAGTTTACTGACCATGCGTCAATATTGATGGTTATCAGGGTATGGAGGTGAAGATTCATCATCCCAATTGGTATTGGGATCCAGAGGAGTGCTAGTAGGTTTATAACCAAGCATACATGCTTCTTGCAGAAGGTCAAGCACATACTTGCATCGTGAGAGGTAGACACCAGAAGATGATCTAGAAACTTCAATTCCCAAGAAGTAACGAAGTTTACCCAGGTCTTTAGTAATAAAATGTTGTTCTAGATATTGCTTAGTACTGTAATACCTATAGAATCATCACCAGAAAAAATGATATCGTCCACATAAACAATAAGGATAACCAGTCCAAAGCAGTGTTTTTCTAATAAAGACATAATAATTAGAATGTGAGCATCGAAATTGAAACTGGATAAGTATTTGGCTTAATTTATCAAACCATGTCCATGGGCTTTGTTTGAGAACATATATTGCCTTCACGAATCAGTAGACTTTAGAACACCCCCCCAACTAGAAAAACCAAGTGGTTGTTCCATATAAACTTCCTCATGCAGGTCACCATATACGAAGGCATTTTTGACATCAAGTTGAAAAAGAGGCCAATATTTATTAACAACTACAGAGATAAGAACTCTCACAGAGTTGAGGTGGCCCACCAGAGAGAAAGTTTCAAAGTAGTCCATGTTGGGTTTTCTGGCCTCAGAGTAGGCAACGGAAATAAAATTTTTACTGGCCATTAACCCATAACAGGAGATTGCATCAATGACTATATAATGGGAAGGATGGTTTTAGCGAGATATATTTGCAACTGGGGCTTGCCCAGTGACAATACCTTGCATCCATGTACGATCTTCAACGCTATGTCTTGGATGGTGTCTGTGCAGCTCCTGGTCTTTGCCATGGACTCTGGCCTCCACCATGGGCTGTGGCTGTCGTATCCTCCTGAGCGGCAGACATATCCCACCTCTGTAGATAGTCTACACAGACCACCTAGAACTCTTTCAATTCTAGAAGAACTGGTAGGAAGGAGACGACCCTAATGTTGGTGTACTAGCACCAACTTGCTCTACCAAACTCATACGACTTTTCTACAGTTGTCTTTCCCTCACTGTGCCTCCCTAGTCGGGTAGCACTTGCTCGGGCTCTCTCGGTTACCAAAACTAGAGAGGACAACAACTTTGTAGAGCAACTGATGTTCTAAGTTGTGTGTTTTGAGAAGCCCCCAGTTCCCCTCTATTTATAGTAGAGGGAAGTGTCAGGGTTCCCAGTTCATTCAGGAGTAGAAGGATTTGGAAATTCCATGAATAACTTGCACTGTGACATGTGAACCAATTGTTTCACAACTAAAATGGTCATTTGGCAAGGTGATCCGTTCGGTTCAATAGTGAACCGGTCGGTTGGGAGTGTGAACTGGTCAGTTCACTAAGTGAATCGATCATTTCACTTCTCAGACTTACCCACAATTGACTTTCCTTAATCGTTTCCAATTAATTCAAAGATTAATCCTTATTCCAATCGAATTGAATAAGTGAAACGTGAAAGTTTTCCTCCAACTGGGAAAATCCCAATTTCCTCAGTTGGCAGGATTGTGAGCCACCCGGTTCACCAAGTGAACCAGTCAGTTGGCTCACACAAATCGATCAGTTGACCTAGGTGAACCGGTCAGTTGGCAGTCCTGACATTGCTAATGCATTCTCCAATCGACCTGACACTCCAACTAGCTAGTTCAACACTTAAACTTGATAGTTCTGAGTCCAGTCAGTCAATTGTATGTTTAATTGATTACCTAAACACCTTTAGTCTCAATCTAAACATTATTCATGGACAATATCCTCTTCCATGGGTATCCTATGTATGTGACCCTGTAGGTTCCAATTTACGTTGGCAGTGAATGTTTATAACAACTTATGACATCACAAGCAATGAGCAAAATCTAGTAACTCATCATTGCTACCCAAGTAACTCAGAAAGTTGGAGAACAACTTCAACCTACAATCTATGATTAGTGTTACAGTGATCGTATAGTTCCTTTGTCGCTGACATCCGGATTGATCCTGAGGCATGGAACATCATCCTCTTCAATATTCAATCCATGTTCCTTGACCTAGAGCAGACTGTCTGAGATGGATGTGAGTTTACATATCATATATTGAATCACATGAGTATGGCCATACAATTCTCACTCTCACTTATCATGGGGCCCTGGATATCATACTCCTTGTAGGAGGGACAAATCCCATATCTATCACTCACATTCAAGTCCCCATGTATCAAAGTCACCCAATCATCACCTTTATAACAACCCATGTTTCAGGAATGCATTTGTGATGTCAAAGTGTACCCAACGACATGTGATGAGTGTAGTGATTTAATATCTAAGAACCACTATCACCACTATCACTATGAGAGATGATTGTGACTACAATTCCATGGTATCCATGTATCACTCTCACAATGGGTCTGTCCGATATACTGTTCTCTAACATATATATGTATGATTGACTTGATATCATATATCATGACTAATGAGATTCTATCATCAGTCAACACACACTCTAGTCTTATGCATTACTGTTGTCTATTTTGCTTCCACAGTAATATTGGACTAGGGACATAACAAGAATGTATGTACTCTTAACATACATATGGTCTCATTGTTTAGGTCCTTAACATGAAGACATATGTCATCGAGTCTCATCATTCTTTAGACATCTATCATGTATGTGTCATCCCCTCATGAGTGAGACAAAAATAATAGATGGAATTGCCTTTATCATTATCAAATCAGGTTTCTAATGCCTCATTGCAATCATCATATGATTGACTCTTTGGGCATACCATACCAACAGTCCACTCCATAGGTTTGTGTGTAGCCTTTGGCTACAAGTCGAGCCTTCAACCTTTCAATAGAACCATATTGTAGACTGTGATGCCCCACGCCATAGTGAAATGATATTACTCAAAACATACTGTGGAAGAAAGGTTAACAAACTTATTAACAGAAAACACTAAAAATTTAAAAACTTTTTGCATAAAACCACCATATGGAAAGAACCTTTACACACATGTCCTTTTATGCCTCAAATAATTCACAAGACATGTTGTTAACCTATAATGAAGGTACTATTCTTGAACATATATACATGGTTCCATCATATTTGATATACAAAGGACACATAAAAAGAACACATTTGCTAAACATCTACAAAACATTCCCAAAGACCTGAGTGTACAGGGATGACTCTAGGACTCTATCAACAAAAGGCATCTAGTTGCACTTCTAATCTTATTAGCTACTGCTCTTCTGGCTGCTGTTCAACCTCCTCTGCACGATATCTACCTCTTCATGCTTGTTTACCTAAAAAGGTTGTTAACCAACGGGGTGAGACATACAATCCCGACGAGAGATTATCTCTTCACCAACTCTATTATTATCACAAATAAGATAAACTGGGCAGCAGTACAAATAACATGAAGAACAATTACTGTTGAATTATGAAACATCTTAATAATTTAAAAGGAATAAGAAGAACATGTATATTTTCTATCAACAACATTTTATAAGAATCAAGCAAGGCCTTAACCAATTTTTTCATATTTGATCTTTTACAAATATACTACACAAATGAATATGTATTCATTATGCCCCAAGGATTTGAATCATACCATCCAAATCCAACCGACCACTATATGTATATAGTCGAAGTCCGTGCCACACAAGGTCTAATGGAAGAGCCAGAATCCATGACCTCACCACACCTCTTGGTCAGCATAAGAGAAAGCACCACATAGACATATCAATCAACTGCAACATTTCCATATAGCCAAGATCAGGGTTTGTCTCACACATGGCCATCCAAATATATAATAATAACTAGGCCACCTTGTTACATGTACAATGCAAGAAGAATATGCTCATGCTTGTCTGTTCTAACAAAAAGGAGTGGCTCACACATGACCATCCATATCACACCGTGATCGGCTAACACATGGCCGTCTCACACATCATTTATTTAAGGATACAAGGAATTACTCGACTTGTACCCCACATATTAAAAAATATGTGCTATGAGTTAAACTTGTTTAACCATACAACAATAAAGTTGACACTAGAATGGATCTATGGCACAGGGCAAACTACACTATTATATTTCACTTGATTAATTAGATCAATTTAACATCTTAAAGTATCAATCAAGTTACAACATATAACCTCTACTCAAGATCTACATAATCAGAGTATGACTCATCACCATAACATATTGAATCACATCATCACTTCATGCTTGTTATCTCTTATATGTTCATCTCAAGGACCAATTCCATCACAAGAACCACTATCCATCACACTATCCATCACAATGACGATTGTCCATCACATCATAACCACCATAGCTCATACCTAGATATGTACATCAATCTATATCACCTGCATGGTTAGAAACTGATAACAAAAAGGCAAAGCATCATCATCTCATAGAACTCATGTTATATATTGACATCATGCGTTTCACATCATAACAATTAGGGTTTCACTTCTCTCAATTAGGGTTTACAAGGTTAGACTACCAACCACCCTTAGGTTATCATTTTCCTCATCACTATGAAGTGTGTTATGAGACATAGAAGTATATTTCTTATTATCATTATAAAATATGTTATGTGGTTTAGAAACATAACCCTCACATCATACATACCACTACTCCATAGGACACCATGCCATCACTATGAGACACCAACATCAACATGGTGTGTCTCAACCATCACCATAGAGTATCAATTAGGGTTAGGGTATCAGCCACCACACTAAGGTAGGGTATCATCCACCACACTCAGGTAGTGTATCAATTTATCTTAGGTATCGAGTAACCACTCTAGATAGGGTATCGGCCTACCAACCAAAGGATGAGTATCGGTTTAGCATCACTTGTATTGGCTCAACATCATTTTGTATCGGGCTCAACACCTCCATGAGAGTGTGTCAGCCAAAGAATGACAAAGGATATCAATCTAGAGGTACATGAGAAAGTGTATCGATCATACCATCTCATAAGGTATCAGCCTCATCATCCTTTAGGGTATTGGCCTACCCATAAACTAGGGTATCAGCCTACCCACTCAACTTAGGGTATCAGACTCATAGATCTCTAGATGATATCAGCCATTAGGGTTTAGAGGAGCATCAATTGAACCTCAAGGGAAGAGTCCTCACCTCTAAACAAGTTTTGTCAGGCTAGAGTGGATCAGATTGTAAGGTGTGTCGGGTTGCATGCATATCGGATTAGGGTTACCCATGTCGACTCCTACACTCAACTATAAGCATGGAGACTCGACACTATTCCTCCCAAGGTGTCACTAGAACATACAAGCCAACATCATAAGGGGTATATCAGTTTACACAAGAGCATATCGATCAATATATCATATCGGATTGCATACATATCAGTTTAGTCATCTTCTACCTCAAGATGACGATTCTAACAAAGCAAAGGAAAAGATAAACTTATGGCAACAACTTAACAAAGCTCTATTCTCAAAAGTCGAATGTAAGGATACCAAGAAAAGCTACTAAACAGAAGGAAATAATGAGCTAAGGATAAGTAGTAAGATAACAAGTAGAAAGGTGATAATAACAAAGTAGGGTTAGAGTTATATAACCCGCCTCAAGGTCAACCACCAAGCTTAAGCTCCAAGGTCAAGCTCCAAGATTCCTAAGCTCAAGGTTGAAGAAGTTCCTCCTAACTCGACCTTCACAACACCTCCAAGAAGGAAGATAGAACTAAGGTTAAGGGAGAGAAAAAGAGAAGAAAAGAAGGTACCAAGGTCCACGGCTGAGAAGAAGAAAGAAGAAGAGAAATAAAATTTAAAAACCCTGGCTTACCAAGGAAGAAGATGAAGGAGAGCACCACAAGCTCTTGGATCACCCACCAAGCTCCAAGGGAGAGTGCTCTTCAAGCTCAAGGTCGTCCACCAAGGAGAGAAAGCAAAGATCACTAAAAGGGTTCACTTGCATGAGAAGAGAGGAGTATATATACATGGCCGATGAAAGAGAGAACAAGGGAAAGGTGTCACCACCTTAGAACCCAAGATGAAACTTGTCTAAGAAGAAACAACACATGTAACACCATGCAACAGGGTGGTAGAACCTATGTCTCACCCACTTGGTCACCTTCCTAGGTCATGGTCGATACACTCTTCCAAACTGATAGGGATGAAACCCTAGGTCACAAACCGACATGGTGATCCTCAAAACATCACCAAACTGATAGGATGTCCCTCAAGACACCCTCAACCTATATCAGGCCTCTTCAAGGCAACCACAAGTCGTAAAAGGTCTCACTAAGGCTCTAAAGCCCGAAACAACACTTCTATGAGCAAAGCACACCTTAAACATGTGCCCAAAACATCGCCAAATATGTCACCACTCAACCAAGGCCAAGACAAGATGCCCAACACTTCCTCTATCCTCTAGATGATGCCAAGAGAGAGAAGAAACACTCTAGAGGTGGAAAACTTGCACATCAACATCTTCTCTGGGTAAAATGGATAGTTGCACCAAAGCCTCACCACAAAGCACAAACATCAAGCAACAAGATCAAACAAGGAACACAAACCTCCAACATGCCCTAATTACATCTCAGATGATTCGAGCAAGGATCTAAGAAACATTCTTAAGAAAGACAAATATGGTTAGCCCAAACATAGGTCTGAGTCCTTACACATATGGTTGATATTTAATAGTAAAAATCTAATGACAACCAACTATCGAACAGTTTTCAGGACGATCAACAAGTTCCCAGGTCTTGCGATCTTGAAGGGCAGTCATTTCAGTTTCCATAGCTTGGTGCCAGAAAAGATGCTAAAGAGCTTGTGTAGCATTTTTTTTGCATAGAGATAGCAAGCGAAGCAGTGGTAAAACATGCAAGGATATCACCAAGATTAGTAGAAGAGTAGAAATTACTAATCGAATACTGAGTACTGGAACGAACACCTTCCCTTTTTCTAATAGGAAGATGTAGGTCAAAGAATACCTATGGGGTGTTTTCACCTACCGTTAAGGATGGAATTTGTTGTTGAGGAGCCATAGAGGGGGATGTATTTGTGGACACTTCTCCAATTTCATCAGTGTGATCATGTGGTACCACCTCGGCCATAGGAGTAGGATCCACTAGACCACTAGATAATGCAGCTCCTGTGTCAGAGTAGTACAACATGTTTTCAAAAAACACAACATCCGCACTTACAAACCATTGACGACTGACAAGATCATAACATTGATAACCTTTTTGAGTTCGGGAGTAACCTAAAAAGACACATTTAGTGGAGTGAGGGTCAAGTACCATGAGTAGATACAGTAATCTCCTTAAGAAAGGATATTACTTTACTCTGTTCATTCAATGATTAACATTGCTATTAATATATAAGAACTCCTGCTTAGTTTTATTATAATAAACTGTTATAACAATGTTTTGGTGGAGAGTTATATCTCCCGCTGGGGCAATTTACAATTGTCTCACCCCCGTAGGATCCAATGTTTTTAGATGGACGTAGACAGACTATAACAGAGAAAGATCAACAACAACATCAGGGACAATAGTAATGTCTCAGGTGGAGACACTGTCTGTCAAGTTTTAGTTAGTAGTCCTATGTGTCATCTCTGTACTCTCAGGTCCTCAGAGTCAGTAGATAGTGTTTTTATCATCGACTTGAGATTTTGGCTTGGTGCCTAGAGGTTTTATGCTGTTTGTATATAATGTTGAATAGGACAGCTGATGTTGTAATCCTCGAGAAGAGAGGGTACAAGTTATGTACTTTTGAATCAGGATGTAAATATTATACTTTAGTCCTTAATGGAATAGTTTCCTATGTTTGGATCTCTTTGTAAAAAGTTTTAATTTTTAGTGATTTTTTGTAATCCACTGCAAATGATTTGCTTCTGCTTAGTTAATCTTGTTTTTGTGAGTCGGTCGTTACATATAATGCATGTTGAATTTCAATAAATTTCGGCAACCTTTCCCAATAGTTCTCCAAGTACACCAATGTAGATGAGCAAATGCCCACCTACATATGTACCCAGAGAACAAAAGGGGAAAAGTTGTGGAAATTTATTGAAATCAAACATACATTATACACTTACATCCTATGTGAGATGAAGTGCTTAAGAATAGTACCAAATTGGGGACTATCCAAGGTTTACTCCTAATGAGTAAATCTTGTATGTATTTCTAGGCCAACAGAGTATAGAGGTTAGGGTTTACAAATTAGAGTTTACTTTTTGTAAGTTTATGGTTTAGGGTTAATAAAGGGTGGAAATTCTTAATAAAACAAGTGCAGCCAAAGATTCATGGTGGAATAGAAAATAAGGGCACATTAGGATAGATAAGGGAAACAAGGATTTGTTATACAACATAGAAGAAGGCATATGGTTAATTAAGTAGCATGCGGTAAATACAACTTCAGGCCAAAAGTGTTTAGGAGCATGATAGTGACGAAGAATAGTGCATGCTGTCAAGAAGATAACGATTCTTCCTCTCTGCCACACCATTTTGTTGTGGTGTGTAAGAGTAGGAAGTCTGATGAATGATACCCCAAGAACTCCAAAGAAGATCAACAAATTTTTTCATAAATTCTAAGACATTATCAGTTCATAAGATTTTACCAAAAGTTTGGAACTGGGTTTGAATCTTAGTAGAAACGTTGGTGATAGTGTGTAACACATTACTGCGATCTTTTAGTAGAACCAACCAAGTAGCCATGGAATGATCATCAATAAAGGTCATAAAATAATGATAACCAGAAAATCTAGGAACAGAACATGGTCCCCAAATATCAGAATGAACAATATCAAACACATGTTTAGAACTAACATCATTCTTCTTATGAAAAGTAGCACGAGTTTGTTTGTCAATCTAGCATGATTCAGACATAACTTTTTCATACATGTTAGGAAAAACACAACACAATTTTGTAGTAGAAGGATGCCCAAGGTGACAATGCCATTGCAGACTCGTCACAGAAGAAGATAGCAAAGATGTAGCAGATTTCAACACATCCAGGTAGTATAGTCTATCTACTCCCTCATGGCCCAAACCAATCCTCTTCCTCATACAGAGATCCTGAAAAATACAACCCTTAGGATCAAACGTAATTGAGCATTGAAGGCTCTTAACAATTTTACTGACAGATAGCAAATTAAGAGGAAAGTGTGGAACATATAAGATGGATTTTAAGGGCATAGTATCGGATAAAGATATAGTTCCAATGCCATGGAGAATAGATTGAGTCCCATCCACAATAGTCACAGGAGGGACACAAGTAGTGTTAAAGAAGGTAGTGAAAAGTTTGGAACAGACAGAAATATGTGCAGTTGCACTAGAGTCGATGACTGATAACACCCAAATTTAGGCATTGATGCTAAGCATTTATTTATGGTTTTGTGTCATTATAGCTTAATATGCCCAAAATAACCCTATATCCTTATATTTTAGCAATTTATATATTTTATTGATAAATTTTCTCAAATAGACAATTTTGGGACTTGCAGGCATCACACTTGAAAAGACATCTATTCTCTAAGATTTCTGCCCAACACATGTTTTTTTTTCAACATCTAGACTTTCATCTGTTGCGACTACGGACAAGAAGGATGTCACGATCGTGGCCTAGAATACAATGCCACAACTGTGGCCAAGATGTTGTGTCGACCGACACTGGGCACTAATGGACCCACCTCGGCACGTTCAGGCTATGGCTAAGGCCGTGACTGTGGCACATTAGTCTCGACCGTGTCATCTGCAGCACGACTGTGATTGTGGCACGACCCATCATGACCATGACACAACCTGCCTTGACCGTGACATTACCCTCCTCGACTGAAGTATCTATCATGACTACGGGATCCACCTTGACCGTGGCACGACCACAACCACAGCATGACCCACATCGACCAAAGCATTTGCCTCGACCACAAGATCCACCTCGATTGTGGCATCTATGTTAATCGCAACACTCGGCATGGCCGTGCCCAGCCTGACACATTTGGGCCGAGGCCAAGGCTGTGACTGAGGAAGGTGCCGTGACCGTCTTCCACCTTTACCTATAAATACCCACACCTCGTGACATGGAGGGAGGTTCCAAAGATTGGAAGGTCCCGTTTTGTGGTTCAGAGGTTTTTCTAATTCAACATTGTGGTTCCACACATTCTTGATTCACAGAGCCCCGTGGGAGAGTTTGAAGGTCTGAAAGAACTGAAGTTCTCATCTTACATCTGTTCCTCTAGTTTGCTTCCATCCACTGTCATTTTTAGCCACCATTCACCCATATCCTACCATTCCCAGCCATCTTCCATGTCCATACAACCACCAAGCTTCTGTTTGGGTAGAATCAAAGAGAAAGGAGGCCAAGGAGACTAGAAAACCAAGGAGGATGACCCATAGATGAGATCTGGTTCATATGGAGGCTAAGGAGCGAGAGGCACCTCTCCTCTATGGGATAAATCTCTTCTTCTTCTCCTTTCTTCTACTGTTCTCCTTCTTTTCTATACAAACGATGTTCATCCATCTTGTTCGGTGCCAACTATGCTTGTCCATGGCTAGTTGATCTCCTTCTTGGCTACGTAGCCCATTTTGGGCATGTTTATGTACTTTTACCTTAAGCAAGTAGTTTTATTTCGGATCTAGTACATTTTCTATTCTATCTTCTCTTTCTGGTTATAATTTCTAGTTTGGTTGATCTCTTTCTTACTTGAACTTCTATTTCTACGTATATTGAGAGATTTGTTGTAGAAATAGATAAGAGAGGGTAGTTCAGATCAGAACCTGAAAGGAGGATGGTTTAAGATGATATGTGTAGATCCATAGACCTGGGCACGGTTGGGCCTAGCCCTGAACGGTCAGGCCTTGCTCGGCACGGTCGGGCCCACTACCTAGTTCTGCCTAGATCACACCTGTTCCTAGCATCTCAGAATATTCTAGACTTGAGAGGGTATCTTGAATATTATAGGGTGTTGATTTGTCATCCTCGAGAGAAGTTTCATGTCATTGATGGGTTTTAATCATGCTGTGCGAAAGTGAGTGGGATGACCCCACAGGAACAGATACCACAATATGTAATATGATTGGAGGTAGGTTGCTTGTTGAGGTGTTCGCGGGTTGTATACACCTGAGAACGGGTGCATAGACTGCCCAACTTGTGGTTACATCGCCAAGAACTCCTTCTCTCTAATTAGTAGAATTCTACATACTCTATTTTGTTGGATCAAGAGCTATAGAGGGGGGTGAATAGAGCTTCACAATTCTCACAAAATGGATTAGACCACCAAATTATATTAAGTGCAGGAACTTAAACAAAACAATTTGATGTCTTAACTAGCAAGCATAGCAAGGATGAGAGACAAGGAAGAGCATGCACTTGGACAAAGTGGTTTAGAGTGGTTCCATGTCCTAACTAGGAGCAATGTCAGTCCACTACCTAGAAGTGGCTAATCTCTAGGATTTGCAATCTTGGTACTCTTATATTCCATCATAAGATTACAAGAAAAAACCACAACATCCAAGGGCTTAGTACCTCAAGCAAGGATCTTCAACCTATAGAAGGAGCTTACCTACTTGAACCATGGAGTCTTCATCCATCAACATGGACTTACCCACTCCTTCTTCAAGTCTTCGGCCTTCAAGGGATTACCTATCCTTCTTGAGCGCTTGCCTTGCCTATCTCCTTCACTTGGAGATCTGGAACACCTTGCCTTCTTCAACCTTGAAGAACAACAACTCCTTCTCCTCCACTCGGAGAAGATATTCAACCTTTTCTTCAATAAGGAAAGGGGGTAGGAAGATGGTGGAGGAGAGCTTTACATCATTACAAGGAGAAACTCTCTTACAAAATAACCTATCTCACTCATACTTAAGAATTTGACTTGAATGTAGAGAGAGAAAGGGGCTCAAAGGGTTAGAACACTCTCAACTAGGCTAGGACCAAGCATGTAGTGAATGAGAAACCTTGGAATGAACTCTAAGAGGTCCTATTTATAGTTGATGGAGCCCCTTTAAGTTGTGGGACACTTAGATATGATATATAGCCATTTTTGCTCAAAGCAACGACTCTATTTTCGCTCAAAACACACACCAATGGTCACAATCACTTTTTCTACAAATTCCGTACAGTGCAATCGGTCAAGTTTCAATAAAGGTAACTCGACTGATAGAGTAAAAGACAAACCCAACATTCAAACTATCGGTCGAGTTTGTTCTGGGGAAACTCGACCGACCAATGAAAATCGAATTGGTCAGGTACTCGATCGGCTGAGTTTTATGAAACCACAACTTGACCAATGATATCTTCAGAGAAATGATCCAGTAGGATCGGTCGAGTTTGCAACTCGACCGATTGACTGCCTGTGGTCAATTTTCTAAAGTGCATCTAAAGTGATTAAAACTTGGTGTTTAGTGTCCCAAACAATTTTCTCATCTTATTTACAAGCCAATTCATCAATAAAAGTGATTACAAAAAATATTATAAGGTCATTTACATAGATTTCCAAAATTACACACTTGTATAGATTTTGACTTGAACTTGAGCAAATTAGGGCTTTTGATTTTTTGATCCTTTTCATGTATCTAACACATGAAATCAATGTTCAATACACATATTAGATACATATGAATGGAATGGTTAAGTCATCATCAAAATATGGACAATGTATAACCTCTAGGTCAACATTCTCCCCCTTTTTGACAATGACAAAACATTCCTCAAACATATTGAAAAGGATATAGAAGTTATCCCTTTGCCTTGTGAATTAAGGGGATTCAAGATGTGAATAATGGGAATTTTGCTCCCCCTCAATCTATTGTTCTTCTAACCTGCATGGTTAGTCTATCTACATAGAGCAATAATAGCATACATGTACCATGTAGTCCTTTGCAAGTCACATGATAAAACAATAAATGAACAAGAAAAGGATCTCATAAGCAATAAGCAATAGTATAACAACAAATAACAATATGATTGAGTTTCAAGAAATTGAAATATCTCTCCCCCTTTTGACATTATCAAAAAGTAGGGGGGTAGAAGAGCATATATCCAGGTCTTCTCCAAAACACAATCATATGGAAAACAGAGATGAAACCAACATACAGTATCAGTCAAAATCAAAATATGGTGAAAGATGGCACCAACGCATAAGATATATCAGAGTAACTAGCAAGAGTGCACATCAAATATATTATAACTCAAATGCATGTCCTCATGAAAGAAACTACAATCAAGAAGCGATGAAAAAAAGAAGATAGAAATAGTACAACTCAGATAATGTGCCCAGATGTTTCTTATACAAAATAGCCTAGAAATATGGATATGATCATCATGCTAGACTAAAAACTAAGAAACAAGCTAAACATCTAAACTATCTATATCCATGACATCATAATCATCAGCTCCACGCTCGTAGTCCTCATCTCCATCAGAAGGTGCAACAGTAGTGCCTTCATGACCATCACCATCACCATCACCATCACCATCACCATCACCATCACCATCACCATCACCATCACCATCACCATCACCATCACCATCACCATCACCATCACCATCACCATCACCATCACCATCACCATCACCATCACCATCACCATCACCATCACCATCACCATCACCATCACCATCACCATCACCATCACCATCATCAAAAGCGTCCTCACCATCACCGTCATCATCATCATCAGTCTCAGCATCGTCAGCCTGGTCATGCATCTCCTCATCAGCATGAGGATCGAAAACGCGACCGGGCCAATGAGTATTCTGCTCAACCCAAGACTTACTAAGAGCGTGAAGCTCATTGGCCTGAGGAAAGGATGGAGCAGAGTCTCCAAGGCTGGCAAGCAAGGTGGCCAGGGGACCAACAGGCAATGGGAGGTAGGCAGGAGCAGAGCTACCAGCAGCGAAGGGTGGAGGAGCAGTAATAGCGGAAGGCGTGGGTGCGGGATGGTAATGATTATATGCATAGGAAGCATAATCACTACCGGGGTACGGCTGGTAGGTGGGGTAGGGTGAAGCATAGAATAGGTTCATGGTCGACATGATAGAACACAAATCCTGATGCAGGTGGTCCTGAACCTGTTGGTTGTATGATTGTTGGTGCATCCTGTAGCCCTTAAGGGTTTCATTAGATACACAGAATGAAGCACGACTAGGTCTAGGAGGGGGCTGAGGAGGTGGGGCATGGATAGAGGAGGCAGGGGCTATAGAGGGTGAGGCAGAGGGAGAAGCACTAGGGGTGTAAGTGGAAAACACAGGCACATACTTCTGAATCGTGGTTTCACTGATACATACACCTTTCCTGGCTAGTTTGTAATGAAAGTCAGAAAAGAGTGATTTCTCAGTAGCAAACTGAAACAAACCACAAATCAGGGAAGGGTATGTGGGATGGGTGCCTTTAGTGTTCTTACCAGTGTCGAAGTAGGTCATGTGGTGTAGAATGTATCTAGCCCACTTGACACTGATGTTCTCTAGGAGGCAATACATAATGACAACAGTGTTCTCTACAATATCCATTTGATTTTTCTTCGGATGGATGTTGCAGTTGATCACTAAAGCCAGAATGCGCTTCCTAAGGTCGAGGGAGGAGGATGGTAGGGTTCTTTTATTCTTATATGGAACGTTAGGTTTCTTCAAGTAGCAATGAATGTCAGGGAGAGTCAATTCATTTTTCTTGTAGAAACCTTCCGGGTCCAAAAGATCAAAGTACTTGCCATAATCCTTGTACCAGGTATCATTTTCCTCATCTCTGAAAAAGAAGACATTTAAAATATCCTCAGAGATTTGTAAACACTTACCCACGATCATCGAGGTTAGGATTACTTGAGCATTCAGCGGGGGTACGAGGGAGTCATAGTTCCAATGCAAATTAGCGTAGAACTCGTGAACTACTTTTGTGCTAGACATCAAGTTATGAAAGCAGTCACACTCGACGACCAAGGTAGAAAGGTGGTGAACGGAAAGCAACCTAGCAACTTGATCTATAACTGCTTGACGCCTAGGGCTTGGCTCAAACAAGGTGCGAAAAGGAAAAGGATTCCTAGGAAGAAGGTCCTTATACCTATTAACAACCTCTATTGAGACAAAATACGTATCGTCGAAAGGAATCAAGTGATTTGATGAAGAGGATGAAGGTGCATTGCTTGCGGCAGGTTGTTTTCTCCTTTGGGAAGCCATGGAGGCTAAAAAGAGAAAGAGAAATGAACAAACACACAAAGCAAACCTCAAAAGCCGTTCAAACACTACCAGGGAGAAACTGGGGAGGTCTAGGTCAAGCTGTCTAGGTCGGGAAAGGGCTAGGAAAGGGAGATTTAGGGTTGGGGGTGAGAGCTTAGGGCTAGGAGAAGAGGATATGGTCGTCTATTCTCTAGTTGAGAAAGAGAATAGTTGGCCGAACCTAACTTAAATTTGCTTCAGCCTGTAGATCGGTCAAGCTCTGAGAGTTAGAAACTGGACTGATTGGTCCTCTAGAGAACAACTCTCGACCACTGATCGATCGAGTTTGTCCTGAGGGAATATCGACCGATGGTCAACCTGACCTAAAACCATCAAACTTAATTTCTAGCCATATGCATGCCAATTAAATTCATTTTTCAAGTCTATTATGTATATTGAACATACTTAGGCAAATATCACTCACCATTGGGTACTATTAGCGATAAAACCAAGAAATTTGAGAAAATCCCAAAAACAAGTGAACTAAGCATGTCAACAAACAAATTAAGCACATTTTAGAAAAAAAATAATTTTAGGCAAGCAAGATGAGGAAAGAATGAGCAAGACATATAGGATAAAAACAACTAGCTAGACAACATGTAAATATCATCCAAAACAACAATGAGCAGTTTAGATCTAATAAAGTTAAATTGCTCTCTAGCTAGAAGTTTAGTGAAAATGTTCGCAAATTGGTTTTCTGTGTCCACATACATGATATAGATATCCTTCTTGGCAATGTGATCATGGAGAAAATGATGGCGAACATCTATATGTTTAGCTCTACTATGCAATATATGATTATAAGATAGATTGATTGCACTAGTATTATCAAAATAGATAGGAGAAGCATCAAAATGTATGTTAAAGTCTTGGAGCATTTTCTTCATCCATAGGACCTGGGCACAACAACCCCCAGCTGCAATGTATTCAGCCTCGTTAGTTGATAATGCCATGGTGCTCTATTTCTTGGAAAATCAAGACACCAAGCATGGTCCTAGAAGGAAGGAAGTGCCTCATGCACTTTTTATCAACCAAACAGCCTGCGTAATCTGCATCACTATATGCTACAAGAGTAAAGTCCCTTGACTTAGGGTACCATAGGCCAAAGTTTTGATTTTGGCTAAGTACCTCAAAATCATCTTGACAGCAATAAGATGCAAATTTCTAGGACTTGATTGAAAGCGAGCACACAAGCCAACACCAAACATAATATCAAGTCTAGAGGTAGTTATATAAAGCAAACTTCCAATCATACCTCTATTGAGCTTCTCATCTACCTTCTCACCTTCTTCGTCTCTATCAAGTTTGGCGGTGTTGGACATGGGTGTGTCCATTGACTTCATGTTCTCCATCCCAAAGCATTTTGAGTAGTTCACTAGTGTACTTACCTTGGTTGATGAAGTTTCCATCTTTGGTTTGCTTGATTTGGAAGCCAAGGAAGAAAGTCAACTCACCCATCATGTTCATCTCGAACTCACTCTACATAACAGAACTAAACTCCTTGCAAAGATCAAGACCAGTTCCGTCAAAAATGATATCATCAACATAAATTTGAATGATAAAAAAATTGCTACAAGTGTGTTTTAGAAATAAAGTAGAATCGACTTTGCCCATGACATAGCCATTGTCTAACAAAAAGTTCATTAATTTCTCATACCAAGCTCGAGGTGCTTGCTTGAGTCCATAGAGAGCTTTTTGCAACAAATAAACATGATTAGGTAGCTTGTCATTTTCAAAGCCCAGAAGTTGAGCAACAAATACTTCCTCCTCGATTGTACCATTAAAAAATGCACTTTTAACATCCATTTGATTCAGCAAGAAATTTTTATAACTAGCAAAGGCAAGTAGCATTCTAATAGATTCAAGTCTAGCAACAGGAGCATAAGTTTCATCAAAGTCAATATCTTCTTGTTGATTGTAACCTTGAGCCACTAACCTTGCTTTGATCCTTACCACTTTTACTTGTTCATCAAGCTTGTTGCGGTAGACCCACTTGGTGCCAATGATTTTTCTATCACTTGGTCTTGGCACTATAGTCCACACACAATTCTTCTCCAATTGCTCTAGTTCCTCTTGCATGGCTAGGATCCACTCGTCATTACCAAGAGCTTCTTTGATGTTCTTTGGCTCCATCTATGAGATGAATGCACCGTCTACTTGTTCTTTGTTGTAGGCAGCTCGTGTCTTCACTCTCTCAAATGGGTTGCCAATCATTAGCTCTTTGGGATGATTCTTTGCAAAGCGAGGAGTGGGATCCTTCTTTTCTTCATCCTCTTCTTCAATCACCTGCTTACCTTTATTGTTGATGTTGAGGTCTTTCAAGATAGGAATCAAGTCATCTGCAACATCATTATTAACAACATTCTTGCAACAACATGGTTAGTTTCAATAAACTTGACATTGATAGATTCTTCAATTTTAGATAGTTCAATATTGAGAACTCTATAAGCCCTGCTTGTAGTGCTATAGACTATGAAGAAAGCCTTGTATGATTTCAGATCAAACTTGTCGAGAGAATCCTTCATGTTCAAAACAAAAAAAGGACATCCAAAAATGTGAAAGAAATCAATGGATGACTTTCTACCACGCCAAACTCATAGGGGGTTTTCTTCAAAGAAGGATGTGTAAAAACTCAATTATTCACAAAACAAGCGATGCTTACGGCTTCAGCCCAAAACTTCTTAGGAATGTCATATTCAAGTAGCATAGTCCGAGCCATCTCCTGAAGTGTCTGATTCTTTCTCTCTACTACCCCATTTTGTTGAGGCATACGAGGAGAAGAGAAATTGTGCGAGTAACCAGATTTTTCACAAAAATGCTCGAAAAGATCATTTTCAAACTCTCCCCCATGGTCACTACGGATAGAAACAATCTGACAAGAAGCTTCCTTTTCAACTCTTTTACAAAAGCTCGAGAAAACATCAAGCGTATCACTTTTCAAAACGAGAAAAAAGGTCCAAGTATAATGAGAGAAATCGTCGACAATCACAAGACAATACTTGGAATCACGAAGCGTTTGCATTCTCATTGGTCTGAATAGATCAATATGAAGAAGCTCAAGAGCTCTTTTGGTACTAAGGACTTCTTTAGATTTGAAGTAGGACTTGGTTTGCTTGCCTTGTGTATAAGGTTGTCATTCCTCATCCTTTTCATAATCTAATTTTGGAAGTCCCCGAACCGATTACTTTTTGCTAAATTTCTTCATTTGATGCATATTCACATGACCCAAACGGCGATGACAAAGAGAAATATAATTTTTATCCACAACCAAGCATCTATCAAGTACATGCTTTAGAGCATCAAGCACAATAACATAAAGATTACCATTTCTAGTTCCCTTATATATGACATTGTAAGTGAGGTAATCTAGTAGAAAACATTCTAAAGATGTAAACAAAATAAGACATCCATTATCACAAATTTGGCTTACACTTATCAAGTTTTGATGTAGGCCATCAACAAGGAAAACATTGTTGATACATAGCTCGTTTCCTCCATAACCCTCACCTATAACCTTACCTTTCTTGTTGTCCCCAAAGGTTACCGATCCTCCTTTCTTTTTCATGAATTTGTTGAATTGGCTGATTTCACCTATCATATGTTTTGAGCAGCCACTATCAACAATCCACCTCTTTTTGACCTACATGAAATTAGGATGTTGGTACCCAACTCAAACTTTGGGATCCGGGGTTAGCTTGGGGACCCATTTCATCTTTGGGTGGGTCCCCTTTGGCTTGTAAGGACAATAAGTAGAGTAACGATCATCACATCTACAATGAGCACATACCATAGGGTTTTTAGAGCCGAAAGTCTCTCCATGGAAGATAGGAGGTTCCACACTCTTCTTCTTACCCTTACTCTTGTTCTTGTTCTTACCCTTGGGAGCAGTCCCATCATATCCTAAACAACTAGTACCAATTTGTTTGGTAGAGTGTTCTAGGACAGCATTAAGGGATTTCTTTCCCGCAAGAAACTTTTTCAAAGAAGCTCTTAACTTAGCATTATCGTCACTAAGGTTAATGATAGTAGAAGATAAACTAGCAAGATTATCTCTAGCATGCAATAGGTCATCCTCTAAATAGAGGGCTTTAATATGAAAAGAATCACATTCTAAAGCAGTGCTAGCTACCTCATTACTTTGAAAAATAGGTCTAGATGATAGATCATTAACTTGAGCAAGCAACTTAGCATTTTTAGATTTAAGAAATAGAATTTCCTTTTGATAGACATGAATTTCTTACTTCCTAGCTTCATCAATGAGATTTAGTTCTACATTTTGAGTTTTAAGAACATCTATCTCATCTTGGCATCTTTGGTTATCTTCCTTAAGATCTACAATAGTCTTAAGATAGACACCATTCTCAACCTCTACTCCATTGTGTTGAAGCTCAAGGTCAAGAAATTACCCTTGTAAAGAATCTATGCTATCAAGGAGCAGTTTTTCATTTTTATCAAGAATCTCAATTCTAGCATAAAGATCATCTACTATCTTGACTAGTCTTTTCCTTTTAGATTCACATTTAGTAAAAGATGATCGACAATCATTAAGCATATCCATAAGAGTTTCCTTAGACAACTCATGCAAATTGACTTCACTTACCTCACCTACATCTTCACTTGTAGAGGCCATGAGAGCAAGGTGGCATTCTCCATCTTTAGAGCTTGAATAGCTTAAGGAAGACTCCTGCCAAGCTGCATGAGCTGCATCTTTACTTATTCTTTCTTTCTTCTCTTTTCTCTTGTATTTTCCTTCTCTCTTGTACTCCTTGTCTTTCTTGTGGCTACTTTTGTGATGGCTCTTCTTAGCCTTTAGGCATTCACTCTTATAATGGCCTTTTTGGCCACACTTATAGCATTTAAGAGTTGATGAAGAAGGCTTCCCCTTAAAGTGTTTGCCCTTTGAGTAGTTTGCTTCATGCTCATTTTGGCCTTCATCTTCACTTAAGGAGGGAGTAAGGGACTTGAGAGCAAGTTGTTGCTGCCGAACCATCTCTTCAATTTGAGCTTTGAATGCTGTGTCCTTGATCTTCTTGGACTCCTTCTCTTCTCTCTTTTGTTCTTCTTCTTGCTTATCAAGCCTTGGTTCATGGGCTTGAAGGTTGCCAACTAGCTCCTCAGTTGACAATTCACTAAGGTTGTACACTTCTTCAATGGATGTAACCTTGGGCTCACATTTCTTTGGAAGAGATCTTAGGATCTTGGAGTTGATAGTGCCTTTGTCCATCACACTACCAAGGGCTGCCAATCCATTGATGATGACATTGAGCCCAGTGTACATATCAACCACTCTTTCATTCTTACCCATCTTGAAGTTCTCAAGAAGACCACCAAGCATGTAGATCTTGGCTTCCTTCACTTGCTCCGTTCCTTCATAGGTGACACAAGTCTTGTTCCAAATCTCATGTGCGGTGTCCTAAGAGGAGATCTAGTTGAACTCAGATGGGGTGAGGGCTGCATAGATGATGCTCACAACTTTGGCATTGAGTTGAGCTTGCTTCATTTGGGCTTCCGTCCATGTGGAGATTTCCCCCTTTGGATCTTCATACTTGAGGTGCACCACCTTCCACATCTCATACCTCACACCTTGGAGGTAGAACTGCATTCTTCTCTTCCAATAGAGGAAGTTGGTGTCATCGAAGACCAGAGGTCACATGGAGAAGCTTCTTTCCAAGTTGAGGGATCCAAGTGCTAAATCGCCCATCTTCTCCTACTTGTAGAAGTAACTTGGAGAAGACCTGCTCTGATACCACTTGTTGGATCAAAGGCTCTAGAGGGGGGTGAACAGAGCTTCACAATTCTCACAAAATGGATTAGACTACCAAATTATATTTAGTGTAGGAACTTAAACAAACAACAATTTGATGTCTTAACTAGCAAGCATATCAAGGATGAGAGACAAGGAAGAGCATGCACTTGGACAAGGTGGTTTAGAGTGGTTCCATGTCCTAACTAGGAGCAATGTCAGTCCACTACCTAGAGGTGGCTAATCTCTAGGATTTGCAATCTTGGTACTCTTATATTCCATCATAAGATTACAAGACAAAACCACAACATCCAATGGCTTATTACCTCAAGTAAGGATCTTCAACCTATAGAAGGAGATTACACTCTTGAACCATGGAGTCTTCAACCATCAACATGGACTTACCCACTCCTTCTTCTAGTCTTCAGCCTTCAAGGGATTACCTATCCTTCTTGAGCGCTTGACTTGCCTATCTCCTTCACTTGGAGATCTGGAACACCTTGCCTTCTTCAACCTTGAAGAACAATAACTCCTTCTCCTTCACTCGGAGAAGATCTTCAACATTTTCTTCAATAAGGAAAGGGGGTAGGAAGATGGTGGAGGAGAGCTTTACATCATTGTAAGGAGCATCTAGAGAGAATTTGACTTGAAGGTAGAGAGAGAAAGGGGCTCAAAGGGTTATAATACTCTCAACTAGGCTAGGACCAAGCATGTAGTGAATGAGAAACCTTGGAATGAACTCCAAGAGGTCCTATTTATAGTTGAGGGTGCCCCTTTACATTATGGGACACTTAGATATAGAATATAGCCATTTTTGATCAAAGCAACAACTTTATTTTTGCTCAAAACACACACCAACAGTCACAATCACTTTTTCTGCAAATTCTGTACAATGCAATCGATCGAGTTTCAATAAAGGTAACTCGACCGATAGAGTAAAAGACAAATCCGATATTCAAACCATTGGTCGAGTTTGTTCTGGGGAACTTGACCGATAGAGTAAAAGACAAAACCGATATTCAAACCATTGGTCGAGTTTGTTCTGGGAAAAATCGATCGACCAATGAAAATCGAATTGGTCAGATACTCGATCGGTCAAGTTCTGTGAAACCGCAACTCCCGATGCTATCTTCAGAGAACTGATCCAGGAGGATCGGTCGAGCTTGCAAATCGACCGATTGACTGCATGTGGTCAATTTTCTAAAGTGCATCTAAAGTGATTAAAACTTGGTGTTTAGTGTCCCAAACAATTTTCTCATCTTAGTTACAAGATAACTCATCAATACAAGTGATTAATAAAAATATTCTAAGGTCATTTACATAGATTTCCAAAATTACACACTTTTATAGATTTTGACTTGAACTTGAGCAAATTAGGGCTTTTGATTTTTTGATCCTTTTCATGTATCTAACAACTAAAATCAATCTTTAATACACATATTAGATACATATGAATGGAATGGTTAAGTCATTATCAAAATATGGACAATGTATAACCTCTAGGTCAACATATTTTATTTTCTTTTCTTTGTTTTATTTTATTTGTGGCAACCTGCTAGACTAGTTCTAGCTCCATACTTTTATCAACTTTCAGATTGGATTATCTGACTTAAGAGTGAGATATTAAGCATCCTAAATGTCCCCATGTTCCTGTGTTCGACCCCATATATCTGTTGGCTAAATTGGACATTAGTATAATCCCTTTGTTTTGATGATGACAAACATTTCATTCTTGTCGATCTAACATGCTACTTGAGTGTTGCAGGAATAAGGTGGATGACAAATATTTGGAAGATCTATATGCTAAATTGCTTTAATTTCATGAATGTAATCAATTGTAAAACTTGTACAAATATATAATGTACAAGTACTTAGACATCATGTAAATCAAGTGTTAGATCTTCCCTTGCTAATCACTATACTTAGATAGGTCATCCCCTTCAATAGTGTCACATATGCACACTCATACATACACTTATCACTTCATTTAAAACACTGAAACAAGGTCAATCTCGGTCGACAAAATCCTCGACCGAGACACTCTCAGTCGACAAACTCCTCGACCGAGAAAGACCCAAGTAGCCGTTAGACACAACAGACAAGGTAGTTGGCAGTTGGAGATGAACGTTGTATACACTTGCTCTAGACAGTCTTTCGGTCGACAAGTCCTCGACCGAGAAGGACTCTTGGTCGACAATTCTTCGACTGAGATGTTTTCTGTCTGCAACTTTCGGAATTAATTAACTAGCCGTTGCTAAAGCAACTAAAGTGAAAAAAAAAAATAAAGCAACTAAAGTGTACCTAACGACTAGTTAAGCACTTAGAACCCACTAGAAAGTGTCTAGAACGTCTTTAAGCACTTGTAGGTCATTCCTATAAATAGGACATGCCTTAGGACACCTAACGACACTAATATACACTTGTGCAATACTTGAGTTTACACTTGCAATTGGCAATCTGTTTGAGCAATTGAGCAACACTAGCATTGGCCATTCATTCCCTTGCTCCTAATTCGTGTCCTATAGGCTAGCATCTCCTATCCACCAAACCTACACTTCAATATTCATTGGTTAGGAGATCTATACGCTTGATATAGGCAAATCAAGCCTTGCGCTTCAAAGTGGTAATTGTAATTTCCATTTCCTTTCTTGTTCACTCTTATTGCTTGTACTCTCCTTGCTACTCCTAGGGTTGGAGGCTGCAGATAGGAGAGGGTTTTAATCTTCTTGGTGAAGAAGGAGGCTTTGGACTACTTCTAAAGGCTGTTGCAATGGGAGGCTACTTCAAGAGGAAGGCTACTTCAAGGGGGAGCTTGAAGTTACTTCAAGAAGGCTGCTTCAAAGTTGGTGCGACTACTTCAAGGTGAAGGCTGCCCAAAGGGTGTAGAAAGTATTGTAATTTTATGTAAATTCCTTGAGAGGTAATAAAATTTAATACTTTCAAAATCCTGGTTGGGTAAGCAACCAGGTAGTGGATGGACTGCCTTAGTATTTGCTAAGGTTGGAACCACTCTAAACACCTTGTCTCCTTCTTATTATTTCAATTGTGGTTGTTTGAGATTAATTATATTAAAAATATCATAAAACCCTATTCACCCCCCTCTAGTGGTTTTTCAATTGGTATCAGAGCAGGCTTCAAGGAGCTCTAATCGAGTCTTGAAGAATGAAGGGTGGTGGTGCCTACAACCGCAAGCAAAGGAAAAGCATGAACAAATCTTCAACAAGTTGCAATTGGTGCTTAGGAACAAGCCACACAACACCTAGCTGGCCATGGAGATCAAAGAAGGAAGATGAGCATAAAGATTGCCTCATTGCTACAACAAGTGAAGAAGAAGAAGAAGAGGTAAGCCTTTTTGATTTACCTAAAGAAGATTTAATTATTAGTCTTCAAGAAACACATGAAAAATATATTGAGTGCAAGAAGAAATTAAAGAAATCAAATAAAGTAAATGATGAGTTAAATGCCAAACTTCTTGCTCTCACTTCTGAAAATGAAGATATCAAAAAAGCTATTGAAGATCATAATGTTAAGCTAAAATCAATAGAAGCAGATTGCAATCTTCTATCCCTAGAAAAGATAAATTTGCAAACTCAAGTAAATGATCTTAAAAAACAACCTATTTTATGTACACATCTAGATTATGATACCATTGTGAAAGAAAGAGATTTCTTATTATCTAATCTAGATCAAGCTAAGCTAGACATCGATAAGAGAATGGATGAGATTGTCAAGCTGCAACAAAAGATTAGTATTTTGAATAACAATGATACCCTTGATAAAATTTTAAATAATTCTTATCATCAAATTGGAAGGAGAGGACTAGGTTATAATCCTAAAGGAAAATCTTATCAAAAACCTAGTTGGAGAAAGACACATGCACTAGAAAATCAATCTATGTATGTACCTAAAGGCCAATATACACATGTACCCAAGAACAACCTAGAACAAAATCATAGAAAGAGATATGAGGTTGATTCCATATGTTGTCATTATTGTTTGCATCTTGGACATTACTCTTTCTCATGTCCATACAAGAAAAAGGATGTTGATTTAGTATGGGTTCCAAAACCCCCAAACTAAATGAATAAAATTAATTTGAGATATGACCAAAGACCCTAAGTTGTATATCTCTCTGTCTATCTCAACTTAACATGATAGGACACCAAGTTAATCCAAGAAATTAAAATTTCGAAGTATACTGACTTGTTTTAGTGTGGACTCTCAAAATATAGAAAATTGTATATGATTAGTTGATATTTAACCTAAATGTTACTTTGATATCCAAATGTTTCATCTCAGCTAAACTAAGTTTTCAAAATGCATAATTGAACAGTCTATGTCTTTCTTAAGAACAATTACTGAAAACAATAATGAAACAGTACAGAAACTATCTCGGTCGAGAAATTGTTCGACCGAGAGACTTGTCGGTCGAGCAATAGTCGACCGAGCAGGTTATTGTTTTCAAATCTGCAACAAAAATACTGAACCTGCTTTCAAATAAGCTAATATGCTATTAATGATTAACTTAACTTGCAAATCATGAAGACCATCGTTGAAACAAGACATATTAATCTTTTTGAATTAAAGTATAACATATTGGATAAGAAATCTTTAAACATATTGCAAACATGTTATATAAATCTTATTCCTTGATTAAGAAAGTTTATTAAACATGTTCATTTACATAATTTGTCTTAAAATTGAAAATTTATAAACCATGAATAAGATTCTTTTGGATTATCATCAAATTGGTTTAAAACTGAACCATGTTAGTTTAATCAAGGAAAATACTGTTTTATCATAATCCACATGGTTTGTCCTAAATATCTCTTGGTATATTCATACAAGAACCATGTGTATTGAAATTTAGTTTGAATCATTGCATTTCATGAAACTATCATTATATTGTGGGCATAGCTTGTAATAAAATAATGATAGTGCTATGACAAGCCAAATAGTGTATCTTAGAACAAAAATATTAATGTTTTATCTAGTTGCTTGTTCTAAGAAATCTAAAGCACAATCCTGACTTTAAGATATCAATCTTGCTTTCAAAGATACATGCTTCTAAAAGATACTATGATTAATCTAAGGAATTGAAATTCATACACCCATAACAAAACGTCTTCAAAACAGATCACTTAATATGCTTCAAATTGATATTTATTTAATCAAGCCACCTGCAGAAATTATACTTCAAATATGAATGTTCAAATATGAAATCTGCAGAATTTGCCTCTTGGTTGAAATTAAATTTGAACAAGGGGCACCATGGTCGAAGTCAAGGTCGACCTAAAATAAGCTTGACAAAATGCTTATCTGTATATCTTTTTACTGTACTCAATCTTAGTATCTTGATTCAAAATGTGATTTTGATAAAAGGACAATTAAAATCAAATTATGACCTTAGAATTGCTCAAATATTAACAAAAATGATTACATTATTACTCCCCTAGAAGATATATATATATACACTCTACAATTTCAGTCTATCACTTGCATTAAAAACTAGCTCAAAATTCTATTAACAACAACTTTGTTGGTCAGCAAAACTTTTCGAACGAGACAAACTAGCTCAAAATTCTATGAATATCCTTATTCCCTAAATCTTGGCATGATAAATCCATACAATCCTTCCTACAACTACTACCAAACTCCACCTCCACCATCTCCTGATCTCACACATACTTAGTTCTCTCCGATTCAACTTCAATACATTGCTGCTCACTTCCGCTTTGATCGTGTTCCCACCTTCTTGGAAGCTTATGCCTTAACCAAGACATGTTCCTTGGAGTGGCAGACATTGTTCAAGTATTATGGAGCTGAGCCCTTTCTTGGGAAAGACCCAGATATTGACGTAATCCTTCGGTCTTTTCAGTGAGATTATGATTTTTTTTGTAATGGTTGTAATGGAATGGTTATCTCTGCAATGATTGTAATGGATATTCTTTTATAAGAAAGCATGTTTTATGGGACATCTTATCAATTGTAGGAGCACTAAGTTATTATTAAGTGGCTTCATTTGAACATATACATGTTTTATAAGAATATTATAATAGAGCATAAAAATAAGGGGGGGGTAATATATGCAACAAATCACAAAGGGTACAAATTTTTGCAAATGATTGAGAATTAAATTGTGGCTAAATTTACCATTAATTGGTGTGCATTAATTCCTTGATTTTAATTGAATATCTCTTTAAGGGGGAGCAAAAACATAAAATCAAGAGGGAAAAATAAAAAGTCATACTAAACGATTATCGTGGATATCTTTTTGAAATGACAAAGGGGGAGAAATAATATAAAATCAAAAACGTAAAATTAAAACGAGTTTCACTTGCAAAACAAGAATGGCTACAAAAGGTAAATTTCAGGTATGAAACTCACATGATTTATATTTCCTTATTTTATATTTAGGAAATGTTTGTCATCTTCAAAAAGGGGGAGATTGTTGGCTAAATTGGACATTAGTATAATCCCTTTGTTTTGATGATGACAAACATTTCATTCTTGTCGATCTAACGTGCTACTTGAGTGTTGCAGGAATAAGGTGGATGACAAATATTTGGAAGATCTATATGCTAAATTGCTTTAATTTCATGAATGTAATCAATTGTAAAACTTGTAAAAATATATAATGTACAAGTACTTAGACATCATGTAAATCAAGCGTTAGATCTTCCCTAGCCAATCACTATACTTAGATAGGTCACCCCCTTCAATAGTGTCACATATGCACACTCATACATACACTTAGCACTTCATTTCAAACATTGAAACATGGTCAATCTCGGTCGACAAAATCCTCAATCGAGACACTCTCGGTCGACAAACTCCTCGACCGAGAAAGACCCAAGTAGCCGTTAGACACAGCAGACAAGGTTGTTGGCAGTTGGAGATGAATGTTGTATACACTTGCTCCAGATAGTCTTTAGATCGACAAGTCCTCGACCGAGAAGGACTCTCGGTCGACAATTCTTCGACCGAGATGTGTTATGTCTGCAACTTTCAGAATTAATTAACTAGCCGTTGCTAAAGCAACTAAAGTGTACCTAACGGCTAGTTAAGCACTTGGAATCTGAAAACTACTAGAGGGGGGGTGAATAGAGTTTTATAAAGATTTTAATAATTAATTAACTCAAACAATCAATCACAAAGATATTGGACAAGGAGACAAGAGTTTAGAGTGGTTCCAACCTTAGCAAATACTAAGGAAGTCAGTCCACTACCCGGTTGCTTACCCAACCGGGATTTGAAAAGAAATTTATTTTATTACCTCGCAAGGATTTTACATAAAATACAATTTCTTTTCCTAAACCCTTCAAGAAGCCTTCACCTAGAAGTAATCGCCCAACCTTGAAGCAGCCTTCACTTAGAAGTAATTGCACCACCTTGAAGCAGCCTTCCTCTTGAAGTAGCTTCCCGTTGCAATAGCCTTCTTGAAGTAGCTTCCCGTGCGATAGCCTTCTTGAAGTAGCTTGAAGTCCCCTTCTCCACCTGAGAAGTCAAACTCTCTCCAATCCGCAGCCTCCAACCCTAGGAGTAGCAAGGAGAATACAAAGGATAAAAAGGAACAAGAAAGGAAATAGAAATTACAACTTATCCTTTTAAGCACAAGGCTTGATTTGCCTATATCAAGCGTATTGATCTCCTAACCAATGAGTGTAGAAGTGTAAGTGCTGTAGTAAGGAGATGCTAGCCTATAGGACACGAATTTGAGCTAAGGAGAAAGTAGGCCAATGATCACAATGCTCAAATTGCTTGCAACAGATTGCTCAAGTATGCTCAAGTATTTCTCAAGTGTAACAAGTGTAAAACAAGTGTTTTTAGGTGTCCTATGGCTTGTCCTATTTATAGGAATGGCCTAAGGATGCTTAAGGACGTTCTAGACAACTTCTAGGGGTTTCTAAGTGCTTAACTAGCCGTTAGGTACAAAGTTGTTGCTTTAACAACGGCTAATTAATTAATTATGCAGTTGCTGTCAGAGACCATCTCGGTCGACAAATGGTCGACCGAGATACCTACTCGGTCAAACTTTTGTCGACCGACAGGCTCTCTGGAACAAGTGATTTGCAACGTCTTTCATCAACTGCCAACTAACTTTTCTGTTGTGTCTAACGGCTACTTTGGATCTTTCTCGGTCGAGAAGATTGTCGACCGAAAGTGTCTCGGTCGAGGGGTTTGTCGACCGAGATTGATCCTGTTTCAAGGTTTCAATTTAGGCACTAATTATGTGTGTGAGTGTGCAAAAATAATCCTATTTGAATGGGATGACTTGTCTAACTGTGGTGTTTAGCTAGGGAGAATCTAACGCTTGATTTACATGCAATTCTAAGTACTTGTACATTATATTTTTGTACAAGTTTTTACAATAGTGATTACATTGCATGAAAATGTAAATATGTAAGCTTGTAGATTTTCCCTTGTTGCTTTGTCATCCTGCACACTCAAGTAGCTCGTTAGATTAATAAGAATGAAATGTTTGTCATAATCAAAACAAAGGGATTTTATAGATGTCCATTTAGCCAACAATCTCCCCCTTTTTGAAGATGACAAACATTTCCAAAATATAAATAAAGGAAATATAAAACATATGAGTTTCATACCTTTAGATTACCTTTTGTAGCTTTTTCTCTTGTGTATAAAATGTGTGCTTATTATTCCCCATGAATTATGGAACATGAAATCCAGATCATTTGGGAATATAGCAACTTTCAATGTAAAGCCAAGAGTTTATTTATGAAACTCATTAATTGAGGTTTACATAATTTCTAAATTTTAGTTTTATATTTATCTCTCCCCCTTTGTCATTTCAAAAAGATAACCGTTAAGAATAAAAACTCCCCCTTAATTAGATATCCCATCAAATCTAATGAAAAAAGATGTCCATTTAAAAGCCAAAAATGTAAACAAGAGTTTTTGTTTAAGTAGCACAAATGTCAAAGAAAACATCCTCCAAAGGAGTGATAAACAATTGCTTCCTAATGTTGTTAAATTGATCTAGTGGAAGCGGTTTTGTAAAAATATCAGCCAATTGATCTTCCGTATCAATATGATGAAGGGAAACATGATTCTTGGAGATATGATCCCTTAAGAAGTGATGACGGATTTCAATATGTTTAGCCCGGCTGTGTAAAATAGGATTGTGTGCTAAGTTTATGGCGCTCGTGTTGTCACAAAAAATAGGTGTAGATGACAGATTAAAACCATAATCGCTTAACACCTGTTTCATATAAAGCACTTGAGCACAACAAGACCCGGCTGCCATATATTCAGCTTCAGTTGTAGATAGGGCAACCGTATTTTGTTTCTTGCTAAACCAAGATACTAAAGCTCTCCCTAATAAGAAACAACCACCACTAGTACTCTTGCGAGCAAGTCGACAACCAGCATAATCCGCATCAGTATAAGCTTTAAAATCTAAGGATTGTCCTTTTGGATACCATAAACCAAAGCAAGTAGTACCGGCTAGATAACGAAGAATTCGTTTAACTGCTAGAAAATGAGAGTGCATAGGTTGTGATTGAAATCGAGCACAAAGACCGACGGAAAACATAATGTCCGGTCGAGAAGCAGTTAAATATAGCAAACTACCAATCATGGCTCTATATAAGGAATCATCAATAGGTTCCCCATTTTCATCCTTATCAATTTTGATAGAAGTAGCCATAGGAGTAGTAGCATGTTTGCATTGATCCATCCCAAAATGTTTTAAGAGCTCTTTAGTATATTTTTCTTGGCTTATGAAAATTCCTGCAGGTGTTTGCTTAATTTGAAAACCAAGAAAGAATGTTAGTTCACCCATGAGGCTCATTTCAAATTCTTTTTGCATAATGTCACTGAATTGTGTGCATAAGGAATCATTAGAAGCTCCAAAAATAATGTCATCAACATATATTTGCACAACTAGGAAATCAGAGGCATATGTTTTGAAAAATAAAGTGGAATCTGAATTTCCAATAGAAAAACTATTATCAAAAAGATATGTCTTGAGCCTTTCATACCAATTTCTAGGTGCTTGTTTTAAACCATAAAGTGCTTTCTTAAGTTTATAAACATAGTCACATTTTTCCGGTATTTCAAAGCCAAGTGGTTGGGCAACATAAACTTCTTCTTGAATGATGCCATTTAGAAAAGCACTTTTGACATCCATTTGATAGAGCTTAATGTTTTTATGGGCAGCAATAGCTAGTAACATCCTAATAGCTTCAAGTCTAGCTACGGGTGCATATGTTTCATCAAAATCTATTCCTTCTTGTTGATTATAACCTTGTGCTACTAACCGAGCTTTATTCTTTATGACTTCTCCTGCCTCATTAAGTTTATTCCTAAAAACCCATTTAGTTCCTATGATAGTTTTATCTTGTGGTTTAGGAACTAAATCCCATACATCATTTTTAGTGAATTGATTCAATTCTTCTTGCATGGCTATTATCCAATAATCATCCTTAAGAGCTTCGGATATCTTCTTAGGTTCAATGATAGAAACAAAAGCCATGTTTGCAACATCTTTGAAGGAAGACCGAGTTTTGACCTTATCATTTGGATCTCCAATAATCAGTTCTTGGGGATGATCCTTGATAAGCCTAGGTGTAGGTTGTGTTTCAACTTGGGGATTGGATGTAGTAACTTTCTCACTATCATTTGGTATGGTTAAATTTTCGAATTGATTAGTGAGATCAGTGATTTCTAGATTTTCAGATTTTGACTCCTCATGAAAAGAAACATGAATGGATTCCTCAACTTTTCTAGAGATAGTGTTATATACTCTAAAAGCTTTGCTAGAAGTGGAATATCCCAAAAAGAATGCTTTGTGTGATTTAGAATCAAACTTGTCTCTATCATCTTTGGTATTTAAAATGTAGCATGTGGAGCCAAAGGTATGAAAATAGTCAACTCTAGGTTTCTTAGAATGTATGAGTTCATATGGAGTTTTCTTTAAATAAGAGTGAACAGTTACTCTGTTTAGCACATAGCATGCAGTGTTTACAGCTTCAGCCCAAAAGGTTTTGGGTGTGTTATGTTCAAGCATCATAGTTCTAGCCATTTCTTGTAGTGATCGATTTTTCCTTTCAACTATACCATTTTTCTGTGGGGTGCGTGGAGCAGAAAAATTATGAGTGTATCCTTGAGATGTACAAAACTCTTCAAATGTATGATTTTCAAATTCCCCACCATGATCACTTCTAATGGTACATATTTTATTTTGTAAGAGATTTTCAATCTTTGAACAAAATTGCATAAAAACATGAATAGTATCATCTTTAGTTGCAATAAAATGTACCCATGTATATCTACTATAATCATCAACAATCACAAAGCAGTATCTCTTACCACCAATTGATTGTGTCCTCATTGGTCCAAATAGATCCATATGAATTAATTCTAATGATCTACTGGTGCTAAGTACATGTTTTGATTTGAAAGATGTTTTGGTTTGCTTTCCCATTGTGCATGGTTCATAGTTTTCACTTTGATCAAAAGATAAAGTAGGCAATCCGCGAACAAGATCATATTTCACTAACTTTTTGATAACATGTGAACTAGCATGTCCTAGCTTTTTATGCCATTTTTGTAAGGTATTGTCATTTGCAAGCAAGCATTTTCCTACTACTGTTTTCATAGAGTTAGGTTTAAGAATATAAAGATTACCAACTCTATTTCCTTCATAAACAACATTTGTAGTATTTTCTATTAATAACTTGCAGCAGGTTTTGTTAAATAACACATCATAACCACTATCACATAATTGGCTAACACTTATTAAGTTATGGTGCAAACCATCAACAAGTAGAACATTCTTAATTTCAAGGTTTGTACCAACATTACCTATTCCAACGATTTTGCCCTTACCATTGTCTCCAAAAGTGACTGTTCCACTTTTCTTTTCTTCAAAAGTTTGGAATGCATCCTTGTTTCCGGTCATATGTTTGGAACATCCACTGTCAACCACCCATTCCTGCATTAAAATGTAGATTTTGGTACCCATGTGATGGTCCGATATGGTTAGAATCATTTAAATACAGATTTGTATAAAAGTTCTGAAACAGAAGTCCAGTCGGTCGACAATTGTTCGACCGACATATGTCTCGGTCGACAATTTGTCGATCGAGAAGGTTACTGTATTACAATCAAAGATACGCAGAACTTTGCTCAGTTGACCAATTTTCGACCGAAATAGGTGCTGTAAATTTTGATTTGTTAAAGTCATCCAGTCGGTCGACAATACTTCGACCGAACTAAAGCTCGGTCGACAATACTTCGACCGACAAGGTTTCTGTTTCAGTACAACAATGCAGAAAAATAATAACAATATGCATGACACCTTTTGTTTAGTTGAGATAAGACAATGTAAATAGCAAAATAAAGCATTTGGTCATATCTCAACTACATTCCACTCTACTAAGTTTGGGGTTTTGGGATCCAAACTAAGTCGGACTCCTTAGTCTTGTAGGGGCATGAAAAGGAATAGTGTCCAAGACGTAAGCAGAAATGGCAAGTAATAGAATCAACTTCATTTCTCTTTCTAGCCATTGTGTTCTTAGGTACAAACCTAGTTTGAGTTCTTTTGGGTTGATTTTTCTTTGGAGCATATCCCACACCTTTTCTTCCATTGTAAACAGTGCCAACTTTTAGTATGTTATCAAGTATATCTTTTCTTCTTAACTCATACAGTTCTCTTTGTAACATAGAAATGTCATTCATTTTCTTGTGTAGATCTTTTCTTGCTTGATCTAAATCTGAAAATAATGAGTCCTTTTCCTTTACAAGATTATCATAGTCCGAATGGTTACACAAAATAGGCTGAGTTTGAAAATCTTGTAGTTTAGCTAACAATTCAGTCTTTTCTTTAGAAAGAAGATCAACATTTGTTTCTAAAGTGAGTAGCTTTCTAGTACAATCATCTAAAGATGTTTTTAAAGATAGATTATCAAGATCAGTGTTGTTCTTTTCAGAAGAAAGTTCATCTAATTTGGCAATGAGCTCATCATTTGATTTTATAGCCTTCTTTAGTTTCTTCTTGGCATCAATATATTTATCATGAGTTTCTTGTAAATTAGTAACTAACTCTTCTTTAGGAAGATCAATTAGGCTTACCTCTTGAGAGTCTTCATTGTCTTCTCTTGCCATTAGACATTCCACCTCTTCTCCGCTTTCACTCTCACTTGACTCATCCCATGCAGCTTTATAGGCTTTTTCTCCTTTCTTCTTGTGTGAGCTTTTCTTTCCCTTCTTTGCTTTGGGACATTCATTTTTGAAATGCCCTTTCTTCCCACATTCAAAGCACCTAGGAGGGGTAGAAGAACTAGAAATTTTGTTAGTTTTAAACCTTTTGTATTTCTTACCGTTGACGATCAAGGCTTCTTCTCCTTCTTCTTCACTTGACTCCTCACTTTCTTGTGTGACGACTTTTGAAGCTTTGAGAGCCACATCCTTCTTCTTCCCATTTTGACGTTCACGTTCTCTTCTTTCTTCCTCTTCTAGATCTGCTTCATGAGCTTCTAAATTGCCGATGAGTTGCTCCATTTTGAGTCGAGTGAGGTCGTTTGCTTCTTCAATGGCTGTCACCTGTGGCTTGTATTTTGGAGGAAGTGATCGAAGGATTTTTGATACTTGATCTTCCTCAAGGACAGGTTTTCCTAGGGCACTTAAACCATTAACAATGATAGAGAATTTTGAAAACATTTCACTGATAGATTCATTAGGATCCATACGAAAATGTTCAAGCATCGTTTTAAGCAAGCTAATTTTGGAATTTTTGACTTGGACTGTACCCTCATAGGTTATGGACAGTCTATGCCAAATATCATAAGCTGTATCACAATTTGATATTCATTTAAATTCTCCTACCGAAATAGAACAATATAAGATACTTACAGCTTTTGCATTCATTTGGGCTAGTTTTACCGTGTTTGCATCCCATTCCGCAAATTCATTTTGAGGGAGCATGTATGGAGTAGACACCATTCTCCATAGATCCCAGTTGATTCCTTGGAAATAGAATTGCATCCTTCTCTTCCAATATTGGTAGTTTGTCCCATCGAATGCTGGGGGCCTAGCAACAAGTGTCCCTTCAATGTTGAGGTTGTTGAGCACTCCATCACCCATTTCTTCAAGACCTTGTTAGGGTTCCTTGAAGCCTCGCTCTGATACCAACTGAAAACTACTAGAGGGGGGGGGGTGAATAGAGTTTTATAAAGATTTTAATAATTAATTAACTCAAACAATCAATCACAAAGATATTGGACAAGGAGACAAGAGTTTAGAGTGGTTCCAACCTTAGCAAATACTAAGGAAGTCAGTCCACTACCCGGTTGCTTACCCAACCGGGATTTGAAAAGAAATTTATTTTATTACCTCGCAAGGATTTTACATAAAATACAATTTCTTTTCCTAAACCCTTCAAGCAGCCTTCACCTAGAAGTAATCGCCCAACCTTGAAGCAGCCTTCACCTAGAAGTAATTGCACCACCTTGAAGCAGCCTTCCTCTTAAAGTAGCTTCCCGTTGCAATAGCCTTCTTGAAGTAGCTTCCCGTGCGATAGCCTTCTTGAAGTAGCTTGAAGTCCCCTTCTCCACCTGAGAAGTCAAACTCTCTCCAATCCGCAGCCTCCAACCCTAGGAGTAGCAAGGAGAATACAAAGGATAAAAAGGAACAAGAAAGGAAATAGAAATTACAACTTATCCTTTTAAGCACAAGGCTTGATTTGCCTATATCAAGCGTATTGATCTCCTAACCAATGAGTGTAGAAGTGTAAGTGCTGTAGTAAGGAGATGCTAGCCTATAGAACACGAATTTGAGCTAAGGAGAAAGTAGGCCAATGATCACAATGCTCAAATTGCTTGCAACAGATTGCTCAAGTATGCTCAAGTATTTCTCAAGTGTAACAAGTGTAAAACAAGTGTTTTTAGGTGTCCTATGGCTTGTCCTATTTATAGGAATGGCCTAAGGATGCTTAAGGACGTTATAGACAACTTCTAGGGGTTTCTAAGTGCTTAACTAGCCGTTAGGTACAAAGTTGTTGCTTTAACAACGGCTAATTAATTAATTCTGCAGTTGCTGTCAGAGACCATCTCGGTCGACAAATGGTCGACCGAGATACCTACTCGGTCGAACTTTTGTCGACCGACAGGCTCTCTGGAACAAGTGATTTGCAACGTCTTTCATCAACTGCCAACTAACTTTTCTATTGTGTCTAACGGCTACTTTGGATCTTTCTCGGTCGAGAAGATTGTCGACCGAGAGTGTCTCGGTCGAGGGGTTTGTCGACCGAGATTGATCCTGTTTCAAGGTTTCAATTTAGGCACTAATTATGTGTGTGAGTGTGCAAAAATAATCCTATTTGAATGGGATGACTTGTCTAACTGTGGTGTTTAGCTAGGGAGAATCTAACGCTTGATTTACATGCAATTCTAAGTACTTGTACATTATATTTTTGTACAAGTTTTTACAATAGTGATTACATTGCATGAAAATGTAAATATGTAAGCTTGTAGATTTTCCCTTGTTGCTTTGTCATCCTGCACACTCAAGTAGCTCGTTAGATTAATAAGAATGAAATGTTTGTCATAATCAAAACAAAGGGATTTTATAGATGTCCATTTAGCCAACAGAATCCCCTAGAAAGTGTCTAGAACATCTTTAAGCACTTGTAGGTCATTCCTATAAATAGGACATGCCTTAGGACACCTAACGACACTAATCTACACTTGTGCAATACATGAGTTTACACTTGCAATTGGCAATCTGTTTGAGCAATTGAGCAACACTAGCATTGACCATTCATTCCCTTGTTCCTAGTTCATGTCCTATAAGCTAGCATCTCCTATCCACCAAACCTACACTTCAATATTCATTGGTTAGGAGATCTATATGCTTGATATAGGCAAATCAAGCCTTGCACTTCAAAGTGGTAATTGTAATTTCCATTTCCTTTCTTGTTCACTCTTATTGCTTGTACTCTCCTTGCTACTCCTAGGGTTGGAGGCTGCAGATAGGAGAGGGTTTTAATCTTCTTGGTGAAGAAGGAGGCTTTGGACTACTTCTAGAAGGCTGTTGCAATGGGAGGCTACTTCAAGAGGAAGGCTACTTCAAGGGGGAGATTGAAGTTACTTCAAGAAGGCTGCTTCAAAGTTGGTGCAACTTCTTCAAGGTGAAGGCTGTCCAAAGGGTGTAGAATGTATTGTAATTTTATGTAAATTCCTTGAGAGGTAATAAAATTTAATACTTTCAAAATCCCGATTGGGTAAGCAACTGGGTAGTGGATTGACTGCCTTAGTATTTGCTAAGGTTGGAACCACTCTAAACACCTTGTCTCCTTCTTATTATTTCAATTGTGGTTGTTTGAGATTAATTATATTTAAAATATCATAAAACCCTATTCACCCCCCTCTAGTGGTTTTTCATTATCTACTTCGACCCCGTAATAAAGTTGCGGGGTTCCTTGAAGGTTTCAAATTATAAATTTAAAGTCCGACCGCCCTCTCGAGACACGTTCAAGTTTTGGCACCACTGTCGGGGATGTGGTTTTCCATGTTTACTCACCTAAAATATTTTGTTCTGTCATCCATAAGCATGAATATATATGCATAGTTCTTCTTTTGTTTATATGTACTTGTCCATATATACTGAATATTTTTTATTTTTCTTATACATTTTTCAGCCATGGATCTTGCTAAGATGAGTTATCTTGTCCACCTGTACTCCTGAGTTTTTCCACAATTCTGACTACTGGAAAATAATTGAAGGCCATGCTCTACAACTAGGCAAGCTATACTCGCCTCCATCATCATCATATGTTGAAATTCCAACAAAGGAGATGGAAGATCAGCCCTCGACTTCTGCATTGACGTGGGATCAAGAGTTGATTAGAGTAGTGGAGCTAGCCAGAGAAAGTGTCAATGCACTAATCTCCTCCTCATCTCCTCATCTCTGAGAATAGGTCGATCCACTCCAGCAGCTGCTAGAAAAGCAAGATCGTCAGCTCCAAGTAGCCACCAAGATTGCAGACTGTAGTAGAAGTATATTTCAAACTATTGAATGAGGATTCATCCAAGTACAGTAGTTTGATACAGCGGATTCCCAACAGAAGTGTATGGCTGAATTGATAGATCTTGAAAGCATTGCTACTCAAGTCCATCATCTTCATGATAAGGATTTGAACAAGGAAGGAAGACTTCAAGAGATCATCAATTTGTTTACCATTCAATTGCAAATGCCATCACACGATCATGAAGGTTCAAGTCATCAAAACCATTCCATTGGTCCTGAAGTGGAGTTTTCCCTACCATCCTATTCTGGTCATCAACTGGATTCACCAAGATTTTTGTATGAAGGACCACCATCCTGGGGGAACTCTTAATTTCATCCAGATGATTCAGTTGATCAAACAATGTGAGCTACAAGCCATCAACATGAATTGTTTTATGATGATGATGATGATTACTTCTTTTCTCCTCAGGGTGACCAAACGACCTCACAATGTGAGGGAGAGTTTGAGCAGCCTGAACTAACCTTTATCCTAGACCAAGGTGATACCTCTCACATTGAGACTTGTGACTTAGCTTCCACCAAAACACCTACTATGTTTTGGAATAACTTGTTTTGTGGAGGATGACAATGACTATTTAGTTTGGGGGAGTGAATATAGTGATTAAGACGAAGTGGAGCAGCATGATCTGACATTCACCACCATCCCATTACAAAGCTTGGTGGACATCGGATTAGCAGGATGGACAATCCATCACAACATGGTTGTTGAGCATGAAGATACCCCAAACCCCATAGAAGGTGACAAGCTTGGGGTGGTAGAACTGCAAATAGATTCAACTAGAGATACTCTTGTTTAAAAGATGATTGGATGACTTCGACTATATATACAATTTTTTTCGAGCATCCAACCTCATGTTCAAAGGTGGAGGGAGAAGATAGGAGTCCTCTAGAAAACTTCCAACCTCTCCCCTCCATCTCATCCCATCTCAACATCCTAGGGCCTTCCCATTCATATTCATACATTGAAAGTTTCCTTGAGGATGATTTGTCAAAGAATTCATCTCAGTGTAGTTCAAGGCAATTCTAACACAAGGATGAGTTCACCGAGTCATCAGATTCTATTCATCTACTTCAGAATAAGAAGGGTCCAAATCTCCACCCCTTGTTCTCCTACATGGCGGACCCCATCGACAAGACACATGTGACACTGGTTCTAAAACTTAGGATTTGGGATCCCGATGTAGGTATCATGGGGTAGCCACCCCCTTTCTCTTACTCCTTTCTTTACTTTATTTGTTAAAATAAATTCCTTTCTTATTAGATAGTTTCTTTCCTTCAACAATTTAAATATATCCTAGCATACATGCATCATACTAGGACATCAATAAAATTCTTTCCCGTACATCCATGCTTCCTTCCCTACTATACTAAGTTTAAGGCTTGCTCGAGGATGAACAAAGTTTTAAGCTTGGAGTGGTAGGGCTATTCACCCTTCTATCTCTTCATTTTTTCACGCATGCATGTTTACTCCCTGCATTTAGTATAAATTTTATTTTTTTTGCAGACTTTGTTTCGTAATTTATAGATTTGTGATTAAGGCTATGTGATGTGAATCTAATACCTAAAATGCTTATCCATGCGCCTAATTGCACATTTCTCATCTTAAAAATTGCTTAATATTTTGCTTGGCTTGCTCATTGACTCTTTCCTTAAGTTTGGTAATAAATCTGAGGTTATGCGCCTTTTTCATAGCTTAAAACATTATTCCCTTGATCTATGTTGTGAACGACAAGCCTAGGATACAGTACCGTTGGAAAGAAGCTAGAGTTTGATCAAAACTCCCAACTACATTTTTCATGAACTTGCCTCTACTCTAAGGATCCTTGTATCATAATTACTATCTTGTTGCACATGTATCAAGTGAATAATGATGAGTTTTGAGCTATACTCAAGTTGAAGTGTTTTCCTTGATGGTATGCGTGCCCTCTCACCTTAGATTAAGTCAAGAAAATGAAAATTAAAAATATGCAAAAGAGGCTTGTCCACCCACAAAATCCCAAAAATATCAAAATAGTTCTCACCCCAAGCCTATAAAATTAAAATGTAGAGAATAAAAGCCTGAGTGTGAAAAGAATAAATGAGTGTTTTTTCTCTTTTAGGAGAGTTGAGGATGGTGCCCAGCCGGAGTATGACTACACTCATGAATGCGGGTATGTCATGCCTAGTTGTGCCACCCTAAAGCTCATTAGAGAGTCACTAGGAACCCCTAGGGGACCTATGAGATCATCCTAGTACCAGGGTTGGTTTGAGCACACTACGAGGAGTTTATCTCACTAATTTGGGCTAACTGGCTCAGACTGTAGGGACTGTTGATCATTACATGGACCAACTTGATGCAGACCAGGATCCTCAGAAGTAATCAAAGTCTTTTTGCTTTTTTTTGCTTCTTAGGACCCAGATAAGTGAAAGGCGTGTTGTTCCCAATTGGACTACATGAATATATGATGATGGCTCATTGCTCATCACCCACGTGATCACCTATGTGACAATGCTTTTATGTTGTATAATTATGATTCGATCCCTCATGAGAATCGACAAGTGGCAGTGAATTCGCTTAATCTTACCTGGATGCTCTTTGATCATACTTTAGTAGGATTTGCTCGATTTGTGGGGGTTTGTTCAGAAATAACACATGTCAAGAGAATTGATGTTTTAAATTATTTTTTCTTAACCCTAGCATTTATCACCAAGCTTAATTTGGATGTTATCTTTTTGTTCTTTGAGCACAGTCTTGCTTGAGGACAAGCAAAGGTTTAAGCTTGGGGTGGTTGATAACACCCTGATTCAGGCATTTGTGCTAAGTATTTATTTATGGTTTTGTGTCATCATAGCCTTAATATGCCCAAAATAACCCTAGATCCTTATCTTTTAGTAATTTATATCTTTTTTTTTGATAAATTTGCTCAACTAGCAAATTTTGGGACATGCAGGCACCGAACTTGGAAAGACATCTATTCTCCAAAATTTCTCCCCAACACATGGTTTTTTTGCATCAGCAAAACTTCCATCTGTCATGACCGTGGCCAAGAAGGATGTCATAACCATGACCTAGAATATAATGCCACGATTGCGGTCAAGACGTCGTGTCAACCGATGCTGGGCACGACCAGGCCCACCTCGGCACAGTCGGGCCAAGTCCAAGGCTGCAACTGTGGCACATTTGTCTCGACCGCATCATCTACCACACGACCGTGACCGTAGAATGACCTGCTGCACAACCCGCCTTGACTGCAGCATGACCACGACCGCAACACGACCCACCTTGACCAAAGCATCTACCTCGACCGCGGGATCTGCCTCGACCGCGACATGACCACAACTGCAGCACAACCTGCATCGACCAAAGCATCTGCCTCCACTGCAGGATCCACCTCGAACGTGACGTCTTTGTCAACCATGACCCTCAGCATGACCATGCCCATCATGATACGGTCGGGCCGAGGCCAAAGCCATGACTGGGGCAGGTGCTGTGATCGTCTTCTGCCTTCACCTATAAATACCCACCCCTCGCAGGTTGGAGGGAGGTTATGAAGATTGGAAGGTCCCGTTTTATGGTTCGATGATTTTTCTAGTTCTACATTATGGTTCCACACATTCTTAGTTCCCAGAGCCCCATGGGAGAGTTCGAAGGTCTGAAAGGGCTGAAGTTCTCATCCTACATCTGTTCCTCCAGTTTGCTTCCATCCACCGTCATTTTCCACAACCATTCACCCATATCCTACCATTCCCAACCGTCTTCCACCTCCATACACCCACCAAGCTACTGTTCGGGGTGGAATCGAAGAGAAAGGAGGCCAAGGAATCTAGAAGAACAAGGAGGATGACCCAAAGATGAGATCCGGTCCATACGGAGGCTAAGGAGTGAGAGCCACCTCTCCTCTATAGGTTAAATCTCTTCTTCTTCTCATTTCTTCTACTGTTCTCCTTTGTTTCTGTACAAACGATGTTCTTCCATCTTTGTTCAGTGCCAACTATGCTTGTCTATGGCTAGTTGAGATCCTTCTTGGCTATGTAGCCTGTTTTGGGCATGTTTATGTATATTTACCTTAAGCAAGTAGTTTTATTTCAGATCTAGTATGTTTTTTGTTCTATCTTCTCTTTTTGGTTAGGATTGCTAGTTTGGTTGATCTCTTTCTTTCTTGAACTTCTATTTCTACCTATATCGAGAGATTCATTATAGAAATAGATAAGAGTGGGTAGTTTGGATCGAAATATGAAAGGACGAACTTTGTTTTTTTTTCTTTCTTTTCTTTGTTTTGTTTTATTTCATGACAACCTGCTAGACTAGTTCTAGCTCCATACTTTTATTGACTTATCTGACTTAAGAGTGAGATCTTAAGCATCCTAAATGTCCCCATGTCCTTGTGTTCAACCCCATATATCTACTTCAACCCCATAATAAAGTTACAGTTGAAGGTTTTGAGTTATAAATTTAAAGTCCAACCGCCCTCTCGAGACGAGTAGGGCTAGTCGCCCTTCTATCCCTTCATTTTTCACACATACATGTTTACTCCCTACATTTAGTATAAAATTTAATTTTTTTGCAGAATTTGTTTCGTAATTTGTAGATTTGCAATTGAGTCTATGTGATGTGAATCTAATACCCAAATGCTTATCCATGCGCCTGAATGCACATTTTTCATCTTAAAAATTACTTAATCTTTTGCTTGGCTTGCTCATTGACTCTTTCCTTAAGTTTGGTAATAAATCTAAGGTTATGTGACGTTTTCATATCTTAAAACATTATTCCCTTGATCTATGTTGTGAATGACAAGTCCATGATATAGGATCATTGGACAGAAGATAGAGTTTGATCAAAACTCCCAACTGCGTTTTTCACAAACTTGCCTCTACTCTAAGGATCCTTGAATCATAATTACTATCTTTTCGCACAAGTATCAAGTGAATAATGAGAGTTTTACACTATAATCAAGTTGAAGTGTTTTCCTTGATGGTCTACCCACCCTCTCATCTTAGATTGAGTCAAGAAAATGAAAATTAAAAATATGCAAAAGAGGCTTGGCCGCCCACAAACTCCCAAAAATATCAAAATAGTTCTCACCCAAGCCTATAAAACTAGAATATAGAGAATAAAATAATGAGTGTGAAAAGAATAAATGAGTGTTGTTTTATCTTTTAGGAGAGTTGAGGATGGTGCCTAGTTGGCATATGATTGCGCTCATAAATGCAGGTATGTCATGCCTGGTAGTGCCACCCTAAAGCTCATTAGATAGTCACTAGGAACCCCTAGGGGACCTATGAGATCATCCCAGTAGCAGGGTTGGTTCGAGCACAATACAAGGAGTTCGTCTCACTACTTTGGGCCAAATGGCTCAGACTGCAGGGACTGTTGCTCGTTACATGGACCAACGAGAACACCCAAAGACCTGAGTGTACATGGATGACTCTAGGACTCTAACACCAAAAGACTAGAAACACATCCCACCTTTAACAACTACTATTCTTACTTCCGCTCTTCCTCTTTGTGCACATCACCTAAAAGATGTGGAAACCTATGGGGTGAGACCAAACATCCCAACGAACATTTATTAAAGCACAAATTCATAAGCAACTAGATAAAAGTACTTAGCAGGTTTAGCAGATTCAACTAAATGATATGTATCTAACAGTTAAAGCAGATTAAGCAAAACTAGGCAATTACCACTGAGCAGTAGAACAAATAATATTCTAAGAAGGAATATGAAGAACATGTATAACAGTTGAATTCTCTTACCATCTTATAATTCAAGAAATTAGTAAAAAGATAAGGCAAAGGGATCAACCAATGTTATTTGCATTCATCCATAGGAAAGTACACTATATGGCTATATTACGTCTTTTATTATTATTGTCCTAAGGATTTGAGTCGTACCACCCAAATCCAATCGAACACTACTAAGTCAAAATTGGTGCCATATAAGGTCAATGGAAGATCCAGAATCCATGACCTCCCCAAACCTCTTGGTCAACACATGAGAAAACACCACAGAGACATATCACTCAACTACAACAGTGACATATAGTCAAGCTCATGGATTGGCACATGCATGGAAATCCACATATATAATCACACATAGCCCACCTTGGTACTAGTAATGACGCTAGAAGAATTGGCTCATGCGTGGCTGTTCTAAAAAAGAAGGATTGGCTCACTCATGGCCATCCATATCACTAGGAGAGCAACTCATGCATGGCTAACTCACATCCCCTATAATTGTGCACGCATGGAGATACTCGACTTGCACCCCTGCATTCAATCACCAAACTCTATGTACACCATCTACCACTTTCTTGGAGCATATTAGGTTGTGGAACATGATAGAGTTGATTAAATAATCATGTAAACAACACTATGCATACAATTCATTACTTTCTCTCTCATACATGTGTCGATTATATAATCATGTATGTGTCTCGACCACCCACAATACCTGTGTCTCGACCACCTTTACCCAAGGTGTCTCGACCACAACAAACAAAGACTGTCTTGACCCAAAACCAAAGGTTGTCTTGACCAAAACTAGGGAATGTCATGACCAAAACTACATCAAGGTCAAGATCAACACAAGACATGTGTCTCAACTGAAACTAAAACACATGTCTCGACCCAAAACATCAGCAACATCTCGACCAAAACACCAAGCACCATAGTGTCTTGACCCAAATAGAAAACATGGTGTATCGAACTCTATGGTCATGCTACCACCGAGGAAAAAAACCACCATCAAAACAGGGATGAACCTTGACCAAAATAGAAGGTAAACACGTCCAAAATAGAAGATGATCATCAAAGAAAACCACCATCAACTAGGACAAAAACTTCTCATAAATTGGTCATAAAAAACCCTAAAGCATGCACCATTAGAATCACCATGAAAGAACCTCATACAAAAGAGATAAACCATGTTTAACACCTCCAAAATAGAACTTAAACTCCATGATACATCAAGGTACACGATCCTCATGCATGCACACAAAACCAAGGCCAAAAAGGTAGGGAGAAAGCCATTCTCACACCACCATCACAAAAACGGGTACCATACATTAGGGTTTCAGGTTCTAAGAAATCAACCATGATAAACACCATCATTTAGGATCTAGATCATGATATCATCTACTAGAATATTAGGGGTACATTTTAGAGAGAGAAACAACAACATGCACACAAAGAAAAGTGTTATAATAGAGAGGGTAGAGAGTTATATAACCTACCTTAGGGAAGATCAAGTCCAAGGATCACAAGCTCCAAGAACACGATCACCAAGGATGATGAAGATCCACCAAAGGCTCCACTTTCAGCCATGAGATCACCTAAAAAAGGAGAAGGTACCAAGATCAAAGGTTTCTCAAGAAAAGAGGACAAGAAACCCTGGGCCGAACTAAAAGAAGGAAGGAGAAAGAGAGAAGAAACTTCCTATCACTTGGGTACTACCTTGTCAAAACATGGTCTATGACCCTTGTGATGAGCAGTTTCCCCCCAAAACGACCATCATGGATGAGAAGAAGATGGGGTAGAAGATCCAAGGAAAAATTCTCAAGAGAGAGACATACACTTACAAGGTTGAAGATGAGCAAGAGTCACCACATGTAAGGGATCTTGGTCACCAAATATCCAATGACGAGCTTAGTCCAAAAGGTTCACTTGCATGGAGAGAAAAGGGTTTATATAACAACAGAGTAGAGGAGGGTTAGGGGTGATGTGTCAACATATAAAGACATCAAAAGGACACTTTTCCACCCAAGAAACCAACATGCAACCACTTAAACCTTGTATGCATGAGATGGTGATACAACCTATGTTGGGTCTCGACCAATTAGGTCCTCAACATGTTGGTTTTGGTTGCAACACCTCAAGGAGGTTGAAACAAACGCAACATGCACATCCTGGTCGAGACAAAAGGGTCACCAAGACACCAAGGTCAAAACACACCACTAAAGAAAAACTGTCTCGACCCAAAACACCGCAAGACCATAAAGGTCAAGACAAAACATCCCAAGGGAGGTGTCTCATTTGAGACACCCACAAGGCACCCCCTTCAAGGTTGAGACAAGGGTCAAAGAACTCAACAAAGTACACATGGTTGACACACTCAAAACCCTAGAAACCTTAATCACCTATATGGGTGCCACCACTCATGAAAGGCTAAAATAAAGCACCCCAAAGCATCAAACTCTCCCTCATGAAGCCAAGAAAGAGAAGGACCACATTAGGTGTGGAAAATTTCAAGATAACCCTCTCAAATGGGTAAATTGCAATTTGACCGAAAACAACAACATAAAGCACAAACATCATCCAAACAAGATCAAACTAGAGACTTAAGCTCTCCACAAGCTCTAATAACATCTCAAAGGACTAGAGAAAGGTTCTATCACTTAATGAAGCCAAGAAAATAGGGTTAACCCAAAACACATGTCAAGGGTCTTACACCAATGTATATAATAAATGTTTGAAGCTCTCTCAAAATGAAAAAATAAGTAATCATATAAAACTTTTATTCCTCAAGTAGACCCTCTTTCTGGCACACGATAGATTTTACTCAATTAGTAGTTGAAAATGATTTGCTCCCTCAAATAATTGGTAAATGAGGTAATAACACAAAACACTTTTTGAGAATTATTATTTATTCATGAGGTTTTACAAATGTGAATAGTGGTGTCTGAGATGTTGAAAAATTTCCTTAGTGAATCTAATCACTGCAAAGTTGGTCCATTAAGCAAGACTTCCACCTTGTGTTGTTGCTAATTTTTCATTTATTTCATTCTTTTGATAGACTTCATTTAATTTTCAAGAAACTCATGCTTGGTAGGATTTCTTCCAATGTTAACTTCCTCGACATCAAAATCTTCCCAATTCATCTAGAGAAATAGTTTGGAAAAGGAGACAAGAGTAAAATATGCATTGATTTGAAATTACCAATCATTCTACTTCATGTAAGAGATAGAAGTTTTGCATATGTATAAATTCAATGAGTGAAAAATCATACTCTCTTTCAAGAAAAATAATACAGTGTAATAATTAAGATTTATTGTTTTGTCAAAAAAAGTCAACTTTTTATTGAAGGGAACTTAAGGGACCAGACCTCATATGTTTCCTGAATAACCCATGTATACTAAACAATATACGTCTCTGAGTACCTTGCCTTAATCTCTAGATTAAATGTTTTTATTCCCTGACTTGTAAACACTAGGAAATTTATAAAATGTATATGAAAACTACATAATTCATGATTTTTTTGTTTTTCTATCCAATTGCTAATCTTTAATGGTAAAGAAGATAATATTTTGAACATACTAGTATGACATACACAATTAAATCATTATAAGATACATATTCCTAATTAAGTCACATTTCCCCCCTTTGGGGCATAGATAGGACATACTGTGTTTTGTCTCAAGATCAATACTAAATAAAAACATTATAATCTTATAGAAAAGGAATGTTAATGGAAGTTTCCATTAATAAATTCCATCATATGAGTTCAATATGCTAGATTGTGCAAAAAGCATCAAAATTTTCAATTTAGGACAATATACATGTAAAGATTGTATACGATAGTGAAATGATCTGCTTTCTTTCATTTTAGAATAGCAAGCTAATGACAGGAATGTAAACTTTTGAAGTATTTTGACATTTAGCCAAAACCAACATGAAAATCCCACCTTCAAGTCAAATTGTAGGCATTTAGAGAGATTAAGTGAATATATGTTGAAATTGAACCACAAATATTAGTAAACATGGTCTAAATTATTTCACTTAGGGAATAATGTGATTCTAAGAAGAATTATAATGATAACATAGCTCCAAAGCTCCACTTATTAAGCTCCAAATGCCTAAACTTGCACACACTACCTCCAAATACCAACGAAGGTGAAAAGAAAATATTTTAGGAAAGGAGCCTACCTATCCACCATATAAATGAGAAGAGAAAAATAAAACATACATGAATTCAACCTCTACTAGGTTAGGATAGTGACACCAAGCTTAAATATTCTGAAAACTTGTTGAATAAACAAGATACAAGTGGTTCCCTACAAAATCACATTCTACTCAGATATAGATTGGCTCCTATAGCTCTGAAATGATGTAATGGATGTCTAGGGGTCAGTAGAGTTCACACTTTTTGTCACAGAACTGTTCTTACCCCAATCCCAATCCTACTGCCTAGACAGTAGAAAAAGGATTGAAGCGCCCGTCCCTGAGTGGCCCAATAGGATCAATCACACTGGCATATACAATAAGAAATAAATAACTCAAAACTGGATAATTAAAGAACAAACTAACCCAATATGGAGATATACCCGATTTATCTTTGTCATCATAGTGTATGAGTGCGGAAGCGATCATATTCAATATTCCATTTGTAATGCCTAAAATCAAGAAAATCGAGACACAATCATGCAGTTGCACGATACACTATCAAAATCAAGTAAAACAATTTATAAGAAATTAAGTATACTTGGCAGGACTTATATTCAAAAAAAGTAACAAGCAATTTGCAAAACCAACATTTATTTGACAAGTTTTTCAAGCAATTCAACTTTTATTTCGAGTTCCCATTATGCTGTAATTCGAGAAGCATGCTTATATATTTTGTGACTCTATTACCCCAACGTGATGGGGAAGGTCACTAGGCTCCTTCTCACCATAGGAACATAGGAAGCCAATGTACAAGTCCCATCTCCAAATGAGGGGGTTGTTGCACTCAATATCAACATTATCAACATTATCAATATCATCATCATTATCAATATACGGGCAGTCATAATGGGCATGCAATTTATGTTTCATGTTTTTCAAAATATAGTATAGAAAAACAAAAGACTAATCATAGGGAACAATAGCTCATCCAAGTAAATAGCCAAGCATACGGTCAAGAGATACATAAAAGTATCTTAAATATAATCAAGGAGGAGTTATATAATAGCGTACCTTTCACCGAAGATTTCGAGTACAATCAATATTTGAATCAATACGTCAACCCTTCGAGTCAGATCCTAAATCATCAAGATTGGATCAAAGGTCAAGATCATGATGTTAATAAAATCATGTTTTAACATTCGAGATTAGGGTTACATTTTCCTTGGTCAATCTTAGGGTTAGGTGATCCACTTATGATCCATAATATTTCAATATGTCTAACATTATTCAAGTGTCAAGAATATTTCAAGTGTGGATGACCTACTTAGGTTTTCCAGGATCATATATGTAAACCCTAATTTTATGATCTTTATCCAAGTCATTATCAAATTTTAGATCATCATCATGATACTTAGCATCAGTGGTGTTCAAGATTAGATCAAGTTCTGATTAGAATTATGAGTAAATCAAAGATTAACTTTTAGGTCAATAGATCAAGATATGCCATAAGATTTGGATCAATCATATTATCAAGATATCAATAAAATTACCTTCAAGGCATAAGATTAATATACAAAAGTGGTTAAGACAACAAGATTAGATCTAGTCTAGTCAAGTATGACTTCATGTCTCAAGATAATCATCAGAGTAAAGATACAAGGTTTCCAAAGTCTAATTACAACATTGAGTCATTTGATAAACTAAATAAACATGGGATCAAATATAGGGATATCAGTGAGGATCATTTGGAATCAGGTTTCAAAAATATTTTTAAATGAGTTATTGGATTTTTCTGATGAATATTGACTACTTATTTGTAAGTTTTGGAGTTCAGATGCATTTGATACCATTAAAACAAGATCTAGACATTTATATGAATTTCTGAATCGAGAGGAGATATTTACCTTATTTGCAAAAATCGAGGGTCATTGATCCAAGATTGGGTGGCCAAGATCGGGTCACAAGGCTCACTGATAGGATCTGGTGAATCTTCATTTGGACGGTTTATTCATTGATTTCTTGGTTCAGACCTCGGTTCAACAAAGTATTGGACCGAGCCTCCCCCTTCCTGGACCGGCTGGTCTGGGACCTCTTTTCCACACGCAGGAGCTCACTCACGAGGCCAGAAGCCAGACGGAGCACCTTGCTGGCATAAAGGAGGTCTAGGGGCATCGGAGGGTGATGGGAACCCAGAACATGCCACCCATGTCTGTGGGGACCTCACGAACTTGATGGTGGTTTCAAAGAAGGAGGATAGCGGCCAGGAGCAGATCACCCAAGGCAGCCGTGTGCAGTGGCGTTGATCTGGAGCAGAGAGTGACGAGGATAAATAATGGATAAAGGAAGCTGTTTGAGGTTGAGGGAGAGAGTAAAGATGTTCGTTCTAGCAATGTGGGACGTCGGCGCCCCTTAGGGGATCATTTTATAGGCTTAGGGCCTAGGGTTAGGCTAGATCGAGATCTAGATGCAGCCCAGCCACCGGAGTGAGAGAGGATAGAAAGGAACTTGTTTTGGCGATGCAAGGATGCACAAAACCTGATCAAAATAGGGCTTGTTGTATTTGAAATCACGATGCAAATATTTTCATTTGCTTGGTTTTTCAAATAGTGGTCAAGAGCGGGAGATCTCTCATAAAGGTTGCATTCATGCCTCCCCACAATCAGCGGGAGGTTGAAGACAGGTCTGCAGCCACTGGATCGATATGTGATCCGTGAGACGTAGATCCAAGGGCTGTGAGTCAGCTCAGATCCTTGCCTTGCATCGCTGACATGGAAAAAGAGTAAATAAAAAGGCAAACCAAGGGATTTTTAGCACATAACTTCAAAAATTCATAGAAAATCGTAGGAATGTACAAATGACCTCAAATTTGGACCGAAGCTTCAAAATAAAGTGAAGAATATCTAGAAAATGTTTGAGAATCAAAAGACAAAGTTTGATTGGCCAATTTGATTCTTTGGATAAAGTGATGATTGAATCCAATTTGATGTGTTATAATGTGTATAAAATCCACATTGTTCACCATATCTTGGATTTGAGTCTCAATAATTATTAGGAAGACAAGAAAAATAATTTTGGACCATTAATGGATATAATGAGGGCAAAAATGTAATTACTTTATTATAATGCTAACATCCACTTTGTCACACTTTTATCAGGGAGTTTGAATGAAATTCAAAAACTTACCTAAAAAAAAACATGTTAGTAATTAGATAGGTTTCTTTGATCTAATATAGCCTATAAAGATATCCCTTCAACCTTCTTTTGACCTTTAATATTCATTAAAGACCATACAACTTAATTTGATCTCAAAAGCCACACAACAACAATGACCCAACTCATTCCTTCTTTGATCACCCACACCAATCAAAAGGATCTGATCTAGTCCTCATTGACTTCTCACAGTCATATATGTGACCCAACTTATGTCTACTTACCTTGAAGTGGTTATCCATTTATCATATGGTCATAGAGATTGACGCCAATAACCTACTTTTTATGAAGTCAACAAATTTCAAATTTCATTGAACCAAAATATAATAATAACATCAAGAAATCATACAAAACATATATTTAAACATTATTTACAATATTTTTTTCACTAATTTAAGTAATCCATAATAAATTATATTATCAAATGTAAATTCCAATGATCAACCATAACACAATCATAAAGGATGGTCAGTAGGTCTGATGCAATACTAAACCCAAAATATCTAATTACAAATGATAAAACACAAGAAAAGAAAATAATTAACCTCAAAAGCTCTCATTTCAAATGAACAAAAATACAAGAAAAGCCAAATGCTAACCATGAAAGCTCTATCTGGGTAGTCTTAGTCACAATATAATCACTTGCACGACTCAAAATCCATACATTAGGCTTTAGGAAGAGACTTGATGCTCCGATGGCATTGAGAGCATTTGATATTTGTAAAGCTCTAGTTGGCATAATCTTTTTAAGAATCTACAAGCACACAGGCTTGGTATGTAATAGAGTAGGAAACTCAGAGATCGATACATACGAAGAGGGAGGGCATTGAAGCTAGGTTACTTCTTTTAATTACCCTAGTGCGGGGGTCAGGGTTTCAATGATTCAAAGTTGTTGAGGTTGATTAAAATGAGGGTCAAACAAATAAGAAAGACAAGATTAAAATCTAGATTACTTATATCAAGAGAGAAATTGACACTACACTTAGCAAAAGGAAAAATGACATGAACTAGTTAAAAAGAACAACTACACTAAACTAGTAAGAGAAATCTGAATTATCAATTAGACAAAGAATTTGACTAAAATAAGTCAACTAAGACTAAGCAAGCACTAGCCAATCAACCAACTAGACTAACTACAATTAATCTTAAGCAACCTTAACAAAAAATTTACCATTCACTAAGTAATTAACACAAAGTATGCAAGAAAGTGAGCTAAGCTAAATGGCACCAAGAAACTAGGGTCATAATAAATTGATTAAAATATTGGGCCATTTGGGGGTATTGTATCTAATAACCATGATAGGGTCATATTCATGTAGATACACACAACAAGTATGCTAGTAAACCAAACAGCTAGGTGCAATGCAATTAGAAAATCCTGTTCTACTATTTGTCCATGAATGGAATAAGGTGTGTGCATGGGAACTAGTCCCTATCTCCTCCTATCTACATGTACAAGACTCAATTGACTAAGGACTATGTAGACTCCATCACTCTAATCTAAGTTTCTAGGAGTGACTCTCCTATTGAACTTGGTAATGAGGAGTGATTTGGAGTGTAGGAGACATGTCTTTCACCTCCTGCTACCCTACTACAAGATAATGGGATACATACATTATATTGCATACATGATAGATCCAATTGTGAATGCATATGGAATCTTACTCTTTTTTTCCCATTAACCCCGAGAAATTGAATACAAGGTTCTTGAGAGATTAATCCCATAAAACATGGACATATTTTCTCTCATTGAATCCTTCATGTTGAACCCTTTCAACATTTTGCCAATATATGTGTTCTTGCTTAGGTCAAGAAGCTTTCCAGATTTATCTCTATAGATCTCAAATTCCTATCACATAGGATGCTTCACCTAAACCCTTCAAAGAGAAAGTACTTTCCAAGACATGTTTTGATACTTATAGTATAAGGATGTTATTCCCCATCATTATATGGAATATAAATTTGCTCTAACTAAATCTTTTATAATAAAAATTTCCATCTTCACTTTGAATAAAGTCAAACTCTTTGACTATCTTGTCAAATTGAAGATTTTAGCTCTAAGATGCTTGCATCAATCTCATTGATTGGCCTTTGTAGCTTACATACTTTATTTGCATTAAGGGGGTTATAAAACCTCTAGGTTATGTCATTTACACATCCTATTAACTATTCTGATTAAGGAATGTGGTTTTAATATCCATATGCCAACACTAGTACATATACCACTTTTAACGTCGGCTAAAATGGGCTTTTTACGTCAGTTTTCAAGTGACACCCAAGTGGATGACACTAAAGGCAAAATCATACAACGTCAGTTCTGGAATCAATGACATAGATCCGGCCCCGATTGCAACTAAAAAAAGAAATGACACCATTAGGACCATAGTCATCAGTTATGTCATAGAAAACTGATGCCTATCTCCATATCTAAAAAAAACTAGTATAGTCGTCAGTTTTTTGGTAGGAAATCGAGTTTATCTCCCTGCTCGAACAAAAAATTGGCCCAGGTTAGAGCATACCTGTCGTTTACCTATATTTAACTGACGCTGTTGACATTGGGTGATAGTTTTTTTAATTAATCGATGACTATGTATTGTTTTTTTATAATTAGCTTGCATGCCTACTGTCTGACTGATCTGTAGGATGTAGATGCTGCAGTTCAATTCTGAACTGTAAGTTTACAACATCCTTTGATTTCAGCTAACAACATGCCACAAACATGTAATAACAAGAGGATCAAGATTATATATACATCATGTGTTTCACACACATGTATAGACACAATAAATTCATTCATATGATTCACACACATGTAGAGACCTATAGTTTCATTCATTTCTCCATTTTTACATTCACACACATGTAGAAACCTACATTTCCATTCCTTCATTTCTTTTCACATTCACACACATGTAGAATCACATTCATTCATTCATCTTCACATTCACACACATGTATATAGATCAAATTTCAATAAGACAATTCAAAAAAGTCATTCACACATGTACATATAAGCTTGTCTTTCAAAGTTTAGAAATATCATCAAATATTGAAATAATTATGACATCAAAGTTTAGAAATGTCAGTCTCTATCATCATCACTACATGAATTATAATAAAAAATTGCCTCCATTTCAAAGGCTTTTGCCCATTGTTCTCTTATGTCATTTATTGTTTTGTCATATAGGGATCACGTACATCTAATAACTTTCCCCTATAATGAAGTCACTAGTTTTAAACACCTGAAATGAGAATGATATATATATATATATATATATATATATATATATATATATATATGATATTTTCACATTATCTAATGAGACTATACTTATATATGATGATCCAGACTATATAATACACGTAGTATGTTTTCAATTTCTTTTGTTGCATATCTGACACTTAGGTCCGTATACGCATCACATAATATCTGCATGCCCAACCATTGTCTTGTATCACACACTATAAATTTTAACATACAAAATGTTAATAAATAAATATAAGCATAGTTCACATAAATAATATATGCATTGGAGTTAGGAAACTACTTTTTCATTCTCCTAGACTAACGATTTCTTTTTCTTGCACATGTCTCCTCTAGCTTTTTTGAAATCTTTTAAAGCCCTACACGTTAATATAACACATTAAATTGCATTACTAAATAGTAATGTAATAATAGATGTTAACGAATATAAATATAAAAAATTTCTCACGTAAATAACGACCTTTTTTATTATGTGTCCCAAACTATCTAATTCCTTCCCCTCAAGGTCTAGATAATAAACAATCAATGTCTTGGGGATAACAACTAGTAACTCCCAATGCTTACAACTAGAGATAAGAAAGTTAAAATATATAACTCAAAATCCACAATAAAATGTAATTTTCTTAAGTCCAAATAATAAGCAAAGTAAGCTTACTCAACATTGAATGGATCTATTATCATGCTCTTCTTTACTTTACCAAAATATTTAAAAGCGATAGAGCAATATAAGGTGACTGATGAATGGTCTTTATGTACACGACTAATCAAGGATGGAATTAGAAATCCCACATGGGTAAATGAAAATTTTGTACAGATCCTATGTAAGTGGCTGTAAAACATATATATTACGTATGCATTAATATATATGAAAATAGATCATCGTATATAAAATAAGGTATATAGATATATAAACAATATCTCACCATATCCATAGTTCTATCATAGATGTATTCAGCCAAGCATAAGTAAATCACTCCAGAATATCTTGTATAAATATATTATTATCGTATGATTGGCCTGCAACCTCCTCCTTAATAGAAACAATCATAGGACAATTTTTAGGATGCTCGCCTATCCATATTGCCATACCCCTGCATTGAGGACCTAATGAGTCATATAGGTCCTTTGCAAGCCAACTAGGTACTTCAGGAAGAGGTGGAGGTGGAGGAGGATGAACTATAGAGGGTTTCTTCCCTTTGTCCTATATATATAATTTCATATCAATTGTCATGTAAATACATATATACAAATTAACGTAATGCAAATTTACCATACATGATCAATATAGATGACATCCATTTTGGGCCACAAGACCACTCTTCCTTTTGCTTCACCAAGCATGTCAGCATCTGGGTGGGCATATGGCAATGGATACTACCTCTAAATAACAAACACAAGCCTCGGGCTCACACAAACCACACCATCAGGTACTGGAGTGACATGAATTGTGTGCCCTAGAAAGCATGGGTAAGCCTCACCCTCTACAATGATGAATTCTTTCAATTTTAGATGGAATGGCTTCAACCCCTACAAATTCACACAAAGTATGTTATATATATAAATAAACGTATCATCTTGAAAAGTCTAGCTACTATGTCACTTAAATACTTACAACAGACGTGCTAGGTGGTGGATCTACATGATTACTCCCAACCACCTCTACAGGATCACTCTCAACCACCTCTATAGAAGGGGAAGAGCGGTACACCATAGGTACTGTCAGAGTGGTAGACTGAGATTCATGCCACTTGCTCAATGCTTCATGGACTCTCTTATCAACTATCTCATCTACCTATATATGGTCAAAAGAAACTCTTTTGGATTCATGAATTCCCTTTCCAATAACATTCTAAAAAAAGAATATGTTACCTTAACTTTTGAAATTCCCCCATTTTGGACATGTCTGCGTTGTGATGGCCCAAAGAATGCTCTTAGGCCCACTCCAACCCTTGCAACCCTAACACATCTAGGATGCTCTAGGTTACTGAGAGCAACTGTCAATTCATCCCTTGTGCCATCAAGGATGAATGATCCTTTCTTCCTCTACTCGTGAAGCTCCCACTAATCATCATCAAAAAAAAAATTGGTAAGTAAACACACCAATCATCAATACTAATTGCTCTGATAGTTGAATTACCATTTTTGTAGCCACCTCGTGGTTATCTCCTTTTTTGTTTTGCCTCCCAACTATTCACACATCATGGAGATGCAGAGGTGCGAGAGTAATAGTAGAGGACTCACCAGTCTCAGTATTAGGAGCAATAGGCCACTGAACGAAAGAAGTATGTAGTTTTTGGTGAAGAGCTGCATAGCCACCTGGACCCATCGAGTGGTCATGCACATTCAGTGCACGCCTTTCTCTTTGAGCATCGCTCATACCCTTGTTAGTAATCACATTGAATTGGTTAGTAACAATCAAGGTGAACCGTGAATAGGTGAATTCATAAGAATGTATATAAATTGAATTGGGAGTGATGCTTAATACCTTGAATTCATCAAAATTTCTCCTGGCAACAAATGCCTTCCACTCAACTGGTTCCAAGTAGTTCCATTGCTCAAGGGCTAACTTGTTCCTCCCACCAACATCTCATATGTATTGTAGGTTGAGAGTTGTCCTATAGTTCCTTAGGACCCTCCCATAACATTGCATTACCTTTTTACGATGTAGGCTTTCATCCAATTCAAATATACTCTACAAAATTTTATATATTTAATATAGTATTTAAAAAATAGAATTGTAAATAACTTTATAAATGGAATTGCAAATGATAATATCTCACACATAGTTCTTTCCATACTAAGTCTTTCTTCCCTTTAGGAATTGTATGCCAAGATTCTACATTTACACCACAACAATTGCGAGTAAGAACCCCAAGATATGAAACAAACAAGCTATGGTAGACCCCAACTAGATTTCCTGCATGATCAAAATCCACAACCAATTTTGGTCCATTGCCCCTTTGTTGTAGTAACTTGTTCATCATAGTGATGCCCCTGATTTTTTTTAATTTTTTTTTTCTTCTCATCAAGTGCCACAAGGTTTTCAAGGGGTACATCATCAACCTAAAAATTGACAAAAAAAAAATATAGGATATGACTAATAAATGGACATATATATAACTAGATATAGGATATATTGTAAAACTTACATTGTGAGGCGGTGCCTCACCCTCATGGTAATCATCATCACGATCATCATACTCATGGTCAGCCTTCTGAAAGTGTCACACAAAAAAAAATCAAACATGTAACATACAAAAAAATTTAACATCTAACATTTAACATTTAAAAAAAATAAAATCATGCCTCAAATATTGAGATCTTTTATCAATTAACATTCCTTCGGTGTGATCTCCATGCACATATAAGTCATCTTTAGCTTCAATATTTGGTGTTGGCAACTCAACTGAGAATGAACTTGAGTTATCATACTTATCATAGTAGTCTTCTTCATATATAGGATCTTCAATGAACTATCTTTTACCATGAAGAACAACCGACCATTTTTCATTTGTAGGATCATCGATATAAAATACTTGTTTCGCCTGTGATGCCAATATGAATGTTTCACCCTTCTCGCCAATCTTTTCAAAATTCACTAATGTGAAACCCAATTCATCCACTATAACACCTTTGGTGTTATCAACCCAATTACACTTAAAGAGAGGAATTCTAAAATCTATGTAGTAAAACTCCCATATGTCTTCAATGACACCGTAATATGACATTTTAGCTTCATGTGGACTCTTATCTTTCACACTAGAAAAAAATAATGAAGATGCTTGAAGGGTGACCCCACTGTTTTGGACGATGCTCTTATCATCTTGATGCGTTGTGTAATATGAGAACCCATTTATGTCAAATCCTTCATAAGACATAACATTCATTTTTGGTTTAAATGGGAGGCATTAGATATATTCAGCAATATTATTTGGTGTTTGAGATAGTTGATGTAAGACTTTATCTTCAAACTACTTAATAAATGTCTTGTTATGCTCTCTAGAAAGCCACATTGGATTGACTCGAGGATATTGTTTCTTGATGAAATTGGTATGTTCTGTGGTATAAACACTCAGTTCTCAATGTTATGTAAAATATACAAGTGAGCTTGTTCCAACAGCCCATGGCTGATTACTTTCATCCTTGATCTTATAATCCCTTTGCCATAATATGTTGGCTAAATGGACATCATTTAAATCCCTTTGTTTTGATAATGACAAAAATTTCATTCTTGTCGATCTAATGTGCTACTTGAATGTTGCAGGAATAAGGTGGATGACAAATATTTGGAAGATCTATATGCTAAATTGCTTTAATTTCATGAATGTAATCAATTGTGAAACTTGTACAAATATATAATGTAAAAGTACTTAGACATCATGTAAATCAAGCGTTAGATCTTCCCTAGCCAATCAATACACTTAGATAGGTCATCCACTTCAATAGTGTCAAATATTTACACTCATACATACACTTAGCACTTCATTTAAAACATTGAAACATGGTTAATATCGGTCGACAAACTCCTCGACCGAGACACTCTCGGTCGACAAACTCCTCGATCGAGAGAGACCCAAGTAGCCGTTAGACACAGCAGACAAGGTAGTTGGCAGTTGGAGATGAACGTTGTATACACTTGCTCCAGACAATCTTTCGGTCGACAAGTCCTCGACCGAGAAGGACTCTCGGTCGACAATTCTTTGACCGAGATGTGTTCTGTCTACAACTTTCAGAATTAATTAACTAGCTGTTGCTAAAGCAACTAAAGTATACCTAACGGCTAGTTAAGCACTTGGAACCCCCTAGAAAGTGTCTAGAACGTCCTTAAGCACTTGTAGGTCATTCCTATAAATAGGACATGCCTTAGGACACCTAAACTCACTCACATACACTTGTGATATACTTGAGCTTACACTTGCAATTGGGAATCTATTTTGAGCAATTGAGCAACACTAGCATTGGCTACTCATTCCCTTGCTCCAAATTCATGTCCTATAGGCTAGCATCTCCTATCCACTAAATCTACACTTCAATATTCACTGGTTAGGAGATCTAAACGCTTGATATAGGCAAATCAAGCCTTGCGCTTCAAAGTGGTAATTGTAATTTCCATTTCCTTTCTTGTTCACTCTTATTGCTTGTACTCTCCTTGCTACTCCTAGGGTTGGAGGCTGCGGATTGGAGAGGGTTTTAATCTTCTTGGTGAAGAAGGAGGCTTTGGACTACTTCTAGAAGGCTGTTGCAACGGGAGGCTACTTCAAGAGGAAGGCTACTTCAAGGGGGAGCTTGAAGTTACTTCAAGAAGGCTGCTTCAAAGTTGGTGCAACTACTTCAAGGTGAAGGATGTCCAAAGGGTGTAGAAAGTATTGTAATTTTATGTAAATTCCTTGAGAGGTAATAAAATTTAATACTTTCAAAATCCCGGTTGGGTAAGCAACCGTGTAGTGGATTGACTGCCTTAGTATTTGCTAAGGTTGGAACCACTATAAACACCTAGTCTCCTTCTTATTATTTCAATTGTGGTTGTTTGAGTTAAATTATATTAAAATTATCATAAAACCCTATTCACCCCCCTCTAGTGGTTTTTCAATTGGTATCAGAGCAGGCTTCAAGGAGCTCTAATCGAGTCTTGAAGAATGGGTGACAGGTTGCTCAACAACCTCAACTTGGAAGGAACGCTTGTGGCTAGACCTCCAACATTTGATGGTACTAACTACACCTACTGGAAGAGGAGAATGCAATTTTACTTCCAAGGGATCAGTTGGGATTTATGGAGGATGGAGTTAACTCCTTATGAACTTCCCCAAGCGGAGTATGCAGCTTGGGATACTAATACGGCAAAGTCTTCCCAAATGAATGCAAAGACTGTAAGTATACTTTATTGCTCAATTTCTGTTGGTGAGTTCAATAGAATATCAAATTGTGAAATGGTTTATGAAATATGGCATAGACTTTCTATAACATATGAAGGAACTGTTCAAGTTAAGAATTCTAAAATCGGAATGCTTAAACAGAAATTTGAGCAATTTTGTATGGATCAAAATGAATCTATTAGTGAAATGTATGCAAAATTTGCTTCTATTGTAAATGGTTTGAATGCTTTAGGCAAAGTAATCGCTGAAGAAGATCAAGTATCAAAAATCCTGAGGTCTCTTCCTCCCAAGTACAAGCCCAAAGTGACAGCCATTGAAGAAGCAAATGACCTCACCTGACTAAGGATGGAACAACTTATTGGCAACCTAGAAGCACATGAGGCAACCTTGGAGGAAGAGGAATGACGAGAACGTGAACAACAACAAGGAAGAAAGAAAGATGTGGCTCTAAAAGCTTCAAAAATCATCACGCCGGAAAGTGATGAAACAAGTGAAGAAGAAGGAGAAGAAGCCTTAATTGTCAATGGTAAGAAATATAAAACATTTAGATCTAACAAAATTTCTAGTTCTTCTTCTTCCCCTCCTAGGTGTTTTGAGTGTGGAAAGAAAGGACATCTCAACAATGAATGCCCTAAGACTAAGAAAGGAAAGAAAAGTTCACATAAAAACAAGGGAGAAAAAGCTTATAAAGCTGCATGGGATGAATCAAGTGAGAGTGAAAGTGGAGAAGAGAAAGTGGAATGTCTTATGGAAAAAGAAGATGATGAAGATTCCCAAGAGGTAAGCCTTCTTGATTTGCCTAAAGAAGATCTAATTGCTAGTCTACAAGAAACTCATGACAAATATGTTGACTGCAAAAAGAAACTAAAGAAGGTCACCAAAACAAATGAGGAATTACATGCTAGATTAAATGATCTTTCTTCTGAAAAGAATAATATTGATCTTGAAAATTTATCTTTAAAAACATCTTTAAATGATTGCAACATCAAGTTACTTACTCTAGAAACAAATCATGATATTCTTTCTCAAGAAAAGGTTGATTCGCTTGCTAAACTAAACAATTTTCAGACTCAACCTATTCTATGTAATCATCTAGATTATGATAATGTTGTAAAAGAAAGAAACTCTCTATTATCTGATTTAGAACAAGCAAGGATAGATATAAATAAAAAGATGAATGAAATTGCTAAGCTACAAAGAGAAATAAATGTCTTAAAGGGAAATGATATTCTTGATAATATTTTGAAAACTTCCTATAGTTATAATGGAAGAAGAGGATTAGGATATGATCCAAAAAGAAAACTCTATCAACCAAACAGAGCTAAAGCATCCAAGACTAAGATCATGTTTGTACCTAAGAACACAATTCCTACAAAGAGAAATGAAATTGACTCTATTTCTTGTCATTTTTGTCTACGTCTTGGACATTACTCCTTTTCATGTCCTTATAAGAAGAAGGATTCTGAATTAGTTTGGGTTTCCAAACTTCAAACTTAGAAGAATTGGATGTAATTTAGTTGAGATATGATCTATGCTTATTCTTGAAAATCATAATGCCCTATCTCAACTAAACAAACAGTTTCATGTATTGTGTTAATTTCAGAACTGATATAAATAAATTACTGAAACAGGAACATATTCGGTCGAAAAACAGTTCGACCGAGATACCCTAGGCCGAGAAACACTTCGATCGAGCAAGTGCCTGTGACAAATCAAAATCTGCAGCAAAGATCTAGTAAAACAACAACCATTCCGTTCGAGAAATGATCGATCAGATCAAAAATCGATCGAAAAATGGTCGACCAAATAGACTTCTGATTCTATTCAGTTTTTAATCTGTAAAACAGCAACTTTCTCGATCGACAAATTGGTCGACCGAGACACATGTCGGTCGAACTTTTGTCGACCGAATGAAGTTCTGATAAGCTTTCTTTGTTCAGTTTGTAATTAAATGTACCTAACCATAATGGACCATCACATGGGTACCAAAACCTACATTTTAATGCAAGATTGGGTGGTCGACAGTGGATGTTCCAAACACATGACAGGAAACAAGGATGTGTTTCAAACTTTTAAGGAAAAGAAGAGTGGAACAATCACTTTTGGAGACAATGATAAAGGTAAAATTGTTGGAATAGGTAACATTGGTAGAAATCTTGAAATAAAAAATGTTTTACTTGTTGACGGTTTGCACCATAATTTAATAAGTGTTAGTCAATTATGTGATAGTGGATATGATCTTTTATTCAACAAAAATTGTTGCAAGCTACTAATAGAAAATACTACAAATGTTGTTTATGAAGGAAAAATAGTTGGAAATCTTTATATTCTTAGACCTAACTCTATGAAATATGTAGTTGGAAAATGCTTACTTGCAAATGAAAATTCTTTACAACTATGGCATAAAAAATTGGGTCATGCTAGTTCACATGTTATCAAAAAGCTAGTTAAATATGATCTTGTTCGTGGTTTACCTAATTTATCTTTTGATCAAGTTGAAAATTGTGAACCATGCACTTTGGGTAAACAAACAAAAACCTCATTTAAATCCAAAAATGTACTTAGCACCTGTAGATCCCTAGAACTCATTCATATGGATTTATTTGGACCTATGCGGACACAATCTATTGGTGGAAAAAGATATTGTTTTGTTATTGTTGATGATTATAGTAGATATACATGGGTACATTTTCTTGCAAACAAAGATGACACTATTCAAGTTTTTATAAAATTTTGTTCCAAGATTGAAAATCTATTACAAAACAAAATATGTACAATTAGGAGTGATCATGGTGGAGAATTTGAGAACCATTTATTTGAAGAATTTTGCACATCTCAAGGCTACACTCACAACTTTTCTGCTCCATGCACTCCACAACAAAATGGCATAGTTGAAAGGAAAAATAAATCACTACAAGAAATGGCTAGAACTATGATGCTCAAACATAATACACCTAAAACATTTTGGGCTGAAGCAGTAAACACAACATGCTATGTGTTAAATAGAGTAACTGTTCATTCTTATTTGAAGAAAACACCATATGAAATCATATATACTAAGAAACCTAGGGTTGACTATTTTCATACTTTGGGATCAACATTCTATATTTTAAACAGTAAAGAGGATAGAGACAAGTTTGACTCTAAATCACATAAATCCTTCTTCTTGGTATATTCTACCTCTAGCAAAGCATTTAGAGTCTACAACACTGTTTCTAGAAAAGTTGAGGAATCCATTCACATCTCTTTTCATGAGGAGCCAAAATCTGAAAATCTTGACATAGTTGATCTCACTCATAAATTCGAAAACTTATCCATACCAAATGATAGTGACAAAAATACTACCAATAATGACCAAGTTGAGACACAATCTGTTCCTAGACTCATTAAAGATCATCCTCAAGAATTGATCATTGGAAATCCGAATGATAAAGTCAAAACTCGTTATTCTTTTAAAGATGTTGCAAACATGGCTTTTGTTTCTATAATTGAACCTAAGAAGGTGTCTGAAGCTCTTAAAGATGACTATTGGATAATAGCAATGCAAGAAGAATTAAACCAATTCACTAAAAATGATGTATGTGACTTAGTTCCTAGACCACAAGATAAAACTATTATTGGAACTAAATGGGTTTTTAGGAATAAGTTAAATGAGGCAGGGGAAGTAATAAGAAATAAAGCCAGGTTAGTAGCACAAGGATATAATCAACAAGAAGGGATAGATTTTGATGAAACTTATGCACCTGTAGCAAGACTTGAAGCTATTAGAATGCTACTAGCTATAGCTGCGTACAAAAACATCAAATTTTACCAAATGGATGTAAAAAGTGCATTTCTAAATGGAATAATTCAAGAAGAAGTGTATGTTGCCCAACCACCTGGTTTTGAAATACCAGAAAAAGGAGACTATGTCTACAAACTTAAGAAAGCACTTTATGGATTAAAACAAGCACCTAGGAATTGGTATGAAAGGCTCAAGACCTATCTTTTTGATAATGATTTTTCTATTAGAAATTCAGATTCTACTTTATTTATCAAAACACACACATCTGATTTTTTAGTTGTTCAAATATATGTTGATGATATTATTTTTGGTGCTTCAAATGAATCATTGTGCACACAATTCAGTGATATTATGCAACAAGAATTTGAAATGAGCCTCATGGGTGAACTAACTTTCTTTCTTGGTTTTCAAATTAAACAAACACCTGCCGAGATTTTTATAAGCCAAGAAAAGTATACCAAAGAACTCTTAAAATGTTTTGGGATGGACCAGTGCAAACACTACTCCAATGGCTACCTCCACTAAAATTGATAAGGATGAAAATGGGGAACCTATTGATGATTCTCTATATAGATCCATGATTGGTAGTTTGCTTTACTTAACTGCTTCTAGACCGGACATCATGTTTTCAGTTGGTCTTTGTGCTCGATTTCAATCACAACCTATGCATTCTCATTTTCAAGCTGTTAAATGGATTTTCCGACACTTAGTCGGCACCACATGTTATGGTTTATGGTATCCTAAAGGACAATCCTTGGATTTTAAAGCTTATACTAATGCCGACTATGCTGGTTGTCGAATTGATCGCAAGAGCACTAGTGGTAGTTGTTTCTTGTTAGGAAGAGCCTTAGTATCTTGGTTTAGCAAAAAAAAAATACAGTTGCCCTCTCTACAACTAAAGCTGAATATATGGCAGCCGGATCTTGTTGTGCTCAAGTGCTCTATATGCAACAAGTGTTAAACGATTATGGTTTTACTTTTTCAACCACACCTATCTTTTGTGAAAACACAAGTGCTATAAACTTAGCACATAATCCCATTCTCCATAGCCGAGCTAAACATATTGAAATCCATCATCACTTTTTACGGGATCATATCTCTAAGAATCATGTATCCCTTCATCATGTTGATACAGAAGATCAATTGGCTGATATTTTCACAAAACCGCTTCCACTAGACCAATTTAACAAAATAAGGAAGCAACTACTCATTACTCCCTTAGAGGATGTTTTCTTTGATATTTGTGCCTCTTAAAAATGGTTTTAATCGTGTTATTTTTTGGCTTTCAAATGGACATCTTTTTCAAAAGATTTGATTGCTATCCTTTTAATGGGGATATAAAATTAAGGGGGAGTTTTTCTATTTTTAACGAATATCTTTTTGAAATGACAAAGGGGGAGAAATATATGTAAATCTTAAAATGGTAACCTTGAAAACTCAATCAATGAGTTTCATAAATCTCTTGGCTTTACATTAAAAGTTGCTATATTTCCTAAAGAATTGGATTTTATGTTCCATACTTCTTTGGGAATAATAAGAACACATTTCATAAATAAGAGAAGAAATTGACAAAGTAAATCTCAGGTATGAAACTCAACTCATTTTAAAGACTAGTTGATTTATATTTTGGAAATGTTTGTCATCTTCAAAAAGGGGGAAATTGTTGGCTAAATGGACATCATTTAAATCCCTTTGTTTTGATAATGACAAACATTTCATTCTTGTCGATCGAACGTGCTACTGGAGTGTTGCAGAAATAAGGTGGATGAAAAATATTTTGAAGATCTATATGCTAAATTGCTTTAATTTCATGAATGTAATCAATTGTAAAACTTGTACAAATATATAATGTACAAGTACTTAGACATCATGTAAATCAAGCGTTAGATCTTCCCTAGCCAATCACTACACTTAGATAGGTCATCCCCTTCAATAGTGTCACATATGCACACTCATACATACACTTAGTACTTCATTTAAAACATTGAAACAAGGTTAATCTCGATCGACAAACTCCTCGACCGAGAAAGGCCCAAGTAGCTGTTAGAGACAACAGACAAGGTAGTTGGCAGTTGGAGATGAACGTTGTATACACTTGCTCCAGACAGTCTTTCGGTCGACAAGTCCTCAAACGAGAAGGACTCTCGGTCGACAATTCTTCGACCGAGATGTGTTCTGTCTGCAACTTTCCAAATTAATTAACTAGCCGTTGCTAAAGCAACTAAAGTGTACCTAACGGCTAGTTAAGCACTTGGAACCCCCTAGAAAGTGTCTAGAATGTCCTTAAGCACTTGTAGGTCATTCCTATTAATAGGACATGCCTTAGGACACCTAAACTCACTCACATACACTTGTGATATACTTGAGCTTACACTTGTAATTGGCAATCTATTTTGAGCAATTGAGCAACACTAGCATTGGCTACTCATTCCCTTGCTCCAAATTCGTGTCCTATAGGCTAGCATCTCCTATCCACTAAACCTACACTTCAATATTCATTGGTTAGGAGATCTATACGCTTGATATAGGAAAATGAAGCCTTGCACTTCAAAGTGGTAATTGTAATTTCCATTTCCTTTCTTGTTCACTCTTATTGCTTGTACTCTCCTTGCTACTCCTAGGGTTGGAGGTTGCAGATTGGAGAGGGTTTTAATCTTCTTGGTGAAGAAGGAGGCTTTGGACTACTTCTAGAAGGCTGTTGCAACGAGAGGCTACTTCAAGGGGGAGCTTGAAGTTACTTCAAGAAGGCTGCTTCAAAGTTGGTGCAACTACTTCAAGGTGAAGGTCGTCCAAAGGGTGTAGAAATTATTGTAATTTTATGTAAATTCTTTGAGAGCTAATAAAAGTTAATACTTTCAAAATCCCAGTTGGGTAAGCAATCAGGTAGTGGATTGACTGCCTTAGTATTTGCTAAGGTTGGAACCACTCTAAACACCTAGTCTCCTTCTTATTATTTCAATTGTGGTTGTTTGAGTTAAATTATATTAAAATTATCATAAAACCCTATTCACCCCCCTCTAGTGGTTTTTCATAATACTCCTCAATATTTTTTTCATTTACAAGAGCGTCATTACCACTCAAAAAGTCATTGCAAAAATCCATAATCTCTCTCGCTACATAACCCTCAATAATACTCCCTTCAGGCCTATAACGGTTTCGAACGTCACCTTTAAAAATGCTCATGTATCGTTCAAAAGGATACATTAAATGCAAGAAAACTAGTTCCATCATTTTCACTTCCCTAGTCAAGTCGACAACAAGATGTACCATGATATCAAAGAATGAAGGATAAAAATACATCTCAAGATGACATAGGGTAACAACCACTTCTCTTTGCAACTTATCGAGATTCTCATGATCAATAAATTTGCTGCATAGACTATTGAAGAAGAAACAAAGTCTGGTGATTGCAAACCTTACATGCTTTGACAATATAGATCAAATGGACACAAACAATATTTGTTGCATTAGAGGGTGACAATCATGATATTCAAGACCTATCAACTTCAGATCATTCATTGATACCAATCTACAGATGTTGGAAGAGTAACCCTGTGGTACCTTAACATTAACCAAGCACTCACAAAAAGCTTTCTTCTCCTTTCTGGACAACGTGCAACAAGCAGGAGGTAAATATGTTCTTCAATCAGTACTAACTACTTATGTTAATTTTGTCCTTATTCCCATTTTACGTAGGTATGGATTTGATCCCATCTTTATTCTTACCTGGTATATTCAACATACTACCAATGACTCTATCACATACATTTTTCTCACATGCATGACATCGTTACAATGTCTAACTGCCAAAGAACTCTAATAAGGAAGATCCCAAAATATTGAATTCTTCTTGAATAAAGATTTGTCACTTGTGTGGGCATGGTACATTGTGATCTCTTACGAAATTCATTGACAACGTCTTTTACTCTATCATAAAAAACCTCCCCTGGTATAGGTTTAGGCACACTCCATTCCTCATTCCATCCATTGAATTCTTTGCGTAACCTTTGGTATGAATGGAATTTTGGAAGAAACCTTCGATGACCAAGATATATAGTCTTGCCTCCATGTTTTAGTCATATTGAATAAGTGTTCTCTTCACATATAGGACACACTTTAGATCCTTTTACACTATATCCAGACAAATTCCCATATGCTGGAAAGTCATTAGTAATGTAAAACAACATAGCATGCAAATGAAATGTCTCTCTATGTGAAGCATCATAGGTCATCACACCTTCTCCCCGGAGTTTCTTTAACTCATCAATCACATGTTCAAGATTAACGTCGATATCATTTCCAGGTTGTTTAGGGCCCGATATCAACAATGACAGCATAACATACTTTTTTTCATACAGAACCAGGGAGGAAGATTGTATACAACAAGCATAACAGGCCAAGTGCTATGTTGGTTGCTCAATGTCCCGTATGGATTCATCCCATTTGTACAAAGCCCAAGTCTTAGATTCCAGACTTCTTCACCAAATTCAGGGTACAATAAATCAATCTTCTTCCACTATGGGGAATCATATGTATGTCATAGGATCCCATCATTATTTCTGTTAACCTCTGCATGCCACCTCAAATTCTTGGCATCTATCATATTGGCAAAAAAGCATTGAAACCGTGGTATTATAGGTAGATACCACATCACCTTGGCAGGAGAACCAGTTTTTGACTTCCCCAAAGCCGTCATTTTATACCTTGACGCTCCACATTTTGGACAATCTTTCAGATCCACATAGTCCCTTTGAGATAATACACAATCATTCGGGCATGCACGTATCTTTTTAGCCTCCATTCCCAATGGGACAATGATTTCTTTAACTCGTATGTTGAGATTGGAAGCTCGTTTCCTTAAGGAAGAATTTCTTTCAACAAAGACAACAATGACATGAAGCTTTTGTCACACTATCTATTATTAGCCTTCAACTTATACAATCTCAACACTATGCTAAGCTGTGTAAACTTAGTACAACCTGTGTATAACAATCTCTCATCAACATGCACAATGTTCCTAAACATGGGAGGTGGATCGATGTGCTCTACCCCACAACTATATAGCATCTCATCAACGATGTCTATTGGAACCAGTTCGTTCACATCTATGTCATCGGAGGCAATTTCTTCTTCCACACAAGCACTGCTATCGATATCTACAAATTTTAGATTTGAAATCTCTCCATGCCAGTACCATTATGTATAGCCTTGTACAACCCCGTTTCACATGCCATGACTTTTGATTTCATCACCAGTGCTGACTTTCAAGTTATTACTGCAATGCCTACATGGATAATAGAACCTATCTCCAGGTTGTTTCCTATGTTCCTCCGCAAATCTAATAAATTGATCAAGACCAACAATAAACTCTGCAGTGCAGCAATTAGGCATGGACATCCATGATCTATCCATTCTATGATCAAAGAGAAAACAAGTATATATTAGGGTTTAGCGATTACATATTAAATTAAGGATTTACAAATAGATTAGGGTTTATTGTTTAGATTTAGGGATAAAGATTTAAATACTAGGGTTTAGGGTTAAAAGATTAGGGTTTAGGGTTAAAAGATTAGGGTTTATGGTCTTATAATAAATGTGTGTACCACCTATCCCATTATTGAACACTTAATCACACTAGTAAGTGTATAATGTGTATTGGGTTTTCAAGAAAATTTTGGCAGCATTTCCCCGTAGTTCTCGAAGTATACCGATGTACATTGGAAAATGCCCACCAACATATGTACATAGAGAACAAATGGGGAGGTGTTGACGAAACATCATGAAAACCAAATATACATTATACTCTTACATCCTAAATGATATTAAGTGTTCAAGAACAGTACCAAAATGGGGACTATCCAAGATTTATTCGTGATGAGAAAATCTCTAACGGGTTTCTAGGCCAATAAATTAAATAGATGTATGTTGTCATTCCTATACCTATGAACCTATTTTCATCATTCAAATCCTATCTTTATGTAACATCATTTAATTCAATTCATTCTTCCATTAGGATTTGTTAATCAAAAGAGAAAGCAAACAATATTAATTAATTATGATAAACTAGTAATTGAAATAATTTTGGCTCAACGTGTAATCAAACTATTGGTTTCTTATTTCATGTTGGCTCAACATAATAATTAGGTATAATAACTCTAAACCTTCAGAGGCGTGGTGTCTAGCAGACACTGGCACCAGTGGTGTGGTGTCCGACAGCAAGCACAACAAGCTCCTCACCGGCAGTGACGTCCTCCCAAAGCCTGCGGTAGCAATGTCACAACACCTTACACTCCTCACTGACGGTGGGGGCGGCGTAGTAATGATGGCGACTCCTCATCAACTCCAAAACAACTCCTCAACAACTCCTTAGTGGTGGCACATCAAATCTCCTCAGCAGCGGAGACAGTGAGGAAGCCAATAGTGCGGCAGTGAGGAAGCCCAATAGAGTGGAGGAAGACAATCGGTGGCAGTAAGCGGCAATGGAATTTCCAGAATTGCCATAATAAAATCACAATGAAATAGAGAAGGGGAAGAGCCTATTTCACAAGTGTGGTATTAAGTTACCTTTAGTTGTCAGTTGTTTTCCAAAAACGACGCCTAATACTAATAGGCATCGATCACAATTGAACAATCGACAAATCAATGCAATTTTAAATTAAACAAATTGCACCTAGTTAGGGTTTTAGTAGTCAGTTTATAGGTATACAACTAACGTCTATTCACATATCTTAACAAAAAAAATTGTTACCATAGTTTTCGGTTGCCCAACAAAAACTGACGCTGAAGAAGTAAATTGAGGGGAGAATATTTTTGTGGGGACAACATGTGAAAAATACATGGTCATCGATTCTTTGTCAAAAAGTGATGACTAATGAGGGGATAAATTTTGTCTTGCAAAGGGTGATTATTCATTGGTTTTCAGCTAAAACCGACGACTAATAAGGGATACAATTTTTCACGAGGACATGGCGCAAAACATGTGTCGTCAGTTTTGGTACAACTGACACCATATTGAAAATTTTGGAGGCATTTTCCCCCCTTGAAAATTGTATTTCATGGGCAATTTTAGACGTCAATTTTTTAGATAATAAACCAACATTAAAGTAAAAATGGTACATGTGTCTTTTGTAAATCGGACGAACTTCACATATTGGTGACGATTGTAGTATTTAGCCGACGTCGTTGGATTATGGCGTTGATTTTTTTCCATCAAATGTGACGTTATATATCATATTTGTACTAGTGCAAATATCATAGTATCGATAAGATACAATGTCAAGAATGGTCCTACTGGACTTAACCATGTCAATTGGTAAAGAAAATTCATCATGTTCAACATCTTGAAATTGTTTGTAACCCCTTGCAACCAATATGCTTTTATAGGTTATCCATGTCTATCTTCTTCTTAAAAATCCAAATGCACCCTATGGGTTTTACCCCTTTAGATGGTACCACCAAGGTCGTAGCTTGTTAGTGAACATGGACTCCATTTTAGATACAATGGCCTAAAGCCAATTCTCAGATTCTGGTCCCTCAATATCTTCTATATAGGTTGTTAGCTCATCATCTTATGACCAATCTCACCACCTTTCTAAGTTATAAGATATCATAATATTTCAAGCTCATAGCACATTCTACTAGAATTACGAGTCTTGTGCTACATAAGGAACTTGAGATTTCAAAATAATTTGTGATTCTCATTGTTCCTATTTTACCTCTTTAGGTTTAATGTTTTTCTTATTGATCTCAAACTTTTAGAGTTCTACTTTACTCCCAATGATTGCTTTGGAATCTAAATTCCTCTTAAGGAACTCATCCATCCTAGTATAAATATTTTTGTTATCGGATTGAGATAAAAGTAGTATTTAAAAAATTAACATTTATGTGATATGCATATAAAGCTTTTCATGAAACTATTTTCTTATACAAAATTCAATCCTAATCCTTATAAAGACATATCAGGACACCTCCCATGCTTTATCTCATATGGTGTGTTTTGAACCATTATAGGCAGTACATTGTTTCGGTGCAAAGCATGTTTCCAAATGGAAATTGGAATACTATTTAGATTCATTGATAATAACACCATGACTCATTAGGGTGCGATTCCTTCTTTCTGATACATCATTATTTTCAGGTGAAGTTTATTGTGATACACTACCACAGTCTCCAAAAGGTCCTCAAACTCTTGGTGTAAAGTATTTCATTCATTGATCATATCGAAGTGTCTTAAGACTTTTACCAAGGTGGTTATGTACTTCATTTATGATCTTCTTAAACATTTCAAGATATTCATGTTTGTATTTCACTAAATACAAATTACTATATCTACTGAGATCATCAATAAACATAATGAGATACTAGTAACTACGTTTAGCATTTATTCTAAAAGGTATATCTACATCAATACGTATAAGGCCTAGTAGAATACCCGCTCTCTCACTACATTGAGTGAAAGGTGCTATTGTCATATTGCCCAATAGACAAAATTTGCATGTCTCTATTGTTTCAATAACCAAAAGAGTCCAGAAAACCATCATTGTGGATTATAGAATTGTATTTCTTATCTATGTGCTCTTGATGACAATGTTATAGGTATTCATTGTTTGAGTTATCAAGCTTTGATCTTCTAGTATTTACATTTTAAATATTTATCTTTGGATCTAGAAAAGAAAAACCATGAGTTATTTGGGGCACTTCCATAAAATATGTCATCCTTTTGAAATAGAACATTGACTATACTTTATATGATTTCCATTTTCATCCTTGTCCATACAAGATACAAAAAGTAAAATGTTTTTATTATTGGAAGATATGAAATAGAAGGTCATTAACTCTATTGCATGCCCTCTGGGCCAAGATAAATCATAGGTTCTGACTACAATGGAAGTAACTCTTGCTCCATTTCTGACACAGTCCAACCTTGACCTTTCTTAATGACTTACTTCTTTTCATTTCTTGCATATTTAGACATATGTGAGATCTACATCTGAAGATGAACATGTAGTTAAATTTAACTCAATATCATATATACTAGAAGTTAAGATCTCTACCCCCTCCTTCTTCTTTAGTTCCTCTAGGTAGAGAGTGAAATTCCTCTTCCAGTGTCAAGGCTGGTGACAATGGTGACAATTGCCTCCCTTATTTGACCCTCCCTTTTCTTTTAGCACCAAAGACTTGAGTTTCTGTCCAGCTTTAGAACTCATCTTAGCTTTGACTTTGCCCTTGGAATTCCCCTTTGATCTACTTATCATCATCACATACTTGGGCTTGTCTTTCTTCATATGTGTCTCAGATGTTCTCAACATGCCAAGTAACTATGTCAATGACTTGTCAAAGTCATTCATGTTGTAGTTCATGACAAGCCAACTGTACGACTTTAGTAGTGACTGTAGAATCACATAACTGGCCAACTCTTGACCCAAGGGAAATCCCAGTCTAGCAAGGTTCCCCACATACCCAATAAGCTTGATAATATGAGGACCTTCTGGATTACCTTCTGCCATGTTACATTTGAACATTGCCTTAGAGACATCATATCTCTCCTATCTTGCCTGATCTTGGTACATGTTCTTAAGATGTGTTACCATCTCAATAACATCCATGTTATCATGTTGTCTCTACAACTCATAGTTCATGGAGCATGACATCAACGACATCTTTAGTATGCTTCTCATAAGCATCCTTGCCATCCTTAGGTGCAGTGGGAGCATGTTCATCTAGATCTGGTGTCTCTAGGACATAAAGCTCGCGGTCCTATGTGAGAACAATTCTCCGCATTCTGTACCAGTTGTGGAAATTATTCCCATTCAACTTGTCCTTCTCAAGGACTGATTGCAAGGAAAATGTGTTATTTTCTTACATTTTATTCTACAAGAGAAATTTGCAATATGTTAAAACATTTTTGACTTGATTCAATTAAACTAAAATTTTGATTTTAGTTAGGCCTTTAATTAACTATTACTCTTAGTATTTTATTCAAATGGATAGCCTTCACATATCAATTTGGAAGATTGTAGCTTACAACCTTCTAGTGATCCAAGATCCAAAACAATTGAGTTATTACCCGACCAACGTCAGTGTCCATATTCAATCATTAAGGTAGGAAACTTTTGCTAATTGCATCTTATGCAATTCCTGGATAGATGGTATGCACAACTCTTTTCCATAGGCATATGTATGCTTCTAAGTGCTTAATCTCATTAAGATCACTTAGTTAAGTCTGGCCCAAAAGCAAACATGATAGTAATGTACCCTGCTTGGCAGGGCCACATAACTACCATCACACTTCCCCGAGATGGACAACACACCATGCTTGGTGTGCCCACACATAGTCGATCAAGGTTTTGATGTGTGTTGCTAATGGAAAGCATCTTAGACTGAATATGTCTGATTGAGGGATTTTATATATATATATATATATATATATATATATATATATATATATATATATATATATATATCCAATCACCACATAATTATACTACGTATCATATACATGGTATATCCCAAAAATAAAAACATGCAATTAAAAACATAAGATATGGATGTCGTAATACTTTGTAATTCCTTGGAGCCACAATGAATTACAACCACCTAAGATCTACATCACATGCAACAACCTATTGTTGTAGAAGATCTGTGCTTGAACCATTCCAGTTTAATCGATTCAACTCTTGAACTGACTAGCTTGCCTCTTCGTTAGTTGGTTGGTCTGTCACATCGATCATCAAACCTCCAATCCAAATCAAGTTTGGACACCTCCATTTGCTCAGTTGGGCCAACATGCAATCAATTCATCTCATCCTATCATCTGTCTTCCTCGGTCCTCCAGTTGATAAAAAACATGCGGTTTGTCTGGCGTTGAAAATCTTATTTGTCATAACAAGAATTAAACTATCCTAATATTATTAAACATATTACATTATAATAGGGAAACCTCAAGTTACATTCAAGGGAAGCATAAGAACAAGGGAATAATACTTATACACATGGAAGATAAGATAAAGGCTCGGTCTGCAAACTGAGATGTAAACAAGAATAAACAACCATAACCAAGTAAGCATAGACAACTAGTGTTATTATCCATAACCATGCTACACACCCACCATCAAAACAAATTTTAGGGCGACATGTTTAAATTTCATAATATATATATATATATATATATACATATATATACAGAGAGAGAGAGACAGAGAGAGAAAGAGAGAGAGTTAGGCTAGAATACACTTGAGTGTATTCAGTGCAAAATACACTCAAGTAGTTTTTCATGATGTAATGTTTTTTTCAAAAATCTAATCCATTGATCTTCTTAAACATCTTGTGAATAGCTCATACGCAAAATTTGAGCACATTTGGACATTTATAGGTCATGTTATAACGACCGCAAAAATTATACATTTCAAATTAGTGTTGTAAATCGATTTTGTTGCCTTTGGATGAGTGACTTACACTCATCCAAATGGGCTCAAAATTTGTATGTAGCCTTGTTATAGTATGACGGTGAAGATCAATGGTTTAAATTTTGCAAAAAATAGTCTTGATATGAAAACACACTTGAGTGTATTCGTGCGATATGTACACTCGAGTGTATTCTATCCAGACTATATATATATATATATATATATATATATATATATATATATATATATATATATATATATATATATATATATATATATATATATATATATATATATATAAAAGTTGGGATCATATGTTGTATTTAATAGGACATGTATATTAATCAATTTAAGTATTCACGTCATATGCAATAAATAAACAATGAAAACCAACATCCTATCATATCGATTAAAATCTCAAAAGCATAGTAAATTGATGGGGCTCTGATACTACTGTAGGGAAATATGGCTATTGAAAAGGCAGTGGAAACAAAAATTTAACTGCCATATTTCTTTTGAGCTATTAATCATGTTAATTACTATATAATGAGAAGGATGGTTTGCGAGGTTGTACATGGTCCTGGAACAAGTCCAACAACAATTCCCTCTCATTAGCATGCAACTTTCTTTAAGTTGCACATGGATAGTGTCAGTAATAGCTTCCTAGTTGACCATCATACACAATAGTTGACCTTATCCTTCTAGCGACAGGCAACAACCTCCTCACCTCTATACTAGTCTGTGCTGACCATTGTGAACTCCTATTGTTCTAGAATAATGGACAAGAAGGAGTTTCCCCTTCTAGTCAGTGTCCTAGAACTGACTTGCTCTCCTAATCGTCTCTTCCTCACTATCCCTCCCTTTGAGTGGTAGGACTTTCTTAGTTTCTTTTTGTTACCACAACTAGAGAAGAAAGTAATTATTAGAGATAATTTATGTGTCTATAGAAAGCCTTAACTACCCCTCTATTTATAGGAGGGTCAAGATTAGGAGTTCTAGTCTGAGCATGGAGTTGAAGGGGACAAAATTGCATGAATTTTTGCATCCTGTGAATGGTGAAATGGCCGATTCAAGAGTGAACTTCTCCGTTGGCACATGAGTGGATCAGTTCAATCCTTGAACTTGTCATTTCACTATGTTTCCCGATCACAATTGTATTGGAATTTAATATTTGATTATTGCGCAATAAGATGTCAACACTAATCCTTGATCCGATCAAATTAATCAACTAAAAGGTCAGTTCACAACCTCAACTGGTTAGTTTATGGACTTGAGCCGATCTATTCACTTCCTGAACTGGTTGTCTCATGGGCCAGATTACCAATGTTGGTTCAATTGACCAGACACTTTGAATCAATCGGTTCACATTTGAACTGGTCAGTTCACAGTCCAGTCATTCAACATTTAACCGTTGTTGTTTAAATTGAATAATTAACTCCTTAGTAATCAATTTTAAACCACACTCATGAATAAACTCCCATCCAAGTGTATCCTATGTGTTGACCCTATAGGTTCCAAGTTACATTGGCAGTGAATGCCCATAACTAGTTTATGACATCACAAGCAATATGTAACATCCAACTTTAATGAGAAATTTAAAACCTTTAATAGAGTTCTTCCTAATAAAAGATAAGTATTGCACCTAATGCAAAGATGCCAAGTAATAATACTTCTTGTTGAATAAAAAGAATAAGATTAATGTAAAAGACTTGGATATCAAAAATATGAAATAGAAATATAGTTAGCAATAATACTGTCTTTTTTAATATAAAATAATTGTTAACATAAAAGATAATTATTATTATCTCCTATCTTCCCCCCAAAATAATCTCCACCCCCAAAAGGGAACAAAAGTTGAACAAGATAAGCATGTACTAGAAGTCTTCCCTAATACTGAATTCAATCAGATAACTAAATAGGGAATAATGAATTTGATTTATGCTATCTTTTATAATGAATTGAATTCAAGATAAAGAGGCATATACAAATTAGGTTTAAAGAATGGGAAAAATCTACCCCTAATTGGATGGGAAGATTCCAGACCTTATAAATAGCTTATAGTTCAATTTTGATATCATTTGTACCTTATTTGATTACCTAATCAGTTCAAGGAAGTTTCTCTATAGTTATTGGTCATTTCAATTGAAATTTCCCTTATATCCAAAGCTAACCTAATGTTCAGACTTTATGCTTGTCAGGTGGCCCTGTGCATGGAGTCCCCCTTCGTATCAGACTCTCTAATCCACCATGTATCCACAAGAAGGGGGCTCATTGACCGGCCTAAATCGCGCGTCCTAAAATTGGAGGCGTATTTGAGGTAGTCGAGCCTTCACATTTATAACCCGAATCCTTCTAGGCCCCCACAACTTTGTTTACGGGGTCGAAGTAGTCATACAGGGTCGAACACAGGGACAAGGTGGGTTGTGTTGACGACTCTGAATCGACACTCTACACTCCGGTAGGTATAAAGAGATATTAAAATTCCCCTAAGGGAACAACAAGATGTCACGATTAAATCAAAGAAAACTATCTCCAACTGGAGTTACAAGAAAGATTAAGATTTTGTCATTTAGCAGTTTTTAGGAATTTTCATGCAACAGAAAATAGAAAGATAAACTGCAGTTTAAGGCGTAATGCAAGGGATAAGACTTCAGTAAGACAAGCGGTAGCAGTAACACCCGACACCCCTCCTCTCAGAGCGGGTGCCTCTAACCAAGCTTCAACACCCCTCTCGAGGTTGCTGTTCTCAAGTTAGAGTGGAATGATACTAAAACAACCCCGTTCCGGGCACTCTCGTACTCCAGAATCAGACCGAACACTAGAGCCACAACCCAACTCTCGAAGTAGTTGCAACGGGAAAGACGATTCGGTAGCTAAGCGAAACGTGATCCAAAACATGCAAGCTAGAGTTCAGATATCCAACACAGTAGTTACCCAATCATAAGGCATCAAGCATTAAACAAATTGCAATTAAGCATTTCTATTTCCATAAGAAATTAGGGTCTTAATACAATGCTGAAGTAAAGAATTTAAATAACAGAATTAAAGATAGATGTCGCCTTCTTGATGTAGAAGGGTGACAGACTACTACTACTCCCAGCCCGATACCGTCCAGGGACCTATCCCGGTACAGCCGTGTCGGGCGGCACGAACTCTCGAACGGCACACCTGACAGACGACTATATCGTTCGAAGACCCTGGCCGATACGCTCATGTCGGGCGGCACGCCCTCTCAGGCGGCACGCCTGACGGGGAGAGCGTATCGGTTTTGGTATCGTGTCGGCCAAGGGTTTACATATACTACTGTCGGGCATTGCTGTCAGGCACTCATGTCGCGTATCTACATCGGCCGATATCGGCCCTCAGTGTCGTCCGGGACAGTCCTAGGTGAACCGATCCCCTCCCTCTCGGGATGAGGAAGAGCTCACCTAGTGTCGCTCGGTACGAGCACTGGGGCACGATACGGTTGCTCTCGCACTTCTCTCGCAGATAGCTCAAGTCCCCAACTGTCCGAACTGTGAACTGGCCAGCCGTCCCGAACTATCCAACCTGTCTTTTCGGCTTCCTGTAGCTGTTATTTATAGTCAGCTGGTTGATGAGAAAACATGGTGCTCGAAGCGCCACGTAGCTCCCTTATACGCCGGTCGATGGATGTGGATGGCCGATACAGGCATATCTCGGCGCGTGGTGCTGGCTATTGGTCACGTGATGGGCGGCACGCCTGCCGGTGGGTGGTCGTGTCACTCGTCGAGCTGGTCGTCGAGCGGCTTTGGCTCCCTGTCGGGTAGAAGGTGTGTCGGCCGGCACGTCCCTTTCGCAAGGTACCCTTCTCCGTCGATCATTCTTGTGTCACCCAGCCCCTGTCGGGCTGGGTTGTATCGGGCGTCAGGAAGGTCGAGACGGGCTTAGACTTATTGTGGGCCGGAATCGGCCTTATTGCACAAAAACGAGGAAAACTCTGTAGAAGATAGGAAAAATTGGAATAAGAGCGTTGCTTGGCCAATTATTGCGAAAATGCTAATAAAATAGAGGAAAATAGAAGAAAAGGGTAGTTTTGATAATAGAATAAAGGGTAAAAATGTCACAAAATTTGGTGTTATCAACTCCCCCAAACTTAGCTTTTTGATTGTCCTCAATCAATATTTAAACTAAACTTTGTGTTGCTTCTTCTTGCACAGCAAAACTTTAAGGCTAAAGGGTAGCACAAGATTTGTGATGTCTTGGAGGTAATGCTGTCTTAAAGCGAACAAAAGACCTTGCCCTACTTGCCTTATTATTTAAGTAAAATATTTCTTCTCCACAGCTTCAGCGAGACTTTGGTGTATGATTCCAAAGTTAGCTTCCACACCAAACAGCTTTATTTTAAGGGTAGTAAGTTGTGTATAGGGTAGGCTAAGGCTTTTTGGGTTTTTCTTCTTGTTTCCCATCAGTCCATCCAGGTAAGGGTCCGTTAACGGGCAAGTGGCCCCTGCAGTCCAAGCCAGTTGGCTTTAGAGCAGTGATTTCACATCCTATGTACCACTGCCCCGGATCTACCATGCCTAAAGATGGGTACTTTTGGAAGACAAGGGTGTATATATATTTTTTTTCTTTTCTTTTATCGGGCACAACTCTCATACTTTTATTCACGCTCATAAGACTTCTTTCTCTTTTTGGGATTTTTGCTGGGTAAGGGAAAACAAAAGAGATATCTGCTGTTTGGGCAGCTTTTTCCTTCTCCATACTCGTCTCTTAGCTGTTTGCGAGATTTATTATTTTTCGAAAATTTTTGGATGGCAAGGCACAATCTTTTGTTTGTTTGAGACAACATTATCAGAAAGATATGACAGAACTTGTAACTCGTTAAATATACAGAAAGTAAACTTTGCAAGAAGTCACAACAGGTTTTTATTATTATTACAGCAACTTTGTACATATGCATAGGGACAGGAAATTTGCAAAATTTTCAAAATTTTCAGAAATTTTGGTATAAACATATATATGTACACATGATATAGGAAAGAACAAAAGGATAAAGAACAAAAGAATAAGGAATTTAAGATAAAGAACAAAAGAATAAGGAATTTAAGTCAGAGAGATCAGAGGATTTTTGTACCTCCCTCACTGGTACATGGTACCCCCCCAAACTTACTCCACACTCTGTCCCAGAGTTGTGAAGTAGATGAGGTAAGGAAATGTTAATCAGTGAGGGTTAGATGATCAGCGTGCCTGGGCTAGATAAGAGCTCCCACACATATTCTCCTCTTTTGCTATGATAGTCGATGTGGAGGAGCTGATCAGGCGTTGCCTCATTTGCCATCCATTCCAGGACGAAGACGCCGTAGTCGTTGGATAGTTGAATTTGCTGCGGGCTGCGGTGGCAGAACCGGAGTTCATGCCAGCTTCCTGCTTGCATTCCCAGAAATGGTTGTATCAACACTGCTATATCGATATAGTACTTTCGTACTAATCGTTCAAGAGATGTCAGCGCTGTCGATGTACAAGGCACTGGATGGTCTTTATTGTTGTCCGAGCTGTTGTAGAAAATCCCTGCTCATTGTTGGGTGTACACCGTTAAGAGCGTCCAGTGGTTGTTGTGCAGGATTGGAAGGAGAATGGTATCCGGGACTCTGCATTCCAATTCTGCTAGGAAAGCTTCCTTTGCTCCTTGTTCATCGGCTAGGAAAATGTCATTGAACAACATTGGATCTGCTATGTATGCGTGTTCAGACTTGTTTCACAGTATCTGGATGTAGGCGACCGCCACAGATAACGCCAGACACCCTCCCTCTTTTACCATGTCCCTTAAGTCGTCAATCGGGACTATGACATCGCCTGCCGAGTAAGCTATGTCTGCAGGGTTGGAGTCAGCCAACTTCATGTGGATTTCGTTGACCTGTTCTTGCGTGAGGGTAGCGCATGAGAAAGGGTCGAAGTTGTGGATTTACTCCTCCAGGTTCTGGGGCGAGGCATGTTCGTCGTGTCCGAAAACTTGCCGCAAGATGTTTATTTGTTTGCCTGCCCCACATACGTTTGTCTCTGCTTCTGCTTCTTTTTTAGGAGGGCTGCTGTGCTGAGATGACTCTTCTTCTTGTTCACTATCTAGCAGCTCTTCTGGTATCCCCGCGTCTCGGAAGTAGCGCTTATCCTTTATCAGCAGCAATGCATATTTGCTTCTGAGATTGTAGAAGTTAGTATTCTGGAGTTGCTTGAAGTATCCGAAGATGTGTATCATCTCCATGGCTCTGAGGACTACGAATGCGCTATTTCCACTTCCCTCATCTTCTTGGACTGGGAAGTCCTTTAGTGAGTAGAAATTCCAGACGCCGCTGTGGCGCTGGACTCCGTACTTGATGACCCGGTGGAGACGTAGCGGCAGCAGTCTTAGCTTTACGTCCTTTGGGAGTAGGAACGTACTTCCTGTGTGCGGGACCTCTTTGCTGCAGCAACAATGCAGTTGGACATGATGATTTCGGAGGTCGGCAATGCACAAGAACCAGTTGTTTCTGTGTTTGTAAGGGGCCAGCACCAGTTTTGGATTGTGCACTTCAATGTAATCCAACATACTTTCTACCTGCGTAGAATTGTACAACCCCATCATTAGTCTTCTTGCTAGGGCTGGGGTGGCAACGTAAACTGTATGTTGGTTCTTCTTGTCGGCGTTTTCTATAATGGCCCCTTGTAGCACTCTGAACAAACTCTTCCCTATGACGGCCTTGGCGCGGAAGATGTTTCTCAGAGTTCCCCGCTGTACCAAGAAATAACCGTCACTCCAGAGTACCTCTTCCTCGTCAGCTTGCGATCTTAGGACCATGTTGAGCAGTTTCTGGTCTCTGATCGTTAGATATCCTATGACCCTTCTGTCAAAGTCAGCCATTTCGAAAGAAGGTATCTCTGTCGGTGCGGAGAAATCAGTGATGTCGGCGCTTGAACTCCTTCCTCTGGGGAGGTGTCTTTCGTTTGCGGTGCGGATGTCCCCCCTTCTCCCTCGGATTTGTCAGAAGAGCCCTCCCCGACGCTGATATCTTCATTGTTATCCTCAGCTTCGTCAAAGGGGGCTGAGGGAGCGGCCTCATTCAGGTCAAAAGGGCTTTCTTGTCTGGAAGGAGCTTCATAGCCTTGCCTTTGTGAAGAATTTCCTCCGGTTGCTGATGACGATCTGCCGGAGGAGGAGGTGGATGATGACGATCCTGACGACGCTCTTGACGACGAGGATTGAGAGCCCAGACCAGGAGGCGACGACAATCTTCTCGGCTGCCTTGGGCGTGGATGGTCGTGCTCCCTGTTCAGCCTCCCCTCGATCTCGCTAAGGTGCTGCAGAACTTGTTGAAGCGTGGCATTCACTGCCTCTAGCCGGTTAGGTAGGCTGGCTAAAGCCAGCAGCTCTCGTTCCTGCCTATCCAGCCTCTGTTCGAAAAATGAAAACTTGCGGGTTAGGGAAAGAAATGTAGTAGAATGATTTTCTGTTACCTCCCGCAAGAAATCGAGTTCTTGTCCTAGCATCATTCCGAGCGAAGGAGGGTTTTCCTCTTGTCTCCCCCTTGACCTTGAAATGCTCCTCCCGCACGAAGATCTGGCTGACGACGCAGAACCTACTTCTATTGTCTGCGCGGCTGATGCTTCTGGGCGAGGTGTCGGTGCTGCCCCGCCCTCTTGTTGTATCGGAGGAGACCGTGTTGTGGGGGACGGATGCTGCCCCATATTGACGCTGTCGACGATCTCCTCAACCACTGCAACAGGTGACTTTGGTGGCGGTGTCGGCGTCACCTGTGCTCCTTCGATCTCCATTTGTAGGATATCGGTGAATACCTCATCGCTGACACCCGGTTGTAATTCATCAGCTGCCCTTAAGGGCACAGTAGAAACTACGGGGACTGCAGACGTCTCTCTCGCTGCAGTTCTAGTCCTTGTCTCAGCGACCTCCATGATTGCCGGGTTTTCCCTTGCCACCACTGGCCTTGTTGTTGTGGTTGTCGTTCGTGGCTCTGAGGCAGTGGGCCGCTCGGTAGGAGCTGTTAAAAATACGTCCTGCCGAGTACCCAGCGGGATGGGCCCCCTGGTGATCCCCCGCTCTTGGCTTCTTGGGGGCGGAGCGCAGCTTGCACCCGCTGCCACAGCCTCGATCTCGGCTGTGGTGAAGACTAGCTTTTCTGCGTCGTAGGCGGCGCAACGAGGAAGCGGGAGAAGGATCTTCGTCCTTGCGAACTTGTAGAAGTAACTCCGCCCCTCCTTTATTATACCTGACCTCATGAGGTACTTGAGGTCGATCAACTCGTCCCCTCTCATTCTTGAGAGGCTGCGCGGCTCACGCAGGTACCCCAACCCCACCGCGATTAGGTTCACGATGCCACCCATGCAATATTACTTGGTGGCATCCTTTATTGGGTGCAGCCTGTTCAGCAAGAAGCACCCCAGGTTTATAGTCCGGCCCTCCATCATGTGCCACATGACGTGGAGTTCCTCGGAGTAAATGTTGCTGGACTCATTCTTGCTGAAGAGGAGGCACGCCACCAGCTTGTGTATTATCCTCCAGAAGCATGAGTGCACTGCCGCCACCTTGCTCCCGGGTTTGAAAGATGACTCCCCAGTTAGCTTTTCCCAGATATCTACGGGGTTGAATCCATCTTCTTCGGTGATCCTTGCACCGTTATCTAGTCTCCTTCTCTCCTCTTTACTGGAGGAGAAAATCTGGTTGAGCAGCTTCTCCGAAATGACATGCTCTGCATTGTAAAGTCGCCCCTGGAGTCTGTCTGCTCCGCCATACTGTCTAGCTTCAGCAGGTGTATTCTTTACTCGGTGAAGGGACGCCATGAACTCTCTTGTGAGCTCGGTGTAGGAGGCGGATAGGCTGAAGCAGATTTGCCTCAGACCGGCTACAACAAGTACGTCCTCCAGTCTCCCAAAGATGCCTAACTGCATGAAGGATGACTGGTGGCCGAACCTGCTAGGCCTGTAGAGCTTGGCTCCTAACTCAGCATATCGGCGTCCGTGCTCCTCGTCTCTTGGCACGAACCTTCCTGGCGTGTGCTCCAGGGGTTCTGTTGTTGGAGCGGGTGCTGCAGCTGGAGTGGCCGCTTCTTCTGTCCTCACCCTCTTCCCAGAGTTTGAGGGTCCAGCTGCTTCAGGGTTCGAGCGCTTCTGCCCGACTGTTGCCGCCTCTGCCTCTGGTTCGGTGATGACTCTCCTGCCTTGCTCGCCAACGAGTCTAACGGTTATCTTTGTGCGTGCCATCCCTATGATTAATCAAATAAATGCTATTTTGTTATCAACAGAAAAATTAATAAGGGGAAAGGCACCCCGACACGACTGTATCGGGCCTTGAGACAAGATCAGGTAAAGCTTGCCCGATACAACCGTGTCGGGCGATACGACCAAAAGGAACTGAGTGCCCGACAGGGTCTTGAAAGAGCGCTGCTCGGTACAAGAATAAACGGACGATACACTCACTGTCCGACACAGATGTATCGGGCAGGTGCGAGAGAAGCGTGTCGCGCGATAACAGTACCGGGCGACAAGAAAAATCAACGTAAAATCCTCGCCCGATACATCGTACGCGATAAAGGTCTGTATCGGGTATGCTCGGGCGATAGGGCTGTCGCGCGATACCTTTGTTTTTCTTAAGGTGCTGCCCGTCACAGGATCGAAAGAGGTCTCTGCGCGACACGGGAGCGGAGGGCAAGAAAAGTACTGCGCGATACGGTAGCTGAAAAAGGTAAAGTCCGGCAGCGCGACACGGTAAAGTTTTTGCCTTATATATAGCGGCCGAATGTTGCGGTAAAAACATTTCCTCCCGGGACGGGCGCAATCTGTATGTCGGTTGGTGTGCCGCCCGATCTGGTCTGGGAAAAAAGATTTGCTAGACCAGACTTCGCCCGATCGATACAAGATTTTTCGGGACAAAACTTCCGAAGTAAAACCCACTTAAAGAAAGAGGTGACAGGCGGGTAAAACATCATTGGCCTAAGGCTAAACCCGGCCTCAGATGGTATTTACCCATCCTGGCAAATAAAACTAAAGCGGTGGCCCTTAAAACAAAAAGAGTCAGCACACGTGCGCATGCACTGACTCGAGCCTTATTACAGTCCATAACGTTTGTAATGTCTGTCTTGCAAGAAAGTAAATAACATCCTATTCTAGGAAAATAAAACATGGGCTGCCTCCCGAGGAGCGCTGCATTTCCTGTCTACAGCTAGACATCTTTCAGCTTCTTCATCTTGATCTATCTTTTAGCTGGTTCGGTGTTAGACGGGATCTTCCCTACAGGATTCTTCATAATTTCGGCGAGCTGTGCTAGCTGCTGGTCGATTTGGCACTGATGTGTCTGCATATCTGCCAACTGGACTTGCAATGAGTTCAATACCCCCGAATTGGATAGTGCACTTTGCGCTAACTGGTGATTAACGGTGTCCTGCTTTTTAACAAAATCGAACAACTGACCGATCACTTCGGATTGGTTCACCCCTTTCTCCTGTTCACGGGGAGGGCCTTGGTACTTTCCTGGTGCTTGGAAATTACCTTTTGCTGGCTGGAACTGGCTGTTCTTGGTGTATTGGCCTGATCCCCCCCTCTTTTCAAAAGGTTGCACGGGCCTGGCTGAGGTGTTTAGCTGATGCGAGTTCTCGGCCGCATCCTTGTTGCCATAACTAAATCCAGGGTGGTCTGGTCTTTTGAAGCCCATGTAGGATACATTCTCGATCCTTTCTTCTTCCGAGTCAGAGTCGCTGTCGGTGCCGGGTTTGGTGTAGATACAACTGTCTACCCCATGTTCTCCTTCACCGCAGGTAACACATTTCATGACTTTCTCAACTTGCTTCTTCCCCTTTCCGCCATGATCCTTCAGTTGTTTCACATCTGTTGCTATCCTTTGAATCTGAGAAGTTATGTTTTCCAGAGCCTTGGACTCAAGAGAGATTCCTTCCCCTGCCTTCTTCGCCTGCCCTCTATCGGATCTATCATAGTCAACATCGGCCTTCAACTCAGCCATGTTCCTAATGATCTTTTCGGACTTGCTCGGCTTTTTCCCTAAGAAGTCACTTCCTGCTGCCGCATTCAGCGACACCCTTTCATCGGGAGTTAGCCCATTGTAGAAGGTGGAGACTAGGAAACCCTTCTTGAAATTGTGGTGAGGGCAGTCCCTCTGATATTCCAGATATCGTTCCCAGGCGTCGTGGAGGTTTTCATTTGGCTTTTGCGTGAAAGACGTGATTTTTAACTTGTTCCTCATCGTCTTCTCAGTGGGGTAAAACTTGTTTACAAATGCGTCAGCCAGTTCTCCCCATCCATTCAGCGCTTGGTGGGGTAGCCCAAGGTACCATGATAGAGCCTTATCCTCCAAAGAGAAGATGAAACCCTTGCAGTAGATGACCTCTTGGGGAACCCCTCGCATCTTTATGGTGTCGCAGATATTTTTGAAAGCATCAAGGTGATGGTAAGGGTTGTCACTCTTGGCACTCCCCCTGAAGCTTTTATTCTGAATCATGGAGATCACAGATGGCTTGAGCTCAAAGTTTGTAGCATTGAACCTTGGGATGATAACGGGGCACCTCGATCTATTGGCCTTTGTAGAAGCCAATTCTCTCAGAGTTTTCTCTTCTTCCTCCGAGTCGTCACTGTTGCTGGCGTCTCGGCGCCGCTCCCGATTATCGTGATTCCTCCTGTGTCTCCGACGACGTCTATGCTGATGATGCTCTTCCTCATGCCCTGGTGATTCTGGATCTTCTTGCCGCTCATCATCACTATACCGGTCGTTGTTTTCCAGTGGAGGCGAAGCTGGCCTCCTTCCTTGGCTTTCGTTTCCAGAAGGTGGCTCCACGCGAGGAGGCATGGTTGATAGACTCGGTGTTCAGTAGATCAGAGTACCTGAAAACCGCATAAAGATCATGTTTAGAAAATTATAATTGGGGTAAAGAATAATGCTTAAAGTAAAAGAAAAAGAAAAAGAAGAAGAAGTGCTGTCAAGCCTATTTCTAAGCTTGAGGCACGGGAGTGTAGTTAGTGGATTCGGATTCGTCAACAGTTCCATTTGCCTTGTCCCCGGCAACGGCGCCAGAAAGTTGACCGGCCTAAATCGCGCGTCCTAAAATTGGAGGCATATTTGAGGTAGTCGAGCCTTCGCATTTATAACCCGAATCCTTCTAGGCCCCCACAACTTTGTTTACGGGGTCGAAGTAGTCATACGGGGTCGAACACAGGGACAAGGTGGGTTGTGTTGACGACTCTGAATCGACACTCTACACTCCGGTAGGTATAAAGAGATATTAAAATTCCCCTAAGGGAACAACAAGATGTCACGATTAAATCAAAGAAAACTATCTCCAACTGGAGTTACAAGAAAGATTAAGATTTTGTCATTTAGTAGTTTTTAGGAATTTTCATGCAACAAAAAATAGAAAGATAAACTGCAGTTTAAGGCGTAATGCAAGGGATAAGACTTCAGTAAGACAAGCGGTAGCAGTAACACCCGGCACCCCTCCTCTCAGAGAGGGTGCCTCTAACCAAGCTTCAACACCCCTCTCGAGGTTGCTGTTCTCAAGTTAGAGTGGAATGATACTAAAACAACTCCGTTCCGGGCACTCTCGTACTCCAGAACCGGACCGAACACTAGAGCCACAACCCAACTCTCGAAGTAGTTGCGACGGGAAAGACGATTCGGTAGCTAAGCGAAACGCGATCCAAAACATGTAAGCTAGAGTTCAGATATCCAACACAACAGTTACCCAATCATAAGGCATCAAACATTAAACAAATTGCAATTAAGCATTTCTATTTCCATAAGCAATTAGGGTCTTAATACAATGCTGAAGTAAAGAATTTAAATAACAGAATTAAAGATAGATGTCGCCTTCTTGATGTAGAAGGGCGACAGACTACTACTACTCCCAGCCCGATACCGTCTAGGGACCTATCCCGGTACAGCCGTGTCGGGCGGCACGAACTCTCGAACGGCACGCCTGACGGACGACTATATCGTTCGAAGACCCTGGCTGATACGCTCATGTCGCGTGGCACACCCTCTCAGGCGGCACGCCTGATGGGGAGAGCGTATCGATTTTGGTATCGTGTTGGCCAAGGGTTTACATATACTACTGTCGGGCATTGCTGTCAGGCACTCGTGTCGCGTATCTACATCAACCGATATCGGCCCTCAGTGTCGTCCGATACAGTCCTAGGTGAACCGATCCCCTCCCTCTCGGGATGAGGAAGAGCTCACCTAGTGTCGCCCGGTACGAGCACTGGGGCACGATACGGTTGCTCTCGCACTTATCTCGCAGATAGCTCAAGTCCCCAACTGTCCGAACTGTGAACTAGCCAGTCGTCCCGACCTATCCAACATGTCTTTTTGGCTTCCTGTAGCTGTTATTTATAGTCAGCTGGTTGATGAGAAAACATGGTGCTCGAAGCGCCACGTAGCTCCCTTATACGCCGGTTGATGGATGTGGATGGCCGATACAGGCATATCTCGGCGCGAGGTGCTGGCTATTGGTCACGTGATGGGCGGCACGCCTGCCGGTGGGTGGTCGTGTCGCTCGTCGAGCTGGGTCGTCGAGCGGCTTTGGCTCCCTGTCGGGTAGAAGGTGTGTCGGCCGGTACGTCCCTTTCGCAAGGTGCCCTTCTCCGTCGATCATTCTTGTGTCGCCCAACCCCTGTCGGGCTGGGTTGTATCGGGCGTCAGGAAGGTCGAGACGGGCTTAGACTTATTGTGGGCCGAAATCGGCCTTATTGCACAAAAACGAGGAAAACTCTGTAGAAGATAGGAAAAATTGGAATAAGAGCGTTGCTTGGCCAATTATTGCGAAAATGCTAATAAAATAGAGGAAAATAGCAGAAAAGGGTTGTTTTGATAACAGAATAAAGGGTAAAAACGTCACAAAATTTGGTGTTATCACTCATCCCCCTCACCCAAAGTCCCAAGCTTTGTGGACTTTGCTTTAGCTGAGAGTTTTCACTCCCTTAATCCAATCTCCCTACGTCAAACCATGGTATCTGTGGTCTCTCAGTCATGGAAAAACCATTCTCTATCTTTGAAACGTATAGACAAAGCAAGATAACCCAATTTTCATAGGAATCCATCTTATAGATACTCTTGGAGATCTTTGACACCCTATTTCCTTGAAAGTTATCCTCCTAGCCTTCCCTAGACCATCACTTATATAAAGAAGACCCCCAACCACCCTAATGCATGCACAAAACCAATCCTAGCTTCTCTTCTTTTCCTAGCCTCTTTTACCACCCTAGATTCATCCTTTTGGGCATTTATGGTGGAAGACCATATAGATTCTCTTGGCTACCTCTTAGCAAACATTTGGGGTCTTCGAGTTTGGTAAGGGATGAGCAAGATGATTCCACGGTCTGTTCCTCACATTCTTCACTCATTCATAATTCTAACCTTGAGAAAACAATTTTTATTTGTCCACCTATTATTGTTCGCCATTGTGTAGGTGATGAACAATTGTCGGTAGGGCTGGCAAAACAAGTCTTGACCTGAATGACCCGACCCCTAAAATTTTAAGTAGGTTTAGGGTCTAAGCTTTTTTGACCTAACCGAAATTGAGCAGATCCCAAAGAATCCACAATTAATATAGGGCTGGGTCCATGTTTGGACTTTAGACCCAAATTGACCTGATTGACCCAACATTCACAATTATATTTTCAAATAAAATTAGATATACTATCTTTGAAGACACCCAATGTCCTATTAAGTTACTAATTCATCAACCATGAAGTTTATGTTGGCAATTCTACATGGTTTTGTATGATTTATTATACTAATTATGTTATGAATTTTTGTTTAAAACTCTCGAACAAACTACAATAGGCTTAACATGTGTTCCTCAATCACATTGGAAGTTTATCACAATGAAATTTGTTAATTACACTTGGAAACTATCAATGGTTAGACAAATCATAGCATTTTTTAAAATTATTCTATTGTTATCAGATTTACAGGTAAGACCCTATAGACCCAAAATTTTTTGCAGGTCGGGTTAGGGTCAAGGGTTTCGATCCAAAAATCCATCTTTTGCAAGTTTAGGGTATAGAAAAAAAGACTAAATGACCTAAAATAAAACCCACTCAACCCAAACCCGATTGCCACCCCTATTGTTTTGGTGATATTTCTAGTTTTTCCCTCACCATTGTAATTCAATTAATGTGATGTCTTGGGTGTTTTTGGTTTTTGTATCCCATTCAAAGGGTTTTCTTATGAGTGGTCCCCTTTTTGAGTTGGTTGTACCTAATTGGGACAACTCAGAGGGTCCCCAACGCCTCAAAGGATATTTATCGTTAACATGGATTTTTAGAGCCTTCTGATTGATCAACACATACCTAAACTTTAGAGATTTATGGAAAATTCTACATAGCTCGGATGAAGATGAACCTTATATGATTTTTTTCTCAATTTTTCAATATCAAGATGATGGACTAGGTTTTAGGGCCCATTTTGTTTTGGTTTACACAAAGTGTCAGACTTAGTATAATTAGGGTTTATAAGAACCATGAAACCCATGGAATTTTGTAAAATAATGTTAGTAATAGTGTTTCAAACAACCTCATGAATGTGAATAGGGTTTCTTCAACCTAAGGAAAGCAATAGAATCTTCTCTAAGAGAAGGTAAGTCATTCATGACCATAAGTGTTACTATTTATTAAGCTCAATATATTTACATGTTTCTCATATAAAGCATTATCATTTATGTTTCTAATATTCTGATATTTTAAGTAAGATATGCAATTAAAGTTTTCACACATGATTGTGTTCACACATATACCCAATATCTCAAGTTGAGATATGCTATTAAAATTTCTTAGAATGTTTGGGATTCATGAACCAGGTTCATGAGAAAATTAAAGGATCATGTTCATAGAAGATTTCTTAGTAATAATTCATATGCATAAGACTACAAGATAAGATACACAAGCAAGATATTCATACTTAGTTGATAATTTGGAAATACTTAGTATTTAAGATTTCAATTAGAAATATGTCATTGATATTTCTTATACAGATTTAGATCTGAGAACTAAGAAATTATTGGATTTCTTATAATGACTGAGATTTAAGAGTTAAGTACAATATAAGAATATAAGTTTTAAGCATATTAAGACATGTTTAAGTTTTTAAGTTATAAATTAAGATCAGAATGTATTGAGCATTCAGTCCATGATAATATTATAAGATTATGATGTACTATGTCATGATTAAGTTTCAAGATAAGATTTTATTAAGATTCATGATTTGATTCATGATAAGAATATGAGCACAGAGTGCTTTAAGACTTATGATGTAAGTCCATTATGATGTATGTTTTAGATTTCATGAAAAGATTCTATTAAGATTCATGTTTTAAGATTCAAGGTATTAGTTCATGATAAGACTACGAGATCAAAATGCATTAATATTCATGTTAAGATCATATTTAACAAGATGACATCAGGTTATGGAGTTAAACCCAAGCCCTAGTGCAGGTCAACTCAAGAAGAACATGACCCTGGCCCTTTATGAAGTCATGTGGCCTAGACACCCTAGTGTAGGAGAATACAAGAGAAATATGAATTCGGCCCTTTGTGCAGGTCATTAGGCTCAGGCCCTTAGTGTAGGTTGATTTAGAAACATAACCCAGACCTAGAGTGCAGGTTATGTGACCCTGGAACCTTAGTGCAGGTCATGAGACTCAGCTACCTTAGTACATATCTTCATAGAAAGATCATAAAAAGATAAGACTTAAGTTATAGAAAAAAGATATATTTATGTTTTAGATTTTACACATAGTTTAGTGTTAGTTTCATGTTTATAATGTTCAAGAATATTTTTAATATCTTATTACTTTAGTTTTTTACATATAGAATACTCATGCCACTTGTGTTAACAACCCTTTCTCCAATGCATGGTTGGGGATGATATGTTCATAGGTGAGAGAAGGAGTAGAAGTAGCACCTCGAGACCTGGAGCACAAACATAGAGCAGAATAAGATCTAGTGGGGTGCCAACTATAAGATGATTCTTAGATTTATAGACTCAACTATATGCTTTAATGTTTATAACTTTAGAGGATTATGTCTTAGGATGTTAAGTTAGTTTTCCACGTGATAGTCATTATGTTCCTTTTGTAATAAAAATTATGAGAGTGTTTAATATTTTTAGTTTATGCGATTGATTATATTATTGTTATGAATGTCAACTTTATGTAATGCCCCCCTTGAGTATATGAGTTATGGATAACTCTGTGTTGCTTCCTCTATATGCATGTGTGTACTTAGGGAGGGTGTTATAATATGGTATAAAATGACATTATAGTTGACCCCTAGATGAATTCTCATTTTCTTACTTTAGATTACACGTCAAAAAACTAGTGAGAGTAGACTTTAGAGTTAGAAAGATAACCAGTAGCCCTAGTCATAGAAGAAGTATGTAAAATATAATAGAAAGAAAAGTAGAGGTCCAGACTGGAGACATAAGTTTAAAGAAAAGGATTAGGGTTATGTGCCTAGATGGTTTTGGACTTTTATGTTAACTCTAGAATTGTATATAGCATTCTATCTCTCTTTCCACATGTTTGTGGTATGGGACATAGGCTTATGGGGTTTTGTAGATAGAATGTTATGTGTGTAATCATGCTTGTCTAATTCTTTCAAGTGCATGTGGTATGGGACATGTGCACCAGGGAGGTTCTAAGATAAGTGTGATAAGATATGTCATCTTTGAATATATGACTTGCTGACATGCATCCAAGGGCGACATAGAAGATAAGAGTTGGCATCAAAAGTTTGAGACATATAGTCACCTAAACCTAATTATATATGCAGAACAAGCATGCATACAGAGGGTAGATAATATGGCATAGATAACTGGGTTGACTAAAAAGTGCAAGAAAAACCCTAACTTATCTCCCCGTAGAAGGGGCAATCTAAGATCATTGCCATGTTAGATGGTGATGTTATGAGATAGATTTCATGTTTTATCAATATTATATACACATTTTAGTCTTATTGATATATTTAAACATGAGATGGTCATATGCTAAGCATGATAATGAGAATTTAAAATAATATTAGAGATTTAGCCTAAATAGAATATGTAAAGCCCTAAGGTGGGTAGTAAATGGAAATTTTGAGGATGAAATTTTTTAAGGCAGGTAGAATTGTAACATTCAACTTTGTTGAAAAATTCAAAACCCTTTAATAGAGTTCTAGCTAATAAAAGATAAGTATTAGACATAACACAAAAATCTAAAAAATATTTTTTCTTATTCAATAATGGGATAAAAGCTTAAAGTAAAAGACTTGGATTTCAAAAATATGAAATAAAACTATAAGTAGCGATAATACTTTTGTGACAAAGTGAGTTTTTATAATATTTTCTCTCTCTTATAAGTTTCATTATCAATTTTGTTGACCTAAATACCCTCATATACTTTCCTCACTCAATTGAACAAAGATGTGTCACAAAATGCAAACCCTAGTATGCTATGATGATAAAATACATGTGTTAGTGTATTTAGTAAATGAACATATCAAATATTCGAATTTGGATTTCAAATTTTTACTATAGTTTCATAACGACCTTATAAAACTACCCCTAAAATTTTATTGCATTTGGACAACCTAATTAGAAGATATAAGCTTTCGAAATTATGTGTATATTTCCTTTGTTCTCAAACTTAGGACCTAAGTTTTGGTTTTAATGACCAGGTTGTGACACATAAATATGTCACACAGCTTCTATAGGGTCTGTGCGGTTCTGACCATAGGATCCCACCCTTTGGATCGCATGTGGATCCAAGGGTCAGGGACTCATCTTCAACCTCCCGCAAAGGGTGGGGAGGAGAGAGAGGTCCCTAAACATGCTATTTTTCCACCCTTCCACCTTATCTCAACTTTCCGCCCGATGAGCTGACCTCGTCTTGTGTTTTTGTGGCCAACCACCCCAACAAACACCGTGTTTCATTCACTGTTGTGCCATCTCTAACCCTTGAGCCTCAAACCTTCTCACTCCGGCGGCGGCCGTGAAACCCAAGACCCCCAACAACCCTAAACCTACCCAAGAGCCTATAAAAGGCCCCTTGACATCACCGCCACCTTCCTTTACCTCGATCCACTTCCTCCCGAGCTTTAACATTCCCTAGGATCTCCAGTCAACCCTAGAGCTACCCTGCGGCGCCGCCGCACCACCCCCTTTTGGGCTTCACACCTCCGCACCTCCAACTTCTAAATCACCTACTCCCGTCAACTTGCCAACACCGAACGAAGTCAGGCGGCTGGTTTAAACTGAAGACAAGGGCCTACTACCCCTTTCTACTCGTCGCGCTGGCGACCCTCCACCACGATCTGGAGCTTGCTCGTGCGAGGAACCACTGACCAGGCCGGGACCCACAATGCCAATTGGACCAATCTAAGAGCGCCCGATTAGAAAATTGGTCCCCCTCTCGCGTATCCTTGGATCAATCTGAGCCGTAGATCCAGTCAGATCTGGCCATTGATCGAGGTAAATTTTCTTTTCCTTTTTATTTTAATCAATATAAAAATGATTTCTTAGGAAAATCCTAGTAAATGCTAGGATTATTAGAAAATATCGAACCTATATACCATTTTGATCAAAAAAATATTGTCTATCCAAATAAAATGTTATCACGACCTAGATCCGTTTCCTATTTCAAAAATAGTTGCCTAAAGCCTAAATGGACTTCTTAATTATAATTAATTATTAATAATAGTTTCCTTGATGATATCTGACTTTCTACAATATATTTAACCCTAGATGAAACCCTGTTTTCTAAATAACTCGAAACAATAGTATAAGTTGATAAATGATGAAAAGATGAGAAGAAACCATAAATCTAGTTCTCTCTCTACATCAAATTAAATGTACATCTTTATATTAAATCTGATATTATTAGATGATGATTAGTGATCATGAATGGTCCTAAAATCTGAATCGAACCCCGATTTTATGAAATCATTAATATCCTAAGGGTTGCTTTCCCTTTTTATCCGACCATCCTAGAAACCCTAGTTTATAAAAATCTTCTGTTTAATTAACTAAATACAATCTTTTAATCAAACTATTGTATGATGGATCAGACCTGATAATATCTCAAAACTCAATTTAAATATGGAAAATCCCTGATCTGAACAAGATAACATGAAAAGAATAATAACTAAGAACATATCTTAGTCTTGGTCATATGGACCAATAGAAATGTTGGACCCTTGCTTTCCTTGCAGGGTGACTTAATTCTTGTTGATTCTAAATTCTTGGATATCTGATCTAAACAACCAGGTATGTGGCCTTATAAGTATAAGACTAGATTTCTAGTTGCCTATGATAAGTAATATCTTCAATGCTCATATTTGGATAAAATTGCTTGGTTGAATTAGTATGAGTTATACTTCGCCAAATCTAATAGAACATAAATGATTATGGTGGGTTGTAGCTACTAGAGCACATAGCCTGGTGTGGATGTATGTTGCCTAACATGGATGTATGATTCCTTGTCCCATGATATATGTATGATGATATTATATTGCCCATAGTAGATGTAAGTTAAGTGCAATATGTGTAGTACAACCGCCTCAAAATGAATGTAATAAAAAGGATGTTTATCTAATTTTCACCTTAAGAAATGGTTTTCTCTCTCTTTCTCTCTTTTCAAATATTTTCCTTTTTTCAACCTTATTAGTGTAACTTTTTACCATGTACCAACTTTTTTGATGGTTTTGTTTCTCGTATTTTCTAGGTGCAAGGAACAATTGACAAACAAACTGAAATGCATGCTCAAAGTACCTAAAGACATAAATTAATAAGCATGGAGGATTTATTAGATAGATCTATTCCTCTTATCTTATTCTTGCTAGATGTTAGTTTATTTTCCTAGTTGATGTTGATGATGATTGAGATCCTATGTAATAAAGTTATCTTTCTCTAGAATAATATTTTCTCTCTCTATGTAATGACTTTATTTTATCCTTATGAATGAATGTTTGTGTGGCTTTATGAGATGATGTGGACTTTGATCTTGGCTCAATCTCTGATTTTAGTTGATTACCTTAATCTTTTATATTTTCCCTTTTGACATCTATAGATATGAGTGCACGCATATCTGTGAATGTCACTATGGAAAGTATATAGAAATTGGGGTCGTCAAAACTTTATTTTTTAATGAAAAAATATTGTTAACATAAAAGATAAATATTTTTATCTTGTCTCCTTCCCCCAAATTAACCCCCACTAAAAAAATAGGGGAGGAAATTTGAACACAATAAATCATGAGTGGATATCATCCCTAATATCAAAATTCAATCAAATTACTAAATAGTGAAAGATGAATTCAATTTATACTATTTTTAATGCATTTAAAGCAAGATAAAGAGGCGTATAGAAATTAGGTGTAAAGAATGGTCAAAACCTAAACATCAATTAATGGGAAGGTTCTAGACCTTATAAATAGCTTATGGTTCAATTTTGATAACATTTGAACTTTTTGTGATTACCTAATCGGTTTAAGCAAGTTTCTCTATAGTTATCGATCATTTTAATTGAATTTTCCCTTATCCTTAATCTAACCTAATGTTCTAACTGTGAACCCGGACTCCCTAGTCATCAAAGTGCTAAAGGCTAGATACTTTCCCAGAACATCAATTTGGGAAGCAAGAAGAGTCTACAATCCCAGCTACACATGGAGAAGTCTATGGGGAGAGAAAGCACTACTCAAGGAAGGGATGGAATGGAGGATAGGAAACGGAAAAGACGTCAACATCTGGGAGGACACATGGCTGCCAAGAGAGGAAGATACCCTTGCATGGTTCAAGAATGTGGAGAAAATACCCTACGTCAAGGTGAACGACCGTATGAGCTCAGATGGGAAGCAATGGAACAAAGCAAGACTAGAGGAATGTTTCCCGACAGTTTACGTGGAGAGGATAAGTGCTATCCCACTCAGTATACGACACCAGTGTGACACATGGTCTTGGTGGCCCGCTAAGAAAGGAGTGTTCACAATTCGATCAGCGTATTGGCTTGGAATGCTAGGGAGGGAGGAAGCTCGAAAACACACAACTTAACAAGAAGAAGGTTTTTGGCTCCACATTTGGAGAGCAGGTTGGGCACCCAAAGTTGCTCATTTTCTGTGGAGAGTTTGTACCGGAGGTCTAGCAACAAAGGGAAGGCTGTTTGACCACCACTGCATTGAGGAGGGACTGTGCCAACTCTGCATGTCAGAGAAGGAGTCTATTCCGCATATGCTCTTCCACTGCCCGAATGCGATATAATGCTGGGAACAAATGGACCAAGGTATACAAAGATGGGTGGATGATTATAAGGATGAGGACATCAACGTTACCATGGGGTCGACGCTGGACAGAGAGGATAAAGACATGATCGTTGCAGCCATGTGGGCTGTCTGGAGGGGGTGCAATATGCATGTCTTCCAAGATGATGAGGTGCACAACGGTTTCCTTCTCCGAACAGCCTTATCCATGATTAAGTAGGGGAGGGGAGAGAAAAATGGTTTGCAACGCAGCAACGCCCATCCGGGCAGCAACATCAAGCAAAGATGGAACAAGCCAGCACAAGGGAGATTAAAGCTCAATGTGGACGCATAATGTGGGGATGATGGAACGTCGGCGATAGGGATGGTGCTGAGAGACAGCGAAGGCAGACTGAGAGGTGTTGCGGGAGAAAAGATTTGTAATGGCACAAGGATAGCAACAACGGAAGCCATTGCTTTGAGGACAACACTACAATGGGCGAGCAGCCATGGTGCAGAGCATATAGAGGTGGAAACAGACTCCCTTGAGGTCGTACAGGCATGTGGAGAAACCACCAGAAGGAGGGACTATTTGGGAATCCTTGCTGAGGATATAGCTACAATGCAATAACTTTTTTCTTTATGTAGTATTTCTTTTGTAAGTCAGGTATGTAACAAAGTTGCCCATGAAACTACCACTATGGCATGACGAGGGCAAGTAGATAGTTTTGCTTTCATCTAGTTGTTTCCTTCATGTATTGAAAACCTTTCCATGCACGACATGGCTTAGTTAATAGATGACGGGGGATCCCAATCATAGGATCCTTCGTCCTTCCTAAAAAAAACCTAATGTTCTAACTTTATGCGTGTCAGGCGTCCCTGTTATGACCCCACCTTCCGGTAACCCCCAATTAAGGGAGACCAAGAGGTCGAAGCCGCACCCATAACTTCCGGATCAAAGGTTCGACAATTAACCAAGAACAACTATTAAATTTTAACAGACTAAACTGGAAAGCTGTAAGAAAAATAAACTTTTACAAACCTTTTGAAAACTTGGATCTCTAATCTTCTATCCACATATGAAATATACTCTAACTAATCCTCCTTGTATTTTACTTCATGTATTTCACAATATGACGATTTACTGTTTGTTCTTTTGGCTTGTACCTAAAACACCGACAAACAAAACGTCGGTCAGCTGAAGCTGGTATGTGGGGGAAACAATAACCGTGCAACTATGATAACAATGTATTACAGCCAATTACCATTTAACAAACAATTTTACATTTTAAATATAACTGCACCATCCATGTATATCCTATCTCCATTATACCCCTCATGATCCCACCTAACAGGTGAATCAGTTTCTAGGGTTGAGTCACATGGAACTACCCGTAGGTAGCCCACTCCTTAACTCATGGCATGCTAAGTGTCTCATGGCACTACACATGTGTAGCCCAATTTCTAACTCATGATAGCCTAGACCTTGCTCTAGGTTATCCTTTTTAGCCTTTGCATAGCCACATAGGTGGACCCGGATCTAAGCCAGTTATATGTGTACATTTATAGTGATAGCCATAGTCACTCTATAGTTGCATGAAATAAAAGCATCCAACAGTTAATTTCAAGCAAACGATAAAACCTTGACAAACCCTTGGAAAACTAACTCAGAATATTCATAAGTGTAACCACATACCTGATTTGATGATTTCACAAGCATTAAGCACATCCAACCAAGAAAGCAATCCAAGCAAGCAATTCAACAATCACATAATTCTTGAAAAGAATATGTACTCTATTTATTACACACTTTATCAAGAATCTACTTTATCGACTTGGATTCACTATCTAGGGTTTCTAATCCGAATTAAGGTTTCATTAATATTTATTAGGGTTTCTTATATCAATTTCTCAAACTTTATCCCTTTTAGGTCTACAAACACTAAAATACTCTTTTCTACTTATATAAACCCTAATTGCTCAAATTATCCATTTTAATAGTCTTTTATACCCAAATTGACTTAGGATCATCATATCTCTATTTATTCATGGATTTGAACCATTAAAATAATTAAAAGACATATTCATCTAAATTAGGGTTTTCAAGCCCTTTAATGCATATTCATGCACATGGAACCCTCAATTAAGCTAATTATATAAAAAGATCATCTTTTTAGATCCTATTTTCAATTTTATTAGCAACAGGTTAATATTGGCTTGAATTATCCAATGAACATCATTAAATCCATCTATCATCAAATCTAAAGGTTTTTCATTAATTAAATCATTAAAGATGATAACTTTATGTACTTTTCGAATTTCAAGCACGTTTATGCACATACACTCTAATTAAACTAATTACATGAAAAGTTCATCCTTTTCAATCTTAATGTACCTTTTTACAATTAACAGGTTAATATTAAGTTTAAACATCCATTTAACCCTTCCCAAATCATTAATCATCAAAGATTTGGGTTTTGCATTAGTTAAAATATTAATGATAACATCTTTACACACTTTTTGAGTTGCAATCAGAATTAATCTTCAATTATGTTTTTATTGCATTCCTTGAGTTCTCCTAATCAAAATTCATATATAACTTATCCAAATTTGAGCTACCAATGATTACTTATGAATTTTGTAAGATTTCACTTACTCTAACGAATCAGAAGCCACCACGTAGCTTCCTCCATGCAACGTTGCTCGGCTTTGTTGAAAACATAATGATTTGACGAGTTTGCCCTTGGTTAAGTGATAGGCGATGTGCAACATAGAGGGGTAGAAACGTCAAAAACCCCTGGTTCTTCTTCCTCCTCGCGAATGCAGCCTGTCCGCCGACTAGGTCTGATCGCGAGGGTTTGCCCTCCCCTCCCAGGGTCCGACGGCTGCCGCACTTCATCTATATAGCTTCGTCTTGCCCTGCCACACCTAGAGTGCCACCCAGCTACGGTCGGGGCGGTCGGAGTTGGCCATCAATGGCGTCCCAAGCAGTGAACCCCGTAGGTCTGCCACAAGCTTTGAGCGAGGTTGGGAGGAAAGGAAAAGGAAGACAACCACCCCAGATCTTTTGGGTAGCTTCATGCCCCCATGGAGGTCTCACCACAACTACCTTTTGCCCCCCCCTCGAGATAGACCTAGCTTCCTTGGTTAGGGTTAGGACGAAGAATGAAGAAGGAGAAGAAGAAGAGAGGGATGGTTGTGTGGAACTCCCTTTGAATACAACCCTAAACTCTACCCCTTATATAGGGGAGGGTATCCACGCCCCCAAGATGCCCATACAAGGGGAAACAAGCCCCTTTCCTAATAGGAAGCAATTTCCCTTAACTAAGAAGCAAACTTCTCTCTCTTCAACATCTCTTTGATAATTAGGGATTCAAAAATCATCTTACTAAATCTCTTTTATACTTGCCTTCTAACCCATAGGCACAAAATTCTATTTCCTTTAATAGTAATTACTTTCTTTTTAACAATACCTCATAATTCATTAATAAGGTATCACATTATCCTTTTATTTGGAAAATTTGGTATTTTCTCTTTCTTTCCTCTTTATTGGGGCTCCTTGGACCCCAAGTAACTCTATTATTTCGAAATCCTTTTTATTGGATACTCATTATCCTTCTAGATGCATCTAAATGCATTATTTCTCATTATCATGTGTATTTCTTATTAAAATATCTCTTTTTGATGATTCCTCTTTATTTTTCTTTTATTTTCCTCATTGGTATTCCTTTTATCATTAGGAATCTTTGGAATACAAAATTCCACCAAGGATAACCCACTTATACCATTTTCCACTCATTTCCAACATTTTAACATTATTTTCAATTTCTTTCTTACTAAAGAAATACTTAATTAATCTTTTCTTTTCTTATTGCTTTCTTTTTGCAACTTTGGACCCCTCGGAACCCAAGGAACCCAAGAGGCATGAAATCCATCCTTGGATTACATCTCTTTGCCTTCTAGAGGTTTCTACCTCTTTCTTTTCTCAAATATTCAATTATTCATTTACTAATTGATTTTTCTTGTTATTCGGGCCCAATAGCCAATAAAGCCCACAACACAATGATCAAGGCTATTATAAACGAAATCCATTTATTCGAACCAAATTATATCATTATTTGTTCAAATATCTTTAATATGAGAAATTACATTTCTCACCAAATGAACCCAAAAATTGGGGTTGTAACATCCTTCCCCTCTTATATGAATTTTGTCCTCAAAATTCCATCAAGCAAACAAACAATTCAGGATAAGACTTTTCCATGTCAGTCATTGGCCCCTATGTGGCTTTACCGTACTCATAGCACTTCCAAATAACCTTTATCATCACATATTCTTTTCTCTGAGTTCTTTCATCCTGGCATATATAAACTGCACAGGTGACTCAGGCCATTTCAGCCTCCCTTGGGGCTCACTAGGTTCATTGCTCAGCACATGGTCAGGGTACCTCACATAGTACTCTAAATTGGACACATGGAACTTATCACACATTACTTTATCCTGAGGGGTAAAGTCAACCATAACCTTCTCCACCAATCCATCTCAAATGGTCCCATGTATCGGGGACCCAACTTCCTTAGCTGTAGCTCAGAGGGGTCGGATTTTTCATGTCACATGTTTCCCACAGTGAACTGCATGTCAGTCTACTTTGCATCCGCTCACGACTCTTGTCATCTCTAGGCTCCTTTCAGCCATTGTATGATCAAAGTGACTTCATCTACACACACTATGGCCCTTTTCTAACCATCACATGGTCCTTTCACCAACATCACCTTACTGAAGTGGTGACCGACACAACCTCCCTTATAGAGCTTCTTTAAATCCCGATACTGGCTATGGTGGTTATCATCACGTATTTCTTAGGTCAAGGACTATCTCTAGGTATCACCCTGAATGAGCACACATGCTCTCATCAGACCGTTTTGTCTGGATCATACTAACCAATAGTTAGGGGTTTAACTGTACTAACATCGAGTTCTTCATGTACTTACTTCCACCTTTTGGAAGGGAACCTTTAGGTCAAACTCAAGAACCTTTGAACTTGCATCATGACGTAGTTGAATCATCTCTCTCATGAGTAGTTCAACCAAATCTATCCCTGGACAGAACTCTTTCTTTCTCATGTCATCTGGGTAAGACGATCTACCATACCCCATATTGCATCTCGACCTCCCTAGGTCCAGGGGAGACTTACAACATCCATAGTGATGAACTCCCTTTCTCTTTTGGGGACTCTTTATCCTTTATATGAATGCATTGGGTTACGGGTGTTCATCCTTCACCCTCGGCTTGCATGGCCATATACCACATGCAACTTTATCTTGGGCATCTAAAGTACTACTGTCACTTATTATCTTGGTAGTACCACGGTGTATGGTGATCTTCAATCATGATTTCTTGTATGTCATGATTCCTCAAGATCAAATCCTCAGAAACCCTAAACCACTCTAGTCAGGGTTTCATCACCTTCCTTTCTAAAGAAGTGCATTTGAGGTTCTACAACCATGCTTTCATTGCATCAAGGCCTAGGCTGGCTAACCAAATGACCACTAACTTGATCAATAGATTTCGTTACATCTGAGTGTTAGCCGACCACATCTCCTTTCCAAACTTAGGGTTAGCCTAACAACCTCATCTAGCCTCTAGCCAAACTAGGAAGATATATCTCAACCAGAGCATCCATTACCGCTTCACATCCTTACATATTAGGTATTATTGATGACATACACCTTTGTGTATTTCACTTATCATCTCAAACTCAAACTCTAAGTTTATCTTCATTGAGAACACTTTGAGCTCATCTTTCTTGGTGATCAAACTCAACCTTGTATGACTCATATCTCATGATTAAAACATCCTCATAAAGTGACTACCTCATTCCTCTCAGTGTTTGCAAACCATCCATGTATCATTCACTTTACCAGGGTATGTTATCTTCTCTGTCCCCATTTCTCGTGGCAATGTTCCAACCTACATCATCTCTTATCCTTGGTGTATGGCATGTGTAATGTCCTATCTCTCACCCCCATAACAAGAGGAAATAAGCATTCGTCTACAGTCCAAATACAGAGTTCTTCCCGTTCCAAGAGTAGAGATGGTACATCCCACCTTGCCAATACACCTTTACATCTAAGTTGCAACGTGCCACATATGTCTCGACATCACAGACATCATGATATCAAAGTTACTTCCATGGAAAATTGGTCTCAAACCTACTTGGGTTTACACACAACCCTTGGTCATCTCCTCGAGGTCTATAGGGTGCCGACACTTTTAGGGTCATCCCTCTTCCCTTATGCATCCAGGGAGTGCCCTACTCATCTGCCCTTTGGGTCCCATGAGTTCATGAAGGTGATAAATCTCCTAACCCATGACCCTCAGACAATGATAATTGTTACCTCCCGACCCTATGGTCACATGCAACTAGGGAATTAGGCAACTCCTACTTCCATCGGTCTTATCCCTACCTAACCCTAGGATAGACTTAGGATTCTCCATTTATAGTACATGTCCAACTTAGAACCTTACCCAAGCCTTCATCATCTCTCTTTGTATACATGGGCTGACATCCATCCTTTCATAGGGGTCATGGTGACCTGCCTACCTTGGTCAGGCCCCTTACCGGTTACCTCCATGGTAACACATCCACATGCACTTAGAGATGGATATCTATGGATCTATAGGTTCATTTACGTACCATGTACTTTTCACTTAGCTTCTCAAGATCCTATGGGACTTCTTTAGGTTACCTTAAACCAACACAATTGATATACGCCCTACCAAAGGGTCCCTCTCCCAGGATGGGAGGAAAACTTCACCTTAACAAAAAAGGTAACAAATGTCCTTATGTATAGGGTTTACATCCATATGAGCATGCCTAACCCTAGTAAGATACTAAGGAACAAGATGACCACCTACTAAACCATGTTGGGTCATACTTGTTCTCATCCTCAACACTGGATCATGATCATACCTTCCCATGTCATCCACTTAGCCGTGAGGGGTTCATCAAACATACCCTTAACTTAAGGGGTTTCCTTTACCTCTACACATGAGGAGTATCATGCTCGAAACTATAGAGACTCAAATCTCATCATGAGCATCAGATACACTATTTCCCCTCTTAGGCCTAGGAACCCTAGGTTCTCCTTTGGGTATCCAACTGCATGCTCAATCTCTTAACCACGAATCAAGCATGTCCAAGGTATGTCATGTACTCCCATGATCCTTTTATATGAGCAACACCTCAGAGTTGAGTCCTCCTCAAGAACAACCAACTAGGTATAAAGCATCACAACTCGCTACTTAAATCTCCTTAGGGTCTAAGGCACTCTTTGTCTCCACTTAGCATGTAAACACCTATACCATAGGCACATAGGTACCAGAAGCATTACTCTCTCTTTAGGGTTTGGTTCCTCTAAAGGACACCAAGACATCATCCACCTCTAGGGATCAAGCATGTGGTCACCACTATCATCCACTGAGGTCGCATCATCCTCAACTCCCGACTTCTCCTCGTATCTCAGAGTCTAGGATTCCAACCTTCTTGTTGGGTTTCCTGCTCTCTCTCTAGAGCTAACCCTACAACCAACCTCACCATTAGAGGTCCTCTCTTCATGAAGGATCAACCTCGAAAGCATGCCCCTACCTGGATGAAGCCTATTTTCAACTTATGTTCGCTCAAGGTTATCCATAGTTCTTTATGCTTATTTCATAAGCCATCCTTCCTACTCTTCTGGTCAGGGTTTCAAGCTATTGCTCACACTACTAACATACCCTGGGTGCATGATATGCCCTATTCGCATAAGCCCATAGGGTTTATACATGTCCTTCACTAATATCATCATCGCAGGAGCTATCCTTTACTCTAACATGCACGACCCTTCCCAGGGTTGGGTTGCCAAAGGTGCTAGGTCACCTATGGATCATATTGCCTCCCAAAGGCATGTCCTTTCAAACACCCGATCTATTGTGATATCTATTCACCACTTCATATCTCTCTAACCAACACCTAGGGTTAGGGTTATCATCATCCTCAGAGGATGTGCCAGGTCTCTACTTGCAGTGGAGATCTCTAAGTCCAAGACTAACTTTCTTTCCTTATCCTCCTGACAAGAAGGTCTAGTCTCAGGTCTCACCTGAGGGCATGACAACTTATGTTATATGACCTAAGAATGTATCTATTCTTTTACATTTAATCTATTAAGCTTATGTCCATGACATCTTCTTTACATACTTTTTCATTAATTTGGTGGAGGATTCCTTTAGACCCTGTTAACCTTACCCATACCTCAAGAGGGTGAGGAGTAGAGAGGAAACCCTAATCCTTAAGGTCCTTAATAGAATTTGAGTTGACAAGGGATGAATAAGATGAGAAAGTCCTAAAGGTATCTTATTTCAAATCATACCCTAAGACTTTAGCCAGGCAGTCACACAGATTCGGGAGTTCTCGTATTCTGACTAGCGGTGCAGAGGAAAATATTGCCAGCCCCTAGTCGTGATCATTTTCTAGACACCTCCATCATTTTTGGGGTAATCCTCTAATCACTCCCTTGGGTTCTATGGAGTTTGTAAAATTTAATAATTATTAATGGTTAAGTGAGGAACCTAGGCTCAGATACCAAATGTTACGACTCCACCTTCCGGTAACCCCCAATTAAGGGAGACCGAGAGGTCGAAGCCGCACCCATAACTTCCGGATCAAGAACAATTATTAAATTTTAACAGACTAAACTGGAAAGTTGTAAGAAAAATAAACTTTTACAAACCTTTTGAAAACTTAGATCTCTAATATTCTATCCACATATGAAATCTACTCTAACTAATCCTCCTTGTATTTTACTTCATGTATTTCACAATATGATGATTTACTATTTGTTCTTTTGGCTTATACCTAAAACGCCGACAAACAAAATGTCAGTCAGTCGAAGTTGGTATGTGGGGGAAACAATAATCATGCAACTATGATAACAATGTATTGCATCCAATTACCATTTAACAAACAATTTTACATTTTAAATATAATTATGTGATCCATGTATATCCTATCACCATTATACCCCTCATGATCCCACCTAACAAGTGAATCAGTTTCTAGGGTTGAGTCACATGGCACTACCCATAGGTAGCCCACTCCTTAACTCATGGCATGCTAAGAGTCTCATGGCACTACACATGTGTAGCCCAGTTTCTAACTCATGATAGCCTAGACCTTACTCTAGGTTATCCTTTTTAGCCTTTGCATAGCCACATGGGTGGACCCGGATCTAAGCCAGTTATATGTGTACATTTATAGTGATAGCCATAGTCACTCTATAGTTGCATGAAATAAATGTTGGGTTTTAGGGGAGGCAGAGAAGGCAGCGGAAACAAAAATTTTCTCCCCAAACCCAGAATAAGGAAACGCGTCAACGTCTACATAGTAGGAAAGGATGGTTTGTGGAATCATACCTTGTCCCGAGGCTTGCTCGGAGACAATACCTTGCGCCTTGCACGGTCTTCAAATCCGGTCTTCGACGGTGTCTGTGCAGCTCCTGGTCGCACTGGGACTGACAACTCCTGATCTCACCGGACTGTCAGATGACAGTTGTCCTCCTGAGCAACAGAAACCTCCCGCCTCTAAAGTAGTCCAAACGGACCACCTGGAACTCCACACTCCTTGTCCCATAAGGAAGTGGAAGGAGTCGCACCCTTCTGTTGACATACTAGTCACCAACACACTCTCCTGCCTCCAGTTGCAACTGTAGTTGTCCTTCCCTTGCTGCACCTCCCTTTGCGGGTAGCACTTGCTCGGGCTCTCTCTCGATTACCAAAACCAGAGAGAACGACAACTTTGCAGAGCAACTGGTTGCACCGAGTTGTCCTTTGAGAAGCCCCCAATACCCCTATATATAGGAGGGTCATGGGACAGGGTTCTCTATCCCGGGCAATGCGGGACTAAAAGTAGGAGTAGAAGGGTTCAAGATTTTCCACAAAAGCAACCAACTCGCAACATGAACCGATCGTTTCACAACTGAAACGGTCAGTTGGGGACCTGAACCGATCGGTTCACAAGTGAACCGGTCGGTTGGTGGTCCTGGTCGGTTCCCGATTGACTTTCCTTCTTTTATTTCTAATTGGTATCAAATACCAATCCTATTTCCCAATCAAATTGGGCAATTGAAACGAAAGGAAAATTCTCACCAATCCTACTTTCCCAACTTGCTCGGTTGCACGAGTTGAATCAATCATTTCAACACTTGAAGTAATTGGTTCACCCTAATCTTGAGCCCATCGGTTCAACGCTTGAGCCGACCGGTTCAGCAACCTCAGCCGACCGGTTCATCACATGAGCCGATCGGTTGGGAGTGCAGGTTGTGCAGAATCAGTCAATTGCGATTTCAATCAATTCGATACTCCAATCAATGTGTCCAACACCTTGAACATTATGATATTGAGCTATCAATTAATTGAGTGTTTAATTGAACTACTAAACTCCTTTAGTAATCAATCTAAACATTGCTTGTGGACAAAAATCCTCTTCCAGGTTAAATCCTATGTGTGTGACCCTGCAGGTCCATTTCACATTGGCAGTGAAAGTCCATAACACTTATGACTTCACAAGAAAAGAGTGGTACCTAGTCACACATCAGTTCTACCCAAGTGAAAGTAGAAAGTTGGAGAACAACTTTCAATCCTACAATCTGTGAATGGTGTTACAGCGAATGTATAATTCCTTTGTCACTGATATCTCGAATGAACTCGAGGCATGGAACAGTCATCCTGTCAATGTTCATTCACTTTCTTGATCTTAGAGTAGACTGGAAGAGATATGTATGACATCAGTATCACATACTGATTCACACATGCGTGCACGCTTTTCTCAATCCTACTCATCAAGTGGACATGGATATCATACTCCCTTAGGAGGGACAAATCCCATATCTATCACTCACCCCTCAAAAGCCCCATGTGTCAAAGCCACCCAATCATCACCTTTATAAAAACCCATGTTTCAGAACTACATTTGATGATGTCAAAGTGTGCCCGACAACATGTGTTGAGTGTAATGATTTCAGGTCAAAGAATCACACTCACCACCATCACTGTGAGTACTGACTGTGACTACCATGTCATGGTTCCATGTGTCAAACTCACAGTGGGTCTGTCCGGTACACTTGTTCTCTAACAAGTACCTATGTGTTTGGTTTGATATCTCTATATCATGACTAATGAGATTTTGTTATCAACCAACACCACAATCTAGTCTTGTGTCTCATTGTTGTCTATCTACCTTCCACAATGACATCCGACTAGGGACATAACAAGAATGTACAAACTCTTAACATCCGTCTGATCTCATCGTTCAGGTCCTTAACCTGAAGGCATATGTCATTGAGTACTGTCATTCTGTAGACATTCAATCTATTCTATCACAATCTCATATGACTGAACTAGAAAGAATTGGAAGCTTGCCTTTGATGTTTATCAAATCAATCTTAATGTATCCCACCAATCATCCCATGATTGGCTCTCAGGGCATACATACCAATAGACTCCCACTTGCACTGTGAGCCAATCACCCTTGAATCATATTCATAGTGATCTTCAAACATGTCCCACATGTTACTGTGCTCTTGTGCTATCATAGTGAGTAATGGCAACACCTTGCCAAAGTCAGTATGAATTGCATGTCTCTCATCTCTTCGTTGTACATCACACGTATGAGATGGAGTTGCCGTAATATGCGATCTTGTATTCCTTTGCTAACCTTTAGCCTCATTGCATGATCAAGGATTCCATACTTGTCATCACTGAGCGAAATATCTATAAGTTCATCTCGTGAACTTCCAGATCCATATAGTATCTACTGCTGTTCTCTAACGCATAGATACTCGGCATTTCCTTTTAAATGGTTTTATTGGAACACTTCCAATTATCAACAAACTTTCACTTTTATATATATCCTATATATTTTGCGATTAATTTTCTGTCCTTTCGGAAGTTTGCATCAATGTAACTCTTTACATCGAACTCTTCCTTATCTTCATAGAAATAGTACTTCTCAAGTACTTATCAAGTTCTTATGGTATTCCAGTAACCCTTATTGGAAGTCAACATACATCCACTCGTCATGTCCCACATACGAGTTATCAGGATGAGCACATCATATTGTCATGTCGTACCTACAAGATGATGAATGCATTTTATTCTTGCCCTGTCCATACATGAAAGATAATGGGATGATTACATACATGATAGATCCATATCTATTCTTAGTGTTCCCATTCTTCATAAGAATTGGACACTTGGCCTTGGGACACTAACTCCATAGACAAGTATTCTCCCACTGAATTTGTGCATACTGAACCCTTCAGTACAGATTGCCAATGTATGCTTTCTCTTTCCAGGCCAAGAGATTTTTCGAGAACTATCTCCATAGATCTCTATTCCTATCACATAGGAAACATCTCTATCTTCCTTAAAGATAATTTCCACTTTTGGATTTCCATTCTAGAACATTTCCATTTCACATCAACATATGGAATGTGAATACGCTCCCACTAAATCACATATCCCTTCTTTATCTTTAACATATCAGTCAAACCCTTTGACTATATCATCAAAGTAAAGATCCAATTCTGAGTTGCTTGTACTCAATCAATCACATTGATTAGTCCATTGTAACTTATAGACTTCATTTGCATTAGTGGATTCATAAACCTTATAGGTTGTGTCACGTACACATCCTTGTTTTATTCCTCATAGGAATGCGGTTTTAGTATCCATATGCCAAATGTCTTAGTCATTAAGTTGCAATCAACAAGCATCATCCTTCTCAAAATGTTATCCATGTGTCTTAACACTTAAGATTCATTTGCACTTATGGATTTCATCCAATGAGTGCTAACATCAAGGTCATACCTTATGGTTCACATGGATGTCATTTAGGATGTAATGGTCATAAACCATAACTCAAAATTTGGTTCCTCATATTCATCTAGATAGTTGACCCATCACATGAACAACTCATCACATAGATAATTGAGGTGTATCAGTTAAGGATATAAGAACTCACAACCCTTGTGATTATTATTTTCTTTTATTAGTGTGGGGTATTCTTTTATTAAGAAGAATTCAATTATTCGATAATCATTCTGTAACTCTTTATAGTATGATTCCTTCTTGATTTAGACATCACCATGCCTTGATCATGAGTTCACTATGATACACTATCATAATCACTCATAAGGATCTCAAACATTTGGTCCAAGTATTTCATTCATTGATCTCATCAAGAATTAACACTTTACCAAATTTGTACTTCATCTATGATAATCTTGAACACTTCAAGATATTCATATTGGTATTTCTCTAAACACCGTTTAAAGTATTAGCATTTGTTCCAATAGGTATGTAAATACATCACATGTATTATACCTAATAAGATAATCACTCTCCCACTCCATTAGTGAAGATTGATTAATCATGTCCTAGATATTCGTGTCTCTTACTGGTTCTCTAACCAAAAGAGTCTAGATTTATCCATCATATGGAAACTAGAAATGAATTTCTCATGATTGATGCTAATTTGATTGTTTGAGTTATCAATAACATTAGGTATCATTTTATCTTATGCATATCAAATACCATAAGATAAATAAGGCATTGTCACAAAGATCATATCTTTAAGATTGAAACATCAACTTTATTAATTTCCATCATTGTCGTACAATATGAAAAAATAAAGTGTTTCTATCTATTGGCAAAAATGAAATAGCAGTTCATAACTGTATTACACGCCTTATAGGCTGAAAATAAACTAAAGTACTCCTATCTATGGCGGCAACACTTGCCCCAATTATGAGTGCTTTACACTTTACATCTTGGTATCATATACCACAAAAAGTGTTACAAGTTTACTTTCATGACACCTTTAAGTAGAGACATCAGTCGCCTCCTTCTTCTTTTGTTCTTCCAGATAGAGAGGACAATTCCTTTTCCAATGTCCTAGCTTTTGACAATGGTGGCAATTTCCTTTCTTGGTCACACCTCCCTTGGCCTTGAGAGCTGAAGATGACTTGGACTCCTGGCTAGCATCAGAACCTTTCTTAGCTTTGCCCTTGCCCTTGTGCTTGGACTTGCCTTTCTTGCTTGTGATCACCATCACAGGCTTAGGCTTGTCCTTCTTCATCTGTATCTCAGCTGTCCTCAACATGCCCAACAACTCTGACAGTGGCCTATCAAAGTTGTCCATGTTGTAGTTCATCACAAACTGACTGTAGGATTCTGGAAACGATTGCAGTATCACGTCAGTAGCCAACTCTTGGCTCAGTGGAAATCCCAGTCTCTGCAGGTTCTCCACATACCCAATCATCTTGAGTGTGTGAGGACCAACTGGATCTCCTTCTGTCATGACACACTTGAACAGTGCCCTTGAGACATTGTATCTCTCTTGTCGTGCCTGATCTTCATACATGTTCCTGAGATGCTAAATCATCTCAATGACACCCATGTTCTCATGCTGTCTCTACAACTCATGGTTCATAGAACATAACATCAAGCACTTTGCATCAATGGCATCATCAACATGTTTTTTGTCAGCATCCCTTTCTGCCTTTGGTGCATTAGGAGCGGGTTCCTCTGGAATTGGAGTATCCAGGACATAGAGCTTACACTCTTAAGTGAGAACAACTCTCAATGTCCGATACCAGTCGTGGAAGTTTATCCCATTCAGCTTGTCCTTTTCACGGACCGATCACAAAGAAAAGTGATTGTTGTTCATTGCCTACAAAAGGAAATATGCAATTTTAGTCCAAAACTCTTTTGACTTGTTTGATTGATTTGAAAAATTGACGATATAATTAGGCCTTTAATTGATTATCGCTCCCACTATTTTAGTTCAAATTGATAGCCCTCACCATCAATTCGGAAGATTACAGTGTACAACCTTCTAGTGGGCAAGATCCTAAAATCCTCTAAGTCATGGACCAGCTTGGGCTGTCACCCACAACTTAGATCTCTCAGGTAGGAAACTTTTGCCAATTGCATCATATGCAACTCTTGATAAGATGTCATATGCAACTCCTTGCTATGATCATCTCTATGCCTCAAGGTGCTAGATCCTATCTAGGTCAGCTTGTTAAGTCCGACCCAAAGCCAACACGATGAATATGCACCCTGCTTGGGCAGACCCACACATTCATCCTTCACGCTTCCACGAGATAGACGGTGCACCACGCTTGGGCGTGCCCACACTTGGTCGATCAAGTTTTTCACATGTGTCACATTTGGAAGACATCTAAAACTTAATATTTAATGAGGGATTTGGTTTTTATATACATATACATATCCAATCACCACAATACATAGTACGTATCATATACATGCTATATCTCACATAAAACATGCAAAACGATAAAAGCGATGATTATGGCCATTCTAATGTCATTCCTCGAGCCAAGAGGAATCACGATCATCTAGGTCTACATCACATGCAACCTGTACAAGATGAACTGTGTGCTTTGCCTTCGGAGTAGATCAACTCATCACATGATTGAATTTTTCATTCTGGCCCGGTTGTCTGGGTGCCACCAGCTGATCAGTTGGCTCCTCCAACCAATCAGTTTGCTTGGTCATCGTGCATCTCAACATGGCCGCCACCTGCTCATCTTGCTCCTTGAACTGGTCATCAACCGATAGGTTCACTCCTTGAACTGATCGTCTGGAACGTCAACCGATCGGTTCACGCCTTGAACCGATCATTTCAGATGTCGTCAGGATGTCCGCCGTTCTTTGACATAACAAGAAATAAAATCTATCCTAATATTACATTGCTTAAAAGGGAAGCCCCAAGTTACATTCGGGGGGAGCAAAGGTTGGAAATAATCTCGAATTATTTCAAGTTACATCAGGAATAGGAGAAGGGAATCAGTGTGCAGACTGATATGCAAGCAACCACATACAACCATACACAGATAGGGTTTATCGGCCATAACCACGCTATACATCCACCATAAAACTCGTTTAAGGGCGACGCGTATCAAGTGCATTAGTAATACATATCATATATGTAATTGGGATTTGTGGATTTAGGATTGGACATGCATAAAACCAATTTTATTCACATCGTATGAAATAAATAAAGGCGACAAACCAAAATCGATCATATCAACATTCCTAAAATATAGAGCAGTTGACGTGGCTCTGATGCCACCGTTGGGTTTTAGGGGAGGCAAAGAAGGCAGCGGAAACAAAAATTTTCTCCCCAAACCCGGAACAAGGAAATGCATCAACATCTACATAATAGGAAAGGATGGTTTGTGGAATCATACCTTGTCCCGAGGCTTGCTCGGCGACAATAGCTCGTGCCTTGTGCGTTCTTCAAATCCGGTCTTTGACGGTGTCTGTGCAACTCCTGGTCACACCAGGACTGACAACTCCTGATCTCACCATACTGTCGGATGACAGTTGTCCTCCTGAGCGGTAGAAACCTCCCGCCTCTGAAGTAGTCCACACGGACCACCTGGAACTCCATACTCCTTGTCCCACAAGGAAGGGGAAGGAGTCGCACCCTTCTGTTGACGTACTAGTCGCCAACACACTCTCCTGCCTCTAGGTGCAACTGCAGTTGTCCTTCCCTTGCTGCACCTCCCTTTATGGGTAGCACTTGCTCGGGCTCTCTCTCGGTTACCAAAACCAAAGAGAATGACAACTTTGCAGAGCAACTGGTTGCACTGAGTTGTCCTTTGAGAAGCCCCCAATACCCCTATATATAGGAGGGTCATGGGACATGGTTCTCTATCCCGTGCAATGCAGGACTAAAATCAGGAGTAGAAGGGTTTGAGATTTTCCACAAAAGCAACCAACTCGCAACCTGAACCGATCGTTTCACAACAGAAACGGTCAGTTGGGGACCTAAACCGGTCGGTTCACAAGTGAACCAGTCGGTTGGGACACCTCAACCGGTCGGTTCACAAGTGAACCGATCAGTTGGTGGTCCTGGTCGATTCCTGATTGACTTTCCTTCTTTTGTTTCTAATTGGTATCGAATACCAATCCTATTTCCCAATCAAATTGGGCAATTGAAACGAAAGGAAAATTCTCACCAATCCTACTTTCCCAACTTGCTCAGTTGCACCAGTTGAATCGATTATTTCAACACTTGAAGCAATCAGTTCACCCTGATCTTGAGCCGATCAGTTCAACGCTTGAGCCGACCGGTTCAGTAACCTCAGCCGACCGGTTCATCACATGAGCCGATCAGTTGGGAGTGCAGGTTGTGCAGAATCAGTCAATTGCGATTTCAATCAATCCGATACTCCAATCAATGTGTCCAACACCTTGAACATTATGATATTGATCTATCAATTAATTGAGTGTTTAATTGAACTACTAAACTCCTTTAGTAATCAATCTAAACATTGCTTGTAGACAAAACTCCTCTTCTAGGTTAAATCCTATGTGTGTGACCCTGCAAGTCCATTTCACGTTGGCAGTGAAAGTCCATAACACTTATGACTTCACAAGCAAAGAGCGGTGCCTAGTCACACATCAATGCTACCCAAGTGAAAGTAGAAAGTTGGAGAACAACTTTCAATCCTACAATCCGTGAATGGTGTTACAACAAATGTATAATTCCTTTGTCACTAATATCCCGAATGAACTCGAGGCATGGAACAGTCATCCTGTCAATGTTCATTCACTTTCTTGATCTCAAAGTAGACTAGAAGAGATATGTATGACATCAGTATCACATATTGATTCACACATGTATGCACGCCTTTCGCAATCCTACTCATCAAGTGGCCATGGATATCATACTCCCTCAGGAGGTACAAATCCCATATCTATCACTCACCCCTCAAAAGCAATATGTGTCAAAGCCACCCAATCATCACCTTTATAACAACCCATGTTTCAGGACTACGTTTGATGATGTCAAAGTGTGCCCAACGACATGTGTTGAGTGTAGTGATTTTAGGTCAAAGAATCACACTCACCACCATCACTATGAGTACTGACTGTGACTACCATGTCATGGTTCCATGTGTCAAACTCATGGTGGGTCTGTCCGGTACACTTGTTCTCTAACAAGTACCTATGTGTTTGGTTTGATATCTCTATATCATGACTAATGAGATTATATCATCAACCAACACCACAATCTAGTCTTGTGTGTCATTGTTTTCTATCTACCTTCCACAATGACATCCGACTAGGGACATAACAAGAATGCACAAACTCTTAGCATCCGTATGATCTCATCGTTCAGGTCCTTAACCTGAAGGCATACGTCATTGAGTACTGTCATTCTCTAGACATTCAATCTGTTCTATCACTATCTCATATGACTAAACAAGAAAGAATTGGAAGCTTTCCTTTGATGTTTATCAAATCAATCTTAATGTATCCCACCAATCATCCCATGATTGGCTGTCAGGGCATACATACCAACAATAAAAGCATCCAACAGTTAATTTCAAGCAACCGATAAAACCTCGAAAAACCCTCAGAAAACTAACTTGGAATATTCATAAGCATAATCACATACCTGATTTGATGATTTCACAAGCATTAAGCACATCCAACCAAGAAAGCAATCCAAGCAAGCAATTCAACAATCACATAATTCCTGAAAAGAATATGTACTCTATTTATTACACACTTTATCAAGAATCTACTTTATCGACTTGGATTCACTTTCTAGGGTTTCTAATCCAAATTGAGGTTTCATTAATATTCATTAGGGTTTCTTAGATCAATTTATCAAACTTTATCCGTTTTAGGTCAACAAACCCTAAATTACTCTTTTCTACTTATATAAACCCTAATTACTCAAACTATCCATTTTAATAGTCTTTTATACCAAAATTGACTTAGGATCATCATATCTCTATTTACTCATGGCTTTGAACCATTAAAATAATTAAAAGTCTATCTTGCTGACAACCTAAAAACTCTAATTATCACTACCTATCCCAATAAATTTGATGAAGCCCTAGATATGGCCCTTAAACTAGAAAGGGATCAGAGTATGTAGAAACCATAGACAACCACTAGCCTCAACTATGATTTTTTGTCCCCTGTCACACACAAAACAACTTCAACTTCTCAATAGTTAACTCATTCTTATACTACTCTAGAGATAACATGCTTATCCACGAAGTACCTACTCAAGTGTTCCCTGAAAAGGAGATGCACCTTGGTGATATGGGTACTCCAATCATTCCTTTTAAGATAATTTTATCTGAGGTCTAAAATTGTAGCATGTTATAATCTCTCCGAGTTAAGACTCTTATCATCCTTTTCAAATGTAACTATGTGTCTTGACAATCTTTTCACTTTACAGTACAAACTCATAATGGTCCATGTACACCCACTTCCTAATCATGGACATGAGGACAAGGGTGTCTCCATCACCACAGATGGCCCTTTCCAATATTTCTAGACCACATGGATCAAGACTAGAATGCTACATTCTCATGTGAGTCCCACAGAGAGTAGGAGAATCAGGCTCTAATACCAATTGTATCATCTAAATTAGGGTTTTCAAGCCCTTTAATGCATATTCATGCACATGGAACCCTTAATTAAGCCAATTATATAAAAATATCATCTTTTTAGATCCTATTTTCACTTTTATTAACAACAGGTTAATATTGGCTTGAATTATCCAATGAACATCATTAAATCCATCTATCATCAAATCTAAATGTTTTTCATTAATTAAATCATTAAAGATGATAACTTTATGTACTTTTCAAATTTCAAGCACATTTATACACATACACTCTAAATTAAACTAATTACGTGCAAAGTTCATCCTTTTCGATCCTAATGTACCTTTTTACAATTAACATGTTAAAATTAAGTTTAAACATCCATTTAACCCTTCCCAAATTATTAATCATCAAAGATTTGGGCTTTTCATTAATTAAAACATTAAAGATAGCATCTTTACACACTTTTTGAATTTCAATCATAATTAAGCTTCAATTATGTTTTTATTGCATTTGTTGAGTTCTCCTGATCAAAATTCATATATAACTTATCTAAATCCGAGCTACCAATGATTAATTATGAATTTTGTAAGATTTCACTTACTCTGACCAATCAGAAGCCGCCATGTAGTTTCCTCCATGCAACATTGCTCGAATTTGTTGAAAACATAATGATTTGACCACTTTTCCCTTGGTTAAGTGATAGGTGATGTGCAACACAAAGGGGTAGAAAAGTCAAAAAACCCTGGTTCTTCTTCCTCCTCACGAACGCAACCTGTCCGCCGACTAGGTCTGATTGCGAGGGTTTGCCCTCCCCTCCTAGGGTCTGACGGCTGCCACCCTTCATCTATATAGCTTTGTCTTTCCCTACCGCATCTAGAGTGCCACCCATTTGCAGCTGGGGCATCCGGAGTTGGCCAGAAATGGCGTCCCAAGCAGCGAACCCTACAGGTCTACCACAAGCTTTGAGCGAGGTTGGGAGCAAAGGAAAAGGAAGCCAACCACCCCAGATCTTTGGGGTAGCTTCATGCCGCCACTGAGGTCTCACCACAACTACTTGTTGCACCCCCCCCCCCCCCCCCCCGAGATAGCCCTAGCTTCCTTGGTTAGGGTTAGGACGAAGAATGAAGAAGGAGAAGAAGAAGAAGAAGAAGAAGAAGAAGAGAGTGATGGCTGCGTGGAACTCCCTTTGAACACAACCCTGAACTCTACCCCTTATATAGGGGAGGTTATCCACGCCCCCAAGATTCTCATACAAGGGGAAACAAGCCCCTTTCCTAATAGGAAGCGATTTCCCTTAACTAAGAAGCAAACTTCTCTCTCTTCAACATCCTTTTAATAAATCATATCTCTTGGATAATTAGGGATTCGAAAATCCTCTTACTTAATCTCTTTTATACTTGCCTTCTAACCCATAGGCACGAAATTCTATTTCCTTTAATAGAAATTACTTTCTTTTTAACAATACCTCATAATTCATTAATAAGGTATCACATTATCCTTTTATTTTGCAAATTTGGTATTTTCTTTTTCTTTCCTCTTTATTGGGGCTCCTTGGACCCCAAGAAACTCTATTATTTTGAAATCCTTTTTATTGGATACTCATTATCCTTCTAGATGCATCTAAATGCATTATTTCTCATTATCATGTGTATTTCGTATTAAAATACCTCTTTTTGAGGATTTATCTTTATATTTCTTTTATTTTCCTCATTGGTATTCCTTTTATCATTAGGAATCTTTGGAATACGAAATTCCACCAAGGATAACCCACTTATACCTTTTTCCACTTATTTCCAACATTTTAACATTATTTTCAATTTCTTTCTTACTAAAGAAATACTTAATTAATCTTTTCTTTTCTTATTGCTTTCTTTTTGCAACTTTGGACTCCTTGGAACCCACGGAACCCAAGAGGCACAAAATCCATCCTTGGATTACATCTCTTTGCCTTATAGAGGTTTCTACCTCTTTCTTTTCTCAAATATTCAATTATTCATTTACTAATTGATTTTTCTTGTTATTCGGGCCCAATAGCCAATAAAGCCCACAACACAACCATCAAGGCTATTGTAAACGAAATCCATTTATTTGAACCAAATTATATCATTATTTGTTCAAATATCTTTAATATGAGAAATTACATTTCTCACCAAATGAACCCAAAAATTTGGGTTGCAACAGTCCATGTGCACGGAGTCCCCCTCCATATCAAACTCTCAGGTCTAGTGGGTATCTGTGAGAAGGGGGTTCATCCCCCTCGTCTGAAGTCCCGAGCTCTATGGACTTCGCTTTAACTGTGAGTCTTCACTCCCTTAGCCAAATCTCCCTGCATCAAACCATGGTATGTGTGGTCTCTCGGTCATTGTAAAACCCTTCTCTATCTTCAGTGCATAGAGACAAATCAAGATAACCTGATTTTCATAGGACTCCATCTTCTGGACACTCCTAGTGAACCTTGACTCCCTATTTCATTGGAACTCAGTCTCCTAGCCTTCCCTAGACCATCACTTATATAAAGTAGACCCCCAATGACCTTGATGCATCTGCAAAGTCAATCATGTCTCCTCTTCTTTTTCTTGGCACTTTTACCACCCTGATTTCTTCCTTTCAATCTTTAATGGTGGAAGACCATTTAGATGCTCCTGGCTACCTCATAGCACACATTTTGGGTCTTCGAGTCCGACAATGGATGAGGAAGAGATGATTTCATGATTTGTTCCTCACTTTCAACACTTATTTAGAATTATAACCTTGAGACAACGATTTTTATTTTTCCACCTATTGTTTTTCATCATTACAAAGGTGAAAAACAATTGTTTGCAATATTTCTAGTTTCTCCCCCACCATTGTGTGCTTTTTGGTTCCAATGAAAGGGTTTTCTTGTGAGTGGTCCCTTTTACGAGTTGGTTGTAACTGATTGGGACAACTCAGAGTGGACCCTATGCCCCAGAGAATATTTATCATCAACATGGATTTTTAGAGCCTTCTGATTGGTCAACATATACCTAAAATTTAGAAATGTATGGAAAATGCTACAGATCTTGGGTGAAGATGAACCTTGTGTTATTTTTTCTCAATTTTTTGAGATCTAGGTGATGGACTAGGTTTTAGGTCTCTTCTATTTTGATTTTCATGAAGCATCAGACTTAGTATAATTAGGGTTTAAAGAACCATGAAACCCGTGTAATTTGGTCAAACAATGTTTATTAATAAATAATCATCATTTGAACTTGGTAATTGGGTTTCAATCAACCTCATGGATGTGAATAGGGTTTCTTCAACCTAAGGAGAATAATAGAATCTTCTCTAAGAGAAGGTAAGTGGTTCATGCCCATGAGTGTTCATATTTGTCAAGCTCAATATATGTACATGTTTCTCATATAAATCATTATGATTTATGTTTCTAATATTATGAGATTTAAGTAAGATATGCAATTAAAGTTTTCACAAATAATTGTGTTGTCACATATAACCAATATCTCAAATTGAGATATGTTATTAAGATTTCTTAGAATGTTTGGGATTCATGAACCAAGTTCATGAGAAAATTAAAGGATCATGTTCATATAAGATTTCTTAGTAATCATTCATATGAATAAGACTACAATATAAGATACACAAGCAAGATAGTCATACTTAGTTGATAATTTGGAATAACTTTGGATTTAAGATTTCAATTAGAAATATGTCATTAAGATTTTTTATACAAATTTAGATTTGAGAACTAAGAAGTTATTTAGATTTCTTATAATGATTAAGATTTAAAATTTAAATATGGTATAAGAATATAAGTTTTGAACATAGCAAAACATGATTAAGTTTTAAAGAAAAAGATTGAGATCAGAATGTATAGACAATTCAGTGCACGGTAATGTTATAAAATAATGAAGTACTAAGTCATGATTAAGTTTCAAGATAAGATTTTATTAAGATTCATGATTTGAGTCATGATAAGAATATTATAATGATTTAAGACTTATGATGTAAGTCTTTTAAGATGTATGTTTTAGATTTCATGATAAAATTCTATTAAGATTCATGTATTATGATTCAAGATATCAGTTCATGATAAGACGAGAAGATCATAATGCATTAAGACTCATGTTAAGATCATATTTAATAAGATGACATTAGGTTATGGAGTTAGACCCCATCTCTAGTGTAGGTCAACTCAAAAAGAACACGACCCAAGCCCTTTTTGTAAGTTATCTGGCCCAGGAACCCTAGTGCAACCAATATAAGAGAAATATGACTCAGACCTTTTGTGAAGGTCATTAGACCCAACCCTTAGTGTAGGCCAATTCAGAAGCATAAGCCAGGACCAGAGTGTAGCTCATGTGACACAGGCACCTTAGTGAAGGTCACGAAACCTAGACACCGAAGTACAAGTCTCCATAGAAAGATCATAATAAGATGAGAATTAAGTTAAAGAAATAAGAGATATTTTACACATACCTTAGTGTTAGTTGCATGTTTATAATGTTAAAGAATATTTTGTAATATATTATTACTTTAGTTTTTTTCATATAGAATACTCATGCCACTCACACTAACAATCATTTCTCCAATGCTTGGTTGGGGATGAGATGTCAACAGGTGAGAGAAGGAGCAAAAGTAGCACCCAGAGACTTGGAGCACAAAGATAGAGAAGGATAAGATCTAGTGAGGTTCCAACTATAAGATACTTGTCATATTTATAGACTTAGATATATATTGTATTGTTAAGAACTTTAGAGGACTATGTCTTAAGATGTAAGTTAGTTTTCCATGTGATAGTTATTATTGTTTCTTTTGTAATAGCAATTATGATAATGTTTAATATTTTTAGTTTGTGATTGATTATAATGTTGTTATGAATGCCGACTTTATGTGATCTCCCCCCATGAGTATACTTGTTATGGATAACTATGTGTTGCTAGTGGTATGTGAATGTGTGTTCTTAGGGAGGGTGTTACACAATGATTGATATACAGCAAGACATCATTCTAGGTGTTATAATTGGAAAGCTGGAGAACAACTTCAACCTACGATTTGTGATAGGTTTTATAATGTTTGTATAATTCCTATGCCACTGACATCCAGATTGCGGCATGGAATTGTCATCCTCAACTTTCAATCCATATTCCTTGAACTAGAGTAGATTGTCTGAGATATATGTAAACTCAATATCATATATTGATTCACATGTACATGTGCATGCTTTTCTCAGCCTAGCTTATCAAGTGTCATGGATATCAAACTCCTGTAGGAGGGACAAATCTCACCCACATTACTCACACTCATCCCCATGTGTCATAATGCACCCACGAACCACCTTTATGGTAACCATTTTTCATGGTCACAATGGATGATGTCTAAGTACATCAAACAACATGCGATGAGTGTAGTGATTTCAGGTCTAAGAACCACAATCAACACCATCACTATGAGAGATGATTCAGACTACCGATCATGATTTCTATGTGTCATTCTCAAGGTGGGTATGTCTGATACACTATTATCTAACTAGTATCTATGTGTTTGGTTTGATATCACATATCATGACTAATGAGATTTTGTCTTCAACCAACACACTCTCTAGTCTTATGTGTTATTGATGTCTATCTGCCTTCCACAATAACATCTAACTAGGGACATAACAAGAATGTACATACTCTTGACATCTATATGATCTCATTGTTCAGGTTCTCACCCTGAAGACATATGTCACTGAGTAATATGATTCTTTAGACATTCATTATGTTTCATCATTATCTCATAATGGAAAAAAAGAATGAATTAGAAGTTTACCTTTAATATTCATAAAATCTTTTATAAGATATGATGGTGAATTTCACCATATGATTGGCTATCTGGGAAGACATACCAATACTATCCATATGAGGTCGAATACAATCAACAATATTGCAGGAGTTACAATGAAGATCCTTACTATGCAAATCAATATCCACATGACATGGTTGAGAGGATGGATGCTATCCACATATACTAATTTTCAACAAGCAATGCTTGCTGATGGAGAAGAAGAAAATAAAAAATGGAGGAAAAACTAGCCCATATGATAGTAAGCTCTCCCAGCTAGTCATGTCATGTGAGGTATATCAAAAAGATCCCTAGGGACATGGAGCAATCTACAATTGTGATCGGTGATGAGGATGATACTTGTGTAATTTAGATGCGATGATGTGTGATTCAGAGATAGTGTAACAACATGAGGAATTGGGCTTCGATGTTGACATGTAAACTTGTATTCCACCATTCCTTCATTATAGGCCTTGAAACCTCAATATCAAAAGATTGGGCAAGAGAGTGATGATGGCATGAAACTAAGTCCTGATAGCCTACTACCCTTCCCTTTTTCGGTCTCACATTCAAACAGTCACAATGATCAACCAACCTTAATTGGGTCTATTCTAGAAGAATAACAACCAACTTCCATTGTATATCCATTTTTTTACATGATGATGTACCCAACAAGATTTATACATTCCACCACCATTTCATTTTTCTATCTCCTCTCCTGTTCAATTTCCTACTGAACAACATGAAGGAGTTGGGTCTATTTCACATGGGTAAGACAAAGCTATAGGTTGGCATTGTGAAGGACCCCAATGTTATTATAGATTTTGATGTGCATTGGAAAATAGATTCGAAGGATGTCCAAGAGCTTAAAAATATATTTTAAGAAGATTTTATAGATGATATTGTTCCTCCTATGTTGGCATCACATCTTCTGCATGTAGATCAAAATGATGACAGGAAGAAAACTCCAGATCCTCCACTTGATTTAGCACATCTAGAAGTACCAATTGTAAATTTATTTCATACTACCTTAGCCATAAAGATGGTTATCTATCTTCACTGTTCATATATGTGCAGATCCTAAGGCCACCAGAGAGGCACCACTCCTTTGTGCCACTTCTTCCAGATCCACACACAACTATGACACTACCTCTACTGATGGAGAAGTATTGGTGGGTCATACTCGATGGATTTTAGAGTGAAGGACAATATCACTTCAACCATCCAAATAGTACCTTTAAGATACCACAACCACCTAATCACATTTTGCACCATGGAGCTCACATTTTCAAGGTGTCACCCCTTGTTTATATTTCTTTCAATTGGGCCTTCTTTAAGTTTTCAGAACCACTTGGATGAGCATGAACATTTCTTCCCCTCCATCTTGGATTTAATATTTTCTTAGGGACAAGCATATATCTAAGCTCAGGTTGGAGGTTGGGTGGTACATACCATTTCCACCCACAAATATCTATTTTTTTTTAGCATGCTAGTTTTTCATGTTTCATTTGCATTTAGTTTACTTTTATTTCATTTATCTTAAACTCGTGTTCACTTGAGTTCTTAATTATTGCAATGATAGTTGAAGCTCTTATCTAGTCGACTTAGTTTAAATTTATGTTTGCATATATAATTTGTCACTGATTGCCGCATGTTCAAAGTAAATTCTTGGTGTTAACTATATTCTCTGTAAACATGCCAATGGTTAGAAATCATACTTTATAGCCAATAATATAGTAGTCATGTTTCGTATAAAAGATGGTAGGTGCTATAGGAACTTATAGGGATAAAATATTGGATATCTCATATTCATTAGTGAGTATATATATGTAATTTCCATGAATCTCCTTATCATGTCATTATTTGGGTGTAGTGAATAAGAGGAATAACCTAATGTATTTAATGATAAAAAGAAGTGTTGCACATGATCCAAACCCTCTTCTACACTTATTATTTCATATTCTTACCTTCCATATACCAAAAGGAAAAGTTGATGAAGTGTGTGAAACCCTACGTTCAGGATGACATACGACCCCTTCCTTTTATAACTTCTTCTTCAATACCCCTCTCTATGTAATAGGGGCATATTATCAAAATAAAGAAAAGATTCCAATGCACACAAGAAAAGTTTTTTTTTGCAATATACATATTTTTAACCAAAACTGCAATCTCAAGTTGAGTGAAGGATATATATGCATTCTTCCTTTCATAACTCCATTCACTATATTTTCCACATAGGGTCTCATCACACACTCCATTTGTATCCATTAACAAACCTCAATGTTGGATTATGTGCATGCTTGTGTTTTTGCAAGATTCCTCAATCCTAAGACATGTGTAGTATTCGGTATGGTGGTGAGAAAGTAGTGTTGTAAAGAAAAATTGGAAAGAAGGATTTGACAAGGCGTGTTTTGTGATCTCAAGAGGTTGGATTGCTTGGCCATATTGGTGCTAGGGATTCAAGCATGGTGTGAGTGTGAGGCATGTACATTGGTTGTAAGTACTTATTTGGAAAGTGTTATCTATTTTGTTACCTTAGGATGAGAAACCTTCAATATTGTGTGTCTTTAATGAATCTATACTAATAATGTTTTTAGTTGCATTTTATAATTAGTTTTTGCATTTTTTTGCATTTCACTTCATATTTCACTTGATTTTAGTAGCTTGTAGTTTGTTTGGTATTTAATAAAATTTTGTGTTTAACTTGAAAGATTGGTGCAAGTCAAAGTGTGAAAAAATTATCCCTCCACAAAATGCCCAAGAAAATGACCAATGATTGCATATTTTCACACTCACACTCTGATAATTGGAGTGAGGATCATTGAAATATAGATGGTGAATAAAATGGCTCTAACTTTGCATCCAAAATTTTAGTTGAGTGATTCAAAATGCATTGCATGTGAAATTCAATTACCTACAAAACAACTATATATACTAATACAGGCCAGTGAAATGACTTCCCATTGACTCATCTTACAAGTTGGTCAATTGGTTTGAGAAAAACGTCATAAGAAAATCCAAGAACTTTGACATATTTCTCTGAAATGGCTCTAAATTCCACATCTGACATTGGAGTAGGATGATTCAAGTTATGTTGGAAGAGTAATTAAATGGTATTACAAAATGAATGTTTTTCTCGAATACTTCTCGTTGGCTTACCCCTAAGTTGTTTGAATCGTGTGTCACAAAAATCTACAACAAAAAAATTGCTCAAACTTATTGGATTATTTCAAATTGAGTTGAAACCCTAGGGTATAATATAAAAACACTTGAGGGACACTTAGGGAAGACGTTCATGACCTATATATACCATCCATATGATCATCTAAGGGTAGAGCCAGAGATGGAAGTCAAAGGCTTGTTTTGAGACGTGCTCTACCAGAGGACGTGAGCAGAGGTTGCAACTACCATTCTAGAGTGGTGACAAGATCACTGAGTTTGTCCTCTAGACCCCTACTTTTCTCCATGATATTCTTCTTCTCTCTTCTTTTATTGCATCATGAACATAATTATATAGTAGATTTTCTAATACGGAAAAGGGATAAACGTCATTGTGTGTACCCTATTTCTACATTGTGAGTTGTTACCTGTATGAAGCTTTGAATTGATAATCAATTGTTTAAATATTTCTTTATAGCCTAATTATCTATCTTGAATGATTATTATAATTCTAAATATAGAGACCTTGAAATCTAGGATTATAACATCAAAAAATATTGTTGAACCCCAGATGAAAGTGTAGAAGGGTGTTGTTTGGGTGACAAATTAAGGATTTTTAGGTAACAAGACCTTGAGCCTATGGAAAGATCAGTCTATGAATTTAATACTCCAAAATACATGAAATCCCTTGGACCCAATTCAATAGTCATATGAATGAATTATTCATAACTTGGAGCAACAATATAGGTAGTGGCGGTGGACCTTGTTGTCATGGTAATCTTATCATAAAAATAAAAAGCATTTCTTAATTAATTTTTCTTGCTTAATTAGTTAATTTAGTTAATCAAAAAATACTTCAAACAATTAAAATTGTTAATTTCTTTTTCTTAATTAAGATAGAAATATGAGTACTATTGAAAAGGTTGTACTTTGCTTTTGATCCTAATGCTATATTGTGATAAGACTCGTCTACTTCTGGGGGCTAATTATTGCATGTTAGATAGGTAAAAACTTAGGGACTTTTACCTAGGTGAATTTCTTGTGATCTAATCTTGCATATTTGGAGGTACAACCACTCTATATAGAATGTTCATGGTGTGGAGGAAGGGCGGAGCTTTTGGCCGATGGAACTATTGGGGGGGTCTAGCTGGAACGATTATGGCTAGTGGAAAGACATGGTCGCCTCCACTTGTCATCCTCATTTTTCTTAGAATGCATGTAATAATGAGGGTTCTTTCTTCCTTTGTTTCCCTATTATTTCTATAATTTTTACAATGGTGATGGTGGTGACATACCATGACTATTTTGAGGGTTTTGTCACACACTTCAGTTCTCAACTTAGAATTCCATGGATATATTTGCTTTTATGCATTCTTTGATCATGTGGGGTAGGTTGGGAGTGATCATGACCTCACCTTGGACTCCTCCTAGATCAGGAAAGTCCTAGGGTCAACCTTTATCTCTCTTTTCCATAAAGTAGTGGTTGAAGTACCTATAAAACAAGCAAAAAGCACCCATAAGTGCATTTGACATAAACTACAATTTGTTGGGAATTAACATACATTGTTGTTATTTTGATGTAAATAAAGAGAAAAATTACACAAGGGTAATAATCTATTAAGGGCTTCATCACCAACCAAATCTTAAAACATACTTTTCCTTAACTATTCTATGACTCAATCTCACTATTCAATTCTAAACAATTATGAAATGATAAACACATTCAAATGAATAGTTGTTTAGTAGATGATCTCCATTGTGACTAACTGCATGCATTTCACTCCCCTCATATATACTTTCACAAACCTATTGCAATCAAAGCACGTGCACAGTTTCCATATAGGGAACCAAAGTCTCAATCAAGAAACATATGAGTCATATGGCTCTGCATAAACCGTTTCATAGTAGGAATTATCAAATCAACTAGGAGTGACATTTCGCTGCATACATTCAATCCTATATTTCAATCCACACTAGAGGAACCATTTGTCTGTGTGATGCGATATGGGGTATTGGTTTTAAGTCTATCCCAACGTGAATGTAAATAGGAGAGTTTGTGGAAAGAGATTGGGGTGTTATTACATAACCCATCTTTTCTTTTCTTTTTATTTCAATGCTATCATATAGGTGAGCCTTAATTTTTTGTTTGCATATTTTTTCTTCTTTTTCCCATTGTGTAGATAGGGCATATGGTGTAGGAATAAGTGTAGGGGGAGGAAGGGTTGGCCACCCCATTATTTTGGAGGGGGTACGACTTATTATTTTGTGCTTTTGAGCATCTTTTTATAAGGTAGAGAAGTAAGTGATGATGAAAGAATGGTGTATAAAAAGAGGGGTCAATAATGTGGATTCTCATACAATACTTACTACATTAAAATTACTTCAACACCTACCAAATCAATGGAAAACCACAATGAAAGAGAATACAACAAACCATATCTTAATCATGAGGTTTGAATAAGCCTAAGCATTTGTGGCCTAAGATTGTAGTTAAAAATCAATTCAACATTCACGAGAGATGTGGAATATGTATAAAGTCACAAATGAGTATTATTTAACTCAATTACAATGTGAGATGCCCTTGCCAAAGATCTTTCATTCAACAAGTAGATATTAATCTAGAGCACTTTTTTGGGTAAAATATTTCAAACTTGGGATCATTTAGCAAAAGGGTTCCAAAATTTCCCCTATCACAACAAGATATAAGTAAAAAGAATAAAAATATAGACTCGACATCTAGCTAATCACACACAACAAACTAACAAAAACTACATGCAACACAATGCATGCAAATGGCAAGACAAAATGCAAAGTCATTGAGAAATTACACAACATGCAAGAAAATGAACTACATGACATGCAATGATGCAATTTGCAATATGAAAAGAAAACATGTAAGGAAATCAATGAATCAATTGAACTAAAAAATAATGAAATGGGACTAAGCAAAATCAATATAGAGAAAATGATATACCTCCATACCACCCCAAAATTTTGAATCATGTTGTACTCAACATGAAAGAAAAAATAAGGATGAAAGAGTATTATGTCACTATGGTGGTAGCTGGCTGGGTGATCCTCCTTGGGGTGTTGAATACTATAAGTAGTGAGCCTAGTAGTATTCCTGTATAGGAGAGTATGTGTTAGAGTATCCCTATAATGCACTCCAGTAGTCCTCTCCACATTGGGAGTTTCTCTACACGTGCACATTTTGGTAGTGGTACATATGATTGATCTAATGGTGCATGTATTTTTTATCTAACCACATGTCCTACTTTTTCTTTTTGTATGCCCTGAAACTGTGTCACAATAGTGGATACATAAGAATTTGTGGTAGGGTGATGCACATCCTCTTCCTTGCACTATCATAACACAATGCATGCTTCTGTACTACTGGTGTTGCATCTTTTTGGCTACATTTTTTTTCCACACCCTCAGACAAGTCCACTCTGGTGTTCTATAGTTTTTTTTTGGATATTCATGCTCCCATTGTGCTATCAACTTTGTAAAACCTGTTGTGGGTTCCATCTTCTTCGAGAGAGGACATTTATAATATAGAATTTCTAAGGTGATATTGTGATACTTTCGATTGATGTTATAGAAAAAAGTTCACTCCTCGTGGTAATAGTGTACTACCAAACCAAGAATTTTAGATCAAAAGCTTTTCACCTTTATACTTTTTTAGGCCATTCAGATCATAGTTAAGGAATAAATTAATGGAAGTTAGCTATACCTCCCATGATGAAAGGGGCAATGCTCTTCATGGGGATTTACTTCATGAGGTAAATTGCCAACCAAGATTTATGTAATTCCCATTGATCATGCAACCTACTATAAATATGTATTTTTGCAAGAAATATCCTTGATTATCATTTTGATAAAAGATAATATTTGCAAAGACCTTTTTAATGAACCTTCTCATAAGATTTTGTATCCTACTAGTCTTTGAGTTTCCTGTAACAAATGTATATTGACCATTATTATCTTCCAACTAGGTGATTAGTCATACATGGTATCCTTTTAGTAAATCCACTATCAAATTAGGTTGCAACTTCTGGATCTGGTGAAAAATTCTAATTTATATGTGAGGCCATCAACACATGTACTTTGTTCTTGAACAACCTAAATTGGATTGCTTCTTATCCTTTATACTTGACCTTCTAATGTGTGATGAAAAACTATTAGGTGATCTCATTGTAGGTCTCTTGTGCTTTCATGATTACTTTCGTCAATCTACATATCTCTATAAATTTATCAAAACCATATTGTATCCAAACAGATTGCATAGTGGGCATGAAGATATTCCAGGTAGCAATTACCTTTCTGGATGTGCTTTGGGGATAAAACAAATCCAAACCTTTCTTTTGTTTCCCAAATCTCCCTTTATTTCCCATCATCCCAAGGCATCTTCCCCTTGTTCTTGATCTAGATGACCTCCATCTAAGAGACCATGTCTATTGGCTCATCCTTCACCTAATCATCCTCATCATCATTAGATTTTTCCACATCTTCATGGTTTTGGGATCCATAGCTTGTGAAAATATTGATGGGCTCTCTCCTCTCAAATATGTCATCTTCCTTCTCTTCTTCAAATGCTAACTACCTCCTTGCTAGTGGTGGTGTATGTTGTCGACAAAGCTGTAAGGAGGTAGATTTCCTCCCTTATGTTGTTGATGTGAGATGAGCTGGAAGATTCAATGTTGATTGCCTAGCTTTCATAACTGGTGTGGGTTGATGGGAGGAGCATGCAATGAAGATGAAATAGCTTTCTTCCTCCCCTTTTGGACTCGACTTGGGATATCCACCTCAATGGATTTGACTACATTCTTCAAATTCTCCTCAGAGCAACTTCCTCCACCTCCCTGTGATTGGAATCATTAGTTGTGTTTTCGTATGAGGAACACTTAGAGGAATGGTTGTAGGAGGCAATTTCGGCATTGAAGTTGTAGATGAAATTAGAAGGTGAGGGTGTTCATCTATGAGATGGTGGAGTTATTTTGGATTCTTTCTTGGTGTGAGCTTTGTGGTGGTCTATGTTATTCAACCCCTCCTTTACCTTTTTCTCAAACCCCTTCATCTTTTCACAAGAATGGTGGAGCAATGTAGGTCTTCAAGGTTTTATGGTAGATGTATATTAGGGATTTTGGAGGTAGAGAAGGGGTCATTAGAGATTGAGGATTCTTCACTAGGGATCAGAGGAGGCATATCAAAGCTTGGAGATGAAGGGGAAGCATTGGCAATGCAGCTCCACATGTCGACCCATCTGGTGTTTGCGAATGAGGGGGATGGTTGTGATGACTTCCCCATAAAATTATATACTTAAGTGTTGGGCCCTATCCCCATAATGGTCATTATATTATCAATGGTCATTCTGGGAACTTAGTGTCACTGTTATACTTGGTAGAACAGTCGAGATGAGGTCCCTTTTCTCTTCATTTTTCACCATAATGGACCTTTCCTTCCACAACCATTTTGCAACATCATACTTGTGGTGGCTTGATGACAAGTCCTTTCTACCAACCAAAAATGTTCAAACCATTTTTTGAACACATTCAAAATGTAAGAGTCCACATGTTGATTACCACACAACTCTAGGTCTAGAACGACCATTCTAAGGATCCTTTAGAAGTTCTTTAGTTCAATCATAAAAATCCAATAACTTCTTCATTAACTTGGATTTTCCATCTAAACATTGCCACTTGGGTGCCTCACTCTCTCTCTTTCATGTTCTAATTCCTTGCACAATAAAAATAAAAAAAACAACTATCAACAAAAGTGTGGGTGTGTGTTTTCTTTAAAAAGTATAATAAAAAAGTGAAGTATTGGGTTAAATTTTCACAAACAATGTAGGTTTACTCTTATTAGTTCTAAATTTCTTGCCTTTAGTTGGGCTTAGTGTTCCTTCATTCATGAACCATTCAGAGAGCTTGTGGCCATTTTCATAAAGTAGATGGATGTCTCATTTCCATTCAACACATGCTCTTCATCCCACTAATCTTGTGAGCCCTTAAAATTTTCCTCCTAAGGCTTATCTTACTTGTCCGCTTGAGGCGATGAGGTCATAAAGTATTGGAGCTCATTTTCATGTTCATGAACATGATCATCATTGTATTGATGCATAGGTGGATATTGGCATTGGATATATGTTAGCTTTTTGATATGCCATACTCATATTTTGATGATGCAAATATTTCCCAAACTACATTACTAACATGTGCTTTAAGTATTTCAGGTGATCAAGGAACTAAGTCAAGATCCAACTACAAAGACCTTGCGATTGTATGTTTGGATACATAAAAATCAAGTTGTAATATGTATTTATGTATTTGTTTGTACATGCATGTTTTCATACAACTCCATAGATATGATGTAAGGACAAGTGATGATCCTCTAAAACCTACCCAAACCCTATCCTACACTCACATGAATACTTTCAAGTTGATGGGTTTCATATGAGTCATTAATAAGACCCCACACACAATGCAAATCATGGCACTAAGTCCTTCTTGGTTGAAAATTTTGTGGACCGAGACATACTTAGTTGAAAACTCAGAAAACCGAGAGATAGCCTTGCATATATAGAGTTCTGAGTCAATCTCGATTGACAATATTGCCGACTGAGAATTCAATCAAAGAAAAGTTTGACCAAAATAAAGTCGTTGGACCGAGCAGATGGATCGACACATAGCTGTTAGAGCAATTTGACCCCAAGACTTTATCAGGTCGATAATATTGTGGATCGAGACTCTTCTGGTTGATAATATTATTGATCGAGAAAGGTTATGGAATCTCTTTTGATTAACCATCAAAATTATCCATTTCGACCCAATTAATTTAGACCAAATGACCAATTGACCACTAAAACATTCTAGACACTCCCCACAAGTACCCTAACCACTTGCAAATATTTCCCGTATATAGGAGTGGTGTAACATGCCGAATCTTGGACATTTTGTCTTTTGACCCTCTTTTCCTTTCATTTCTATCCTCTCTGGCTTTTATGTTTAATTTGTACAAAATATGATGGTTTAATGAACATTTGTTCAACTTTTCTTCCAATATTTGGGTTTATGCACAAATACCTCAGTGGAAGCTTAGTAATGGGTCAAATATGTAAAATGTCCACGTGAGTGATAAAAAGAATAAAGAAATTCATGTTAGAACTTTCTAGTATCTTTTAGAATATGTAAAAGGAAATTCTCAAAATATGCATAAAAGAAATGATAAATGTTGTAATTGGAAATAATATGGAATATAATGGATAAAAGGAGATAATGAGGAACATATTGTCCCAAAAATCATAAGTGGGAACCCATGAAGATAATTTGGATATTAATCTCGTTTTTTTGTCTTAAAAGAATCTTAATGTCCAAGTATCATCTAATTTGGATAATAAATAAATATATAAAATCCTTTATTACAGGATAATGGGAAATAAGCCAAGAAAGAGAAATAAAATATCTAATATCCTCAAATTGGAAAAATAACTCTAAATTAGTAATCTACATATCAAAATGAGTCTATGTGTAAATTTTTATTTAATTTGGTCAATGCTAAATATTTTATTTTATTTCTGAGAGAGAAAATGACTTAAAGACCAAAAATATTAAATATATGTTGAAAAAAATAATTAATGCCAAATCCTGTTCCACACGTTTGCTATTGCTTATAGGACAAGTTTTACATTTTTAGAAAGTTTCTAGATACCTCTAATAAATTAAAAGGATAAATAAGTGATAAAATTTAAATGAGTAAAATAAAATAATAAAAGTCTTCAAAAAAATATAATAATTCCAAATTCGTGTTCTACATGTTAAAATAGACCTTTGGATGAATTTTTAATCAATTTGAAAAATATTTGTTGAGAATATAAATTTAGGAGAGAGAAAGTGTGCAAAACTTTCAACTCATTATTTAAAATAACAAACAAATTCCACAAATGGAAATAATGAAAAATTCGTATTCAACGTACTTAATAAGACTTATGGATGAAGTTTTATAATTTTTTCGTAATCCTAGAGGCATTAAAAAAGGAGGAAAGAGAAAATGATATTTGAATTATTTAACCTATTAAAATTCCTCAAAAGCCAAAACTAAATCTATATTTGGATTCTACACGACAAAATCAGTCAGGATATCAATTTTTGTTAATTTTGGAGGTCCTTTGCACCCTCAAATAGGAAAAGAGAAAACGTTAAATGATTAAATAAGAACTTTAGTCCGAATTGGATTTGGCAACTCATTAAATATCATGATGTGCGCTCCACCATGGACCCTTAGATCATGATTAAACGGTGTCCACATCGTCTTCTAGCTCCAGCCTGATCTGGAAACAACAAAACATACACGATTTTCAAATGTGAATATCTCATTTGCTTCTCGACTAAATTGCGAGTTCTTAGGCTCGTTGGATTCCTTGCGAGATTTCACACAACATTATCCTAAGTTTTTAGTATTTCCATCGATTATTCGAGCTTTCCCAAACTGACCAAAACCTCTTCTCACACCACACATACAGGAATCCCAACACACACCTCCTCACCTATAAATACCCATATCCCTAGGTCCTTCGTCATCTTAGAAAATCAAACCTACAATTGATTTTGCGTTTCATCGTCATTTGGACCCTACACTAGCCTCTGACGTTGCCTAGCTTGTGGCTCCCCTTGGTCTCTATTCTCTCCACCTTCGACTAAATCAAAGGTATGGTTAGCTTTGTCTTGCATTCTTCTTTCTTTTGCATATCTAAACGTCGAGTTTGGTTGAGTATACCGATTTCACCCAATCTTGCCCGAGCAAGCTGCTTGCTTATGCACAGCCATGGCTACATGCTTGGTTCTCTTGTTCTCTCGCTCTCCCTCCTTGGACGAAGTGCCTACGTGGCACATTGTGATTGACCGATATTCAAAAATTCATAACTCTTAAACCATGCATCCAAAAATAAATATAAAATATGTTCTAGACTCAGAAAAAGATTGTCTATCCACTAAAAATGTTTTCAATACCTGGTTTTGAGTTTTTCGAGTATGTGTTTTTGAGGATGATTTAATTAAATAAAATTTACCAAAAATGCATCTAAAAGTCTATATCTTCAAAATACATAATATTATATGTTATTTTGATCAGAAAACCCTAACTAAGATAATGGTGATGTTTTCATAGTCAAATTCGAAGGTTTGCATTAAAAGTTAGTAACTTTAGGGCTTTAAACATTTAATGAATGAATATAGTTCTAATACATAAACATGGTGTCGATATTAGGAAACAGGGAACATGGAATCGATTAAGTAGTGCAAGTTGATAATTGGAATCAATATTAAAGGTATGTGCAGTTAACCTTTCAGTTGGGAATATTTGTGCCTTGACCTACTTTTCTATAATGAGGCTTCATTGAATCATATTCCTTATACTCTTGATTCTTTGCTATACCTGCCTCATAATCAGTTTTGGAATATTATTCTTGGGTCTTAGTACCCCACTGCCATGTTCTTCAAATGAGATTCTATTACTTGCCATAGTTTCTAGCATGTTGATTTTATTAGACTAACTAACTAGTGTAGTGGTACTTGTATGTACAACCACCCAGAGTTGGGCATGTAGTTAATCGCCCCGGTGAATGTGATACTCTCCCCCACACATGAAATATGTGTAGGTGACTGGGAATGTGTTATTCTCCCCTCACCCTTTGGTTGTAGGTCTGGTAGGTGCCTCAACCCTACATAGTTAAGGTAGTCAATATTAATCATACATGCAATGTTGTTGTTTTACTTTGTTTATGGCAAGCATCTGTTGAAATATTCTTTTATATATGGCCTCATTCTATTTATTGTCTTCATCTTATGATAAAAATTAGCCTAATTTTACTTGCTTTTCTTACCTCACTATCTTAGAATAGTTTGTGACACATACTTTTTATTTTCCTTTCCCTTTTGCTGGGTGCCTTCCCAACCACCCAGATGTGGAGCAAGGTGATGAATAGGACTTGAAGACCTTGGCTTTGGCTTGGACTTAGATGATGGAGTTATGCTTTGGGATACAAGGTTGTGGTAGTTAGACTTCCCTCTATCTAGATCCTAGTTGTGTATGATGATGTAACCCTAAAAGGGAGATTTTTGATGTATTTTTGTACAATCTTTTATGAAATTGATTTAGTCAGAATTTTTTTTATTCCGCTGCATTCAATGTGTTTTGTTTACCATATTTTAGTAAGGAGGTGATCTCACACTCTTTACAAGTGGTCTTAGGACACCTAGACGTCAACTTTTTACACAACTTTACACATGACATTGCAATGACATTTGATACATACTAGAGCATACTTGCCATCTTTCTCAAAGAGATTAGTTCCACTACTTAAAGTTGCTATCATTTTAAGCCTAAGCCCTTATCTCATATATATTATCCTCTCCACCTAATACTACTTTGCATAAACCATTTTGGAGTGGATCATCATCACTTACCCATAAGAGTTGAATTGTATATCTTGTGAGCTTACTTTGTTACTTCCTTTCTCCATTCTATTTCCTCTTTGTTGTATTACTCTTGGGATACTTCTTGGAGTGAAGGGTGTCCAAGAACTTGTGACAAGAAGGAGTCTTCTCAACTTGGTTCTCTTCCACTGGTTGTTGAAGAAGAGGTGAGGAACGGTGCTCTTCCAAGTCTGTCAAAGAAGAGGTGGCTCGGTGCTCTTCCTCGTCCATCAAAGAAGAGTGAAGAGGGTGACTTTATGTAGCCCATCAAAGAAGGTTAGGAGTTCTCCTTAAGATAAAAAGGAGGGTTAGTTTATGCCACAAAGGACACCAACAAATTTTGTGTATTGTGTATCAATATATAAAAGGAAGAAAATACTTGGTTTAGAAATCCTGATTGGAAACAACTACACAGTGAACTGACGCCATTTGACAAAACCACTCTACATATGTGTGTCTTGTGGTTGATTCCTTTTCTTTATATTTCTGATGCACTTTAAGTAAAGAAATTTTGTTTGGTTATGATTATCATAAAGCTATTTTCACCCCCCTCTAGTTCCATTCACTATAGACAAGAAGGGTCTCCTGAACCAATGGGAATTTTCTTATCCTCTAGTTCCATGTCTAAAATAATAAATAATGTCATCTCCATATCAAGCATCACCAAAACATCATCCACCTTGTCCCTTGGCACCTTAATAGATTGGTGGCCAATTGAAGAGTAAAATTGCAGTAAAAATGGTAAAACAGAATAATAAGGACAAGGCTTCAATGAAATCCAATAAAGGGTAGCTCCATACATAGTGAAATTTTTTCTTGTACAAGAAACATGGTCATTTCAAAATGAATTATCCCAAAGGAAAGGTTAGTTAGAAAAGAAAGGTATATATTATGTCTGTGTATATTTTGAATCATATCTCATTAAAGGTCCTAGAAATACATGGTGGTTAGACTCTTGTGTAGGTTGTAACACTAGGATTCCTTTTGATGGATAAAAGTTCCTATATATGGGTAATAGAATGAAGGCACATATAGAAGAAATTGCAACTTACATATTTATCTTGGACACAGGGTGTCACTTGGGTCTTGAAAAGTGTCTATATGTTCTTAATTGTGCTAGAAATTTAGTTCAAATGAAAAGTCAGATGATATACAATTTTATTTTGAGATAAGAAATAGTAAATTATATTTGTCTAAAAAATAGTACTATAATGGTTGTGGAACATTTATGATCACCTTTATGGTTTTGATATTTATAAAAATATTTTGGTTCTCTATTTGATGTTGAAAAATAGTATTGGAACTAAATATTATGCAAATGATGAAAATTCTATTGGATTCTGGCATCAAAAATTTAGACATATTTCCATCATCATTTCCTTCTCTTTTCATTTTATATCATTGTAATTTTATCTAATGGTCCGATTTCTCTTTTTCTTTGCATCCAACATGTCATAAATAGAAATATCATAATTCGAACATCCAACATACTCAGATTTAGTCTTTAGATCATTGGGTTTTCCATTCAAAAAGGGTCAACAAACAAACTTGTATCTTCTGAATGCATATTCACCCTTGTTTTGCATCATTTAGATCATTTCTTAAATGCATTTTGTTGTTATTTCCAAGTTTTTAAGATTTATTTGATTTTGTTTTACTTTTGTCTCCTAAATTAGGGTTTTAAATAGAATTTTTCATTTATTGTAGGAGAAGAACTCAATTGTACCCATTCACACCAACAATCATGAACCTCCAAAATACACTAGAAGTCAAAAAATGAAGGAGTCTTCAAGTGCATATCTCAGTGTCCCAGAATTCCAACTCCTCAACTGACATGTCCAGTTAGGTGACTCACAAGCAAGAATTGGACAGATCTAAAATTTCCAACCGATCTAGTGGCCACCCAATTATCTAGCTCAACATGAAAAAGAGGGGACTTCTATTGTAGACAAATCTATTGATTTGCCTCGAACCGATTGATTGACCTACATATGAGCCTTAGAATCGATTTACCTAGTTCACTACCAAGGCCCCAAAAGATCGACTGACATGCATATGAGCCCGATCATTGACTTACCCCAGTTGACTGACTGGACCCCCAATCGATCAATGGGCCTGATACACCTAGTCTTTGTAGCTATTTTCAGGATGAAAATTTAGCATTTTGTGGTCACATTCCTTCCCTATTAAGGGAGAGGCAAACATCATAGGGTATCCTACCTTATCATATTAGAGCCTCCTTTGGATGCATGGAGCATGGAAAGGAGAGAAGGAGTCATCATCTTCCTCATAGAGACTGTCTGATTTTTGCTAGACTAGAGAATGGAGCAGGATATCATTATATTCTTCTTCTATCCCTTAGAAACATGACTCCCTCTCTTACTATATGTACCTTTGTGTTTATTTTGACTACAATCAAGTAGATCTTTTTGCTAGGCCACAGGGTGTTATCCCATAGCATGTATCTTGTTCTTATTGATATCAACTCCAAGAATTTTGTTTATTAGATGTGTTTCATTCCATCTATGCACTTGATTTAGTAAACATCTTGTTTGATCCTTGTAAGATTTGTGTTTCGTAAGGATGCAAATTTGTTGGGTCCAAATCTTACATACTTAATTAAAATACACCATCTTTCATAGGTTCTGGGTCCCTCTGACTGTCATTTTAGATGGATAATCACACTTTCTAGAGAAACTTTTTGAGACACTACTAGGGAAGAATGGTGTTAGCTACAAGGTCGCTTCCACCTATCACCCCTAGATAAGCGGCCAAGTGGAAGTATCCAAATTCCAAATCAAATCTATTTAAGAGAAGATCATGAATCATACTAGGAAGGATTGGGGTTTGAAGTTGAATGATGCATTTTGGACATATAGAACCACCTTCAAGATGCCTTTGGGAACCACACCATTCCAATTAATATGCATGATATATTCTCATCTTATTGTAGAGATGGAGCTCAAGGCTAGCTGGGTCAATAAGACTCTCATTTAGCACTTGATGAAAATATTTCCTCTAAATGCGAGAACTTGAAGAACTACAAATGTCTGCCTATGAGAGTTCAAGAATCTGTAGGGGTGGGACAAAGTTCTGACATGATGGCCATTTGAGAATAAAATATATGCAAGTGGGCAATCAAGTCCTAGTGCACCTTTATCTAAGCTAAGATTGTTCCCTAGGAAGCTCAAATCCAAGTGGTATAAGTCGTACCTAGTGAAACATACCTATTTTACATGGCTCTTTCCATTTTTGGGACAAGTTTAAAGGTGAATTTGTAGTGAATGGACACTAAATCAAGTGCTACCTCACATATGACGATTTTTTGGTGCAAGGAGTTAAGTTCTCTCCCATTAATGATGATATAGAGACAAGGGAGTCCCAACCCTTGCTCCTTTCAGATCTAGTGATGTCTTAATATCAGGCATCAAGTGTTCGACATAAAAGCAAGATTCTTGTTGGGAGGCAACCAACATTCCACTTCCCTTAGATTTTTAGGTTATATTTTCCTTTACATTTTTCATATCTCCTTAAGATTATTAGTTATTCCATCTTGTTTTAGTTCATTGATTATTTCCTCCTTCCATCTCAATGCAGAAAAAGATTATGTCTTCCTATAATTTCTAATTAGTCAATTAGTTTGTCATCCAGTCGACCTATTGGGAGCCGAATCGAGTAACTGATATACGGCCCCCATCTTGAAGATACTTGTCAGATTTGAATTCAAATAGATAAATTTGATTCCTGAACTGGTCAACTAGAAAAGGTGGGAAATTTTTATGAAGAGCAATTTGGTTTCCCTCCTTTGGCATCTAGTCAATCATTGGATTTCCATTTGACTGATTGGTCATATAAATATTGCCTATAAAGAAATCCCACTTGGGAGAAAACATAATCACCCCCGTTCCCCATACAACTCTAGCAGTCTAGCAAGAAGCCTGATCCACCCTCCTCCTAGATAACCAGTAGCCACCAAGAAGAAGCAACTGACACTAACTCACCACCGAGTCCCTCGAGTGGCCAGCTCAAGTCATTGGCCTTCAACCCTCTACACTTGTAAGAAGCAATAGTTGAGTCCCCCTCCTTCTTGTCCCGTATTTACTGACCCCCAACCGGTATACACACTTCCCGTACTCCCTCTTTGTCAGATGGTCACCTGGTGGGCTGCTTTTTTGGTTTTCCACCATACCTTCCTCTTGGCCACCGAGTAATGTGTAGGAAAATATCTATAGATCAGGCAATGGTAATAAATTTTTTTATCTACCATATTCCCCATGACCAGCTGATCGTGTTAATAACTATAAGATAAGAAGGATAGTTTTGAGGACATAATTAGTCCTAGAGCAAGTCCAATGACGTCTCCTCATCTTCGTAGATGAGCAACCATCTTCTAGTTGCACATGGACTCATCTAACTATTGTGCCTCCTTGTTTGTACCACGGACTATAGCCTCAAACGTTGTCATCTGCAATAACTCCTCTCTCAACGGACTGTTGGTTGACATTGTTCTCCTAGCGGTAAAAACAGCCTTCTGCCTCTTAAGAAGTCCACACAGACTTCCTAGAACTCCTGTCGTCCTTCTATAACAAACAAGAAGTAGTCATCCCTTCCGTTGGCGTACTAGTCATCAACTTGCACTCCCAGAACAATGATCTCAGTTGTTCACTCCCGTAGCTTTCCCTCCCTAGTCAGGTAGGACTTGCTTGGGCTCTCTTGGTTACCACAGCAAGAGAGGACAACAATTGTCAGAGTAATTTATTCTCAATTGTCTATATTATATTCTGGGAAGCCCCCAGTACCCCTCTATTTATAGGAGTTAAGGTTTGGTTTCCAATCTATGCGGGAGTAGAAGGGACCAGAAGATTTTGAATTTTCACAACCTAAAACTACACAAATGGTCATTTGGCAGCCCAGACGGTTGTCTGGCATGCCAGACAGTCATTTTGCAGTTTCCCAATCACATATAAAATTAGAAGTTTGTTTCCCATTAATGCTATACATTAATTCCTTGCACAACAAGTAATGTGAAATCAGAACAAATCTGGGAAAGAATCTAGAACCTTCCTTTGGTTGAACCGTGCAGTCTCACTCATGTGAGATGGACATCTTGCTCACCCAGATGGTAATCTGATGATTCGAGCTTATCCGGTTAGTTCAACCTATAGCCAATTTCGAATCGAATCATCCTGGATATCCAAACACCCATCTCAACCCTTGAGATGACTATTTGGCACTCTAAACTGTTGTCTCATCCTGTGATCCGATCGTCTGGCAGCATAGCCAGTTGATTTGTTGCATGAATCAATGATCTAAATGCTTTAGTAATTAATTTAATCATCAATCAAGATTAAACTCCTCTTCTAGGTCAAGACCTATGTGTGTACCCTATAGGTCCCATATTATGTTGGTAGAAAATATCCATAACAACTTATGACATTACAAGCAATGAGTGGTGTCTAGTCACACATTAATGCTACCCAAGTAAATGGAAAGTTGGGGAACAACTTCAAGCTACAATCTGAGTATGGTATTACAGTTCTTGTATAGTTCCTTTGTCACTGATATCCAGATTGAACTCAAGGAATGGAATGCTCACCCTCTTCAACATTCAATCGTGTTTCTTGAACCAAGATCAAACTATCTGAGATGTAAGCTCAATATCACATATTGACTCACATGTGCATGGTCATGCATTTCTATGTATCACTAATCAAGAGGCCTAGGATATCATACTCATGTAGGAGGGACAAATCCTATCTCTAGCACTCACAGTCATTCCCCATGTGTCATAGTCACCCAGTTATCACTGTTATACCAACCCCTATTTCATGACTACGTTTGATGATGTCAAAGAATATCGATCGACATGTGATGAGTGCAGTGATTTTAGGTCCAAGAACCACAACCACCACCATCATTGTAAGAGATGACTATGACTTCCATGATGATGGCTTCCATGTATCAGTCTCAAGGTGGGTCTGTCTGATACAATATTCTCTAACATGCATCTACGTGCTTGGTTTGATATGTCATTATTGTATATCAACCAACTCATTACTAATAAGACTCTTTCATCAACCAACCCACACTTTGATCTTATATGTCATTATTGTATATCAACCTTCCACAATAACAACTGATCAAGGGCATAATGAGAATATATATGTACTCTTAACATATGTATGATCTCATTTCCTCAAGTTACGTACTCAAAGAAATACGTCATTGAGTAATTTAATTCTCTAGACATTTATAATGTTACACCATTATCTCAAAATTGAATTTAACAGAATAAATTGGAAGCTTGCCTTTATTTATTAATCAAATAATTTACAAATTATGCCATTACAATCATCATATGATTGGCTCTATGGGCATACATACCAACACATTGTTCTTCACCTATTGGTTAGTGCATCAGATGATTCACTACTCTACTCGATGACCTACTTGATGCCTCTACAACCTTCCTCAAGTTGTTCCACTTTTCTAGGTGAGCTCATCAACTCATACTGAGTCAGTCAATCGACAAGCATCAACAACCAACACAACATTCCCCCTCAATCACACTCAGTCAACTGATTGATCACTATAGTCAATCAGCCGAAGTGATGATTCACCCTTTCTAGTCGACCGATTTGCTACCTAGATGGTCAGGTGGATCCCATGCGTCATCTACCAAGTCACAAGATAGATCTAATATGAGAGTTCTTGACTACATGAAAAAGCAGATGGAGAAACTAAAAAAAGCTCACCACATGTAACCCTCATCACCACCAGCCCAAGCTTCCTTGAGGGGTTATGCATTGAGGATCTTGGGGAGACTACTGACTCCCCTCCTTTGGAAGATGCAATGACTCACATGGAGATTCTCTAAAAACTAATCCTCGAGGTTAACTCCCACCACCCAACCTCCGCTTCACCACCTCGATAGTCCACCACCACAAACTAGTGTATTGCCCCCTTCTGAGCAAATACCTATAGTTCACTAATGATGACCATCATGAGTACTAAGAGGACATGGAAACACTAGGTGTTGTCCTTCTTTGCTAGGAATGTGGCAATGCCCTCTCTGCCCTAGGCATATGTGACTTTGTTGACTACATCCTGCAAAGGAATATGTTTCACAATTCCCTTACCTGGTCTGACCAGTCTACACTAAGTTGACACTTGAGTTTATGGCCACATTCCAGAGTCACTACAATATTCAAGAAGGGTTCAATTGCTCTTTTTTTATCTTTAGGGAGAACCATTTCTTCACCTCTAACCATCTCACAAGTCTCATCCTTGATGACCATAGCTCGTCTTGGTACCAGGACTGCATGTAGCACACTCGATGTGGATAATATCGCACTAACAAACTACTATAAATAAAATTCCTAGAGTTTACCAAAACGTGCAATAATACCACACATAAGTGAACGAGTCTTATCGTAGTACAATTCATATTGATTCCTAAAGGAAAATTATTTAAGAAGCTTCTAGTTTTTACTTGGTTTAACTCAGACTAATATTTATGACAAGAATTTGACTGTGTTTTAATTAATCTACTCACAACAAAAATAAGAGATGGAAAAAATTGAATCAAAATTAAAGGATGGGAAACATTGGGGTAGAATTGGGTTTCACCGTCACCACATGAATATGCACATTCATTTAATTTCAAACTTGTACCAAGAGATAATTAGAGTTACACAAGTTTCCCCTTTCGACGTTAGAAACTTGCAAAAGAGGAAATCAACATAAAATTAATGTCTTGATGCTTAAATTTCATTTATTAACTACTCTGTTGATTTCCCATCAAAATTTCTTGTTAGGGCATCAACCAAAACCATTCTATTCAAATCTTAAACACTAAAGTTCTCTCAGTCTCATATTAAAAAATCACATAGAGTGGGTGATCAATCCACTAAACATGCATCAAACGATTGATAATAAATTAAAAGAGTTCATACAAGAATTAAAAGAAGAATGAAATTTCAAGAAATGGATAGTAGAGCTAGTCCCCACATCACAATAAGTAAACTACTCACTCCACATAGAGAGATCAATACAACATAAGAAATAAGAAGGTGCAATAGTTTTCATGAAAGCAGACAGGAGACCACACTATGTGGTGTGTGACATGAAATATTCATCCTTGGGTATGGACCCCAGCTTACAGAGATCGAATAGGTGATGGAACAACAATTATGGATGGTGGATGAAAGTATCATCAATGATGGAAGGAGTAGTCATTTGTTGTTTGGTAGCAACAAGAAGGTCAATTAGTGTATGAAGGAGGATAATAGAGAAAGGAGGACCAATGTGCTTGCCTTGTTTACTCACTTGGTTGATCTTACTTCCTTGCTAAAGAGGTCAAGGTAGAAAGGAAAAAGGTAATATCAAGGGGTGGATTCAAAAGAGTCTGACCCTTTCAACATTGGTGACTGCTAGATATTTATATCCTTGGTTGAGAAGAATCAGGGAAAATTGTATATAAAGTCACATCATTATTTCAACACTGAGCCCCAAATATTATATGACTCAACCAAGCATTAAATCTTAGTTTTTGGCTTCTCAATTGATTGGATTAGTCAACTATTTACTTTTCTAGATTTCTTAGATAACAAACGTCAATTGACATCACACATTTGGTAAAGTTAATAGTGATCAACATTGTGTTTTCTTCGTCAATCCACATGGCATGTTTGCCAATTCAGGAAACAATTAAAGGAAGGTGGACTGTGGGGGTGGAGTGAAATGTGATAGAGGAAAACCCAAGTCTCTTGGTCAAGGAATAGTCAATTGTTTGATTGACGGATGATTGACTTGTGCATTAACAGAGATGGGTGTTCACCAATTGTACTTGCTTGGTTGGTTGTGGCATTATGTGTTGGCAAGGTATCGAGCTAGTATAGGCCATGAACAGACAATCGACATCCATCGTTGGCATCAAGGTCAGATCTTAATTTGGTCTATGCTTGTTTAGATCTGTAGCTTGTGGGGGTATCGATCATCCTTCTCGATAAGCCAAAGAAGAGTGTTATGAGTGGAAGCTCATCTTATTGAGGTGTCGGCGTGGCTAAGCGGAGGCCAATTGGGTCTCTCGTTCGGTGGTGTTTTTTTCATGAGGTCGACGATCCATCTTGGTCTATAGTTGGATCATTGTGCCTTAGACAAGGAGTAGAGACTACTAAGTTTGGCATCTTGATCAATGATCATCTATCTGCTCGATCATAGTGGTGGAGATCAAAGTGTTATTGGCAGAGGTGTTGGTATTGCCCACGAGGTTGGAGAGATAGGTTGATCGGATGTGTAGTCAGCAGAGCTCAAAAGGCATGGCGTTTGAGCAATGATGGTGGCTGATTGATCACTAGGATCACACTAAAAAAAGACATTAATATATTACTACCACTCCCATAGAAAATATTAAGTAATCATCTGGGGTAGCAATTGATCATAAACAACTTATACAATTTACAATGTCGATATTGTAATCATAGGGATTTGAATACTCACCACAAAATTTTATCCATGATACATTCAACTGTAGAAATATCATCTCCTCAAATCTTTGAATATATATTCTATGATCTACAAGAAATATGATAAAGTAATCCCAATATAGAATATTAATAATTCATGTTTCATACTATATACAACCCACATGAACACTCCATATAGAACACAACAATGTGTTGTTGCTGGTACAAATGTAGCCCTATTCCTCTATTATGTTGTTGTACAAACATAACTCTATTCTTGCATATGTTGTGGAAAACAACATATGCAAAGACGAATGTTGATCCTCTGCTAGAAGCTGTATATGTGAAGAAAAATGGTTGACCCTCTGTTTCAAACAAGCATAATTAATTATCAATCATGAGTGGTACATAGTGTCAATGGTTGGATGCTACCACCTGAGTGTCACTCTTATGTCTGCTATCAAAATAGAAGAGTAAATATCAAGTGATCATTTTCAATTATGATAATCAAACATGTCATATCACAAAACAAAATAACAGAGTAAATCTCGTGTTAGTCACATGTGAACAAGAAATAATGTAATCACCATCATTAAGAGAAACAATTAGATTTCTTCAACAATATAGAATATTAAGCATCGTAGGAAATCATAAAGTGGAAATTTTAGTATTTGATTACGTAGGGGGACATACCCTTTGTCCCTTGGATGTTTCTAACATATTCTCCAAAACATCATGGAGGGAATTGATACATAATTTATATTCATATGATATATATCAAAGTACAACATTATAGATAGATAGGTACGTGCTAATTGATCTCCAAGAAGCACCAATTAGTAGAATGAGGTTGTCTTAATTTGGACTTAAGATCATTTGATACATCCTCTAGTACTATTTTCTTCAAATAACAGATCATACATCTGATGTCTGAATAGTAAAGTTAGGTAAGACACTACTTTAAACATGATCCACACTTTAACGACATTTATCCCATTGGTTGTCATGTAATGAGCATACATGTTCTTTTACTTGTAATACCAGCATGAACACTAGGAGGCATGTAGACATGGAGATCACCAAAGCAACAATCACTCTGCAAAATACATGTGAAGAAGATGATTTTGTAGATGATGGCAGTGGCTGATTTATGAGTCAAAGTTTGGTGAGGTTTAGTATAAGCATACCAATTTTTTGTAAATATGAGTTTGATGTTTTAGTATATTAAATTGTACCATGAGAAGTTACAACTTGACATCTACTATTTGTTATGGACTTATAACAAAAAACATTATATGGAAGCAAAGTGGTAGATCTAGAAAATTAGGTAAAGGGGGCTAAGTTAGATGGATTGGGTTTTAATTCTAATGAGAGGGATGAGTTAAATGGGTTAATAAAAATATCTTGTGGGTGTGAGTTAAACCTGGTCCATTTAGCAAGAAACAACACAATTATACCAATCCAGATACATATCAGGTATTATTATTGAAAAGTATGTATATGTACCCATATATGCAACATTATACATGTATAAATATACATTTTGGACCTTGAGACGGGGGCTTTAGCCCTGATAGCCCCCCCTCTACATCCACCCCTATAAGCATTGACATGCTTGTATGCAATTTGGACGCCCATGAAAATCAAATACAATATCCCTCACTTTTTTATGTTTGTATATGCATGCATCTAGTTGCATGGATAATGTCAAGAAAGTGGTATAATAATATAGTAGGAGCACCATGAAAGATTTTGTAATGACCTTGAAAATTAGTTGTAGGTTTCTTAAAACTCTACACAAACTTAATGAAGAGCAATTTTGTTAATAGGTGTGTTAAGGAGTGAGTTCCAACTAGCCCAACACATTACCCTATGGGATCATAATGACAAAATTCAATAACAAACAATGTGGTTTGAACACAAATATTTGTAGGCCTGATACACATGGTCACCTTATTAGATCTTGTGATTTCACTATTCTAATTTATGCACTTTAGTTGAAATGAGTCTAAATATAAAGGCTCATTCAGTGTTTCAAAAATATTTAAACAAATGTTACCAAAACCCATTATTCTATGGGTAATGTTATCTTATTTGAGATTAATACACATGGCCGGAAGGCTCCTCTTCTTAAAATAGTCTGGAGTGGGGAAAGAAAAGTTGAGGAGTTGTGGACATTTGATCCAAATACTTCCATGCTTGTTTAAGCCTTGTCATTGTCCAAGTATTATTTCATCATGTCTGTATAATCTTGCACTTGTGATTCCAAGTATTATCAACCTACAAAGATCTCTCCTTGTGGTGGTGGCTCATGGTGTCTACTGGATACACAAATAACAATTACATGGTCAATACCATTTTAGGGTCAGGATAATATCCTATTATGCCAATGACATCCTAGAATGGTCAAGTAGTTGGGGGGAAGAAGGTTGAGGAGTTGTAGACATTTGCTACAAATAGCTTTAGTGGTTTTTTAAGTCATGTCTTTGTCCAAATATAATTTCATCACGTCATATAATCTTGCACCTTGTGATTTCAAGTGTGATCAACCTATAAAAATATATCATTTTGGTGGTGACTTGGGGTGTCCATTGGATAAATAAAAACTACATGGTCAATACCAATTAGAATGATGGATCATGACTTCTACGTTAGTAAAAGTTAGTAATATGTCTGAATGGGTACATCAACAAGGGGGAAACAATCATCACAATGGGATAAAATGAAAACTTATTATACTAGGTAAAACACCCCCTGCAAATCTATAGAATCTGACATTGGAACTATTGTTCCTATATGAGTTGATTTCATGCAAATTATTTTCAACATAATGGACACATCTTGAAGATACTCTACTCTCTAGGGTATTATTTTGACTATAAGAGTTACCTACATTGCATGTCAAAAACATGTTATACACCTTAATATACATTAGAAATTACATCATTAATCACAAGAGAGATGATAATTGCAAGAAATAGAACAATCAAAACGAAGACCACAATCATTTCTGGGTACATCTTGAAATGAATATTTAACATTTGAATCCACAAGTTGATACAATAAAATTAAATTTATAGGGGAGAGATTGTAAGAATATTTTAGGTGAAATTAGAAACGCACATTTATTTGATCAATAAACACTAAATATATTTTGAACTCACTATACCAATCATCAAAATCTTTAGTGGTAAAAGAAATCACAAGCTACTAGGAAAGATCTCCCTTATTTTTTGTGCTAAAATGTAGGGAATTTAATGAACAAAAAAAAAAATCAATAACACTCCTAAGTACTACGATTACAGAAAAAGAAAGTAAATGTTAGACACCAACTATGAGCAAACTTTATTTCCAACATAGCATTACCAACGTAGAAATAAACTAGTGAAACCTAGGGCATGAATCACTAGATCATGGTGGAGAACACTCTAAGACATTGAAGATACCAATGATGGATAGGGTGGAGTGTCTAGGAAATTGACCGAGATTCAATATCTAACCTCTCATACCAAGTCACAAGATCCACTTCTTTTGGGTGTCTAAAGTTGCTTCACCCCTCTTTGTATATAATCCAAACAATATTATCAGTATATATGCTTTATGCATTATCTTGTGTTTTGTGTTTTGTTATGTGTTATCTTGTGTTGTGTGTTTTTTTATGTGTGTTAGACTTGTCTCATATTTAGCTTTACTTTTATCCCATATTGCTTAGTTTTGTATCTCCCTTCCTCTCTTATCCAATAAAAGAGAGTGCATTGTAATTATTTCAATATATCAAAATAGGTTTTTCCCATTTTATATGGTATCAGACTTGTTTGATCCTCCCTAAACAACCCCATTGTCCCACCCCTCCTTCCATTGACCACGTCACTACCTCTACCTTTTCCACCATCTCCATCATTCCCACCACCTAGTCACCCCCTTCCTCCATCACCTTCATCACCACCACCCTCCTCCCATCAACCACCACCCATCGACCAAACCTTCATCTTCCACCTATCTACCTCCACCCATCGACCACCACTCATCGACCAACCCTTCATCTTCTACCCATCAACCTCCACCCATCGATCAACCCTTCATCTTCCACCCATCAACCAACCCTTCATCCACCACCCACCGACCACCACCCATCGACTACCATCCTCCATCTCATCGACCCTTCTTGTGATTATTTCTAGAATAGAAAGTTGAAACCCTAAATGTATCACCACTTCTCCTATGTATGCCACATGGTGGAGTGAATATTGTACCATGATGATGTCAACCTTTTCTTCTCCCTACTGCCCCTATGAGAGTTTCTTAGATCTATTAGATCCATATCTACTGTTGCTACTATCTACTACCCCTATGTTGGTTACTTGGATCTCTTCTATTCTGGTTGCTGCTTCCTTTGCCCTTGTGCATGTTGTGTAAAGATCTACTTTTCTGTTGTTGATCTCTGCTTCTCATGTTCTACTGCTATAGCTCCAACAATGAGTTTATCAAATCTAGTCATCCAAATATGCTTTCTCCTACTACTACATCTTTGTGTACGTCATCACCCTGGCTTCAATGGTGACCACAGATCCTTCATGGACCTTTTTTGTTATTACTGTGAAACTTGATGGATCAAATTACCATATTTGGATGACATGATTCATACTATATGTCAAAGCCCAAGGATGTTATTCTCATATCTCTTCTATTGCTATTGCTCCTCGTGATGAATCAATGGATAACAAAACCAAATGGCCTACAATCAATCGGTCAAAGATGATTCAAGTGTCATGACATGGATTGTAACAGTCAGGCCCAGTGCCCAAGGTTCTAGTAGAGTTTCAGGAATGACGACTGGCCCCACAGACCACCACTAGCCTTAACTATGCCCTTTTTCTACACTCATGCGCAAGCCGGGGGAAACTTCCTGACTGGTCACCCATCCTAGTACTACTCCAAGATGAGCACGCTTAACTATGGATTTCTTTAATGATGGGCTCCTGGAAAAGAAAGTTCACCTTGGTTGTGTGTGAGTGTGGAAAAAGTGCACAATTAAGGCTAGTGGTGGTATGTGGGGCTAGTCGTCATTCCAGAAACTCTACTAGAACCTTGGGTAGTGGGCTCGACCGTTACAAATGGTATCAGAGCCAATTACCCTCCAGTAGGTGGGGCCCGCATGGGCCTATGGCATGCCAGTCTTTGAGCTGTGTGGTCCACAAATTTTGGAAAGGGCTATCCAAGTTGATGGAGCTGCCCATGCGTTGGTAGTATCCAGGCATGTTGGAAAGGGCTATACGAGTTGATGGAGTCACTTTTGCATTGGTAGCCGTGATCGGGAGCTGGGTGTACATGGGACATTTGGGTCTACACTAAAATGGGGAAAGAATATGAGGCCACATAGTTGAGCCTTGACAAGGACGTCAAGAGTCTAAGTGGGGGAGATTGTAACGTCCTAGGATTTGAGGCCTTGGATAGAATGATCTTAAAAGGAATGATTGGACTACCCATATCACCAAGGTGCTCCTCCTTTTTTAGGATCCCATCACTAAAGAACTCCATCGTTAAGCGTGCTCAACTTTGAGTAGTACTAGGATGGGTGACCAGTCGGGAAGTTGACCCCGACTTGCACTTGAACGTGGATAAAGTGTGCAGTTAAGGATAGCGATGGTCGGTGGGGCTAGTCATCATTCCTAAAACTCTATTGGAGCCTAGGGCAGTGGTCCCAGGCGTTACATGGATAATAAACAATTTTGAACTGAAGACAAGTCAATCTCTCCTTTTCCTAGAGAATGCTAAAGCCATGTTAGATCAACTTTAACATACATACTCACGCCAAAAAAACTTGAAGAAGGTTTCTGAGATCTTCAAAACCTTAGCCAAAAAGGAGTATTCCACTCATGACTCAGTAGAAGAATATTACAATTAGTATTCGACACTTTGGGTGGAGTTTAAAGTATATCATCCACTCTCTACTGACATCAAAGAAGTTCAGCGACAACACAACAAATTTCAACTCGTTCACTTTCTAGATGGTTTGACTCATTCCTTTACAAATGTGGTAGACCAAATCTTACCCAATGATCCCTTACCTACACTGAGGGATGTTCTTAAGCGTGTTCAATGTGTTCCTTCTAGGACTTCTACTTCTGTTGATCACTCGATCCTTGCGGTCCGCTCCTCTGATTGTGGCCAAGGACATGGACATGGCTGTGGTGGATCTACTCCTGGATGAGGTCCTCCTGGTGGATGAGGTCAAACTCCTGCCAACCATTTTTGCAAATTCTATGAGTTCACAAACCACATTGAGGACCGTTGTTGGAAAAAACATGGTAAACCTGCCTAGGTGAATTAAGTCTTTGTTGATGTCTGTGAAGACTCTATTGCTACTACCTTAAATCTTGCTCAACTAACGATTGAGTGGATTCATGCAGAGTTTGAAAAACTCCTCCAGGCTCGACTATCCTCACCAACATCTACTACTGAAGGGGGTTCCTCTGCTTTACTTGCATCTCCTACCTCTTATGGTAAAAATAATGGGTCACCAAATTTGGCACTTCCATCTCTATTTTTGGTTGTTCCAAAATTTTCACTGACTTATTTAAGACCACTCGTGTCCCTCCTTTGATTGTTGCGGATGGGACTCAGTCTACTGTCCATGGAGTTGAAACTATATCTCTGTTTGAAAATTTACCTTTGAAATATGTCTTATATGTTCCTTACTTTCCTCTTAATGTGTTATTCATCAGTAAAGCAGTTAAGAGCCTTCAGTTCTCAATTATTTTTTACCCTGAGGGTTGTGTGTTTCAAGATCTCTATATGAGAGAGAGGATTGATTCAGGTCATGAGGGACCAGATGGACTGTACTACATGGATGTGCCGCAATATATTTCCACTCTATGATCTGCTTCTGTGACTAGTATGCAATGACATTATCGCCTGGGGCATCCTTCTACTAGTAAATTTCATTGTTTATATCTAGAAATTTTTGAACAAACAATGTTAGTGTGAATCATGTTAGTTTGGCAAACAATCAGACTATTTTTCATAAGAAGCAAGAAATTAGTTCTTAAATTCAGTTTGACATTCTTCTTGCTGATATTTGGGGTCCGTGTTCAATTTCTAGCTTGTCTGGATATCGTTAGTTTATGAAAATTGTTGACTACTATTCCAGGGCAACTTGGTTGGTTCTACTAAAGGATCGTATTACTATTTTGAAAACTATCACCACTTTTTTTACTGAGATCCAAACCCAATTCAAAACTACTATCAAAATCTTGTGGACCACTAATGCCTTAGAATTTATGCAAAAAATTGTCGATCTTCTTTGTAGTTCTTGGGGTACTATTCATCAGACTTTCTGGTCTCACACACCACGACAAAATGGTGTGGCTGAAAGGAAGAATTGTCATCTACATGAAGTGGCACGCATAATTATTCTTCACTATCATGTTACTAAACATTTATGGCATGAAGTTGATTATACAACGTGTTGTCTAATCAATTATATGCCATCTTCTGTGTTACATAATCATGTCTTTATCTCTCTTCTTTATCTATATATAATTGTTTTTTCTGTTCCACTGCATATCTTTGGTAGAACCTATTTTGCTAAGAATCTCGAACCTAATATATCTAAACTTGACCCTCACCCCATCGATGTGTCTTTTTGGGATATTCCCAAACTCAGAAAGGATATCAGTGTTACGATCCTGTCAATTGACAATGGTTTGTGAGTGTGGATGTTGTGTTCTTGAAAACATGACATACTACTCCACCAAAGGGTCTGCCTTAACTAGTGATATGGTTGTTCCTACTCCTCTTCCTGAGGTAGTCGAATATGATCACATTGATGAACCTGAAGAGGTGTCCACAAGAAGACCCATAGTTACAGACCCCCTCTGGCTCCTCAAGAACTAATTCCTCCCTCGTTGGAAGCTCACAACACCCCCAGGTATTTTTTGACATACATCTTCCTATCAGCCTAAGGAAAGCTGTTCAGTCATGTACTCAACATCGGATTAGTAACTTCTACTCTTCCACTAATTTTAGTGTTATCTTTGCATATTTTACAACTGCTCTTTGTACTATTACTGTGCTAAAGAATTCTACACAAACTCTTCATCATCCTGCATGGCGTCAAGCTATGGAAACTGAAATGGCTGCCCTAAGAGATCACAAGACTTGGGATCTTGATGATTGTCCTAAAAACCATCTGACGGTTGGCTGTCATTGGATTGTTAAATATCAATCAGATGGTTCTATTAAATGATTGAAGGCTAGCCTTGTAGCAAAAGGCTACACTCAGACCTATGGAGTGGACTAATTTGAAACTTTATCTCATGTGGCCCTTCTCAACTCTATGAGGGTACTTATCTCTATAGCTGTCAATAAAGATTGACCCATTTATCAACTTGATGTCAAAAATGTCTTCCTGTATGGTGACCTACTTGAGGAAGTTTATGTGGAGCAACCACCTAATATAGGGCCTAAAACAAAGCCCACATGCATGGTTTTATAAATTAAGCCATGTGCTTCTCCAATTTCAATTTTGGCGCTCACATTCTGATCATTCTATTTTTATTAAAAAGTCGGCTCTAGCCTTGTTGTGCTTATTGTTTATGCATATGATAACATTCTTTCTTGTAATGATTCTGACAGTATTGCAACAACCAAACTATATCTCGAACAACATTTATTACTAAAGATTTGGGTAAACTCAGACACTTCTTGGGAATGGAAGTTTCTAGATCTTCTTCTAGTGTCTTCCTTTCACACTAAAAATATGTGATGGACCTTCTAATAGAAGCATGTATTCTTAGTTCTAAACCTTCTACTACTCGTCTAGATCTCAATACTGATTGGGATGATAAATCTTCACCTGCAGACCTTGATAACCATCAATACCACCAACTTATTGGTAAACTTATCTATCTCACTACAACAAGAGCTGATGATGTTATTGGACTTGTAAGTAGGTAACTAGATAAACCTCAGCAATGTCATTGGGATGTTGTTTGTCACATTCTTAAATTTCTAAAATCTTCTCCAGGAAAAAATTACTATATCGTAGACATGGGTAATGCAAACTTATGGGGTACACTGACTCTGATTATGCCAGTAGTCATTGTAATAGGAAATCTACTTCTTGTTATTGTTCCTTTGTTGGAGGAAATATGGTCACATGGCACAGTAAAAAGTAGACTGTGGTTTCTCGATCGAGTACTGAAGTCGAATACAGGGAATGGCCCATATTGGGCTTGTGAATTGATGTGGGTCCAAGGACTCCTCAAGGAATTTGAAATTCAGACTCTGATTCTATTCATAGACATTGTGATAATAAAGCTATCAATTTTATTGCTAGCAATCCCACTTTCCATGAGCGCACATAACACATCATTTTCCCATTTTATAAGTACTTTAAAAGGCCAAAAGGCAACAATATATAGAAACAAGCCTATAACCAGATAAGGGAACCCCACCCTAAAGGTCAAGGAAAAATTAAGGAAGCAAGGGAAAAATTGGGACCATTCAATGGCTTAGATAAACTCATGACAACAACCATTTTTGTTATTGAGAAGGATCACATGTTTCCATTAGCAACAACCAATATCATATGCAATAATATGTAATCAGAAAATTTGGACAAAAACTACCAAACACAGATTTAGGAAAATGATAACGTTCCATGCTTCGGGGGAAAAAAACAAGTCACTATCATCATAATATGTACATTCTACCATAAGTTCATCATTCTCAAAAGTAGTCTCAACATGTAAGATATCATTATGTATGTCATAAGTGTCTCTAGAAATCCATGGAAAAATGACACACAAATTTTCATCTCCAGGACTCATAGAATAGAATATTGTTTAGTTTGTTCAAGGTAAATAAATGACTCATCTTCATACGCTAACTTGGTCGTATCCATAATGGAAAATTTTAGATAATTTCTAGAGATATTGCACCCTCTTCCTCACCATCATAGCATAAATACTTGAAAAGATAGTTCATAGTTAAATTTTGAAATTGTACTTGATATATATCCAACAGAACTCCATAGAAAGAATTATCATCACGACCCACAGTTGCCACACCACTATTTTGTGTCACTCGATTTCACTGAATATGTCTTGGTTCAAATTTTTACTTGTTAGTATATTTGATTAGTTGAGCTTATACCCATTGTATTTTCCCTTTCTTCTATGTATCTCATGTACTCTCTGGCTCCTATACGTAGAAGACCCAACACACTTGTTTGTTTACTAAAACCACTCCTTTCTACATGGTATTAAGAGCAATATCCAAACCCTAACACTCCCCACTCCTTTCCCCCCCCCCCCTTCATCCAATCTGTCTGTGTATGATTCTATCTTCCCTCTATGAAGGCACTTGAGCACATGCATTTCCACTTGATTGTGACCGATCACATAGTGACTCAACGTGAAAAGTGTCCAGATAGGTGACGACATCTCATGACTGATCTTGCCCCAGTAGCTTTGTGCGTTCCTTGATTCTTCTCGCCGTGACCACATAGTTGTTATCCTTTATGAGCATGATGTTAGTATTTTGTCTCTTATCCTAATTGGATAAGAAATAATATCTAACAATATTAGAAAAGTATAATTAATGTTAGACTTGGAGTCCAAGAGATTATTTCCTTATTCTTTTGTATGTTGTTTTGTAATCTCTATAAAATAGTCATATCCTCTTGTATTGTTTTACTGGGAGTTTCCTATCTATAAATAAGAGTAGACACTGTTGGAATACAATGTGTCGATGTGTGAAGGTTCCAACGTTTGGTAACTTCAGGTGTGCCAATATAGGACAACATCGTGTGCCAAAATGGAAAATCATAGAAGATAGCTGAAGGGGAGGGAGAACAAGAGTGGGTTATGAGATTCTATTATGGGCACAAGATTGTGAGGGAGCAATAATCCTTGTAATCATTTTGAGGTTGCTTAATAGAATTTTGTGGTCTTCTTTTCCAATCATGTTCTTTGCTTGGTTATTTATTTGGTGGTTACTGGTTTTATTGACATGGGCATTCGTAACTTTTATTATGCATGCTTGGGTTGTATCTCATGTGGCATTTTTCTTGGGCTTCAAGCTTCCGCATATCTCTTCAACTGGCATTAGAACAGGGTTCATGCAAGATAATCAGAAAACATGGGAGGCATAGAAAAGCATGAAAACGTCGACAACTACCGTTGGAGGTCAACTGGTAGTAAATCTTGATAGCAACATTATTATGCAACCAGGCAGGAGCGAATCCATGTTTTGTGAAATATCAACACGAGGTGGAGTCGTGCTATCTGTTTTCAAGGGGCAAGTGGCCATGGAGGGCACCTAGTTCTATCAACTGGTTAGATTTTTTCTAACCATAAGAGAAGCATATGGTGAGAGGTCTACCAACATGGGAGGCATAGATAAAGCAGTAGCATGGGTGACAGGCGTCATGAGCTTGATGACTGTTACATGTAGTCAACTCTCACGAGTAGTTTGGTGCGAGACTGCAAACTCTGCTATGAATTTTGATAGGTGCAGAGATGAAGCTATCAACTGTTGGAAGGAGGAAGTCGTGGTTTGACCGATCACATGGTGTCTTCGATTGGGAGTGGCTCAGAGAAGACACAACCCTATGGCATGGGGGCCAAAGGTGTGAAGGATGTGGTTCATCTAACCGCAGGTGGAGGCGGTGTAGTTTCTCAAACTGTACAACATGAGGAGCTCTCACATGAAGGGTCCAGACATCCATGTCTGGAAATGCACTCCGTGCAGGCATTTATGGTGATACGCTTCTGGAAGTAGAAGCAACTTCTGAGGGCGAAAGCATAGAAGAAGAATGGGAGAAGACTTCTTGGAGGAGCAACTTCAGCATATAAGATACAAGGTGGAGATTGTTATGATTTTGTCTCATATCCTAATTAGATAAGAAATAATATCTAACAATATTATAAAAGTACAATTAATGTTAGACTTGGAGTCCAAGATATTATTTCATTATCCTTTTGTATTGTCATTTACTAATCCCTATAGAATAGTTGTATCCTCTCACATTGTGTTATTGGAAGTTCCCTATCTATAAATAGGGGTAGACACCGTTGGAATACGGTGCGCCGATGTGTGGGGGTTTCAACGTGTGGTAACTTCGGGTGTGCCAACGTAGGACAACATCGTGTGCCAAAACGGGAAGCCATAGAAGATAGCTGAAGGGGAGAGAGAATGAGAGTGTGTTATGAGATTCAATTATCTGCAGAGGATTGTGAGGGAGTGATAATCCTTCTAGTCTTCTTGAGGTTTTTTAATAGAATTTTGTTGTCTTCTTCATAAATCATGTTCTCTGTTTGGTTATTTATTTGCTAGTTATTGGCTTTGTTGACGTGGGCGGTCGTAACTTTTATTGTGCATGCTTGAGCTGTATCTCTTGTGGTGTTTTTCTTGGGCTTGAAGCTTCCACATATCTCTTCATATTCTGTTTTAAGACAAGATTGACCGCTCCCTCTTATCCTTGATCTTTGTGACAACATGGAATTTGGCAACAAATCTGATTTGGTTGCATATGCACGTAGCAAATCTGATTTCCTTGCACTTGCACATCCTCTCCACCATTATTTAACTTGTTCTTTCTAAATCATTGTAACGCGAGAAGATTTTTCAGGCACTTGATATAGATATAAAAAGAAAATATACAAAAGACGTTGTGCTGACTGATAAATCATTAAAATAATAAAGAATTTTTTTCTCCTCTCCATGTTGTTTGAGTATTTTTCTTAAAAATTGGGAATTTATATTCATGTTTCCTACCATACCATTAAACTGATAGTGTTTTTTGACCAAGATCTATTCTAGTAGTGTCATTCCTCTTTCTTCTGAGTTTCATTCTGGTAGTCTTGCTTTCCTCCTACTGAGTTCTATTTCGATATTTTTTCTCTCCTTCTATCCAATTTCCATTCTAGTAGTATTTCCATTTTATTATATTGTACCATGCTACATTCCAGTACCTTTATTTTCTTTTATCTATATCGTGCTCCTTGTTTCGGTACTATTATTGTCATATTATGCATGACGCTGCAAAACCAACATTGACCATTATCTATAATGATATGTCTCATATTACTACTATCAAACTCAATGATGACAATTTTTTACTATAGATGAATGTTGTTCAAATATTTCTAGAATAACAGGGTAAACTCAAGTTTATCACTGAGGATGCCCCCATTGTGCCCGACGCTGCTTGGACTATGGGTAATAATCAGGTTCTCTCTTGACTATGGGGGTGCATGGAACCTGACATTGCAGTCAAGTACATGTGGCACAGGTGTGCAGAAACAATGTTCGATGAAATGAAGCAGTTCTTCGATCAAGAGGACAACTTCTTGCACATCTACAACGCTATGGACAAAATCTTCTTCGAGCAACAAGGGGATTGTCCCCTGTCAAAGTACTATGATGCAATAAAGGCATATAAAACTAGTTGAATTTCTTCTCCCCATCTACCTCTACTAAGGTCACCAAAGAGAGGGAAACTCTCCTCATTGGGTGCTTCCTCAATGGGATTCATCCTCACTTTGTAATGGTCTGACAACTACTCCTGATTGGCGTCAGCCTTCCATCTATGGACCAAGCATATGCACACCTGGCTCAATCTAAGATGATTGCTCCTCGCTTCTCTCCCAGGGTTGCATCTGAAACTCGATTGACAATGGTTGCAGTGGCTAGAGGTTGTGGTCGTGGGAAAGGCCAACGCCCAAAATGCACTTATTGTGGCAAGTTGGGCCACACTGAAGATGTCTACCTCTCAAAAGCACGGCTATCCAGCACACTACGAGAGAGGACATGGTAGGGGTTCAACCCATGTTGGTCAAGCACATGCCCACATGGGCCAAACAACTATCCAAACAATTGTTCATGGACTTCCTCAACCACAACTCTCTTCTCAAACTTCTCATGTCTCACTATCGAACAAGGAGTACAAACATCTTTGCCAAACTGCCCAATATTATGGGGATTCTCCCCTCGGGGATGACATTACCGCTTCTACTTCTTCAGATTGGCAAGTCGGGGATTTACCTACTACTGATTCTTCTTCCCACCTAGCCACCACTTCTCAAGGTAATTTTGGGGCATCCATGTTTGCTTCCAGTTCTAACTGGATTTTGGATTTGGGTGCAACTCAACAAATGACCCGTATGCCCCATCTTTTAACTACATCTGATTCATTTATCCCTCACTCCAATGTCACCATGACGAAAGGGTCGATTAAGTGAGTAACTCTGTGTGGTAGTGTTCCTATCACTTCTGAAGTCAAGTCGACCAATATCTACTTTGTTCCAAACTTTCCATTAAATTTGATGTTTGTAGAAAAAATTGTTCATTCTCTCAAATGTTTCATAAATTTTGGTCCACCTAGTTTATTTTACATGATTGCGGGAATTTGACAATGATTGGGAAAGGAGTAAACTCTGGTGGTTTATACTACTTCTCCGTCCCACTCTCTAGTCTGCCACGAGCCCTTCTTGCCTCTACGCCACTTCAGATGCATCTACATCATGGTCATTTAATTTTAGACAATCTTAAACTATTAGACAATTTTTTATCTTTGTGTTCTTCCATTCAATGTAATGCCTATCAGCTAGAGAAACACCATCATGTGTCCTTCTCTCCCTATATATGTAAACAATCATCATGTATGTTTGACTTAGTTCACACGGATGTTTGTGGTCCATTCAGGACTACTAGTTACAATTTCTATAGCTATTTTCTTACATTTGTGGATGATTTTTCTAAAATGACATGGCTTTACTTACTTTGCACTCATGATGAAGTCTTTACATTAATCTGAGAGTTTCACAAGTTGGTCTCGGTTCAATTTTCAACGTCTATTCAGATTCTTCAAACTAACAATGTCCTTGAATATACCCACTAGGTTGTCACCTCCTTTTGTTGTGACGTAAGGATAATTCAACAATGCTCGTGCACATACTCACCACAATAAAATGACATTGTCAAGTGTAAAAATCAACATTTACTTGGCATTACATGCTCTCTTCTCATTCATGCCAACTTGCCTAAGTCTTTTTGGTCTGATGCGGTCCTTACTGCTTGTTTTCTTATTAATCGTCAACCTTCCTCTGTTGTTAGGAAGTGCACTCTTTTTTACATTGTTTACCCTCGATCCACACCATTCCCTCTACCGCCTCAGGTTTTTGGTGGTATCACCTTCATTCATAATTTTGATCCTAAAGCTGACAAGCTTTTCCCCATGCTATTCGAACAATATTTCTTTGTTATCCTTGTTCTGAAAAAGGATACAAATGTCTTGAACCTAACTCTAGCAAAATCTATATATCTATGGATGTCACCTTTCATGAGGATGGAATGTTATTTTTATCCAACTCAACCCCATTGATCATATAGATGTTATGGTCTCGTTTCCTAATCCATTCATCCCATTGACACCAGCAACATCTCCACTATCAACAACACCAATCTGGTACATTAAAGATGAGTCACCGACTACATCTGCTTCATCATCGTCAGTTCCGAACCAATCCAATCTACCAGTGGCACTACGCAAAGTCATACTCCCTTACACTATCAAGCATCCCATTTCTAATACTACTATAGTACATGTCTTTAGCGTCGGTTAATTAAGGGCTTTAAAGTCTGTTTCCAAGTGACACCCAAGTGGGCGCCGCTAAAGGTGGACCCCTTCGGCGGAGGTTCCCAACCGATGCCAAAATGCTTCCCTCCACCGAAAGTGCACCAACAAAGGGACTATAGGTGTCGGTTTTTTAAGAAAACCGACACTATATAATGGTTACAGATGTCGGTTATTAAAAGAACCGACGTCAAAATACTTCCCGCCACCAAAAAATGCGTCAGCAAAGGGCCTGTAGGCATTGGTTTGGAAAGATAATTGATGTCATATCAGTTGATCCGACGTCGGTTTTGTGCTAATAACCGACGCCATATCCCCTGCCTGCCACCACAGTCGTGCTTCCCAGCACGGCCGTGGTTCCTGGCCACATAGACGTCGGTTTTTTGTCAAAAACCGCCGTTGTATGTCTTTGGTGTCAGTTTTGTTCAAATAACGGATGCTTATGTTATGATTTTTTTTCTTTTCAGTTTGCAGGCCTGCTGTATGGCTGGTCAGCACGATGAGAACCTGCAGTTCAGTTCTGAACTGCAGGTTTATGACATCCATTGATATCAGCCAACAACAGGCCACAAACCTACAAAATTAAGAAGATGGACAATATTATATATATGTGATTCATACACATGTATAAGCACATTTAATTCATATTATCTTTTCTTCACATACATGTAGAAACCAGTAGCAACCTACAGTTCCATTCATTTCATCTCTTTTATTATTCAGACACATGTAGAAACATTTATGTATTGATCATCTTCACATACATATGACAATTCATAAAAATTCATTCACATTCACACAAAAATAATTATGAGAACAAAGTTATTCTTTATTAATCATTGTCATCATTATCAATAAAATTATATCTAAAAATTCCCACTCTTTGTAGGGATTTTTCCCATTCTTCTCTTACAACATCTAATTCATCTCTCATATAGGGAGCATGCACATCGAAACGCTTTCCACCTGTGCTGAAGTCAGCAGTTTTAAAGACCTGCAAAGAGAATGACGTATATATATAATTAATAATATATAATAAGGTTGATATATTTCATATTATCTAATGAGACTATGTATAATACCTGATGTATCTTATCAATTTCCATTACAGTTTGATGATTAGGTCCATAAATAGCATCACATAGTAGGCACATGCCTAGTCGTTGTCTTGTCTAGAACACTATAAACTAAAACATACAAAATATTTAAAAATACAAATAAGCACAGTTCACATAAATAATATATACATTGGAGTCAGGAAATTACTTTCACATTCTACCAAATTAGTGATAGATCTTTTTTCCTAGGGACCTTTCCTTTAGATTTTTTGTACTCTTGTAAAGCCCTACATATGTTAATGTAACCCATTAAATTTCATAATTAAATAGTAATGTAGTAACAAATGTTAACATATACAAAAACATGAAATATTTCTCATGAGAATAATGGCCTTTTAATTGCATGTCCATATAATGTATCCTACTCATTCCCCACATGATCTAGATAATAGACAGTGAACGTCTTGGGGACAATAACTAGTAACTCCCAATGCTTACCACTACAGGTAAGAAAGTAGAAAATTAATAACTCAAAATCCACAATAAAAATGTAATTTTCTTAAGTCCAAATTATAAGCAAAGTAAACTTACTCGACATTGAATGGAGCTATTATCACTGTCTTATTATTTTTACCAAAATATTGAAAAGCATCACAGTAGTATGAAGTAACTGAATATGGGTCTACATCTATAAGACTAATCAAAGATAGAATCCCACATGGGAAAACCCAAAATCTGTACATATCTTGTGTAAGTGGCTACAAAACATATATTACATATGCATTAATATATAAGAAACCATATCACCGTATATAAAAGAAGGTATATGGATGTATAAACAAGATCTCACCATATCCACAGCTCTATCACAGATGTGTTCATCCATCGATAACTAAACAACTCCAAAATATCTTCTATAAATATCTTGTTTTCGTATGATTGACCTGCATTAATATCTATGCATTAATATGTACATATGCATAACTTATATTGCATATGATTTAATATGTATGGTAAACTTGTATAAATAGATTGTTATCGTATGATTTACCTGCAGCATCCTATGGAATAGTAACAATTAGAGGGCAATTTGTATCATGTTTGTCGATCCATACTGCCACACCCGTACAATTAGGACCTATCGAGGCGTGTAGCTCCATTGGAAGCCAACTTGGTAGTCGAGGAGGTGGAGGCCGAGATGTAATGGGTCTCGTCTTTTTTACTTGTATATATAATTTCAGATCAATTGACTCATATATACACACTAACAAATTAAAGTAATGGAAATTTATCATACAATATCAGTATAGAGGACATCCGCTTCAGGCCACAATATCACCCACCTACTGCCTCGCCAAGTGTTTCAACATCTAGGTGTGCATGAGGTAGTGCAAGATCTGTCCAGTCGGGGAGTACATGTATCGGGCTCACACGTACCACACCATATGGTACTAGATACCCATGAAACATGCACCCTTTAAGGGGTGGGTAAGCCGATGCCTCTACAACGATATATTCTTGACTTTTTAGTCGGCATGGCTTCAACCCCTACAAATTTACGTAAAGAATGTTATATGCATATATACACAAACATATCATCTTGAACACACTAGCTATTATGTCATAAAAATACTTACAGAGGACGTGCTAGGTGGTGGGTCTATAGGATTACTCTCAACCTCTATAATACGAGCAGTAGGACAAGAGCAGCCCACCACAGGTACTATCTGAGTGGCAGTCTGAGATGCCTGCCACTTGCTAATTGCTTCATGGAGTCTCTGATCAAGTACTTCCTCGACTTTCCTATTAATTAATGAATCTACCTATACATGGATAAAAGAAACGCTAGCTTCTGATTATTGAATTCCCAATCACAATAACATTCTAAAATAAGAGAATAGGTTACCTCATCCTGTGAAAGTCCCGCTTTTGGGACAGGTTTGCGCTGGGATGGCCCAAAGAATGCTTTGATGCCCACACCAGCGCCTACACCCCTAACACATCCAGGATGCTCCGGGTTACCCAGAGCAATTGTCAGTTCATCCCTTGTGCCCTGAGGGATGAACTTGCCTTCCTTCCTCTGCTCGTGCAGCTCCCGCTAATCACCATCAACAAAAATTAGTAAGTAAACATAACAATAATCAATATCAATCAATTTCTGTAAGAGTTAATTTTTACCATTTTTGCAGTCGCCTCAGCAGTTGTGGGCTTCAGTATGTCTCCCTTCTTGTTTTTCCTCCCAGCTATCCACATAGCATGGCGAGGCAGAGGTGCGGGAGTAGTAGTAGAGGACTCTGCAGTCTCCTAAGTAGTAGTAGGCTGAGAAGACTCAACCTATAGTCTTTGGTGAACGCCTACATATCCTCTTAGACCCAATGTGTGGTCGTGCACATTCAGTGCACGCCTTGCTCTTTGCACCTCACTGAGGGCCTATTTAGTTAGCACATTGATTTGGTTAGTAACACTAAAGGTTAATCTTTTTTTTGGTCGGCGAAAAAACATGTTGCTATTAATGAGTCCAAAAACTTTGGGTACAAGACTATGTGCCCCATACAACCAGGAAAAGAATCCAGATAGACCAAGGTCCAACAAATGGACCTCAAAGAAAAGAAAAGAGAAAACGTACATGAAAGCTAGGCTATCCTATACTAACCAACCTAATAACATCAGCCCTATTTACATGAATCCAGAGAAGCAACTATCAATAAAACCACCTTCAAAATGTGAACCCTGGCCTCATGAAATAGGAGTAGGCTACTAGACTAGAAAGAATCATCAAACCAAAGCAACCATCCAGTTCTCCTTACTAATCCAAGATTCCAAGCTACAAACTCCAAATCAAGAGCCATTAATGGCAGCGAAAACAAACCCAAAATCATGGCCATGAGAGCCTTCCTGTCTTCCTTATGCATTATAACCAAAACTTGAAAGAAAGGATTCAAGAAAGGCTTCATATCCATGCTCACGGATCAAATCAATGCATCTTCAGAACTTTTGATCAAGCATTTGCCTCTAAGAAGTGAAAAGAACCAGAATTAGAGAGTCGGAAGAAAAAGTATTACCAACCTTCTTCCTTCTAGACTTCTTTTTCCTTTTAGACCAAGATTGGTCGTAGTCCATGTACTTAGGGTCCCATTGGTCTGACTCAAAATCAGAATCATTAGAACCCTCATCTTCAAAGAGATTTACCTTCCTGACCTGCTGTTGGGCAGAAAACTCACAACTGTTCCATATTTTGTTTGGCAACCAAGACTCGGAAGTGGAAGCTTCCTTGCCACTTCTGACTATCTCCAACTCCCAACCTAAATCCAAACCATCCAAGTTACAAACAGAAGAGGTACCAACCATTTCGGGCTCTGCCATTTGGATCTCAGCAGCTAGAGGGTTAGTGAATGAGGATTGTAGAGCACTATCGATGACAGTATCCTTAACCTGTTGAGCGATGAACTCCAGAAGGTTATTATCTTGCTCCAGTTGGTTAACACGATCACTGCTCTCAGGAACCACCTCGCTAACCACCTTAGCAGGAATCAGCCCCTTGGCATTCAGTCGAGCAGTTGCCTTGCCTAACCTGACCTGGATGTCCTTCTCTAGCGGGGGCTTCCTCATTTTTAGAGGGCATGACATCCCTCTGTGCCCGAATCTCTTACAGCTGGGACAGATTATAGGCCGTGCAATCAGCTCCACCTTCAAGGACTTCAGGGATGAATCCACCTCCACCATAGCTGTTCTAGGGAGTTTGGCTTCACTACAGACATCGACGCAGACCAGAGCGTCACCAAGACAACCCACTACAGTCGACTGAACATCAAAGTCCACTGGAATGCCAAGGGTGCTTGCAACGCTAGCTATGCATTGCTTGGTCCACGACAGACCAACATTTTCAATCTTGACCCAGATAGGGGCATTCGAGAAGGAGAGAGGTTGTAGGGGCAACCCTGGCTTCTACGAGTGAACAACCAGCAGGGATCCATCCATGAATCAGGGTGCTTCATCAAGCACCCTCTCCTTCTCACTTTCAGTCGACATCTTCACAACAAAACATTCATGTTCTTCATCGACGATTTCGACTGGGCCACTAGGGCACCACACTCTCTGAATCCAACCGCTAAGTTGGCCACTGAATGCCTTCCTGCCCACAAATCGAATCGAGAGATACTCCTCCCAGGTCGGTATTGAGAATTCCTGACTCGAGATTGAGGTGCACTTCACGCCTTCCTTTAGCCCTGGTTCGACGAACTCGATCAGGTCCAAAGGGATCTCTGCTCTTCCTTGCCTGCTGGTGGCAAACCAGTCTGCAAGGCAAATGGGTCTGGACCCCTCGACGGAGCAGATCGGGGATGACTTGGAAGTGCTGGCGGCGGCGGTGTCTTGGGCCCTAGCGGACGGGATATCCGGGTGGGCACTGCTTCCTTCGCCGTCGACCTCTGGTTGGCCGAGCGGAGGAGCCGAAGATGGCTCAGCAGTAGATTTCCCCCTTCCTCCTCGCTCACAGGATTGACGCCCTTTCCCTCACCCTCGCCCTCCTCTCCCCATCTCCCTTTTTCTTAAAATATTATACCTTTATTCTAAAGGTTAATCTTGAATAGGTGAATACATAAAAATGTATATTAATTAAATTGGGAGTGGCACTTAATACCTTGAATTCATCTATTTTTCTTTGGATAACAAACTCCTCCTAGTCTTTGGGGTCCAGGTAGTTCCATTGCTATATGGCTTCCTTCTACCTAAATTTATTTTTTAAAGAGAATACAAACAAAAATTAGTAGTGTAGAGTTAGTGAAATAGTGATTAATGTCTAGAATTGGAAATCAATCAAGAACCTCTTATCAGCATCGCGTATGTAATCTCGGGTGAGATTGGTCCTATAGTTCCTTAGGACCCTCCCACAGCATTGCATCACACATTTACGATGCAGCTTTTCATCCTGATCAAATATGCTCTGCAAAATAAATAGAATTGATATTAACTAGTATCCTAAAAATTAGCAATCTACATAAATAAAATTACAAATAATAATAACTCATGCATAGTTCCTTCCATATGTGGTCTCTCTTCCCCTTAGGAACTTTATGCCAGAATTCTAGGATAGGACTGCAATGGCTGCGAGTAAGAACCCCAAGATATGAAACAAATGAGTTGTGGTTCACTCCATATGGATTTCCTACATGATCAAAATCCGCAACCAATTTGGGTCCATTGCCCCTTTGTTGTATTAACTTGTTCATCATTGTGATGCCCCTCACTTTCTCAATTTTCTTTTGCTGCTGATCAGCTGTTGTAATTTCTTCAGGGGTACATCACCAACCTAAAATTTGATAAAAAACACACACACATGATATAATTATAAATGAACATATAGATAGAAACCTCAGGGATATATTCTTAAAATTTACATTGTCAGGCGGTGCAAGCACGTCCTCACCCTCACGGTGATCATCAACATGGTCATCATGAGAATGCTCAGCCATCTAAAAGTTCACATTCAAATTATAAATTTCACATTGTAAAGTAACACTAATTGTAAATTTCACATTGTAAAGTACACATTCACATTGTAAAGTTCACATTCACATTGTAAAGTAATTCACCTTGTAAAGTTCACATTCACATTGTAAAGTAATTTGCATTGTAAAGTCCACATTCACATTGTAAAGTTCACATTCATAAAAATAAAACATATAAAAAATATAAACATTCATGCCTGTAATATTGTGATCTTTTATCAATTAACAATCCTTCATTGTGATCCCTGCAAACATACAAGTCATTGTGATCCCCAACTTCAATGTTTGGTGGTGTTGGCAACCCAACTGAGAATGGACTGGAGTCATTATACTTACAATAGTACTCTTCTTCATCTATAGGATCTTCAATGAACTGTCTTTTACCATGAAGAACAATCGACCATTTATCATTTGCAGGATCATCGATATAAAATACTTGTTTTGCTTGTGATGCCAATATGAATGGTTCACCCTTATCGTCAATCTTTTCAAAGTTCACTAACGTGAAACTCAATTCATCCACTATAACTCCTTTGTTGTTGTCAACCCAATTACATTTAAAGAGTGGAATTCTGAAATCTACATAGTCAAACTCCCATATGTCTTAAATGACCATAATATGACATTTTAGCTTCACATGGACTCTTATCCTTTGCACTTGCAAAAAACAATGAAGATTCTTGAAGGTGACCCCACTATTTTGGACGACACTCTTATCATCTTGACACTTTGTGTAATACGAGAATCCATTTATGTCAAACCCTTCATATGACATAACATTCTATTTTGATTTAAAGGTGAGGCATTTGATGGTTTCAGTAAGATTATCTGGTGTTTGAGATAGTTGATGTAAGACTTTATCTTCAAACCACTTAATAAATGTCTTGTTATGCTCTCTAGAAAGCCACATTGAATTGGATCGAGGATATTGTCTCTTGATGAAATTGGTATGTTCCTGATATAAACACTCACTTCGTCGATGTTGTGTAAAATATACAAGTCACCTTGCTCCAACTGCTCACGGCTAATTACTTTCACCCGTGATCCTGAAATTCCTTTGCCAAAATGCTCCTCAATATTCTTGTCATTCACAGGAGCATCATTAGCACTCAGAAAGTCATTGCAAAAATCCATAACCTATCTCACCACATAACCCTCAATAATAATCCCTTCAGGCCGATAACGGTTTCAAATATCACCTTTAAAAATGCGCATGTATCGTTCAAAGGGATACATCCAATGCAAGAAAATTGGTCCCAACATTTTCACTTCCCTAGTAAAGTGGACAATAAGATGTATCATGATATAAAAGAACAAAGGAGGAAAATGCATCTCAAGATGAAATAGGGTAACAACCACTTCTATTTACAATTTATCGAGAGTATCAGGGTCAATAACTTTGCTGCATAGACTGTTGAAAAAGAAACAAAGTCTGGTGATTGCAAACTGTACATGCTTCGACAATATAGATCAAATTGACATGGGCAATATTTGTTGCATTAGAGTGTGACAACAATGAGATTTAAGACCTATCAACTTCATATATTTCATTGATACCAATGTACGGATGTTGGATGAGTAACCCTGTGGCACCTTAACATTTACCAAGGATTCACAAAAAGCTTTATTCTCCTTTCTAGACATCGTGTAACAAACGGGAGGTAAGTATGTTCTCCGATCGCTACTAACTACTTCTGTTAATTCTATCCTTATTCCCATTTCACATAGGTCCATTTTGGATTTTATCCCATCTTTAGTCTTACCTGGTATATTCAACAGAGTATTGATGACACTATCACATATATTTTTCTCAACATGCATGATATCGATACAATGCCTGACTGTCAAAGAACTCCAATAAGGAAGATCCCAAAATATTGACTTATTCTTGAATAAAGATTTGTCACTCCGTGTGGCCATCGTACATTGTGATCTCTTACCAAATTCATTGTTGATGTCTTTTACTCTTTCATAAACATCCTCCCCTGATATAGGTTTAGTTGCACTTTGTTCCTCATTCCGTCCATTGAATGCTTTATGCAACCTACGATACGGATGAAATTTTGGAAGAAACTTTCGATGACCAAGATATACAGTCTTTCCTCTGTGTTTTAGTCATATTGATCCAGTGTTCTCTTCACATATAGGACACACTTTAGATCCTTTGACACTATATCCAGACAAATTCCCATATGCTGGAAAGTCATTCACAGTGCAAAACAACATAGCGTGCAAATGAAATGTCTCTCTTTGTGAAGCATCATAGGTCATCACACCTTCACCCCAGAGCTTCTTCAAGTCATCAATCATAGGTTCAAGATAAATGTTGATATCATTTCTAGATTGTTTAGGGCCCGATATCAAAGATGACAACATAACGTCCTTATTTTTCATACACAACTAGGGAGGAAGATTGTATATAACAAGCATAACTGGTCAAGTGCTATGTTGGTTGCTCAATGTCCCGTATGGATTCATCCCATTTGTACAAAGCCCAAGTCTTAGATTCCTGTCTTCTTCTCTGAATTTAGGGTACAATAAATCAATCTTCGTCCACTGTGGGGAATCAGACGCATGTCGTAGGATCCCATCATTATTTTTCTTAACATCTGCATGCCACCTCAAATTTTTTGCATATATAGGATTGGCAAACAAGCGTTGAAACCGTGGTATTATAGGTACATACCACATCACCTTGGCAGGAGAACCAGTTTTGGACTCCCCCAAAGTTGTCAATTTATACCTTGGCGCACCACATTTCGGACAATCTTTCAAATCCACATAGTCCTTTTGAAATAATACACAATCATTCGGACATGTGTGTATCTTCTTGGCCTCCATTCCCATTGGGCACAATAATTTCTTTAACCGGTATGTTGAGATTGGCAGATCATTTCCTTTAGGAAGAATTTCTTTCAACAAAGACAACAATGACGTGAAGCTTTTGTCGCTCCATCGATTGTTAGCTTTCAGATTATACAATCTCAACACAGCACTGAGCTTCGTAAACTTACAACCTGTGTATAACGGTATCTCAGCATCATGCACAATGTTTCTAAACATGGGAGGTGGATCAATGTGCTCTACCCCACAACTATCCAACATCGCATCAATGATGTCTACTGGAACTGGTTCGTTCACATCTACATCATCAAAGGCAATTTCGTCTTCCACACAAGCACTGCTATCGACATCCATTGATTTCAGGTTTGAAATCTCTCCATGCCAGTGTCATTCTGTATAGCCTTGTACAATCCTATTGCACAAGACATGACTTTTGATTTCATCACCAGTGCTGACTTTCAAGTTGTTACTCCAATGCCTACATGGACAGTAGAACCTATCTCCAGGTTGTTTCCTATGTTCCTCAGCAAATCTAATAAATTGGTCAAGACCAGAAATAAACTCGGGGGTGCAGCGATTTGGAATGGACATCCATGATCTATCCATTCTATGATCAAAGAGAAAACAAGTATATATTAGAACAAGATTAGGGTCTAGGGTTAAAAGATTAGGGTTTATGGTTAAAACATTAGGGTTTAAGGTCTTATATATAATTAATGGTTAAAACATCCTAAGTGAGATTAGGTGTTCAAGAACAGTCCCAACCCGGAGTAAATCTTGGATGGGTTTCTAGGCCAACAAATACATGTGTTGTCATTCTTATATATAATAAATGTGTACCACCTATCCCATTCTTGAACACCTAATCTCACTAGTAAGAGTATAATGTGTATTGGGTTTTCAGGAAAATTCCAGCAGCATTTCCCTGTTGTTCTCCAAGTACACATGCACTTAGAGAACAAACGGGGAAATGCTACCGAAATTTTCTTGAAAACCCAATACACATTATACACTTACATTCTAAGTGAGATTAAGTGTTCAAGAACAGTCCCAAACCGGGGACTATCCAAGATTTACTCCTAATTTCTAGGCCAACAAATACATGTGTTGTCATTCTTATACCTACAATCATAGTTTCATCATCCATATCTTATGTTTTGTGTAACATCATTTAATCATGTCTATCAGTAAATACTAAATAGTAAATTAGTGATTTCCATACTGCTAACAAAAAGAAATATTACTCAACAATCAAGCATTTTGAATAATATTTCACAGCATCAAAATTAGTTGTTTCAAACAAACATGATATTCGTGTATACTATCACATTATATTCAGTAAGAACAGATAACTAACAAGCAGGTATTGTAACATGTTAGAAAATTACATATCATCATATTACTTCGTATGTTAGTGGGTGCTAACTCATGTTATATTGTACTGCAATATTGATATATTGTATCATCATATGAAAAGATTACATATCATGCAATTAATATACTTGCATTATGAGTATATGAAAGGATTACAGAGCATCAAATTTTTACTATACAAGTGAAACACATGTTACTTTACAAAACTAATACACTCTAATATGGTACCGATACATACCATGCAAATAGTAAAATGACAAAATTACAGACCTTCAAAAAGCTGAGTATACCAGTAAGTGTTGATAGATGTTACTTAATAATATTAATGTACTAAGTAAGAATATTTGCTAAGTGTACTAAGGGCTAATTTGGTTGGGTGTAAAACCAACTAACAATATGAATTCTAAAATAGAAAATATAAATAGTGAGTTGCAATGGTAATGTTTTTATTTGGTTTCAAATAGATGGAATGTATGCAGTTGGTTTGTTGAAATTTGGTTGGATGCAGTATTGAAGATCTGATAGCCTACTGCAATAAATTTATTAAAGCAGGAAGAGGGTCAGGTGAGAGGAAGGCCGAAGGAGATACGGAAATTGCAATTTTTTTTCCTAATTTTCTGTACAGTTAAACTCTATCATGCAGTTCGTTTCCGCATTGCGAATTGCGGCCACACGCAAACAAATGGAAGAAAATCAAAAAATTGTGCAGCTGCAATTGATCACCTTCATTTACGGCCCAACCAAACGGGGCCTAAGAAATGGTTCGGAGAAGAAGGTAGAGCATGTACCTTTTGAGTAGTGCGGCGAGCAGGTACATAAGATGAGTGGCGTCCGGAGCAGGGGAGCAGCAGGGCCGGCGGTATCAGGGCCAGTGTGACAACCTAAATTTTTCTCTCTCCTACATTATACTATTTCTCTCTCTATTATTAACTCAGATCACTCAACATGAGTTTAATTCCATGACGCGACTGTCCGTGACCCATTTTGATTGTTATATGCTCGATTTTCACCTTTGTGACATAATTTGCTCATGGACCTAAGTTTTTAGCTCTTAACATATCACCATATTTGTTAGATATTTTGAAGATCATGACCATAACCTTTTGGCTTAGTAACATGTGTCATGTTGTACATGATTTAATTATGAATCCAACAGAACAAAAATCACCCGGATCCGAGCTATAAATCCAAAGTTACGGTATTTGGAAGATGACATGATCTAATTGCCTCTATATGCCTTAAGATGTTGGGCTGACCCTACATGGGCCCAGCTAGTTTGTGGTCCAAGTGCTTGTTCTATCCTCCCTTTCCTCTTCTGGAAACTAGGGAGGTAACTAGGGAAAAGGTTCCCCACCTCCACAGAGTTGAGTAACGGAACGGGAACGGGGATCTCAAACCCACTACAAAAAATTGGGCTATTATTCACGAGTGAGTCCTGTCACAAACCCCTCTCTACAGGCCCTCACAAATAGGGACGGTTGTCGGACTGGCCCTCACAAATGGTCCATGAAGAGAACTCACGTGAAAAATACCAGTGGCCCTCACAAATACAATTGTCACGGACCAACTGACCCTCAAGAATGTTATATTGAGGGACTATTTAGCCTTCATAAATACATTTTTGAGGACTATTTAGCCTTCATAAATACATTTTTTAGGGCATGTTTAGTTCTCATAAATACATTTTTGAGGGACTTGATGGTCCTGGAGAATATATTTTTGAAGGGCTAATGCCTTCATTAATATTATTTTTGAGGGCCATGTGGTCGTCATCAATGCAATTATGATGGCCAATCTGGATCTCATTTTTGAGGGACTAAAGACCTTCATTAATATATTTTTGAGGGATTACTGTAAATGATTTGGTTATTGATTTATTGAATGATTTGTTGAATGTTAATTAATTTTAAATGAAAACTTTGTATATATAACCTCAAGCAATATTTTTATAAGAGTCACATGACATCATAAGAAATTTCAACACCAAAATGACACATAAAATGTTAAATGAACTCAAACAAATTTCTATTAATGAAGCAAAATATTATCCATACATTGCGTGCTCAACGTTGATATAAATAACGAATACATATGATTCTAAAATTTGAGATTGATGACAATCAACATATCATGCTAGAAACTCTTAAGATCTGTAATGTCTCCATATTCCTTCAAATGGTGTGGTGCTCTTCATCAATGCCAGGCCTCATACGGTTGGGTACTTGAGTATTCTTCTCCTAAAAATGACAAATCATTATATTAATAGAATTTAAAGTTTATACATAAATCATAGTACAACAAACAACTTACCCTTATACTTCAGTTCTGTTCTACTCCAAAGTGCATTTTCGGTCAAACATATCTGCAATTTATTAAATCACATCTTCCAATTTCAGATAATACTAAGTCCTATCTACAATTTATTACATCAGTGAACATATATGCAAAGTTCTAGTGCACCTACATCTAAATATAAGCCACCACACAGATGAAGATATTGTCCCAAATATGACAAGAAATGCTCGTATTAAATACATTACCTATTACGAAGATTCAGAAAGCATTCCAGGAAAGAAAATAGTTGTTTGGGAGATCAATAAAGGTACAAATGCTTTATAGGAAAAACTCTATGATTTTATTAAATCACTGAACATATATGCAGAGTTTTAATGGATCTGATGAAGCTGATGGGTTAGGTGGTTAAACAGGGGTGCACATACATACAATGTACAGTAGCAGCAGCCAGCAACATCCAAAGCCGGCCAGCCAGCAAATGCATAAGATTGATCACCCGTAACTATCAGCCTAAATATTTAGGTGCAACGCTCCAGGTTGGGGAGCTCCCTGCTTGATGAGAACAAGATTCTGGAGGGATGGGATTTCTGGACCAACAAAGAAGAGCAAACCAAGTGAACTCTAGAAGTGTGGTCATTGTAGTTTAGAACCCTACAACCAAATCAAGTTCATCCTCAACAAAAATGAGTAGCCATCTCTAAACTAGATCAGAAAGAAATGACTTAGAGTTTTTTGTTCTCCCAGTTGCTAAGAACAGGACAAAGAACATGGTTATAACAAAAAAATGTAGTAGTGGCAGTAGGTGATGATGGATCGTAGATTGAGATAATGGCCTTGCTTAGGAAGAGATGATGCAGTAGTTTTTGCAAATTGAATGCTATCACTTTTGGTGTGGATGTAGGAGGTGTGTAGAGGTGGTCGGTAACATGTTGCAGGGCTGTTGTGGCTACAAGTATACAACACAATTGGGCAGCAATGGATTGGTATACTACTAAGGAAATATTTTTTGATTGGGGGTAACCTGTGATGAAGGTGGGCTTGTGGCTGCAATGTCATAGTTGTGTTGTTGAATGGTACACTGGTATCATTGCTATTGGTTTGATGGACCGGATGCTATGGACTGCATGTTAGAGTTGTGATTTCTGCAAAATGTATTTATATGCAGTGGCATTATACTTTGCAGCAATCTAGATAGGACAACAAAGAACAAGATGGTCTAAGAACTAAAGATAAATATAAGAATCTTGGATGAAGGTGTTACAAATGTTACCTTTCAAGTATACGACCACACATATTATAAGACAAAAAGAACAAGACGGTCTAAGAACTAAAGATAAATATAAGAATCTTGGATGAAGTTTTACTTTCTTTTAATTATGGGTTAATATTTTATACATTTTCCCAAACCTTCTAATTGGATAACAATAGATCTTACTGATCTTGATAGGTATGTTGTTAGTTTCTCACTTATTTCTCTTATAACTTTGAGAATATATCAGCTGGTAAGTAAAGGCCTCAATTCCATCTTGTTAATATACAATTAAGTCACAAGAAACTCTAAGAAATTCATGTTGACTGCAGGTTGGAACATGTGTTAGCAGTTCTCTAAATACACATGCCAATGACTCTCTAAATATGGTTCTAATTTATAAGTTGATGTTTAGCTACATGATTATGTTGGTTTTCCTATCAAGCAGATCATTTTTTGTGAAGTGAGAATGTGATTTCAATGTGAATCTACTTAGATGGCTATTTGTCTTCTAATAATATGTGCTTGCTGGCTTTTGGAAAATCTATTGTATTTGTCTTAATTTCTTCACATTTTCTCCTTTTTAAGCAACATACATATAATTCAATTTTGAAATTTGTTTTGAGTAGTGTTATTTATATGAATACATATGCTAACCATATTGCTTCAATTTTTTGTTATCTTTTTTAATTTCATAACAAGACTTTGAGATGAGTCTATTTCTTAGCATATGGAGATCTAACCTATCTGTACGATTTGTTGTTCCCTTTACCTGGTATGTTCCTAATGTTATTTTTAATCAATAAATGTGTTGTCTTTTTCATCTAATGTGAAGAGAAATTGTGGGATATGGCATGGATCCATGTGAAAAATGTCTCCCATTCCTTATATTCATAATTGTTTTCATTTTAGGAGATTAAGGAATAAAGTAGCAGTGCCTGAAACAAAAACCTATAACTCTCTGCATAAGTTGGAACACACTTTCTACATCCACATCTGCTAAAAACTACCACATTGACATGATACATCCATGTGGTCCTTCTCTTAGAAATGGTATGCAACGACTCATACATAACTAGTAGGCTTTGCTTGGCTTATGATATATCTAGAATGGAATTCATTTCTCATTTTTATAATATCCTTATCATTTGAGCAAACATAACCTTCCATGGATAATTAGTTAAAGCCTACAACAGTCCACTGTAAAACAAGCATGGAGAGGCTTCAGAACAACATTCAATATCCTGATGTAGCAATAAGGGATCATTTATAAAAAGGTATAACTGTATAATGTCAGAATAGAAGACCACTCTAGTCTTTAGGTGCAGTTGTGATAATATTACTGTCATGCCAGTGACATTGAATGTTGGTGGGAGAACAAAATATTGTCACAAAGATGATATACAAGTTGCAAAATAACCATGTGGTAAACTGTCAAAATGCACAAGATCAAAGAAATCAATGATAGGGTATGATCATTACCAACACAAAGGATGCAAAGATGAAGGTGAAAACACTTTCACTGATGTAGGCCCTGTCTGGTCCAAGCTCCTAATATCGATAAAGATGATAAGACAGTCAGTTAGACATTATAAGCAAGCAAAGAGCACATACAGAGAATAAATTAAAACTCCGAAAGAAGAATTTGAAATCCCGTGTCCTGCAGAATTGGCCCAGGTCTGTGCAAGTAGTGAACCCTGCGAGCAGCCAAGCCATGGATATACTGTAGCAGACCATAAATAGACACAAGGTGAGAAAAAAATACTTTAGAAAAAAAATCAGAGACACAAGACACATCTTGGTAAAAGAAAATAATGCATGTAGTATTACGGTGCCCGAGACAGTTATATTCAATAGGGTTGGAGCGAAAACGATTCAGAGCATCAAGCAAATGGAAATAAACTATAAATTGATAAGTTGGGGTCGAGTGGATTAAACATTCTATTCTGTTCATATTATATTAGGAGTGTATCCCTAATAGGGTCTGATTTGCAATTGGTATGCCTTTGCTAACAATTTTGTAGGCAAGAAAATTGTTTCCCATTGGATCATCCAATTCATATGCTTGTGGGGACTCCAGGTGTGATACTAAATTCAACAAGGTGGAACTAGTTTTGTTTTAGAGACTTTTAATGTTCATTCTCTTACATGGTCATTTATTTATCATATAACGTTTAACTTATATCTCTATATAATTCATCTCAATATCAGCACCCACTGGTACAAAAACATCACCATATCAGCACCCACTGGTACAAAAACTTATTTTATGGCAGCTTTCATTTCCTAAAACCTTCAAATCTAAATTGCACACCATGAAGCAAGGTCATTTTGGAACATTCTTGTATTCATAAAAGGAACTACAGATGGACAAATAGCAATATTAACTTCATGTACATCAATAACCGGTTCAGCCTACTGGAATCCAACAAGATCCATAGATATAGCATTACATCAGCCATTACCTGTGAAGTGTGTAGAGGTTGCGGACACTTTTGTCGACATCTGGAGAAAGATACTTTCCATTCTCTCTGTCAAGATCTAATTGTAGTGGGAACTCATATCGATCATTAATATGCAAAACATTATATTTTCAAATGATAAAAAAAGAGATCAAAAACAATATATTTTCAGATGATACAAGAAGAGAATCAGAGCATGTATTCCACATTGTTAGTCATCTAAAAGAAATACATACAACTAATGAAGAATGTATTGATTGAGGTTTGATGAAGAATGTCATTTGTGACACTTTGTCACTGATGTATTGATTGAGGTTTGATGAAGAATGTCATTTGTGCCTTTCATGCAAAATGGACCATGTGTACTACAGTATGGCCTCAATCATAACCAGGTATTCTTCTTGGTAGTAACTCCAGATGGATGTAATAGCCACGCCAATTAGAAACCGACCCTTACTCTTACAATTTTCAGATAGACATCCTTCCGGGAACACATGTTGGAACAACATGAAAAGTGATTTAACTCCCAAGCCTTTTTGTTGCATATAGAAAACAAGTCAGTAGCATCCCTTGCCCCATCCCCACCATGGGGAAAAAGAAACTTCCATATTGACAGGGATGATGTCATACTGACATGCAGTATACTGGGACATCATTCATAACTTCTGCAATCATCCAATTTGCAGTTGTGGTTCCCTCAAAAGTTTTACTTGATTGATAACATAAAGCCAGGGAGATACTAAATACCTACACAAGATTGCACATCTTGATCGCCTATTTTATATGTTCATGAAAACCTTGACTCAGATTCATACAAAACAACTTGATTTATGTTTGGCACTCTTGTTCCTAAGAATTTGTATGAGAGGAGAGGAGTCAACCATAACATGCTAGATGAGCTAATTGATAAAGCATGTGAAGAAAGATTAATGAAATTGAGGGGGAAATGCAAAGATATGGCAAGCATATAATTGTTTCATTACTTCTAGAAGAATATTCAAGACAAGAGGGTACCTAAACTATGCTTACTATTTGTGGATGATGTGTGCATTGGAGAAATGTTACAGTCAATGTTAATTGTATATTTGTATGCCAAATCAAGGGGCAACACTTAGGTTGATCAGCTATGATAATAATCCAATCGAGAAGAGAAGTGAAAAATAGACAGGTGCATGATTACCCCATTATTATCAATAAATGATTGGATGATTAACCATGTGTTAAAAAGAGCTTTGAAGAGGCAGTCATTCACACATGGCATTTAAACTTGTTTGGCAATAACATCTCTGTTAACAAGCATGTGGCCCAGGTTTCTTCTTTTGAAAGTAAAAGATTATGAAGCCGAACAAGAATGATTCAAAGCATTTCTAGCATGCATTGGTGTCATCTCACATATACTCTTAGCTTACGACGTGACCATTAGGTGCATCTCACCAGCATTCATAACTGAATGGTGATCATTGAACAATTGAAGGTCCTCCAGGTTTAGGCAAGGCAATTCTGACATCAATAAGTCTCTATACTGTCATGTGATGCCTGACCTTATAACATCATCTTGAGGAGAGAACCTAATAGAGAGCAAGGAGGGGACAACGCAACAAAAAGAAAAGAGAAATCTAGGGATGTCAGCAGAAGAGAGGGGATATAAAAGTCATTACTTACAAATGCTACAGCATTGTTACTGGTATCTACTCTCCTGAAACACACCAGTGACAGCTCGACATTTTACTCTCCAAATCACTACAAAGTCCACCCCAAGCACTGTTTTTGTACAGTTGTTCCTCCTATAGATGCAAGGCCTCTAGGATCCACACTGCAGGGTGCTTTCTTTCAGAATCTTGGTTCCTCAGTGCGTGCAGGCCCATAGAAGAGCATGAGACATCTCCTCAAGTAATGGCCTTCCAAGATGGACGGAATGGTGTTTTGACTATCATTAAGATGCTCAAAATTACTATAGCCTGGTCAGAGCTTCAAATCCCCATCTAAAATCGGCACGTTCAAGGACTGAAAAACTACATCCACCACCAAACTGGCTGCTTCTTTAATAGCCTTTTTACTGGGATCACTACACAATAATTTGCTCTGAGTTCTCTATTGTGAACACCCTCCCCTATTTCCAGATTCAGTCCCTATCATGTACCTTTATGAGACATCCAAAAGGCAAAGAGGCAGGGGTCAGGTGATGGAACTATATGGCATCAACCCAATAATAAATGATGAATGATTTCAACTCTTGGCGACAAACCTGGAAATTACTTATACATGTAAGGGGGGTTTTGACATTAGGGATTAGTTTTAAAAAGGTAAAAATAACCATCAAAGGCCAAGGTTGTTAAAATGGTAACTTGACATAATCCTATAAAGATTGGATCATCCTTTTTGAATATTATGAGGAAAATGTGGAAGGAAATAGTAGAGTAAGTGGTAGAGAAAAGGTATTGTGAAAATGTGTGGTTTTTAGGGACTATGGTTGCCAAGTTAGATCAGGTGTAGGTGAGTAGAATAACTTAGGACTCGTGATTTTTCCCACTATTTTGTTGGACCTAGATTGGAAAGGTCATAAGGGACAGGGTGTGGGGCCCTATTCTCACATCAGCTACTTGCCTCAATTACAACCTCATTTAAGATTAGCATAATTTTAACAACAACATAAATCCTTATCTCAATATTTAGATTTATTTGTCCTTGTATTCAGTGGTACCCTGACCTACATCTATCATCATCAAACAATTTTCCCTAATAACATGGAGTTATCTCTATATATTTTTCTCTAAAACTCTCCAACTATGGGGTTTAATTACCCATTTTGATAAGTTTCAAATAATTATAAAGTAGAGATAGTGTATAAAACTTATACTATATGCAATGAAAATCATGTATGGTGTTTAACTTGGCAGGCATCTATTTCTCTTGCACCTACTTTGTGACTTTGATTCCTATATGATCCTATAAACAAATTAAGAAAACATGTTCACCCAGTGGAGTCGAGTAATGCAATAAGAGAATATATCTCATGATCTAGGAGAACAAGGTACATTGACATATATGTAGTAGGAAATTGATTCCTATATTGTAAGGATGGATAAACATATAGTCCCTTTATTTCCCTATGAGTAACTCTTATAGGACAACTACACAAACATACGTGACTTTATAAATTATAGTAACGATTAGTAAAAAGATTACAACCCTTCATAAACACCTTCGTACAGGCACAAGCAACAATTGAGATGCCAATCCAATTTAAGATTATCTTCAAGCTTAGATGCTAGTATTTTGTATGAGACTCCATTGTTACATTATAAGGTGAAATGACCTTTGTGGGACTTGCCCATGTTTGTGATTTATCAGTTAGTAGAGATGTTCACACTGATACTAATATTGTTTTCAGTTTTGTAGGGGGATTTTTCTCACATAAATTTTCTTCCTTATAATGCTACAACAAAAAATATTTTCTAGCTCTCGTTAATGTTTATGGAACAAATTATCAAGTAAAGAACAACAATGAAATTTTTCAAAGGAAACCAAAATACTAATTAGGTCAACCATCAATCTAGATTTTCATGTAAGATAATGATTGAAAAGAAATGGATGATGTAAAAGTTAGTTGTGGAGATATCCTCTTTTCCTTTTCGTGTGTACATATTTTTAGTGGTTCTTTCTCTTAATAGTTGGAAACTCATACCATGTTTGTCCTTTTTGTGTGTAAATACTCCAAGGTTCCTTCAACAAATGTAAGTCCATGATATAAATATCCTTTATTTCTATAGAATAGATAAGTTCACCCTAGTAGGTTAAGATAATACCCACTATGGATTATAATCAAGAATAAGAAACATCATGCCCCCATGTGGCAAACCAACATTGTGGTTTGAGATACAAACTACACTAGAACTTTTACGATAAATATTTATGATCTTGTCAAGCTCCTATGTATGAATATTCATACACTCCTACTAGTGAATAGTAATATAATCCTAGACTAGTCATATTAAATAACTACGGTACTGGAAATGGCACTAGTAGTATAATGACAATTAATAAATACATCAATGTACTCCCCAATCATAGGAAACCCTTATTAGTGAAATAATATTAAAATTCCTAAACTCAAGGAAAATACTCAAAATACTACCTAGTACGAAAGGATTTCAAGATATATCATATACAGAATAGGGAAGTTGATATATGGAGAAAACATAAAACATAGTAGATATAAGATTGCCTCCTGGATCATAAGAGAGTTGGGTTTCATATATTGACTGCCAGAGTGGTGGTGACTTAGTAGTTAAAAAAGAGACTTTCTAAAAAAAACAAATCAACTCTCCTTGAAGCACTTTCTAAACAAAAAAGTAGGAATTGCCTCAAAGCAAAGAACAATTATTAACTTGCTTGTAGTAAACAGTTCTGAATAAGATGCCATACAACAGATTAGCAAACATTGTCTTACAGGTCTATGCCCAAACCAAGAGTACACATTTACATGTATGCAAGTATATGCTAATAAGTCAATCAATGATGTAGTATTTAATCACATACTTGCAGAGGTCGTAAATACCTAGAAGATAACTTACTTCACAACACCATAACCAATTGCCTCAGCAGTTTTTGTAATTTCTTCCTCCGTCCATTCAGGAGGTTTACCTGACGTTCAAATGAAAAAGGTGTAGGATTAATGGGAGTGTAAATATGTGATCAGATATAATACTGAGTCAACACCTACCATTACTCTCAAGTCTTTGTTGGAGTTCCTTTCTACATCGTGTAACAGCTTCATCAAGTAAATCAACCAATCTAACCACTTCAGAAGATCTTGTCCGACAACGCTTCCCATCTGAACCAAGAACAAGACCAAATGCAACATGGTTTACTTTAGGATATGAAGCTTCATTAGGATCAGGAAGCCAACCAGCCATTTTTGCAGCCTGTATTTGAGTTAAGAAAAATGAAATGAAGATATCAATTGGCGTATAATTGATACAACCTGTCAAGGATCCAGTTTTAAGATACTTACATTGAATACCATGTCAAAGTGTTGTGATTGGCCAGCATCAGTAACATATATTATCCACTCTGCCTTCTCTACATTTATCCTATACATGATCAAGAACAAGGCATTCTTTGAGAAGTAAGTAGGCATTAGGAAATAAAAAACATCAACAATTTATGTGGCAAATTTTTCATAGCACCGTCCAGGACAGTGTTGACCACCTGAAGTGTGATAGACTGCTCCATCGCAACATCCATCCCCTGGTCGGCATCGTCAGCCATCTTATGTTATGTAGGCACTGCTTGTTTCTCTTTGACAAATCTTCGAGCACCTTGTGCCTGCTTCCCGAAGCGGAACTGGATGTCCTTTGGAGGAGCCACACTTCTGCTAGCTTTGGGACATGAACTCAGCCTATGCCCGAATCTTGTACATCCTGAGCAAAAGAGGGGCTTCACAATAGCTTCAACCCTCAGTTGCTTCTTAGATCTGTCAACTTCCACCAAAGTAGATTTGGGGATTTTATCGGAGCAGGTTAGTTCCACGCATAGCGAAGCAGCATACATACATCTGGCTGAAAGGGCAATCTCCCCGAAGTCCAGCGGTATCCCGGTGGTACTTCCAGCCATCCCGGTTGAAGTGCAGAGCCTGGTGCCCACGCCTGAGCGATAACCAACGCTCCATCCATCGACCAAGGGGATTCATTGAGGATCCGTTCCCTCTCTGTAGATGACGACATCCTGACAATAAAGCCTTCTTTATCTTCCGCGATGATCTCGAAGCTCCCACTTGGTCGCCACTACTGTCTGATCCAGCCACTGAGTTGGCCCCTGAACGGCTTCCTGCTGGGGAAAGAGACGACGGAAGGAGGTGCAGTGATGGTCGGGGGATGAGATGGCTCTGAAGGGGGAGCGGAAGAAGGTGAGATGGAGTGGAGGAGATGACCCGGAAGGGGACGCGGAAGGAGGTTGAAAAACACTAGAGGGGGGTGAATAGAGTTTTGAAATACTTTTCACAATTTATAGAACTCAAACAACCACAATTGAAAATTGGAAGAAGGAGACAGGTGTTTAGAGTGATTCCAACTTTAGCAACTACTAAAGTTGTCAGTCCACTACCCGGTTGCTTACCCAACCGGGATTTTGAAAGTATTTATTTTATTAGCTTCCCAAGGATTTATACAAAATACAATACTTTCCTTTACACCCTTTGAACAGCCTTCACTTGAAGTAGGTGCACCAACTTTGAGGTAGCCTTCTTGAAGTAACTCCAAGCTCCCCCTTGAAGTATCCTTCCTCTCTAGAAGTAACCTCCCGTTGCACCAGCCTTCTGAAGTAGCTCAAAGTCACCTTCTTCGCCAAGAAGAACTTCACCCTCTCCAATCAGCAGCCTCCAACCTAGGAGTAGTAAGGAGAGTACAAACGGTAATAGAGAACAAGAAAGAAAAAGGAAATTACAACTTATCCTTTATAGCCCAAGGCTTGATTTGCCTAGATCAAGCGTATAGATCTCCTAACCAAGTGTGTGAACTTGTGATTGCAGTGGGTAGGAGATACTAGCCTATAGGACACGAATTATGAGCTAAGGAAGTAGCCAATTGTCACAATGCTCAAATTGCTCACAAACAGATTGCTCAAAGTATGCTCAAGGATTTCTCAAGTGTAGCAAGTGTGTTTGAGTGTCCTATGGCTTGTCCTATTTATAGGAATGGCCTAAGGATGCTTAAGGACATTCTAGACAACTTCTAGGGGTTTCTAAGTGCTTAACTAGCCGTTAGGTACAAAGTTGTTGCTTTAACAACGGCTAATTAATTAATTCTGCAGTTGCTGTCAGAGACCGTCTCGGTCGAGGAATGGTCGACCGAGATACCTACTCGGTCGAACTTTTGTCGACCGACAGGCTCTCTGGAACAAGTGATTTGCAACGTCTATCTCCAACTGCCAACTACCTTGTCAGTTGTGTCTAACGGCTACTTTGGATCTTTCTCGGTCGAGAAGATTGTCGACCGAGAGTGTCTCGGTCGAGGAGTTTGTCGACCGAGATTGATCCTGTTTCAATGTTTCAATTTAGGCACTAAACTATATGTATGAGTGTGCAAATGTGATCCTATTTGAAGGGGATGACTTATCTAAATGTGATGTTTAGCTAGGGAAGATCTAACGCTTGATTTACATGCAATCTAAGTACTTGTACATTATATATTTGTACAAGTTTTTACAAAGCGATTACATTGCATGAAAACATAAACATGTAAGCATATGGATTTCCCTAGTTGCTTTGGCATCCACCTTAATCCTGCACACTCAAGTAGCTCGTTAGATTAATAAGAACGAAATGTTTGTCATTATCAAAACAAAGGGATTTATAGATGTCCATTTAGCCAACAATCTCCCCCTTTTTGAAGATGACAAACATTTCCTAAATATAAAAATAAAGGAAATATAAAACATGTGAGTTTCATACCTGAAATCTGAAATTTACCTTTGCACCCATCTTTGATTTTGCAAGTGACTGCTGGCCAAGATTTATGAAACTCATTTTAATTTTATGTTTGTGATTTTATATTATTTCTCCCCCTTTTGTCATTTCAAAATGATATCCAATATAATCATGTAGTATGACTTTGTGTCTTCCTTTTTAAGCTTTGCTCCCCCTTAAAGAGATATCCAATTAAAATCAAGGGATTTTTATTGTCAAAAATTTAGCCACAATTTGTTTCACAATCATTTGCAAAGGATGTTAAGCCTTGAAATGATATGAGTTTCTTTTAAGTTTATGGCCTATGTGTATTGATTTCTCACCCATTTTACAAGGGATGTTAAGCCTTAAAAATGAAATGAGAATCCTTTAGTTTTAGAGTGCATAAAAATGTCTCTTAACTAAATGCATGGGATGTTAAGCCCTGATTTGTTTAGAGAGTCAAGATATATCATTTTTATGAAATTCATAGATTTCTTCATAACCAAGAGTAAAAATACTAAAGTCGTAACAAGCTCCAAATGATGTTTGCAATGTTTTTGTAAGCTTCTCAATCAAATAATCAAATTTGTTTCTATGAGCTCCCCCTTAATCTTATACTATGCTCCCCCAAGATATAAGTATTTTGCAATAGATGTCATTTTAGCCATAACTTGAACTTTTAGGTATTTGCAAAGATGTTCATCCTTTTTTATTTACTTGTATTTATTACTCCCCTTATTTTGTATGCTCTACAATAGTCTTATAATCCAAATTCAAATGATGCCAAAAAAATATCCATTATAAAGATAACCAATGTCATTACAAGCATGAAAAGATAGCCAAAATATGTAACAATAACCCATTTATTACAATTTTGCAAAGATTCCATTACAACTAATACAACTCCAAATCTCACTGGAAAGACTTAAGAATTACATCAATATCAGGGTCTTTCCCAAGAAAAGGCTCAGCTCCATAATACTGGACCAAAGTTTGCCACTCCAGAGCACCTGTCTTGGTTAAGGCATATGCCTCCAAGAAGGTTGGAACACGATCAAATCGGAAATGAGCAGCAATATCTTGTAGTTGCATTGATGAAAACTGAGTATGCGTGAGATCTGTAGATGGTGGAGGTGGAGGTTGATAGTAGTTGTAAGATGGGTTATATGGTTTGAGCATGCCAGGATTTAAAGAATAAGGATATTCATCTGGTTGGTTTGGAGAAAGAGTTTGCATTCTTTGGTTTAGATAAGTCATGGCATGGTGGTTATAATCTAGTTGTTTACTAAGATGATATTGTGACCCAGCAACATAGGTTAGAGTGTTTTGGATGGGGTCATAGGGTAGGCTGGTAGGAGGAGGTGGAGGTGGTATGTCTTGTGTAGATGTTTCTCCTTCTACCCTAGCCCTCTTATGACCGAAATCAATCCCCATTTTTTCTACAATATTCTTACTTATTTTTTGTGGTCTACGCTCCCATGTATATCCCATATCCTCAAGTTGAGTCTTAAGGAAATGTTGAGTAATTTGGCATACAAAATCAGCATATGGAGGATTGCCAGAAAACTCAAGCATGTTTTTAAGAATGATGCGGATAAAATTTGTGGGAATACATTGGATAATGGCATATATTAGACACATACGGAAAATAGGAACTTCAGATTTATTGGCTCTAGGATGTATGTTTGTTGAAACAATAAGGTTTACAATCCTAGCAGCTGGTTTGAGATTTATAGCATAGTATGTGCCTCTATCTTCGTGACAGGTTGTATTGGATTGAAAGATGGTCCTTTTGATGTCACTAAGACTAACGGTATGGTCATCTTGGGCAAATTGATTAAGTGGGTTTCCAGAAGTAAGGTCAAGGGTGTCTTGATATTCATCTATGTCAATATCTAGCATGTCAAGAATATCCCCTTCAGTAAATCGGAAGCTATGCCCGTTGACCATAGTATAGAAGAAGATGGTTTCATTTTCAGAGTGGGAGATGAGGTTAGCATAGAATTCATTCACTACCTTGATGGAATAGGAAGGAAAAGAAGGGTTGATGAATTCTTTTGACTTTTGCACCTCGAAAAGGTCCTCCAAGTCGACGATGTTGAGGAAGTCCATAACTTCAACTGGTCATCGTGGGAGAGGAGCTTTGGAGGAGAGCCGTAGATAACGATCACCAGCATCTCCGTCGACGAAGGCAATGTCGTTGATGATCGTCAATGGTGGAGTAGCCTCCCTTTGTTTCCTGCCAGCGACCTTCTTCTTTCCACGAGCAGAGGATGATGCCATTGTGTTGCTTGAAGGTGGGGAAGAAGCAAGGAAGTCTTGGGGATGAGGATGCTAAAGATTTGCACAAGAATTCACTAGAGAGAGCCTAAGGAAACAAGAATAAGAAGGTGTGAATAAATGACCCGTTTTTGCTCCTTTTATAGCAATCCAGTGACCGGGTCGGTCGACAATTTGTCGACCGAGCGTCCGCAACGGTCATATTCCAGACGCGCCACTTCAGCCGTCCAACGGTCGATTTGCAACGGTCGGCCGTTAACGGTAACGGTCAGATTTGCAACGGTCATATCCCAGTGGCTCTTTCTCGGTCGAGCAATTGTCGACCGACACTGTCTCGGTCGAACAATTGTCGACCGAAAGTGTGTCTGATGCTAGGTTTGTCTAGATTCTGTCGGTCGAGAGAGGTGGGCAGACCGAGAGGTTTTCGGTCGAAGATTTGTCGACCGACAGTCTTACTGGGTACGAATTTTTAAGCTTATTTTTAATGCAAATGATACCATGATTGACTGAATATGTAGAGCATATATATTTTCTAAGGGAGTAATATTTTTGTTTTATTATTGACAATATTGGAACAATTTTTTGTGATCATAAATTGATTTTTCTTTTAATCAAAATGATATTCAAATAATTATTTTGTCAAAACTTATTTTAGGTCGATTTTGACTACGACCATAGCGCCCCTTGGTCAAATTTCATTTTAACCAAGAGGCAGATTTGCAGATTTTTCAATTTGAACATTATGAAGTATAATATCTGCATAAGATTTGATTAAGTATTAAGTTGAAGCATAATACTTAATATGAAAACATTTGTCCTTTTCTTAAAATATAGGCTTTGCTGTAATAATATGAATATCAAATTTCACGTCGTTTAGTATCCTTATAAAATTCTTTTACTGAAGGCACACTAAATATCAATTGAAAAACACTAAATATCTCAATTAAAAAAAACACTAAATATCTCAAGTCTTTTTGAGAGATTTTATCTTATGTGTTGCAAGCATAACATATTACCAATAAAGCATTTGCTTGCCTATCATGGATCCATGTAGACAATTATCTATCAAGCTAATCTCAGTACCAAATGGTGAAAGCATATCCATGATGTAATAATAACAGTAAATAATCGCATGATTTTAATCACATGATTTCTATATGGATAGACCGGAAAATAAGGAAATCATGTGAATAATGATAGAAATTTTCTAAGCATAATTTGGTTTAAATCATTTAGGGAATAAACTAATATTAATTTAAATTTGTATGGATGATTTCCGAAATAAATATCCAATCATTAATCATGAATAGATAGTAATTTCATCAATTTCAAAGAAATTTAGCAATTTTTGCAACAGACTGGAAATTAGTGACATGCTCGGTCGACTATTTCTCGACCGACAGTGTCTCGGTCGACAGTCTCTCGACCGACAATATTTCTGAAACTGTTAATTGCTTTCAAATAAAACATAACTATGCAAGTTAAATATTTAGATACTTAAATTTACTGGTTATCCCATTATGTTGAGTTGAGATAGACGTAGAAATATGCAACTAAGGTCCTTGGTCATATCTCAACTTGATTCTGTTCATTTAGTTCGGAGGTTTTGGAACCCAAACTAACTCGACATCTTTTCTTTTGTAAGGGCATGAAAAAGAATAGTGACCAAGGCGCAAACAATAATGACAGCATATCGAGTCAACCTCATATCTTTTTCTATGATTGTGTTCTGTGTTGTCCTTGGGTGAAGATGTTCCTTTAGGTACATATATAGATTGATGGGTTTGTGACTTTCTACAACTAGGTTGTTGATAGGATTTCCCTTTAGGCTTGTAACCTAGTCCTCTTCTCCCAATTTGATGATAGGAATTATCTAAGATTTGATCAAGAATGCCATTTTTATTTAAATTACTAACTTTTTGTTGTAACTTGGCAATCTCTTCCATTCTTTTCTTGATATCTAGTTTTGCTTGATCTAGATTAGATGACAATGAATTTCTTTCTTTGACAATAGAATCATAATCTAGATGGTTGCATAAAATGGGTTGTTTTTGAAGATCATTCACTTGACTTTGCAAATTATTCTTCTCTAAGGAAAGTAGATTACAATTTGCCTCTATAGATTTTATCTCAATATCATGATCTTCAATGATCTTTTTAAGATCTTTGTTTTCAGATGTAATAGCAAGAAGCTTAGCATGTAATTCATCATTTGCTTTATTTGATTTCTTTAATTTCTTCTTGCATTCAGCATACTTAATATGTGTTTCTTCAAGGCTAGCAACTAGTTCTTCTTTGGATAAATAAAAAAGACTTACCTCTTCTTCTTCTTCCTCGCTAGTTGTAGCAATGAGACAATCTTTGTTCTCATCTTCCTTCTTTGATCTCCATGGGCATCTAGTTGTTGTGTGGCTTGTTCCTAAGCACCAATTGCAACATGTTGTAGTTTTGTCCAAGCAGCACCTTTTGTTGTGATTATAATCACCATTACCCTCCATTCTTCAAGACCTGATTAGGGTTCCTTGAAGCCTGCTCTGATACCAATTGAAAAACACTAGAGGGGGGGTGAATAGAGTTTTTAAATGCTTTTAACAATTTATTGAACTCAAACAACCACAATTGAAAATTGGAAGAAGGAGACAGGTGTTTAGAGTGGTTCCAACTTTAGCAACTACTAAAGTTGTCAGTCCACTACCCGGTTGCTTACCCAACCGGGATTTTGAAAGTATTTATTTTATTACCTTCCCAAGAATTTATACAAAATACAATACTTTCCTTTACACCCTTTGAATAGACTTCACTTGAAGTAGGTGCACCAACTTTGAGGTAGCCTTCTTGAAGTAACTCCAAGCTCCCCCTTGAAGTAGCCTTCCTCTCTAGAAGTAACCTCCCGTTACACCAGCCTTCTGAAGTAGCTCAAAGTCACCTTCTTCACCAAGAAGAACTTCACCCTCTCCAATCAGCAGCCTCCAACCTAGGAGTAGTAAGGAGAGTACAAACGGTAATAGAGAACAAGAAAGAAAAAGGAAATTACAACTTATCCTTTATAGCCCAAGGCTTGATTTGCCTAGATCAAGTGTATAGATCTCCTAACCAAGTGTGTGAACTTGTGATTGCAGTGGGTAGGAGATACTAGCCTATAGGACACGAATTATGAGCTAAGGAAGGAAGTAGCCAATTGTCACAATGCTCAAATTACTCACAAACAGATTGCTCAAAGTATGCTCAAGGATTTCTCAAGTGTAGCAAGTGTGTTTGAGTGTCCTATGGCTTGTCCTATTTATAGGAATGGCCTAAGGATGCTTAAGGACGTTCTAGACAACTTCTAGGGGTTTCTAAGTGCTTAACTAGCCGTTAGGTACAAAGTTGTTGCTTTAACAACGGCTAATTAATTAATTCTGCAGTTGCTGTCAGAGACCGTCTCGGTCGAGGAATGGTCGACCGAGACACCTACTCGGTCGAACTTTTGTCGACCGACAGGCTCTCTGGAACAAGTGATTTGCAACGTCTATCTCCAACTGCCAACTACCTTGTCAGTTGTGTCTAACGGCTACTTTGGATCTTTCTCGATCGAGAAGATTGTCGACCGAGAGTGTCTCGGTCGAGGAGTTTGTCGACCGAGATTGATCCTGTTTCAATGTTTCAATTTAGGCACTAAACTATATGTATGTGTGTGCAAATGTGATCCTATTTGAAGGGGATGACTTATCTAAATGTGATGTTTAGCTAGGGAAGATCTAACGCTTGATTTACATGCAATCTAAGTACTTGTACATTATATATTTGTACAAGTTTTTACAAAGCGATTACATTGCATGAAAACATAAACATGTAAGCATATGGATTTCCCTAGTTGCTTTGGCATCCACCTTAATCCTGCACACTCAAGTAGCTCATTAGATTAATAAGAACGAAATGTTTGTCATAATCAAAACAAAGGGATTTATAGATGTCCATTTAGCCAACAGAGGTGCGATGGTCGGGGCGTCGGGGGAGTCGGGAGGAGTCGGGGGCAATCGGGGCAAAACCCTCGCTCTGGTGATTGCAAATCTCACTAAAAGTGGCTTATTTTGGGAAAGTCCGCGGAATACAATGGTAAAAGAATGGAGGGAAAGGTAATGAGATGGAGGGAAATATTTGACACGGCATCTTTCACGGAGTGATTCGTGAGAAATGTATTTGTGAGGGACCAATGTTCACATAAAATGCCTAACAATGTTAAGAACACGGTTGAGGTATTTGGTCCCATATTTGAAGGATGAGCCCTCACAAATGGACATCATTATTCATGATTTTTGGTTCCTCACAAATGTTCTTCAACAAAGGCCAAATTTTTTGTAGTGACCCTAGCTTTCCTTATTGCTTTATAAACCTCGCCCATCTGACCCTTGCTCATCTTCTCGTATTTTTTTTCCTTTGCTTTCCATCTGGGAACCTCCTCTATTCCCCATTAGACTTGCTGTCATCGACGGAAGGCAGAAGCTCTGCCCCTTTGCGGCTGCCTACTGGCATCTCCCCACGGTGGTTCCGGGCGGAAGAAGTAGGAAGGTAGGGGGGACACCGACGCAAGAGCAAGTAGGCAGGAGAAGTTGGCTGGCGGCTGAGGCTAAAGGTGCCTTGGAGTCATGAAGAGGCGGTGGTCCTGCCAGGGCCACGAAGGGGCAGAGCTTCTGCCTTCCGTCGACGGCAGCAGGTCTGATGGGGAATAGAGGAGGTTCCCATATGGAAAAGCAAAGGAAAAAAATACAAGAAGATGAGCAAGGGCCATATGGGCGGGGTTTATAAAGCAATAAGGAAGGCTAGAGTTTGAGATCCTCGTTCACCTTCCGTTACTCAACTCTGTGGAGGCGGGGAACCTTTTCCCTAGCCGCCTCCCTAGTTTCCAGAAGAGGAAAGGGAGGATAGAACAAGCACTTGGGCCACAAACTAGCTGGGCCCATGTAGGGTCGGCCCAACATCTTAAGGCATATAGTGGCAATTAGATCATGTCATCTTCCAAATACCGTAACTTTGGATTTATAGCTCGGATCTGGGTGATTTTTGTTCTGTTGGATTCATAATTAAATCATGTACAACATGACACATGTTACTAAGCCAAAAGGTTATGGTCATGATCTTCAAAATATCTAACAAATATGGTGATATGTTAAGAGCTAAAAACTTAGGTCCATGAGCAAATTATGTCACAAAGGTGAAAATCGAGCATATAGCAATCAAAATGGGTCACGGACAGTCGCGTCATGGAATTAAACTCATGTTGAGTGATCTGAGTTAATAATAGAGAGAGAAATAGTATAATGAAGGAGAGAGAAAAATTTAGGTTGTCACATCCTTCCCTCCTTACAAGAAATTTCGTCCTTGAAATTTGTACAAGATCATGAACAAGAGTCAAAGTCAAAATCTACTGAGTATAGATATCCCTCCATGGTTTCCAACACATTCTTTGCATGGGATACACACTTAGGTTATAGTCATCAAGGGTGTATTTATATCGTCGATATAAATACACCCTAGACCCTAAGTCCAAAATATGATAACTCCTAGACTCTAAGTCCAAAATGCACAAACCTATAAATCAAATCGATCGACTCAAAAAGATCTACAACATGAGAATGATTTCAGACCATGAATCTTCTTCTAAATCTCTAATAATGCTAGATATGTGATTTTTGACTTCTTTGACCATGCTTAATGCATAATTGTGATGAATCTTGAATATTTGATGTATACCTACCCTCCTAACCTTGAAGTCAATAACTTTTGTACATTTTGAGTTTAATGGGAGTCATCATCATCCCTATTTCTTATACATTACTCTAGTTAGAGATATATACTAGTGTTGAGATTCTAATGTTGTACCCTGCCCTAAATTGTTAATCTAGCTACTTAATGATGAAATAATGTCTTATAACCCCAAAGAATTAATATATGTCTCCACTTGACCTTAATATCAACCCCTAGCATCCTCCTTGCTATGGTTGTTTCTTTTGACATCTAATGCATGTATATGCCCCTATTATGTGAATGTTTGATTATACTTTGAACCAATGATGGGTTGACCTAACCTATGCATGTCTCTATGTCTTTATGTTGCTGATCTTGACCATCCTTGATGATCGGTCCCCTTGAATTGATAATATTTGACCTTGATTACTCTATTATGAGTCTTTGATCCTTTAATGTACTAATGAACTTGAACCTTGAAATGGTCATATGTAATTCGTGGAACCTTAGAATGATATGAAACTAGAACCACACCATCATGATGACCTCTAGATCAGTACAATATCGTATAATGAACCAATAAGCAAATTGTAACCTATCTTGGACAAAACCCTAAAATGCACCTAATTAGGGTTAATGATACGAATCTAATGCATATATGTAATCTTGTTGTTAATCAGGTTGGCTTATGATATAGATGGTAATGGACGTGTTAAGTTAAGAATCTTTGAATTAGGTATGGGCCTTATCTAGTTATATGACTATCACTTTCTTGCTTGAAAAGACATATATTGTATGCTTGTTCAATTACTTGCTCAAATATTGCCATGTAGTATTGCTATGTGTTACTCGATGTTTGCCTCTTCAGTTTTATAACTTGAACACATTTATATATAGAACTCCATTATAATGTTGTTGATAAAGGGTTAACTCTTGGTTACATCCTTGATGTCCCTCTCGTATAAAAGGGTTAGCTAAGCTTGAGCACCCTTACGGACCCTTCCGACGGGAAGAGGTCAAAGGCCTTAAACATGCTTGATATTGTTGGTATAATGGAGTAAAATGACATAAAATATGGTTTCACATTTATTAAACAATTAACATGTTTATTCTTGTTCGTTTAATCTTGAAATCTTTTCAAAATTATGCAAAGCTTATATATATGTGTATCTTTCTGCCCCATACTCAACACCTCGTGTGTTGACCCATTTCTCGTATGTTGTTTTTAGGTTCAGAGATGGCTAGAAGGTTGATGGGCTTGGTGAGCTATGCTAGGTGTAATTGTTGTAAGATCCAGATATAGTATACATGAGCAGAGTTGTACAAAGTGACTCTTGAATATGTAATTCAAATTGTGTAATATAATAATGTTGCTTAATTTATACTTGTTGAATGTTGAGACTGTGTTGGTGCCTTTATCTTGTTATCTATTCATGTGTGCTAAGATTTACACTTCTGCATTTCACCTTTGGTATACGTTTTGTTCATGGGACTGGGGTTCCGATTCTGTGACAGCCGGCGGTGGTAGTAGCAGGGCCAAAGCAGGTGAGCAGCAGGCCGGCTGCGAGCAGCTAGCAGGGTCAGCGGTGGAAGCAGCAGCACCGGAGCAGGCGAGCAGAGCACAGTGGCGACGGCGGCGGTGATCACAGCAGTAGTGGTGGTGGCAACAACGATCACAGAAGCAGCAATGACGGAGCGGTGGCAGAATTGCACAAATTGCTAGACCTAAGCGGCAGAGTCAGCAATGAAACAGAGAGAGAAATGGGAAGATTAATTCACACATGTGCTATTAAGCAACAAATCGGCATCGGTTATTAAAATCACCTGACGCTTATACAAATAGGTGTCGGTTAACTCAAACAAACTGACACCTATTCTTAATTATAGTCATCAGTTTCAAATAGAAAAACCGACGTCTATCTACATATGCCAACAAAAACAAAATGTTCTCAGATTATGACCATAGTCGTCGGTTGGCGTAGAAAACTGAAGTCAAAGGGGGCTGAAAATTTTCATGGGGACAGTGCGTGAAAATACATTAGTGTCGGTTAGTACAAGAAAACCGACGATAAAAATGGGCCCAAATTCTGTCTCGCGAAAAACATGTATTCGTCGGTTAATAAGTTAATAACCGACACTATATGTTAAATTTTGGAGGTAATTTTTTTTCACTGCAAAATTTAAATTTGGCAGTCGATTTTAGGCGTCGGTTGGTAGTTGAGGAACCGACGCTGAATAAAAAGTGATACCCGTGTCTGGCCACTCTGTACAGATAGATGTCAGTTTGTGTATTTAACCGACGATTTATGATTTAGGCGTCGATTTTTTGTATACAACTGACGCCTGTAAATCTGACGTTATAAGCCATTTCTGCAGTAGTGTAACTTTTGTTGTCCATCATTACTTTCTTCTTCTGACTCATCCTTTTCTACTACCCTAGACACAACATATGTTCCTAAGTGTCCAACAGATGCTCTGTGCCATCCTGGATGGAAAGCTATCATGAGGAAAGAAATGCATGCTCTCCATGAAAACAAGACATGGGGTCTTCTGACTCCACCAGCATGCGAAAATATTGTAGGTTTTCGATGGGTTTTTTCTATAAATCATAATTTGGATGTGTTGAACAACTCAAGGCGTGCCTAGTTGCCAAAGGGTTCACCCAAATCTTTGACTCAGATTATTTTGGGACATTCTCTCCAGTGACAAGGATTGCATATGTCCACATCCTTATCTCCTTTATAGCTTTCCTTGACTAGCCTCTTTACTATCTTGACATCAAGAATGCATTTCTTCATGGATATCTCCTAGAGGAAGTGTACATGCATCAACCGCGACATGTTTGTTGCTGAGAGGGCTACTTCTCACAAAATATATCATTTCCATCAATCTCTCTACGACCTCAAGAAGTCTCCAAGGGCTTGGTTCAACAAGTTAAGTGATGACTTAACTCAGCTTGGTTTTCTGAGATCAGCCACATATTACTCCTTATTCTTTTCCAAGTCCTCCAAAGGTCATGTTCTTGTTGTTGTCCATGTTGATGAAATCTTCATCACTGGTGATGATATGATGGGGATATCCCAACTCAAGCAGTCTCGACATGCACATTTTCATACAAAAGCCTTGATTACCCTATGATACTTCCTTGGAATCAAAGTCCTCAGCTCAGCCTCAGGGATAAGTCTGTCACAATGACGTTAGGTCTTGGACCTGCTTCAAAAGGCCAATATGGCAAAATCTAAACCAGTCTCTACCCCGATGGACTATCACACTAAGCCTATGCATGAAGGAGAAATATTTGCTGATCTAGAGAAGTATCAACGTATAGTTGGAAAGCTGATTTGCTTAACAACAACTTAACCTAATATTACTTATGTTGTTAGGGTAGTCAGCCAACACATGAGTGCACCACTCTAGGTCCATTGGTACAATGTTCAATGCATTCTTCACTATCTAAAGAGTGCTCCAGGGTGAGGTTGCTCTTCAAATGTCCTAAGTCCAAGGTAATCTCCATCTCCAGATATGCAGATGCAGATTGAGCTGGCGATTCTAAAGACATATAGTCCACTTTCGGCTATTGTGCCATGATTGGCACTCACCCAGTTTCCTGGAAGAGTAAAAAATAGATTGTGGTAGCTCACTCCACCACTGAGGTAGAATATTGGGCCATGTCTCATGCGTGTTGTGATCTATAGTGGGTCTGGTCCATCCTAACTGAGTTTGGAATTCCTTTTCAAACTCCAGCTACTCTACATTGCGACAACCAGGTGGCTATACACATATCTAATAATCCAATCTTCCACGAGAGCACAAAACACATCGAAGTTGATTGAAATTTTGTGCGGGACCTGGTCAAAGCCAAGAAAATCATCACTCCTCACATTAGGACATGTGATCAAGTTGCAAACATCCTTACCAAACCTCTTTCTCCTGCTTTATTCAAGTATATGGGCATCAATTTGGGACTTCACAATGTTTACTCTCTAACTTGAGGAGGTGTGTTAGTATATTTGATTAGTTGGGCTTATGCCCATTGTATTTTTCCTTTCTTCTATTTAGCTCATGTACTCTCTAGCTCCTATATATAGGAGACCTGACACACTTGTTTGTTTATGAAACCACCCCTTTCTACAGTGCCCCATTTTGTAATATCTAGAATGAGAAATAGCCTTTATAGATGGTCCTTCTGACAAACATTATAGCTTTTGTGGTAGTTTTTTATGATTTCTTGCCTTTTTGACCTATTGAAATATGTAACATTAGTGATTATATAATAAAAAAAAATAAATATATATCAATGTCACATAATATCAAAACCAATTAACAAAACTTCTATGTTGCTCCATCTTCATCTCGCATCCAGACCAAGATGGATGATTAGATCGAAGGAGATTAGCATGATACCTAGGAAAAAATACGTGTAGTTATTGATTTAATAAAGATCAAATATTATAAATTAAATATATACTTATTGTAGGTATTCATCAATATATTCATCATTATAAAAGATAAACTGATGTGCTTGGTGAACTTCATTTGTAGAAAGAGAGTTAATATGTCCACCACATATTGGACCATCTTCATACACCGCTTGTCTTTTTCTTTGGAATTTGTGTTACATAAGTATCTAGAACAAAATATATCTAGTTCTTCTTTCAAGTAACCTTCAATAATTGACTTCTCTAGTTTTCTTTTGTTTCTTATAGATTTATTTAAGGTGTAAAGTTATCATTCAACTGAATACACCAATCTAAGTAGAATAGGTCCACATATTTTAGCTTGAGTGGGAAGATGAACTATTAAGTGACCATGACATCAAAAATATCGGAAGAAGTATCTTCTCAAACTTGCACAAAATCACAGGTATTGAATTCTCAAGTCTTTGTATGGTTTGAACACCTATTGCTTTAGCACAATTTCTTGTGAAATGAAGATAATTCCATTATTGCCTTCCCTACATGTTTTGAAATGGTTTTTCTTTGGGAAAGTATAATAGTTGTTGCATAGAACATGATGATCATGACTCCTCAGGCCAACAAACATCTTCTCATCAAGTTGAACAAATTGAGATATATTTGAAGAATATCCATATGGAAGTTTCATATAGTTTAAGACTATAAAAATGTTTCCTTCTCCTCACTAGTCATACAATATAATGAATGCCAGATAATAACTTTTTCCCACTTCTTGACTTCTTTATCCATAATGATTTCCTTATTCTAAGCTTATTCATGTCTAAATGTGCATTAATGTTCTCTTGACCTTTTCCATCATTGTTCAACAACCAACTCACTATGTTTGCATATATATTCCTTTTAATATGCATTACCTCTAAACTATGGAAGACTAAAAAAGTACAATATGGCAATTAAGAAAAGATACTCATGTTGTTTCAACCAAGGGACAAACATTTTTTCATTTTTCGTGTACTAGGTGTCTCCTTTCCAAAAATAACATTATCATATTCATTCCATAATTCTGTCATCTATTGTCCAAAAATAGGTTTTGGGGCAGATCAAGTTCAATAGTCTCATCAAAGGGATGTTCATCATATCTCCATGGATTATCAATTGGAAGAAATCTAAATGCCTCATGTATGCCCTTTTATGACTATAAGGTAAGTGAATAGAACAAATATTGATGTGACATTCTAGTCAACTATATGTTCTACTCATTTTTTGACCAAATAACATTCTATATGCTAGATAATCACTGATATTACCCAATAAAATCGGATACATCCTGAATATTTGACACTTTTCTACATCATATGTTGGCACGTCTTCAGTCCATAACAACATCATTTCATCAACCAACGGTTTCAAGCAGAAGTCCATGTTATTTCCTAGAGATTTTGGTCCATGTATAACAAGTTCCATCGTGAAGTATGATTGCTTCATTATGAATCAAGGATGTAAATTATAAATCAAGATAATAACATGCCATATACAACAGCTGACGCCATATCTGACATTATAAAGACTAAATTCATCAGTAGAAGTTTCATCCTTACATTTTGAGGTGCACTACTAAACTCTGGATGTTGTCCATCAAAATCCATCCATTGTTCTAATTCTCTAGGATGATTCATTTAACATGAGGATACTTTGATCTAGTGTGATGGCATGTCATTAATTTTGAAATTTTGGTGGAAGTGAACATTCTTTTTAGCCTCAGAATAAGTGAAAGATAGGGATAAAATTTTGCTAGAATTTTTTATTTCTTTGTCATATTATGATGTGTAGGCTTCCATTTAGATTTTTTACACCTTAAACACTAATCTAGATTGTCCTTTTCACCTCTATATAGCATGTAATCATTCAAACATGCATGTATCACTTCCTTAGTTAAGCCTAAAGAAGACATCAACTTCTTAACTTCATATCAAGTTTTTGGAACCTTATTGTGTTATGGAAATACCTTACACAATAACTTAAGAAGATCGATAACTAATTTTTTTGGTCCAGTGGTTATCACACTTCACATCAAAAAGTACAAAATAAAGTAAAAAATCATCCCTAGGCTTGTTGATCGTAAAAATATCAACACATTTGGTGTCGGTAGATGGCTATAAGAGTTGCACATGATTGTTTGTAAGGACGAAGCATGCTAGTAGAGGGGGAAGCAAGGTGCACTATTGACTGTTATATTTCACTAGGACCAAACTGAACATGTCAGTAATTTGAGCAGAAGTTTGTTTATTTATTAAAATAAAATTAAATGAACTAATCTATTTTTGGAATGTACATTAAATGGAGAAACCATCCAACTCAAACTAAGTCCAAAGCATTATAAAGGAAGTTGTTTTTTCCAATAACCCCTCCCTTTCTCAGAAATTTTGACAAGCCCCTCAATTTTTTAAAATCCTTAACCCACCCCCGCTCTGTCACTCTTAGTTAACAACTAATGGCAACAAGCTTTTTTTCCTTTTTACCGCGTTACCTATTGGTCACGATTTCTTTTAGCTGTGTGACTTGTTGCTCATGATTTTCTTTTATTTTTCTTGTATCTAAATTTTTGTTTGAGATAGCTCACAATTTTGGCTTTAAAATCTGAGTACAAAACCTATTGGACAGTCTAAGTTGGTTTGTCTAGAGAAAATGCTTTCTAGTTTGAATAAATCAATATCGGTCGATTCAGACTTGGGAGTTAACCTCTAAACATAAACTATGCTAGTAATGAGATGAGCACGTTCATACGAATTAGATTTTATTACTGATTCAAATAAGCATATATGTGACTTAAAAAAAAACATATATGTAGAGTTGTTAAAATTATGGGTCCATATTAATTCCAAGTTGGGATATATTGCCAAATCTTTTAACAGGTAGAGTTAAAACAGACACAAATTTGGATTTTGTCTATACCATGTTAGATAGCAGATATTGCCAAATCTTTTGATCGTTAGGTCGGTTCGTGGTTATAATTTTTCCAATAATGGTAGTTCTGGGTTTGGACAAATTGGATATTTGATTTGTATCAGGTTAGATAGCAAACATTTAGGTTATACAAAACTATATTTGACACATCTAACGTATATTCTATTTTATATAAAATCGGGGGTCTTTTGAGTTGAATTGGTAGGTTGAAAAAATATGTATCCGTGCCCGTTTTGGATATTGTTAGGTTTGGATTAGTAAAAAATCTAGGTTATAAATTAAAATTTGACACACCTAACTTACATGTTCAGATTTTGACAAATCGGGACCGCTTCCTAATTGTATAGGCTGAAGAAAGAAATTTGAGTTTGTATCAGTGACGGATTGGGCATATTAATTGAAATCTAGGTATAGGTCAATTCTGATATGACTTAACAAAAAAATCCGTCCCCCTTTCTAACATGAAACCTATCAGACCTAGAATTTTAAAAACTCATACATGATTATATATCCTTAATGGAATTTCATTTTATATGAACATGTAGACACAAAAGGAACATTGTTGACGTGAACCTCCAAAGTCAGAATCAACTACACTTGACCACATTCAAATCAGACTTGGCACTCTAGAACGAAATACGTCAGGTTCTAATGTTTATACTTGATGCCTACTCAGCTAATTTAGTTGGTATTTGGATGTAAAAATCATTTTATATTGACATTCCCAATTTTAAGACAACACGGTATAAACAAACTACATATTTATGGTCTAATATTCAAGATATATGAAAGCAAGCTATTGATAAAGAGCCACGACAAATCTATGGAGATGGACAGAAGAAGTATCGTTTGTACTGCTGTGAATGAACAAAGATTGGCTTTGACAGAAAGTTAAATAAAAAGAGTGATTTTTTTTAATAACATGATGATAAAGTGGAGATATTTGATTTTTTCCCATTGATTATGTGATGATCCTAGGAGACAAATCATCACTGACTGCAGCCTACCCGAGCAGAATTCGAACTGAACCTTTGACATTGCAGCACCGGAAATACTCCAAAAGTAGGACGATCTCAACTCCTAATTTCACCCCATACTGAGTGACGCACAAAAGGGCACTTGACAACCTATATGATTAAGAGACAAATTCCATCTTTTAGTCGCTCGTTTTGCACAGCCAACAGGTACCGAAGAGAGGAGTAGGAGTCGCCCGAGAGGGCCTGCGAGAGAGTGCGAGGTGGGGACGCTGGAGTGAGAGAGCTGTATGCACAGGAAGATGCAGAGAGAGGGGTTAGAAAGCCGCTGCGCAAACGGAAGATTCGAGCGGAAGAAGCGGGAGATGCGGAGTGAGGGATTGGGAAAATGGAAGCCAGGAGTTGCAAATTGGGCTTGGATTAGGAAATTTACAACCATTGTCCATTTAAATAAATAAAAAAAAACAGCAGTGGGTGTAATAACCTTAGAAGATGGTACGTCGAGAGGGGCTGTTTTATAGTGGGATCAGGACGGATGGTTTCTTGCGTGGTCGAGCACATCACTTTCCGTGACGGGGCCATCGAAGTATGGTACTCGAGGTCTCAGGTTACGCCCGATTACTGTTGCTGATCGATAGTCTTGGATATTCCTCGTCGATCAATCGCTGATCGATCATTTTACCAAGATTGGAGCCATAGCTGTGCTGGCATGCTGGGATTGGTTTGGATGCAGTCGCCGATTGTCGGTCTCCAGTTACAGCTGTTGGCGTTCTACGCACAAAGGAGGGACCGAGATACACATGTGAGCTGCTGGCGGCCGGTGAACACATGTGAGCTGCTGAGTTTATATGGTCAGGTGCTATGGAGCACCGTGACCCACCCGTCAGGAAACAATGGTGGCACCATCTAAGTCGGCCCTTGCCCAACTTGTCCTCAATGCTCGCCACCCCCACCTTATTCCTGATATAGTCATTTCTCAGGCGATCTTTTCATGTCTTCCAACACATCCATCTCAGCATACGCATTTCAGCCACATTGATCTTGTCCAAACCTTATTTCTTCACCACCCAACATTCACTCTCATAGGGCATGACTAGTCGTATAGTTGTTCTATAAAACTTACATTTTAACCACATAAAACTCCAGTTGCACTCTTCTATTTCAACCATCGTGCAGTGATCCTTTGACAAACTTCATTTTGAACATCCTCATCTATTTGAATAATAGAACCCAAGTATCGGAATTTATCACATTTTGGTATATCTACTCCGTCCAACTTGGCTCCATCATTCACGCTGCGAGATTGGCTGAAATTGCAATGCATATACTCAATTTTGCTCCTACTAATCATCAATCCATTTGATTCCAATGCATTTCTTCAACGTTAAACTTTATCATTCAGTTCATTTTTAGTTTCATCAATCAAAACAATATCATCAACAAATAACATACATCAAGGAATATCATCCTGAACATTCTTTGTCAACTCATCTATAACAAGAACAAACAAATATGGGCTAAGTGTGGATCCTTGGTGTAACCCAATTGTGATAGGAAAAGTTGGTGTCTCTCCTTCAAGAGTCTTCACACTAACAATAGAGCTATCATACATGTCTTTGATCAAGTCAATGTATTAGATTGGCACACCCTTTTTCTTCAAAACCATTCACAACACTTCTCTAAGTACTCGATCATAAGCCTTTTCCAAATCAATAAACACCATATGAAGATCTTTTTTGCTTTCTCTATACTTCTCCATAAGCCTCCTAATTAGAAAAATAGCATCTGTTGTTGATCTTCCAGTTACGAAACCAAATTGGTTGTTTGATATCTGCGTTATAGATCTGAGCCTCTGTTCAATAATTCTCTCCCAAAGCTTCATTGTGTGACTCATCAACTTGATAACTCTGTAATTTGTGCAGCTCTGAACATCACCTTTGTTCTTGTATATGAGGACTATAGTATTGTTTCTCCACTCATCCGACATCTTCTTGGTCTTTATGATCTTGTTAAAGAATTTTGTTAACCACATAAATCCTTCATCCCTCATACTCTTCCATACATCAATGGGAATACCGTCTAATCCACATGCCTTTCTCATTTTCATCTTTTTCAAAGCATTTTTTGAGCTCAACTGGTGAAACTCGTCGTGTGTAAATGATATCTTTTATATTCATGTCACACGAGTCTCTAACATTATTTGCAGTATCTCCATTGAAAAGCTTATGGAAGTAATTTATCTACTAGTTCTTGATATCATCGTCCTTCACCAACACTTTGTCATATTCATTCTTAATATATTTCACTTAACTCTCTTCCTTTGCTTTCTCTTATACAAGCCATTTTATGTATATCTTTTTCCCCCTCTCTTGTGTCCAACTTCATATAAATATCATCAAAGTATCTAGACCTTGCCTCCCGAACAACCTTTTTAGCTTATTTCTTTGTTTGCTTGTATCTTTAAAACGTTGCATCATCTCGAGATTTGGGAAAGCTCCTATAGATCTCCCTTTTCAGTTTAATAGCCTTTTATACTTCACATTCCACCTCCAAGTCTCTTTCTGTGGAGGCCCACAACCTTTGGATTCCCCCAAAACCTCTTTGGAAATTATTGTTATGTAGGAGCTCATGTTATGCCACATAGTGTTAACATCAGACTCCAGGTTCCAAGTTCCCTCCTTGAGGAGTTTATTATGAAAAGTCATTTTCTTTTCTCCTTTAAGATTCCACCACTTGATCCATGTACCTTGATTTTTGTTATACTTGCCTTTATTGATCTTCATGTTAATGTCCAAAACCACCAACCTATGTTGGGTCGTGAGTTTTTTTGCCAAGAATCACTTTACAATCCTCACATATATTATGATCCACCCGCCTAGTAAGGAGATAATCAATTTGGCTACAATTGTTCCCACTCTTGAAAGTAATCTTATGGGATTCTCTTTTCTTGAAATGGGTGTTTGTCAAAATCATATCATATGCAACTGTAAAATCTAATATCATCTCTCCTTCTTCATTTCTACTGCCATAACCAAAACCACCATGAACTCTCTCATATCCAGTATTGATACTCCCCAAATGGCCATTTAAATCACTCCCAATAATAATTTTCCCCTTTGTCAGTATTTCCTGCATCAATTCATCCATGTCAATCCAAAAACATTTATTAGCATCCTCTCTAAGACCAACTTGGGGGGGAGGGGGGCATAAGTGCTAATAATGTTAAAAATATTTTCCCCAAGAACAACCTTGATAGCTATGATTCTATCACCCATCCTTGTGATCTTGACAACATCATCCTTCAACATCTTATCAACAATAATACCTATGTTATTTCTATGTTTATCAATACCTTGTATACCAGATTTTATATCTTGTTTCTCCAATCTCTCTACACCGTTCCCCTGTTCACTTAGTTTCCTACAAACAAGCTATATTGACTTTTCTTCTCATCATGGTATCTACTATCTCCAAAGATTTCCCTGTTAAAGAGCCAATATTCCAAGATCCAACTTTAATCCTTTTTTGTTGAACTTACTTCTTTACCTGCCTTCGTCGAAAATATTGTCCTTGCACATTTTTCACTACATCCGGACAATGATGTGACGGGACTAGCTTCTTTACCCACACCCGTCCAAGATGTGGAAACCCTTGTACATTTTTCACTACATCCGGGTGATGATGCAGTGGGACTAGCTTCTTTACCCACACTCGTCTAAGATGTGGAAACCCTTGTCTGTCCTTCAACACAACCGGGCGTCGTTGTGTCGAAACCCCTTGCATATTTATCACTGCACCCGGATGTCTATGCAACGCGTCGTTAGGTAGGGATGCTCCTATGAAATTGTTATACATATTCATGTCATAGAAAGAGTGACAAATTTTTTATGTCTGGCTGTCAACCTACCATCAACCTTCCTCCTTTACCTGGGCTTGGGATCGGCTACATTTGCACAAAATGTACGAAAATATAGACAGAGTTTAATAATTCAATTGCTGGGTGCCTCATATCTTTAATTCAAGTTACTCTACTAAAATAACGAACTAATTGTTGTGCCATGATGGATTTGTGGAGCCACACAGGGAACCATTTGCGTGCCCCCGTTGCTATTTGATTACCTCGTTTGGTTTATTAAATCTTTGTCTCGATCTTTAAGTGGGCCAGGGTCGTCATTTGTTCAATTGCCTATGATCCAATCATAATGTGATCATGACAGGCTTCAGTAGTTTTAGAAGGGAAAGCTTTGGTTGGCAGACCATAATCTGATTTTTTCACACGAATGGAAGGTCTGAAAAGCGACAACTGGTTGTGCAACATTTCCTTGGTGTCCGGTCAACGGAATAATATTGGACTTTGATTGCCATTTGTTTTTTTTCTCAGGCAACAATGTTGCAATACTCTAAATCTGTATTGTGGCGGTTCATTAAAGAAACTAGTTGCATTGGCATCCGGTCAATGAAATAAGCTGATGACACATAAATGAGGTAACGATTCATTTTCTGGATAAACAAAAAAAATATTATGTACAATTTTAATTGCATTGCTTTTTCCTCAATTTTGTTGTGATTGGTTATGAATAAATATTTGATATTGCAACGCTCCATGCTCAAATCAAAAGTAATGTTATTAAATTATTATATTCACAATAAAATTCGTAAAATTCAGATTTAATTAAAACACCCTATTAATTGTTTAAAATGATGGGAGAATTGATTTATTAACAATTATAGAAGTGGAAGCTAAATGAATTAAATAATGAGATAAAATACTACATTAAAATACAAAATGATCTAAAAATGCAGTTAAGTTGGGATCAATATCCATTCATCTTCAGTCATCAAACCCAACATCACAAGTATGTTGCTAGAAAATTGTGGACAGAGCTCACTAGTCTTCCTCCTTCCTTTCCCATAGGGGTTAAGGCCTCCCAGCTACACAATTCGGTGGTATGTTACTTCCATTGAATCTTGACTTGTATAATTTTCAGTAGAGCATGCAAATAGGGAACTGTGACCACCACAGATGCATGTTCTCTATGGTGTCTTCTTAACAATGAACCCTTTAACTGGGGCAACACCATTCTTGATCATCTTCACCTCCAAACGGCCCGTAACACTAGCTCTTGTTTCAATCAGGGCCATATTGTCACGGTTATAACTGTCTCCCTGGCCTATACCCACATCCCCTATAAAACCATCATAACTAAGGTGAATCGACACCTCATTGATATGCCTTATACCTCTAGTCCAACGACGTGTAGCTACATGTGTGTACGCGGAAATACTTATGGTTTACTTATTCGCAACACCAACGTGTAGATCATGCTCCCTCTTCATTATAGGTTCATCGCTAGTACAGATAACACCTTTATCGTCGGTTAAATAAGCCTTTTGACGTCGGTTTTGAAGCGACACCTAAGTGGGTGACACTAAAAGTAAACGCCTTCAATGTCGGTTACATAACTGACGACATAAAGCCTTCCCCGATTGTAACCCAAATCAAAAGTGCCAACAGTGGGACCATAGGAGTCGATTATTAGTTCCAAAACCAACACCACTTCCCAGCCCGAACAAAAAAATTGGCCTCAGGTTAAACCATAAGTGTCGATTTTCTAAAAATAACTGACTTCGTTGATCTCAAATTATTGTCGGTGTTTTATATTTAACCGACGACTATGTTTTGGATTTTTTTACTTATCATCTTGCAGGCCTGTTGTCCGACTGGTCAGCGGGATGCAGAACCTGTAGTTCAGTTCTGAACTGCATGTTTACAGTATCCTTTGATTTCAGCCAACAACAAGCCACAAATCTACAATATTAACAAGATGGACAATATTATATATGGATCATGTGATTCACACACATGTATCAGCCCATTTAATTCATATGATTCATCAAACAGATGTAGAAACCTGCAGTTCCATCATCATCATCATCATCATCATCATCATCATCATCATCATATGAGACTATATAATATATGTTGTATGGTATCAATTTCCAGTGCAACATACCTATTTTTTTGCAAACTGATTTCAATTCAAATATGTTTGGTTACACAACAGAAATTAACTTCAATATTATAAAATTTAGGCTTACTTAAGTCGTGGTTAGTTTGTTTTCATATTACAAACATAAAATGAAAATGAAAATGACATAGTTATGAACATGCAGCGGTGTGTTGTCCAAAATAGTAACTAAATAAGGGGGTTGTTGTACCCCTAAATATGCACATAAGTAAAATATATGGGAAAAGAGAGAGACGACTAGACTAGATACACAACTTAAACAACAACAACATGGTCCGGAATCAACAATTGTGAGGGCCTTTTCATTGTGGTGGTCTTCCCCTGTAGTTTTAACAACAAAAAATAGCTATGTAGTTTGATTTTAAGATAAAAAGTGGAAACACAAAATAAGACAGGAAAGTAAATTTATTGCTTGGACTTACCTTGGTTTTTTTGTTGATGTTGTGGCGGCGCGGAGCTCGTCATTGTCTTTAGATGAATCTGAATTGATGGTGATAGGGAAATCGATGGTGCCAAAAGGAATAAAAGGGAAATCGGGTGTGTCATCATCATCACCATCATCATCATCATCGCTATCCTCTGTCGAGTACTCAAATCATTTGAGATGATCGGGTGTCTCATTGTTGATGTTGGTTATTCAAACATTGATGGTATTATGGTCAATCAGACGTAGAAAAAGCCTGTCACTACGACCCAATAGCATCTTCCTAACCCACTCACACCAACTAGATATGGATACAAGATTTCTGACATCATCATACTTAACCTCAATAACAGATGTTGAAAGTCTAAAATTTAGATACACTTCACCAGCCTTATAGTGTCTTCCATTTAGATAATGCCAATGTTTAGGTGTAGTGAGTTGTGTTAAGGAACAATTGTCTAGGATGATGTCCAACTATTCTTCATCAGGGAATAGTAAGGGTAGAGGTCCAGGCCATGGTGACTATTGAAGATCTAGATGTTATGCCTACAACAATGTAAAATTATGTTGAGAAAAAGTAATATAAATGTAAGTATTAATAATAGGCAACAACATGGGTTATTTCATATTCATGACGGAGATATAATTGTTTCATACGAATACATAATATATTTTCTACATAGTTAACTACAAACGAAGCAAACATAGTCAATCAGATACAAACTGGCATTCATTGCACTAAGTTATTCATTATATCTGTTAAACTAAAAAATAAATGTGTAGTTGGTAGTACGTAGTGAAATAAACATGGGGGTATAGGCCCAGACCATAATTAAATAAACAAAAAAACCAATTATACATTACATTTTTACTAAGTAGCATCATCATCATCATCATCATCATCATCATCATCATCATCATCATCATCATCATCATCATCATCATCATCATCATCATCATCATCATCATCATCATCTCCATTAGGGGCCAACCATCATCATCATCATCATCATCATCATCACCATCACCATCATCATTGAAATTACTTAGCATACAAATCCTTGAATCAAACATTTGATTACGTGAAAATCACAAATAACTTTTTTCATCTAATTACATATTTGAAACAAGCAACTAAATATGTTTTCATTAGCCAACTATAGATGTAACCATTTTATTTTTCTTCTTGTCAATATTCATTATTAAGTTTTCCCTAAAATTACTTGAGCTACACCTGAGCAAGTAAAAGTCTCCATATATGTCAAACTAGGGAACCATATATGAGATAGGTGCATGAGATAGGTTAAATGCCATATATGTCAAACTAGGGCACCATACCTCATCTCAGGTGCATGAGATAGGTTAAATGACATATATGTCAAACTAGGGCACCATGTAAGAAATACTAATAAAAACTACCTCTACTGATCCCTTCCACATCATGAACACAACTTTTCACAACAATGTATCACATACAATCCATCTTATTTAATTACTTAGCAACATAGAATTTAGGTTAGCATCTCATCTTGAAATCTTTCCTAAATTCTGGTGATCTAGCCTTCAAGGCCTAGATTCACACTCTGATATTTCTTCTAATACAAGGAATATTAGAAGAAACCTCATTTCAATTCCCCAATACAGACTTCGGGAGAAAATCACAGTGTTCAGGGCTCCTATCTAGATAAGTTAAGTTATAATGGATATTAAAGTGCATTTACTCACTTTAAGGAAAATATGAGGTAATTAAATGACATATATGTGATTTCGTGTTCTAACCCAAGAATATGTGGCTTAGGATTTCAGAGATACATTTCTTTCAGATCAATATATATATATAGACCATGTATATATATTTCCTCACATAAGTCAAATGAACTAATCACCAGTCAATAATTCACATATTATGCATAGTATTATGTTTTAACCAATATGCAGAATTTAAAATCTGTAAATAATAAAAATGTGAACTGAACCTAGATAAATTCATATTCCTTCTGATCAAGAAGACTAACATTCATATGATTCATTTACAAGGTTCAATAGAAGAATGAAATCTAAGGTCAAACAAGGTAAACAGTCTTGTGCAATTATTGGAGTTTCTCAATTTCCATCACTTGTAGTTTATTGAGTAGAATTAAGTTTATAGTTCAACAAGAGTTTTCAATTGAACCTACACCACTCACCTCATGTGTGAAGCACCTAGTAGGGTTTGGTTAGCTATAGAGGATTTACCAACCTTGGAAAGAGAGAACCCAGAATTCTAAAATTTCAACTTACAGATTTCTCAAACCCTATAATCTCCTCTTCTCTCAAGAGTTTCGAAGCTCAAAAGTGTTGGATGGAAATGAGAGGTGCTTGGATGACTTAACATACTCCAAATATTATGAAAATTTAGGACTTTGTGTATAAATGAGTTGGCATACTCATCATCATTGTCATCATCGGCATCATCATCATCAATCATCATCATCATCATCATCATCATCATCATCATCATCATCATCATCATCATCATCATCATCATCATCATCAATCATCATCATCATCATCATCATCGTCGTCGTCGTCGTCGTCATCATCATCATCATCATCACCATCATCATCATCATCTCCATTAGGGGCCAACCAACATAGATTTTTCTTTTCCATCATCATCATCATCCATCATCATATCTTCATCATCATCATCATCATCATCATCATCATCATCATCATCATCATCATCATCATCATCATCATCATCATCATCATCATCATCATCATCATCGTTTCATCATTCATAACCTAGGTTTTTTGTAACATCAATTAATTTAATTCATTCTTCCATTTTGTGTTCATTCATTCATTACTAACACTAATTAATCATTATTAATCAACTACACAAGCTTGAATAACAATTATTGAACTAAGTTAAATCAATCACTAATAAGAGAGAGAAAGCAATATCAATTAATTAAATTCATTCATGCATCATTAACCCCTGACTAATCAATATTAATCAACTACACAATCTTAGAGAAACTAAGTGCAAATCTAATTAATTAAGTTCTATAATGCATCATTAACCCTAATTAATCAATAGTAATCAACTATATGGTGGCATCATTAACCCTAAGTTCAAATCTAGTACTGATTAACCACTAACCACACTGGTGGATCGAGCAGGCTGTGGTGGCGGTGGTCAGAGGTGGAGGTGGTCGGGCTAGAAGTGCAGGTGGTCGGTGTTGGAGGTGAAGTAGAGGAGGTGTAGGTAGTGGCCAGTGGAGGTGACTGGAGCAGCTAAATGTGACTAGAGGAAGGCTCAGTGGCGACAACGGGAGCAGGTGGTGGCAGACGACTGGATAGCAGCAACAGTAGCTCCGGTAGTGAGCAGCTTCAAGCTCCTTGTGGTAGTGACTGGTGGTGCGTGGAGGCGATAAGAAGCTTCAAGATACTCATGACAACAGGCGGCCGGTGAGTAGAGAAGGGAGGCGGCGGAAAAAATAGCCAGACCTAATTCAGTCTGCTCAGAGAATCGAGAATTAAACAGGGGAAGAGTCGATCTGGCTCGCATAGGTGCTATTAAGTTAACTATCGGTGTCAGTTAGTAAAATAATCTAACGCCTAAAAAATTGATGTCAGTTATAAATTGAAACCTATTTGTAATTTTTTATACAAAAAAAATTCACGGGGACAACGTGCGAACACACAACCTCGTCGGTTCTTCTGTGAAAACTAATGCCAAATAAGGGAATGAATTTTGCCTTGTGAAGGATATTTAGTCATCAGTTCTTTGAGAAAAAACTGATGACCAATTAGTGGATAAAAACTTTCACAGGTCTTGGTGCGGAACATTTGTTGTCGGTGTTTTTAAAACTGACGCCGAATTGAAAATTTTTGGAGGCAAATTTTCCCCCCTAAAAAATTGTATTTTGCGGGTGATTTTGGATGTCAGTTGTTATGTCAAAAAACTGACGTTAAAGAAAAAGTTATACCCGTGTTTTTTGTAAATCAGTCGGCCATCACATGTAGGTGTCAGTTGTCATTTTAAGCCGACGTTTGGTAGCATATTGGCATTAGTTTTTTCTTTCCCACCGACGACATCAAATGTGACGTTATACGTCATTTCTATTCTAGTGCATAAAAAAAAATCTCTGTTATGACCTTACTAATTTGTCAGACCAAATCCAGCACTTCAACCACAAGCACCCACTTCCAGGAGATGACACTCCTGAGCCGGGAGCTCATCACCATAGTGTCTCCCTGAAGGCAAATGATGAGGAGATGGGACCACCGCCACTAACATGCCACAACAAGCGACGATTTCTTAGACTAAAATACCTCAAGGATACTATGGGTTCTATGAGATCCAACAATAGTTGGATCACATTGAGAACTCCCAAGTGCATATGGAGCATGATTAATAGAGATAGGGCTACCAGCTCAACCACATATATTTTATGCAACAATCTCAAAGTGGTATGTCGACCTTGGAGTCTAGGATCCCAGCTGGACCTACTACCTAGATTACATGCTCATCAGACCTATCCTAGCCCCACTTCCTATTGCTGGGGGAGAGAGTACGTCAAGCCCTTTTCTCAAGACTCATCACCCTATACATCTATTGACAAGCAAAAACCTACACCTCTCCCACCCTCATCACTACCAGGAGACCATGGCAGGTGGTGGCAATTACATTAGATTTCTTCCCTCCATCTTAGATTTAGGATATGCTCAAGATGAGAACATTTATATGTTTGGGATGGAGGTGGTGGAACGTACCTATTCCGCCCACTCTATCTTCCCTTAGTTCATCATTCATAGCATGCTATTCCAATTTACATGTAGTTTTAGTTTAAATTTTTCATTCTTCTTTTTTTTGGCATGTGATATGACCTTTATCTAGTCGCCCAATTGTACTTGTACACGTTGTATCAATGAATATGTTGAATGAAGTGAATACTCTTGTAATAAATTCATGAACTACCATTTCTATAACTTGCCATGTACCTAGGACCTTAAGTAGGACTTCTCCTTGGAAAAGTTGGATAGTGATAAGGATTGATAGAAACCAAATGCAATGTATCTTTACTTGATTTGAAGTAATAGCTTGCAAAATTTCTTGATTGTAGCATGTTTCAAAAAGAATTGAATTGATGTTATGATGCTCCCAATATGATGGATTCAAAATACCAGATGCACAAGTTTAGTCTCTTCTACATTTCTTCTATCATCTTCTTATGCCTCCATCTGTCAAAAACAAAAAGAAAGACAAAAATAGTACCAAAATCCAAGTTTGGGGTGGCACCCATCCCCGTATACCGCTTCTTCCATACTCCTCCTATGTAATAGGGGTATACCACCAATAAAAGAAAGATGCAAATGTGCACAAAAAATGCTACAATGTAATTGCAGGAAAATTAAATAAAATGATGTCAAGTCAAATAAGAAGAGCTCACCTTCTTCCATACCTCCATTCACTCCATTTTTTTACTATGGGATCTACATACCCTCAATCCACTTAGTCACTGAACCATGTTGATGTGTGAAAATCGTTAGAATATGTGGGAGTACCAAAATTAGAAGGGGTATGACATATATTTCTTCACAAGTCTTGATATGGAAACAAGTTGTGAATCAATTTCAAGTAGAGAATATGGAAAGTTTCTTTTTGTGATTTCAATAAATTAGGGTTGATTGGTCATGAAAGGTGATATGGATGCAAGTGATGCTATGCAAAAGAGGAGGATTAGTTGGTAGTATTATTTGGTGATTGTTTGTGATTCTATGTTGCTCGAGGACGAGCAACATTCAAGTTTAGTGTGATTTGATGAATGCATATTAATCTATTTTTATTGCATCTTTTAGATCATTTCATAGGGACATTGTGTTGTTATTTCCCACTTCGGGGATTTCATTGATTTAGTTTTATTTTTGTACCATTCACTCCAAAGATTAAGAACCCCAAAATACTCTTAGGAGTTATGGGATCAAGGAGGCTTAGAGTGCATATCTCAGCCTCCCAAAATTCTAATCGGTCGACTACAATCTCTAGTTGGTCAATCACAAGCAAGAATTGGCAAATCTAGAATTTTCAACCGGTTGACTGACTTAGCATGAAAATCAGGGACTTTTATTGTAGACAAATTAGTTGATTTACCTTGAACCGAATGACTAACTTGCATATGATCCTGAGCATCGATTTACCTGGTCAACTGAATGGGCCCCCAACCAATCGAATGACCTACATATGAGCCTGAGCACTTCTTACCCCAGTTTTTTTACTAGATCCCCAATCCATCAAATGGCACGGAGGACCCAGTCTTTGTAGCCATCTTCGGGACATGAATTTAAGATTTTGTGGTAACATTCCTTCCCTATTAAAGGAGGGGGGAGGACAAACATTGTAGGGTATCCTACTTTATCATCCCATAATTTCCTTTGGGTGTAAGGAGTAGTGAAAGGAGAGAAGGAGATTCATCTTCCTCATAGAGACAACCAGGTTGTTGCTAAACTGTAGAATGGAGTTGGATATCATCAAATTATTATTCTATGCTCCTAGAAGCATGACTCCCTTTCTTCCTATCTATACATTTGTGTTTGTTTTTTACTGTGAGCAAGTAGATCTTTATACTAGGGCATGGGGTGTATCCACATGGCCCATATCTTGTTCTAATTTATATTTACTCCAAGATTTTTGTTTGTTATATGTGTTTGATTTGAAATCTACACTTGGTTATGTCTTGATCTATCATAATATTGTTTGTTATAATCTTTGGTGAATAGATATGGACCCCAAGGTTAGAACACTGAATGAATGTGTAGAACTCTAAAAGAGCTCCTTGATAGAGTTCTAGTGGATGATTCAATAATGAACCATGAACTCTGAGATCTTTAGTGTTTGGAAGTTTAGTCCTTGTGAGATTTGTGTTCTGTAAGGATACAAATCTTCTTGGTCCTAATATAACATGCTTAATTCAAATAGTTGAATTGATTAGAATAACTACATAGGCTATGGCGGTCAACCCAAGACTCCCAATGTTCTTTATTAATTGAATCAAATCTTCAATTTAAACATTTTTTTTGTAATTTTTATTCCTAGTTCTAGCTAAAATTATTCTAAAGCAACTAGATTTAAATAGTGTTCTTAGTAATAGGTTTGAAAAAAATCTTAATCAAGTTTTCTCATGGGATTGACCATTTTTCATACTACGGTTGACCCGTTCACTTGCATGCTAGTTGATTGTTGTGTTGTTGTTAAGGTTAAATGCTACAGAACTACTTCCTTAGTGATTTTGTGTGTGTAAACACCTTGCATCAATACCATGCACCTTTATGAAGGAATTTTTTTAGATGTTTCATGTAATTGGATGAAAAATATTGATCATGGAGAATTATTTAAATGGATGTATGTTTAAGTGTATTAAAGAAAAATCAAACAATACATATAGTAAAGAATCCAATCATAAGAATCACCCAACTACTTGAGTTAATACATGTAGATATTTATGGTTCTTTTAGTGTTCCATCATGGGGTGGGGGAATTTCATTACCTGTATACATGTTTTCCCATGTTATATATATATATATATATATATATATATATATATAATGTAAGATCTTATAGAGGTGGTGAATATCATCCAATTTGATGAAAATGGACAATTCCCATGTCCATTTGCAAAATTCATCCAAAGCAAGGGGATATATACTCAATATACTAAACCTTGGTACACCACAACAAACTAGTGTTGTAGAAAAGTGAAATCATACTCTTATAGAAATGGTTAGGAGTATTCTAAATCATAGCGATGTATTGATTTCATTACGACATATGCATTATAGACTATTGCATATTTGTTAATTAGGTTTTCTAGCAAGGCAATTCCTAGGACTCGTTATGAATAGTGTATGGGATAGGTGATCCCCTATGATCTATTGTCCAAACTAAGATAGATGTAGAGTAATCAAACTTTATATTTATACTTGAATTTTAGATGTCTGGAATGATAATTCGGGGTCATGTATAGTAAATGGGGTCAATCACAAGGACAAGGGGTGACAAGTGTATAGGATTTGGGGAATAGGTTTAGTTATGTCTAACCAAATGGGGATATAAGTGTCTCTTACATAATGATGGTAACCAACAAAAGAACAAGCAACAAAATAACGTAAATCTATATGAGAAAGTCAAGATAGATCTTGGATCTATTGGCATCTTTCAAAATATGGATAGATCTTGAATTGAGTTTCACATTTAAGGTATCTCACCAATATGCAATACTCACACCCATTATATACACTTAGCATAATTGAAAAGAAATCATCATCAATGTCTATTCCCTCCTCTATTGAGATCATGTTAGATCTAGATCATAAGAATGTCTCTCTCAAGATGTCAACCATACAATTGAAATACAACCATATTATCATAAGCTTTAGCATTCCAACATTTGCATGCATTAATACTACTCCAAGACTCCAAATCAAGAACAATATCACTCTTTGAAAGTACTAGATATAAAACAACAAGATGTTATCTAATCATGTAAGTGAAGTATTAAAGATAAAGAGAATGGAGACAAATTTTGCTAAGAGTATACACAATCAATGGAGATAAGTATTCACATGTTGGAAGATCCTTAATGGATACTCTCAACCTAAGGTATAACTAGTCATGGTAATGAGATACAATATATATTCACACATGAACAAATCCATAACAAGAATGACAAATGAAAAGAGCTGAACATGATGGGGAAGAAGGAAGAAAACACAAAAAATAGTAACCACATGGGTATTGGTGGTACAATGATGATCTCCTTATTCAGTACAATGATGGTAGTAATGAGGTGATGGCTCCATCAAACCTTGTTCTCTCAAAGAGGGCCCCTCTAGGCCTTGGGAAGCCAAGGTAGATGGTGAAGATCCTTAGACTCTCATCCTTGGCCTACAAAGGTCAATGAAGAGTGTGTAGTTGGGAAACACTTCATGCCGCATGCGAAGGTTTCTCAATGGAGGTTGTGCACCTCTATTTATAGTTGAACTCAATGTACTAGAGGAACCTGGGTGTAGGGCACTTTGCTTTCTCTCCACATCTCAAAGCATGAGCCTCGAGGTATGCTATTAACTAACTATCATTATAGGCATACATTTCTGATACTTCATTTGGATGTAGACTTCACCATATCTTCATAGGTCGATTGTATTCTGACTGGTCCTCGAGCTTCGATGTAGGTGGGGCAATGGGGTTGAATTCTTATCGAGACTTTGCCAATATACCTCTTTGTCAATATATTAATCTCCTCGAGCATCAAATCACGTAGGCGAGCCATCATGATAGGTCTACTATTGGGAGTCTACTAATCTACTCGATGGTCGGTCGGGCATTGATCGGGTATAGGTGTCAATCATCAGGGCTACAATGAGTCTTCCTAGTCATTGTATTGTGGTCCTATGGTCATTGGCATCATTCTCTAGTTGGTGGTCAGATTCCCGTGAGTGAGTGGGTGAGGAGAATGATGGGCATGAACTTCTCGATGAGGCTGAGTAGTTGAGGGAGCACCATATATGAGTGGCAATGATCGACGTTCATGTTGTACTTTTTCCCATTTTCCAACAAAACACATAGAAATATAAGCATGATGGAAGAATTCAAAAAGTGGAAGTGAAAATGATATTTATCAATATAAAACCTCGTATGTTGATAGACATGAGGACAAATAGGCATGTAACAGACACTAAATTGGATGTTGTCAACCCCACCAAACTTAGAATCCAACTTGTTCTCAAGATAATTAATAGAATCAAAGCATCTAGAGACATAAAAGGGCTTTCTTAATTTAGTTATTTTGGTGTTGATCATGTTCTTAAACCAATTTTAGGGCAAGATCTCTGACAAGCTGCTTAATTTGGTTGATGTATCCCCAGTTTGCTTTTCAGATATAGAGTTTCCTAACTTTCTATCTGTTACTACCTTCTTGTTAGGAAGGGTTTTCCCCTCTCAATTTCAACTCACAACCTCATTTCTTAATCGTACTTGTGCATTGATTTTCCTAAAGTTAGCTTTCACTCATAGATTCTTTTTTAGATAATTAAGAGAGTGTGTAGTAATCTTACCCTATTCTATGATTAGAAGGTTAGTAAGCTTGTTTCCCTATATTTGTCCAAACAAGGATAAAGTTATGCCTTCAGGTATATTCTTAATGCATATAACATATTAAGTGGCATAAGGTTCTTTACCAACATCTCATTTTAACAGAATAACTTAATTAGTGCTAACATGTATTAAATTGATTAAGCATGTCACATATGTTTCTTTTGATAATTAATATGGAAATAATGTTCATAATATGTTTAATAAGAGGTATAATGTGCTTTAGAATAACAATTGGCATTTCCACATACATAAATATGAATGATGCACCGTTATATAAATAAATATTGATTTAATGGGCTTAATATGATACATAAGAAAAATACAGAAAGTGCACAATAATACAAGGAAACTCTTTTGGTAACAATTTGAGGATAGTGGGACTCTAAATAATAAACAATGATGGTAATATGTATGCTAAAATAATTTAATGGTGATGAACCCAAAACTCTATTTGTATTAAAACTCATAAAAGGAATCTTAGAAACACAAATATAATGGTAAAAATGTGTTCCTTGGGTCCCAATTATCTTGGTTGCCAAGTGTCACCTTATTTGAACAATCGCAAGTATCCTAATTTCATTAAGGAAAAAATGTAATATAAGGATGAAATATTAAATTAATTATTGAAAATCTAATATATTAAATAAATCATATAAACCAACTTGTATGGTTTATATAATTTAATAAATTTATAAATAAAAGTGTGATATAACATAAAGAGAAATAATGTTATACATGCATTATAAAACTATGGAAAATATATCATGGCCAAAAATCTTAAAATGGATTTACTTTCCAAATACAATACGAGTTGTAGAAATATAAACTTAGGTAATTACAACAATGTGAAATACATGACACATTTTACCAAATTATAACAAACTTGAAAGAAATAATTCTCTTTCCTTAATGTTTGAAAATGATCCATAAATGAAAACAACCACGTTAACATATTTTAAAGGAAACAAATATGTTAATTCAGTTATAAATTTGTTTGAAGACACATAAACATTCTCAGATTTATATAATCAATTACTTACCCAAAAAAAGCACTAATAATATTGACTAAATGATTTCCTTAGTAAACCTCCCTATTGCCTCGTACAATTGTTAACAACAAGGAAAAATAAAAATGGTTAGATAGATAATGTTTTCACCCTTTGGATATGAAAGTCATGTGTCTATAATAATTGTTTTGGATCTATAAATTATTAGCACCTATCTCCTCTATAAATAAGAAATGTATGATATATTAGCAATTTCTATATGGTTGCCTCAAATTCGGAATTTTGGATCTAATTGAATATGAATTAAATAGATGCCTTATATTTGGAATAAAATTGGTATACATGTTCTCAACGACTCTAAAGTGAGAAGAAAAACATTTTAAGAAAGTTAATTAGTAAGGGATGAATAATTGTATACATGAGTTTCATAAATGGAAGATTAGAAAAGGAATTCAATATGTATATCCTACAAAATTGTACATTAAATTAGTATAGACATTTACATTGAGTAAATAATTACACAATGAGATATTTAGAAGTCTCTTTATCATAAATGTAGTAGTCAATATTGTATGACCAAGTTACTGAAAACAAAAAGAGAAATTGAAGCAGTCCTATTAGGGCTTCATCTTGTGTCTTATTGCACTTTAATCACATATATACCTTTTAGATTACATGCAATTCCCCTCAATATGCGTATTTATGTAAAATTCACTTATGGACGTTATTTGCATGTTTTTAGGTACTTGAACCATGCTTGGATGGAAGAGTGAGAGATAGAGAAGAACGATCCTAGGGTTTCTCTATCCTTGGAGAGACCCAAAGTAAATTCAAAAGCTCCCTCAACCTACCCATAGTGGCCAAGGATCAATTGAAGCAAAGGGCTCCAAGGAAAGACAAAGTACAAGCTCTAAGTGTTGATGAAGAAACCAACACAGTCGTGGTACTACAAAATAGTCGTGGTGGTCCACTCAAAATCACAGAGACGAGGTTGGAGATTTAAGTTCAGCAAAATGGTCGTGCAACATAGTGAAATCGTGCTACCATGACCAAGAATGGCCGTGTAGCTCAGCATGGCTGTATTGCCAAGAAGACAGAATGCTCGTGCTGCTCAAAATAGCCAGAACTCCCTCAATCCAAAACGATCGTATTGGTCACCACATCCATGCTACCAGTGCCCCACCACGATCATGCCAATAGCCAGTCAAAAGTCCCAATTCAACTTGTAAATTTTGCAACTTCCACCTCGCCCATTCCATCCCACCACAGGTGTGTTGACCCATGTGCACCACGACCAAGCTACTTATTATTCTATCTGAGTTTCTACACCGTACTACCCATTTTTCACCTACTTAATGTAATGCTTCCCCACCACCTATATATACATATGTGGCAGCTAGAACTCGAGGTTATCTACTAGTAGTCCACTCTCAACTCCCCCATTTCGTCTCATATCCATTCTCACTCCATTACACCTCCATTTCATCATCTTCCACCCCAAAAGCACCTATTCTATGGTTTTTGGCCATTTTCCACCATACAACCATGCCATCTACCTACATTGGATGGAGGTTCTCAAGCTACTAATTCTAAGAGGTGGAGAACGAGGAGTCTTCACCAAGCTCATCATGACTTTTCACTTCTCTACTCATTCTTCTTTCTTTTTTTGTATTTTCTTGTTCTATGAGTAGCTAGGCCCCTTAGGTGGGCTTTTTGGGACTCAAAATGTTACTTTGATACCATGTTGGGGGAAATGATATGTAAACATTATAATTTTGTTTATTAATGATTTTGATCTATTTATATCTCATTATCCATAAATTGCTTGTTTGTATGTGCTTGAAGTCACCTAGGATTCTAGGAAAATTATTTATATGTATCTAATTTGTGAATTGCTCCTAAGTCTAACTATCCCTAGTTAGCTATTCACCTTCTTACATGCTAATCAATTCTCCTACACCTAAGTGAGATATCTATGTAGCTAGTATAGAAGTATTTAGTGTAATTAGCTTGGATCCTTCTCAAGGCTAGAATGTGGGTGATGTGAGGTCTTAAGCCACACTTCCACCTACATTACTACCCTCGACCTCTAATTACCCTAGGAGTTCCTATCCTATAAACCTAGGTTTGAATAGGCTCTAATTGAATTCCACCTAAACCCTAACTGAATTGAGCCTCGTAAGGGTGGTAGGAGGTAATAGGGACTAGTTCCCCTATAGACACCCTATCTTATCCTTGCTCAGTTAGTAGTTTAGAGCAATTCATTAGCCTCTAGCTTGTTGTTTTGTTTCGTAATCTAAATGGAAGAATAATGTTTACATGATACAACCCCCAACCTAATTGACAAGTGCATCCCCCAAATAGCCCACACTTCTCTTAGTTACATTAAACCCTAATTTCCTTCTTGTTTAGCCAGTGTTAACTTAGTTAGCTCTTTACTTGCATAGTTAGTTCATTCTCTTGTTATTTTTTTACTCTTGCTAGTTTAGGTTTTTAATTGCTACTTTTTCCTAGTTTTCTATCTTTGTGTTGTGTAGCTCTCTTCTTGATTACCTTAGTGTAGATTGCTTCTTTCTTGCCTTTTCTTGCTTAGTATGTCTTCTCTTGCTCATTAGAATTAACTATCTAGGGTTAATTTAGGTTTTGATTTTGTTTGCTCTCCTTTAGTTGCTTGTTCACCATTAGTGTAATCAACATATCAACCATCAAACCCTTAACCCTAGAAGTGGCAGTAGGAAACTATCAAAAACTAACCTAGCTCTAGTACCCCCTTTTCTTTCTTAGGTTCGACCCATAACTTGTCATTTTCCTATACTATAACACGTCCCCGTGTTCTTGCAGGTGAAGTGTGTTAGTTTATGTGAGTGAGCATATTAAGGCTTTATAAATTTGAAATATCCTAATTGTGTTTGAAAACCTCTTAGTGTTACATATATTCATCATCCATATGATTAGTGTGTGACATTAGGAAAAATGCACAAAGCTTACTGGCGTCATAGCTAGGGTTAGAAACCACCATTACTACCTAGTAGTTGTGGTGTTGACTCTCCCCTTTGGCACCGTCTCTTGCCAGTTTTGTTTGTTGTGTTTGAGTACCACACTAGAAATATATTATAAAATCTAGACATAAAGAAATGTAAGGGAAATGATGTTTTTATATTTATTGTTTCCTATAATGTGTTAACGAATGCTTAACTTTCTCCTTATACAATATACATTACATATTTTACTAGTAAACAAAAATAGATAAGTTTCTTGCTACCCAAGCCAAATATTTATAGATATACCCCTCCCCATGTCCTTCACACGCATAGAAATCACTTGACCAACTGGACATGGCTCCTAACCTTCCCCCTTATCCTCCTATTCAAGTTCCTTGGAAGATCCATCAAAGCCTTGTAATCTCACAAAACAATTCATATGGTGGTCTTTTACCACTGGGTTTAAAACTTGGAACCCTAACTTCGATCTAAGGTTTAAACTTTGACAAGTTGACAAACATCCTTTAAGGTATGTTGCATCTCTTTATGAGTTATATTGATCAAACACCTCATTTCTCTCTCTCTTGATGTTTGTTGCATTCTACTTTACATATTGAACAATCAATCTAATTTTACTCTCTCTTGATGTATATTGCATCCCTTGATCAAATTGATAAATTTATATGATTTTCTCTCTTGATTCTTTGGGACATACTACACAATATATCTTATCTTTCTTTAAATATTTTGATTCATGTGAGAATTTGTATGCTTTGTTCATCATATCTTACGATGAAACCCAAAATTTCCCAGTTTTGTAGTGGATGTTTCATATTGTCCATTTATGTGACGACAACCTCATTAATTCTGTTTTATCATTATACTTTCGCTTGCCTCTAGATTTTGCATGCTTTCTAATTCATTAGCCCTGAAGACGTATAAGTGCACTTGTTTTGTGGGGTTATGTGCCCTTTATTTTTGGGATGGAGGTTATGTGACCCATACCCTGGGTTATGTGCCCATGATATTTTAGGATGGAGGTTATGTGTCCCATACCGAGTTTTTATGCCCAATTCATATCGTGAGTTTTGTTGTTTGCCTTACCCTACTAGGTCTTAAGGTTATGAGCCTTAGCTTCCATTTATAATTATATTTCACTAGTTCTATTCTATCTCACATGCATGTAGGTTGATTATTGTTGTGGTGGATTTTGTACCCTAAATTATTTATACATGATTTTATGGAACCTCTTATGTTTAACTAATGGCCAGTGTTTTCCTTAATTATTGTATTATTTAAATTCATATTCTTTTGGTATCCACTTGGATGGTATTTTTCCTCTTCTATGGGAGCCTTGTTATATTTGGTGTCCTTTTTCCTAATATTACTCAATCCCCAATTAATATGCACATACGGATTTCTATGCCAACAACTTCCATCTTTGTCTTCTCTTGAGTGATATGCTTGCAACCCCTTAGGTAGAGAGCAAGGAGGAGTGAACCAAGGTTGATTAGCACAACCCCAGGTGTAGATGATCCTTCTTGGGAGATAGATTCGAGGTGGTTAGATAAACCCCTGTTGATCCTATTCTATAGATTATCTTTCTTATCTGTCACCCTGCATGGTGAAGGATTATGATAGAATTAAAGCATCATAATTGTTAGATGTTTATCTTCCACAACCAAACATTTGGTCTTGTATTCCACTCTTTGACAAATGAACAAATACACCTATTCCAGCATACCTTTTCAGTGTGTCTGGATTAGATGGGTTTATATTCCTCAAATTAGAAAGGCATTGGAACCCCTCTTAGGTTCCACTCCTTACAAGGGTGGGATAAGGCTACTGTGTAGCCTGTCTGTTGGTATGTATGCCCATAAAGCAAGTCATGTGAAGATTGTAATGGGATACTTTGTAAATGATTTGAATAATAATAAAGGCAATTTCTGATCTATATGTTTTAACTATTTCTGAGATGATAATGTAACATGATAGATGTCTAAAGAATTGTTTTACTCAATGACATATGCTTTTAGGTTAAGGACCTAAACAATGAGATCATACGGATGTTAAGAGTATACATTCTTGTTTAGTCCCTAGTCGGTTGTTATTGTGGAAATAACCATAGACATCAATAACACTAAAGACTAGATTGTGTTTTGGTTGATGACAGAACCTCATTAGTCATGATATAGTGATATCAAACCAAACACATAGGTACTTGTTGAAAAAACCCACCGTAGGAGTGACACATGGAACCATGATTTGGTAGTCACAGTCAGTTCTCACAGTGATGGTGTTGAGTGTGATTCTTCAACCTGAAATCACTACACTCAACACATGTCGTTGGGTGCACTTTGACATCATCAAATGTAATCCTAAAACATGGGTTTTTATAAAGGTGATGATTGGGTGACTTTCACACATGGGGCTTTTGAGGGGTGAGTGATACATATGGGATTTGTCCCTCCTAAGGGAGTTTGATGTCCATGGCCACTTGATGAGTAGGATTGAGAAAGGCATGCACATGCATGTGTGAATCAATATGTGATATTGATGTCACACACATCTCACCCAGTCTGCTCTGAGATTAAGGAAATGGATGAACGTTGAAAGGATGACTATACCAAGCCTTGAGTTTATTCAAGACATTAGTGACAAAGGAATTATACATTCACTGTAATACCATTCATGAATTGTAGGATTCAAAGTTGTTCTCCAACTTTCTATTTCACTTGGGTAGCACCGATGTGCGACTAGGCACCGCTCTTTGCTTGTGAAGTCATAAGTGTTATGGACTTTCACTACCAATGTGAAATGGACCTGCAGGGTCACACACAAAGGATTTAACCTGGAATAGGAGTTTATCCACAAATGATGTTTAGATTGATTACTAAAGGAGTTTAGTAGTTCAATTAAACACTCAATCAATTGATAGCTCAATATCATAGTGTTCAAGGTGTTGGACCGATTGATTAGAGTATTGGATTGATTGAAACTGCAATTGGCTGATTTTGCACAGTCTGCACTCCCAACAGATCAGCTCATGTGATGAATCGATCGGCTCAGGACAGGATGAACCGACCGATTCAAGAGTTGAACCGGTCGGCTCAACTGGTCCAACTAAGCAAGTTGGAAAAGTCAGATTCGCAAGAAATTTCTTTTCATTTCACTTGTCCAATTTGATTGGAATAAGGATTGGTATTTGGATCAATTCGAAACAAAAAAGAAAAAGTCAATCGGGAACTGACCAGGGTAGTGAACCGATCATTTCAAAAGTGAACCGATCGGCTCAGGTCCCCAACCGATCGGTTCATGCTTGAAACAATCGGTTCAGCTGGCGCAATTGGTTGTTTTGTGGAAAATCTCGAACCCTTCTACTCCTTTAATCTTGCATTGCCCGGGGTAGAGAACCCTGTCCCATGACCCTCCTATATATAGGGGTATTGGGGGCTTCTCTCAGTACAACTCAGAACACCAGTTGTTCTGCAAAGTTGTCGTTCTCTCTGGTTGTGGTAACCGAGAGAGCCCGAGCAAGTGCTACCTGATAAGGGAGGCACAGTAAGGGAAAGACAACTGTAGAAAAAGTGACTGGTTGCAGGAGAGTGTGTCAGTGACTAGTATGCCGATAAGAGGGTACGACTCCTTTCAGTGCCTTGTGCGACAAGGCAATCGAAGTTCCAGGCAGTCTGTGTGGACGACTGTAGAGGCAGGAGACTTCTTCCGCTCGAAGGAGAGATGTTAATCCTGACAGTCCTGGTGAGACTAGGAGCTGCACAGACACCATCCAAGACTGGAGGTGAAGACCACGCAAGTTGTGAGGTAACGTCGCCGAGCAAGCCTTGGGACAAGGTATGTCTCTACAAATCATCATTCCTATTGTATAGACGTTGACGTGATTCCTTTATACAGGGTTCGGGAGAAGAATTTTTTTTTTATTTCCGCTTCCTTCTCTGTCTCCTCTAAAACCCAACAGTGGTATCAGAGCTACGTCAACTACTCTATACTTTAGGATTATCGATGTGATCGATTTTGGTTTTTCGCCTTTATTTATTGCATACGATGCGAACAAAATTGGCTTTATGCATGTCCAATCCTAAATCCACAAATCCCAAAATACATATATGATATGTAATATGAATGCACTCGATACGCGTCGCCCTTAAACGAGTTTTGTGGTGGATGTATAGCATGGTTATGGCCAATAAACCATATGTATGCTTGGTTGAATGTGGTTGCTTGCATCTCGGTCTGCGCACTGATTCCCTATCTCCTATTCCTGATGTAACTCGAGATAACTCGAGATTTCTTTCCTACCTTTGCTCCCCCCGAATAAAACTCGGGGTTTCCTTTTTCAAATGTAAAATAGGATAGATTTTTATGTCATGTTATGTCAAATAACGGAGGACAATCTGATGACAACTGAGACGATCGGTTCAAGGCATGAACCGATCAGTTATGGATCCAGACGACCATTTTGAGGAGCAAGACAAGCGGGTGGTGACCTGAGGAGATGCACGACGACCAGTGAACCGATCGGCTAGAGGTGCCAGTCGATCGGCTGGTGGCACCCAACCGACCGGCCTGATGGCGAGTCGATCGATCATGGAGATGAGTTGATCAAACCCAGAATGGCGAAGCACAGAGTTCATCTTGTACAGGTTGCATATGATGTCAACCTAGATGACTGTGATTCCTCTTGGCTCGAGGAATCACATTAGGATGGCCATAATCATCGCTTTTATCGCTTCACATGTTTTCTGTGGGATATAGCATGTATATGATACTTACTATATTGTGGTGATTGGATATGTATATGTACTTATAAAAACCAAATCCCTCATCTAAATATTAAGTCTTTCATGTCTTCCATTAGAGATACACATGAAAAACCTAATCGACCAAGCGTAGGTTATGCCAAAGCATGGTGCACTGTCTATCTCGCGGAAGTGTGAAGGGTAAACATGTAGGTTCTGCCAAAGCAGGGTGCATGTTTACCTTGTCGACTTTTGGGTTAGACTTAACTGGTGATTCTTAGAGTGTCTAAGCCCAGAGGCACGGAATGTTCATGGCAAGGTGTTGCGCATGTTCATTCATCAATAGTTGCATATGATGCAATTGGCATGATGTCCTACCTAAATAGTCAAGTTGTGGGCGATCAGTCAAAGCTGACTCGTGACTTGATGAAATACGAATCTTAACCCACTAGAAGATTGTATGATGCAATCTTCCGAAATGATGGTGAGGGTTGTCAATTTGAATCAAAAATAGTGGGAGCGGTAATTAATTAAAGGCCTAATTAACTATTGTCAAATTTCATTCAAATCAAATTTTATCAAAAGGAGTTTTGACAAATGCAATTTTCTCTTTTAGAATGGCAAAAGAATCATCTTTAAAATTGGGAAAATTAATTGAGAATACATTCCATAACTGGTTAGGGATTGTGAGAAGTATTCTGCACAATCTAGATATATTGGTAGCCTTTGAATCCGCTCCATGTACGCTTGATGCGTTGTTTGAGAAGAAGGTTAGTTCATTGATAAAGATCAATGGAACAAAGTCCAAGGACAAAGGTGAGGGAGAGAAGGGTTCTCTCACCAAACCAATGTTAGAGTCTTCTGCATGGAAAGGATGGAAGGAATGATGGAAGAAGAAGTGAGAGATAGAGATCTCTACTTCTGGTGTATACGTGATAGAAATTAACTTTACTACTTTTTTGTCATGGGTACTTGATACCGGATGTGGATATCACATTTGTTTAAATGTGAAGGATCTTAAGAGAAGTAGGCCTTTGGGGAAAGGTAAGGTTGAACTACGTGTTGCCAATGGGGCAAGGGTTGCCTCCAGTGTCGTAGGAACCTATGAGTTAACTCTACCTAGTGGGCTAATAATAGAGTTGAAGAACTGCTATTATGTACCTGCCATAAATAGGAATATCATTTCTGTTTCTTATTTAGACAAGGATGGTTTTGAATTTCTTATTAAGAATGGAAAGTGTTCCATTTCAAAAGATGGGATCTTTTATGGCAGTGTCCCAATGTCTTATGGTCTATACTTGATAGATCTAGAGACAAGTGTATACAACGTAAAAACCAAAAGGAAAAAAACTCAACAACTCAAACAAAACATATCTTTAGCATTGTTGTCTAGGGCACATAAATGAGAAGCACATATCTAGACTCCATAATGATGGTTATCTAGACTCTTTTGATTATGAATCAATAGAGACATGTGGATCTTGTTTGTTGGGAAAGATGACCAAGACTCCCTTTTCAGGTAAAGGTGAGAGAGCTAGTGATCTATTAGGACTCATACATACTGATGTATGTGGGCCTTTTAGAACTAATGCCAGAAATGGGTATCAGTACTTCATTACTTTCACTGATGACTTTAGTAGGTATGTCTATGTGTACCTGATGAAACATAAGTCAGAACCCCTTGAAAAGTTCAAGGATTTCATGAATGAAGTACATAACCAACTTGGTAAAAGTATTAAAGCACTTCGATCCGATCGAGGTAGAGAATACTTAAGCCAAGAGTTTGAGGACCTTCTGCGATCCCATAGTATTGTATCACAATGGACTCCGCCTGGAACACCACAACATAATGGTGTGTCTGAAAGAAGGAATCACACCTTACTTGATATGGTGTGATCAATGATGAGTTTTTTTGATCTTCCGATTTCTTTCTAGGGTCATGTTCTTGAAATTGCCGCATTTACACTTAACTGAGTACCATCTAAATCGGTTCAAAAGACACCATATGAGATATGGACTGGGAAGCATCCCAATATGTCTTTTATGAGGATTTGGGGGTGTGAGGCATATGTCAAGAAAATGTTTCCTGAAAAGCTAGGCCCTAGATCTGATAAATGTTATTTTGTTGGATATCCTAAGGAAACCAAGGGATATTACTTATACCACCCAACTGACAATAAAGTGTTTGTTGCCAGGGATGTTGTGTACCTAGAAAAGGATTTTATTTCCAAAGGAAGCAGTGGGAGGAAAATAGAGCTTGAAGAGGTTCAAGCCCAACAAGAAAACATTGAACCAGTGGATGTATAAGAGGAACATAGAGGTTCACAATGTGTTGTGGAATCTCAATCTCCTCAAGTAATATAAGGACCTCGTAGATCTAGTAGAACACGCCTTGAACCTAAAAGGTTTGGATACCTTATGACTCAGGAAGGCGGTGAGTTGATCATAGATGATGATCCAACTACCTATATAGAGGCTATGTAGGGACCAGATTTTGAGAAATGGCTTGAAGCCATGAAATCCGAGATGGAATCCATGTATTCCAACAAAGTATAGACTTTGCTGGAACCACCCTAGGGGGTAAAACCCATAGGGTGCAAGTGGGTATTCAAGAAGAAGACTGACATGGATGGCAATGTGCAAACTTATAAAGGCAGATTGGTTGAAAAGGGTTTCTGACAAGTTCAAGGTGTTGACTACAACAAAACTTTTTCTCCAGTTGCCATGATTAAGTCCATCGTGATCATGCTTGCTATTGTGGCTTACTATGACCATGACATTTGGCAAATGGATGTTAAAACTGCATTCCTTAATGGGAATATAAATGAGGATGTGTACATGACACAACTTGAAGGTTTTGTAGATCCAAGGAATGCCAATAAAGTCTGTAAGCTACAAAGTCAATCTATGGATTGAAGCAAGCATCTCAGAGTTGGAATCTTTGATTTGATGAGGAAGTCAAATTGTTTGGCTTTATTCAAAATGAAGATGAACCCTATATGTACAAGAAGGTTAGTAGGAGCAAGACCACATTCCTCATATTGTATGTGGATGACATACTATTAATGGGGAATGATGTCTCATCCTTAGAGAAGGTAAAGACTTGGCTTGGGAATACTTTCTCAATGAAGGACTTAGGAGAAGCATCCTACATTCTAGGTATTAAGATCTATAGAGATAGATCTAAAAGGCTTCTCGGACTAAGTCAAAGCACGTACATTGACAAAGTGCTGAAGCGGTTCAGCATGGAGAACTCAAAGAGAGGCAACATCCCCATGCTACATGGAGTCACCATCTCTAGATCTCAATGTCCCCAATCTTTTGAAGAGAGGGAGCGTATGAATGGGATCCCATATGCATCAGCCATCAGATCCATCATGTATGCTATGTTGTGCACACACCCAGATGTCTCGTATGCTCTCAGCATGACGAGCAGGTACCAGTCAGATCCCAGGGATGCTCACTGGACAGCCATAAAGAACATCCTCAAGTACTTACGAAGGACTAAGGATCAATTTCTTGTATACGACAGTGAGGAAGATCTGGTAGTAAAGGGTTACACCGATGCAAGCTTCCAAACCCACAAAGATGATTACAGATCACAATTAAGATTTGTATTTTGCCTAAACAATGGAGCTGTGAGCTGGAAGAGTTCCAAGCAAGAAATAGTTGCCGATTCTACTACAGAGGTCGAGTATATTGCTGCTTCACATGCAGCAAAGGAGGCTGTGTGGATTAAGAAGTTCATCACTGAACTTGGTGTAGTTCCCAGTAGTTGTGATGCAATTGAGCTTTATTGTGGCAATAATGGAGCTATTGCTCAAGCTAAGGAGCCCAGATCACATCAGCGGTCCAAGCACATACTACAACTCTTCCATCTCATACGAGTGATCGTATAGTGAGGAGATGTGAAGATTTGCAAAGTACCAACTGAAGACAACATAGCTAATCCACTGACTAAGGCCCTTTCTCAGCAGAAGCATGATGGTCATGCTAGGTCACAAGGACTGAGGCTCCTAGGTGACTGGCTCTAAGTGCAAGTGGGAGTCTGTTGGTATGTATTCCCATAGATCAAGTCATGTGATGATTGTAATGGGATACTTTATAAATGATTTGAATAATAATAAAGGAAATTTCCGATCTATATGTTTTAACAATTTCTGAGATGATAGTGTAGCATGATAGATGTCTAAAGAATTGTTTTACTCAATGACGTATGCTTTTAGGTTAAGGACCTAAATGATGAGATCATATGAATGTTAAGAGTATACATTCTTGTTTAGTCCCTAGTCAGTTGTTAGTGTGGAAATAACCATAGACATCAATAACACTAAAGAATATATTGTGTTTTGGTTGATGATAGAATCTCATTAGTCATGATATAGTGATATCAAACCAAACACATAGGTACCTGTTAGAGAACAAGTGTACCGGACAGACCCGCCGTGGGAGTGACACATGGAACCATTATTTGGTAGTCACAGTCAGTTGTCACAGTGATGGTGGTGAGTGTGATTCTTCGACCTAAAATCACTACACTCAACACATGTCGTTGGGTACACTTTGACATCATCAAATGCAATCCTAAAACATGGGTTGTTATAAAGGTGATGATTGTGTGACTTTGACACATGGGGATTTTGAGGGGTGAGTGATAGATATGGGATTTTTCCCTCGTAAGGGAGTTTTATGTCCATGGCCACTTGATGAGTAGGATTGAGAAAGGCATGCGCATGCATGTGTGAATCAATATGTGATATTGATGTCACACACATCTCATCCAGTCTGGTCTGAGATCAAGGAAATGGATGAACGCTGAAAGGATGATTGTACCATGCCTTGAGTTCATTCAGGACATTAGTGACAAAGGAATTATACATTCACTGTAACACCATTCATGGTTTGTAGGATTGAAAGTTGTTCTCCAACTTTCTATTTCACTTGGGTAGCACTGATGTGCGACTAGGCATCACTCTTTGCTTGTAAAGTCATAAGTGTTATGGACTTTCACTGCCAACGTGAAATGGACCTGCAGGGTCACACACAAAGGATTTAACCTGGAAGAGGACAAATAATGTTTAGAGTGATTACTAAAGGAGTTTAGTAGTTCAATTAAACACTCAATTAATTGATAGCTCAATATCATAGTGTTCAAGGTGTTGGATCGATTGATTAGAGTATCAGATTGATTGAAACTGTAATTGGCTGATTTTGCACCATCTACACTCCCAACCGATCGGCTCATGTGATGAACCGATTGGCTCAGGACAGGCTGAACTGACTGGTTCAAGAGTTGAACTGATCAACTCAACTGGTCCAACTGAGTGAGTTGGGAAAGTCAAACTGGCAAGAAATTTCTTTTCATTTCACTTTTCCAATTTGATTGGAACAAGGATTGGTATTTGGATCAAATCAAAACAAAAGAGGAAAAGTCAATCGGGAATTGACCAGGGCAGTGAACTGATCGTTTCAGAAGTGAACTGATCGACTTAGGTCCCCAACCGATCGGTTCATGCTTGAAATGATCGGTTCAGCTGGCGCAATTGTTTGTTTTGTGGAAAATCTCAAACCCTTCTACTCCTGCTTTAATCCCACATTGCCCAAGGTAGAGAACCTTGTCCCATGACCCTCCTATATATAGTGGTATCGGGGGCTTCTCTCAGTACAACTCAGAACACCAGTTGTTCCGCAAAGTTGTCGTTCTCTCTGGTTGTGGTAACCGAGAGAGCCCGAGAAAGTGCTACCCAATAAGGGAGGCATAGTAAGGGAAAGATAACTATAGAAAGAGTGACTGGTTGCAAGAGAGTGTGTCAGTGACTAGTACGGCGACACGAGGGTATGAATCCTTCTGGTGCCTTGTGCAACAAGGCAATCGGAGTTCTAGGCAGTCCGTGTGGACGACTGTAGAGGTGGGAGACTTCTGCCGCTCAGAGGACATATGTCAATCCCGATAGTCCCAGTGAGACCAGGAGCTGCACAGACACCTTCCAAGACTGGAGGTGAAGACTGTGCAAGCCGTTAGGTAACGTCGTTGAGCAAGCCTTGGGACAAGGTATGTCTCTACAAACCATCATTCCTATTGTATAGACGTTGACGTGATTCCTTTATACTGGGTTCGGGAGAAGATTTTTTTTATTTTCGCTGCCTTCTCTATCTCCTCTAAAACCCAACACTGTCCTTCTCAAGGTTACTTAACGATGAGTATTGTTGTACTAATAATGTTACTCAACCACTAGTCCCTCTATAATGTCAGTTGGTTTATGTGATTGCCTTTAAAATTCAGGGAGTGATATTTTTGTCTCCCAGTTCCACTACTGGGAATGACACATATGTGTTCTTGAGCATAGCTATACATTGATCAGGCAAAACCCTTTGTAAGGCCCCTTGCCTAGCCTAGTGCTTGGGTATGTTTTATTTACTTAATAATATACTTAGAACCTTAATCTAATCTCTTGATATGCTTAGTTAACATGTGATAATCTTATGTTCCAGTTTGGTCTTGTTCTGATGTTGTTTGAGCCTTATATGCTTGTTTTGGACTAAGTTGCACTTTTACCCATATTGAGGAGTTATCTTTCTATTTTCCACATGTAGATTGTGCTCTTATTGCTTTAGAATCATGATAGAGAGTATTATGCTATGGGGTGCTTTGTTGGACCTTGGTTGATAAGGTGGCATCATGTGTTGATGCTAGGGTTTCTAAGTTTTTGCTTGGTGTCGACCTAGTTGAGCTTAGTTGGGTGTTTTGACCCGTGTCTTGACCATGCTAGTGTATCTTGGGTGTGTCTCGATTGAGACACCTTCCTTGGGTGAGATGTGACAGGGTTGAGATGGTTTATCTCCTAGTGGTGTGTCTCAACCTTATGTGTATGGTGACTTTTTGTTTCGACCAAGACAAGTGCCTTGATGTTGTTTCAACTCCCATGATGTGTCTTGACCGAAATAAATGTGTTGGTGACCTAAAGGTCGATACCCAACATTGGTAGTATCACCATATCGTGCATGCATGCATATAGTGGTTTTGTGGTCATTTTATTGGTGGACAAGTGTCCCTTTGGTTCCCTTAGGTGTTGACACATCATATATGTCTTACTTCTCTCATCCTTGAGTATATAACCTATTTCTTGTCCTTTTGGGTGAACCTTTTGGCCCTCTTTATTTCCTCCCTTCTTATGTTCGAGTTTGCTAGCTTGAGGAGCTTGGGAGTGCAGACCTTGAAGCTTGGGTGGCCAACCAACTTCCCTTGGTTCTTGTGGTGACTCTTGGTCATCTTCACCCTTGGTAAGTATATACCTTTCTTTGACGATGTTTTATTGGATCTTCTACCTTCCTTCTTGTCTTTTATCAGCCTTAGACCATGGATTACCCATGGTGGTCATTTTGAGAGAAAACGCCACATCACAAAGGGTCAGAGACAATGTTTTGACAAGGTGGTACCCAAGTGTGAGGAAGTTTTCTTCTCTTTCTCCCTTCTTCTTTTGGTTTGTCTTAGGGTTTATTGCTCTCTTTTATTGAGCTATCTTTGACCTTGGTTTCTTCTTCTTCTTGAGGTGATCTTGTTGATGAGAGTTGAGCTTTTAATGGAGCTTCATCTTCCTCCTTGGTGATCGAGAGCTTGGCGCTTGTTCCTTCTCTTAAGATGGGTTATATAACTCTCTACTCTCTTCTATTATAGCACTTATAATCTTGCTTGCATGTTGTTTTTTCTACCTCCTAAAACATAACCTTAACATGATAGATAATGTTTCCTTAACCTAAGGTTTGAATCTTGATATTGATCCTATGTGTTTAGCATCCTTCCAAAAACTCTAATTTTTGGTACCCAGTTTTGGGGATGGTTGAGGAATGGATGGTTTTCTCCTACCTTTGATCTTGTTTTTGATCGCATGCATAATGTTCATGTACCTTAGAGAAATATAAAGTTTAAGCTCTATTTTTTAAGTTTTGAACATGAGTTTATCTCCCTTACAAAAGGTTCCTTCTTGATGATTTTCCATGGTACATGTTTAGAGTTTTGGTGACCGCCTTAACATGGAGTTTTTTCAAAATGGTGATAATTTTTCCTTGATTATAATATTCTATTTTGATCTCTAAACATGATGCTAGTTCACTGATGAAGTTATCATGAACTTAGGTTTAAGATTTTGTAGTATTCTCATGAATATTTCTCTCTTTCTTAAACCCTAATTCCATGAAACTTCCTTCTAAGAGATAGATGAAGTGAATTTGTTACATGCAATATGATTCTTGGTTTTATCACCATGTTTTGGTTCAGTCTGTGTATTTTCTTGAAGCTTTGATTTGGTTTTCTTGAAGTTTAAGCTTGGTATTCTTTACCTCTGTTTGGTTTCTTCAGGGTTTTTGTTGGATATCAAATTTCAAGGTTTTGATGCTTTTTTGCATGGAGTTTTCCACATTTCTGATGACAATTTTCCTTGATGTTAACCTTCTATTTTGATCATGGTGTAACCCTATTTTGATCATGGTTATGTTCCTTGGTGGTAGCTTGAACTTGGTGGTTTATACACCTTTGCTTTGGTTTTGGTCTACACATCCTTGACCTTGGTTTTTGGTCGTGATGCTTTGTGTTGTTTTGGTCCAAACCCTAACCCTAGTGATTTGAGGGTCGAGACGCATGTAAGTTTTCTCATTGTTTCAGTCATGACACATGACCATGCTTATTCTGTTCATAACACATGACCATGTTTGTTTCGGTCATAACACATGACCATGTTTGTTTCGACTGTGATATTTGATCTTGTGTAATGGTTCGACATGACACATGAGGATGTTGTGTTCACAACACATTTCTTAGTGTATGGTCTATACCCACATATATGTTACATGGTCGCTATACATACATAACATAGTGAGATGATAAACATGCACATGGAGATAATGGTGATTCTTAGTGTTGTTGATATAATGATCTAATCATGTGTAAATAATGATGTTATAATCCTAGTATGATCCAAGAAAGTGGGAGATGATAAATTAGGATTTGGTAATTTATTAATTTATGACATGGAACCCTAATCAAGTATACATGTAACCCTAACCCTAATGTTGGGAAATATGATGTCTTTGCTTGTCTCATTTGAAGTTGTTACCACATTATGATGTTTTCTCTCTCTTATTTATGAAACCCTAACCTTGTAGGTGAAATGAATGTCATAGATTGTGTATGATATGATGGTGATCATATAACACAGGGTGATGGCTATGAGCCTTGATGAAACATGATGAGATCATATTGATGTGGTGGGTGCTATGACCTGGTGAAGGTTTGATTCCTATTGTGAGGTGATATCCTCTAGTGATATTATTGAGGGATTGATATCCCATAGTGATGTGATATTGGTGATAGTGTGGTATGGATGTGTAATATTGGTGATGGCCTTGTGAACTACAGTGCTACAAGTAACATGTGGTGATGATGTGACTAGTTCACGCCTTATAAGTTTATATCTTCTGGAGTTGTACTATTCCCTTATTCTTGTAGAGTTTGTTTGGCTTTTTATGTTGTAACTTGATTGATGCTAAAAGATACCAAATTGGCTTAATTAATCAAGTGAAACCCTAATCATGTAGGTTCCCTATGCCATAGATCCATTTCAGTGTCACTCTTTGCGTTGAATGGTGAAACCAGTCATTTCTATGGGAAACTCAGAGCGCATATTTTTTAATATATGGGGGTGCAAGTCGAGTATCACCTTGCGTCCACAATGACAAGTTATGTGAGATGGACATCCATGAGCTATTCTCCTTGTGATATAGATGGCCATGCGTGAGCCAATCCTTCTTTTTAAGAATGACCGTGTGTGAGCCTATTCTTCTAGTGTGGTGACCTGTACCAAGGCGGGATAGGTGTTTTATATGGATGGCCATGTGTGTGCCAATCCTTCAACTTGACTATATGTCACTATTACTCGTATACTTACCAAGAGGTATTGGGGAGGTCGTAGATCCCGAATCTTCTAATGACCTTGTATGGCACCAATCTCGACTTCGAAGTGGTCGGTTGGATTTGAGTGGTATGACTCAAATACTCAGAGCATAATAAAAGATTTGACACAACATGCAGTGTATTTTCTTAGGGTAAAAACGAATAACATTGGTTGAACCCTTTGCCTTATCTTTGTACTAGTCGACCTCCAATTCACCTCCCCCACCACGGTTGTGCTACCCAGCAAGGCCGTTCTACCTAGCCCCAACCACGGCCATGCTGCCTAGCACGACCATGCTACCAGCCTTCATTTCACCACTTTCACTCTGAAATTTTCCATTTCCCACCACGATCGTTCTCCCCCACCATGGCCATTCCAACAATCAGCCACCACGGCCCAGATTGGTCGTGCTACCACCCAAAACCTACCTTTTTCACCACAGATTTTCCAACTATACCCCTACTTACCCTAGTTCTTCCACCACCACCTATATTTACATGGGTGGCAGCCAAAACACTGGGTTAGCTGCCTTATCACCCTCCTACCTACTCTAGATCATTCATTTCCATATCCCTTGCATTCAAGACCTCCACCTACCATTTCCACCTCATTTCCACCATAGAAACCTAGTTTACTAGGTTTTCTAACATAATCCCCTTCATTTCCATGCTCTTCACCCACCTTGGAGGAGGGAGGTCATTCTACAACAGCTAGGAGGTAAAGGAGAAGAAGCTATTCCGAGCTCCATGGATTCCTATCCCTTTCTTCTCCTTTCTTTTCTGCTTTGTATGAGCATGTCTAGCTAAGCCCCAAGTGGTAGGTTGTTTTGGGTTAAAATGTTACTTTGATACCATGTTGGGGAAAAATAACTTACATTGAACATATTTCCATTCTATGATGATTGCATCTTGCTTCTATCACATTTCCCATTATCTTGCATGTGGTTTGTGATTTTAAACATAAATTGCTTGTTTTGTGATGCTTGATGACACTTAGCTTATAGGGGGAAATGGAATGTATGTGGAAATCACACGAATGGCTCCTAGCTCCAATTTGGGATCCCTAGATAACCCCCTTTGTTCCTACATACAACTCCCTTCTTCTACAAGTAGGTGTGAGATCTAAGTAGCTAGAGTAAGTGTGATTAGTGCAATTGTCTAGAGTTTCTTAAAGGCTAGATGGCAAGTAACATGAGGTGAAACACCCTCATCTCTACTCCTATTCCTACCTTTGGCTCTCAATTGCCCTAATACCACTTGCCCTAGAAACCTAGACTTGCCAAGTCCTATTAGAATTACACCTAGCCCTAGTTCTCCAACTAGTAGTATAGAGTATATTCCAATAGCACTTGCCTTGTTGTTTGGTTTGGTAATCTAGATTGAAGATATAAAACTTACTTGTTATGTAACCTCCCCCAACTAATATCAAAGTTTCATTTCCAAACGGCCCACCTATCCATTTTATTGCTTAAACCCCACCTTTTCTTCTTAGCTTGTTAATGCTAGTTTAGTTAATTGCCTTTGTAACTTCTTAGCTAATTGCTTAGTTCTTAATAGTTAGGTCCTTCTTAAGTAGTTAGGGCTATTTTGAGCCTGCTTGTGTTAATTTAGTTTGCTAGTGATAATTTAGGCTCTTGCTTGTCTTATTGCTTATCTTTCCTCTTAGTTGATAATTTGAATTGGTAAGTGTAGTGTAAATCCTTGCTCTAGATTAGTTTCTTGTCTTGCCTAGTTTCTCAGTACTAACTTGCTTAGGGTAATATAGGGTTTCTATTAATCTAGTTTCCTTCTTGTTGTTAATTACTTGCAATCATAGCATAATCAACCAAAACCAACTTCAAGCCCTCAAACCCTACTCTCTTCTTTAGGAACATAGATAACATTAACCTAGATCTAGTGTCCCCTCTTTCCCTGAGGATCGACCCTAATCTTGCCACTTGCCTATACTACAACATGACCTCATGTGCTTGCGAGTAAGTGTGATTAGTTGAGCCAGTGTGTTGGACTAGGTCCATATCTAAATTTTAAGAGATCTATGTGGTTTCCCTTAGGGTTGCACCTAATCACCTTCTAGTTGGCTAGTGTGTGGCCTTGAGAAGATTGCATCAAGCATTCTGGTGTCGTTGCTAGAGATTGTTGATAAAAAGGGAGTAGAAAATTCTACAACTGATCATCTCTCCCAAATTGAAGCATTGTATGATAATAGGAACTTCATCAAAGAAACAATACCAGATGAACAACTCTTTTTACTTTCATCCACCGAAATACCATGGTACACGCACATAGATAACTTCTTATCTAGTGGAAGGATACCAAGTACTTGGACAAGGGAAGAGAGAAAGAGACTATTTGCTATGGTGAAGAATATGCTTGGTACGAGCCACATATTTCTAAATATTTTCCCGACCAACTCATTAGAAGGTGTGTTCCACAAATTGAGTAGCAAGGGATCCTATCCATGTGCCACTCCGGTGTATGTGGAGGTCATTTCGACGGGAAATGCACAGCCGCCAAGATTCTTCAAAGTGGATTTTATTAGTCAACCTTGTTCAAATATGCTCATGAGTTTTGCAAATGTTGTTTGAATTGCCAAAAGGTGGGCACTATTTCCAAGAGGGACATGATGTCTCTATCACCCATTCTTGTTGTTGAGGTGTTTGATGTTTAGGGAATTGATTTCATGGGTATGGTTTTGCCCTCCTTTGGGTATGTGTACATTTTGGTGGTTGTCAATTAAGTATCAAAGTGGATTTAAGCAATTGCTACTAGAACAACTAATCATAAAGTGGTTTGTGACTTTGTGAAGTCAAACATCTTCAGCTGATTTGGTGTGCCAAGAGCAATGATTAGTGATGTAGGAAGCCATTTCATCCATTGCACCTTTGAAGGAATACTAAAAAGGCATGGTGTGAACCATCATGTGGCTATTGCTTACCACGCTCAAATGAGTGGTCAAGTTGAGTTAGCTAATCGGGAGATAAAGCTCATTCTTGAGAAGACAGTGAGGTTGGAATACAAGGATTGGTCTTTACATCTCAATGAGGCTTTGTGGGCATATAGGACTGCATTTAAAGCCATGATTGGTACCACACCATTTAAACTTGTGTATGGAAAAAATTGTCGTCTACCCATGGAAATGTAATGCAAGGCTTTGTGGGATTTAAATGCCATAGATATGGATGGAGATACCACCTGATTGAAAAAGAAAGTTGCTTCTACATGAGCTTGAGGAGATGAGACATGAGGCCTATGAATTGTCCAAAAGCTATAAGGAAAGAAAAAAATTCTACATGATAAGTTAATTTAGAAGGACTTTGAGCCTAGGCAATGGGTATGATTGTATAAATCTAGGATGAAGTTCTTTCTGGGTAAGCTTCGATGTAGATGGGAAGGAACTTATCTAATCAAGAATGTGTACCCATCTGGGGATGTAGTGATTTTTGAAAGGGACGGAGCAAGAGAGTTTACCATCAACGGGCAAAGATTGAAAGCGGTTGTTGAAGTAGGTCCAGATAAAGCCAATTAAAGTTTTGATATTGTGATGTTAGTTGAGGAACACCAGCTTGATGAAGAGATGTGATATAATGCACATGAGACAAATATTTACTAAAAAGATGCTTTGAGAGTTCTGAGAGGATGATCAAGTTCAAGAATCAATAAGCCCGACTGAAGGCATAAAATTTAGCACTAGTGGGAGACAACCCACCTAGGTTTGAAACTTTTTCACCCAACCTTCACTTTTTAATACTTTTGATTTTCCACGAAACACACACACACCATACTTGAATGTTTTTCTATTTTTGAATCATGTTAGAACATGTACAAGGAAGAAAAGGGGATGCATGAATGGTCTAGCCAAGGAGGAGATCAAAGTTGAAGAGAATATTGCAAATGAGTAGAAGAACTACATGAAGAAGTCTAGAACGTCCATTCTACATAGCACTGTCATGTGGCTGGCAAGCCAGAACAATCATGTTTCCTCAGTACGACCATGGTGGTCCTACCCTGCTCACCTAGTTCTACTTTGATCACTCCATCTCTTGGCAATTGTCTACCGCAATTCCATGCCCTTTACCCTACTATTCTAAACTTTATTTTCACAATGAGGACAACATGATTTAAAAGTTTGGGGTGGTAGGGCGGTAATCCCTTCTTTCATTGTATTTTTATCTATGTACCTTGTGCCAAATTTTTATGAGATGATCAAATAGTTGACTAAACCTTTTACTTGTCTATCTTAACCTTGTGTGTCTGTTAGCATTCATGCATACATGAAGTTCTATTTCATGCATTTTTGCGTAAATTTTCAAAACATTTCTCTTTTTGCTCTTTCATGCCATGCATTGCATTTCCATGTAAATTTTAGTAATTTCTGTGTGTTTTAACTAGGATTTCCTACTTTATGTTTTAATTTCCCTAAATGTAGGTTTAGATGTGATTGAATGCAAATTTGCACCATTTTGACCAATTTTGCCCAAACTTCAATGTTCTTGCCCAAAAGTGTGTTTCAATTGAATATCTATCTATTGTGATGAAAATGGCTAAATATTGGATGATGCAACTTGATTTTGATGTTTGTGGTTAGAATGAGTCATGTGTAGGAATTTTGCATGTGCTCCAATCCTCTTGAAATAAATTGTTGTTTTGAATAGAAGGGTGACTCTTGCAAGTCTTGAACGTTTGGGTTTTCTTGTTCTTTATGAAAAGAATGCAATATACTATATTGTTCATTTTATGTCTGACTTGTTTGATTGGTGAATGATACATGGAATAACTTTCTTGAGTGAAATTACACATAAATTTCCACTACTTGTGACCCCTCTTTGATCTGACATTTCTTCCACCATCTTCTTACCTCTCTACCTCATGAAAGGATGCCAAAGGGCACATATAACCCTTGACCACCCCCAAAAGTTTGGGGTGGTCAAACCTTTACCTCCCCGCTTCACTCTTGTCATCACATGTCGTACCTACACCAAGGGCAAATAAAATAAAAAAGAAAAGAAAAAGAAAAAACAAAATAAAGGGTGCTCATGTTTAAGAGCATTCAAATAAGAAAAGATGAGTGTAAAAGCATTTCACTCCCCATCATAACTTTTCCTTCTCTTTTTATTCCTAGTAGGGTTAGGGTAAATCAACTCTAGCCCTCAATCCCCTACACAATCCAAGTGGGCTATGAGCAGTGAAACGAAGTGTATGAGGTAGCTATAGCAAGTGAAACAATGATCCTAACCTCTTGAATGTATTTCATGCATGATACGGTTTACCTAGAGCATTATAAATATTACATTGCTTACATATTTGAATGGTGATCTATATTCTAAGTTCTTGTGCTTAGTGCTTGATTCACACTTGAAAAGAATGAAAATGAGTAGAGAGTAGTGAATTGCATGCCTAATTCCTCATGTGAACTCATTTTAGGTAATAAACATCACAATGTTGCATTATCTTTGCTCCTTGATTGAATTGAAAAAAAAAGATTAAGTTGAAGCATACTTGAGGGCAAGTATGTTTTAAGTTTGGGGTGGTAATACAATCCTATTTTAGGGCTTCATCTTGTGTCTTTTTGTATCTCAAACACATCTAAACATAGTAGAATGCAAGTTAAATACCTCAATATGCATATTACTATCAAATGCACTTATAGACGTTCTTTGCATATTTTTCAAGTACTTGTACCATGTCTTGGATGGATGAGAGAGAAGGAAGGAGTTATAGGATTTCTCCACCCATGGAGGGGTCCAAAGAAGGCCCCAAAGCTCCATCAACCTACCCCTAGTGGCCAAGGTCAAGCTCAAGCAAAGAAGTCCATGGACCATGAAGTTTCAAAGTTGAAATGCTACTGAAGATCCCAGCACCACCGTGGTGCCAAGGAACAGTTGTGCTCACAAATGCCAAAGTTACAGGGATGACCCACATTTTGTCAAGCTATAGCAACACTGCCAAAATGGCCATGCTACCCAACACGGTCGTGTTGAGAAGCCCCAAAATAGTCGTGCCAACTTGCACGGTCATCTTGCCAAGGATGAGAAAGGGCATGCTGACTAGAACGACCTCCAATTCACCTCACCCAGCATAGCCATTCTACCTAGCCCCCACCATGGTCATGGTGCCAGCACGGTCGTGCTACCAACCTTCATTTCAGAACTTTCACTCTGACATTTTTATTTCCCACCATGGTCGCTCTCCCCCACCAAAATCATTCCAACCATCATCCACCACGATCATTCTTCCCAAAACGGTCATGCTACCACCCAAAGCCTACCTTTTTCAACACAGATTATCCAACTATACCCCTACTTACCCTAGTGCTTCCAACACCACCTATATATACATGGGTGGTGGCCATAGAACTAGGATAGCTACCTTATCACCCTTCTACCTACTTTAGAGCATTCATTTCCATATCCCTTACATTCAAGACCTCCACCTACCATTTTCACCTCATCTCCACCATAGAAACTTAATTTTCTAGGTTTCTACCGTAATCCCCTTCATTTCCATGCTCTTCACCGACCTTGGAAGAGGGAGGTGGTTCTACAACATCTAGGAGATGAAGGAGAAGAAGCTACTATGATCTCCCTAGATTCCCAACCCTTTCTTCTCCTTTCTTTTCTCTTTTGTATGAGCATGTCTAGCTAGGCCCCTAGAGGTGGGTTGTTTGGGGTTAAAATGTTACTTTGATACCATGTTAGGGGAAAATAACCGGCATTGAACATATTTCCATTCTATGATGATTGTCTCTTGCTTCTATCTCATTTCACATTATCTTGCATGTGGTTTGTGCTTTTAAACATAAATTTCTTGTTTTGTGATGCTTGATGACACATAGATTCTAGGGGAAAATGGAATGTATGTGTTAATAATAGGAATGACTCCTAGGACCAATTTGAGATCCCTAGATAACCCCCTTTGTTCCTACATACAACTCCCTTCTTCTACAAGTAGGTGTGAGATCTAAGTATCTAGTATAAGTGTGATTAGTGCAATTTCCTAAGGCTTCTTAAAGGCTAGATGGCAAGTAACATGAGGTGAAACACCCTCATCTCTACTCCCATTCCTACCCTTGGCTTTCAATTTCCCTAAAACCACTTATCCTAGAAACTTAGACTTGCCAAGTCCTATTAGAATTACACCTAGCCCTAGTTCTCCAACTAGTAGCATATGGTACATTCCAATAGCACTTGCCTTGTTGTTTGGTTTGGTAATCTAGATTGAAGATATGAAACTTGCTTGTTATGTAACCCCCCCCAACTAATATCAAAGTTTCATTCCCAAACGGCCCACCTATCCATCTTATTTCTTAAACCCCACCTTGTCTTCTTAGCTTGTTAATGCTAGTTTAGTTAACTTCCTTTGTTACTTCTTAGCTAATTGCTTAGTTCTTGATATTTAGGTCCTATTTAAGTAGTTAGGGCTCTTTTGAGCTTGCTTGTGAAATTTAGTTGTCTAGTGATAACTTAGTCTCTTGCTTGTCTTATTGCTTAGCTTGCTTCTTAGTTGATAATTTAAATTGCTAAGTTTAGTGTAGCTCCTTACTCTAGCTTAGTTGCTTGTCTTGCCTAGTTTCTCAGTCTTAACTTGCTTAGTGTAATCTAGGGTTTCTACTAATATGGTTTCCTTCTTGTTGTTAATTACTTTCAATTGTAGAATAATCAACCAAAACCAACTTTAAACCCTCAAACCCTACCCTCTACTTTAGGAATATAGCTAACATTAACCTAGCTCTAGTGCTCCCTCTTTCCCTAAGGATTGACCCTAATCTTGCAACTTGCCTATACTACAGCATGACCTCGTGCGCTTGCAGGTACATGTGATTAGTTGAGCCAGTGTGTTGGACTAGGTCCATATATAAATTTTGAGAGATCCATGTGTTTTCCCTTAGGGTTGCATCTAGTCACCTTCTAGTTGTCTAGTGTGTGGCCTTGAGAAGATCGCACCAGAGTATTAGCCGTTGGATCATGGACATGAAACTAGTGTCTAGTAATAGAGACCTATGTGTCGTCCCTATACTCTCAGGTCCTCAGGGGTGTTTTATAGATGTTGTACATCGATTTGAGTTTTTGGGTCTATACCATGGTGGTAGAGACATGATTTGTATTCGTGAATAGGTTACCATGTAACTGATTATGGCTAGTTATGCATTGAATGATGATGTATAACATATTTTGGCATGAATGAAACATAAGTGACACAAGTTTTATGGCTTTAAATATGATGCATTTAGCTTGAGGTGCCTTTATGTGATCGGTTTTAGTTTACCCTATTTTGTGATAAAGTGGTTATTAATGATAATTCCGTGCTTGTTTTGAGTAATCTCGCTTTGTGTGACAATGAGTGTCACATTTGGTGGTATCATATCTCTAGGTTCGTTGGGTCTACAAGGACACTAGGACTTAGGACTAGGATGATGTCTAACTTGAGAACATCACATAAAACATGGTGCATACTGCCTAATCTTAGTGTTTGAGTGCCTTGGCCAGTCATTCAAATATTGAAGGGGAGGTAAGTATGGAACTATTATATTGTTATCTTTCTTGTTACTTTGATCAAGTAGTCATTCTGAAACAAACTAAAGAGCATAACAAGTCAGGAATTATGGTAATAATACCTTCATCTTTCCTTAAAGAAAAAGAGAATTACATTGTAACCTGCTGGAACTTGAATGTATGATAATTATAAGAGAAATATACAACACCGTAAAACCTAAACCTGAACACAAATAAGCTAAGAGAGGTCCTTAAAGATGTACTTTTAAGATCTTTGCAAAGCAAGAGATGGATATATATGTGTTAATAAAGTAATTCAATGTGTAAAATCCACATAAGATTGAGAGAACTCCCGAGATAAGTGTGATATAAGGAGACAAATGAGAACAATGATAAATGAGTAAAGTGGAATCTGAGCTAACCTCAAACCAAGCTATGTGAATAAGGAAGTTCTAAAATAAAAATCTTCACTAAATACAAAAGAGTTAAAGAGAGGTGACCCCAATTTAATGAAGGGAATGCAAAATATGATGGTCTACCTCTTGATGAGGGGTTGGAAGACATGATAAAACAAGAAAACATACATGAGAATGATGAACTAATAACCATAAATAAGTAATGAGATGCTTTAATATTGATTATTCCTATATTTGTGGCAAGGAAACCAAGGTGTAAAAGGTAAAATGAAACATAAGAAGTTGTAAATCTGTATAAATTATAAAGACTATTGGTAACCCCTTCCCCTTATTAGCAACACCTAGATAGTGTTGTAGCATCAAGGGAGGTGTGTTCCCTTGTGTTCCTTTTTCCTTGGAACGTAGCATTCAAGTGAACCATATACCACTTGATATGCATAGTATAGATGTGATCCTTGGATGGATACTTGGGTTAGAATCGAGTGGTCTTGGACTATAGATACAAGGTGACTATGTTTATGGATGATAATGTTTCATGAATCTTCCAAGATGGTAGGAAGATTCTCCTGACGTGTTTAGTAGCAGTGATGGTGGTAGGGAAGATGATGAGGCATGGTCGTGAAGTGTTTTGGCACATATGGTGGATACTAAGGTGGGGAGTCCTAGTATCCAGGAAGTCCCAGTTGTATGAAAGTTTGAGGATGTATTCCTTGATAAGTTCCAGGTGTTCCGCATCTTGAAGGGTTTGACTTTTTAGGTCAATTTGGTCACCAGTACCCAATCTATAGTACAAACACTATATAAGATGACACCAGATGAGATGCAAGAGTGAAGAGATAGTTGCAAAATTTCATTGAGAAAGAGTTTTTTTTTAGACCAAGCACATCTCCTTGGGATGCTCCCATTCTATTTGACCAGTTGTGAGGTATCACAATCTTCTCTAAAATGGACTCAAGGTCGGGTTAGCATCAGTTGTGGATCAAGGAAAATGTGGTTGCAAACGCTTTGAGCATGAAGTCTTCTTAGTCAACATATGTGAATAATGCACAATTGTGTTCCTTAGTGTGCCATAAGAGAGACCTATTGGTCTCCTTGCATCATATGGATGAATAGTTTGAGATGTCCTTGTTAGCAAGATTGTTGATATAGTCACCAGTAAAATTGACGTTGAGTCAGCAGATCAGAGTAGAGCAATGAAAGCATGGTGGCTTCCATGACTTAGAGGATGGTACAGCTATATTACCATAGTAGGACAATTGTTTTACATGTGATAACCTAAAGATATTGGTCTTGGAAAAGGGCTCACTCTTCTGTGTGCACCATACATGCCAAAAGAACCAAGATGTATTAGAGTCCAAAGAATCTGCATTAGTGGCCAGATTTGAAACATGAAGAAGTTGGAGTAGTAAATAAGTGCACAGTGCATCAGTAGGTTAAGATGGGATATTAGGAATGTTCATAAACCTTATATATGAAACTGGTTTCATTGATAAATAGATAGTCTAAGAGAATGATATCAACCTTGGGAATCTATTTTAGAGACTATGTTTTGTAGTTTTGGGTAGTGGATATGTTCACCTCAGTTTAATGGAAGTTCGTTTACAATAGCAGTTGTCATGGGAGCATTGGTATGACACCATACGAGGTTCGGTATGCAAGGCAATGTAGATATCCCATACGTTAATATGAGACTGGTGAGTAGCCTAAGTGGAGTTGCCACCTGCATTACCTATGTTGCGTCCAGTGTTTCATGATTCTATGTTGAGGGAGTGTCACCCGGGTATGGAGTTGACTCCACAACCAGCAGAGATGGATATATATGAGGATGTGTCTTCCGTGGTAGATCATGCGTTGATCATGTGTAGGAGAATCAAGAAGTTGAAGAAGAAGGATATCCCCTTGATTAAGGATATGTGTCATCATTTTGGTATAGAGGAAGCCATGTAGAAGCTTGAGGAAGAGGTGCATAGGAAGTACCCATCTTTTTTTGTGTGGTATTTTGGGAACAAAATCCTTGTTAGGGGTTTCTGGTTGTAAGGCCCCTGACCTAGCTTAGTTCTTGGGTATGTTTTCTTTGCTTAATAAAATGTTTAGAACCTTAATCCAATCTCTTGAGATGCTTAGTTAACATGTGATAATCTTATGTTTCTAGTTTGGTCATGTACTAATGTGGTTTGAGCATTGTATGTTTGTTTTGGACCAAGTTGTAGTTTACCCGTGTTGTGGGGTTATCTTGCAATTTGCCACATGTAGAGTGTTCCCTTAGTGATTTAGCATCATGAGAGAGAGTATGATGTTATGGGGCACCTTGTTGGACCTTAGTTGATGAGGTGGCATCTTTTGGTGATGCTAGGGTTTGTAAGGTTGTTCTTGGTGTCAACCAAGTTGAGCTTAGTTGGGTGTTGCGACTTGTGTCTCGACCATGTTGGTGTATCTTGGGTGTGTCTCAAACGAGACACCTACTTTGTGTGTTATTGATTCGACCTTGGTGTCCTAAATGTGTTTGGGTCAAGATGGTTTGTCTCCTAGTGGTGTGTCTTGACCTTGTGTGTTTGGTGATCTTTTCTTTTGACCTAGACAAGTGCCTTGATGTTGTTTCAACCCCCATGACGTGTCTCAACCGAAATCAATGTATTGGTGAGCTAAAGAGGTCGACACCCAACACTGGTAGTATCAACATCTCATGCATGCATGCATATAGTGGTTGCATGGTCATTTTCTTAGTGGACAAGTGTCCCTTTGGTGCCATTAGGTGTTGACACATCATCTATATCTTACTTCTCTCCTCTTAGATTATATAACCTATTTCTTCTCATTGTGGGTGAACCTTTCAGCCCTCTTTCTTTCCTCCTTTCTTGTGTTCTAGTTTACTAGCTGGAGGAGCTTGGGAGTAATGATCTTGAAGCTTGGGTGGTCGACCAACTTCCCTTGGTGCTTGTGGTGACTCTTTATCATCTTCAACATTGGTAAGTGTATGCCTTTCTTTGATGGTATTTTATTGGATCTTCTACCTTCCTTCTGCACATTTCTCAGCCTTATACTATGTATTACTCATGGTGGCTATTTTGAGAGAGAAATCCTCATCACAAAGGGTTGGAGACCATGTTTTGACAAGGTGTTACCCAAGTGTGAGGAAGTTTTCTTCTCTTTCTGTCTTGTTCTTTTGGTTTGGCTTAGGGTTTCTTTCCCTCTTTTCTTGAGCTATCTTTGATGTTGGTGTATTATTCTTCTTTTGGCTAAGATTTGAGCTTTTTGTGGAGCTTCATCCTTGGTGATCAAGAGCTTGGAACTTGTTCCTTATCTTAAGGCGGGTTATATGACTCTCTACTCTCTTCTATTATAGCACTTACAGTCTTGCTTGGATGTTATTGTTTCTACCTCCAAAAACATAACCTTAACATGATAGATAATGTTGCCATAACCTAAGGTTTGAATCTTTTTGATGATTGTATGTGTTTAGCCTCCTTCCAAAAATTCTAATTTTTGGTACCCAATTTTGGAGATGGTTGTGGAATGGATGGTTTTATCCTACCTTTGATCTTAGTTTTTATCACATGCATAATGTTCATGCACCTTAGTGTAATATAAAGTTTAATCTCTAATTGGAAGTGTTGAACATGAGTTTATCTCCCTTACACAAGGTTCTTTCATGATCATTTTCCATGGTACATGTTTAGAGTTTTGGTGAATTCCTTAACATTGAGTTTTTCACCAAAATGGTGATAAGTTTTCCTTGATGATAATCTTCTATTTTGATCTCTGAACTTGAGCTAGTGCATTGATGAAGTTATCATGAACTAAGGTTTAAGACTTTTTAATTCTCATGAAGGTTGCTCTCTTTCTTAAACCCTAATTCCATGAAACCAACTTCTAAGTGATAGATGAAGTGAAGTTGTTACATGCAATATTATTCTTGGTTTTATCACCATGTTTTGGTTTGGCCTTTTTATTTTCTTGAAGCTTTGAGTTGGTTTTCTTGATGTTTAAGCTTGGCCGTCTTTACCATTGTTTGGTTTCTTGAGGGTTCATGTTGCATATAAAATTTCAAGGTTTTGATGCTCTTTTGCATGGAGTTTTCCATCTTGATGATGATGATTTTCCTTGATGTTAACCTTCTATTTTGATCATGGTTCATCCCTATTTTGAAGGTGGTTATGTTCCTTGGTGGTTTCTTGACCTTGGTGGTTGCTATACCTTTGCTTTGGTTTCAGTTGACACATCCTTGACCTTGGTTTTTGGTCATGATGATTTGTGTTGTTTTGGTTGGAACCCTAATCCTAGTGATTTGAGGGTCGAGACTCATGTGTGTTTGCTCTTTGTTTCGGTCATAACACATGACCATGTTTGCTTCGATCATAACACATGACCATGTTTGTTTTGGTCATAACACATGAGGATGTTTGTTTCAGTACTGACACTTGATCTTGTGTGATGGTTGGTGTGACACAAGAGGGTGTTTCTATTGTGATACATTGCTTAGTGTATGATCGATACCCACATACATGTTACATAGTCTCTATACATACATAACATAGAGAGATGATATACATGCACATGGAAATAATGGTGGTTTTTAGTGTTGTTGATATAATGATATAATTAGGTGCAAATAATGATGTTCAAATCCTAGTATGCTACAAGAAAGTGGGAGATGATAAATTATGGTTTGGTGATTGATTAATTTATGACATGGAACCCTAATCGACTATACATGTAACCCTAACCCTAATATTGGGAAATATGATGTGTTTTCTTGTCACAATTGATGTGGTTACCACATTATGATGTTTTCTCTCTCTTGTTTATGAAACCCTAACCTTATAGGTGAAATGAATATCATAGCTTGTGTATTATATGATGGTGATCATATGACACAGGTTGATGGCTATGAGCCTTGATGAGACATGATGAGATCAAACTGATGTGATGGGTCCTATGAACCGGTGAAGGCTTGATGCCTATGGTGAGGTGATATCCTCGAGTGATATGATTGAGGGATTGATATCCCACAGTGATGTGTTATTGGTTATAGTATGGTATGGTTGTGTGACATTGATGATAGCCTTGTGAATTGTGGTGCTACAAGTAAAATGTGGTGATGATGTGTCTAGTTCACACCTTATAGATTTTATATCTTCTAGAGTTGTACTATTCCCTTATTCTTGTAGAGTTTGTTTGGCTTTGTACATTGTAACCTGATTGATGCTAAAAGATACCCAATTGGATTAATTAATCAAGTAAACCCCTAATCATGTAGGTGCCTTGTGCCATTGATCCATCCCAGTGTCAGTCTTAGTGTTGGATGGTGAAATGACTCATTCATGCAGGAAATTCAAAGAGCATATTTTTGAATATGCAGGAGTGCCAGTTGAGTATCTCCTTGCATCCATAATGATAGGTTGTGTGGGATGGACATGTGTGAGCTGTTATCCTTGTGATATGGATGGCCATGTGTGAGCCAATCCTTCTTTTTAAGAATGGCCATGTGTGAGCCTATTCTTCTAGTGATGTGACATGTACCAAGGAGGGATAGGTGTTTTATATGGATGGTCATGCGTGAGCCAATCCTTTAGCTTGACTATATGTCACTAGTACTCTTATACTGACCAAGAGGTGTTAGGGAGGTCGTGCATTCTGGCTCTTCCATTGACCTTGTATAGAACCGATTTTGACCTAACAGTGGTCAATTGGATTTGAGTGGTACAACTCAAATCCTCAAGGCATAATAAAAGACATGAACCATTCATGTAGTGTATTTGCTTAGGGTCAAATATGAATAACATTGGTCGAACCCTTTGCCTTATCTTTATACTGATCTCTTGAATTATAATATGATAAGAGAAATCAATTGTTATACATGTTCTTAATACTCCTTTTTGAAGTATTAATTGTCCTACTGCTTAGTGATAACTGCCTAGTTTTACTTAATCAACTTTATTAGTTGATTACATATCATTTAGTTGAATTTGCTCAGTTTGATAATATTGTTATCTTTATGCTTAAATCTACATTTTCTTATAATAGATGTTGGCGAAGCGCTATATCTCTTGATGGGACATTGCTCTCGCCCATGGGTTTCCACATCTTTTAGGTGGATGTGAATGTTGAGATAGAGATAGTGTTGTTGAAGCTGAGTGTAAGAGGAGATATAGTCGTTGGATCATGGACATGTAGATAGTGTCTACTAATAGAGTTCTATGTGTTGTCCATGTACTCTCAGGTCCTCAGGGGTGTTTTATAGATGTTGTACATTGATTTGAGTTTGTGGGTCTATACCATGGTGATACAGACATGATTTGTATATGTGAACATGTTACCATATGTAACCAGTTGCGGCTAGTTATCCAATGAAAGATGATATGTAACATATTTTGGCATGAATGAAATATAAGTGATACAAGTTTTATGGATTTAAATATGATGCATTCAGCTTGAGGTTCCTTTATGTGATCGATTTTTAATTTACCTTGGTGGTAATGTGGTTATTAATGATAATTTCACACTTATTTTGAGCAATCTCACTTTGTGTCGCAATGGGTGTCACACCCTTCATTTCTTATTGGGAACAAATGTCATGATTTTTGTATCTCTCAAGCTTTTATTCTTGATGACATGGCTTAGGGTTGATAGGGTCTTCAAGGATGTGTGGGCCACCAAGCCTCTTTTATCCCTCATAAGATTTTAGGCACTATAAGGAGTAGCTTTTTCTTTTTCATAGGATTTACACACTTCCAATGTGTATTAGGAGGGTTGTGTGATCGATGAGGAGTGTATCAAACAAAGTCCTCCTTATTCCAGAGCAATTCTCCAAGGATAGTAAGCATTCATCGACAGTATGCAATATCTTCAAATAAATATGATGTTAAAAAATAGAATCACTCAACATGTTATTGAGTGAATTGTATTGCCCATATTTTCCAATTTTGGCCATGATTATGGTAAAAGTAGCTTGGAGAAATAGATTTAATTTGGGAGTGAGAACAACATCCAAGAAAACTAGTTCAAAATTTTCCTAAATCAAAATCTTGATCCTTCATTTGGGAAAATTTCCTAGCTATGAGTAAGCAGTGACTTAACAAGTGTTGACTAAAAGATTCAAAATTATTTAAAAGTTTCAAAATTGAGAGGAAGTTTTAAAATGAAGAATATGTGCAATGATGAGAAAATAACAACAGTTTTGATGCAAAAGAAAGAATATAGTGTTTGTGATATGCCATGCGATTCAATCATATGATGATTGTAATGGAACATCTTGTAATAGATTTGATTGTTAATATAGGCATTTCCGATTATTATGTTCTTTCAATATGGGATAATGAATAAATATATATTAATGTCCTATGAATGTATGACCTAATGATATGTGGTTTTAGGTTGAAGACTTGAATATGAGATCATGTGAATGTTAAGAGTATTCCTTCTTGTCTTAGTCCCTAGTTGGATATTGATGTGAATATTGACACAATAGTAATACATAAAGACTAGTATGTGTGTTGATTGATGAATATGTCTCATTAGTCATGATATTGGATGTTGAATCGAACACATATGTACTTGTTATGAATACGTGTATTGGATAGAACCACTTTGAGTGTGATACATGGATGATGACTATGGAGGTCAGAATCAATTCTAATGTGATAGTGGTGATTGTGGTCCTTAGACCTGAAATTACTACAATGATTGCATGTTGTTCAATGTGCTTTAACACTATTCAATGTGACCTTTGAATAAAGGTTTCTATACAAGTAATGCTTGCGTGCATTATGACACATGTGGATTATCGTGAGTGACAAGATGGAATTTGTCCCTCCCATTGGAGTATTATCTTATCCAATTGATGAGTGAGATTATGAAATACATGGCCACACTTATGTGAGTAAATATATGACATTGAGATCATGTGCGTCTTAACAGTCTACTTCAGATCAAGGAACAAAGATTGAACATTAAGAGGATGACATCTCCATGCCTCATATTCAATTTTGATATCAAAGATAAAGGGATCATACAATCACTATAGCATTAGTCCCTATACTTGGTCAAGTTGTTCTCCAACTTCTTCAATTACTTGGGTAGCAACGAAATCTTGTTAGATACCAATCATTGCTTGTGAAATTATAATTTGATTATGAATATCACTGCCAAAATAATTTGGAGCCTACATTGTCACACTCATAGAAAGCATTGGATTAGGAGTATAATTGTGGACCTGGTTGGAATTTTTATTGAGTCAAATTGATTACTAAAATTTTAGGTAATCAATTAGAATAATATTGCAATATACTCTAAGTTAATTGGTAGAAAGGTTTAAGCCAATTAACTGGATTTGAGCTGTTGAAATATATGATAAGTTTACATGTTAACCCTGGGGAATTAAATAGAGTCAGAAGACCAAAAATTAGTTAATCGATTAATATGATTAATTATTTAATGAACTAACATTATGATTCCATAATATTCTAATTGTGTTTTTGACATTCAAGAGCGGCCCATTTTAAACACAGCCATAACCTTTCGTTTCCCAGTGTTGATTGCCAAAGGCAAGCAAGTCTTAAATAAAAAGAGTCTCAACTCATCAATCACCCACAAGTATACAAGATCGGTTATAGTTGAGGTCAAACCACATGGAGCTAGGCTAGCTAGGCACAAAACTACTAATTTTCAATAATCCAAGTTGCTTTCTTTTTAAAAGTGTATATTGGATAAAATCAATTCCAAATACTAAACAAGAAAACTAAGAACACTAATCACTTGGAGAATGATTAAAAATCAGATCACAAAAATCTTGGATATGAGATTTTAATTCCACATCATAACTCAATAAATAATCATGAATTTCACTCGTATTATTCAATCTTCAAATGGTAGGTTGATTTCATCTAATACATCTCCCAATGATAAAAGACATTCCTAGCCTCATATAGCATTCCCATGCATATACACAGTTTCAAAGTACAACCTAAGACCCTCAACATGATCCCAGCCATTCCCATGGTCAAGGACATGTTGTCAAAATAGTTATTACTTACAGAAATAATAAGAAGAATAAAACATGTAAATACGATGGCCATCCATACATACAAGAAGATAAACACCATAACTCATTTTGAAATAGAAGATTAACCAATATTTAAACATGAAATTTGGATCACATGAATTATGACATGGGAGCTACTCTCCCATGTCCAAGAAAGGGAGTTTACTCACTCACAATGAGAAAATACTGGCATAAATGATATGTCATTGAAAGAAACATGAGTAGAGAGAGAGGAATAACGAATAAATTTGTGGGAGTGAAGAACATATGAAGCTCTCTAGCCAAGAGGTGGAGATCTATCTCTCAAAATGCTCCTTTCTTCAACAATCTCCTCTCTACAACTTTACAAAGGAAAAGAGAAGAGAAATGGAGTCACGAACGGGTTCTCTCCCGAGAAACCCTAGATTTATCTCTAAAATCGCCCCTCCTACATTCTGGACTCATCTCTGGTCTCTAACTGCTCCAAACGGTACATTGTACGCATCCCAAGGGAAGTGGCTCGTTATTTCTAACGAAAATGAGCAATTGTTCTTTTCTAAAAATGTAAAAAATGAGCCTAACACGTCGTGTTTATGGGTCACATGCTATTTCAGATCCAATATTCTGAATGGTTAGGCCATGATCACAAGTAACATGTCATGTGGGATGACTACACGGCATAAGGATGATGACCTATCAAATTCTGGGCTTCCTTGGGTGACACTGTGTGGTTGAGACACATACCATGACTATAGTTGACTCAAGAGTCAGCCAACTTAGAGTCACACGCCATGTGGAGTTGCCCACATGCCATGTTGTTGTTTTTCTATTGAGTTTTGAAGTCCAAGACTTGGGGAAACTCTGGAAATGCCAAAAGGTTGGATTTCAGGCATTTTTCTTTCAATATGAGTGGAATGTGGTGCACCTACAATTCAAACCATGACATGAGTAATATCAACAAGGAACAAACATCTTAGCATGAATCAGAGTAGATACATGGTTAGATTAAGTGACATGTGTAACTAAAATGGAATGAAAATGTGATATTATTTGTGCACATAAAATCCCCCTTAAATTGTTCCATTTCTTATCCATAAGAAAAAACAACTAGATGAATGACTAGAATAAATAGATGGGAAGATAATCAAATCCATATGAATGTGAATTGATAGATCTTGAAATGGAAATTTTCTTCATCTAGATATGTAACTAAACATGAAGTCATCTCTAACTCTCAAGATAGGATTTTAAGTTCTAATAGGTATTCAATTTTTTTTTGAAAGAATCAACTAGAGATTAATTAGTAGAAACAAGATGATAGAGACAAAAATGTAATGATTTGCCAGAAAGCTCACTGGAATGAAATTTCTTATCTTCCTACAATGGTATTGTTATTCAAGATAACTTTTCTATTTGGTTTTAGTGTATGGTACTCGGATACTAATATAGGTTTACACATACATGGATTATCATTTGGGGATTTATTTCCCTCTTTCAAATGTTGTCCCCAACCTTCATTGGGTTGGTGGAAACATGGTCTACTTAGCCATCTTTTGTGGGGTTTGGATTTTTGATTGAAGATCAAATATCCCAGTTTTTATGTGATTCAGGCTCTATTCTAGAACCACATATTCCTATGCTAACTCACCCTCCTTGTTTTGGTCATGCACAAAGATATTCATTTTGTAAAAAAAATCAGGTAGGGCAATGAAAAATGCATTATAAGATTGGTAAGGTCATCTTATTATTACTGAAAGCTCTAAAGTTGATAAATTCAAAGCATGTGAATGATTAAATGGTTTAAGAAAAAGATTGAGAGAACTGGAAATCATGTTTAGATAAATACCTAAATATGGAGATGAATCGCCAAAAATTTCAAAAAAAAATCAATTAGGATGATTTATGGCAAATTCATCATCATATAGCATGTTCTTTGTGCAATCTGAGGGTTCAAGCAGTAGGGCGAATCGATCAAAATTTTTCACTCAATAATCATGCAATGATGTGAAAAAAATACAAAACATGCAAGGAACAACTAAATGACATAAGCAAATGACTGAAAGCAAATGACATGAAAAGTAAAACTAAAACTACCAATCAGTTGTACCCCACCTAAGCTTGAAAATTTTAGTGTCTCTATGCTCATATAAAACTCAACATTTGTACAATCAGATACCTTAGGTACGTTAGAAGGAGGGGTCGAAACCCTCCTGGGAAGGATGCAGGTTCTCCGAGAATAAGTTGGGGTTGATGATGTCCATGGAAGAGGGTCCTATAGGCGGAGATGGTTGTGAAGGATATCCATAATGACCCTAAGAGATGTGCCAGGAATCCATCCTGGTCACCATGGTATGGATGTCTGTAACATTTTGGGACATGCTAGTGTCTGTTGAGAGAGATGATAGATGTGAGCATCCTAATTGTCAAATATGTGTTGAACATACCCATAGAGTTTCGTCACATCTAGGTACCTCCAAGTGAAATATGGTTGTGTACCTATGGAAGGAGGTGGTCCAATGTCAACACTGGTAGCTGAAGATTCGACATGTGCACCTGTAGAACGTCCTTCATTCTAAACATTCTTCTATTTGGCTTTATTTTTAAGAGTTGTGAAGCTAGGATTAGGCAACTGGATGATAGAGGATTTGTTGTGAACCTTGTTGAAGAGATTTCCATTTGTATCTTTTCTTAATAGACTGAAGGAGATGAGACAATCACAATCTACATATTCCCCTTCATCTAGGGGATCAACAATAGATAGATCAACCTTCAAGGCAATAGGAAGTTTAGTGATAATGCCCCTATCATGATATCTCCTTTTGTTTCCTTTTGGAACTTAACAACTCTTGAAAGACAGTGATACCCGATGTTCACATCATAATTATGCAGCATGGCCCATAAGAAAAACAAATCAAGTTTACCAGCTACACTTTGTGTTTCCTTCCTTGGGAAAACACCTGTGCTGAGAAGATGGTGAATGTAGTGAAGAATTGGGTTGTGAACATGAGACACTCTAGCATTAGAAGGATTGTAGGATGTATCCTCAATGAATTGGCCCCAAAAAGTGACATGCTCAAGATGTCCTGGCATGATGATACTTCCATCACAATCAAAGTTCATCAGGGTACAAAATCATTTAAAGGTCAATTTAACTGGTTTGTTCATCAGCCTAAATGAAATCAGACCAAACGGTTCATGCTTATTAGAAGGGTCTTCCTCAGCTTTGAAAGTCATCATAAATTCATAAGTAATTTGAGGGTACATGGCATCACAATCAAAACAACATAAACCCAGACCAAGAAAAAAATGTATTCCTTAGCCTCATTCAAATGCCTAGCCTGTCCATATCATTATCATGTGCAAACCTAGTCGAGACCAACCAACGAGAGGTAAGGTAGAAGTAGTTGATGTCCTCCTCTACATTTAGTGTGAAGTTCACAAAGGAGATGTAGGGTGCACCAGAGGAAGATGACTCATGGTCAGGATGGGATCTCTTTTTGGATGGATCAACACGACGTAAGAAAAGAACACATGTTGTGTGATTATCATTCTTCTTCAACTCTAATCTGAGAGAGATGGAATAGATGAAAGTATTATGTCACGTTGGCTGTAGGTGTGGCTTCTCTTGGACTGAGATCAACAAGCCGTAAGGAGGCAGTGTTATAGCATGTCGCGACGAAAGATTGGTAGATATATTGGTCCTTATGCAGCGAGCTGATGGGTTTGAGGGTGGGAGTCTTTAGGCACAACCATCTCTCCCATAGTTGAGTTGATGACGAAATGGAGTAAGGGGGTGGCGGCGGAGGTGGTTTTCTTCTTTTGAATGGCAATGAGGTGGTTTTTAATGGTGGGGCTCAGTGAAGCGATGGAGAGCTGGTTGATGATGATGACACCATAGTGTGCGGCAAAGAGTGATGGTGAAGGGATTCCACGATGTGGTTGTATAGATCCACGACGTGAAGGATCAGAGTCACGAGAGTGGGTGGAGAGGTAGTTGCATAGCATGAATGCAAAAGACATGGAATTGATTTTAGGGTTTGAACACTTAAATTGTTCTACAACACATCATAAAATAGAACCACACACCATAAGGCAAGGACAAACTTCCCCAATTCCACATACATTTACATGATGTAGTGGTAAACAACAAGGTGTAAGGGTCCATCAGTGTAGAAGAATCTAAACGTTTCCACCATGAGCTTGGCATAAGTTGAACCAACATGTCATAATGGCAGTTCTCTATGAAATATAATAAATTTTTCTTCCAAAAAGCATAAGTCATGACTGATGCCAACACAACGTAAGAGTGTGTCTCTTTAAAAATGCAATATTCATCAAAATAATTCAACATGATGTGTCTTATGGTCCACATAGCTTTTTGGTGAAGTTTCTGTAGCTTTGTACTTCTCCAATTATAGCCATTTCATATTTTCAGGACACACGCCATAAGGAGTAACCACTATAAAGTTTTAAAATTCCAAAAAATGTTTGACATGTTGTGTTGACATGTCCATATGTTGTATTGAATCATGTGTTTTTCCTATCTTGACCTCCTTGTCTTTTATAATAGAAACATCCATCACCTACAAAAAATTAGTGATTAACTAACGTTCCCACACAAATTCACCAATGTAGCACCATGAGGTCTTATCTTGAAGTAAATGATTAACTAAACAACTCGAATGAAATAACATGAAGGAAACAATCTAAATGTCGGGACGTTCTATTTAGAGTCTGAAGGTAGACTCCATTCCTCTTCAGTAAGGTTTTGTGAGGGAGCATGAGGATCCTAGTTCTATCTTCTCTCCTTCAGTGTAGAGCTTGCAGCATTGTTTGTTAACCTTGAATGTTGATTTCCTACCTTGTATATCTATTGTCCCATATGGATAAACCTTCAAGACCAGGAAGGGTCTAGACCACTTGGATCTAAGCTTTCATGGAAAGAGTTTTAATCTTGAATTAAACAACAACACCATATCTCCTTCAATAAAGTCTCTTCTTATAATGTTCTCATCATGACATGCCTTTGCTCGCTCCATATAGATTTTTGCATTTTCATATGCATCAAGCCTAAGATCCTAGATTTGTAACAGCCATTTGTCACCTACTTTCTTCATATCAAAATTAAGAAATTTGATGGCCCGTAAAGCTTTATGCTCGAGATCTAGAGGAAGATGGTAAGATTTTCCATAGATGAGCATGAATGGTGTTGTCCTGATGGCAGTCTTATATGTTGTTTAGAATGCCCAAAGAACATCATCTATATGGAGTGCTCAATCTTTCCTTGAGCTTGAAACTGTATTCTCAGGAATTTTCTTCTATTGTCTATTTGACACTTAAACCTATCCAACTACTTGGGGGTGATATGGATTAGATATTTTACCTATCACCCTATACTTGGTGAGAAGATTATTGAATTGTCTCTCACTAAATTGTGTCCCTCCATTCTTAAATCATGGCTCTTGGTACTCCAAAGTGAGACAAAATAATTTTATGAAACAACTTGAGCATAGACTTAGCATCAGTGGCTTCGGTAGGGATGGCCTCTACCCACTTTGAGACATAATTAGAGACGACCAATATGTATTTGTAACCAAAGGAAGATGGGATATGGCCCATGTAGTCGGCACCCTACACATTAAACACCTCAATCTCTGGAATGGAGTTTAGGGGCATTTCATTTTGTTTTGATATCCCACTGGTTATTTGGCATTTGTCACATGCTTTGAAATAAGCATGGACATCTCGAAACAAGGTTGGCCAATAGAATCCAACTTGAAGGATCTTGGTAGCTGCCTTTTCTCCCCCAAAGTGACCTCTGTAGGAAGAAGAATGGAAGCCAAATATGATTCTTGGTATCTCCACCTCAGCTACACACCTCTGGATCAGTCCATTGGTTTCTTATTTGAACAACATTAGGTAATCCCAATTATAAAATTTGACATCATGTAGGAATTTCTTCTTTTACTGAAAAGTGAGATCAGGTGGAAGATGTCATGTGGCAAGAAAATTGATGACGTCTGAAAACCATGATGCTTGTGGTGTATCAACTCCATACAATTTCTCTATGTGAGGTAATCATTAATGGGAAATACATCCTTTACACATGTATTCACTCTAGAAAGGTGATCATTGACATTATTTTCAGTTCTTTTGTTGTCTCTGATCTCGAGATCAAATTATTGAAGTAGAAAAATCCATTGAATCAAGCATGGTTCAAAATCCTTGTAGTTTAGCAAATACTTGATGGCAACATGACTATTATAGACCACAACATTGGAACCCACTAGATATTGATGAATTTTTCGAATGCATATACTATGGTTAGCATCTCCTTCTCGATTGTAGTGTAGTTTATCTAGGATTCATCAAGCATCTTACTAGCATAGTGGATAGCTTGCAGCTTGTTGTCTTTTTGTTGACCAAGTACAACATTGATGGAGTAGTCACTTGCATCACACATCAGCTCAAAGGGTGTGTCCCAATCCGGTGGTTGAATGATTGGAGTTGAAATGAGAGCATCTATAAGCCTATTGAAGGTGGCTTGGCATTCATCATTGTGAACAAAATCAACATCTTTTTCAAGTAAAGCGCACAAGGGCTTAGATATCTTGGAAAAATATTTAATGAATCTCCTGTATAATCTAGCATGGCCAAGAAAGCTTCAAAAAACTCTAACATTTGATGGGGTACGCATTTTCTATATTGCTTCCACTTTTTCCCTACCAACTTCAACACCTTTGTTAGAAATCGCATGACCTAGTACTATATGGGATTGTACCTGATAACCTCCAGTTTTGGATGATTATCTTAGTCTTTTCTTTAGTTTTCCACACTCTTTCTAAATTAAAATTAGGTATAATCCCTAAATATTCCCTCGTATTGTAAATATACTATTAGACTAATTTTTCCCTTTTATATTTGCAGAAAAAGACACAAAAAAATCATAAAAGACTCAACCAACCTCAAGACCCCATGGGCTCACACGGTCCCAAGACCGCATGAAGCCAATCGGTCTCGAGACCGCATGGAGTCCCACGGTCCCAAGACCGCATGAAGCCAATCGGTCCCGAGACCGCATGGAGTCACACGGTCCCAAGACCGCATGAAGCCAATCGGTCCCGAGACCGCATGCAGTCACACGGTCCCAAGACCGCATGAAGCCAATCGGTCCCGAGACCGCATGGAGTCACACGGTCCCAAGACCGCATGAAGCCACACGGTCCCGAGACTGCATGGAGTCACACGGTCCCAAGACTGCATGAAGCCAATCGGTCCCGAGACCGCATGGAGTCACACGGTCCCAAGACTGCATGAAGCAAACCGGTCCCGAGACCGCATGGAGTCACACGGTCCCAAGACCGCATGAAGCAAACCGGTCCCCAAGACCGCATGAAGTCACACGGTCCCGAGACCGCATGAAGACAAACGGTCTTGAGGACCAAACGGTCTTGAGGACCAAACAGTCTTGAGGCCCAAATGGTCTTAAGGTCCAAATGGTCTTGAGACCCAAACGGTCTTGAGACCCAAACGGTCTTGAGATCCAAACGGTCTCCAAACCGTTTGGACTTCACTTAAGGCCTATAAATAAGACCCCAAGGATCCTTCAAAAGACGTCAAGTTTCAGACGTCCAGAGGCTTCCTCAATCACTCCAGAGCAAATTCGACTTCCATCCTCCGCCCAGGGGCTGCCGGTCTGAGACCCACAATCCATCTCGAAGTTGCTTTCTCTCTCTTCGCCAAAGGTGGGAAGAGGGAGATATCATCATCGCGCAACCTGTGAAGCTGGTGGATCGTCTCTCTCTCTCCAAGGGGTTGACTTTCCTCTCTCCTTTGTGGGGATGATGCTCTCTCTCTCTCTTTGTAACATCCCTGACCTGGGTTATGCTTTAACCCTAGGTGTTTTGATTAAGAAAGATGATTATATGCTTAATCTCATCTTGTGAAAAGTAATTAAGGCTCAAAAGGAACCTATGTTTCAATTTTGTTCATGTTTGAACAATGTTGAAGCAATGTTTGCTTATTTTGGACTAAAGTGCAAATTACCCTAGTTGAGGGTGTATCCTTATGAAACCCTAGTTGAGGGTGTATCCATGTGAAACCCTAGTTGAGGGTGTATCCATGTGAAACCCTAACTGAGGGTGTATCCATGTGAAACCCTAGTTGAGGGTGTATCCATGTGAAACCCTAATGGAGGGTGATTTCATGAGAAACCCTAATTGGGAATGATTAGCAAACCTTGAATATGGGAAACGTGATATGAAACTCTAATGAAGGGTGATGCTATATGTAATCCCTATTCTAAAGAAGGGAGATGGTATGTGAAACCCTAATCCCTAATGAAAGAATAGAATTCATACTTGAATATGATTCACGAGGGGAACTTCTGTAGCACGACTGTGGTAGCTTCACTTTGCACGACCGTGCAAGGTAGCACGGCCGTGGTGGCTTCCCTTCGCACGATCGTTCTTGGTTGCACGGCCGTGGTGCTCTATGCTTGATTTAGAGGTGATTTGAAAGTGACCTCATATGATTGTATACCTTGATATGATTATAAGTCCAATATAATTGGATGAAGGATACATAAGATATGTGATGAGAAACCCTAGTTGAGGGTGTATCATTGTGATTATTTATAAGCAACTTTATAATAAAGTCATGCCTTAAACTAAGATAAGTCCATATCATGTGAGATAGTTGTACAATTCTAATGTGTGGCCTTTGCATTATATGCTAAAGGTAAGAGATTAGTGATGGGATGTATTAAGAGGGAAATACCTTAATACATGATAAGATGGATAACTCAACAGAGTTTGAAATGATGAGAAAGTGATACATCAAGATATGATAGTTATCACATTCAACATTTCAGGGTTTATATGCCTTGATGTACTTCAAATCCAATATAATTGGGTAAGAAACATATGAAGTGTGTTATGAAACTATTACAATGAAATGTAATGAGTCGTTACACCTTGATGAGTGTTAATTAATGTACCTTGAGAATGGGGTTAAGCCCAAATGATGTGTATGATATAATCATACCATGATAAGGATGAGAAATGAACTCATACCTTGAATTGATGATCATTAATGCTATATGATGAAAGTAATGTTCTAGAATAATCAAATATGATATCCTTGAATGCTCCAGAGGTATGGAATAATGTATTAAGGGTTGGATAGATAATGAGATCATGAACTCTTTATTAATGAGAAATGGGGAACCCTAACCCTAATTTGGGTAAAGGGAATGAAAAGCCCTATTTGATAGTAAACCCTAATTCCTAGTAGAGGAATAATGGTGTTTCTATCACATCATATGATGTGATGAATATCTTGTATGACTGTTATCATGCCTAATAACCATACAGATATTATGAGATGATGTATATAGCTAGTGTGAGCTGTGACATTTATATAATAAATGTTGATTGGCATTATGTGCCTTAATGTTGTTGTTGCTTAGTAAAAGAAGCAATATGCATGGACTTTTATGAGTCACATGAGTAAGTTGTTACCCAGTGAGAGGTGACAAGATATTTCATGGCCTTGTAAGCCAGGTGTGATGCTTGTGTAACAAGTATCATGAATGCCTTGGTCAGATGACCTGAAGGTGATAGTTACCTGAAAAAGGTATAATAATGCTCAATGATGAGTTAAGGGTTTGAATACCCAGAACCATATGATTATGGTGATGAGAAAGTGAAGGGATGATAATTCCCAGTATTGAAATGAGGGACTGAGTTCCTAGGGTCTTTGAAAGACTGATAAATATCTGATAAAAGTAGTACATGTCTCTTTATAGCATTGTTGTAATAAGTTATGTTTGAGAACTTGGCTGATGCTAAAAGAATATGAGAATGTACTTAATAAATCAAGTGAAATCTATTCATGTAGTGCTCTGACCATAGATCCATCATCGTCAGGAATAGGTGATGGTGAAACGGGTGCCCGCGGAAAAACCCGGAGCACATATTTTGAATATGTGGGGGTAAATGGGCGAAAATATCCTTACGTCCTCTTGAAGAGATTGTTGGAAGGTAAACAAGAAACCTCTCAATCCTTAATGAATATGTCGGGATGGATGTATCATGAATCTCCCAATTATACTTAATGTCGGATCGAGGAGATAAACAAGAAATCTCTCGATTGGCGATGAGAGTGCAGTTGACACTGTAACTCTGTAGCGAAGGTGCCAGAATACCCTGGCTAGCTAGTTAGCAGAGACACGAGATGTCCTGCATGTGGTCTCGTACTGTCCGAGACAGATGAGGTCATAAGAATTCGGCTCTTTTGATGACCTATGTATGGTACCGAGGCGATTTCATAATGGTCGGTTGGAGTATGAGCGGTATATCTCATCTCCTCAGAGAATAAGTGTGTTTGTAAAATGTAATCAGCTGTATAGCATGTTTGCTTAAGGATTGAATACGGAGATTCATTGGCTGATGTTGCATTTCTTTGTGCATTCCTTAGTAGATAAATGTTAATTATGTTTCTTTATATTCTCTGCAAAGTAGACAGATGAATTACTTATCTACCATGGGTAGATGCAATGACCTCCTTGAGAATGGAGATTATCTTATTCTGTTCTATGATGAATAATTCTGCCTGATAATGTAAAAGTAACCCCTACTCAGTTTTAATTTGATAAACTGCAATAACAATGTTTTTGGCGGAGAGTTATATCTCTCGCTAGGGCAATTTTCAATTGTCTCACCCCCGTGGGAAACATTTTTAGGTATGCATGGAAGGCAGAGTAGAAACCCTAGAACAGGGAAAGAGCAGCAGCAACAACAGGGACATCAATAAGATCTCAGGTGGAAATATTGTCTGTCTAGTCATATAGATAGTAGTCTTATGTGTCTTCTCTGTACTCTCAGGTCCTCGGAGTTTTAAATGTATCAATCTGAGTTTTGGCTTAGTGCCTCGAAGTTTTTAATACTACCTGTGTATATTTGTTAACAGGGCAGTCAATGTTGTAATCCTTGAAAAGGAATGGTACAGGTTGTGTACTTGTGAACTAGGATGAATTTGGAATACTTTGGTTCATGGTTAAAGAGTTTTCCTATGAATGGATCTCTTTGCAAAAAAGTTTTAAATTTTCAGTGATTTTCAGTAATCCGCTGCAGATAATTCGCTTCCGCATTAGTTAATCCTGTTTTTGCGAGACGGTCATTTCACTCTTCTTGCCTCCTTGTTTGTCTTAGTTACGAGTGAGTAGTCTCTCTCACTGGGGTGCGGGGAGTAGCCCCGCTACCCATGTTTTCATATCATGTAAATGTAATCCATTATTTGTAATATAGAGTTTTTATCTTTTCAGTTCAACATCAAACGTTTAACGAATGCTTGTTGCTTGATCATCAACTTGTGTTATCTTTTATCTTTTAGTATGAATTGTCTACGTTTGTACTATTAGATTTGAAACTCATTTGTATGTTGGTTCTTGGTGCATGTATCCACCATGCATCTGTTTCAGTATCTAGAAGTGTCTTTCAAGAAGTGGAGTTTACTCACTCCCATCGTTGTACTTTCATGCCATGAAATGGAATCAGTTGACGTGTGAAAGTACAACCTTTATGAGTCAAGGAACACACTTTGCGAAGGGAATGATGCAAAGTAGTTGACCATTCATTCAGGGATGGCTGACTTTGCAACATTTCCTCACTTCTCGTAGTTAGTTCTCCGAAAGGAAACTAAGTCTACAAAGATACTAACTGACTAAACTCTTGTTGCAGGTTATGTTTTACTTTGCATGTCTTGATCCATGAGTAGTGGCGGTGAAAAACCGATCACACCCTAGTGACTTTTATCATAGTTTAACCTCTTTAAATTTACTTGCTTTCTTTACTTTACATGTTCTTAGTTTAAAACAACAAAACCAAACTTTTGATTTAACTGCCTACTATTAAGAGACTAAGTGAAGTTATAACGTTTTCCATCTTGTTGCTTGCAACAAGACCGTTGTCCTGAAGATTCGACCCTTAACTGTACTACGATAAGACTTCCACATATCTTGGTATACGTGGGTGGAGTTCTCTATCTAGTATAAGCAAGGCTAAACCTAAAGACTTACCATCTTTAGGATTTTTAGTTGGTGCACGCAATTCCACGTAAGTGGAAGCTCCATCAAAAAATTGGTGCCATTTTAATTTCATTTAGTATCTTGCTAGTTGGTTAGGGTTTTACACTTTCTTTTAATGATTAGTCTATATCTTTCTAAAACCATTATATCTCTACCATTATCTAAAAGGTGTTTTCTTTTCTCTACTCAGGTAGAAAACGTGTATGCGATCATTGCATAACCACGGATTCTCCCCTGATCCGGAGTTTGACTCTAAGGTAGAGAGAAGCTTCCATTGCCGCATCAGACTCAATCGCCAAAGAGCCAGGCAAATGGCTGAAGATCAACGCCAGGATGCATTGGTGATGGAGAGGGTCAACGCCGCTCAAAGAGCACAACTCATCGCTAATACTCGTGCTCAGATTCAAGCGGAGATTCGTGAGGAAGAACAGGCCCGCATCAGAGCTGAAAATGAGGCAGCAAACCAAGCGCTCAGTTGGAACTAAGGAACAAGCAGTTGAGGGATTATGTTGTCCCTAAGAACTATGAAGACAACCATCCAGTCCGACCTCCAATCATCATTATTCCAAACTTTGAGATCCGAACCCAGTGGATTCAGATCATGCAGGGCATCTCATTCTTTGGAGGTTCTGGAGATGACTGCTTGGATCATCTGAAGAGGTTTAAGGCACTGTGCCGACTGGTCCCGCAAGCTGGAGTTGCCTTTGATGCAATAATGCTTCATTTGTTTCACTTCACTCTGTCTGGGAGAGCTCTGATCTGGTATAACTCACTTGACAGGGAGCCAATAATTACCACCTGGGCTCCCCTGGAAAAAAAAATTCTTGGAGAAGTTCTTCCCCCTTCACTAACTTACGAGATCAGGGGGCAGATTAATCACTTCTCTCAGCTTCCGGGAGAATCCCTTACTGAAGCATGGGAAAGGTTCAAAGAGCTTCTGCGAAAGTGCCCTCATCATGGAATCTCCCAGAACCAATTGATAGAAACTTTCTATAGGGGAGTGAGTGATGATATCAAACAATTTTTGGATTCCTCATTTGGAGGAAACTTTATGAGAAAGAATTATGAGGATGCATGGAAAATAGTCACACTCGGAGCTGAGAATCAGTCCAACTGGGGACGATCAGTTGGCAAAGGAGTCCTCAAGGTCTATAAAGTCGAAGAATCAATAGAGATGAAGGCTATTGCTGAAGCCTTAAAAACCATAGTTCATAAGAAACAAGCTCTCGAAACTTCTCTTGGAGAGTTTGACAAGAAGAAAAATCCTCTGGTTCAACAAGTCAAGGATGCCACAAGAACCTGTGAAGCCTATCATGCATCTGATCATCCAACCCTTTCATGCGGTATGCTTTATAATGTGATGATGGATCTGCATCCACCACCACAACAGTATGAACCAATCACTGACTAGTCTGAAGAGCAATTGCCAGAACAAGTCAATTCGATTCATTCCATTCCTAGACAAGTTTATTATAACCCTAATCAGCCAAGGAACCATCTAGGATTCCAATACAGGAACCCTACTGGGACCGCAAATCCGCAACACCAGACGCAGGGAGGATCCTCCAGTAGGTTACCACCTGGATTCCCAAGCAACTTCAATCAAAACCAAGGGAATCCCAGGAATAACTTCCCGAGAGCTAACTACCCCAGGAACCAATCTGCCTACTATCAGTATACTCATCCTCCTCTACACCCACAGCTGCACCCTCAGTTGCAGCAACCTCATCTAGCACTGCCTCCGCAACAACCTCAACAAGGACAACAACAAATTCCTCAGAAAAATACTCCTTCTCAGCCGAAAGATGAAATGACTTTGATAAGGCAGATGTTGCAATCCCAACAGACTATGCTCACTAATCAACAAGCACAGCAAAAGGAAGTAGAAGCTCAACTTGCCCAGATTGCTGCACAAGTGAAGCCTCCAGCAGGCACATTTGTAGGGCAGCCCGAATCGAATCCTAGACATGGACAGAACAGGCCGGAACAGTTGAATGTTGTTACTACGAGATCGGGACGCACCCTTCATGAAACTACAAGGATTACTCTTGATAATGATGATACACCTGCCTTTATGATGAATGAGAGCCCGCAGCAAGGAACAGAGAAGCCCACAGAGGGTGCAAAGAGCAAAGATAAAGAACAAGTGTCCACAAAGCCAGAAATCTTGCAGTATAAACCAAGGATCCCATATCCGGGTAGACTGCGAGAAACGAAAATGGATACCAGGTTCCAAAAATTCAAGGAGGCGGTGAAGAAACTTTACATCAATCTCCCACTCCTTGATGCTCTCTCCGAGGTACCGGCTTGGGCAAAATACCTCAAAACTCTGTTATCAAGGAAGTACATCACCGAGGAACAGGAAACTGTCAAACTTTCCCAAACCACCTCTGATATCATCCTCAATAAAATGCCAAAGAAGAAGAAGGACCCAGGTTCCTTCGGCATTCAATGATGCATTGGAAACGCATCTACCAAAAAGGGACTAGCTGACCTAGGGGCCAGCATATCCATTATGCCCTATTCTATGTGCAAACGATTAGGTTTCATCGAATTACTGCCTACAGTAATGACAATTCAGTTAGCCGACTCCACCATCACCGCACCTCTGGGGATCATTGAAGATATTCCAGTAAGAATAAGCAAGGATTCCTATGTACCGTGCGACTTCATCATCATGGATATCAAAGAAGATCTGAGATACCTGATAATTTTCGGAAGACCTTTCCTCGCTACTACCAGGGCGCTTATCGATGTTGAATCAGGTACCATCATTCTAAGACTCAGAAAAGAAGCAATTCAATTCCAAGTTCTTAACAGCATGAAAGGCCCTAACATTCAAGAGGAGGTCTTTCTTCTAGATGCAATACAGCAAATGTCTCAATTAGAAATATCTGAGCCATCAGACGAATTAGAGAATGTTCTAACCAACCCAGATGTCGAATTCTCTACGAATGAATTGGTTCAATAGTGTCTGCAACACTTAGAGAAGGTTGAAGAAGAACCGACGGCCACTTTTGAAGAACTCAAAGCTGTCACCATTATAGAAGCAACTAAGCCACCTAAGGCTCCTGAAATGAAGACCCTGTCCATGGGACTCAAACATGTCTTCTTGGACGAGGAAAAATTATGCCCAGTTATCATCAGCTCTACCCTAATAGAAGACCAAGAAGAAAGGCTTCTGGATGAGCTGAAGAAACACAGAAAGATCATTGGATATAAGATAACTGACCTGATGGGCATAAATCCAGCCCTATGCATGCACAGACTTCGAATGGTCGAAGAATTTAAGCCATCTCGCGAACATCAGAGGAAGCTGAACCCTAATCTCAAAGAGGTGGTTCTCCTGGAGGTCCTCAAATTACTTAAAGCAGGCATAATCTACCCTATCTCTGACTCCCAATGGGTCAGCCACGTCCAAGTAGTTCCTAAAAAGGGAGGCACTACTATCGTGCTTAACGACAAAAATGAGTTAGTACCCACTAGGACGGTGACAGGGTGGAGGATGTGTATCGACTATAGAAAACTGAACAAATCCACGCGGAAATATCACTTCCCTCTGCCTTTTCTCGATGAAGTCCTAGAGCGTTTAGCTCATCAGAAATATTTTTGCTATCTTGATGGTTATTCCGGGTTCTACCAAATACCCATACACCCGGAAGACCAAGAGAAAACTACCTTCACCTGCCCTTTTGAAACATATGCTTTTAGAAGAATGCCATTCGGGTTGTGTAACGCACCCGCTACATTCCAAAGATGTATGTCTGCCATTTTCACAGGATTAACAGAATCCATAATGGAAGTGGTCATGGATGATTTCTCAGTTTATGAAGATTCTTTCGATAATTGTCTAATCAACCTTGGGCAAGTTTTACAACGTTGTAAGGAAACGAACCTTATACTGAATTGGGAAAAATGCCATTTCATGGTAACTAAAGGTGTCATCCTCGGGCACAGAGTAAGTGACAGAGGAATCGAGGTTGATAAAGCAAAAATTGATGTTATCTCGAAGTTGTCGCCACCAAAAGATATCAGAGGAGTACGGGCTTTCTTGGGTCATGCGGGGTTCTACAGAAGATTTATTAAGGATTTTTCAAAAATAGCAAAACCCATGACCCAACTCCTGAATAAAGATACTGAGTTCATCTTTAACCAAGAATGCATGCAAAGTTTCTCCACTCTCAAAAATGCTTTAATTTCTGCACCTATTATGAGAGCCCCGGATTGGTCGCAACCATTTGAAATCATGTGCGATGCAAGCGATTATGCTATAGGGGCTGTATTAGGACAATGGATCGACAAGAAACCTTACGTAATTTACAACGCATCTAAAACGCTAGATGAAGCACAGAAGAACTATACTACTACAGAGAATGAGTTCTTGGCTGTCATCTACGCGTTTGAGAAATTCCACTCCTATTTGATTGGATCCAAGGTCATCCTTTATACCGACCACTCTGCCATTTGGTACCTTATTCAGAAGCAAGATGCTAAACGCAGACTTATCCGCTAGGTGTTGATGCTTCAGGAGTTCGATTTGGAAATTAAAGATAAAAGTGGAGTGGAAAATGTTGTAGCCGACCATCTCAGTCGTATTGAAGTGGAAGACGAAGATAAAATCCCTATCCGAGACTCTCTTCCAGACGACCAACTAATGAAGGCCACCCATGGATTCCCTTGGTATGCGTATATTGTCAATTATCTAGCTACAGGGATCATTCACCCCTCCGCTTCCTACCATGACAAAAGGAAATTTCTCCATGATATAAAGCAATATTATTGGGATGAACCTTACCTGTTTCACCTATGTGTTGACGGACTTTTCTGTCGCTGCTTGCCGGAAGAAGAGATTACCCCCGTCCTAGAACATTGCCATTCAGGACCCACGGGGGGCACATGAGTGCAAAGAAAACTGCTATAAAAGTTTTACAATCAAGCTTCTTCTGGCCAACCATAGCAAAGGACTCCTATGATTTTGTGAAATCTTGCAACAAATGTCAATTTTCTGGCAACATATCCAAAAGGGACGAAATGCCCCTCACAATGTGGCAAGAAATTGAACTCTTTGACGTGTGGGGGGTAGACTGTATGGGCCCCTTCCCTTCTTCCTATGGTTTTTCTTACATCCTGGTTACGGTGGACTATGTCTCAAATGGGTCGAAGCTATACCCACTGTGTCCAGCGATTCCAAACCAGTTATTAAATTGTTCAAAGATTTCATTTTCCCCAGATTTGGAGTCCCCAAAATTGTCATATCAGATGGCGGGACCCATTTCCTGGAACGAAGTTTTGAAGCCCTGTTGAAAAAGTACGGAGTCAACCAGAAAGTAGCAACGCCTTACCATCCACAGACCAGTGGTCAGGTTGAGGTATCAAATAGACAACTAAAGGCGATTCTAGAAAAAAAAAAGTCAACAGAAACCGCACTGACTGGTCCACCAAACTTCTCGATGCCCTTTGGGCATACCGAACTGCTTATAAAACACCAATCGGGACAAACCCATTCTGTTTGGTATACGGGAAGTCATGTCATCTTCCAGTGGAGCTGGAACACAAAGCTTGGTGGGCCATCAAACAGCTAAATTTCAATCTTAAAAGTGCCGGAGAAAATAGACAACTCCAGCTATAGGAGCTAGAGGAGCTCCGAATGACCGCCTATCAGAGTGCCAGGATTTATAAGGAGCAAACCAAAATGTGGCACGATGGTCATCTTAAGAGGAAAGACATCACCGTCGGCGACAAAGTACTCCTTTTCAACTCCAAGCTCAAGTTGTTCCCCAGAAAGCTTCGAACAAAATGGTCTGGGCCCTTCACCATAAAGCATAAATACCCAACTGGAGCTGTCATAATTGTCGACAACAACGGAGGCGAAAGGACGGTCAACGGTCATCATTTAAAGAAATACTACACTCCAGCAGATAAAATGCCAAGACAGACCATTGAAATCAAAGACGCCATGCCATCAGCATAACAACATCAAAGCTTCGTCGGGCCAGCGACGTAAAACCCAGGCGCTACTTGGGAGGCAACCCAAGATTTCAGCTTCTTCCTTTATTTTCTGTTCTTTTAATTACCTTAGGTTTATCTTATGAAAATATATAAAAAAATTCACATAACCAAAACAAACATAAAAATAAAAAAATGAAAATATAAAAAAAAATTCACATAACCAAAACAAACATAAAAATATAAAAATCCTTTCGACCTTTACCCTTCCAAACGGTCCTAAAACCGTTTGGAGCCAAACGGTCCTGAAACCGTTTGGAACCAAACGGTCCTGAAACCGTTTGGAGCCAAACGGTCCTCAAACCGTTTGACCTAGGGTCGACCTTGTTTCCTATAAATATAAACCCTACACCCTCGTTCTTCTCTCTTCTACTCTTGAGCTTTCTCATACTTTTGCACAAGTGTTGTTCCATTGCTTCCGTCTCTTGCCTCCGTAGACCTAGTTTCCGTGCTTCTTCATGGCGACCTCACCTCAGTGCCACCGCTCTCCGCTTCTCTGTCGTCATCTCCACCAACAGCCACAAGGTAGTCTGGCTACCATCGCCGATGCCTGCATGTGCCACCGCGGCAATCTGTCCGACCTTTCCGCTTCTGCAACCATCTTTACCTCCATTAACATCTTCGGCGCTGCCTTCATCTTTATCACCGCCGGCTCCACCGCGATCATCTTTACCATCACCTTTATCACCGTCAGCTCCACCTTTTCCATCGTCGGCTCCGCCTCTATCACCACCATCCACCTTTCCAACATCCACCACTCTTCCTTTTTTCACCACATCTACGCAACCACCTGCATCCTCTTCTTCACCCCTTTTCCCTTCGGGCTCTCCGTTCTCCACTCCTACGCCAGACTTTACCACTTTCCCCTCCACCTCCACAGTCTCTACCCCATCACTATCACTCCCACCACTTTCACCAGAGATACCACCACCTTTCACATCCACCACCACCCCGACACCACTGGTGACCCCATCCATAGTCACCACACAGTTCGTGGCACCATTAGTGTCTCTTCCGCAAGGCACTACCACCCTCCCACACAGACCCCAGCCATCCCACCCTTCCGCCTCTGGGGTCCCCTTTTCCAATATCGGTGAGGAATTCGGACGTCAATTCGACGTCATCCGAAACCTCCTCACCGATCCTTCTAACATTTTACATTCTATTTTTTCTTGTGTGCATGGATTATCCAAATAGGTGGCCACGATCGACGAACATAACCGCTCCTTGCCCAACATCCTCCAAGGTTTTCAGCAACGACAAGATGAGGTGGCTAAGCAAGTTGATCACATCAACAGCCACTACAACAACTTGCCCGAGCTAGTCCTTGGAGCGAAGCGCCAGCAAGAAGCAATGGCTAAGCAAGTCGATGAGATCTCTACGCAGACTCAACCTCTGCCTGAGACTCTCCACGAGCTCAAGAAGCAACAAGCAGCTCTTAGCACGTGCTTGGACACCATCAGCAGCACCCTCACACAACTAAACAATCGCCAAGAGGAGTCAACAAATAATGAAATCCAGCAACTACGTGCTCAAGTAACAGATCTTACAACACGACTCCTCTCCGCCGAGGGCCGATATAACGAACTCAAGGAAACACACGACACACTGCTCGAAACACATGAGCATGTGCAAGTGGCATTCGATGAGTTACAAGCAACCCATCGGCGGTGCAAAAAGAAAGCAAATAAGAAGCCAGCAGAAAAGGCAGCGGCTGATAAAGATGGCGATAACGACGACGAAGAAGACTCCGACTCTTCTGCTGATTCGAACAACGATACCACCTCCTCAGGTGATAAATATGATGATGGAGAGGACCCAGGCCAAGTAGCAGAACCTTCTCAGAAAGGTTTCGACAAAGGTCACCAAGAAGGTGAACATCACCCCAAGTCCCCCCACAACAATAATGTAAACATGTCATATGGGGACCAATTCCTTGATTATTCTGCTCTGGGATCCATTGGGGAGTTTGCCAAAGACGTGACTTTCATTGAGTTCCACCAATGTATATTAGGAACCAGCGCAAGCCCACCAGCAACAACCGCTCCACCTTTATCCGCACTTGACAAATCAGTGCCTTTTCCCCAAGACCAGGACAAGTCAGAATGAGTGAGTTTAGATATTGATGAAGAACTCGATTCTGCTTCTGACTCGGATGACGATCCGCAAGACTAAACAATAGTCCTAGAACAAACCTCCTCACCCCCCACAGGAGCTCCCCTCGCCACCACCTCTACCGCATAAGATGCGTGACCTAGATATTGCGGCCATCTCCACATTAGATGCTTAGGACATTTTTATACTGAACACTATTGTCGACGATGTAAAAGTGGGGGAAGACATCATCTACCATAACACCAAAACTAAGCGCAAGTTGACACGAGAAGACTTTCGCAACATCCTGCGACCACGGTCCACGATGCCAATGGCAATCTTCTGTGTCCTTCTCGCCAACTGTATATAAGTGTACAAAAGTTCTAAGAGGCAGCAGCCAGTTGTTAACGCCTCACCTGCTCTGTCTATCGGCCTTTTATACAAAGACATACGAGCAAAGTCAATCGAGCGGCTGCGTTCTGGTTTAGCACGACGGGCACGTTATCTTACCGTGCCTTTTCAAGTTTTGGATCACTGGTTATTTATGATTGTAGACACCGAGGCTCGGGATGCCAAGGTTTATAATTTTTGCGGCACTGAGCTACCTGTCGGTACAATAAATTTTGTTGGTGAAGTAGCAGGAGAAGCGAGATGTATACCCTTCCGGCTGCTTAAGTTAATTTGGGCTGCACGCCCATCCCTCCGCCAAGACTGGAGCCAACCCTGGTTCCAAATAATTAACCCACATGTTCAAGCTGCTGAGGGATCTGGTGAATGTGCTTTTTGCACCATCCGTCACATCCAAGAACTGAACCAAGAAATCCCTTTTGCTGATCTAGTCGCTGAAGATTTTCACTCTTTGCGAGGGCGTTACGCCGTGGAGATCATTTGTGATAGACGGTTCTTCAAGGACCCAACAATGGCACCAGATGACGTCCCTCGTTACCTTTTTTCAGCAATACAACGTCCACAGAGGCGACCATTCTGACAAACTTTGAAAGAGTTAGAGAAATCCCAGGAGCCAGCCACAGCTCCTGAGCAAAGAAAAAGTGACATAGATCTTTTGTCTGCCATAAAGCCAACTTTCCCGGACTTTGACCTCAGTGCTTGCAACGGTCTCTCCGACATTGAACTACACCTCATCATGTCAAGGCTTTCAGTCGAGAAGGATGAACTCGTATTCATGTCTGGTAACATTCTAATAATGGCAGACACACTTCGAGAGACTGTATAGTTTAAAGGATCTCTCTCTGTAAGATTAATGGCCGCTTATCAATTTCTCCTCTGCCAAAATAACCCCACAACATATATGGCGTCCCCATACATGAAAGATGATCTTTTAAAGCTAAAGAACTTCGGAACAACTGAAGCGCTGATCTCCTTTCTATAACACACAACGCTGAAGTTCATCATGCTACCCTTCCTTTATCATGAGCACTGTATGCTCCTGGAAACAAACCTACCAGAAGGAACAACTACAATCCATACCAGTTCCGACAGCCAGTACAATCCACGGTAGAAGAATTATGTTGTGACACCAAAGATGCCCACAGAGGTAGTGGCGAAGGAATGTGCTGACAAATTAATCGCCTTTTTAAGTCAGCATACAAGGGCTTATGGCAAAGAACATTTTCATCGCCCTTCCTTCAGCCACAAATGCCCACAACAAATCTGGGAATCAAATTACTGCGGCTTCCACATCCTCTACTGGATGTACACCATCATGGTCCTCCAATGACCAGTAGAGGATATGACTGACGTGGATTATCACGCTCTACGCGGACAATTTGCAGCTAATCTACTAGAAACACCAGGGGCAAACTCTAGCTTAACTTAGCCTGCAGCCCTTGTCATTGTACTTCTCAACCTATCACTTTGACACTCTGAGGACAGAGTGAGTGATAAGTTAGGGGGGTACATTAGACAAGGGAGAGGTATCATTTCTAACCCCTCTTTTTCCATCTTCTCCTTCCTTTTTATCTGTACATATTTTATTATTTTCCTTTACACATTCTTTTTAATTTAATTCTTTTGGAATAAAGTCACCCTCAGCTAACTTTAGAATCATGTTAGCCCTCAAAAGTAAATAGCACTTAGACATATAATGGCAACTTAATAATGTCTCTCCACTATCGATTTTCATGCTTTTGTTTCACTTCTATATCTGACTCTCCACAGGTCAATATCAAGGAAGAAATAAGCCAAGCTCTCAAGGATGAGAGGGGCATCATGCGACTTCCAAATCAAGAAGTCTTGCAAGAGGACCACAAAAAGAAACCAAATAAGTGCATGTTGAAAAACTCTAAGAACAGCTTTCCTCTCTTCAAATAAAAGAGGCTTGGCCGCCCAAAACAATTTCCCAAAAAAACCCAAAACCCAAGTCTGCGAGTCTTCAAATAAAAGCAAGAGAGTTGAATAAAATTATGAGAGTTGTGCCACAAATAAGGATCTATATAAAGAACTGATGAAGGTATCACCCGGCCGGTACATTCAGCTGCCCTCACGAAGGCAGATGTGCCGTGCCCGGTAGTGAAACCCTAAGGTAACTAAATATATGAAAGGCTTATAAAGGACTCACACGGCTGGTACATTCAGCTGCCCTCACAAAGGCAGATGTGTCATGCCCAGTAGTGAGATTCAAAAAGCATAGACAACCCCTCCCCCACTTGAAGGGGGAGTTACACTTCAAGCCTTTAGCCAACCCTCATACACACTCTAGCTTCCAGTAGGTTCTTCAGAGAGGTATAAAGCTGATTAGAGTCAACAACATGCACAGAATAAAAGTGGTCCCGATGCAAGCTACGAGATAAGGAAAGGAACCTGAGACCCAAGCAACTCTCAAAACCTGAAAGAGTCAAGGCAAGCAATAAGACCTGATATGACCTTAGGAGAACTCAGATTAAGAATTGAAGCAAGAGTATGGAAATCCTAACTAAATAAAATCACCTCGCCATTACATGCCTCAGCTCTATCTAACTTGAGGACAAGCTAGACTCTAAGTTAGGGGGGTGATAACCTCCAGTTTTGGATGATTATCTTAGTCTAATCTTTAGTTTTCCACACTCTTTCTAAATTAAAATTAGGTATAATCCCTAAATATTCCCTCTTGTTGTAAATATACTATTAGACTAACTTTTCCCTTTTATATTTGTAGAAAAAGACACAAAAAAATCATAAAAGACTCAAACAGCCTCAAGACCGCATGGGCTCACACGGTCCCAAGACCGCATGAAGCCAATCGGTCTCGACACCACATGGAGTCACACAGTCCCAAGACCGCATGAAGCCAATCAGTCTCGAGACCGCATGGAGTCACACGATCCCAAGACCGCATGAAACCAATCGGTCCTGAGACTGCATGGAGTCACACGGTCCCAAGACCGCATGATGCCAATCGGTCCCGAGACCCCATGGAGTCACACGGTCCCAAGACCTCATGAAGCCACACGGTCCCGAAACCGCATGGAGTCACACGGTCCTAAGACCGCATGAAGCCAACCGGTCCCGAGACCGCATGGAGTCACATGGTCCCAAGACCGCATGAAGCCAATCGGTCCCGAGACCGCATGGAGTCACACGGTCCCAAGACCGCATGAAGCCAACCGGTCCCGAGACCGCATGGAGTCACATGGTCCCGAGACCGCATGAAGCCAAACGGTCTTGAGGACCAAACGGTCTTGAGGCCCAAATGGTCTTCAGGTTCAAACGGTCTTGAGACCCAAACGGTCTTGAGATCCAAACGGTCTCCAAATCGTTTGGACTTCACTTAAGGCCTATAAATAAGACCCCAAGGGTCCTTCAAAAGACATCAAGTTTCAGACGTCCAGAGGCTGCCTCAATCACTCCAAAGCAAATCCGACTTCCATCCTCCACCCAGGGGCTGCCGGTCTGAGACCCACACTCCATGTCAAAGCTGCTTTCTCTCTCTCCGCCAAAGAAGGTGGGAAGAGGGAGATCTCATCATCGCGCAACCTGTGAAGCTGGTGGATCATCTCTCTCTCCAAGGGGTTGACTTTCCTCTCTCCTTTGTGGGGATGATTCTCTCTCTCTCTTCTTGCCTCCTTCTTTGTCCCAGTTATGAGTGAGTCGTCTCTCTCACTGGGGTGCGGGGAGTAGCCCCACTACCCATGTTTTCATATCATGTAAATGTAATCCATAATTTGTAATATAGAGTTTTTATCTTTTCAGTTCAACATCAAACGTTTAACGAATGCTTGTTGCTTGATCATCAACTTGTGTTATCTTTTATCTTTTAGTATGAATTGTCTACGTTTGTACTATTAGATTTGAAACTCGTTTGTATGTTGGTTCTTGGTGCATGTATCCACCATGCATCTGTTTCGGTATCTAGAAGTGTCTTTCAAGAAGTGGAGTATGCTCACTCCCATCGTTGTACTTTCATGCTATGAAATGGAATCAGTTGACGTGTGAAAGTACAACCTTGATGAGTTGAGGAAAGTAGTTGACCATTCGTTCGGGGATGGCTGACTTTACAACATTCCCGCACTTCTCGTAGTTAGTTCTCCGAAAGGAAACTAAGTCTACAAAGATACTAACTGACTAAACTCTTGTTGCAGGTTATGTTTTACTTTGCATGTCTTGAACCATGAGTAGTGGCGGTGAAAAACCGATCACACCCTAGTAACTTTTATCATAGTTTAACCTATTTAAATTTACTTGCTTTCTTTACTTTACATGTTCTTATTTTAAAACAACAAAACCAAACTTTCGATTTAAGTGCCTACTATTAAGAGACTAAGTGAAGTTATAACGTTTTCCATCTTGTTGCTTGCAACAAGACCGTTGTCCTGAGGATTCGACCCTTAACTATACTACGATAAGACTTCCACATATCTTGGCATACGTGGGTGGAGTTCTCTATCTAGTATAAGCAAGGCTAAACCTAAAGACTTACTATCTTTATGATTTTTAGTTGGTGCACGCAATTCCACGTAAGTGGAAGCTCCATCAGTACCATGAAATGACTCTTATCCCAGTATAACACTAGGTTAACCTTCTTACAACACTCAAGGACTTTAGATAAATTAGATAAACAATTATTAAAAGGGTTCCCACAGATGCTGAAATCATCCATAAAAACTTCCATCAATCGTTCAATGAAATTGGAGAAGATAGCCAGCATACAATGTTGAAAAGTCAATGGTGCATTGCAAAGAGTAAATGACATGCGTCTATAGGTGTATGTTCCATAGGTGCATGTGAAAGTCGTATTTTCCTAATCTATGGGATAAATTGATATTTGAAAGAATTCAGAATAACAGTCAAAATGAAAGAAATAAGAATAAATCTCTAATATCTCAAGTATTAAATAAATCAATAGCAATGGGAATGGTCTTTATGGGTTTCTTTGTTCAACCACCTATAGTCTATATACATGCACCATCTTATGGCTACATGGGTTTGAATCAATTCATCATTATACCCTTTAATAATAGTTGCACACCCCCTTTTTGGGTACTACATGAATATTACTCACTCGGGGGCTGACACTTATAGGGTAAATGATCCTCGCATCTTTCAACTTGAAAATCTCATTTTTAACAACCTCAAGCATAGTTTGATTTAAACAGAGGTTCTACACAAGGCTTGGCATCTTCCTCTAAATTAATTATATGCATTCAAATGGAGGGGTTGGTTCCTTTTAAATCATCGATTGAATAATTCATTACTTCTTTATGCAAACACAATTCATTTAACAATTTGATTTCTTGTTCATTAGTTAAATCATCATTTATGATTATAGGAGGTGTAGAATCATGGTCAAGAAAAGCATACCTTGCCCCATTGGAAGTAGTTTAAGTTCTCCCTTTATGGACTTGCAAGAGTCATGTTTTAATGATGGAATGTCTTCATGAGACAGATGGGACTAGAACTGGAATCAACGTGTAGATTTTTTGTAGACATGGTTGTGTTCAATTCACTTTCCTCACAATAGTCAACAACAAAATTAGAAAAATCTTCATCTTCCTCTAGAAACTTGTCAATACACTCAACCAGGTAGATATTCCCCATCTTGTTTGGAGCTTTTATTGCATCTAGGATAGATAATTCCATTATTTTCCCTCCTACTGTAGAGTGATCTTGCCTTCTCATACATAAACTATGCAATCAACTCTGCGGAGGAAGGGTCTTCCAAAAAGGATAGGATAGGATGGAACTCCATTCATATCTAACACAACAAAATCACAAGGGATAAAGAACTTGCCCACTTGAACAAGTACATCTTCAACAATCCTCTCAGATACTTGATGGTGTGGTTTGCCAATTAAATGGCCATCTTGGTTGGCTTCAAGTCTCCAATGTCAAGATACTTCCACAATGTAAATAGAATAAGGCCTATGTTGGACCCAAAGTCAACTAAACCTTTATCAAATGTTTTATCACCAATTTTGCATGGAAGTGTGATGGCACCTTGATTGTCATGTTTCTCCGATAGTCTATTTTGAATGATGGAACTCGTCCTTTCAGATAGCATAATGGTTTCCACTTGATCAATCCACCTCCTCTTTATTAGGAGGTCTTTTAGGAATGGTGCTCGGGTAGACATTTCATTAATAACTTATGCTAAAGGAAGGTTAACATACAATTTGTTTAGAATGTCCACAAATCGGTGAAATTTTCCATCCTCTTTGTTGAGAGAATGAATTCTGCTAAAGGAAGGTTAAGATATAGTTTGTTGACAATGTCCATAAACTTGTGAAATTTTCCATCCTCTTTCTTGCGTTCAAACCTTTGAGGAAAGGGGGCAGTAGTCTCGTAAGATGGCTTCTCTTCTTCCTTTGCTTTTCCTCAACATCATCTTATTTATCATGTTCAACTTTCTCCTCATATACCAGTGAGGGTCGTTAACTAATGTTTCCACTCCTTAAAGAAATGGACTTGCACTCACGTGGATTCATCTAAGGTTGGCTTGGCAGTGAATTGGAGGAGGCTCTTTGATTTGATAGATCTTCCTGGGCAATTTGATTTTCTAGCATCTTTGCATGAGTATCAATGTCATCTACTTCAGAAGAAAGTTGAGTGATAACATCTTTAAGGAGTAACCCATGTGCATTGAATTTGTCATTTTTCTAGATTTACATTGACACAAAAGTTTCAAGCATGCTTTTCAAAGTTGAGTTAGGTTGAGGTTGATTCTAGTTTCATTTGTTGTTGAATCCCAGAGGCTTGTTATTGTTCATGGTCTGGCAGTTTCCCACTTGTTGTTGCTGATTTTGGCCTTGATTCTGCTGATGTTGATTTGATGATTGTTGGTTCTGAGAATTGTTGCTCTTGTAGGAAAATTTGGGTGATAACTTCATCCTTGATTATAGGTGTTGGAGTAAGGGTTGTAGAGTTGCTTTTTGGGAAAGTTACCTACTACATTAGCTTGCTATGACGCCTCTCCTACATTCATTTGAGGGGAAAAATAAGAAGAAGAGTCATGCCCGGGGGTTCCACATGCATCACACACTTCCTCACCTACTTGGATAGAGTGTCTACTCAGCTTTTCAAACTTTTGTGACAAAGCATCAAGTTTGTCTGCTATAAGATCAACTATGTTAACGGTGTGCTTCCCACCTGACTTCTCAGTAGTGCCACTTGATGAGAAGGGTTCGTTGGGTCTTTCTCAGCTCCACTGGAAATGATTGAGCGCCATAACTTCTATGTGTCACATGCCTCTCTATAGGTTTTTTTCATAAGTTCTCTGATTGCGGCGACATCCATAGTCATGGGTGTTATAGAATAACCCGTTGTAGAAGGTTTGTAGCATCATTTAGTTGGTCAAACCATGGTGAGGACGAAGGTGTTGCATATCTTGAAATCTATGTCATGTATCATAAAGTGTTTCACCTTACCATTGCTTGAAATTGGTGAGTTGGTTCCTCAATTGAGCAATCTTGCTAGGAGGAATGTACTTAGTAAGAAAAGCATTCAAAAGTTCAACCTAACTTTTGATGGATCACTTGGGCAAAGAGTAGAGCCATGCCTTGGGTTGTTCTCATAGAGTAAATGGGAATGAAGTTGGTGTACTCATTCCGCTAGGGCACCATTAATCTTGAAGGTGTTCATGTACTACAAAAACTAAGCTATGTGAAGATTTGAATCTTCCATAGGAGCCTCCAAATCAATTTTTTTGGATCATCTGCATAATGATGAGGTTGATAAAGAAGTAGTTAGCCTCAATAGATGTATGATCAATGTCTTCAAAAATGTTGATCGTAGCCAGTACAACAAATTCCTTTAGCGGGTGATTTTCCTCCATGCCTGGTTCTTGGTGGTGATCGGGTGAAGGTGGTGGTGAAGGTGTTGAATGGGGAGATTATGGTTGTGATTCCTCCAAGCATAAAGAGTTATCACCTTTCTTTTCACTCCTTCGACTGCAAATTTTTTGCTTAATCTCCAGGTACAAGAAAGTAAATGTCTCAAGACCCCTATTATAACGATGCATGCAACCTATAAAAGAAATAGTTGAGTGAGAATTGCAAAACTAAAAGGTATCACAATATGAATAATGGAAAATGATGACTTAATCTCAAATACTAACTAACACTTCTACTCTAACTAAAAATTACCGTAGCTCCCGATAGTGGTGCCAAAAACTTGTTGATTGCCCAGGACAAGCAAGTTTTAAATAATCAAATGTCTCAACTCATCAATCACTTGCAAGTATACAGGAACAATGGTAGTTGAGGTCAAACCATAGGGAGATAGCCTAGCTAGGTGCAAAACTATTAATTTTCAACAATCTAAGCCGGTTGCTTTTTTAAAGGTTGGATTGGATTAAATCAATTTCAAATATTAAATAAGAAAACTAAGAACACTAATCACTTGGAGGATGATTAAAAATCACATCACGAGAATATTTGATATGGGATTTCACTTCCACATCATAACTCCATAAAGAACCATGAATTTCACTCATATTAGTCAATCCTCAAAGGGTAGGTTGATTTCACCTAATACATCTCCCAATTATATAAGATAATCATAGCCTCATATAGCATTTCCATGCATATACACAATTTCAAACTATAGACTAGGACCCTCAACATGATCCTATCCATTCCCATGGTCAAGGACATGTTGTCAAAATGGTTGTTCCTTACCTCATAATATATCTTCTCATAAAAAATAAGAAGCATAAAACATGTAAATACGGTGGTCATCCATACATACAAGAACATAAACACCATAACTCATTTTGAAATGGAAGATTAACCAATATTTAAACATGAATTTTGGACCACATGAGTTATGACATGGGAGCTACTCTCCCGTGTCCAAGAAAAGGAGTTTACTCACTCATGGTGAGAAAATACAGACATAAATGATATGTCATTGAAAGAAACATGAGCACAGAGAGAGAGGAATAACAAATAAATCTATGGGAGTGAAGAACATATGAAGATCTCCAACCAAGAGGTGGAGATTCATCTCTAAAAATGCTCATTGCTTCAAGAACCTCCTCTCTATAGCTTTCTAAAGGAAAAGAGATGAGAAATGGAACCAAGAATGAGTTCTCTCTCGAGAAACCTTAGCTTTCTCTCCAAAATCGGCCCACCTAAGATCTGGACTCATCTCTAGCCTCTAACTGTTTCAAATGGTACATGATACGCTTCCCAAGTGAAGTGGCTCGTTATATCTAAAGAAAATGAGCAATTGCTCTTTGTGAGTTGACAATACGGTTAAGGATGACTCCCAGTCAAATTCTGGGCTTCCTTGGGTCATGTCGTGCGGTTGAGACTCATGTTGTGACTGCACTTGATTCAAGAGTCAGCTAACTGAGAGTCATACACCATGTGGAGTGGTCCACCCACCATGTTGTTGGATTTCGATTGAGTTTTGAACTCTAAGACTTGGGGAAACTCTAGCAATGCCAAAATGTCAAATTTCAAGCATTTTTCTTTCATTATGGGTGGAATGTGGTGTACATGCAATCCAAACCATGAAATGAGTATGATCAACAAGAAACAAATATCTTAGCATAAATCGTAGTAGAAGTATGGTTAAATTGAGTGAAATGCGCTACGAAAATGGCATGAAATTATGATATGATTTGTGCACGTCACTAGGTTTTTAAGAAACCTTGATTCCTTTCCTTTCCTAGTTATAGGGGCATGATGATCAAATTTTATACACATGCTCTTATACGTGAACCCTATATATCATCATCCCTGAGGGAGAGAGAGATAGATAGAAGGAGAGTGATCATGAACCTAGCATGTCATCAAGTGAAGGCTGCTCCTTCCCCGTCAACTCAGGCAGTGCAATAAGGAGTTCCAATCCATCTGAATGGACTATGTAGAGATGCAGGCATTGAGCAATGATTTTGTTTAGAGGATGTCATGGGGAATGTACATTCCAGTGAGGAACTTCACACACCACCGCACGAGGAAGATGTCACCAGTCCTACTCCTTGACGAAGGTATACCTTCCTTCCTAATAAATCGTTGTTGATGATATCTACTTATAGGATGTGTGGAGAATTTTTTTTTGGTTTCCACTAGGCTTTCCTGCTCCATGATTACTAATAGTTGCATCAGGGTCGCACCAATCTATGATGTATTTAGATTAATATCGATACGATTGGATCTCTATACACCAGTTTCACTCATTGCATCCGATGTAAACTTAAAAATTTTGATGTGTATATCTAACCTAATTCCACATACATTGTAGATCTGTTATTTTTGAGCTAACGAACAAGGTCGAATGTGGAAAATTTTGAATTATTCTAGTGCATGAAAAAGAAAATTTGTAGACCTTTCAGGGGAACTTCCTCTGAGACCCCAAGAGGGGAGGCCTCCCCTCGACCCCCGCCCCCGCATAAGGGTGTTTCCCCTATGTACCCCGCTTTGTCTGTGTGGGAGTCAAAAATTATTTAATGGATAACATCACACACTAAAAGGACTAAAATTTTAATTTATGTATATATGTGTATTTATAATCGTATGTGTTTCCCTTTGAGAATATGTTTCTATGATGGATGTATGGATGGTTATGGCCTAGGACCCCTTTTGTGAATGATGTGCATGGATGTGAATGTTGTGGATGGATGTGAATGGTTGTGCATGGATATTTTTGTATAAGTATTTGGCTTGCATGTCGAGCCTCATTTTTTATTTCAAAGTGTAATTTATTTTATTCCATCTAAACACCCCTTGAATGTAACTCAAAGTTCTCCCTTTTATATATCATATAATATTAGATAGGAATAGATTTAGTTTTGAAGGACTTGATAGGGAAAGGCAACTTGAAGATCCAACTCCAAGAGCATCCATGGAGAGGCAACTAGAAGATTCAACTCCAAGGAGCATCTATTAAGGTGTTCACCATGATGCTAATCAAATTTAGGTTAATATGGATGTTTACAGGTTGATGTTGCATGAGATGCAAAAAACCTCAGGAGGATAGTAATTCTTTGTGGCTCCAAACGATTACATTAAAATGGCCATAGCCAATTCTTATATGTTTGTGAATTGTATGTATGTGGATTGTGATTGTAGATATAATGTGTATATGATACATATTATAAGTATGTGGTGCTAGGATATATATATGTATATAAATAAAACCAATCAAATAAAATATTAACTCTTATATGTATATAAATAAAACCAATCAAATAAAATATTAACTCTTAGATGCTTTCCAAAAGCATCACACATGAAAAGCTTGATCGATTATGCGTGGGCACACCAAAGCGTGGTGTGTTTTCTATCTCATGGAAGTGTGAGAATAGATATGTGGGTCTTCCAAAGTAGGATGCATATTGTATTGTGTTGGCTTTTGGGTTAGGCTTAACTAGGTGACTTTATTGGATTAAGTGGCTAGAACCATAGAGATGGAATATCACAATCAGTTGTGCATACCATCTAGCAAGAGTTGCATATGATGTAATTGGAAATTGTTACCTACCAAAATAATCAAGTTGTGGGTGATCAGACAAAGTTGGCTGATGATTTGATGAAATATGAATCTTGACCCACTATAAAATTGTATGTTGCAATCTTTACGAATTAATAGTGAGGTCTATAAATTTTAGAAAATGGTGGGAACAGTAATTAGTTAGATGTTGAATTAATACCATCAAATCTTTCAAATCAATATTTTTTACTCGTATAAATCTCTCATTGTAGATCAGATGGCAAACAACAACAACCTTTCAGTGTGATTAATCCTTGAGGACAACAAACAGAACGGGAACAATTTCCTTGAATGGTTCGGGACTTTGAGAATTGTTCTCACTGATGAGCATAAGCTATATGTCCTGGATAAAATGGTGCCAGAGCAATCATACTATAATGCACCTAGGGCTGAGGTGGATACTTATTGAAAGTATATCATACCAAGATTTAAGGCCTCATATAATATGATCTTAAAAGGAATGATTATACTACCCATATCACCAAAGTACACCTCCTTTTCAAGGATCCCATCACTAAATAACTTGGTGGTTAAGCATGCTCAACTAGAGTAGTACTAAGATGGGTGACCAGTCAGAAAGTTTATCCTGGTTTTCATGTGAGTGAGGACAAAACACATAGTTAAGGCTAGTGGTAGTGAGTGGGGCCAGTCATCATTCTTGAAACTCTACTAGAGCCATGGGTAGTGGTCCCATGTGTTAGATGGTATCAGAGCAACTTCCCCTCCAGTAGGTGGGTCCCACTTGGGCTTGTGTTATGCCAGTATTTGAGTCAAGAATCTAAGTGGGGGAGATTGTAACATCCCAAGATTTGAGGCCTCAGATAAAATGATCTTTAAAGGAATGATTGGACTACCCATATCACCAAGGTGTACCTACTTTTCCGGGAGCCCATCACTAAAGAACTATGTGGTTAGGCGTGCTTAGCCCAGAGTAGGACCAGGATGTGTGACCAGTTGGGAAGTTTATCATGTCTTGTGTGTGAGTGAGGAAAAAGTGAGCAGTTAAGACTAGTGGTGGTCTGTGGGGCCATTCGTCATTCCTGAAACTCTACTAGAGTCTCATGCAGTGGGCCCGAGTGTTACAGGAAGCATGACAATGATGCCACAGACATAAAAAGCCTTATTCTATGATGTAAGAACTATGAGTTGCATAAATAACATGAAAACATGGACATTCTCAAGATGGTAACACATCTTAAGAATGTGTACCAGAATCATGCAAAGTAATAACGGTACAATGTCTCCAAGACACACTTTGAGTGCAAGATGATAGAGGGAGATCCAATAGAACCCCATGTTCAAAATATGATTAGCATGTGGAACATCTAGAGAGTCTGGGTTTTCCCTTGATCTAAGTGTTGGATACAAATATGATTTCCAATCATTGCATGAATCATATACCCAATTTATCAAGAGCTATTACTTGAGTAGCTTAGCTAAACCACTATCTAAATTGATTGGAATGTTGATAAATGTCAAAGCACAAACGAACAAGGACAAACCTAAACCTGTGATAGTGATCAACAAAGGGAAGTCCAAGGGCACAAACAAATCTAGGGAAATTTATGAGGCTAATCCAAAGTTCAAGTCTTCCACACTCAAGATAAGGAGAAGGGTGAGTGGAAAAAGAATTTGTCCTTTTCACTTAGAGGAACTCAGGAAAATAAAGAAAGGGATAGATATCATTACTTTATATATTTATGTTATTGAGATAAATTTATCTACTTCATCATATCAGATATTAGATACGAGATGTGTCTCTCATATATGTTCAACTATGTTGGATCTGAAAAGAAGTAGACCCTTGAATAAGGGAGAGGTGAAGCTACTTATTACAAATGGAGAAAGAGTTGTTGTTTCTTCCATATGAACCTACCGTTTATCTATGCCAACTAGGCTTGTAATAGAGTTAGAGAACTACTGTTTGTACTTGCAATGAATAGGAATATTATTTCTATTTCTTGTTTCAAAAAGAATGGATTTGAATTTCATATTAAGAGTGGTCATTTTCTATTTCTAAATATGAGATATTTAATGGTAGTGTCCCTAAATCTTATGGTCTTTACTTATTAGATCTTTAGACAAGAGTATATAACATAAATGCTAGGAATCTTAAACTTGATGAGTCAAACAAAACATACCTTTGGCATTGTCGTTTGGGACATATAAATGAGAAATACATTTCTAGACTCCATAAAAGTGGTTATCTAGACTGTTTTGACTTTGAATCAATAGAGACATGCAAGTCTTGTTTAGTGGGCAAGGTGGAAAAAACTTCTTTGACTGGAAATATGAAAAATCAAGTGATCTATTGGATCTCATACATATTGATGTATGTGGATCTTTTAGCACAAATGCTAGAGGCAGTTACTAGTACTTAATTATGTTTACTGATGATATCAATAGATATGTCTTGGTGTACTTAATGAAATACAAGTCTAAATCCATAGAACAATTCAAGAAATTTATGAATGTAATACAAACCAACTTGGAAAAAGTAATAAAGCACTTTGATCTGATTGAGGTGGAGAATATTTAAGACAAGATTTTAAGAACCTTCTGAGAGACTATGGTATTGTATCACAATGGACTCTACCTAGAACAACACAATATGATGTTGTATCAGAAAGAAGGAATCATACCATGTTAGACATGGTATGATCAATGATGAGTTTTTTTATCTTACAACTTTCTTCTGGGGATATTCTTTAGAAACCACAACGTTTACATGTGTACCTTTTAAATTGATTCAAAAGACACCATATGAGATATGGATTGGGAAACGTCCCAGTATGTCTTTTATGACGATTTGGGGATGTGAAGCTTATATGAGAAAGTAGTTTCCTGAAAAGTTGGGATCTAAATCAGATAAATGTTATTTTGTTGAATATCCTAAGGAAACTAAGGGATACTACTTTTATATTTCATATGACAACAAAGTGACTATTGTATTCATAAAAAAGGAATCTATTTCTAAAGGAACCACTGGGAGGAAAATACAACTCAAAGAAGTTCGAGACCAACAAGAAAACATTGAACCTATGGAGGTAGACAAGGAACAAGAAGAATCACAAACATTTGTGGAATGTCAAGTTCCTCATGTAACACAAGAACCTTGACGGTATAGTAGGACACACCGTCAAGCCAGTGAGATTTGGATATTTTGTGATTCAATAAGATGATGAGTTGGTCATAAATGACAATGAGCTGACAACCTACTTAGAAGCTATCGACAAACCAAATTATAAGAAGAGCCTTGAAGCCATGAGATCTGAGATGGACTCCATGTATGCCAACAAGGTATGGACTTTGGTGGTTCCACCTAAAGGGGTAAAACCCATAGGGTGAAAGTGGGTCTTTAAAAGGAAGACTGACATGGATGGTAATGTTAAAACCTACAAAGGGTGATTAGTTGTAATACGTTTCAAGCAAGTTCAAGGTGTTCACTACTATGAAACATTTTCACCGGTTACCATGGTTAAATCCATCAGGATCATGCTTGACATTTTAGCTTATCATGGATATGTAATCTGGCAAACGGATGTAAAAACCACACATTACTTAAAGGGAATCTTCTTGAGGATGTGTACATGACACAACCTAAAGGTTTTTGTTAGCTAAATTGGACATTATTATAATCCCTTTTTTTAATGATGACAAACATTTTTTTTCTTGTGGTTTTAACTTGCTATTTGAGTGTTTCAGGGACAAGAATATAAGGTGGTGGATAGCGAAGACTTGGAAGATCAATTTGCTAAAATTGCTTTATTTTCATGATTGAAATTATAAAAACTTGTACAAGTTTATAATGTACAAGTAATTAGATATCATGTAAATCAAGCATTTAGATCTTCCTATCCACTCACAACACTTAGATAGGTCATCCCCCAAGATAGTATCACAACTGCACATTGATACGCACACTTAGTAAATGAATACATTGAAACAGGGATATTATCGGTCGACAAAAACTTCGACCGAGACACTCTCGGTCGACAAAGTCCTCGACCAAGAATAGACCCTCCTAGCTGTTAGACTGAGTTAGAAAAGTGGTTGGGAGTTGGAATAGAATGTTACAGTATATTGACTCAGACTCCCACTCGGACGACAAATTCGTCGACTAAGAGACTCTCGGTCGACAAACTTCTCGACTGAGAAAGGTTCTATCTACACTTTTCAGAGTTAATTAACTAGTCATTAAAAATGTAATTAGTAGATACCTAATAGCTAGTTGAGCACTAAGAACCCCCTAGAAAGTGTCTAGAACGTCCCTAAGCACTAGTAGGCCATTCCTATAAATAGGACATGCCTTAGTACACCTAAACTCACTTGAGTACACATACTTGCAATTGAGAATCAATTCTTGTGAGCAATTGAGCAACTTCAACACTTGCTAATCATTTCCATTACTGGCATTATCTCCTACCCACTATACTTCCACTTTCATACACATTGGATAGGAGATAAAAATGCTTGATATAGGATTCAAGCCTTGTTCTTAAGTGGTAATTGTAATTTCCTTTTTCCTTTCTTGTTCTTTCTTATTGCATTATACTCTTCTTGCTACTCCTAGGTTGGAGGCTGCAGAGTGGAGAGGGTGAAATCTTCTCAGGTGGAGAAGGAGGACTTTGGACTACTTCTAGAAGGTCTCAATAGGAAGCTACTTCAAGGAGGAAGGCTACTTCAAGGGGGGGCTTGAAGTTGCTTCAAGTGAAGGTTGCTTCAAGGTTGGTGAGACGACTTCGGGTGAAGGCTATCAAAAGGGTTTGGGAAGGTATTTGTAATTTTGTGTAACATACTTGAGAAGGTAATAAAATTCAAATACTTACAAAATCCCAATTGGAAACAATTGGGTAGTGGACTGACTCTCTTAGTTTTTGCTAGGGTGGAACCACTCTAAACCCTTGTCTCCTTCAACATCCTTGTGGTTGTTTATTGGTTGAATTATTTGAAAATTTATTATAAAACCCTATTCACCCCCCCAGTGTTTTTCAATTGGTATCAGAGAAGGCTTCAAGGAACTCTAACAAGTCTTGAAGAAAATGGGTGATCATGTACTAAACAGCCTCAACCTGGAAGGAACACTTGTGGCTCGGCCTCCACCATTTGATGGCACCAACTACACCTATTGGAAGAGGAGGATGCAATTCTACTTTCAAGGGACAAGCTGGGATCTATGAAGAATGGTTTCAAATGCTTACACTCTTCCTCAAATGGAGTATGCTACATGGGATGCTAATATGGTAAAGCTAGCCCAATTGAATGCAAACGTTGTAAGTATCCTTTATTGTTCAATTTATGTAGGTGATTTTAATAGAATATCAAATTGTGAAACTGCATATGAAATATGGCATAGACTCTCTATTACTTATGAAGGAACTGTTCAAGTGAAGAATTCCTAAATTGGTATGCTTAAATAAAAGTTTGAATAGTTTCGTATGGAACCAAATGAGTCTATTAATGAAATGTATGCAAAGTTTTCTTCTATTGTTAATGGTTTGAATGCTTTAGGTAAAGCAATTAGTGAAGAGGATCGAGTGTCTAAAATCCTTAGGTGTTTGCCTCCAAAGTACAAACCAAAAGTGACTGCAATTGAAGAAGCCAATAACCTCACTCAACTAAGGATGGAGCAACTCATTGACAACTTAGAAGCCTATGAGGCAACCTTAGAGGAAGAAGAAAGATTGGCAGATGAACACGAGAAGGAGAAAAGAAAGGACATTGCATTCAAAGAATCAACCAAGATTAGTCATGACACAAGTGAAGATAATAGTGAAGAAGAAACTCTCATTGTAAACAGTAAGTAGTATAGAAGTTTTAAAACTAACAAAACTTCTAGTATTTCTTCTTCCAGGTGCTTTGAATGTGGTAAAAAGGGACACTTAAAAGGTGATTCTCTCAAACTTAAGAAGGGAAAGAAATCATCTCACAAGAAGAAAGAAAAAGCCTACAAAGCTGCATGGGATGATTCAAGTGATGATAGTGAAGATGGAGAAAAAGGAGTTGAGTGCCTTATTGCTACAAAAAATGAAGAAGAAGAAGAAGAGGTAAGCCTTTATGATTTATTTAAAGAAGATTTAGTTGATAGCATTGAGGAATTACATGATAAATATATTGATAGTAAAAGGAAACTAAAAAGAGTTACTAAAACTAATGAGGATTTGTATGCACAATTAGATGATCTTGCTTCTGAAAAGGAAAGTATTATTTCTAAAAATTCTTCCTTGAAACCATCTTTTAATGATTGCAATACAAAATTGCTTACTCTTTGTGGCATCCAACTCACAAAAACATGATTTACTTAAGCGGGAGTGAACGCTAACAACGGATTACTGAAAATCACTAAAATTAAAACTTTTTACAAAGAGATCCTTGTATTGGAAAACTCTTTCAAAAAGAACCAAAGTAATTTTATTACATTTTGGTTCACAAGTACATGTCTTGTACCATTCCTTCTCGAGGATCACGTACATCAACTTCCCAGTTAAAACTATACATAGGAAGCATAAAAACATTGAGGCATCAAGCCAAAATCTTAGATCGGTTCATTAAACTAACTATTGAATTCGAGGACCTGAGAGTACAGAGACGACACATAGGACTCTATATACAAAAATGACAGCCAATGTCTCCACTTGGATGTCACTGTTGTCCCTGCTGCTACTGCTGCTGTTGTTGTTCTTCCCCTTTTGTAGGGTTTCTGCCTCTTCTTCGGCGTCTACCTAAAAAGTTGGATCGCACGGGGGTGAGACAATTGAAATTGCCCCAGCGAGAGATATAACTCTCCACCAGAAACATTATTATTGCAATTAATGGAATAAAACTAAGCAAAAGAATCATAAGTATTCAACAGTAGGTATATCAATTATCTAAAGATATTAAAGCAATGTTCTTTTCCAAAGTATTTCAGCTTGTAACTTGATAAGGCAGTATGTTATTTATCCAGTAAGGAATATGAAGAACATGTATAACATTTATCCATCTAGATATACTAAGCAAGATATCATCATCCAATGATTCTCATATTGCAACCTTAAACAAATATGCTACACGGCTGATTATGTTTTACAATCATACTTAAGCCCTGAGGAGATGAGGTATGCCGCTCATACTCCAACCGACCATTGTGAAATCGAAATCGGTACCATACATAGGTCAGTGGAAGAGCCGCATTCCCATGACCTCATCTTCCTCAGTTAGTGTGAGGACCAAATGCAGGACATCTTGTGTCTCTGCTAAATAGCTTTCTAGGGTATACTGGCAACTTCTCTATTAGAGTTACAGTGACATGCTGTACTCTCTTCGCAATCAAGAGATTTCATGTTTATCTCACATCGATCTGGCATTAATATCATCATGAGATTAGTGATACATCATGTGATGGTTAGAAAAGGACCACAGTGTGTGTAGATGAAGTCGCTTTGATCGTGCAATGGTTGAAAGGAGCCTAGAGACGAAGAGAGTCATGAGCAGATGCAAAGTAGACTGACATACAGGTCATTGTGGGAGAATATGTGACATGAAAATCTGACTCCTCTAAGTTATAGCTAAAAGAGTTGAGTCCCCGATACATAGGTTCTTTTGACATAGTTTGGTGGAGAAGGTTAAGTTTGATCTTACCCCTAAGGATAAAGTAATGTGTGATGAGTTCCATGTGTCCAATTTAGAGCACTATGTGAGGTACCCAGACCATGTGCTGAGCAATGAACCTAGTGAGCCCCAAGGGAGGCTGAAATGGCCTGAGTCACCTGTGCAGTTTATAGACGCCAGGATGAAAGAACTCAGAGAAAAGGATATGTGATGATAAACGTTCTTTGGTAGCGCCATGAGTACGGTAAAGCCACATAGGGGCCAATGATGGATATGGAAAAGTCTTATCCTGAATTGTTTATTTGCTTGATAAGGATTTTGAGGACAAAATTCCTATAAGAGGGGAAGGATGTTACAACCCCAATTTTTGGGTTCAATTGGTGAGAAATGTAATTTCTCATATTAAAGATAATTGAAAAAATAATGATATAATTTGTTTTGAATAAATGGATTTCATTTACAATAGCCTTGATGATTGTGTTGTGGGCTTTATTGCCTATTGGGCCCAATAACAAGGAAGTGAAGAAAGGAAATTCAATTATTAAATTAGTAAATGAATAATTGAGTTTTTGAGAAAAGAATGAGATGGAAACCTCTACAAGGAAAATCTAAAGAGGGATTTCGTGCCTCTTGGGTTCCGTGTGTTCCAAGGAGTCCAAAGTTGCAAAGAAAATGCAATAAGAAAAGAAAATATTAATTAAGTATTTCTTTATTAAGAAAGAAATTGAAAACAATGGTAAAATGTGGAAAACAAGTGAAAAGAGGTGTAATCGAGTGATCCTTTGTGGATTTTTGTATCCTAAGGATAAAATGAATACTAATGAGGAAAATAAAAGAGAAATAAAGAGAAATCCTCAAAAAGAGCTATTTTAATAAGAAATAAGAAGCCAAATATGTGGCATCCGAGTTGGTAAAATTGAAGTTGTACGATTGAGAGGTTGAAGGTTCTAACCCTGGTGATGGGATGAATAAATCACCATTTAAAAAAAAGAAATAAGCAAGATAATGTGAAATAATGCATATAGATGCATCTAGAAGGATAATAAGTATCCTTGAAAAAGGAATTTCGAAATAATAGAGTGTCTTGGGATCCAAGGAGTCCCAATAAAGAAGAATGATAGAGAAAATACCAAAATTGCAAAATAAAAGGATAATGTGATACATTATTAATGAATTTTGTGTTGTTTTTAAAAAGGTGGTATTTTCTATTAAAAGATATATTGTTGCTTTGAGAAAGTGGATTTCGTGGCCAATATATTTAATGCCAAGCACAAGGAATATAAAAAGAGATGGTTTTTTGAATTTCCTTAAGGATCAAGGATCAAAGAGAAACGAGGAATTAATTCAAAGAGAGGATTACACCTAAACAAGGAAAGTAGGTTTCCTATAGATAAAGGGGCCTTATTTGCTTCGTGGGCAAGCATATTAGGGTGTGGCTACCCTCCCCTATATTAGGGGTAGAGCCCTTGGCCGAGATGAGGAGATTTCCAAGCACTCTTCTCTCTCTCTGCTCTTCATCTTCTTTGTTAAACCCTAGCCACATGGATCACGTTTCCCCTAGGGAAGCAAGAAGCCAGGAGGCCATCACGTATTCTGCAAAAATGACCTGTGAGGATCCCTGCCATCACCCATAGGCACCAGTGCATGCATAACGGCCGCATCACAGCTGCAATGTCAGCCATGGGTGGTAGACCCAACCAACCTGAACTGGCTGTGCTGGTCAAGTTCTAAGGACATCTACGAGGGCGGTGCACAATTTCCCCGAACGATCCGGAGAGGCTTGGCCATCCTCCGTGGTTTTCGCTCTCACTCTAGCCACCTACAGCGTGACTATAAGGTCGGCGATGGAGGAGCAGCCGCAGCCTGACCCCGGCCCACCTTGGCACTAGTTTGGGGCCCCGCAGGTGCGGCCAGGGACGTCGGAGGTGAAGAGGACCCTCGCTGGTGTCCTTCAGGTCCAGAGAAGGCAAGCAACACGCACCCAACCACTGTTGCGGCAGAAATAGAGGCCCGATCGGGAAGTTGAAGACGGGAGAGGTTTTGGACGAGAATACCCCCGAGGAGTCACGAGACTGGGCATCGTACGAGGGGCAAAAGTGACCTTTCGTTATGTTTTAAGTCGACCTGGCTCGTGTTGGAGAAAAGGCATGCATGGGCTGACGTGTCAGCCTCTCATTGGCTGTGGTAAGTGATTTCCTACAAAAATAATATCTAAAGATTGGTAGCTCCGATGATAATATGTAAAATATGAAAATTGATCAGGAGAACACGTATAATTCAATAAAAAAACTTTTGGAATCCAATTTCATTCCTAATTGCAAAATTACAATAAGTTGATGAAAAGTGCATTAAAGTTAGGTTAAAAACCCTATTTATGATTAAAGGTTGAATCTAGTATGCTTAATGGGTTAATTTAAGTATTCATAACCTATCGAATGATAATGTTATATTCAAACATGATCTAGATGTGAAACTGCATGCTTTAGGGTTTTTACCCCATATGAGAATGATTAAGCATTTAGAAACCCTAATTTAGGGTAAAAGAGGATAAGATTATATGTAATTTGAAAGATGTGAAAATATGTTGTTAAATGATGGTTCTAAGTTATTTGAACACAAAAGTCCGTAATTATGGATAAATACCCTAAATGTAGTAATTAGTATTTTCTCATGAATAAAAGGAAGAATTATGGCAAATCGAGTTCATATGTGATTAGACTATAATGAACTTTGAATTTATGATAAATGAGTATAATGATCTTGCCATGGATTAAAAGGATAAAAATGGTAGTTTTAACATAAAAGAGGCATAATGGGCTTAATTAATGTTTAAGTGTGCCTTTAATCCGAAATTAGGGTTTGTAAGTAATTGAATAGAAATAGGGTTTAAAATAGTAAATGAAGTGAAACCCTAAATGTAAAATGAAACCCTAAAACGGATAAAGAAACCTTAGGAAGTAATTTCAAGTTGAATAGAAAGAATCTTGATAAAGTGTGTAGTAAATAGAGTACATGTGTTTTTCAGGATTCTTGATTATGTGGTTGAATTACTTGCTTGGATTGCTTTCTTGGTTGGAATTGATATTAGCTTGAGAAATCTAGTGAACAGGTATGTGGTTACGCTTATGAATATTACGAGTTAGTTGTCTGACGGTTTGTCGAGGTTTTATCGATTGCTTGAAATTGAATGTTGGATGATTTTATTTCATGCAACTATAGAGTGACTATAACTATCACTATAAATGTATACATATAACTGGCTTAGATCTGAGTCCACCCATGTGGCTATGCAATGGCTAAAAAGGATAACCTAGAGTAAGGTCTAGGCTATCACGAGTTAGAAATTGGGCTACTCTTGTGTAGTGCCATGAGACTCTTAGCTTTCCATGAGTTAAGGAGTGGGCTACCTACGGGTAGTGCCATGTGACTCAACCCTAGAAACTAATTCACCTGTTAGGTGGGATCATGAGGGGTATAATGGGGATAGGATATACATGGATCGTGCGGTTATATTTAAACTGTAAAATTGTTTGTTAAACTGTAATTGATTGCAATACATTGTTATGGATAACTGCACGATTATTGTTTCCCCCACATACCAGCTTCGACTGACTGACATTTTGTTTGTCGACGTTTTAGCTACAAAGCCAAAAGGACAAACAGTAAATCGTCATATTGAGAAATACATGAATTGAAATACAAGGATTATTAGTAGAGTAGAAATTCATATGTGGATAGAAGTTTAGAGATCCAAATTTTCAAAAGGTATGCAAGAGTTTTTTTTCTTACAGCTTTCTAGTATAGTCTGTTAAAATTTAATAATTGTTCTTGGTTAAATGTCGAACCTTTGATCCAGAAATTATGGGTGTGGCTTTGACCTCTCGACCTCCCTTAATTGGGGGTTATCGGAAGGTGGGGTCATAACAGATCAAGATTTATCATAATGTTTACGAAGTTTTGTGAGCTCCTTCTTAATCTTATAGTCAAGATAGTTTTTGTGAGCTCCCCCTTAATCTTATAATCAAGATAATTTAAGTATTCTAAGGTCATAATAAGCATTAGATCATAATAAGTTAACCTTTTATGAGAGCTTTGCACTAAAATCTTCTTTTCAATATACTAAGATTGAGTGCAAGGAAATGATTTACAATTAAGTATTTTGTCAAGCTTATTTTAGGTTGACCTGACATCGACCTGGGCACCCCTCAGTTGATTTTTATTACGACTGAGAGGCAATTTCTGTAGATTTCTAGTTTAAGCATTCACAATGATCCACTTGATTTATTATTTGAAACATAGCTTACAGAGTATCATATAAAAAGTATTCATGTATAACAAGGATGATATCATTTTCCATAAGCTAAGTACAAGATAATCATTTAACTAATATGTCAAGATGCATTTGTGCCATAGTGATTTACCTTAATGCAAAAATGGCATTTTCAATGATAACATCATCTTTATGTGTAATGAGCTAAATCATTATGATCATTTTGAAAACAATATCCATTTATGGTTTATATATATAGATAAAAGATTATTTTTGGCAAACCAAGTAAAATATGAAACATAGTGACCATGGTGAAACAGTAAAGGCATATCCATAATACAATGATCATGATAGAACAATAGAAGCATATCTAGAATTTCATGAAATACAATGATCATGATCATTTAAGAGCAAATTTCAAGACACATTATTTCTATATAGATAAACCAAGGAATACTTCGGACAAACCATGTGGATTATGATAAAATAGTAATTTTCTTGATTAAATCAACATGGTTCATAATTTTCAGTTTTAAGACAAAACATGTAGGAGATGAACCAAAATAATCTCAAATCCATGATTTTCTTGATTAAACTTACTCAAATCATCACATTTTTCAGTTTTAAGATACACAATGTAGAGAACCATACCTTTTAAGGAAGATTTATCAAGGCAATATCTTTTTCATGATCAATCATGGTTCATAAATGAACATGCTTAATCATTTCAAGAGAAATAGCAATTTAAGGCTTTACAAAGTGTGCATTGATTTTAAGAAAACATTTTTAGTTTCAATTTGCATATAGTTTTTTATCACATAACTAGTAAATTTACAGCATGTTTCATAAGGATATCAAGAATCAACATATAGATCATGATGCAAATTATCAATATGTGATTTGAGAGTTGTCTCCAAGATTTATGATTCATTCATAATTTCCAAATTTATAGAAAGTTTATAGCAAACTGAACCAGTTAAATAGGTTTTCCAGAACCTTATTCGGCCGAACTCTTTCTCGACTGACTTCTTTTCGATCGACATTCTTTTCGACCGAGAAGGTTGCTGTATCTCTAGTTTTATCAGTTAAAATTTGGTCCAATAAATGTTCGATCGAATTTATCTCGGTCGAAGTCATTTTCGACCGGCGTGGTTACTATTTTTCCATATTTCCATAGGTTAGAGACAGAAACTACTTCGATCGATAATTTTCTCAACCGACATTTTCTCGATTGAAGATTTTGTTGACTGAGATTGTTTCTGTACTGTTTTTAGTAATCTGTTTATGTTAGTTTTAAACTTGAGCTATTGCAATAAGATAAAGTACCAGTCTATTTAGTTGAGATGAGACATTAAGATATTCAAATGAAGTTTTAGGTCAAATCTCAAATTAATCATATTCAAATTTTCTAAGTTTGAGGTCTCGGGACCCAAACTAATTCAACATCCCTTTTCTTGTATGGGCATGAAAAAGAGTAATGTCCAAGACGCAAGCAATAGTGACAACAAATAGAATCAATTTCATTTCTTTTTGAAGTGTTCTTGGGTACATACATGATATTGGTCTTGGGTGCTTGTATTCTTTTAGGTTTAGGTTGATAGTATTTCTCTTTTGGAACATATCCTAATCCTCTCCTTCCATTATAACTAGAAGAATTTTTCAGAATCTTATCAAAAACATCATTATTTCTCAAGCTACTAATTTCTCTTTGTAATTTAGCAATCTCATCCATTTTATTTTTGATATCTAACTTTTCTTGATATAGATCAGATGATAAAGTATCTCTTTCTTTAACAATAGCATCATAATCTAGATAAGTACACAAGATAGGTTGTGATTGAAGATCATTCAATTTTGCAAACAATTCAACCTTTTCTTGACAAGCAAATTATGATTTGTCTCAAGAGTGTAACATCCCTGACCTGGGTTATGCCTTAACCCCATATGTTTTGCTTAATAAATTTAATTATATGCTTGATCTTATTTCTTGAAAAGTAATTAAGGCTCAATAGGAACTTATGTTTCAATTTTAGTCATTTTTTAATAATGTTGAAACAATGTTTTGCTTGTTTTGGACTAAAGTGCAAATTACCCAAGTTGAAGGGTTAACTTGCAAATGTCACATGAAAAAAATATTCCTCAATTGTTGAAGCATCATAAGAATGATAATGATGCAGAGTTATGGCTTGTGACAGCCTGAGCACCAAGAAAGAGCTTATAAAGCAATGTTGTGCATTAAAACCTAGTTTTGGTGTAATGTGCAAATTACCCAAAACCTAGGGTTCAATATGAAAACTACCACCTTTAGAGAGTCCCTCATGTTTCTTGGCATCATGTAGAGAAAATGAAATGAGAGGGGCTTCTCATTTGAATCTCTTTGGAGGAGAGAGAATCTTGATATTAAAATAATCAAGATTTAAGCATAATTGAAACCCTAATTCAATTTAATGCAAAAATAAATATATTAATTGAAGTGACCTTCAACCAAAATTGCGATGGTTGAATTTGCATACGTGTGAACGTCCTTGTGCCTTGCAAAGGCCACGAAATATCCTAAGTGAGTGGAGAGCCCACTCACATCAGTAAACTAAAAAGTAATATCCACTCAATTTTGGATATTATTATAATGGTTAAGGTGCTTAATTTGCTTTCTTTGAATTCATGGATAATAACGAGGAATTACAAGGTGGGGGATATGGCTTCGTATGCAAGGGATAGAGTAGAGTATGTGGCACCAATTTTGGAGAGTTGAAGGGATTATTATATCACTTTCTCTCTAATTGAATTTCCTTATAAACATCCCATTTCCAACCCAAATGAAAGGCTTTTTCGATCCCTTTTCTTTCCTTTCTTTGGCCATGCACAAAGGAGATTAGGAGCAATAGGAGGACGTTCCCCATCCTATAGGTAAGCTCCATAGTCATTTTCAACCTTGATTTCATGGTGGGAATCGAAAATCAATGCTTGATTTTTTTTTCTTCATTCAATCTTCAACTTTAGCCAATCCTTTCACTCAAAGACTTGAGAACGGACCTTGGGCAGTTGAGAGAGCTTCATCCACCATTTGTGACGTGGAGCTTGAAGCTTGGATTCAATTTTAAAGGCGGGTTATAGAACTTGAACCCTTAAATGTCATTATTGCTTGCAATTTATTCAATTTGTGTTGAACTTTTCTACTCTCTCGATTTCCCTTTAATTAGTTATTGAAATCCCCATAAGAATTGCAACTGATTTCTAAGGTTTGAAGCTTGAAGATTATGATGTTATATTAGGCACACACCTCAACCAAGGAAGGGGAAAACGGTTTGCAAAACCAAATGAGCTAATTCGGTTTCAAAACCAATTGAATTGATTCGGTTTCAAGACCGAATGGGCAATTGAGTTCAAGACCGAATGGGTAGTAGAACTCAAAACCAAATGGGTAATTTACTCAAGACTGAATGGGTAATTGTACCCAAGACCGAATGGGTAAATGGTGCGATTCCGCTAGTGGTGCTAACACACTACTCGATTAAATAGATGCGCCCCACGAGGTTGGAATGCACAGTGGATGGGGGTTTGCTTTCAAAATTTATAAACCTAAACTAGCTACCTACGTCTACTAAAATAACTACACCCGCAAGCGCACGGGGTCGTGTCATAGTATAGGAAGGTGGCAAGTATAGGGTCGATCCACAGGGAAAAGAGGGGGCACTAGAGCTAGGTTAGTTTGGCTAGGTTCCTACTGCGGAGACTAGGGTTAAGGGTTTGAAGGTTGATTTTGATTGTTAACTAAGGATAAACAAGCAAGCAATTAAAGGCAAGAATGAAATCTACGTTAACCCTAGACTAGATTAAGGCTAAGCAAGCAAGAAAGGATTAATCTAGGTAGGAAAAGGCAATTTACACTAAGGCAAGCATTAGAGAAGCAAAAGAACAATTAAAGAACTAAACTAGCAGAAACAAGGCAAGAGCAAGGAAAGAAGCTAACTAAGCAAGAAAAGAACTAACTAAGCTAAGCAAGCACAAAACTAGGGTTTTAAGCAGTAAAGAGATGTGTTGTCTGTTTAGGGGTATGAACTTATCACTTAAGTTGGGGGTGACATATGAACATTATGATTCCATTTAGATTATCCAAACCAAACAACAAGTTAGAATCTAATGAATTAACCTAAGCTACTAACTGGCCATGGATATGCTAGGTTGTGTATAGGGGAACTAGTCCCTAACACCCCCTACTACCCTTACGAGGCTCAATTGGGTTAGGGATTAGGTTCAATTCAATTAGAGTCTAATCAAGTCTAGGTTTCTAGATTGGGCACTCCTAGGGCAATTAGGGGCCGAGGGTAGTAATGGGGAGGTGAGATTAGGGTTTTGGACCCCAATTCCCCCACATTCTAGCCTTGAGAAGGCACCATGCTAATTGCACTAGAATTATCTAATCTAGCTACTTAGATCTCTCACTTAGGTTTAGGGAGGTTGATTAAGATGCAGGAAGATGGGAGGCAACCTAGGGATCCAAGAATTGGACCTAGGGGCAAATCCCAAAATTCACACATATAAGCAATTTGCCTAAATTCCTAGGTGATTTCACACACAAACCAACAAGCAATCCATGGAGAAAGAGATGCAAATAGAACATAATAATTAACAAATGAAATTACAAAGTTTACATGCCATTTCCCCCCAACATGGTATCAAAGTAACATATTTTCCCCCAAACAGCCCACCCAAGGGGTCTAGCTACTCATAAACATGGAAAATACAAAAAGAGAGAAGATAGAGGAAGAAGTAGCCATGGAGCTTGGTGTAGATGAAGCAATCCTCCTCTCTAGTAGCTACAGGACGTCCTCCTCCCTCCTCCAAGGATGAAATGATGTGGAATGATGGTGGGAAGTGGATGGAAGGCTTAGATATGGGAGGTTATGTGGTGGAAATGGTGAAATGGAGTGGATTTGAGGTGGATATGGAGTGGAATGGAGTGGGTGGTGATTTGGGGAGCTAGGAAGGGGTAGAAGGTAGCTAGCCTCATGCTCCAGCTGCCACCTAGGTATATATAGGTGTCTATGGGTCTAGGGTTAAGTTAGGGGTAAAATGGGGATAGTAGTGAAAAAGTGGCTGGATTCTGTGAGTAGCACGGCCGTGGTGGGGTAGAACGACCGTGTTGGTTAAAATGGCTAAATGTCAGGTTGGTCGTCAAAAATGGGCCAAAATGGCCACGGCCGTGGTGGTCACCACGGCCATGGTGGAGGTGGTGTGCCACGGCCGTGGTGGATGGAATGGATGTGGTGGTCTTGGTTGATGTGGTCGTGGTATTGCTGCACGGCCGTTTTGCTCTGCTGCACCACGGCCGTTTTGTGGAGCACGGCCGCGGTGTCTTCCCATTGCACGGCCGTGGTGCTCTGCACAGTCGTGGTGCTCTCTGCTTCACTTGGATGTTAAGCCTGTTAATTTCTAAGTCATCTAGCACGGCCGTTCTGTGGTACCACGGCCGTGCTGGGTCCTGGATCAGCACTTTAACTTGGATCTTTGGCTTTTCTTGAACTTCTTTGCTTCAATTGATCTTTGGCCACTAGGGGTAGGTCGAGGGAGCATCGGACTTCACTTTGGGCCTCTCCAAGTACATAGGAACCCTAGGATTGCCCCTTCTCTCTCTCTTCCATCAAGTGTGGTCCAAAAGCCTGAAAAACATGCAAAAAATGTCCATAAGTGCATTTTATACAAATAAGCATATTAGGGGGAATGACATGCAATCTAACAGGTATAGATGTGATTGAAGACCAAAATAACAAAGATGAAGCCCTAAAATAGGGCTGCATCACCACCCCAAACTTGACACATACTTGTCCTCAAGTATGCTCTAACTCAATCTCTCTACAAACTTTCACAAAAAGAAATGACAAATGCAATATAAAAGACGATTGTTGCTGAATGGGATCAATGATGACTAAGTACATGCATTTCACCTCTCACCTCTCCTTCTTTCACAGTCCAATCATGAAAAGAGCACAAAGCATATGAACTTCAAATATAGCGCATAGAATACAAAAGTTATCCATATTTCTTCCATTAAGTTCCAGGTAAACCGTTTCATGGTGGCGTTAATCAAGAATGACTAGGAGTGATGTTTCACATTCATGCATTTAATCTTATATCTCAAATCACACCAAATGACCCACGTGGCTGCGGAAAAGGGTAAAATAAGCTAAGTTTGATGTTTCCTAGCTCAATGGGTATGAAAGTGGAAGAAAGGGTTGCAGTAAGATTTTTGGAGTGCTTTTACACACTCATCTTTTCTTTATTTGAATGCTCTTAAACAGGAGCATCCTTTTATTTTGCTTTTCTTTTTCTTTTCTTTTCTTTTTCTTGCCCTTGGTGTAGATAGGGCATATGGTGGATAGAGTGAAGTGGGGAGATAAAGATATGGCCACCCCAAACTTTTAGAGGTGGCCAAGGCTGATTATGTGCACTAGGGCATCTTTTTATGAGGCGGAGGGGTATGAAGATGGTGGAAGAATAGTCGGGTCAAAGAGGGGTCATTGGTATGATTTTCCACATAAGACATCCTGCATGAAAATTAATCCAACACTTCATTCCAGATATCACACCACATGAATGAACAACATGAAATTGATATATCAAACATGTGATTCCACAAACACTAAGCGTTCAAAGCTTGCTCAATTTCATAATTCAACCAATTCAATCACAATCCTAAGAGAGGTGATGCACATGTAAAAAGTCAAACATTGATACCACTCAGCAACAAACAATGTTAACTCACTTGCATTTGTCAAAGATCGTCATTTTTACTCAAAATAGTAGAGATTGGGTCAAAACATACTTTTAGGCAAGAAATCTCAAATTTGGGCAAAATTGGCCAAAATAGTGCCAAGTTGCCTTCAATCACATCTAAACCTATATTATTGAACTTAAAGCAGTAAACAAGCAAATCCTAGCTAAAAACATGCAAAAATTACCAAAAGTCTACATGGTACGCAATGCATCGCAAAAGAGCAAAATTTTTGAAAATCACGCATAAACAATGACAATAAGGTAAGCTACATGGAATGCAGGTATGCAAAGCAGTAAAATTCTAGACTAGATAGCAGGACAAGCAAAAGAAATGAAAAACAACAAACAAAAAGTAAAATAGCAGATGAGATGCAAAACTGAGTGAAAGAAGAATAAGGGCATACCGCCCTACCACCCCAAACTTTTGAACCATGCTGTCCTCAGCATGACACTAAAGTCTAGGGTGATAGGGTAGATGATCACTACGGAGGTGGTGGAGGTGCTCATCACTGTCTATAGTAGGCGCCCTAGTAGTCTGACTATGGAGGCGGATAGCTGTCCTGAAAGGCTGATAAAGAACTCCACCAGTCTTCACCCCACTGTGGGTTCCTCTGGGCCTAGGCATTGTGAAACTTGATAAAGGTGGTTGACCTGGTAATGCATATGCTGGTGGTCCAACCACATGGCATCCTGTGTCCTCTGAAAGCCCTCCTGTACCCGTAGAATTCTGTCCTGCATCGCCTGAATGCTCTCCAGCTGTGCATGGATGGTACCCATATCATATGCATTCACTGAAGGCTGTTGTGGCTCCGACGCTCCCATTCTTTCTTCTCTGTGCCTCACCCATCTTGCCGCTCTCTCCTCTGCCGTTCACCTCTGCTCTGCCGCCTGTGAAGGCTCTCCTGGACTCCCTGCAAACCTCACCTCCGGGATTTCCTCTCCTTTGGGGTTCTCCTCCTCGTACCTCCTCAACTTTTCCAGAAAATCCGGCGATGGTCCAAACTGTGCCATGAGGGGAGTAGTATGGTAAGGCAACTCCAATGTGACTCCTGGGTAAGGTGGGTTGATTTGGTAAATGATCTTCTGATCCATAACTGTAATCATGGATGAGCGAGCCAGGTAGTGCAAATCAACCAACTTGCCACCCTCGGCCTTTGTATATCTTGTCATGTCATGCCCCAAGGCCGTGGCAATAGATGTTACAATCCCTCCCATTACAAAAGGATTTGTGCTCTTAGACGGGATTGTCCTCATGTGATCAATCAATAACGCCCCCAGGTTCACATATCTCTCCTTTTCCATCCAACCAAGGACAAAAAGATCTTTGTTGGTGCAGCTGCCTTGATTTTCATACCTGCCAAAGATGGTGTTTGCCAACACCTTCTGAACATAGCGGAGAAATGGGCTATGAATACCACTTGTCTTTGATTTCCCTGCTATAAATGTACTTTGGCCGGTGAAACACTTCCACATGGCTTGATACGTAGAACTAGAGTCATTTTCTGTCCTCCCTCCATCTAGGAGGGCAGCCATCTCTCCACTTGGGGCAAAAATCTGATTTAACATCTCTGAGGTTATCTTCCACCTCTTGTCCCCAATCGTTGCCTTAATTGCATTCTCGCCATCATTGGTTGCTTTCTCTAGTGTGGCGAAGAACTACTGCGTCAGCTCAATGTATGTCTCCTACTGCAGTGTCAGTATTTCATAAAGCCCCATTTTTTCCATCAATTCTTGAAAACAAACAAAGAACCCCATTGCCTCCATTGATGCTTGGCATGCATATCGAGTAGCTAACACTCTGCGTGTCAGGCATCCAGGGTGCTTGGGCTCCTTTACCCTGCCTGTAGTAACCTCTGGCTGTGCAAACGGGCATTGTGGCGGGCTTGGTTGCTGCTCAACCTCAGGCACATCAGTATCATCTTCATCAGCTAGCACGAGTCGTCGACGTGGTCATAGTCGTGGCTGCGGCTCGGGTTGTGGTTGTGCCGCGGAGGAGATGGATGGCCGTGCGGCTGAAACTGACGGTCGCACAGCTGAGGCGGAGGGTCTCTCGGATGAGACAGAGTGTCGGGAGGCAAATGGCGGTGGCTGCGACGAAGATGGTGCCCCCCGCTGTGGCTGTACGGAGGCTTCTTCAGCAATAGACTCCACCGTGGCATCCAATTCCGCCTCCGTCAACTGGGGGTGGTTGTTCCTTGGCTTCCTTTGGTAGGGGATGACACCCCTAGTCTTCTCTATTGCCTTCCTTGCAAACTTCTTCATTCTTGCTCGAAAATGGAGGTAGAATTAGAAAAATTCGGATTTCTCCGAAGAACGGGGCTGTTGGGGTGGAATGGAGAGAGAGTGGTGCATTTGTGGGTGGAAATGGGTGGGATCTAGAGATTAAGGTAGTGGAAATGGTATGGGAGTGATTGGGGATGGTTTGGGAGTGATTTGTTGGGGATTCGATGGCTGGAGAAGGCAGGCGGAGTGCTGTACGGGTGCTAGGGTGCGGAGCACGGCCGTTCTGTTCTTCAGAGAAATGAGCAAGTGAAAAGAAGTTTTGCGAAATTTGACTTAAATCTGCTGGAATCGGGTTGTTGCACGGCCGTGCTGCGTGGCACGGTCGTGGTGGCTTCTTGGACCATGGTCGTGCTACCTTGCACGGTCGTTCTGCCCTGGTTCAAAACTTAGTTGATTTTCTGAATTTTCTGATCATTTCCTTGTTGAATGTGAGTGCACCACCACGGCCGTGTTGATGTACCACGGCTGTGTTGGGAACTGTAACAGCAGTAGGAGACTCAAATCTTGTTAAAATCATCAAAAATAGATCTCAAGTTGATATTCTGTTGATGCGTTGTCAACCTTTCATCTATTCTTCTTCGTTTCACTCTGTTCTCGCCTGCACATATCAAAACTATACAAAAACTATCAAATACGAGTGTGTGTGTGTGTGCTTTCTTGGAAAAAAGTAAAAACAAAGAAAAAGTATCAAAAATGCAGTTTGGGTCAAAAATTCCCAAACCTAGGTGGGTTGCCTCCCACAAGCGCTGAGTTTCTTGCCTTCAGCTAGGCTATTTGGTGATTCTTCAAAATTCATCTGTTTGGCATTCTCATGTGTCCATTCTTGCAAAACATGCATCCTTCCTTTGCACTCAATCTATTTTCCTCATCCCTTTGATCCCAGTAATCGTCATTAACTTCTTCACCTTGATGTCCTTATCTCAAATACCCATTTGGACTTGTGAAGTGATCATGTCCAATATCCCTATCTCGGACTCGCCGGGTTGGGGTCATGTACATGTTGATCTTGATCTTCATGTCCATAAATGAGACTGTCATGGTGCCACTGCGTACATGAATGTCGGCATCAGCTGTAGATAAGAACGGCCTCCCCAAGATGATGGGAATCTTCCTATCCTCCGGCTCCATATCAAGTACAATGAAATCCACCGGGAACACCGCACCTTTTTCCTTGTCTATCATCACCAAGACATCATCCACTCTACCTCTAGGCACTTTTATGGATCTATCTGCCAACTGGAGAGTGCAATGTGTCGGCTTCAACTTGCCTAAACCCAGCTCAACATAGACATGATATGGCATCAAATTCACACTAGATCCCAAATCAAGTAAGGACCTGTCTATGCGATGTCCCCCTATGTAACTAGGTATGATTGGGGCTCTTGGGTCCTTTCTTTTCACGGGAAGTGAGTTTTGTATGATGGAGCTCACTTGTTCATTAAGTCTCACCTTCTTTGGAATCCCCCTCGTTGACCTTCTTTTCACAGTTCATAGGTTCTTGAGGAACTTGGCATATGATGGGATTTGCTTGATAGCATCCAAAAGTGGAATGTTCACCTTTACCTGACGAAACACCTCAAGAATATCAACATTGTGCTTTTGCCTCCTTTTCAACTCCGGTGGCTCATCTAGTGCTTCTACAAATGGAGGATCACTAGTTTTTGCTGTACTTACATGAACCTGAGGTGGAACGCTAGGGATGGTAGGACCTGCACAAGGGATATGTGGTGGATCACATGGAATCCCAAACTCAACATGCGGTATCACAACATCATCTTCAGCAATATCAATCACAGTATCACCACTTGGTTGCCTTTGCTTTGCTTTATCAACCTTTCTTTGACTTGCGGGCTGCTCAAGAGTTTTTCCACTCCTTAGAACTGTCACGGCACTACCTTGCTCATGGTGGAGAGGGGGAGCATGTTGTGGCTGTGGAGGAGGTGGAGGTGACACTTGGGGTTGAAATTGAGGTGGAGAAGGGAATCGAGGGGGGTGAGAGAATTGGGGTTGAAAGTGAAGTTTTGGGAGATTTGAGGTAAGGGAGGTGGTGGAGGGGTGTAAGGCTGGGGATAGCCTTGGAAGGAGTGAATGGGATGCACTTGCATGGGGGGTGGACTGTAGAAAACTTGTGAAGAGGGCATGGGTCCACTTGCTTCATGGTGGCTCACAATGGGTCTTGAAGACAATTTTTCCTCTTGGAGAGCGATGATAGAAGATAGTTGCTCTATTCTCTCTTCTAACCTTGCAACATCCCTTTGAACATCATCAAACACTCTCAATCTAGAAAGAACCTCTTCCTCAAACCTTGAGCTGTATGTGGGACTTTGTGGTTCCTGGTAGCTATAGGAGTGAGGTGTCTTCTTTTCTTCCCCATAGAACTCAATAGAATTGACCGGGTGGCAAGTAGCATTTGTCACCTGGTTCTTCATGAAGTTCACCATGTCACCAAGAATCTTCATCACTTGCGGGCTTGAGTCATCATGAGTAGGGGGTGTCACAGCAAAGGCATACCCTCTTTCATTCATCATGCTAGAAGCTCGAATTCTTGATCCTTCAACCAACTGCTCAAACAAAGGCCATATCTCCTCAGGTGGCCTAGCCATGAAAACTCCTCCACAAGAAGAGTCCATTGTGTCTTGGTCCTTTAGAGACAAACCAGAGTAGAATGATTGAACTAGCTGCCACAAAGGGATCTCATGGTGAGGACACTCTCTCAACAACTTCGTGAATCTCTCCCATGCATTATGAAACTGCTCATCTCCCATTTGGCTAAAACTTGTCACGGAACGCCGCATTTGTGTCAACCTTTCTATAGAGTAGAATTGTCTCAAGAAAGCATTCTTCATTGTTTCCCAACTCATGATGTCCTTTCTTGAGTCATACCAGTCTTTAGCTCTATCTTTGAGGGAGAAAGAGAACAAGTTCAACCAGATTGTATCATCACTAGCCGTCGACGTCCTGAAGGTGGAGCATACTTCAAGAAAGGAGTCCAAGTGCTTGTAGGGGTTCTCACTCTCTGAGCCATAGAAGATGGGCAGGAGCCCAAGAAGACCTGGAGGAATAGAGAATTGCTCCCCTGGCATTTGATCAACCCTGCTAGCAATTGGCGATTTGTAGTTGCTAGGCATGAAGTAATCTTGAAGTGGCTTGTGTGGTGCACTTTGGTCTTCCATCTTGTTTCCTCCTGAATGGCTTGTCACATGCACAAAGCACAACGAAACAATAGAAAGCAAGTTAGTAAACCAATATACACAAGAAATGCAAAGAAAAATGAATAAAGAATAGCAATGATGAGGGCAGTAGGAAAAGTCAAAGCAAAACTAACTAGCTAGGCCGAGCGCCTCTATTCCCCAGCAACGGTGCCAGAAAGCTTGGTGCGATTCCGCTAGTGGTGCTAACACACTACTCGATTGAATAGATGCGCCCCACGAGGTCAGAATGCACGGTGGATGGGGGTTTGCTTTAAAATTTATAAACCTAAACTAGCTACCTACGTCTACTAAAACAACTACACCCGCAAGCGCACGGGGTCATGTCGTAGTATAGGAAGGTGACAAGTATAGGGTCGATCCACAGGGAAAAGAGGGGGCACTAGAGCTAGGTTAGTTTGGCTAGGTTCCTACTGCGGAGACTAGGGTTAAGGGTTTGAAGGTTGATTTTGATTGTTAACTAAGGATAAACAATCAAGCAATTAAAGGCAAGAATGAAATCTACGTTAACCCTAGACTAGATTAAGGCTAAGAAAGCAAGAAAGGATTAATCTAGGTAGGAAAAGGCAATTTACACTAAGGCAAGCAATAGAGAAGCAAAAGAACAATTAAAGAACTAAACTAGCAGAAACAAGGCAAGAGCAAGGCAAGAAGCTAACTAAGCAAGAAAAGAACTAACTAAGCTAAGCAAGCACAAAACTAGGGTTTTAAGCAGTAAAGAGATGTGTGGGATGTTTAGGGGTATGAACTTATCACTTAAGTTGGGGGTGACATATGAACATTATGATTCCATTTAGATTATCCAAACCAAACAACAAGTTAGAGTCTAATGAATTAACCTAAGCTACTAACTGGCCATGGATATGCTAGGTTGTGTATAGGGGAACTAGTCCCTAACACCCCCTACTACCCTTACGAGGCTCAATTGGGTTAGGGATTAGGTTCAATTCAATTAGAGTCTAATCAAGTCTAGGTTTCTAGATTGGGCACTCCTAGGGCAATTAGGGGCCGAGGGTAGTAATGGGGAGGTGAGATTAGGGTTTTGGACCCCAATTCCCCCACATTCTAGCCTTGAGAAGGCACCATGCTAATTGCACTAGAATTATCTAATCTAGCTACTTAGATCTCTCACTTAGGTTTAGGGAGATTGATTAAGATGTAGGAAGATGGGAGGCAACCTAGGGATCCAAGAATTGGACCTAGGGGCAAATCCCAAAATTTACACATATAAGCAATTTGCCTAAATTCCTAGGTGATTTCACACACAAACCAACAAGCAATCCATGGAGAAAGAGATGCAAATAGAACATAATCATTAACAAATGAAATTACAAAGTTTACTTGCCATTTTCCCCCAACATGGTATCAAAGTAACATATTTTCCCCCAAACAGCCCACCCAAGGGGCCTAGCTACTCATAAACATGGAAAATACAAAAAGAGAGAAGATAGAGGAAGAAGTAGCCATGGCGCTCGGTGTAGATGAAGCAATCCTCCTCTCCAGCAGCTGCAGGACGTCCTCCTCCCTCCTCCAAGGATGAAATGATGTGGAATGATGGTGGGAAGTGGATGGAAGGCTTAGATATGGGGGGTTATGTGGTGGAAATGGTGAAATGGAGTGGATTTGAGGTGGATATGGAGTGGAATGGAGTGGGTGGCGATTTGGGGAGCTAGGAAGGGGTAGAAGGTAGCCAGCCTCGTGCTCCAGCCGCCACCTAGGTTTATATAGATGTCTATGGGGTCTAGGGTTAAGTTAGGGGTAAAATGGGGAAAGCAGTGAAAAAGTGGCTGGATTCTGTGAGTAGCACGGCCGTGGTGGGGTAGAACGACCGTGTTGGTTAAAATGGCAAAATGTCAGGTTGGTGGTCAAAAATGGGCCAAAATGGCCACGGTCGTGGTGGTCACCACGGCCGTGGTGGAAGTGGTGTGCCACGGCCGTGGTGGATGGAACGGCCGTGGTGGTCCTGGTTGATGTGGTCGTGGTACTGCTGCACGGTCGTTTTGCTCTGCTGCACCACGGCCGTTTTGTGGAGCACGGCTGTGGTGTCTTCCCATTGCACGGACGTGGTGCTTTGCATGACTGTGGTGCTCTCTGCTTCACTTGAATGTTAAGCCTGTTAATTTCTAAGTCATCTAGCACGGCCGTTCTGTGGTACCACGGCCGTGCTGGGTCCTGGATCAGCACTTTAACTTGGAGCTTTGGCTTTTCTTGAACTTCTTTGCTTCAATTGATCTTTGGCCACTAGGGGTAGGTCGAGGGAGCATCATACTTCACTTTGGGCCTCTCCAAGTACAGAGGAACCCTAGGATCTCCCCTTCTCTCTCTCTTCCATCAAGTGTGGTCCAAAAGCCTGAAAAACATGCAAAAAATGTCCATAAGTGCATTTTATACAAATAAGCATATTAGGGGGAATGACATGCAATCTAACAGGTATAGATGTGATTGAAGAGCAAAATAACACAAGTTGAAGCCCTAAAATAGGGATGCATCACTAAACTACTTCAAAACTGAATGGGTTATTGACTTCAAGATCGAATAGTTAATTGAGTCCAAAACTGAATGGGTAATGGATCTCAAGACCAAATGGGTAAATTAAACTTCAAAACCCCATTTGGGGTTAATTTCTGATGTGATTGATGAAGATTTAATGGCTGAAATTGATTTGATTACAATTAATTTTAGAAGGATGATTAATTGGTTGATGGTCCAAACAGTCTCAAGATCGTTTGGAGGCAAACGATCTCAAGACTGTTTGAGACCAAACGGTCTCAAGACCATTTGGAGTTCAAAAGCTATGATGGATAGTTGGAAATCCAAGGGTTGTAATTGAATGTACTCCCAATGGTTCAATTGTTGATTGATTCAATAGAACAAATCCTAAAATCAATTGATTGATTGAAGGAAACCAAATTGGTCCAATCAGATTCATGATGGTTTGGACCAAATGGTCTTCAGAACGTTTGAGTCGAAACGGTCTTGAGACTATTTGGGACCAAACGGTCCTCAGACCATTTGAAGGGCAATTTTTCACAAACCATTTAGGGTTCATTCGGTTTCAATAATAAATTGATCAAACGGTTTCAAAACCGATTGAAGAAGTAAGGCAAGACCGAATGGAGGTCAAGCACCTCAAGACCGAATGGAGGTCAAGGTACTTCTAGACCGTTTGAAGGTCTAATTGAGTCAAGACTTATTAGTACAATCAACTACATGATTGTTGTTGATGTCTATCAAAGGTAATTACAATGATTGTACATTCAAGGTACTTAAGTGATTATTACCTTTTGAATAATTAACACTGATGCTTATGGAAGTAATGACATAATACACTATGTCAACCCTTCATTCAAGTTGAGTTGACCTAATCTAGTTAAGTTCGAAGTGATCAACATCCTAGAGAGGATGAGAGAGAGAGGAATACATACATGAGTGATAAACATGTAGTGATTAATCCTCAAAACTTTCAATATGAATAAAATATGTAATTAGGGTATGATCCTTTTTAAAAAGATCATGAAACCCTAATTGAGAAGGTTGATGAACCCTAACCCTAATTGGGGGCATTGATAGGTGTAACCTTAATTAAGGGTGATGACATGTGAAACCCTAATTAAGGATAATGACATGTGAAACCCTAATTAAGGGTGGTGACATGTGAAACCCTAATTAAGGGTGATGACATGTGAAACCCTAATTAAGGATAATGACATGTGAAACCCTAATTAAGGATAATGATATGTGAAACCCTAATTAAGGGTGATGACATGTGAAACCCTAATTAAGGACAATGACATGTGAAACTCTAATTAAAGATAATGATATGTGAAACCCTAATTAAGGGTGATGACATGTGAAACCCTAATTAAGGGTGATGTTAAGTGAAAACCTAATCAAGAGTGATGTCAAATGATACACTATATAGAGATGTGATGTGAAACTCTAAACTAAGACGAAGTTATGTAATGATGTGTGAAACCTTGATATGAAGTCCTAACCCTGATAAATGGTAAAGGTATGTGAAGCCCTAATTTTGGGTTATAGTGTATGAAACCCTAATCTTGGGCAATATGATGATAGACCATAACCCTAAATTTGGGTAATGGGACGAGTATTCCTAATTGACATGAATTGGGAAATCCTATTTCTAATGAAGAAATAGTGATGTTACTCTCACATTGCATAAATGTTGATATGTAATTGATATAATTGTTATCATGTGCAAAAATCATGCAGGTATCATGAGATGTTGGACATAGCCAGGTATGAGCTAGGATGTTTTACTATTGGAATTTTTTTATGGGCCCTGTAAGCCATAATATGTTGTGTTTCCTAGTAAGAGGTAACAAGAGATTAATGAGCCTTAAGAGCCATATGAGATACATGTATTGTAAATATCATGTTTACCTTGGTCAGATGACCTGAAGGTATCAACTACCTGATAAGTGGTAACTAGTGTTCTTGATGAATTGAAGGTTTGAATACCCATATTCCATAATCATGATGGTGAGATGTTAAGGGATGAGAATGCCCCTGACGTGACAAGGGATTAAGATCCCAATGTTTAATAAAGCTTTGAAAAATACTTGATAGAAGCATTACACATTCTTTGTAGCATTTGTTATAATGATTTATGTTTGAAAACCTGACTAATTCTAAATGAATATAGTAATGTACTTAATTAATCAAGTGAAATATTATCATGTGGAGCCCTGACCATAGATCCATCATCATCAGTAATTGGTGATGGTGAAACATGTTTTCCTATAGAAACTCCTGGAGGGCATACTATTGAGTATGTGGGGGTTATGGGCATACTATACGCCCTAATGGAGGAATTGATGTGAGGTAAACATTAAATCTCTCAATCCTTCATTATATGTCGGGATGGATGTATCATTAATCCTTACGGAAGTGGTGACTGACACAACCTCCCTTACAGAGCTTCTTTAAATCCCGATACTGGATATGGTGGTCATCATCACATCTTTCATAGGACAAGAACTGTCTCTAGCTATCACCCTAAACGAGCACATATTCTCTCATCAGACCCTTTAGTTTGGGTCATACTAACCATTAGTTAGGGGTGATAAACTGTACTAAGATAGAGTTCTTCACGTTTCTACTTCCACCTCACGGAAGTGAATCTTTAGGTTATACTCAAGAACTTTTGAACTCACCTCATGGTGTAGTTGAACCATCTCTCTCATATGCAGTTCAACCCGATATGTCCCTTGACAGTACTCTTTCTTTCTCATGTCATCTAGGTAAGGCGGTCTACCATAACCCATATTGCCTCTTGACCTTCCTTGGTCTAGGGGAGACTTATCACAACATCCATAGTGATGAACTCCCGTTCCCTCTCGGAAACTCTTTATCCTCTATATCCATGCACTGGGTTATCGGTGCTCATCCTTCACCTTCTGCCATGCATGGCAACATACCACATGCAGCCTCATCTTAAGCATCCAAAGTACTGGTACCACTCATTATCTCTGTAGTACTATGGTGTATGGTGATCTTAAAATCGTGATTTCTTGTATGTCATGATTCCTCAAGATCGATAACTCAGAAACCCTAAACCACTCTCATCAGGGTTTTATTACCTTCCTATCCAAAGAAGTGCATCTGAGGCTCTAAACCATCCTTTCATTGTGTCAAGGATTAGACTGGATAACCAAAGAATCATTAACTTGTTCAACATATCTCATTACATCTGAGTGTTAGCCAAACATATCTTCTTTTCCAAAATTAGGGTTATTCTAACAACCTCTTCTAGCCAAACTAGTAGATATATCTCAACCAGAGCATCCATTACCACTTCACATCCTTAGGTATTAGGTAACATTGAAGACATACACTTCCATGTATTTCACTTATCATCTCAAACTCGAACTCTAAGTCTATCCTCATTGAGAACACTTTGAGCTCATCTTCTTGGTGATCAACTCAACCTTGTATGACTCATATCTCATGATAAAAACATCCTCATAAGGTGACTACATTATTCCTCTTAGTGTTTGTAAACCATCCATGTATTATTCACTTCCACAAGGGTATGTTATCATCTCTGTCCTCATACCTCATAGCAACGTTCCCACTCACATCATCTTTTATCCTTGGTGTATGGCATGCGTATTGTCCTATCTCTCACTCTCATAACAAGAGGAAATAAGCATTTGGCGGCCGTCCAAACACAAAGTTCTTCCTGTTCCAAGAGTAGAGATGGTACATCCCACATTGTCAGTACACCTTCAAAACTAAGTTGAAACGTGAAACTTATGTCTCTACATCACAATCATCTTGATATTAAAGTAGCTTCCATGGAAAACTAGTTTCGAACCAACTTGGGTCCACACATATTCTTTGGTCATCACCTTCTAGGTCTATAGGGTGCCGACACTTTTGGGGTCATCCCTCTTCCCTTATGCATCCAGGGAGTGCCCTACTCATCTGCCCTTTAGGTCCCATGAGTTCATGAAGGTGATCAATCTCCTAACCCATGACCCTTAGACAATGATAGTTGTTACCTCCCGACCCTATGGTCATGTGAAACTAGGGAATTAGGCAACTCCTACTTCCATCGGTCCTACCTGACCCTAGGGTAGACTTAGGATTCTCTTATAGTACATGTTTAACTTAGAACCTTACCCAATCCTTCATCACCTCTCTCTCTCTACATTCTTGGGTTGACTTTCATCCTTTCATAGGGTTCATGGTGACCTGCCTACCTTGGTCAGGCCCCTTACCGGTTACCTCCATGGTTACACATCCATATGCACTTAGAGATGGTTAACTATGGGTCTATAGGTTCATTCTCTTACTATGTACTCTCTTAGGTTCTCAAGATCCTATGAAACCTCTTTAGGTTACCTCAAAATCGACTGAACTGGTATACACCCGACAAAAGGGTCCCTCTCCCATGATGGGAGGAAACTACAACTCTTGACAACAAGGTCACAAACATCCTTAGGGTTTACATCCATATGAGCATGCTTAACCCAGCAGCTACTAAGGCATAGACGGACCATTGACCAACCATGATAGGTCATACTTGTTCTCTTTCCTCAACACTGGATCAAGATCATACCATCCCATGTCATCAACTTAGTTGTGAGGGGTTCATCAAACATATCTTAAACTTAAGGGGCTTTCCTTTTCCTCTATACATGAGGGGTACCGTGCTCGAAACTATAGCAACTTAATTCTCATCCTGTGCATTAGGTATACCACTTCCCCTCTTAGGTCTAGGAACCATAGGTTCACTTTCCTGATGTCCAACTGTCTACTCAATCTCTTAACCACAAACCAAACATGTATCGGGTATGACATACACTTCCTTTCATCCTTCACCTCGATCAACACTTTAAAGTTGAGTCCTCCTCAAGGACAATCAACAAGGTATAAGGCCTCATAACCTATTACTAAACCTCTCTAGGTCTAAGGAACTCTTCTCCCTATCTCAGGAGGGAAACACCTATACCAAAGGCACATAGGTATCAGTAGATTCATCCTCTCTCTAGGGTTTGGTTCCTCTCATGGCAACCAAGACATCATCAACCTCTAGGGATCAAGCACGTTGTGACCACTATCATCCACTTAGGTTGCATCATCCTCAACTCCCTACTTTTCCTCATATCTCATAGTCTAGGATTCCAACCTTCTTGCTTGGTTTCCTACTCTCTCTCTAGAGCTAACCCTACAACCAACCTCACCATTAGAGGTCTTGTGACATCCCTGGATTTTCTAAAACGTAATCTGATGTGTGATGTCCAAATTGAGACCTCACCTCAGTGAGAATCCCAATTTAAACATCCCACACTGGGCTAAGAAGAAGAGAATCAAGGGAGTCAGAAGGAACATACATCATTAGCACATGTACATGAACAATAATAAAACCATACACACATGTTCACCATTCAACATATAATTACGACATGAATTGTTACAACATTTGATATTATATATTGAACAACAAACTATACATATACATGTACTACATCTACACAATAAGATCTTAAGACAATAGTTCCACTTGTACATCAGCTCGCCACACAACTCTCACTATCCTGGATCTTCAAGATCATATGTCCACAACCTAAACAAAAGATTACATGCGGTACACGTCAGCAAAATATTCAAGAATATTGTACTGAGTACGCCTACGTGTCTTTTATATACCTCTCATCATATCTTGGCAATAAGATAAAACTAATACTTGGTAGTTATAAAGAAATATAAGAAAAGCGTATACTTGCACAAAGATGTTCATCAACAAAAGAGAACACATATTTTAAACATATTTTCCATTATATCATCCATGTATTTACTACCTGAGAGTTGAATGCATTAAGGCATTTATGATCTACTACCAAAGAGTTGGATCATATCACAATGTGATCTACTACCAAAGAGTTGGATCACTTCCAAGTACTTTACTACCAAAGAGTTCAAGTACTTATTTTCCAGCACTTTACTACCAAAGAGTTGAAGTGCTTAGATATAATGGAACAAATATATTATGTTCCATGTGTTCATAGCAATAAGTATGGAAAATCATGCAACATATCATACAAGAACAATCATTTCATCCAATATCATATGCCAAGTCTTTACTACCATATAACATAGGCATAATGTATAATAAGCCAAGTAAGAGGTAATGGTGTACCTTGATCAAGAACAAACCTAATTATCATATCCTCATATCATCTACATCCTGGTCCACTCTGATTAAGACACGACCACATATATTTTCATCAGATTCTCATCATCTTACATCTCATCTTAACCCTAATCGTGTTCATTAGAGTTTCTCTTAGTTCATTAGGATATGTGTATCATTACTTGTATTCTTATCTTATGATTATCTCACTGATGTCATTTTCCATATTACATCTCATTATAAAAGTTCATCATCCGAACATTAGGTTCCATATCCTTTTTGTGCCAATATTAACCCTAGGTTACATCATTAACCTAGATTAGGGTTTTCTAACATGTATTAAGCTTCATATAACATGGATTTTGTTCATCATTATGATCTCATAATTAAAACTGAGGTTCCATATACTGATATGAGCTTACTCTGTGAATTTCATCATTTATTGAGCATGTATGCATTCATAACATTTTAATTAAGGTTATTAGCACTAATTAGCCATATTGAGCAAATTATATGCTTTTGTTCATCAACAAGACCATATCTGACATCATATGCATTATAAACATAGTTATGGACTTACTGACATATTCTCATAATTTTGGGTCTTCGTTTATTATTTATTAGACATGAAAAGACCATTTACATCTCACATGATATCATTGATATTAGTGCATCAAAAGCATGATATTATACTTTCATATTATTCTACAATTGTTCTGAGAATTTCGGTACCTTATTTGTATTTTTCTGATAAGCGAGCAATTTCCTATGAATTATTGAAGATCCTAGTATTTGCTGAAGATTTACCTCTTTGTGACCAATCCGGCGTCTCCATGTCGCCGCTAAAGAGTCATTGATCCTTCCTTGGAACCGCTTGGAGATCACGGAGCAGAGAACTGGACAACTTTTATGCATTTACAATCAGCGATCGTGGGATGGAAGGAGGGAGAGATGGGATAGTTGCATTCTATGTAGAAGAGATAACTTATGACCCTGACCCCTCCCTCATGTAATATGAAGCTGAGTGCCATTAGAGCTTTGTATCCACTGCCTCTCCACCGCAAGTTCTATGCATTTCAAGAAAAGAGGTTCTGGAGGAAGAAGGACCACGACAAGGATAGAGGAAGCTATCCTTCCCTAGAGTCCCGTCGTCATAGGAGACTGGCTGAGTTTTGAGGCCAGTTAACTATGAAGCCCGTGCTACCTGGACTCCTCAAACTTCATTGGATGTTATGGCGAGACCGATGGATGGAAGATAGGCCACTTTGCTGCATGACTGCACACTTGAGGAGGTTACCACAGCGGCGGCTGTGAATTGTGAGTCCATCGTCATGGATAACTTGTCGATAATCTCCAAGCGATGGCAACCTAGCAGAGAAGCATCAGGTCACACTCACGACGGCAGTTACTAAGGATCCCTGTGGAGCCCTAGCTCCAGCCGGCACCGGCGACCCTTGAGCAGCCATGGCTGCTGCGAGCCAGGGCGGCACATACCTGTTTGGCGGAGAACGAACGGAGGGTGCCCGCTTCACGTAGATCACGAGGAGAAGAGGTCGGTCGTTGCCTTGTTGTGCGGCGGTGGCTTCGTGCGAGGAGCAGGCCATGGCAGCACCTGATCAAGCAAAGAATGACGCTGGCAGGTGCAACGGGAAGATCATTGAGATCACGTCAACTGAGGAGGGAGAGAGAGTCCAATTGTGAGGCGGAAAGGTGGAGTCTACGGTGGCAACCAGAAGTGCATTTCATGCTAGAGTAGATGAAGACGGAGACTCAGTGGCGGTCGTTCGGGTCACAGAGACCAGACGGCACACGACGGTCGTGAGATGGAATCCCGTCGGGGACTCGCATCGCGTGGAAACAAGAAAAGGAAAGGAGAGCCAGACCGGGTCACTGACAGAAGACTGGGTCCATTAGCTCAAACTAGCTGGACCCCAGCAGACCAAGCAAAGAGCAGTGACTCTTTAGCGGCCACGTAGAGACGTCGGATTGGTCACAAAGAGGTAAATCTTCAGCAAATACTAGGATCTTCAATAATTCATAGGAAATCACCCGCTTATCAGAAAAATACAAATAAGGTACCGAAATTCTCATAACAATGTGTAGAATAATATGAAAGTATAATATCAGGCTTTTGGTGCACTAATATCAGTGATATCATGTGAGATGTAAAGTGGTCTTTTCATGTCTAATAAATAATAAACGAAGACCCAAAATTATGAGAATATGTCAGTAAGTCCATAACTATGTTTATAATGCATATGATGTCAAATATGGTATTGTTGATGAACAAAAGCATATAATTTTCTCAATATGGATAATTAGTGCTAATAACCTTAATTAAAATGTTATGAATGCATGCATGCTCAATAAATGATGAAATTCACAGAGTAAGCTCGCATCAGTATATGGAACCTCAGTTTTAATTATGAGATCATAATGATGAACAAAATCCATGTTATATGAAGCTTAATACATGTTATAAAACCCTAATATAGGTTAATGATGTAACCTAGGGTTAATATGGGCACAAAAAGGATATGGAACCTAATGTTCGGATGATGAACTTTGATAATGAGATGTAATCTGGAAAATGACATCAGTGAGATAATCATAAGATAAGAATACAAGTAATGATACACATATCATAATGAACTAAGAGAAACTCTAATGAACACGACTAGGGTTAAGATGAGATGTAAGATGATGAGAATCTGATGACAATATATGTGGTCTTGTCTTAATCAGGGTGGACCAGGATGTAGATGATATGAGGATATGATAATTAGGTTTGTTCTTGATCAAGGTACGCCATTACCTCTTACTTGGCTTATATACATTATGCCTGTGTTATATGGTAGTAAAGACTTGGCATACGATATTGGATGAAATGATTGTTCTTGTATGAAAAGTTGCATGATTTTCCATACTTATTTCTATGAACACATGAAACATAATATATTTGTTCCATTATATCTAAGCACTTCACCTGTTTGGTAGTAAAGTGCTGCAAAATAAGTACTTCAACTCTTTGGTAGTAAAGTACTTGGAAGTGATCCAACTCTTTCGTAGTAGATCACATTGTGAAATGATCCAACTCTTTGGTAGTAGATCATAAAGGCCTTAATGCATTCAACTCTCAGGTAGAAAATGCATGGATGATATAATGGAAAATATGTTTAAAATATGTGTTCTCTTTTGTTGATGAACATCTTTGTGCAAGTATACGCTTTTCTTATATTTCTTTATAACTGCCAAGTATTAGTTTTATCTTATTGCCAAGATATGATGAGAGGTATATAAAAGACACATAGGCGTACTCAGTACAATATTCTTGAATATTGTGTTGACGTGTACCGCATGTAATCTTTTGTTTAGGTTGTGGACATATGATCTTGAAGATCCAGGATAGTGAGAGTTGTGTGGCGAGCTGATGTACAGGTGGACCTATTGTCTTAAGATCTTGTTGTGTAGATGTAGTACATGTATATGTATAGTTTGATGTTCAATATGTAATATCAAATGTTGTAACAATTCATGTCATAATTATATGTTGAATGGTGAACATGTGTGTATGGTTTTATTATTGTTCATGTACATGTGCTATTGATGTATGTTCCTTCTGACTCCCTTGATTCTCTTCTTCTTAGCCTAGTGTGGGATGTTTAAATTGGGATTCTCACTGAGGTGATGTCTCAATTTGGACATCACACATCAGATTAAGTTTTAGAAAATCCAGGAACATCACAGGTCCTCTTTTCATGAAGGGTCAACCTCAAAAGCATGCCCCTACCTCGAAGAAGCCTATGTTCAACTCATGTTTGCTCAAGGTTAACCATAGCCCCTTAGGCTTATCACATAATCTATCCATCAGACTCTTCCGTCCAGGGTTTCAACCTATTGCTCGCACTACTGATACGTTCTGGGTGCCTATTATGCCCATATAAGCTCATGAGGTTCCATAGGTTCTTCTCTAACCTCATCAATGAAGGAGATATCCTTCACTCTCCACTACTCGACCCCTTCCCAAGGTTGGGTCGCCAAAGGTACTCGGTCATCCAACCTCTCATGGCTCATACGTCATCCAAGGCATGTCCATCCAACCACCTGGTCTACCATGACATCTAACTCATCATGTTGTCTCTCTCTCTCACCTTCACTTAGGGTTAGGGTTAACACCATCCTCGGAGGATGTGCCAGGTCTCTTCTTACAATGGAGGTATCTATCTCCAAGAGTAACTCTCTTTATTTATCCTCCTAACAAGAAGGTCTGGCCTTAGGTCTCTTCTGAGGGCATGACAACTTATGTCATACGACCTAAGCATGTATTTATCCTTTAGTTTACGCTTAATCTATTAAGCTTATGTCCATGACATCTTATTTACATGCTTTTCATTAATTTGGTGGAGGATTCCTTAAACCTTATCAACCTTACCCTTACCTCAAGAGGGTGAGGAGAAGAGAGAAAACCCTAATCCTTAAAGTCCTTAATAGAATTTGTGATGAGAAGGGATGAATAAGATGAGAAAGTCCTAAAGGTATCTTATTTCGATTCATACCCTAAGACTTTGGCCAGGCAGTCACATGGATTTGGGAGTCCTCGTATTCCGACTAGCGGTGCGGAGGAAAATATTGCCAGCCCCCAGTCGTGGTACTTTTCTAGACACCTCCGTCTTTCGGATAATCCTCTAATAACTCCCTTGGGTTCTATGGAGTTTGTAAAATTTAATAATTATTAATGGTTAAGTGAGGAACCTACGCTCTGATACTAAATGTTACCACCCCACCTTCCGGTAACCCCCAATTAAGGGAGGCTGAGAGGTCGAAGCCGCATCCATAATTTTTGGATCAAAGGTTCGGCATTTAACCAAGAACAATTATTAAATTTTAACAGACTATACTAGAAAGTTGTAAGAAAAATAAACTCTTGCATACCTTTTGAAAATTTGGATCTCTAAACTTCTATCCACATATGAATTTCTGCTCTACTAATCCTCCTTGTATTTGAATTCATGTATTTCTCAATATGACGATTTACTGTTTGTCCTTTTGGCTTTGTACCTAAAATGCCGACAAATAAAACGTCAGTCGGTCGAAGCTGGTATGTGGGGGAAACAATAATCGTGCAATTAAGCATAACAATGTATTGCAATCAATTACAGTTTAAGAAACAATTTTATAGTTTAAATATAACCGTGCGATCCATGTATATCCTATCCCCATTATACCCCTCATGATCCCACCTAACAGGAGAATCAGTTTCTAGGGTTGCGTCACATGGCACTACCTGTAGGTAGCCCACTCCTTAACTCATGGAAAGCTAAGAGTCTCATGGCACTAAACAAGAGTAGCCCAATTTCTAACTCATGATAGCCTAGACCTTACTCTAGGTTATCCTTTTTAGCCATTGCATAGCCACAGGGGTGGACCCAGATCTAAGCCAGTTATATGTATACATTTATAGTGATAGTCATAGTCACTCTATAGTTGCATGAAATAAAAGCATCCAATATTTAATTTCAAGCAACCGATAAAACCTCGACAAACCCTCGGAAAACTAACTCGGAATATTCATAAGCGTAACCACATACATGTTCAGCAGATTTCTCAAGCTAATATCAATTCCAACCAAGAAAGCAATCCAAGCAAGTAATACAACCACATAATCAAGAACCCTAAAAAACACATGTACTCTATTTACTACACACTTTATCAAGATTCTTTCTATTCAACTTGAAATTGCTTCCTAAGGTTTTTGTATCCATTTTAGGGTTTCATTTTACATTTAGGGTTTCACTTCATTTACTATTTTAAACCATATTTCTATTCAATTACTTACAAACCCTAATTTCATATTAAAGGCACACTTAAACAATAATTAAGCCCATTATGCCTCTTTTATATTAAAACTACCATTTTTATCCTTTTAATCCTTGGCAAGATCATTATACTCATTTATCATAAATTCAAAGTTCATTATAGTCTAATCACATATGAACTCGGTTTGCCATAATTCTACCTTTTATTCATGAGAAAACCCTAATTACTACATTTAGGGTATTTATCCATAATTAAGGACTTTTGTATTCAAATAACTTAGAACCATCATTTAACAACGTATTTTCACATCTTTCAAATTATATATAATCTTATCCTCTTTTACCCTAAATTAGGGTTTCTAAATGCTTAATCATTCTCATATGGGGTAAAAACCCTAAATCCTATAGTTTCAAATCTAGATCAGGTTCGAATCTAACATTATCATTCAATAGGTTATTAATACTAAAATTAACCCATTAAGCATACTAGATTCAACCTTTAATCACAAATAGGATTTTTAACATAACTTTAATGCACTTTTCATCAACTTATTGTACTTTTGCAATTAGGAACGAAATTGGATTCCAAAATAATTTTTTTTGAATTATATGTGTTCTCCTAATCAATTTTCATATTTTGCATATTTCCATCGGAGCTACCAATCTTTAGATATGATTTTTGTAGAAAATCACTTACCACAGCCAATGAGAGGCTGACACGTCAGCCCATGCATGACTTTTTCTCCAGCGCGAGCCAGGCCGACTTAAAACATAATGAAAGGTCACTTCTTCCCCTCGCACGATGCCCGACCTCATGACGCCTTGGGGTTATTCCCATCCAAAACCTCTCCCATCTTCAACCTCCCGACCGGGCCTCTGTTTCCACCGCAACAGTGGTTGGGTGTGGGTTGCTTGCCTTCTCTGGACCTGAAGGACACCGGCGAGGGTCCTCTTCACCTCCGATGTCCCTGGCCACACCTACGGGGCCCCAAACTAGTGTCGAGGTGGGTTGAGGTCAGGCTGCGGCTGCTCCTCCATTGTCGACCTTACAGTCATGCTGCAGGTGGCTGGAGTGAGAGCGAAAACCACAGAGGATGGCCAAGCCTCTCCGGATCATTTGGGGCAACTACACGCCGCCCTCGTAGATGTCCTTAGAACTCGACCAGCATAGCCAGTTCAGGTTGGTCGGGTCTGCCACCCATGGCCGACATTGCTACTGTGTTGCGGCCGTTATGCATGCACTGGTGCCTAAGGGTGATGGCAGGGATCCTCATAGGTCATTTTTGCAGAATACGTGATGGCCTCCTGGCTTCTTGCTGCCCTAGGGGAAATGTGATCTATGTGTCTAGGGTTTAATGATGAAGATGAAGAGTAGAGAGAGAGAGAAGAGTGCTTGGAAATCACCTCATCTTGGCCAAGGGCTCTACCCCTAATATAGGGGAGGGTAGCCACTCCCTAATATGCTTGCCCACGAAGCAAATAAGGCCCCTTTATCTATAGGAAACCTACTTTCCTTATTTAGGTGTAATCCTCTCTTTTAATTAATTCCTTGTTTCTCTTTGATACTTGGTCCTTAAGGAAATTCGAAAAATCATCTCTTTTTATATTCCTTGTGCTTGGCATTAAATCTATTGGCCACAAAATCCACTTTCTCAAAGCAACAATATATCTTTTAATAGAAAACACCACCTTTTGAAAAACAACACAAAATTCATTAATAATGTATCACATTATCCTTTTATTTTGCAATTTTGGTATTTTCTCTATCTTTCTTCCTTTCTGGGACTCCTTGGATCCCAAGACACTCTATTATTTCGAAATTCCTTTTTTAAGGATACTTATTATCCTTCTAGATGCATCTATATGCATTATTTCACATTATCTTTCTTATTTCTTATTAAAATAGCTCTTTTTGAGGATTTCTCTTTATTTCTCTTTTATTTTCCTCATTAGTATTCATTTTATCCTTAGGATACAAAAATCCACAAAGGATCACTCGATTACACCTCTTTTCACTTGTTTTTCACATTTTACCATTGTTTTCAATTTCTTTCTTAATAAAGAAATACTTAATTAATCTTTTCTTTTCTTATTGCCTTTTCTTTGCAACTTTGGACTCCTTGGAACCCAAGGAACCCAAGAGGCACGAAATCCCTCTTTAGATTTTCCTTGTAGAGGTTTCCATCTCATTCTTTTCTCAAAAACTCAATTATTCATTTACTAATTTAATAATTGAATTTCCTTTCTTCACTTCCTTGTTATTGGGCCCAATAGGCAATAAAGCCCACAACACAATCATCAAGGCTATTGTAAATGAAATCCATTTATTCAAAACAAATTATATCATTATTTGTTCAATTATCTTTAATATGAGAAATTACATTTCTCACCAATTGAACCCAAAAATTGGTGTTGTAACATGATCAAATCAAACGTTAAAAACTTGTTATGACCTTAGGATTATTAAATTATCTTGATCTAAAATGGACTCTCTATATCAATATGGGCTTAACATCCCTCATTATTGATTAGAGATATATTTCTTGATCCTACTATGTCGTAAATAAAATCTCATATCATTTTTAGGGCTTAACATCCCTTGTAAAATGGATGAGAAATCAATATATGTATCCATCATGAGCCTAAATGGATCTCATATCATTTTCATGGCTTAACATCCCTTGTAAAATGGATGAGAAATCAAAACACATAGGCCATGAATCTAAAAGGATCTCATATCATTTCAAGGCGTAACATCCTTTGCAAATGATTGAGAAATAAATTGTGGCTAAATTTGACATAAAAATAAGTGGTTTGCACTAAATTGTGTTGATTACCCTTGCTTTAAAAATTGAGCATCAAATTATTAAATTAAGGGGGGGAAATAAAAGTTGTACTTAATATTTAGCTTGGTTATCTTTTTGAAATGACAAAGGGGGATAAATAATATAAAATCAATAACATAAAGACATAAAGTAAAATGAGTTTCATAATATCTCGGCTAGCACACACTTGCATTCACAAATAATAGAATGGCTACAAAAGGTAAACTTTAGGTATGAAACTCATATGATTTATATTTCCTTAATTTATATTTTGGAAATATTTGTCATCGTCAAAAAGGGGGAGATTGTTGGCTAAATTGGACATTATTATAATCCCTTTGTTTTAATGATGACAAACATTTCTTTCTTATGGTTTTAACTTGCTATTTGAGTGTTTCAGGGACAAGCATATAAGGTGGTGGATAGAAAAGACTTGGAAGATCAATTTGCTAAAATTGCTTTATTTTCATGATTGTAATCAATGTAAAAACGTATACAAGTTTATATTGTACAAGTACTTAGATATCATGTAAATCAAGCATTTAGATCTTCCTATCCACTCACAACACTTAGATAGGTCATCCCCCAAGATATTATCACAACTACACATTGATACACACACTTAGTAAATGAATACATTGAAACAGGGATATTCTCGGTCGACAAAAACTTCGACCGAGACACTCTCGGTTGACAAAGTCCTCAACTGAGAATAGACCCTCCTAGTTGTTAGACTAAGTTAGAAAAGTGGTTGGGAGTAGGAATCGAACATTACAATATATTGACTCAGACTCCCACTCGGTCAACAAATTCTTCGACCGAGAGACTCTCGGTCGACAAACTTCTCGACCGAGAAAGGTTCTATCTGCACTTTTCAGAGTTAATTAAATAGTTGTTACAAACGTAATTAGTGGATACCTAAGGGTTAGTTGATCTCTAAGAACCCCCTATAAAGTGTCTAGAACGTCCCTAATCACTAGTAGGCCATTCCTATAAATAGGGCATGCCTTAGGACACCTAAACTCACTTGAGTACACATACTTGCAATTGAGAATAAATTCTTATGAGCAATTGAGCAACTTCAACACTTGCTAATCATTTCCATTGTTGGTATTTCATGTCCTATAGGCTAGAATATCCTACCCACTATACTTCCACTTTCATACAGATTGGATAGGAGATCAAAATTCTTGATATAGGATTCAAGCCTTGTGCTTAAGTGGTAATTGTAATTTCCTTTTTCCTTTCTTATTCTTTCTTATTGCATTGTACTCTCCTTGTTACTCCTAGGTTGGAGGCTGCAGAGTAGAGAGTGTGAAATCTTCTCTGGTGGATAAGGATGACTTTGGACTACTTCTAGAAGGTTTCAACATGAAGCTACTTCAAGGAGGAAGGCTACTTCAAGGGGGAGCTTGAAGTTACTTCAAGTGAAGGTTGCTTCAAGGTTGGTGAGACGACTTTGGGTGAAGGATGTCCAAAGGGTTTGGGAAGGTATTTGTAATTTTGTGTAACATCCTTGAGAAGGTAATAAAATTCAAATACTTTCAAAATCCCAATTGGAAACAATTGGGTAGTGGACTGACTCCCTTAGTTTTTGCTAAGGGTGGAACCACTCTAAACCCTTGTCTCCTTCTTCAACATCCTTGTGGTTGTTTGTTGGTTGAATTATTTTTAAAATTATTATAAAACCCTATTCACCCCCCCTTGTGTTTTTTAGTTTTATCTCCCCAAATGAAGCCAGAAAAGTATGTAAGATACAATCGTCGATATATGGATTGAAGCAAGAATCTCTGAGCTAGAATCTTTGATTTGACGAGGCGGTCAAAGAGTTTGGATTTATTCAAAATGAAGATGAACCCTATGTTTACAAGAAGGTTAGTGGGATCCTAATTGTATTCCTCATATTGTATGTAGATGACATACTTTTGATGGGAAATGACATCCCTACTATACAGTTGGTAAAAACATGGTTGGGAAATACCCTCTCTATAAAGGACTTAGGAGAAGCATCATATATTCTAGGACCAAGATCTAAAGATATAGATCTATACATCTTCTTGGTCTAATTCAAAGTACATACAATGACAAAGTGTTGAAAAGGCTCAACATGCAAGAGTCTAAGAGAGAAACTTACCCATATCACATGGAATAAGTCTCTCCAGAGCTTAGTTTCCAAGATCTTACAAAGAGAGGCCATGCATGAGTAAGATTCCGTATGCATATGCAATTGGATCTATCAAACATTTTGTATGCTTTGAGCAAGATGAGTAGGTAGCAATCATATCCCGATGAAGGTCATTGGACTTCCTTAAATATCAACCTTAAGTACTTGAGAATAACCAAAGATAAATTTTTTGTTTGCGGCGATGAGGAAGAGTTCATGGTAAAAGGCTACACCAAAATAAGCTTCCAAACCGACAAGGACGTTTATAGATTGTAATCAGGTTTTGTGTTTTGCCTCAACGGTGAAGCTATAAGTTGGAAAAGTTCCAAGCAAGAGATTGTGGTTGAGTCTACAATAGAGGTGGAGTATGGTGCTTCCTCCAATGAAACAAAGAAAGTTGTATTGATCAAGAAGTTCATTGGAGAACTAGGAGTCATTCCATCCATTGATGATGAAGTGGAGCTATATTGTGACAACAATGGAGCTATTGCACAAGACAAAGAACCTATCCACAAATCAACAACCACCTTACATCACAAGGATCATATGAGTCACCACCACTCTTCCCTTAAACTTTCCCATAAGATATGCCTTTTATGAACCCTATGTGGCAGGGAAATGCTCATGTCCAAGTTACCATCAATCCTTTGTTCATGGTCGTCCCTGGCCTATTAGGAGACACAATAATGATACCTCCAACAAATGTTCCAACCAAGATATCAGTACCCACTTCACAATCATCCTCGGGTAATCTTGAACATATAGATATAGAACAAAATAAGAAGAATTAATTGAAGCATCAATTCATGTCTATTACATAGGCTCTACATCCAATACCATATACATCATCTGGCTTCCCTTCATATGCTCTTTTCTGGCCTTACCATATTTTCTATAATCAACTAAGAGTTTTGCAAGGAGGACACTACACTCTAAAATTTTTTCCCACCATTTTCCCAAATATACCCCATGGGACAGGTCCTGAACAGAAAGAGATTACACAAGAAGATCTAGCCAAGTAGCTGAAAGAAATGCAAGGTCAAAAAGTAGGTTTAAAGAAGTTTGGAGATTTTTTCTATTTTCCTTAGGCCTGATTACATAAAGTTTGAGGTTCTATAGTTTTCTAAGTATAAAGGGAGAGGTGAACCCAATATCCATATTTGCATATACTGGTTTGATATGATAGAATTTCAAGATTACAACAAACCACTCATCTGACTATTCCAGCATACTCTAGAAGGACCGACCCTAGTGTGGTACTACTATTAATGACCTGAGACACTCAAATCAGGGGTAGATCTTGCCAGTTTTTTTTATTGAGAAATATGCATGGAATATTGATTGACTACCTATTCAAGATGATCTAAAGGCACTCACTCAAAAGGAAGAAGAAACATTCACACCATTTGTTGGCGGATGGAGGAAACTAGAAACACAGATTGAAATTAAGCCTACTGAAGAAGGAATTCACATTGTCATCAAAGTAGCATCCCCTATACTATCTGCAATGTTAACTTTTTAATCATACAAGACCTTTGCATATTTAATTCAAGCTACAATAAACATAAATTCAGCAATGGAAAAGGGAGTGTATAAGAACATCGGCCTCAATCTCAACCCAGCAATAGAAACCAAATAGAAAGTAGGCTTCAAGGATTCTTCATCATCTATAAATGCAATATCTATTCCAGGTGCAACCACAAGGGCTATTCATAGTAAGATTCAACAACCTGAAAAAATTGAAAATGGTGCAAATGTACCTCCTCCTCCCATGCAACAACTACCATTTGCTCCACTTGTGCCACAACCACAAGGATATTATGCTCCATCAAGCTATCATCGTTATTCAGGGTATACACCCAATGCATCTTCCCCTAGACATCTTCCACCTTTCCAACAAATGATTCAAGGACATACAATGACACAATCAATAATCCCTCTACAAACTCAACCTGTGAGTTCATCTGTCCCAGACCAATCTCAAAATATTGAAAAGATTATTGTCGGGAAGCCCCTGAGAAAGTTTAGTACACTGATATATTCCTTAGGGTAGAAGCTATTCTATAATTTCCTACATTAAGACCACCTCTAAATCCCTACCAAAAGAATATGAAACAACAACTTATTATCTTTTCATCAGTCTTGTGGTCACCTTATTGACACATGTTGAGCATTCATGCACATAGTAACATATATGATAGAAAATTTCACTCTTGAAGTCATAAATGAACAAGATATGGAAATAACAGTAGCATTAATCTTGGAAGAAATTATAGAATCAGAACCAATCACTAAAATAATGGCACCATTTGTTAACTAGAAGATATAAGAACAACCATGCAGATGGGTAGATGATTTTTATTCCATATCTTCAGATGACTTAGTTTAGCTAGCTCCAAGTTCATTTGATCTTGATTCATATGATGTAGTTTGAAAGTAATATTATCTATGATCGACAAATTGGATGTGCATGCACTTACTTGCCTTATCGAACATATACAAAAGCAGTTAGATATTCTACACCTAGGGAGACAAGAAAAAGAGACACATGTTGAATATTCACAAGAACCACTCTTACCATGACATATAGAAGGTACTTCCATTCAACATCCAACAATATCACATAATCAACCTCATCAAAGATAATGGGGGCCAAAGCGTAAGAAGCTAAATCCATAATTAGAAGAATTTAGACTCTTGTTGAGTGATATGCCGTGTGAGTTGTGGGAACATCTAAATTATCCAGATATAAAGACAACACTGAACATATGTTCTAAGAATCTTAATCAACACAATTTTCATCACTTTCATAGTGTTGTCGGACATGACGCTGATGATTGTAAAGCACTGTGAAAGGAGGTCTTCGATTTCAAAAGAACAATCCTTATGCATATAATTGGACTGAACAATTCCTATCATCTTATCATCCCACTTTTGTTAGTGTGATCGAAGTTCTAGGCAAGAAAGCCTTATCAACAGATCCCCCAATCAAATAAACCATCAAATCCTCGATTGCCAAAGTCATATGCTTCAATAAATTCAGCTACATCACAAATTCATGTGCCCACATTGAAATCACCTCCATTCACACCAAGTCGGGTTTTGATTGGACCCACACCCATCAAGCCTTGCAGTACACCTTGAATTTGATACCTAGATTGAATAATGCACATAAAGATATGGATGCACTTCTCCTTCCTCCACTTTAATTAATGAAGATATCAAACTGTAAAATGTTTCATTGACAATGCAAATGATTTTTTTCACAATCACACTTCAGATCTGATCTACAAAGGAAAATCCAAAGTTACTATATACATGGGAAAAGATTCTACTACAGATGACACAACAACATATGAAGCAATCCCAACAACAACGATTGAGATCCATGTCAAACCAATCAAGATGCCAGGTCTATTTAAGTTAAGCAAAGTACCACCCACACCAGAACTCCTTTTCTCACACATCACTAAACATGATCACATTCTTTTCTCTTCACTAAATAATGAGATAAGTAAGCCTACAAACTCATTTGACTTACTCAAACATATGAAGAGAACTCATGTTGATATATCTATGTGGGACTTAATCCAAAGTTCATCGACTCGCGATCTACAATCTTAAAGGTTCTACAAGGTGAATTTGTTCTAAAGGATATTGACCTAGAGAATCTAGCTAATACAATAGCTTTGATCACCAAATTGGCATTGATAACCTTCTTAGATGATGAAATCATAAGTGAGTTAAAATCCAATTATGCATTATACATCACTATACGACATAGGGACATGAAGATTCCATTAGTATTCATTGATAATTGGGCATGAATCAATGTTTTCTCCATTAAAATATTTTTCACATTGGAAATTGAATCTAGAAACATACAATTAACATCAATAAAGGATGTAGGGTTTGATGGATCTCCTAAAGAAGTCATGGGTGAAATTACTTTGACTATTCAAGTGGGCCCTGAGATGTGCAAGGAAACTTTCATCATAATGGGAATAAATGCATCTTTCAAGTTTCTCTAGAGAAGACCATGGATTCACAAGAATAAATTCATACCATCCACATTGTCAATGTCACAAATTTCAACATGGTCAAGACATAGTCTTTGTTCAAGGTTATCCCATACCATAAATAGTAGCATATGTGGACGCTAAAGAAGTAGATCTATAGCTTCATACATTTCCTGCAGAAACCATCAACTATATTCCTGAGCAATTTTGACTTTTACCTCAAACACTTCATGATCACCATGTGTATATGAAGTTCCTATACAGAATGGGACTCCATCCCAGATGGGGACTTGGACGTCATCGACATGCTTACATCTCTGTTCCTACAAATTCTTATCAAGGGGGATTTGTCTACCATGTCTCCAATGTCCCAAAGGGTAATCATATGACAAAATGGATCCCTTATCGACACCTTGGTGTTATATGGCCAACTAAAGAATATTTGAATAGAAAAAAGCAAAACAAGCCATGGAGTTTCTCAAAGATGTCTTTTGTATGTCATAACATGAGGGAATATACTCAGTGGAGACATGAAATCAAAGAACCTACTAGAAATATTTCCACTATTTCTCACAAGATATATGAAGATTCCATCAAGTAAGCCCAATTGGGATGATGGTGAGAAGACGCTAGTGTGTCGATCTCCAAGGGGTGTCGTAGGTTTCCGAACATGCAGGTGGTCCCAGCTCCTGGGGTTGCTGCGTAGTTCCACTCGAGAATGGGGAGGCATGTCGCGTGGCCCCTGGTCGTTTGGACCAGACCCTGGCCTGGAGTATTGCCATGTGCCAAGTGGATCATGCACAGGCCCAATCCAGTACGGTCTAGCCAACTTCCTTCAGCCCAAGCCAGATAGCGCATTTAGTAGCAAAGCACTTCCTGAACGGAGTATTTGTCTTTTTCTATATGTAAAAATGCTAAACATTGCTAGGAATATCAGAATGATACAAAAGTATACACAATTTTAATCAGGAAAATGATTTATGTACCCTTGTCTTAGATTTGGGTTGTAACACTTTTAGTGGCCTGATACTTATAGGATACAATGCATAAATGTTAGTCATGCATCGTAATGTGAGATATACTTTGGGAATGATATATTGGAAAAGGAATCATGTTGACTTCGATTGATGATGATCATATAATTATCATCCCTGATCTTCATATTTTTGACAAGTTTACTTGAATCTATTTACATGAAATATATATCATGATGTGAATCGTGACTTGACCATGAATATCGTAAATTAATGATGTTGCAACATGTGCACCTCTGGGTTTAGGGATGGGTTAGAAATAGTCCCCAAATGAATACCAAAAGTAAGCATGCTAGGACAACCTTTGCATATCAAATTTAATGCATGATATGTGTTTTGACTAGATTGACCAAGTTCGTGTGACTCCAATATTAAATAGGATCCTAAAATAAAGTATGCTTATACTCCTTGAACATACTGGTGATATTGAATGATATAAATATATATATATATATGGCTAAAAGAATTGTGTACCCGAGTACATATAGATTACATGTACCCATCTTCATTTATGATGATTATAACATTCTACTCAATAATCTAACCTTATGGATGTAAAGTGTATGCCTTAGATAAGATGTGTACAAAAAATCACGAAAATCCAATATTCATAGATCATTCAATGAAAAAAATGTGTATTTTCTAATCAACGGTTAGTTGCTGAAATTGCAGAAAACCGTTGAATAGTATATTACTATATCTCATGGTCTATTCGAGATATGGTTATGATTTTCCAAAGACATCTAATCTATATATATTTGAATCAATCCATAAGGTTGGATTTTATCAACATACTCCACATGTGCTATTTTAATGGGTGGTACACGTAACTTACATGTATCGGCCGGTACACACTTCCTAACATATATATATATATATATATATATATATATATATATATATATATATATATATATATATATATATATATATATATATACATATATGTACATATATACATACATATATATACATACATATATATACATACATACATATATATACCTACATATATACATACATACATACATATATATACATGCATATATATATATATAGAGAGAGAGAGAGAGTCATGCTAGAATACACTCGAGTGTACAGATCGCACGAATACACTTAAGTGTGTTTGCATATAAAGATTTTTTTTGCAAAATGTAAACCATTGAACTTCATTGTCATACTATAACTAGGATACATACAAATTTTGAGCCCATTTGGATGAGTGTAAGTCACTCATCCAAGGGCAACAATATTGACATGCGAAACTAATTTGAAATGCATAATTTTTGTGGTCTTTATAACATGACCTATAAATGTCCAAATGTGCTCAAATGTTGTGTATGAGCTATTCACAAGATGTTTACGAAGGTCAGTGGATTAGATTTTTGAAAAAAAATATTGCATCATGAAAAACTACTTGAGTGTATTCTGCTCCGAATACACTTAAGTGTATTCTAGCCTAACTCTCTCTCTCTCTCTCTCTCTCTCTCTCTATATATATATATATATATATATATATATATATATATATATATATATATATATACACACATATGTGTATATAGATTTCATGTCTATACTTGGCCATGTGTTTGTTTGAGCAACTCCATTCCCTATTAATTAGCCTTTTGTGTTTTTTTTATTATATCTTGGATACAAACCCAAACACTTGAAACACCCTTGTACTACCAAATTGTAACGATCCACCTAAGGTGTGGCTACTCAATATTGTTGAGTACAGAGGCATTTTCGTTCTTATTTTGATTATGCGTTGAGTGGTATCTACATATAAAGAGGTCTTCCTATTTATATTTTGAAATTGAGTTGAGTGGTTTCTACCATAAAATAGGAGATTTCCCCTTCTCTAAGTTGACAAGTATCTATACATTTGGTGTACAATGAAAACTTCATAATAATTTATATCTTGTCTAATAAACTAAGTTTTGAACGCTTATTGAATATTTTACTTTATAAGTCCTTCCATGTATAATTATTTTGCCACATGCACTATTTTATCTATTTTCATACGATCGAGAGCTATTATGTATGTCAGCAGTTGATATGTGGAGTTTGTTATATACCATGTATGGTATTATAAATATTTAGCTACAATTTACCATATGCATGTAATAATATAATGTGATAAAGTCACATAACTCTTCAATGTATGTGCATTGTATATTATTGATGTTGTCTAATTGTTCATGTCAAATATGCGTCATTTTTTGTTTTGTATGATGAAACTTTGATATGAATTGTTAGCATTTTGATTTGAAAAATCTAAATGCACAATAGTCACTACTACTTTTCCAGCTCTAATAACAATTATCACGACCTTGACAAACTGACTTAATAAGTCACAACATTGATTATTCAAATGTAAACCACATTGGAAGTCAATGACTATCAATGGATCAAAAACTAGAATATATTTTTCATACATCGTCAATTCTCATTATAAAACTTACGTTAGAAGGGTCGCACCCTACTTTAGTTTTAAATAAAAAAGGACACTACGAACTACAAGCATTGATTTTGTTTACATAAATGACACTAGGCTAAAAGTTCGAGTATTGCTTAACTTAGATTTTGGTTTGGTTTAGGAAACTTGACGCTAGATCCATACTAATATCACAGGAGATAAGTTTCCTCCATTCTTTCTACCATGTGCAAACCCTTTCTTTTTCTCTGACGACTAGCCACACACTATCACTGAAACGACCGACAACAAACTGACAAACAAATTGTTACAATTAAGCAGAATTAAACTTAACAACGGATTAACAAAAATTACTAAAAATTAAAACCATTTTGCAAGGAGATCCTTGTCTAGAAAACTTTTACTGAAATATCCAAAACTCATACATATCATAATTTACATTGTACAACATTATTCCATCTCATCTCGAGGACATAATGTAATAGTTGTTCTATCAAAACACATACTGGAGCAACATAAAACCTCGAGGCATTCAAGCCGAAATCTCAGATCATTCATGAAACCAGTACGAACCAACTCCAAGGACCTGAGAGTACAGAGACGACATGTAGGACTTCTATCTACAAGATACGACAGACAGTACACTCAACCTAAGCTGTCATTGTTGCCTCATCTTTAGTTCCTCCTCTATAGAAAGATCTTCTCCACCTCATGCATGTCCACATAAAAAAAATGTGGATCCCACAGGGTGAGACAATTATCCCAGCGAGAGATATAACTCTCCGCTGACCATATTATTATCATAGATTAAGCATTTATAAACTGAGCAGAGGTTCTTTTTATATTAACATGCAGGATGAATCACTGTATGAACAGAATGAAGTGATCTCCTTTCTTAAGGAGAACATTGCATCTACCCATGGTAGAGTTATCAATCGTCTATCTGCTTTGCAAGGAATGTAAAGAAACATAAATATCATCTATCAACTAAGATGTATAACTGAAGTGTGCATCAATCAATGTTTTCCATATTCAATCCTTAAGCAGATATGCTACACGGCTGATTACATTTTTCAATCACACTTATGCCCTGAGGAGATGAGGTATACCGCTCATACTCCAACTGACCATTGTGAAGTCAAAATCGGTACCATACAAGGTCAATGGGAGAGTCGGATGCCATGACCTCTGCCGTCTCGGTCAGTGCGAGACCACAAGTAGGACATCTCGTGTCAACTGCTACATAGCTTTGCAGGATATACTGGCAACTTCGCTATAGAGCTACAACGGCGACTGCACTCTCTTCGGGATTGAGAGATCTCATGTTTATCTACCATCAATACTGTCATTCATCATCATCGGGAGATTTTTGATACATCCATCCCGGCATTTATAATGAAGGAAATCTCACATCAATCCCTCATTAGGGTGTAAGGGTATTCGCGCCCATCACCCCCGCATATTCAAAAATATGCACTCTCTAGGAGATCTCATGGGAAAACCTATTTCACCATCACCAGCTATTGACAATGATGGATCTATGGTTAGGGCACTACATGATGAAATTCCACTTGATTAATTAGGTACATTACAATGTCGTTTAGCATCAATTAAGTTTCAAACATGAATTATTATAACAGATGCTACAAAGAAAAGTATAATTCATCTATCAAGTACTTTTCAAATCTTTAGAACACATATGTCATTTAGGATTTCAATCCCTTATCTCATTACTGGGAATTCTCATCCCTCAACATTATCATCATCATGATTACTAGATATGGGTATTCAAACCCTTAGATCATCATTGAACATTGTTACTACTTATAAGGTAACTATTACCTCTAGGTCCTCAGACCAAGATATTCATTTTACTTGTTGTTCAAGTATTTACATGGCTCACAAGACCATTGCACATCTTGTCACCTCTCACTAGGCAACAACTTATTCACATGGCTCACAAGTCCATTACACATATTGTCACCTCCCACTAGGCAACAACTTATTCGCATGGCTCACAAGGCCATTACACATCTTGTCACCTCTCACTAGGCAACAACTTATTCACATGGCTCACAAAGCCATTAATTATTATACTTGTTACACACGTATTTAACATGCCTTACAAGGCTTATGAAATAAGAGAAATACAACCTTCCCATTATTAGGGTTAGGTTTTCCCTTTATAACCGAATAGGGTTTCAAGTTCATATTATTAATTCAAACCCTAATTCATTGCTCCACACATCTACGAGCATACATTGATATCATAAGTATTCAATCATACTTATTTATTCTCATCATTTATCATTAAATGATAATCAACACAAAGTATGAGTTTCTCTCTCATCCTCACTAGGATATTGATTACATCATACTTTATTAACTTGACTTAACCCTTTTTCTCAAGGCTTGTTACCCTACACTTATCAAAGTGCATTAATCTCATTACATCTCAATGTAACAATTGACATGACACACTTCATGTGTTACTCATCCATGTATATTGGATTTAAGGTGCATCAAGGTGTATCGACCTTAAGGTGATGCATGTGATATTTATCATGCCTTGGTGTATCACTTCCCTTGTCACTTTTAACTTACTTAAGTTCATCAACTTATCTTGTATTAGGGTATTTCCCATCCTAATACTTTATGCACTAGCCTATCACATTTATCCTATAATGTATTGGCCATAAGTCACACACTTGAATTACCCAACTATCATCAAGTGATATGGACTCATCTCAGGTTAAGACATTGTTGATACAGGATTGACCATTATTAACCACTTTAGGTGTTCACCTATCAAGGTATTAGCCACACCATTACGTGGTATTATACTCATCACTCCTAAGAGTGTCTTTCCCTCACCTTTATAAGGTGTATAGGGTTGAATCATGTATGTCAAGTTGAACACATGTATTGGGTTAGGTGTATATCGATCTAGGCATCATCGTATCCCTCATACTCTTAACCATTAAGGTATCAACCTTACCATTCATAATGTGTATCAACATCACCCTTCATGGGTGTAACATCCTCACCTCACTTGAAGATATTGTCCACACCATACCTTAGTGTATTGGCCATCACATGTACTAGGGTACTAACCACCTTGCCACTCTTGTCATCTAGTGTATTGGGTTACCCACCATATCATTTTAGAGATATTTGCTCAACACCATATCGTCCAAAAGGTGTATGCTTAACCCAATATCAGTTTAATGATGTATACTTGCTACCCATATATCTTAGAGGTGTATGTGTGCTTACCATCTTGGGTTTGAGGTGTATGTGTGCTTACCATATCGACCTTGAGGTGTATGTGTGCTTACCATATCGGGTTTGAGATGTATGTGTGCTTCCATATCACCCTTGAGGTGTATGTATGCTTCCATATCACTTTTGAGGTGTGTGTGTGCTTCACACCATATCGGGCAAAGAGGTGTGTGCTTGCTTACCATATCACTTTATAGGTGTGTGTGTGCTTCACACCATATCGGGAAAAGAGGTGTGTGTTTTCTTACCATATCACTTTAGAGGTGTGTGTGCACTTCACACCATATCGGGCAAAGAGGTGTGTGTGTGCTCCGCACCATATCTGGAAAAGAGGTGTGTGCTTGCTCACCATATCACTTTAGAGGTGTATGTGTGCTTCACACCATATCGGGCAAAGAGGTGTGTGCTTGCTTCACACAATATCGGGAAAAGAGGAGTGTGCTTGCTCACCATATCACTTTAGAGGTGTATGTGCTCTTCACACCATAGCGGGCAAAGAGGTGTGTGTGTGTGCTTCACACCATATCGGGCAAAGAGGTGTGTGTGTGCTTCACACCATATCGGACAAAGAGGTGTGTGCTTAGCCCAATATCATTTTTGAGGTATTTTCTTGACCTCATATCGTGCAAGAGGTGTATACTACACCACTATATCGTGCACGAAAGTATAAAATCATATACATATCGTTTTAGTGAAGTAGGTGCATCACCATATCGGGTTAGAGGTGCTTGCTTGTGTGCTTGAACTCGATATCACTGTATAAGGTGATACCATCTTCTTCAAGCTCTAGACCTTCTTTCTAACTGTTAAAGTTCATGTAAACAGGTCTAAGAAACTACTAGAACTCATAATGTCATCAACTATTTCATAAAATTCCAGAATTAAAAGTAGATCATTAAGTATAGCAATTTAGGTGATGAATAATAACATGATAGAGTTCAAGTTATATAACCCGCCTTAAGAACAACTTCAAAGCTCCAAACTCCAAAGATCCACGTTCCTAATGTTGAATATGACTTATCAAAAGTCCAAGTCTCGTTCACAACTCCTTCATATACAAGGAATCACCATGTATAAGCAATTGGTGGAGAAGAAAAGAAAGGAAGATCATAACCCTAAAATCATGCTTCAATCCAAGGTTGAAGATGATCATGGCCTCACCTTAGGGTTAAGTATTGAGATCCCACTTGATCCTTAGAACCTTTAACGATAGCTTACTACCCTTGCATGATATGACATCACTTGTGGATGATATCCCCTTCACTTGTGGCCAAAACCACTCCACTATGGCCGATATCACCTTGCTAGGCCGATATCACCTTGCTAAGGCCAATACCCAAAGCCTATGCACGATACCACATAACCTATGCACGACACAAAGGCTCCATGCATGATATCGAAGATCAAGGAGGTGGTAGGATTCTAAAAAGTTCACTAAGGGGTGAAAGAAGGTTTATATATACTTGTTGTTCATGAAGAAGTGTGAAAATGAGGTGTCATCAATTTAAGCTACTAGGTGCCACGTGTCCATGCATGGTTGACACATGTACTTGCATGCACTCCATCTTTATCTTTACATGCAAAATAAAAATTTGAGTATAACACAAGGGATAAGGGTCGGCCCCCTTTGGTTATCTTCTAGGACAAGCCACTTCCACTCACATTATTATATTCACAAATTCAATGCAACCTTTTCCAAAGGAAAGTTGCAAGCCGATAACCATTGCTTTATTGAGGTGATTATCTCGTTTTTGAAGATTCAAATAATTAAAAAAAAGATATGGGGGTATCATCTTTGGCTCCTTGGCCGATAGGGACTCCCATTTAATCACTACAACCCGATACGCTTAATACAAGCTCAAATTAGGGTTTCCATTCAACCCCTTTCTTGGTCTTTTCATCACCAAGAATACGATCACTCATAATTGATTCAAACACGGTGTCTCATTCATTATATCTCCTCTAAATGATACATAGAGTAATTAGGGACACTCTAGATGTGGTAATTTGCATATCAACCCTACATTTTGGGTAAATTACAATTTTTACCAAAATTGGTGCATAAGGTACTAGCATTATTCAAACATGTTCAAAGTTGGAATTTAGGCTTTCCACAAGCCACAACTTAGCATCATTCTCTCTCTTATGATGATAAAACACTTAATGCATGTTCACCATGTGACATTTTGCAATATAGCCCCTTATCTTGGGTAAATTGCACTTTGGTCCAAAACAAAGGAACATTGCTCAAACAGTATTCAATCAGGACCAAACTTGGAACATAAGTGTGTCACATTATAACAAAACACCTTAGCATATTATATTAAATTTCTAAGCAACTTACTTAGCCAAAACAAACAGGGTTACCTTACAACCCAGGTCAGGGTCATTACAATCACCACCGAGAAAATCGCATGCTATCGATATCGACTAAGACACACACTCCAAACGCCAAGAAAGCTGCATGTTGTTGTCGAGGACTTTGGACAAGTAACCACAAAAGAAGAAGTTACCCACCACCTTTGCCATCGAGAAAGATTTTTGTTTTCCCCGTCATGAAGCTAATCGTTGTGTCAAAGAAGCCAATAGATGTCACTCTATATCCCTTATGTTTCAACATCACCGCCGACCCTAGGTTCATCTTGCCTTCTTCTATATTATTCTATGGTTCTTTCATGGATGTCCATCCCTATATCATCGGGTCCTATTTTATATATTGTGAATGATGAATGATGGTCGTTCTTCTCTATTTTATTTTATCTTATGGTTTTTTAATGAAAGTTTGCCATCCATATACCATTCTTTGTTGTTAATATATAATGGGATGTTGCTAGTTTTTTGTTTCCTATAAGGTTGAATACATCATTTTCTTGTGTGATCTTGTTCTATTGTGAAAACTTTGTGCTTGTTTGACCCATTTTCTAAGAGAATTCAATGTTCTTACTTCCATTCTTGTTTCTTGATGATACAAGATGTAAAGTTGAATCATCTGGTGATAATTACTCTTAAATTTAGAATAATATAACTTGATTTAGACCTAGGACCCACCAAGGATAGAGATGAGTTAACTGAAACTGACCCTAAGCATTTTTATTTATGGACAATGATGAATTATTATTCATCATGTGTTTAGTTACATTTTAATATTTTGTTTTGCATGTTTCTATTCCATTTCACTGCATAATTTACTGATTTTAGGTTTTAAGTGGCTTATGTTTTTTTTTGGTATTTAATGTGTTCATGTGTTTTATTTGTAGCATTGATGCAAGTAGAGAGAAGCAATTACCCCTCTATGAAAAGCCTAAGAAAATGATTAAAGATTTCATATCCTTGCTCCCCAACTCTGATAATTGGACTGAGGATCATTAAGGTGTATATGATTAGTAAAAGTATTATCAATTTCACTTCCAAATATGAAATCAAGAAAATTCACAAGCCACCGGATGCACAATTTAATTACCTACAAAACAAGTAGACGTATTGATACAACCAGTCGACCAACTCACCCTTGAGTCAACCGATTGGAAAGTGAGATGAGAAAAATTATTATAGGTGAATGGATCGTTCCATTTCTTGAGTCGACCACTCATTTCAAAAGTGAATAGGAAAAATCAGAATTGGTGAATTGAATCAAAATATCGGGGCACTCACTTGTATCAACATGCCTCATGCTAGTCATTCAATGCATTCATCCATGAGTAGAACCACTCATTCACCGAGTCAACCAATTGGAAATCATACATGGTCACTAAAATGACTCTAACATCCAAATACTATGTCAGTATTGAGTGATTAAAGATGTGTTGAAAGTATGCATTTCCATAGAGACAAAGGGAAAGGAGTGATGGATGTGTGAGGCTATGACGTTAGACAGGAAAGTTTGGGGGCTCCGAAATTGCACTAATTTTCCTTACCATGAACGGAGTCCTATTCCATCATTCCATTCATCCTGATACTAGAGTGAGATTTTGATTGGTATAAAAATGCGGGGTCTAGTTGGTCAAATGGCCCTCCAATTATTTGACTGGGCTATGCCCAAATCTAGAATAATTTTTCTACAACCACTAGATGATGTGAGATTGACTTGAACCCTTAGGGCTATCAAAATACTTAAGTGACTTCTAGGGCAAGAGGTTATGACCCTATCTCTTTCACATCCAACCGTATGCATCATCATTGAGAGCCAAAGATGAAAATTGACAGCTTGATGTGGAGACTTGCTCCACCGCATATTGTGATCGAAGATTTCAGTCGATGTTTGGAAAGTGATAAAGAAGATCATGAATCCTCTCCTCCACCGTGCTATGTTATCCATGAGTTTTTTCTTCTCTCCTTTATCTTGTATCTTGAATATGAGTGGATAGTAGTTATTTTATTAGAGAACACAGATTAGCCTCCTTGTGTGAATTTTGTACTCTCATGTTATAAGTTATTGTTTATATTGATATTTGGATTGGTTATTGATTGATTAACTACATGATATTGAATATTTATCTTACATGATTGTTATAATCATACACATAGATATAGTGAAATATAAGATTAGAATATCAACCATTATCATTGAACTTTAGATAGGACCATGAATTGGGTGTTTTGAGGGGATGAAGAATTAAGATCCAACCTTGAAACAATCCCAAAATCTATCCTGGTAAATTTAATACTCAAAAAGCATATGAAATCCCTTGTCTCAAATATAAATAGTTATATGAATGAGAGATATAACATGATAGAGTGGATACACATGTAGTGACAGTGAAACATCTTGCCTAGTTATTTTATCATTTAGTTGTCTTAGTTTCAATTCTTGTCTATGTTTATTTGCTTGCTTAGATAGTTTAGGTAATCAAAAAACCACCAATCAATCTATCACTGTTAATTTCTTTATATTAACTGGGCTAAAAATATAATTTGTTCCTAAAAATTTCATTGCATGTAGAATAGGTAAAAGACTAGGATTAACCTCGTATGTAAATTTCATGTGCTATAATCATACACATCAAAATTTTGGTGTTGTTTCATAAGACTATGGGTCTTTATAGATATGTAGTCTATATAGGCGAAGATAGAATTTTTATTTCTTTGTTTATTTATGTTACTTTTAGTTTGGTTTTGTATTTTTAGTACTTTTTATTAGTTATTAATTTGTTTTTGTCATTTTTAGCTATTTTGATTCCTAGTTTGTTTGTAATCCTTAGTTTTTTTTTTATTATTTCATATAATTTCTTTTTGTTATGTTAAGTTTTTTAGTTGTTATTCTCTAATAGATTTTGACAAGTTCTAGTTTTCCCTTCTTTTTAAAAAAGGCAAAATATTGTATGTCATCATCTTTGCATTATTTTCAACTGGATCCTTATAGTCAATTCTCTTTATTTTATAGGCATTCATTCAAATAGACTAATCAACACCGCACACCGTGAAATATACATGAGGTGGCTCCTTCAGTTAATGGGGTTGCTCTGAGGTGATTCCAATAGTTAGAGTAGTAATAGTTAGGATCGCTTTCGCATGTAATGACAATCGATAATATTGTGGTGATTACTATGAGGGCATGTGTTATGTAAATAAATATCATGATGAGGTGAAATGGTATCAACAATGTTCAGGGTGTTACCATGACGAGTCACAATGTGACTGTAAATATCCTAAATTGGTTAAATACAATCAGAAATGTTGGGTGAGTTAGGTTGAAGAGCCTTACTATGCATATCAATATCTACCTAACATGGATGAGAGGATGGATTCCTTCCATAAGGTCTTAGAAAACCAACAAGAAATGCTAGCCGATGGAGAAGCATGAGGTAAAAGATCAAAGGCCCAACTCGCCCAACTGAAAGCACAACTCTTCTATCCAGTATGTCACTTTAGGGTCAATCAAAGAGCTCTTCACGAAAGATGGAGCATCCCTCATTCATGGTCGATGATGAGGATGATATTTGTGTCATTCTTGAGATGATGATGCGTGATACATTTGCAATGGCACAAAATGAGGAACTAAAGCTAGGGGATGGAACATGTACTTGTATTTCATCCTTTTCAGTGTTAGGACTTTGAAAAGTCTATATTCTAAGTACCTGAATGACCATGACATGGAAGTTAATGATGAGTTACAACCCAATCAGGAGGTATACCTTCCACTTGTGTTTTATTTTCTACTTCCTCTCTAGTTTAAGTTCATGCAAAACCCATGGATGATTTGGGTATGTTCCACGTAGAGGATCTACATCCACATGTTGAGATTGTGAAGGACTCTAATGATTTCATTGAATTTGATGTTTATTTGATGGTAGACTAGGAGATGCACAACTGCATAAGAATATTTATTAAGCTATTTTACTATTGAGATAGTTCCTCCCATGCCAACAACATATCTTGTACATGTAGATCTAGGTGATGATAAGAAGCCAAAGCCAAATCTTCCTCATAGTTTATCACAGTTGAAATCACATGTTGCACATTTATTGCATACTACCTTAGCCACAAAATAAGGTATTCTACCTCTAATATTCACATATGAGCAAATCACGAGGCCACTAGAGAGGCAGCTCTCCTACTTTGTGCCACTTCTTATTAATCCACATGTAGCTACTACACTACCTCTACTAATGAAGGAGTATTTTTAGATCTTTTTAGATGGCTTGCAAAGGATAAAGCAATGTTGATTCAAGCATATCAAAGTCCATTTGAGTTGCCATGACCATCAAGTTACATGTTGCGCCATGGATCTCTCATGTCTAAGGTTGCATCCCTTGTTCATATTCCTTTAAAATGGACTTCTTTGGGTTGTTAAGATCACCTAGATGAGCATTGAAGATTTATTCCCCTCAATCTTAGGTTTAGAATTTTCTAATGGACAAACAAATTTCAAAATCTTGAGATGGTCATTTTTTGGCACGTATATCACCGCCCATGTCTATCTACTTTTATAAATTTATTTTTATTTCTACATGTTATATCTACGTATATCATTTGCATGTAGCTTACTTGCATTGCATGCATTGGTTGTATTTTATGTTACTTATTTTCCCTTTTATTAGATAATTGGGCTTCCCTTACTCATGTCAATTAGCATTAGTATACTTTATTTTAGTTTGTGTCTCTGATACATCATGCCTTTAGATAAGGCTATATATATGACTCTCTATACCCCTAGTTCTATCATAATATGATTGATCGGTTAATTAAGTGATTCCATAATATTCTTTTAGTCATCTATGAGCGGCTCATCTTAACAAACCTACAACCCATTTATTTTCCCAAGGGTTTTGGAAAACCCTACTTCCTTTCTCTACTATGAATAGGGGTATGATGGTTGGCTTTTAAAACAACACATACGCTCAGGCTGAGGTTACACTCTTGTATGTGAACCCTAGTTGTCATCATTCCCAAGTGAGAGAGAAGGAGAGCAATCGATGCTAGAACGTCATCAAGCAGAAGACTACTCCTTGTCGGCATACAAAGCACGATGTGGAGTTCCATCCCATCTGCATGGATGAAGTAGAGACAGAAACGTTGAGTTGCCTACGTTTGGAGTACTGACGACGAGTGTTTGCGCATGCTAGGAGTGGCGTACATCATCGAGCTAAGGGACGCCACCGCACTTGTTCTGGGACAAGGTATATCCCTACACACTCCTTCCGAATACGTCGTTGTCGACGAGATCCTCTATCAGGGTATGTATGGGAAAAATTATTGTTTTCATTGTTCCTGTCACCTCCAAAAAACCCAACACTCTTTTCCTCCATTGAACCTCATATTCTTACCTCAATTGTCAATCTTGAGCATGGGTCCATTAAACTATTCAACAATGTGGAAGTTCTAATATCTCACCTAGTTTCAAACGTCAATTTATTCATTATATTCCTCATTTTCCTTTTAGTTTAATGTCCATTGGTAAGTTAGTTGATGCTTTTACTTGCAAAGTCATCTTTGGTAGTCATGGTTTTGTGATGCATGGTTCTTAGACTTTTTAGAAGATTGTTTCTGATTCTGAAGTTGATGACCTTTATTACTTTAGTGATGTTTTTCTTTCTTTTGTTCTTCTTGTGGGCACACCTCTTCAACTTTACCAACACTACAGTCAACCCTCTTTTGATAAGTTTAAGCACCTATTGCCCTATTTATCTAGTTTAAAAAGTCTTTCATGTGACTCATGTAAGTTTAGGAAGAATCATATGAATTCTTTTTCTAGAAAAACTAGTCTCTATTCCAAATCTATCTTTATGTCATTTGTAGTGACTTTTGTGGTCCCATTTGAAACACTATTATTTTATTACCTTTGTTGATGATTTTTCTTGCACGAAATGGTATATCTGTTCAAATCCCGTGATCATATGATTGGTATTTCCAAAATTTTCATAAAATGAATTCAACACAATTTAATAAATCCATTAATATACTTCTGACCAACATGATTTAGAATATATTTTAGTTCAGGTATCTTCTTTTATCTCAAGAACTCAAACCTTTCATAAATGTTTATGTGGTCAAGTTTCCCAACAAAATGGGATAGCAGAATGTAAAAATTGTCATTTACTTGATATTTCTCATGCTCTTATGTTTTCGGTAAATTACCTAAGCCTTATGGATCAAAGACTGTTCTCACAACCTCCTACCTTATTAATCGACAACAATATTCTATTCTTCAAAACAAGAGCCCCTTTTTGGTTGTTTTCCCATTCAAATAGCTTTCCATATTCCTTTGTGTGTGTTTTGGGTGTATTGATTTTATGCATAACTTCAATCAAAAAGAAAATAAACTTGATCCCCGCTCTATCAATACAATTTTCCTTGGCTATTCCATATTTCTGAAAAGTTATTATTTTTATACTCTAAGAAAACTATGTATCCATGTCTCTATTGATGTTAATTTTCATGAATCCAATATGTTTTTTTTATTCTACATCAACATCCTCTTTGCCTAAACCTTCACCTTCAACTGAGTTTGTTGAGCTTGATCTTTAAGACCCAATAGAACATGACCCCATCACACACCCTTCTATCATTCCTCCTTCTCCGGCACAAGACCTTACACCAATATTCATATCTGAGGATCTAGCATGCCTTGTGTCTCTCTAAAAAGGCATCCATTCTTTCACTCTTCACCACCCTATATCTCAAACATGTTGCCTTTCCAAGCTTTCTTGTAATGATAAAACCATTTTCTAGCTTTGACTTTATTTAGATTTTAAAAAAGTATCACAAGGACCTTCAACACTATGGTTGAAAACTATGATACTTGAAAAAATGATAGTGTTAGGTGAGAATGGGACTCGGTTGCTTGTCCCTGCTCATCCAGACAAAGATATTTTTGATTTTCAGTGAGCCTTCTTTATCAAATTTAATTTAAATGAATATGTGGAATGACTTAAAGATCAGCTTATTGCCAAATGATTCACTCAAACATATGGTATGTATTTCTTTGAAACCTTCACGTTGGTCACCTACATTGATTCTATCAGGATTGTGATCTCTCTTTCCTCTCACACAGACTATATTCTATTCCATCTTGACATAAATAATGCCTTCCATCATGGTTATTTAGAGGAGGAAGTGTACATGAACAAACTCCATGTTTTTCTACTCAGGGGGGAATCATTTCATAGAGTTTGTCATCTCAAACACTCATTGTATGGTCTCAAGCAGTCACCACGGGCCTGGTTTACAAAACTTAGTGGTGTTCTTCCTAGCCTAGTTTTTTCCAGGTCATCTACTGATCATAGTCTATTCTTTAATTCTACTCAAACTAGAACCATCATCATCATTGTCTATGTTGATGATATCATTATCACATATAGTAATACTCGTGGAATTCCATCTTTGAAATATGCACTCCAAAAACATTCTCATACCAACGATCTAGGACAACTTTTCTAGTTATGGGCATATAGGTGCTACATTCTAGTCAGGGCACTTATTTATATGAGGGTAAGTATGTCCTTCACCTCTTGAAAGACTTTGGTAGGATACCTATGGACTATCATAACAAAGTTCTATGTGAGAGGGTATCTTTTTCTGATCCTGAACAATATTTATGCGTGATTGTAAAATAATTAATCTTACAATTACTCGACCCTATATTACATTTGTGGTTAGTTTGGTTAGTCAACTCATGGCTAAACCTCTTGCATGCCATTGGAATCAGGTACAATGTATCATGTGCTATCTGAAAAGTGCACCTGATTTGAGAGCTCATCTACAAGAAATCACAAACTCTAGATATTTCTTTGACCAATTATGTAGATGTTGATTGGGATTAAGATGTGAATGATTGAAGATCTATTTCTGACTTTCGTGTTGTCTTGGGGGTCATCTTATCAGTTGGCAGAGTAAGAATCAATCTATTGTGGTTCTTTCCAATACTGAGAAGAATATCAGCCATGGCACACGCCTATTTTGAAATTAATAGGGTGACATCTATTCTTTGAGAATTAGGTTTCTCTCTCTCTTCTCCAACAACTCTCAAGTGCAATAATCAAACAATTTTATATATTTAACGATCTACTTATTCATGAACGGACCAAGCACATTGAGGTTGAATGCCACTTTGTGAGATACCTAATTTGCAACAAGAAGATCACTACACTATATGTAAAGACTGGAGAGCAAACTTTTCTATCTTCACCAAGCCTCTTCCACCTTCATCCTTCTCCTTTACGTGTGACAAGATGGGAATACACGACTTGTATTGTATAGCTTGAGGGTGAGTGTTGGGTGTATGTTTTATTATTTATTTTCCCTTTTATTACCTGATTGGGCTTCCTCTACTCAAGACTGTTAGCATTAATTTCTCTCCACAACATGTATCTTAAACCTATTCTCATTTTAGTTCTTAGTTCTAGTAGTGTATTTGAATCTATTATCTTGTGTCTTATTTTACATTCATGTTTGTGTTGCATTTTGATTTTTTTATACAATCCCCCTTATTCAAAGTAAATTCTTGATGTTCACTATTTTTTGAAAACATGCCAATAGTTAGAAGTCACGATTTATAGTTGATGAATATAAGAATCATGTTCTCTGGAAAGGATGTCATTACTGGTTTCTTTAGATATGCCACTCTCTAATTTTGATGATGCAAATATTTCCCATTTTAGTTGTTAATGTGTGAATTATGTGTTACAGGTGATCAAGGAAATTAGACAAGATCTAATAACTAGGTATGTGCAATTATATGTGTGTGTGGATGCTTGTACATGAAGTTGTACCCAGATGATGGCTTGTAGGTGCAAATTATACAAATTGATAGGAAGGATGTAAGAACAAGTGATGATTGGCTCAAAACCATCCAAAACTTATTTTCTAATTGTATAAACTCTTTAGTATAGGTAGATCTCATCGCAAAATTAATTTGAGGTATTTTTTAGTCAAAATCTATCTCAATCAAACTTTAAATTGACAAAGACATTACCAATAGACCAAAGTAGGTCTTCATAATGTTTTGGTCAAACTTCTTTTCAATCGAGATACATCTTGGTCAAACTTATTTTTGACCGACTGGAAGTTTGTAGTAAAACTCGGCATCTTTTGAACTATATGTCAAAGCCCAAGGGCACTATTACCTTATATCTATTGATGCCAAAATCCCCCTGATGTTATGGCTGATAAAATAACCAATCAAGCCTATGTGTAGTGGTCCAAAGATGATTCTAGAGTTATGACGTGGATGGTGAATACTTTCGAACCAAAGATTAGTCAGTCTCTCCTTTGCCTTCAAAATGTCAAAGCCATGTGAGATCAACTATCCCATGTGTACTCTCATCACAAAATCTAAAGAATGTCTTCAAGATATTCAAGAGTTTGGAAAACAAGGAGTATGCAACTAATGGATCTATTGAAGACTACTACAACCAATGCTAGACACTCTGGGATGAATGCAAAGTATATCATCCTCTTTCATCTAACATTAAAGAAGTACAGTTGAAACATAACAAACTTTAGTTAACTCAGTTCCTGGATGGACTCCCTCATTCTTTCATAGGTGTTTTTGACCAAATATTATTTAGTGATCCTTTACCCACACTAAGGGATGTTCTCAAGCATGTTTAACACCTTCCTTACATGTCTTAAATACATGCTACTTGTTACAACCCGTTCCTAGCTTTGCTGGTAATCCTAGAGTTTTAAGATAATCTTAATGCATGGCATATTTTTGTTAGTAATATTCTATATTGTGCTTTGTCTTAACATTGGTAACCATAAATACTTGTTTGGACAACTCATAATCATAACTTAATCATACTATAAAGATTCAAGTTGGAGTTAATATAGCATTAACCCATACATGTATGCAAGAAGAGAGTTAATGATATTGGAGGAAATAATTAATAAATGATTTTTATTGAGAATATTATAAAAAATATATTTTAAGATTGTATATAATTTAATTATAAATCCAACAAAAAAAGAATGAACCAAATCGGAGTTAAAATGAGAGAGTTATGTCATTTTAGTAAACATGTACCGAGTACCGTGACCGACACTGCGTCGACACCGCGACCGCGACCGACGTTGCGTCGACACCGCGACCGTGACTGATGCCGCCCAAGACAGTCAATCGTAAAACGATCATATCTCGAGCTATACTTATCCATTTTCAATGAAACAAAGTGTGTTGGAACATCCTCTATCATTCCAAATACCTTTCTCTATGAGAGGTGACCTGGAGGGCAATTTCTAGGGCGATTTTTGGGGAAGAACGTGAAGAATGGCAGAAATCCAAAAGGGTTGCTATAGATTTGACTTGGTAAGTAGTTTTAACCGTCGATTCTTCCTCCTCATTTCCCCTTGCTCAAAATCCCTAATCCAATGAATTTGAGGTTTGGTTTAACCTCTGATCTTCATCTTCTACCTATAGCAGACCTCGTTTAGGGTTGAAAGGAAGAAGAAACTGCTAATTTTGCTAGAGTTCTGATATGGATTCGAGAGTTTCAGATATGTACTGTGTTTTTAATGTGTTTTCATACCTTAGGGTGATTGGGTACTTCCTTTAAACAGTATATTGCAAAAAAAAAAGTTAAATCATCAAAAAGCTTCAATTGCTTAGTATGCGAGTATAAACCCTAAGTTGCCTTTTTGATCTAGCTTTTGCAAGATGATATGAAATGGGTTATTTTTCTGTTGTGATGAATTTCAGATTATGAAATCACATTATAAATGATTGCAATCCATCTAAATGAGAATTATTAAAGTAATTGTAGAGGTTACATGAATATATTGAAATCTAAGATTTTCAGCTATGATTGAAATTGTCATATAATTGAATAAAGAAGTTTGCCTAGTTGAATATCCTTGGTTATGAATGATTGTTTTATTTGTATGCATATTACATGTATGTCAGATAAGATCTTGGATTTCATTTGATGATATCAATGTTTGCTTGATATATCAGTAAGGAGGGTGAAACCCTAAATGGATGGAAAGTTGGATGTTTGCAAATAGACATCTTGATTTAATGTTATTCTTGATGTATGATGTTTTAGTAAATGGCATGGAAACCCTAGTTCATTTCATTATAGGGTTTCATACATATATTTGATTATATGTGAACTGCTAAGAGAAATTCTTATTGAATAATGTTATGATGTATTCAATCCTTATGCAAGCTATGTGATAAGTGAATGAGGTAAATGAAACCCTAATGATAGGGTGTTCAGTGAAACAAGTATTGTGATATCAATGTTTCTCAGTTTGAGATGTGGTGATGCTTAACAGTTCAGTTGTGGTAAATGTTATCAGATACTTTATGAAATGAACGGTTTACAAAGCTAAACAAAGATATGTTGATGTGATGATTGAATTGTGAATTTAAAGAGTGAATTAGACATGTAGATGCCCTGAACACTGTAGAACCCTCATAGGATGAGGCCAGCGTTGTGAGGAGGAAACGGTTTCCCGACTGGAGGTAGTCCAGATTGAGGTAAGATAGAGCGCACCAGTAGGGTGCGGGGGTCTTGACCAGTAGGGTAGACTCCTTACAGTTGTTTGGTACCCAACAGCAACCAGGGATGTCGGCGGTACCTGTGTTACATGTTGAGTGATCAGTGATCAGTAGGTCCACTGATGCACAATAAGCCTGAGGGCTTTGACTCACCGCCTGAGTACCTAGGTTGAGAGGTGGAGTCTGAGATATCCGGTCACTTCCATTAGCTGCAGAGAGGCATATGTGCTGAGGCCCACTGCAGACGAGGTCTTGCTCAAGAGATAGGCTTAGGAACTTAAGCATGCTTCTAAGCATTGTACAATGAGATCGTAGCTTGCTGTGATTCTTTCACATATTGTGGTACACCTCATGTGGGTTCAGGGCATAATAAGAGGAATGAGAGGTTAAATAAGTATGTGCAATTATTCAATTATTCTTTGTATGTTTTTGAATTATTAGTCCTCTTTATGATCAACCATGCATGTTCATATATTGATTCACTCTTGTAGATATCTAGAGTATCATGCCATATTTATTATTGTGAATGATTAGTCGCTTTAAAGCTTACTGTTGTTATAATTGATATCAGTTGCTCAAAAGTATATTTATAATTATATCAGTTCTATAGACTGACTCTTTGAAGTACTCATTTACTGAGCGAATAGGCTCACCCCTCTACTCACAATTTTTAGGGAAACTACATGGACTTGAAGAAGGTCAAAGCATCAGAGTAGATCTACCACATGAGTTAAGTATGAGATTAGTTAAGTTCAGTCGGTCCCTGTCACTCTAGGTCCTTGTATAGATGTGAGAGTGTTGTAAATGATGTTTTGTATCTTTGTTTCCTTGATAAGAGAGAATGTATTTGATTGTCATGTCGTATGTACATGGAAGTGTGAGAAATAGAATGAATGGATGGATGTGTATCATTAATGTTGAGATCAAATTAGAGTAATAAAAGATCAATTCTCTTGTAAAGTTTGTTTATGTGATTGAATGCAAGAAAACAAAGAGTTTGAAATGAGATCAAGGAAGAAGAAAAAAAATAAGGGAGTGAACTTTGTATTAAGTATAATCATCAAACTTTTGTCCTAATCTCATGATTACTGGTAATCGTGGGATGCGGGTGTGACACTACTTCTTTTGATCACTCACTTCTTGTCATCCTCTCTTATGACTCTGGTCAAGGACATGGACCTGGATGCGGTTGCGGACTCAGAGGTGGTGCTTCTGGTGCTCCTAGACGTGGTCATCCTCTTAGAACTAGACAATGCCAACATCAACTTCCTACTACTAACTACTTCTTTGTCTTTTGTGGGCGCATGAACCACAATGAGATCCATTATTGGAAAATGCATGGTGAACATGCTTAGACTAGCCAACTTTCCTCTAATGCTTGTGAAGATTTGATTGCAACTGCCTCAAGTTCTACTCTGCCCATGGTTGTTTGGATTCACTTAGAGTTTGAAGCACTCTTTTAGGATCATCTATTTTCACAAACACCTACTCAAGACGGAGGTCCCTCTGCTTTACTTCCATCTCCTTCTACTTATGGTAAAAATAGATGGGTCATGACTTGGGAGCGTCCACTCATATATCTGGTTGTTTTTAAGCTTTTTACTACCTTGTCAAAAATGACTCGAGTTCCTCCTGTGATAGTGGTTGATGGAACTCAGTCTAAAATAGATGGAATTGGAACTATATCTCTATCTAAAAGAATACCACTAAATCAATCTTATATGTTCTAAAATTTCTACTTAATCTATTATATGTCAGTAGAAATATTAAGAGCCTTCAGTGCTCAATCACTTTTGATCATGAGGGTTATGTGTTTTAGGATCTCTGTACGAAGATGAGGATTGATTTGGGCCATGAGGGATGTGATGTAGTGTACTACCTAGATGGGTGACAATCTACAACTACTTTTCTATCATCTTCTCCGACCGGTCTGCAATCGCACTACCATCTGGGACATCCTTCTGTTGCTAGAATAAGATGTCTATTTCAAGAGATACATGATAAAACTTTTGTATTAAATTCTGTCAATTTGGAAAACAAATTGGGACGATGTTTCCTAGGACAAAGGAGATCAATTCTAAAACTCTCTTTGATGTTTTTCATGCTGATGTATGGGGCCCTTGGTATGTGACTATCCATTCAGGATTTTGTTATTATGACTTATATTGATGATTTTTCATGGCAACTTGGCTTTTTCTGTTAACAAATAATAGTAATATTCTAAAACTATTACTACCCTCTTCACTAAAATCCAAATTCAGCTCAATAAAATAATCAATTTTTTAGAAATGATAATGCCTTAAACTTTATGCAAAAATTAGTTGCTCACTTTTGTACCAGTTGTGGTATAATTCATCAGATTTCCTTATCTTACACACCAACACAATGGTGTTGCCAAAAGGAAAAATCGCCATCTTCTTGACATTGAATGTTCTTTTCTTTTTCACTATCATGTACCTCAGACTTTTTGGCCTAAATTTGTATCCATTGCATGCTACTCAATTAACCACATACCCTTATCTGTCCTAAATAATTAAGTACCTTATACAATTATGTATTTTTGTGTGCCTTTTTGTTTATGTACCATGGTGCATTTTTGGTAGCACTTGTTTTGTTAAGAATCTTCACCCCAGGATTTTTAAACTTGACCCACACTCCACTACATGTGTCTTTCTGGGATAATCTAGAACTCAGAAAGGATATTGGTGTTATGATCTTTCCAATAGGCGGTGGTTTGTTAGTGTTCATGTGGTCTTTTTTGACACATGCCTTAATACTCTAAAAAAGATTCTACTTTATCTAATGACTTGCTTGACCCTACTCCGCTACCTGAAGTTGTAGAAAATGAATTTATCAATGAAGTTGAGGTTACTGCTCCACTCATGATAAGACCCCAGGTTAGAGTCCCCTTCATGACTCCTCCACAACCAACTCTGTTATGACTGTATCCGAGCTTAATTGGTAAACTAGAGTATACATGGATGATTATATGCTTAATTGGATTGATCATTTATTAAATCTAATTAATGATGATAATTAAATTATGATGTTTTAAACATAATAAGAACGTTAAGTGTTCTATTGTTTGAGAAATTAGGGTTTGAGAAATATAAACACTAGTTAGCTAAAATTAGGGTTTTCATGGTACATGAGTACGGAATTTGATCAAGATAGTAGTACGATAAATAATTTATCATATTTATATGTAATTTGGATTTAATTGAAACTTGGATATAATATGTATAACTCAATCATTCATTTCAGTGAAAATTTTCAGAATTTTTGGTTGTTCTTTAAATGTCATTCTCGATCGAGATATATTTCAACCGACCATACTGATAGAATGTTGTTTAGCAGTATATTGTTTGATTTTTAAATATTTATTGGTAAATCCAAATGATCTGAAATTTTAAATGGAGATCTAAAAATTAATAATAAACAACATGTAAAATTTTCATAATTTTTGGATGTTTTTATACCTTATCAGTAGATGAATTACAATAACTAATATTTCTATAGAATTCTAGATAGCAGTACACTATTTGATTTTTTATTATTTAATGGAAGATTGGATTGATCTTAAATTTTAACTAAATCTTTTTAACTCAATTATACACAACATTATAAATTATAATAATTTTTGGAGGAGTTTTGATCTATGCAATACACGAATTTACATAAACCTTTTTATGACATTAAAAAATTTGCTGAAATAAGAAAAAGTATAGTAAGGGGTCAAAGTGCAATTGACCCAAGAAGCTCAATTGCTCTATATGGTCAACCTAACACACAATGAGATCTCATAATTCATGATTCAATCCAGAGAAACGAAAGCCTAGAGACAGAGAGAGTTAGGGTTTGAGAGGAGAAATTGATGGAGATGTTGACCTAGGGTTTTGCCGTCTGAGGAATGATGAAATCATGTAAGTTTAGCTTCTTTGCATAGAATTTAATGGTGAATCTTCTCTCACATGTCAAGATTTCGTCCCTCCTCTGATTTGATCCAAAATGGTATCAAAACTTCACCTTTTCTCACTCTTTCTTCATAATCCCTCATTTTTAGGGTTTCCGAGTTGAAAGGAAGAGGAATTGGGTGAATTGCTAGGGATTTGATATGAGATCAAGATTTTCAGGGATGAGCTACGTTTTTAAGGTGTTTTCATACCTTAGGGTGAGTGGGAACTTCCTTTAAATAGTATATTGCACAAAAATTTGTTAATTCCTCCATAATCTTTAATTTGCTAGTATGCGACTACAAACCCTGAATTGTCTATTTGTTAAAAGTTGTTGCAAAATGATATGAAATGGATTCTTCCTATGTTTAGATGAAGTTCAGATGATAAAATCATATTATAAATGTATACAATACTTCATAACAAGGATTCTATAAGTCTTCGTAAAGGTTATAAGAGTTAACTGAAATATAGGGAATTTGTCTATGACTGAAATTTGTTGTATAAGTAAATAGAGAAAATTGCTTATCTAGATCTCCTTGGTTATGAATGATTGTTTATCTAAATTCATAGTACATATATGTCATATGCTATCTTGGATTTCATTCAAAGTGAATAGTGTTCATTTGATATCTCACTAAAGAGGGTGAAACCCTATATGCGAGGAAAGTTGGATATTTGCGAATAGATATCGTGAAATCCATTTGAAGGGATTTTCTTGACATGATAGACTTTATTTATTCAATGTTATTATTGATGTATGATATCCTAGTGAATGGAATGGAAACCCAAATTCAACTCAGTTCCAAGGTTTCATACATATACTCATTTTATATGATTTGTTGATAGTAGTCTTTATTCAATGAATGTTTATGTCTCATTAAATCTTTATGGGAGCCATGTGAATAAGTTGTTGCCTACTGAGAGGTGACAAGATGTGTGATGGCCTTGTGAGCCATGAGAATACTTGTACAACTAGTGAAATGAATACCTTGGTCTAAGGACCTAGAGGTAATGGTTACCTGTTACAGAGGTAACAATGATATGTGATGATCTAAGGGTTTGAATACCTAGATCCAGTAATCATGATAATGATGTGAAGGGATGAGAATTCCCAGTAATTTGATAAGGGATTGAGATCCCAGGTATCATTTGTTTTAAATATTTGAAAAGTATGTCATAGATGTATTACACCTTTCTTTGTAGCATTTGTGGTGATTAAATGAAACCCTAAGGGTAGGGTGTTCAATATATCAAGTATTGCGATATCAGTGCTCTCCGTTATTATTAATAATTCTTGTCATGATAAGTTATTAACTCTTAATTGAGTTATGAGATGCACAACTCAAGATTTGGGTTGATATGCACGATTCTAGTGTATATGTGTCAAGTGGACATGAAATCTGTTTATTTAAGAATTTTAGTTTTCCTGCATGTATAGTATATTGATTACTCAGTATATTACAATGTTTTGAATATACTGCTCTACCAAGTTTAGAATGATATACATGTTGTATTATAACTTCAAATAAGTAAACGCGACACCATAGAGATACCAGAGTCAAGTATAAGTAAGAGAAGGGTACTAGCTTTCTAGGAATAATAAAATAATAGACTTAGGAGCCCTGAACACCATAGAACCCCTATGTGAGGTATGCGCCTTAGGGGTGAAACGACCTAACCCTAGCAACGTCCAGTATACGGGGGTCGAAACGTGATATCAGGTGGCATGGGGGACAAAGTCCTAGTGGAAGTCTCCTTAAATTATAGTTTGCAGTGTACAACATCAACCAGAAGTCCCGGTGGCACTAGAGTACAGAAAAGCCAAGAGGTGGCTTGACTCTCCGCCTGTGTACTCAGGTTAGAGTAGGAGTCCAGTTTAGGATAGAGAGCCATTTCCTTGTTGCAGACCAGGAGAGTAGTCAGACTTATCATTTACCAGGTGTGTCCGCTAAGTCTTGTACGGTGTGATCATAGTGCACTACGAGTCTTCATATGTAGAGTACACTGCATATGATCAGGGCATAACAAAATGAATGAGAGGTCAAACAAGTGTGTATAGTTATTCAATAATTCTTTGTATGTTTCTAAATTATTAGTTTTCTTTATGATCAATCAAGCATTTCATATATTGATTCACTCTTATAGATATCAAGAGTATCCTGCCATATTTATGATTGTCAATTATTAGACTCTCTAAAGCTTTCTACTATTATAATTGATATCAATTGCTCAAAAGTATAGCTATAATTATATCAGTGCTTTAGACTGTTTCTTTGAAGTACTCATTCACTGAGCGAGTAGGCTCACCCCTCTACCCAAATTTTTTAGGGAAATCACACAGACTTGAAGAAGATATCATTGCATCAGAGTATATCTGCCACAAGAGTTATGTCTGAGTATAGTTAAGTTCAGTTGGTCCATGTCCCTATAGGTCCTTGTATAGATGTGAGAGAGAGTTGTAAATGATGTTTTGTATGTTTGTTTCCTTAATAGGAGAGAATGCAAATGATTGTCATGTCGTATGTACATAGAAGTGTGAGAAATAAAATGAATGTATGGATGTGTATCGTTAATTCTGAGATTATATTAGAGAAATAAAAGTTTAATTCTCTTGTAAAGTTAGTTTATGTGGTTCAATGCGAGAAAACAAAGAGTTTGAAAAAGAATAAAAAGTTAAGGATGATCTTTGTATTATGTTAAATCCTCAATTTATACCCTAATCTCTTGATTAGTGGTAATTGTGAGATCGGGGTGTAACATCTTTGGTATCAGAGCTTAGGCTGAGTTGTCAGGGACCATTAAGTTAGTAAGTTAGAGTAATAAGTGTGGCAGATAGGAGATGTTATGATGTTAGCTCTAGGGATTTGAGTATTTGGATATCCTGGCCCGATATTTGAGTACTTGGATCAACCAGTATCAAGCTACTATGTCTATTCTTTCATGTATACCCTGGCCAGGTATATAGTGGAAGGATGGGCCAGAGAGAAACCCTAGAAATATTAGGGTTAGAAACAAGATAAGTAACATGAATTAAGAGCATAAATATAAAATGAGATAGAACTTTAATTTCATATTGTTGTTTTATTGGAGATGAATAGAAAAGCTTTTATATGTTTGAATTCAGATATTCAATATTTTGAAATATATATGGGTCTTTAAGATTTTTTGTACACTATGCAGTTGTAACATTTATTGATTACATTCTTTGTATCAAGTACACTAGAAATGATCTTTGAATGAACTTTCCTAAGTGGATATTCTTTCAACATGTTTGAGATTAATAGGAGTTGGTTAATCTTAAGTATCTCTTGGCTTCAGGACTGTAGGTTCGGCCTGGTCTGGCTAGTAGGATGCGTTACTAGGATCTAATAACTCCTATTAAAAATATAATAAGAGTAGACTTTGGATAAATTAGACCCACACCATAGTGAGAATGTAAAACTTATGGGAAAGATTAGAATAGCTAAGAATCAGTTGAAACTGATCTCTGAGACCCAACTTTGGGACCTCATATGAGAAACCCTTAATTGGGAATAAAGGAACACGACATAAGGTTCAGATTAAGTTTAATTATTAGTATTATATGAACTCTCAATATGAAATATGGAAAAGATATGAAAAGGTTATGTAAGGGCCAAGATAGTAAGAATCAATCATGAGGAATTGATTATATAACCGAGTACAATGTTTTTATGTACTCCAAAGCAAAGGGAAAATAGAAGAAAAGAGCTAAGTATACAATAAGTACATAGAAGTGAAGAGTCTTTAGAAGAGTTAAAGTGAAGAGAACTAGATGAGCATGTAAATCATAAAACTAGGATAAGAAACTTAGTTGAAACAAAGAGAAATGTTGGAAATAATGAGCTTGATTAAGGAATGAGGGTTATGATATAATTGAGAGCATGGAATGTATACCTTTATTAATAAGTTTAATACATTCATCCTTACTGCCTTTGGATTCTAAGTCTCTATAGAACAACAAACTAGTTTCTAAAAGAAGAACAAAAGTGTAGCTAAATAAATGAATAAGTCATACAAAGGTAGACTATATTTAGGAAGGAAAAACTTGATTGAAAGAGAAACTATGTTTCACCCATGCATGAGTCATTTGATTTAAAATGAAGGATATGTAATGTATTAAACATGAGGTGATACTAGTAGAGAGATTATTGATTTAGAATTTCAACTTCACATTAGTAGAAGGATAAAATGAAATATATGCAACATGGTATACATGATCATACACATAAAAGAAGCAACATGATCATAAGATAAAAGCAGAAGTTAAAGATAACAGGTGGAAGAGTAGTATATGGTAAGAGGATTATGGAAAGTAAGGAAGGGTTTGAAACATGGTGGAGTAATATAGATTATAAAAGAAAGAGGTTAGGAGATTCAATCAAGTGCTAGTTAGTCAAGTATCCTTATTGATAACTAATTAAACCTACATAGGACAAATGTATTAATGGGATGTTTGAAGATAAGAATTCTAAGTCTCATAACCATCTTCTCTTCCATATATTACTTAATGAGAGAAATGTGGGAATGAAGTGATAAGAAAATGAATCAAATCTGATGCATAACCACCATGATAGAGGCATCTAGTGAATGTAATAATGACACACAATATGATGATGAAACCCAAGAAGGGTAAATTGAGAATGTAATCTATCTGAATGGCCAAGTAAGAGAAAGGAAATTCAATCGATAAGATAAAGAAGACTTTAGTAAAACTTGTGAGATCCAAAGTTTGAATTTCAAATTAAGGGAGCAAAGTCACATCACAATAACGTCATGCTACTGATAAGGACCAAACCCTAGAATGTTTAGAGTTGTAGTAGTTCAAGGGATGTCACTAGTGATTTGATCTTGAATACTAGCATCTCTATAAAACAAGATCACGAGATTTGCACTATGAGAAGTAAACTAGCACTAATAGTAATCCAGGGTTTAAAGATAGCAAATCCGAAAGGTAGATAAACAATAAGGAAATGATTCAGAATAAAGAGTAAGATATAAATTTGAAATGTAACAAGTGTGTTTTGAACAAAAGGAGAAATACAATATGAGTGAAGTGTGATATGAGATAAATTCTTACAGTGATAGAAAGAATGATGAATAATCTATTTGTACCTTGTATGTTTCAATTTTAGGAATGTTTAATCTACATGATTAAAATGAGAAGGATAAGTAAAAAAAAGTAAGTAGTAGTGGATGAAGAGAGAGATAATAGAAAACAATGGCTTTTAGTAATATGTGAATTTGTTTTTAGAAGTATAATTTGTTGAAGGTATATTAAGGGATGTAAATTGGTTCTATGTATGATTCCAGTGTACATGTGCAAGCAATATGTTAATTAAAGGTGTCTGATAGTTGTAGTCATTCATACCAGTAATCCATCTTAGTATTGTACAATTATGGTAGGGTGATATGGGTTGAATGATGATGTAACAAATGGAGGGTTACCCTGAATAAGGTAGTCTTACCTATTCACTCATATGAATCATATGAATACAAGGGATGATAACCATATTGTATTGATATGTAACCCTAATGAGGTGTAGCTTGTTATACCTAGCTTTAATATAACTAAGTGATGTTAATTGGGTATGAATAGTCCTTGAATGACTAATACAATTATGGATCACTTTGTTACTGTTGTTGAAACCCTAGTATGCTATAACTTGATGGTTACACCTTGAATTATGTGTGGGTTCATACTTGAGAATGGTATGGAATGTGATGGTAATGGTTCACCTTATGAATCCATGATCCAATGGGGATGCCGTGAGTAGTAATGTACAATTGTTGTTGAATCTAGTCTTTTAACTCAAGACTATTTTTCTATTTGAGTAGCACAATAGTAAATTTAAAAGAACATGGTGAACTCTCTTTTGTGACTTAGAGGTAATACATAACAATAGTATATATTGAGCTGTATGAATTGAGATAGTTGGATCAGATTATCAATGTTGAGGTAACACCTCAAGAGTATGAAAATATTGAAATGGTTGTTTCTCTCTCTATCCTATGATTTATTGTGACATAGAGAATTCATTTGTTATCATTGAGCAGTCATGATTTAACATGTTGTGATTAGAAAAGAAATAAAGGACTTAATGTTGAAAACTGCATTCAAGTATGAAATACAAGAATATAATGACGTAATATTTTAGAAGCTTAAAATAAACCTTGAATGTACTTTTTTTTGCACGTTTATGTTTTGGGGACAAAACTTTGGGGGAAGGGGGGAATTGTTATGACCGTATCTGAGCTTAATTAGTAAACTAGGGTTTACCTGGATGATTATATGCTTAATTGGATTGATCATTTCTTAAATCTAATTAATGATGATAATTAAATTTTTATGTTTTTTAAACCTAATAGAACGTTAAGTGTTATATTATTTCAGAAATTAGGGTTTGAGAAATATAAACCCTAGTTGGCTGAAATTAGGGTTTTGATGGTACATGAGTATGGAATTTGATCAAGATAGTAGTATGGTAAATAATTTATCATATTTTATATGTAATCTGGATTTAATTGAAATTTGGATATAATATGTATAACTCAATCGTGCATTTCAGTGAAAAATTTCAGTATTTTTGGATGTTCTTTGAAAGTCATTCTCGATCGAGATATATTTCAACCAACCATGCTGATAGAATGTTGTTCAGCAGTATATTGTTTGATTTCTAATTATTTATTGGTAAATTGAAATGATCTGAAATTTTAACTGGAGATCTGAAGCTCAATTATAAACAAAATGTAAAATTTTCATAATTTTTGGATACGTTTAAACCTTATCAGTAGATGAATTATAGTAACTGATATTTCTACAGAATTGTGGATAGCAGTGCACTATTCAATTTTTAATTATTTAATGGAAGCATGGAATGATCTCAAATTTTAACTGAAGCTTTATATCTAAATTATACATAACATGATTAATTATCATAATTTTTGGAGGAGTTTTTATCTCATAAATATACGAATTTACAAAAACCTTTTTATGATAGAAAACAATTTACTGAAATCAGAAAAAGTATAATAAGGGGTCAAAGAGCAATTGACCCAAACATCTCAGTTGCTCTATATATTCAACCTAACATACAAGGAGCTCTCATAATTCGTGATTCAATCCAGAGAAATGAAATCCTAGAGAGAGAGTTAGGGTTTGAGAGGAGAAATTGATGGAGATGCTGACCTAGGGTTTTGTGGTCCAAGGAATGATGAAATCATGTAAGTTTAGCTTCTTTGCATAGACTTTAATGGTGAATCTTCTCTCACATGTCAATATTCCGTCCCTCCTTTGATTTAATCCAAAATGGTATCAAAACTTCCCCTTTTCTCACTCTTTCTTCATAATCCCTCATTTTAGGACTTTCGAGTTGAAAGGAAGAGGAAATGGGTGAATTGCTAGGGATTTGATATGAGATCGAGATTTTCAGGGATGAGATGTGGTTTTTAAGGTGTTTTCACATCTTAAGGTGAGTGGTAACTTCCTTTAAACAGTATATTGCACGAAAATTTGTTAATTCATCCATAATCTTTAATTGCTAGTATGCGACTACAAACCCTGAATTATCTATTTGTTTTAAGTTGTTGCAAAATGATATGAAATGGATTCTTCCTCTATTTGGATGAAGTTTAGATGATAAAATAATATTAGAAATGTATACAATACATCCTAATGAGAATTCCATAAGTATTCACAGAGGCTATAAGAGTAAACTGAAATATAGGGAATTTGTCTATGACTGAAATTTGTTGTATAAGTAAATAGAGAAAATTGCTTATCTAGATCCCCTTGGTTATGAACGATTGTTTATCTAAATTCATAGTACATATATGTCAGATACTATCTTAGATTTCGTTCAAATTGAATAGTATTTGTTTGATATCTCAGTAAAGAGGGTGAAACCCTAGATGCGAGGAAAGTTGGATATTTGCAAATAGATATCGTGAAATCCATTTGAAGGGATTTTCTTGACATGATAGACTTTATTTATTCAATGTTATTATTGATGCATGATATCCTAGTGAATGGCATGGAAACCCAAATTCAACTCAGTTCCAAGGTTTCATACATATATTGATTTTATATGATTTGTTGATAGTAGTCTTTATTCAATGAATGTTTAAGTCGCATGAAATATTTATGGGATCCATGTGAATAAGTTGTTGCCTAGTGAGAGGTGAAAAGATGTGTGATGTCCTTGTGAGGCATGAGAATAATTATACAACCAGTGAAATGAATACCTTGGTCCAAGGACCTAGAGGTAATGGTTACCTATCACAAAGGTAACAATGCTATGTGATGATCTAAGGGTTTGAATACCCAGATCCAATAATCATGATAATGATGTGAAGGGATGAGAATTCCCAGTAATGTGATAAGGGATTGAGATCCCAGGTATCATGTGTTTTAAAGATTTGAAAAGTATGTGATAGATGTATTACACATTTCTTTGTAGCATTTGTGGTGATTAAATGAAACCCTAAGGGTAGGGTGTTCAACGAACCAAGTATTGTGATATCAATGTTCTCAGTTATTATTAATAATTCTGGTCATGATAAGTACTTAACTCTTAATTGAGTTATGAGATGCATAACTCAAGATTTGGGTTGATATGCACAGTTCTAGTGTGTATGTGCCAAGGGGACATGAAATCTGTTTATTTAAGAATTTTAGTTTGCCTGCATGTATAGTATGTTGATTACTCAGTATATTACAGTGTTTTGAATATACTGCTCTGCCAAGTTTAGAATGATATACATGTTGTATTATAACTTCAAATAAGTAGACGTGACACCATAGAGATACCAGAGTCATATATAAGTAAGAGAAGGGTACAATATAGGAAGAGATTTCTAAAAATAATAAAATAATAGACTTAGGAGCCCTGAACACCGTAGAACCCCTATGTGAGGTATGCACCTTAGGGGTGAAACGACCTAAGCCTGACAACGTCCAATAGATGGGGGTCGGAATGTGCTACTAGGTGGCACGAGGGACGAAGCCCTAGTGGAAGTCTCCTTAAATTATAGTTTGTAGTGTCCAACATCAACCAAAAGTCCTAGTGGTACTAGAGTATAGAAAATCCAAGAGGTGGCTTGGCTCTCCTCTTGTGTGCTCAGGTTAGAGGAGGAGTCCAGTTTAGGCCAGAGAGTCATTTCCCTATTGCACACTAGGAGAGTAGTCAGACTTAGCATTTCCTGGGTGTGTCTGCTAAGTCTTGTACGGTGTGATCATAGTGTACTACGAGTCTTCATATGTAGAGTACACTGCATATGATCAGGGCATAATAAAATGAATGAGAGGTCAAACAAGTTTGTACAGTTATTCAATTATTCTTTGTATGTTTATGAATTATTAGTTCTCTTTATGATCAATCAAGCTTTTCATATATTGAGTCACTCTTATATATATTTAGAGTATCTTGCCATATTTATGATTGTCAATTATTAGACTCTATAAAGCTTTCTGTTGTTATAATTGATATCAATTGCTCAAAAGTATATTTGTAATTATATTAGTGCTTTAGACTATTTCTTTGAAGCACTCATTCACTGAGTGAGTAGGCTCACCCCTCTACTCAAAATGTTTAGGGAAATCACATGGACTTGAAGAAGATATCATTGCATCAGAGTAGATCTGCCACAAGAGTTAAGTTTGAGTATAGTTAAGTTCAGTCGGTCCCTGTCACTCTAGGTCCTTGTATAGATTTGAGAGAGAGTTGTAAATGATGTTTTGTATGTTTGTTTTCTTAATAGGAGAGAATGCAAATGATTGCCATGTCGTATGTACATGGAAGTGTGAGAAACATAATGAATGTATGGATGTGTATCATTAATGCTGAGATTATATTAGAGAAATAAAAGTTTAATTCTCTTGTAAAGTTATTTTATGTGGTTCAATGCTAGAAAATAAAGAGTTTGAAAAAGAAGAAAAAGTTAAGGGTGATCTTTGTATTACGTTAAATCCTCAATTTATACCCTAATCTCATTATTAGTGGTAATTGTGAGATCGGGGTGTAACAAACTCCTTCTTTGTCGACAGATCAAAACACCTCCCAGGTGTCTTCTGATCAAACTTTTCCATTAGTAAACAGAAATGTCGTCACTCCTACACTCAACATCCAATTCATAATTATTGGTCTAATACTAATATTGGTGTTACTATTTTATAGATGATATCTTGGTTGTCTCTATACCAAAAACTACTACACTAGAACGTCAACATCCCACTTGGAGACAAGATATGGAAGCTGAAATGACTGCTCTTCGTGATCGCAAGACATGAGATCTAGTTGATTGCCCTCATAAATACCCTACTCTTGGGTGCTAGTGGATATTCATTATTAAATACCAGTCGTATGGCTTGATTGAAAGATTGAGAGCAGGCCTAGTTGCAAAAAGATATGCTCAAACATATGGGGTAGATTTTGAAATCTTTTATCCTATTGCTAGACTTAACTTTGTACATGTGCTTATAATTGTTTTTGTGAACAAAGATTGACCTCTTTTTTAACTTAATGTTAAAAATATTTTTCTATACAGTACTACATGAAGAAGTCTAGATGGAAACAGCTCTTGGATTTATTGCTCAGAGGGGGTTTTCTAAAGTTTGTAGATTTAGGAAAGTAATTTTTGGCCTGAAACGAAGCCCACAAACGTGGTTTGATAAGTTGAGTTGGATACTTTATAAATTCAATTTTTGACACTCACATTCTGATCATTCTGTTTTTATAAGAAAAAATAGTTGTGGGCTTCTTATTCTTATTGTCTATGTTGATGACATCATTCTGTAAAGTAGTGATAAAGAAGGCATTCAAGCTACTAAAGACTATCTAGAACAACATTTGTTACAGAAGATATTGGAAAACTTAGAAATTTCTTGGGAAATGAAGTTTCCAAGTCTTCTTCTGGCATCTGTCTTTCATGACAAAAATATGTTCTAGATCTTCTACAAGAAACATGCATGCTTAGTTCTAAACTTGCTAGCACCCCTCTAGATCCTAATACAAATTGGGATGATGAATCTTCACCATCCTTTCCCGATAACCACCAATACAGAATATTGGTTGTTATATATCTTATGTTACTAGAGCAGAGATTGCTTCGACTGTTGGACTTGTTAATCTATACCCAGATAAACCTCATCAATGTCATTGGTATGATATCTCTCATATCCTTAAATATCTTAAAAGTTCTTCATGGAAAGGATTGTTGTATCAAAGACAAGTGCATTGCAAACTCAGTACATATTTTGATTATGATTATGTTGGTATTAAACGTGATAAAAAATCTACCTCTACATATTGTACCTTTGTTGGTGGCAAACTGGTTACCTAGAATAGTAAGAAGCAGACAGTGGTTTCTCAATCTAGTGTTGAAGTTGAATATAGACCTATGGCTCATACGGCTTGTGAATTGATGTGGGTCCAAGGACTCCTCAAAGAATTTGACATATTTGATGTCGATCGTATTCCCATGTACTACGACATTAAAGCCTATGTATTATTTCCAGCACCCCTACTTTTCATGAGCACACCAAGCATATTCAAGTGGATTGTCACTTCATTTCGAAATCTATCTTCTCTGGTCGCATTTGTACTCCTTATCTCCAGACTGAAGACCAAGTTGCAAACATCTTCACCTAGATACTTCCCAAGACTCACTTTACTACACTAGTGGATAGGTTGGTCATGTTTGACATCTATGCTCTAGCTTGATGGGGGGGCATAAATATATAAGCTTCACTACTTTATGTTTCTCTTATGATTTAGAATTGTGTTTACTTTAGCCTTTTCCTTTATCCCACATTGCATACTTCTATTTCTCACTACCTCTCTTATCTTATAAAAGAGAGTGCCTTTTATTTGTTTTCAACACATCAAATAAAGGTTTTCTTATTCTATAATTGTCAGTGAGAGTGGAGAAGTGAGATGAATGGATACATGATTTGATTCAATTATTCCACTTGACTAGGAATCCCTATCCTTACAGACACGTGAGCAAGAAGTTCCAATTGATGTTATCAGAAGCTTTATTGAAGTCCAGCTTGAAAGTGAGGAATGGAATATTTTTGGTCTTACAGGTGTGTATCATATCACTAACCATTATGTATTCATCGTGAATGCTTCTTCCTTTGAGAAAAGCATATTGCTAAAATCCTACAATGTCTATTAGAATAGGCTTAAGTCTCCTACTACATTTTTTCTTTGATATTGTAAGATGCATTTGATCGGAATAATAGATATGTAGTGAGATATGTTTTGTCGATCCTTTTTATCAGAGCAATATGAGCCAATTTGATGTGTAATGTCTTCATGATTGTTTACATACGCAAAAAGATTGTGGAAAGAGTGTTTGCTATTTTTCCACCAGTGTTGATAACAATCCATAACAAAAACATTAGTCCCAATGATTTATTTACTCCAAGATTATCCATGGCTTGTAATATTTTGGTATATGAGAAGGTCATAATAAGAGTTGTGGAATGTTCCAATCAATATTAATAAGATTTGAGTGTTGCCTACATGGGTTGAAAAGGATATTGACAAATGTGGCAAATGTAGTGTTCTATAATTTGTTGAATGTGTGTATATCGTTGATTATTAGACTTTATATGCATGAATTCACTTTTTGTTGTTACATATTTTGTGGAAAAAGATTGTAATTTTTCCCCTTCTTTGAACCATGTCATCTTAGCATGTTCTTTCCACATAGCTTTGTTACTTCTATCTATATACCTAAATTTTTCTTTACGAGTATGAATTTTGTGTAGGTTTAGACAATGGTGTACTATATGTCGTGAAAATGTTTTTAGTGATCATGTGTAATTTATGGACAAAATCACCAAATTTGTACCTACTCCATATGTGTAGCCTTCTCCTAATGTCCTTAAGGTTTTTTGCATATGAAGTCCGGGAGTTTGATCATGTTGTACATTTATCCATATCTCCTTATTAATCTCAGAGAAACTAGGATATGTGGTTCAAAATTATTCAAAATGGAAAGGTTGTAGGTCCCCATGATCCCATCTTAGTGTTGAGAGTGATCATGAAGTGATATGAGATTAGTCAATGGTTAGTAGACACTAATCTGAGGGGGTAGATAGAATCCCATGTTTTTGAACTAAGGAATCGATCTATTGTAGCCTATAGATGTCCTCTATTCCATGTCAAGTTAGTGTTTGTGGCAAATAGGTCAATCAAGATGTGCTTTTTTTTATAAAACCTTCAAAACTCATCCCATGCTATTGATGATGGTATAGATTTGTTGGGATTGTTGATTATTTTTCTTGCATGTTTCTAGTGAGGTTGAAATCTTCATCTATGATCCATGAGTTGGATAAGTGTATAGTCACAAAGTCATCTTATTCGTCCAAACAAGTGTATTTGTTTTGACTTGGTTCATCACATATCCTAGTGCAATTCAAAGTTTTCTCATCATCCACACTGAAGTATTTGTTTTGACTTGGTTCATCACATATCCTAGTGAAATACCAAGTTTTATCATCATCCACACTGAAGAAGGAAACAATGATGCAATTCTTTCCAATAGAGTGTCAATAGTAGAGGAGGGTCTCTGGGTCCAACCTATAGTAATCCCTCACTCAAGCCATATCATGAGATTTGGATCCATTTAGTGATGTTTTGTCCACCCATAGTGTGTAGTTGGAAGGTTGTGAGGTTTGTCTTGGTATCTTGTATAGTGATAATGTAACAATCGGGCCCACTGCCCAAGGCTCTAGTAAAGTTTCAAGAATGATGACTGGCCCCACAAACCACTCATAATATTTCCCCATTTTAGTGTATACCCAGAATGACCCATGGACACCTAGCTCTCGATCACAGAATACCAGCGTAAGGGTGGCTACGTCAACCATAGACAACCCTTTCCAACATGTCTGGACCGCAGGACTCAAGACTAGCATGCCACATGCTCATGTGGGCCCCACCTTCTAGAGGGGTTATGGCTCTTATACCAGTTGTAGCAACTGAGCCCGCTTCCCAAGGCTCTAGTAGAGTTTCAGGAATGACGACTAGCCCCACAAACCACCACTAGCCTTAACTGCACACTTTGTCCTCACTCACGCACAAGCCAAGATCAACTTCTCGACTGGTCACCCATCCTAGTACTACTCCAAGATGAGCACACTTAACTACGAAGTTCTTTGGTGATGGGCTCCCGGAAAAGGAGGTGAACCTTGGTGATACAGGTAGTCTAATCATTCCTTTTAAGATCATTTTATCTGAGGCCTCAAATCTTCAGACATTACATATAAGGTTTGTTTTATTTCCCCTAATGAAACTTCTAATCTGACCAAGTCTACAAGTAATCATTGCACCAAAAACATTCCAAAACATTATAAATATAAATCTAGTGCTTAAGCTCAAATAGAAAGAAACGAGACATACCGGAAGGCAAGAGTGAGAACTTGTTCTTTTGCTAGAGTAAAGGGATGGTGGTTGAATGAAACTAGGTCCCTTTCAAATTATGAGAGTGCAATGTTAGCATCTGTATGTGTATTGAAGTTGATACCAAAGTTACTAAAAAAATTGAAGCATATTCCCACGAAGCAATGTTATGAATATCATCAAGGAGTAACTAGAATAATTTGTATCTAGTATTCATTTAGTATACTTACTTTACTAGTAGCAAACAAGTTTTCTTTCCCCCCCTACAATCTTAGCTATGCACACTGATGTTTTCAGAGTGCTTATCGTCCTCTTGAGGATGTGGGCTATTGTTTGTTTTGTTGAGTTTCTTTATGAGCTTAGAATTGAGGATATCAACCATATCACAGACCTCCTTACATTGTGGTGAAATCCTGGTGGATGAGTGTATCTTTGGCGTGTATCTCACCTACGTTGTGGTTATTAAGGGTGGAGTTTAAGGGGATGTTGTTTCTCTTAAACGTCGATTTAAAAGGTGGGGAGAACATATGTTGTCTTTTGTTATGGTGGTTGTTGGTAGTGGGTATTGGATGTTGTTCTATGGACTGGATGTGGTTGTTTGTTATTATTTCCTAATACACACATGACCCTTATGATGGTGTGATCTGTTGTTGTTGTGTAGATCTAATCTTGGAGGTTTCTTCAAATATTTTGGGTGAAGCCAATAAGTTGGGTGTTTAGGAAGATTGGGGAAAATAGAGAAGGTGTAATGTGGGTTCTCACACTAAATCTTTTTGGTGTAGATGACATCACCAAATTTTGATTTTGAGGGAACCAAGAAGTTTGGTTTCTTTGGCAATCGAGAATGCACAAAAAGCTTTGGCATAGTTTGTGGTGTAAAGGTATCTAGGCTGATGAGTTGTAGTGCTACATCAACAACAGAGGAAAGATTCCTAAAGATAGCCACATTGTATAGGTGTGGAGGTAGTTTAGATATAGAGACCCAACCCGACCCTTAGTGGATGCAATTTCAACACCAAAATACAAAAACCATTTAATGATCTATTCTTAGACAAAACAATCACCACACATAGTTGGATACAAGATAGGATCTTTGATTTAAGGATGGTGCAACCATGGAGGAGGAGAGCCAAGGATTGAGTGACATCCATCCTCATAACTCGATTCTCATTAAGGTTGTTTTCGATAATGACCAATATAATATGGTTGGTGAGGACCTTGAGGAGACACAAGGAGTTAACATGAAGGCCGGTGACAGTCTTAGGGTTTTGATGTCTAGGATAGGATTCACGTTGGGTGGCCGGGGTGAGAAAGGAAGGTTATATGGGCTTGAGGCAATTTCATTTTACTCCTCTTATATTTTTGTCTATTATACAAATAAGCTGGTATACTTGTTATATAATCGATATGATTAAAAAAAGTTCATGGGACCAACAATGATTAATCCAACTTTGTAATCCTGCAACATGTACCTCTAGTCATTTAACATCACTATCAATTAGCTCACTGTTTGATAAGTATGTTATACTTATTGCTTAGTTGGTCCACTGAACATGACAATTTGGCACAAGCGGGCCATTCTAGATGACCTTCGCTACACTACAAAAAACTAGTGTATTAACATCAAATTTTGTGATCATATTATTATCTTGTCATAAGTGTCACGCTAACAAGGACAAATAAAAACTTTTTCCACCATCGATGAAGTTAATAATGATAAAAAATTATCCTGAAGTAAATCAAACAAATATCCATCAGTAAAACTCCTTCGCCATCCATCAACTCAAACATAGCTACACGTAGATGATACTTTGATATTTTTTGAGCCTACAAACAATAATGGTATTAATATTAAGCGTATTCTTCTAATTTTTGAAGCTATATCTGGACTTCATATTAATTATACAAAAACTAGTTATATTCCTATTAATACAACCCCCAACTTGTCAAATACTATTGAACATACCATAGGTTGCAGGATTGAACAAATGCCTATTAAATATCTTGGTATTCCACTTCATTATATTTTTTTCACCTAGATGAAATCATATTATAGACAAAATGAATAACAAATTACAAGGTTGGAAGATGAAATACCTTAGCTTGCATGGTAGGTTAACCCTTCTCAAAAGTTTCCTAACATCTATTTCTAGCTATCAACTTCAAGTTATTAAACTTGATACCATTGTCATGCAAAAAATTGACCACATTAGAAAAATGTTTTTTGGAGGGAAAGCAAAGATCAAGATAAAGGTTATAACCTTATTCCTTTGGAAAAAATGTTATCAAGCCTATAGACAAAGGTGGTTTGGGTTTACTAGATGTTAAGTCTTTTTCATTAACCTTACAGACTAAATATTTGTGGAGATTTTGTAATGAAGACAACATTTAGACAAATCTTATCAAATCCCAACACTATAGTAATAAACCAAAGCGGCATACCCCTTAGGAACAAATTTCCAATGTATGGGCCAATATTGCTTATTGTAGAGAAAGATGACAAAAATAAAAATTGGTGATGGAAATTTAGCTAATTTTTGGCATGATAATTGGTCAATGTGTGCCCTTTAAGTAGATACCTACCAGATATGCAAATTCATCCCCTCTGACAAAATAAAAATATAAATACAACTTTTTTTTTGTTAAGTATCACTATAGAGGTAGTTTCTGGTTACCTACTATACAAAGCAATAATCAAAATCGTGTACAAGTCTGGAATAATGTTATCAACAACACTACTTCTAGAGATGAAGAAGATTCAATTGTTTGGAACAAAACAAATAACAACATATATAAACATATCTATACCTATATTATGATAGAGTTAAATAAAATTTATAATTATATCTGGCCAAAAGAATTTTGAAAATATGAAATTCCCTCCAATATCAAGTTTTATCTCCGACTTACACATCAAAATAAAATTCTTACCTGATAATCTCATGAAGAGAAAATTTTATAGATCTAATATATGTTATCTTTGCTTCCAAAATGAGGAGTCTGTAAACATATTTCTTTTACATGTTCCTTTTCTATTGTAATACTTAATTATTTTTGTACTAAAAATAACTACCAATACCGTAATCTGCCATACTTATTCGAGAGCAACTCAATAGCTAAAAACCTTGTAGAACTTCAGAATTGACATATTATCCTTGCTTCTTATTTTTGGAACATGTGGAAGGAAAGATGTAGATATATCTTTGATAATATTAGTACAAATGAAGGAGATATCTTTTCTAATATAGGAAAATGTTATTTTATCTGGTCTTCCACCTTTCTCAATTCACAGGTTGGGCAACAACGACAGGCGGCGATGCTGCATGATTGGGAGAAAATTCCTCCTATACCAAACATTTTGGGAAGCATAAGATCGGAGATCTTAGAGAGTCCAACAACAAGAATTTTGGAGATTTAAAAAATTCACCTAGATCACCAACTACTTGACATGGATGAAGCACTCTCCTAGATATTTCTTTTATTTTCCTTTTTAGTTTTTTTTTATCATGCAAACTTTCTTTTTGTTTGCACCTCTAGTGCTTTGTTCTCGATTTGCGCGGATGTGCTTTAGAGTAACTATATATTATTTTTCTTTTCTATTTTTAATAATATTTTTCAACCTTTTTATCCAAAAAAACGCCACATGCACATCAACACGAACATGACAAACATTATGATAACTTAAACATTTCTCCATTTGGCCGACATCTTTTTAAGTACTGCATTTTATATATAACTTGAGCCTTAGTTTTATAGTAAATTGTATCTTTTGTATTTGATTTGGTATTCGTCTTCTTTAATCGACAAGATTCTGAATCCCGTCTTGTTTAGCGGGAGTGAAACACTACCGTGCGGAGCCCGTCATCAACCTTGACGAGCCGGTTATCAGACAATACAATTTTCACGGCTGCCAGCGGTGATCTCCGAAATTAAATGGCTAGTGACGTACAGAAATGTCGCATTTTCAATGTCAGGAGCCGAACGGCCCCTTAATAAAAATATATACACTAGTAGCAAATATATTCTTAGCTGTAGATATTGGCATGGTTGACTTCCAAAATATCTTTTTCCCACCACGAACATTGTAAACACCGTCGTGTCCGCACGGCAACAACATTTGTGGAAGCCGCTAGTCATGGACTTGTTTTGTTTCCCACCAAAATATGGCATCCACCACCCCCAAATTTTGGGAAAAAAATCAAAATAGAGGAGTTAGTACTATTTAATGACCAAACTAGACGACTTTGTAACAAATTTACCGGTATATACGAGTTTGGGAGAGAGAAAGGACCGAAGACGCCAAACTGAATGGCGTCTTCAATCCCATTGGTCCCAACTGACGTAGCCGGTCCCGCACCAACGGGTCCCTGGGGTGGCCGCGCAACGTGGCGGCCCCAGGATGAAGACGCCATTCAGAATGGTGTCTTCATCCTGGGGCCGCCACGTGGCACGGCCACCCCAGGGACCCGTTGGCGCGGAATCAACATTTTTTTCATACTTTGATACCATATATTTAGTTAATGTGCAATATTTAAATTTTAATTAATATATATTATTTACAATAATTAATTATTGCATCTAAGTAAAAATATCACATTAATATTAATTATATAATATTTCTATTTGATATTAAATAATATGTTATATTTCAATATATTGATTTATAAATCCATTTATTAATAACATGTTTAACTACATATGCATTTAATTATTGTTTATAGATATATTTATGAGTTGAATACAAATTTTAAATGTAAACTTTCAAACTATATGATAAAAATATTATTCAAATGTAGTATGTAAAATATTATATTACACATAAAAGTAATTACTATATTAATCAGATAATATTTGTATGTATATTAAATAATATAAAATTCAATGTAATATAGCACTATATATACACTCATTATATACATAATATTGTTTTAGATATTATATCATATATTATACTATGCATATTAATATTAATAATTAATATGTGATATTAGATCAAATTGTTATGTCTACTATATGTTCATATTTGTATATTTATTTATTAATGATATATTAAAGATATGTACATATTATTCATAACATTATTTCTACTATTATTATTCATTAATAAATAAATATACAAATATGATATAGTATCTAAAACAATATTATGTATAGTTTGCATATAGTTTGCATATTAAATATAGTTTGCATATAGTTGGCATATACATAACGTTATGTCTACTATTATTATTCATTAATAAATAAATATACAAATACGATATAATATATAAAACAATATTATGTATATAATGATTAAAACATTATGTATATGCAAACTATATTTATTTATTAATGATATTATAATAGTATGATATAATAATAGTATGTATATATCTTTAATATATCATTAATAAATAAATATACAAATATACATATATTAATTATTAATATTAATATGCATAGTAGACATAATATATGATATTAGATTAAAACATTATGTATATGCAAACTATATTTATTTATTAATGATATATTAATAGTATGTATATATCTTTAATATATCATTAATAAATAAATATACAAATATGAACATATAGTAGACATAAATTTTTAATCTAATATCATATATTAATTATTATTATTAATATGCATAGTATAATATATGATATAATATCTAAAACAATATTATGTATATAATGAGTGTATATATAGTGCTATATTACATTGAATTTTTATATTATTTAATATACATACAAATATTATCTGATTAATACATTAATTACTTTTATGTGTAATATAATATTTTACATACTACATTTAAATAACATTGTTTATCATATAGTTTGAAAGTTTACGTTAAAAGTTTGTATTCAACTCGTAAATATATCTATAAACAATAATAAATGCATATGTAGTTAAAGATGTTATTAATAAATGGATTTATAAATCAATATATTGAAATATAACATACTATTTAATATCAAATAGAAATATTGTATAATTAATATTAATGTGATATTTTTACTTATATGCAATAATTAATTATTGTAAAATAATATATATTAATTAAAATGTAAATATTGCACATTAACTAAATACATGCTATCAAAGTATGAAAAAAAAATTTGATCCCGCGCCAACGGGTCCCTGGGGTGGCCGCGCCACGTGGCGGCCCCAGGATGAAGACGCCATTCTGAATGGCGTCTTCATCCTGGGGCCGTCACGTGGCGCGGCCACCCCAGGGACCCGTTGGCGCGGGGCCTACTATGCCAGTTGGGACCAATGAGATTGAAGACGCCATTCCGTTTGGCGTCTTCGGTCCTTTCTCTCTTCCAAACTTGTCTATGCCGGTAAATTAGTTCCAAAGTCGTCTAGTTTGGTCATTAAATAGTACTAACTCGTCTATTTTGATTTTTTCCCCAAATTTTGGCCCAGGGTAACCCCAACTCTTCTTGAGCAATATCTGCCTTCTTGTACCTATAGTTAGCGTCTAATCTTACCTCGATCTGATGCTTTTCGCAAGAACGTCGCTCCCATTCAGAATTCTGGTTGGATTAAGAAACCTTCCGCCTCTATGATCTTCAAACCCAAGTGTTGGTTGCGAAGCCCTAGTCTCCTCCCGCAAAACCACAACCACACTCGCCTGCAATTTCCTTGGCCACCCTCTTCCTCCTGATCCTAACGATCTCTACGTTGTTGGCACCAACATCCGCCAGGCCTGACAATGATTACCATTGGAGACCTCAGCAAATGCGATCAAGAGTTCACATACCTCACACCAGAAAGGAATCACCAACAGTGAAGGTAGAATAAGAAGTGTATGCATCAATGCATCCCTCCTCCTCCAGAGCATGTAGTGGTATGTCTTCGCCAAAAGCATTTTAGGTTTTATCCATCACAATTTATTTCATACTAATTTCAGTTGCCTTCCACATATCATTCTTATGTCTGGCATAATTTTAATTTTCAATTTTTACTGTTTGCCTGTAGGCATAGTGCTTGAATTTTGAGTTACTATTGAATGTGGTTCGTGGCGAGTAATGCTTCCTAACAGAGGTTGGATCCGCATCCCTCTGATTCTTTCTATGTATCTCTATTCACATTTGGAGCAGATCATCATTTTTTGCTCTTAGTCGCCCTTACCATATGCGGCCAACGGGAAAAAAATCAAAATAGATGAGTTAGTACTATTTAATGACCAAACTAGACGACTTTGGAACAAATTTACCGACATAGACGAGTTTGGGAGAGAGAAAAGACCGAAGACGTCAAACGGAATGGCGTCTTCAATCTCATTGGTCCCAACTGACGTAGTAGGCCCTGCGCCAACGGGTCCCTAGGGTGGTCGCGCTACGTGGCGGCCCCAGGATGAAGACGTCATTCAGAATGGCGTCTTCATCCTGGGGCCGCCATGTGGTGCGTCCACCCCAGGGACCCGTTGGCGCGGGATCAACATTTTTTTCATACTTTGATACCATGTATTTAGTTAATGTGCAATATTTACATTTTATTTAATATATATTATTTTACAATAATTAATTATTGTATCTAAGTAAAAATATCACATTAATATTAATTATACAATATTTCTATTTGATATTAAATAATATGTTATATTTCAATATATTGATTTATAAATCCATTTATTAATAACATATTTAACTACATATGCATTTATTATTGTTTATAGATATATTTACGAGTTGAATACAATTTTTTAACGTAAACTTTCAAACTATATGATAAAAAATGTTATTTAAATGTAGTATGTAAAATATTATATTACACATAAAAGTAATTAATGTATTAATCAGATAATATTTGTATGTATATTAAATAATATAAAAATTCAATGTAATATAGCACCATATATACACTCATTATATACATAAAATTGTTTTAGATATTATATCATATATTATACTATGCATATTAATAATAATAATTAATATATGGTATTAGATTAAAACGTTATGTCTATTATATGTTCATATTTGTATATTTTGATATATTAAAGATATATACATACTATTATTATATCATTAATAAATAAATATAGTTTGCATATACATAACGTTTTAATCTAATATCATAAATTATGTCTACTATGCATATTAATATTAATAATTAATATATGTATATTTGTATATTTATTTGTTAATGATATATTAAAGATATATACATACTATTATTATATCATACTATTATTATATCATACTATTATTATATCATTAATAAATAAATATAGTTTGCATATACATAATGTTTTAATCATTATATACATAATATTGTTTTAGATATTATATCATATTTGTATATTTATTTATTAATGAATAATAATAGTAGACATAATGTTATGTATATGCAAACTATATGCAAACTATATTTAATATGCAAACTATATGCAAACTATACATAATATTATTTAGATATTATATCATATTTGTATATTTATTTATTAATGAATAATAATAGTAGAAATAATGTTATGAATAATATGTATATATCTTTAATATATCATTAATAAATAAATATACAACTATGAACATATAGTAGACATAACATTTTGATCTAATATCACATATTAATTATTAATATTAATATGCATAGTATAATATATGATATAATATCTAAAACAATATTATGTATATAATGAGTGTATATATAGTGCTCTGTTACATTGAATTTTTATATTATTTAATATACATACAAATATTATCTGATTAATATAGTAATTACTTTTATGTGTAATATAATATTTTACATACTACATTTGAATAATATTTTTATCATATAGTTTGAAAGTTTACATTAAAAAATTGTATTCAAGTCATAAATATATCTATAAACAATAATTAAATGCATATGTAGTTAAATATGTTATTAATAAATGGATTTATAAATCAATATATTGAAATATTAAATATTATTTAATATCAAATAGAAATATTGTATAATTAATATTAATGTGATATTTTTACTTAGATGCAATTATTAATTATTGTAAAATAATATATATTAATTAAAATTTAAATATTGCACATTAACTAAATACATGGTATCAAAGTATGAAAAAAATGTTGAATCCGCGCCAACGGGTCCCTGGGGTGGCCGCGCCACGTGGCGGCCCCAAGATGAAGACGCCATTCTGAATGGCGTCTTCATCCTTGGACCGCCACGTGGCACGGCCACCCCAGGGACCCGTTGATGCGGGACCGGCTACGTCAGTTGGGACCAATGGGATTGAAGACGCCTTTCAGTTTGGCGTCTTCGGTCCTTTCTCTCTCCCAAACTCGTCTATGCCGGTAAATTTGTTACAAAGTCGTCTAGTTTGGTCATTAAATAGTACTAACTCTCTATTTTGATTTTTTTTTCGCGGCCAACACTCTACAAAGCAGCTGACAGATGAAATCTGTTTTTGTTCCTCTCCATTGCGTCGTTCCGGACTGCCTTAAGCAATCATTGCCCACAATAGCCACAAGCAGGTCAGCCTAAGTTGCTTCTTCTATCCTATTTGGACATATGGCACACGGTTATAGTCATATAGTTGGTTACCAATGCATGATATTGTACATCATTTTCTTCTCTCTATCTTCAATGTATAGAACCTCCCCTTTGTCTTGTTACACCATAGTAACAAGTTCAGGATTCGGCAACTTTTCAGATGGCTGGAAAAAATTGGAATTCGGAAAAAATCGAGAAAAGTCGTGAAAAGATCGATAAATTTCGGTCAAAGTTCGGTCAACTATTCGGTAATAATCGAGAATAAGTCGGCATTATAAGTATATACATATATATATGTGTGTATATATATGTATGTATTTATGTGTACATATATAGATAAATATATGTATGTACATACATATATGATGCATGTAACTATTACCGCCGCAAGATATACAATCTTAGTGAGTAAAAAAGTAAAAAAAGAAGTAAAAAAATAGTTGAGTAATAACATGAACTGTCCAGAGGAGTGGGGGGCTTGAGGTTTAGTGTGTATTAAGAATTTTGTGTACATAGTTTGGTAAAAAAAAAAGTAAGCGACTTAAAAGAGAAAAATCGTGAAAAGTCATGAGGAATCGTAAAAAATTGTATAGATCGCGAAAAAGCGGGATTAATCGTGAAATTTTGTGAAAAATCGGCGATTGGCGTATTAATCGTGATGAATATTCGGGAGCCTATAACATCGTGAAAAATCATTGATTTTTCGTAAAATTTGGAGACTTGTTACTATGTGTTACACAAGGAATGTAGGACTTAAACATGCATCATTTTGTTTGTGCATCAAAACTTGAAATTATTTTAAGTAGTTGGGATTATATGGGCAGAAAACCTTATATTCTTATGTACAAATAAGCTCCGAACATACTGACACATGGTCAGACTCCAGGTTAGCATTTTCAGTTAAAAGGCTGAGTGCTCGGTGGAGGTGGGTTTTACTGTATATAGGGACATTCTTAAAGACATCAGAATGCAGTTGACATGGTACAATGCATTCTCCCTACTGTTTTTGTTTACTGTCTAGAGACCATCATGTCCTATGAGAACTGTGATCATTCCATGTGGAAATAACAAGTAATACAAATTTCGTGAATTTTTGAATCTCCAATGCACTTTTCCAATTTTCTGCATCTCGTTTGATTGTGGGTTAAAAGTTCTATTAAATTAGTGTGTGTGTGTGTGTGTCGGTATTTGGTGGGTGAGGTGGTCTTTGCTGGACCTACTGTAGAGCTGGTTATGATAAAATATGAAATGATAATGGCAGAGATGTGATTATTATAGGACACATAATGAACGGTATTGCTAGCAAAGGTGAAAATAAACAGGGGCATAGGTAGGTCGTGTTTGTTTGACAGTGTGTAGAGTGCATTGAATTGGAGGGTTCATATGGGACTCACACGGACTTAAACATGGTGACATAATATGCACTATACTAGTTGCATTCATTTGTGAATACCATTGCTTGGTCAGGTTGGTGTAGTTGTTGACATAGTCACATATTCGGTATTCAGGATACGTTCGGTTGGAAAAGTTCAGAATTCGGCAATTATGTGGGAAAATCGGGGAAAAAGCGGTCAACGTACGGTAAAAGTACGGTCAATTATTTGGAAAAAAGTCGGGGGAAAAAATCGAGGATATATACATATATTGCATACAGATGTATGTATATATATGTTTTGCACATATATATGTACATATATATTGTTTACATATATCTATAACTATTACTTACTTACATATATACATATCTTACATACATATACACACATATATGCATGTACATACACACAGACACGTATATACACTCAAACTAAATTAGAGTCTTAATCAGTATAATACGGGAAAAGAATGTATAAAATGGGAAAAAACATGAAACATGATTCATCCGCAAAAATATGGGAATAATATGTAATATTCAGGAATTAAGATTTATTTGGAAGTTTCCTACGTCTAGTTTTTTAAAAAGTCAGAGTATATTGTGACTGGTTGTCAAAAACAAAAGTATAGAACACTGATTGCTTATTATGGTTTGAACCTTGTTTTTTTTTGGCCAGTAAAACTCTTGGTTTGAACCTTGTTGCTCGACAGAATATATTAATGTCCAGATTGCATCTTGAAGATATAGATATAAGCGGAAACTAGTAATTTCTGTTAGCTTCTTCTAGATCTGTCAAAAGAACTTGCTATCACCTTATGATAATTGAAATATTGTGTACGTGTGTGTGACAGTTTCTGGTAAACTTTTCTATGCAAGATCCAGGAACAAAGATTATGTGACAAAGTGGATTTTAGCAAAATAATGAGATAATTACTCGTTTGCCCTCATTATACCTACTAATGGTCCCAAATTATTTTTCTTGTCTTGATAATCATATTTGAGACTCGAATCCAAGATATGGTGAACAATGTGGATTTTATACACATTATAACACTTCAAATTGGATTCATGCCTCACTTTGTACAAAGAATCAAATTGGTCAATCACACTTTGTCTTTTGATTCTCAAACATTTTCTAGATATTCTCCACATTATTTTGAAGCTTTGATCCAAATTTGAGAACAATTGGACATTCCTGCTATTTACTATGATTTCTTGAAGTTTATATGTTACAAATCCTTTTATTTGCCTTTTGTTTGCCCCTTTTCCACCTCAGTGATCTAGGGCTCGCTTGGGGGGACGAATCCTGGCCCTTAGATCAGGCCCACACATATTCAGGTCGAATCAAGCGGCCACTAACTCGTCTCCTACCTCTCGCAATCAGCGGGGAAGAGTTAAGGAGGACCGAGACTTGCAAATCGCTCGAATAAGACTCGATTTGAATTTCTAACCGAGAAAATCTCTTAGTCTCATGATTTCACGCTCAAGGATCCCTTGTTTGACCATCTTTATTGCGCCGTTACTCCCTCCCCATGAGTTTCTTGCTTTCTCCTCTCTTTCTGGCGGCCATGGCTGCTGCCCAAAACTCGGTTTGCCCTAAAACCTAACCCTCAGCCCTATATAAAGGCCTCCTAAGACTCGTCTACACCTCACCAAGAAATGAGCCTTGTTCTCACCCTCCGTTTCAGCCTCGGGCACCCTATTTTTCCTCCCTGTTTCTCCTGGTTGTCCAACGGCACCGCCGCCCCAGTGTCTTGGGTGTCTCCTCTCGACCCTCCCTGGTCTCAACTCGCCACCACCATCCGACTCGCAATGGCGCGACGAAGCTGGGCGACGCCTTCACTTCCCTTTATCAGCCCGGCTACCCCCTCCTCTGCTAGCACCGGTGAGACAATCCACCGTGGACATGTGCTGCTTGCACGACTGCTGGAGCGGGAGAGAAAGGTCCCAATCTGCCGCTTCAAGTGGTTTCCCCGGTCCAACAAACTAGGCGTGTGAACCAATCAAATAAGAAGCAAACTAGCCGAACCAACATTGAACCGAGTCTTAAACCAAGAGAGCCACCTTGCCTGTGGATCAATCTGGGCCACCCATCGTGCATCTAAGGGGGTCCTTTTTCCAAAGTAAGGTACTTTTGCTCCTCTTTATTCAGAAAATCAGTAAAATACTCAGATCTTGTTTAAATCTTAGAAAATGCATCTGAACTCCAAAAATGATGAGTAAATAGTCAATTTTGATCAGAAAAATCCAATGGATCATTTAAAAATACTTTTGAAACCTGATTCTAAACTATTCTCACTTATATAACTAAATCTTCATCTATTGATTATGTAAATTGTCTAAATGACTCTATTTGTGGTTAATCATGATTAAAGGCTGAAAACCCTAGTTTTGGACTCTGATGATTATCTTGTAACCTATATCTAATATGTTTGAATCATCTACTCATGAAAATGAATCATTAGTGATCTAAATCTTTTTACTTGATTCAATCTTGATTATAATGAATATGAGTAATCTTAATATTGATCGTAATTCTTGCAAAACATTCGATATAGTTTTGACCCATCAATCTGATCTTGATCCCCAATTATAATTTGTATCATGATGATGATCGAAGAAATTGATGATGACTTGGATAATGATCATATATTAGGGTTAACACTTATGATCCTATAAAACCTAGGTTAGTCATTCACACATGAAATACTTGACATGGGAAATAACGTTGAACATATTGAAACATTGATTATAAGTGGATGACCTAACCCCAAGGTTGACCTAGGAAAGTGTAACCCTAATCTCAAATATTGAAACATGATTTCCAAATATCTTGATCTTGACCCTTGATCCAAATATTGTGTTTTAGGATCTAACTCGAAGGATCGACCTATTACTCATGATCTATACTCGAAATCTTGGTGAAAGGTACGCTATTATATGACTCCTCCTTGATTGTATTGTAGATACTTTTATGTATCTCTTGATTGTATACTTGGCTATTTACTTGGATGAGCTATTGTTCTCAATGATTAGTCTTCTATTTTTCTATACTATATTTTAAAAAACATGAAAACATAAATTGCATGCCCATTATGATTGTCCGTATATTGATAATGATGATGATATTCATAATGTTGATAATGTGGATATTGAGTACAACAACCCCCTCATTTGGAAGTGGGACTTGTACATTGTCTTCCTATGTTCCTATGGTGAAAAGGGTCCTAGTGACCTTCCCCATCGCGTTGGGGTAATAGAGTCACACAAAATTATATAAGCATGCTTCTTGAATTACAGTATAATGGGAACTCGTAATAAAAGTTGAATTGCTTGAAAAACATATTGAATAAATGTTGGTTTTGCAAATTGCTTGTTATTTCTTTTGAATATAAGTCCTTCCAAGTATACTATTTTGTTATAAATTGCTTTTTTTGATTTTGATAGTGTACCGTGCAATTGCATGATTGTGTCTTGATTTTCTTGATTTTAGGCATTACAAATGGAATCTTGAATAAGATCGCTTCCGCACTCATACACTCTGATGACAAAGATAAATTAGATATATCTCCATATTGGGTTAGTTTGTTCTTTATTATCCAGTTTTTGAGTTATTTATTTCTTATTGTATATGCCAATGTGATTGATCTTATTGGGCCACTCAGGGACGGGCGCTTCAATCCTTTTTCTACTGTCTAGGCAGTAGGATTGGGATTGGGGTAAGAATAGTTCCATGACAGTTGGTATCAGAGCTTACACACTCTCATATACTCTAAGTAAATAATTTCTCAAGTTTTCCTACACTCAAGAAACCCTAAAGTTCATAATGGTGAAAATTGAGGTGTCTAGGCTCGGGGTCCTGACATAATTTCTCCTATCTGTTTTCACAATGGTTGAGATCCCCCGCTCTACCTGGCCTTAATTGATCCAGAATTGGACCTAAAGGTTCTCTTATGAAACCCTAGAGATTTTTCTAGCATCTCATCTCTTCTTTAAGGACAATCCTAAGCCACCCATGTAGATGAAGATTAGGTAGTCTTCTCATCTCATCATGTGGTCCTTTTCATGACCTTTCATCACATGATGTCTCGATTATGGGTAGCTTATGAATGGGAAAAGTAAATATTGCTAAATCTTGAAAGGTGATACCATGATCTGACTTTAATGTGAAAACTTGATTTTGATCAATTAAGCTTGAAAATCAAATACTCACGTATGACTCCTGATATCATGAACACTCAATTTAGCCAAAACGTGACTACATGTTTGTTATGTTTGAGGTCAATATTAATAATCTTGATTTGGTGAAATAAGAATGACTTATACCTTATTGTTGATAAGGTCCCTATTTGACTAAACCCATGTTGCCATATTGTTGATTAAACCTCAAACATAGTTAAGTAATCTCGTATCCTATTTTTTATATATATCTTGACCATGCTATCAAGTTATTAAGCCTTAGACTCACAAAATTAAGGTGTAAGACCTATGATGCAAAAAGCAATTTTCCTATTGACTATTGATGCTTTTTGTAATCTTGATTTTGATATTCTGATTATGGACCTAGATTTTGCACTATTATGCTCTAAATCCTTGATTTATAAATTATAACACTACCTTGATCATGAAAGGAAAGAATTGCAAGTCTTGACACTATTGCCCTATTATGGTCTTTAATTTTGATCTCATGACCTTATGGAATATGATTTAATCATGGATACTCTCCCTATCTGAATAAGCTCAATTGATGATGACTAATGTTGGTAATGTGCCAGATTAGGGTGGTAATTGACTCATGACTCCCCTAACCTAGGTTACATCCCCATTACGACTACCTCTAAGTTTTCATCCTATCGATTATTTAGAGTTTTGAAAGGTATTCCCTTTCACCATATTTTGACTGGTAGACCTAAGCCTAATAGGTTGAACCCATGGTTGATACTCGATCTTGAATAGTGATTTGATAATGATCTTGATGTATGACAATGTTGACTATAGCTTGTGGTTGACTTCCTGGATAGACCTAGGTTTAGATCATTCATAAACCTTGGATACAATGATAATGAAATTTGATATGTTACTCGAATATTGCTTGAATATTGTTGCTCAAAATTGGATATAGATGAGTGATCTCCCCTAAGGTCTAAATAGGAATCTAAACCCTAGCTTCAAAATTTTGGACCTATGACTTTTTATCTCGACTCGTGATACTGATATATAATATTGTGACTCACGGTTATCCAATCTCAATAATGATACAAATCCTATGATCACACTATTTGGACCTTGAAGTATATGACTAATGACTTTCACAAATCCCAAAATTTGAAATTTTGAAATGATGACTATTTTGACTTCTTGATTCATGAATTAGGGTTTAGCTCTCATTAGGACTAGGGTGGGAACTTCCCATTGATTTTGAGCTCGAAATAGTGGTATCAAAAGTATGATGTTGTCTTGAAATGTTGAAATATGAAATCTCAAATCATGGATGTATAACCCCACCTAGGCCAACGTAGAAGCTAAGACCCTGAGATTTTGGGATTGAAAGTCACCTTATACACTTGATACAAGAAACTATATTTGTTTGACCTAAGATATGATCTTTCCAAAAATTTGTGATCAATAGGATGCTTTCTATATTCATGACTCATATAGTGACTTTGGACAATATATGTGTTGATCTTGATACTTAATTGCTCGATGATGAAATGGTGTTAGTACAAAGTTGATTATGATATGGAACATGTAATCCAATTATGATTTATTCGATTACTTGAAATTTGAGGACATGATTTTGATTTTCATACTTGATGATACCACAGTATTTGAGGAAATGACTTAGGTTGAATAATCCTGATTTTTGAGGATGTTTTTGAATTTTGGGGACAAAAATCCTTTTTAAGGAGGGAAGGATGTGACAAAGTGGATTTTAGCAAAATAATGAGATAATTACTCTTTTGCCCTCATTATACCTACTAATGGTCCCAAATTATTTTTCTTGTCTTCATAATCATATTTGAGACTCGAATCCAAGATATGGTGAACAATGTGGATTTTATACACATTATAACACTTCAAATTGGATTCATGCATCACTTTGTCCAAAGAATCAAATTGGTCAATCACACTTTGTCTTTTGATTCTCAAACATTTTCTAGATATTCTCCACATTATTTTGAAGCTTTGATCCAAATTTGAGAACAATTGGACATTCCTGCTATTTACTATGATTTCTTGAAGTTTATATGTTAAAAATCCTTTTATTTGCCTTTTGTTTGCCCCTTTTCCACCTCAGCGATCTAGGGCTCGCTTGGGGGGACGAACCCCGACCCTTAGATCAGGCCCACAGAGATTCAGGCCGAATCAAGCGGCCACTAACTCGTCTCCTACCTCCCGCAATCAGCGGGGAGGAGTTAAGGAGGACCGAGACTTGCAAATCGCTCGAATAAGACTCGATTTGAATTTCTAACCGAGCAAATCTCTTAGTCTCGTGATTTCACGCTCAAGGATCCCTTGTTTGACCATCTTTATTGCACCGTTACTCCCTCCCCATGAGTTTCTTGCTTGCTCCTCTCTTTCTAGCGGCCATGGCTGCTGTCCCAAACTCAGTTTGCCCTAAAACCTAACCCTCGGCCCTATATAAAGGCCTCCTAAGACTCGTCTACACCTCACCAAGAAATGAGCCTTGTTCTCGCCCTCCGTTTCAGCCTCGGGCACCCTATTTTTTGTGATAAAGTGAGTTTTCTAATTCTTTTATGCTTGGTTCCTTTAATCTCTAATCTTTTTCAAAACCCTAATTCACCTAAAGATTAATGGATCACTCAAAGATAGGAATCTCGATCCCAAACTTTACCACAATGTGGGGTATGCTGTTTTGGAGCTATGGTACAAATTTCATGTCGTTTGGACATTTCTAGCTCCCTCTATGATTTTTACAAGTTTTGGCTATAGTTTGATCAAATCATGTCACGATTTCAGTCATTTAATCTATGATTTCGTTTATTTTTCTTTGTCACGCGGCGCTGACGTCAGCAATCCGCGGACCCTCACTCGCGAGCTATCCATGACCGTGGGATGGCGCGCCCAAGGATCCGACGCAGGATCGGACGGACATGGGGTCGTCCCCAACCTCCGGTCGACCCGGGGAGACGTGGCTACAGCCATGAGTTTGAACCCCAACCACGATCTCTGCCCCTACCCACTCTCGCAAGAAACCAACCGAACGAATGACTCCACCTTGTCCCCACGAACCCAAAGAGCACTCACACGTTCCCTGAAAATGACCCGGAGTGCTCCCATGATCGCGCCGGCGAGCACCCCTCTCCTACCTCCACTGACCGAGATGGGCGTTCGTGGCTCACTTGATCCCATGCTTATTTAAGCATACCAAGAGCTTTGCCAACACCCCTTTACATACTCACTCGCTTCAATTCACCCAAAGATAGCTCAAATCACTCCAACCTCAAGCTCACCCCCTTCGGTCCGCTCTGCCGCTGTCGAGCTGCTGGACTAGGCACCTCCAGGCCTGCTCGTCCCCAATTGAACACTCCCTGAGCTCCGAGGGACCTACACCCACCTCCACGGCCCCTCACTCCGAAGCTCCATCGCCTGCTACTCCCGCTACCCTCTCCCTCTGCCGCGAGCTGTGCAGCTCGCCGGTCTTCTAGCCGAACCGACGTCTCAGGAGGAGCCACGGCCCGAGACTTGGCCGTCCAGCTGCGGAAGGACGTCTTGCAGCTAATCTGATCATCACCCGTGCATGAGGAGGTCCCAGACTCCAGCGAGGGCTCGCCGGAGTTTGACCAGCCTGCCTGCGGTGAAGCGCCAAGCAAAGAAAGGGGGACCCGCGTTGCTGACTCTGACCCAGGTGGACAAATCACAACCCGCCAAGTAAGCAGGCCTTTGGCCCACCTCAAAAATACAGAGCTCTTCTATCTTTGCGCGCGAGATCTCGACCGTTGGATCTGAACATCCAACGGTCCACGATGTTCTTTCTTTTCTCTTATTAACTCGAAAATTCAGTAAATAACCTAATTTTTGGGAAATTTGTAAAAATTTGTAGGAGTGTCAGAAAAATACAAATAAGTACTCTATTTTGATCAGAAAAATACGAGGATCACGATTTTGACATCTGTTGACCCTAAATCTGACTCGAGTAATTACTCATGCTTATTTTTGTGTATATCTTGATTAATTATTTGGAAAAATACTCGAACTTGTTTAAATTACCAAATACATGTGATCATCATCTTTTTGCATCTATATCATCATGAAATGATCAGATCCTTTTATTATGACTCAATTATCAATAAAACCTATTTATCACTCCTTTCCCTATTTTGACCTACCAAAATGTGCATAATTAATTAATATGATCTATAGACCATGATCCTGACTTTATGAACCTACTCTGATGTGACAATAATAATCTTGGACTCAACTCCATACTCTAAGGTCCTTACTCAACTCTCATGACTCCAAATCTATAAAGGGGCCTTTTTTATATATACTCTTTAGAATAAGGGTAATTTGAACAATATATCTAATAAATGTCAAAACTCTAATAATTTCAGGAAATCAAAGGTACCAGTGAGGAGCATCTCTGGACTCCCCACTTCTGAGTAGAAGGTACACCATTAACTCTCACTTGGCCTATAATAATGTATGGTTGTAAATAGTGTACGAACTTGGCATATGGTATTGTTTGAATTAGATCTATATGAGTAACCAACTTTGATGATGTTTTCTTTATATATATTTTGCAAAACCCGAACATAATATATTCTTGTCCATTATATCCAAAGCACTTCAACTCTTTGGTAGTAAAGTGCTGGGAATTATAGTACTTCAACTCTTTGGTAGTAAAGTACTTATTGGTGATCCAACTCTTTGGTAGTAGATCACGTATTGAAATGATCCAACTCATTGGTAGTAGATCATAAAGGGCCTTGATGCATTCAACTCTGAGGTAGTAAATGCATGGATGATATAATGGAAAAATATGCTTAAAAGCTATGAGTTCTCTTTGTTAATCATACACTTTCTTTATTCAATAATGTTTTTGTTATACCGCTTATTACTGACAAGTCTGCTTTTAATGTTATTGCCAAGATATGATGAGAGTTAAATTAGAATGATGCAGAGGCGTACTCAGTACAATATATTTATATATTGTGTTGACGCGTACCAATTGTATATGTTTTATAGGTACCTTCTTCTTATGATGCTCATGATGAAAGAAAGATGATGTTGCTACTCTATATGCTGGCTCACAAAAATCAGATATATCATGGGGAATGCTAAAGCTAAATGGGACCCTTAGATTATGTTTCTTTTTCTTCTGTATTTAGTTTCTCATGTATTAAGTTTCTTCTGTAGAACTCCTATGCCTTCGGGCCCCTATGTAATGAACAATTTGGTTTATGTATGGAAGCTTTTATTCGGTGCATTTATATATTCATGTGTTTGATCCACTCAGGGACGGGCAATTTTGACTCTATTGTACGCCTTATGTTGGCGCCTGAGGTGTACAGTGGAGTTAGGTTGTTAACCCGTGACAGATGGTATCAGAGCCAGGTTCATGAATTAATATAGATGTATCAAATAATTAGTAACCTTACCTAGACCTAGGGTAACCCACATTTAGCAGTAAATTGTCGAGGTGTCTAGAAGGGTACCTTGCGGAAGATTCTGACATAATTACTCTCCCCATCCATTTTCACGGTGTGAGGGTTCCCACCGCAAGCTATCTGCCTGGCTAATGCAATTATTGTTAAAGTGGGCACCCTTACCTTAGAAAAATCTTTCCTCTCATCTTTTCTCAATTAAGGACTACCCCTAGCCAACCTATTTAGTGAATAAAATACACTAGGCTTCTCATCTAATTTCTCTCTCATGACCATGATCAATGATATACTCTCCCTATTATGTGGGTAGACTAGGAGAATAGGGAACAACTAAAAGACATGAAAAATTGGAAAAAAAATACATGCCATGATTTCTAAATCTTTATTGGTTGCATTACGATCTATCTCAAATAAATCTCTAAACTATCTTTTATACGAACTTGCAGATGCCTCCAAAAACTAGGTCCAAGAGAACAAGATCTAGTGATGGCTCTGGTGATGAATCTGAATCACGCCCTAATAAGACCAAGGTTGTAGGCAGTTGGGAAGAGCAAAAGAAGGTGATGTTGGAATGCATGCATGCCCTAGCCCTAAAAGAAACCAGCAATAGTGCCTCATCCTCTAGGACCAACCATGAAACCACCATTAGTGACTTCCTTAAACTCAAACCCGAAACCTTTCATGGAGAAGACTTAGGTGAAGTCCTAGATAAAGCTGATGCATGGATCATATCTGTTGAAAATGCCTTTAGAGCCCTTAAGTGTCCTGAGGAAGATAAGGTCACCTTTGCTACCTACCAACTTAGGGGGTCCGCGAAGTTGTGGTGGGAAAATTATTACCATACACGAACACTTCCAGATGCCCCCATAGGTTGGGAGGAGTTTAAGGGGATCTTTACCAACCGTTTCATGCCCATATCAGCTAGGAAGGAGAAGAAGAAACAATTCAATAACCTCACCCAAGGAAACTTATCTGTTGCTGACTATGTTAGGGCCTTTAGACTCCTAGAGCGTCATGCTCGCAACCTGGATGAAGATGAAAAGATTGAACACTTCATAGATGGCCTTAACCAAGAAATCAAAGTTCACCTTTGCACCTCCACCCATCCTACCTTTGAAGCTGCCATCAACAATGCCCTTACCCAAGAAAGAACCTTAGGGAAGAGCAAAACACCAAGCTTGGGATACCTAGGCCTAACCGATGCATCCATCACCAAGGGCAAGGAGAAAGAAAATGATAAGAAGAAGCCTAACAGCCATGGCATGGGCAGAGGAGGAGGAAATCACCATAGGGGTCCATCATACCGAGGAGGACCACACCGGGAAGGCCGAGGCCAAGGTGGGCCACACCGAGGCCCACCACCTAATACTGTCAGATGCAGGATCTGTGGAGGTATGCATGGGGGAAAGTGCAAGTTCGAAAAACCAGTGTGTTACTACTGCAAGAATGAAGGGCATATGAGGTATAATTGTCCAAATCTGGTCCAGGGGGCACCTCAGAATCGTCCTGCCCCATTATCTCAGCCTGGAGCTCCACCTGCTCAACCAGCTGTCCCTATAGCTCAGGCTCAGCCAGAACATCGTTAGGGCCGAGTCTTTGCAATTGATGCAGAGGAAGCTAAAGCCAATGACAACCGTCTGATTGAAGGTAACAATGTTAATAATTCTTTTGTGATAAATCCTTGAAAACCATAATCTCATATAAAAATCATAATGTAGGTATCATATGTCTCCAAGATCATCCTGTTGTGGCCCTATTCGATTCAGGATCAACACATACTTTCATATCTAGAAATCTTGCTTCCATGCTCAAGTTTGAGATCAATGATCTAGGTTATATCTTGGATGTGACAACTCCCAGTGGCAAAATTTATACTTCTCTTCAGAAAACCAAAACCTTGCCTTTTTCTTTTGGTGGTCATAAATTTCAATCTGCTTTCATTCTTCTTGATATGGAAGATTTTGATCTAATTTTGGGGATGGATTGGCTCTTTTCCAACTTTGTTATGCTTGATTGCCGAGGCAAGAAAGTAATCTTTTATGCACCCAATTCCAAACCCTTGACTATTTCCGGGAGAAAAGAAAGAAATCGAAATGTGATTATTTCTTCTCTTAAAGCTGAAACTTTGATAGCCAAAGGATGTAGAGCCTATCTTGCTGTTGTATCCATGCCTGATCCTAAGGTGAGACCTATAGAGAGCTTGGATGTGGTGAGAGATTACCCGGACGTTTTTCCTGAGGAGCTTCCAGGGCTGCCTCCAGATCGTGAGATTGAGTTCTCAATTGAGTTAGCACCGGGCACCGCACCAGTCTCTAAGGCACCTTATAGGATGGCACCTGCCGAGCTTGCAGAGCTCAAGAAACAACTAGAGGAACTTCTTGATAAAGGCTTCATCCGTCCTAGTACTTCTCCTTGGGGTGCTCCCGTTCTTTTTGTTAAAAAGAAAGATGGGTCAATGCGAATGTGTATTGATTATCGCATGATCAACCAAGCCACCATTAAAAATAAATATCCCCTCCCAAGAATTGATGACTTGTTTGACTAGCTTCGTACTGCCACTGTGTTCTCCAAGATTGACCTTAGATCAGGTTATCATCAATTACGAGTAAAAGATTGTGATATTCCAAAGACAGCCTTCAGAACTCAATATGGACATTATGAATTCATGCTGATGTCGTTTGGTTTGACTAATGCTCCTGGAGTGTTTATGAATCTGATGAACACTGTCTTCCAGCCATTCCTTGACAGCTTTGTTGTGGTCTTCATTGATGATATTCTTGTATATTCAGATTCTGTTGATCAACATCGTGAACACCTCCAGAAATTCCTTGATGTTTTGAGAGCCCAGAAATTGTATGCTAAATTATCTAAATGTGAGTTTTGGATTGACCAAGTCATGTTTCTTGGCCATGTCATTTCGGGTGGGAAAATTTCTGTTGACCCTACAAAAGTTCTAGCTGTCCTTGATTGGAAAGCCCCTACCAATGCTTCTGAAATTCGTAGCTTCCTTGGCCTAGCTGGCTATTACCGTCGTTTCATCCTTAATTTCAGTAAAATAGCCCTACCCATGACTAAACTTACCAGAAAAGATGCCAAATTCGTTTGGACTCCTGAGTGTGAAGCTAGTTTCCAAGAATTGAAATCTCTCTTGACTTCTGCTCCTGTTTTGACCCTACCTTCTGGGAATGATGGCTTTGTAATTTATTCTGATGCTTCTAAAATGGTTCTGGGTTGTGTCCTCATGCAAGTCGGTAAAGTTGTTGCCTATGCCTCTAGACAGTTGAAACCTAATGAGGTCAATTATCCAACTCACGATTTGGAATTAGCTGCCATTGTCTATGCTCTCAAAATCTGGAGACATTATCTGTATGGGGCTACTTTTGATATATTCACGGACCACAAAAGTCTCAAATACCTCTTGACTCAGAAAGATCTCAATCTTCGACAGAGGAGATGGTTGGAGTATCTTAAAGATTATGATTTCACTATTGCATATCATCTAGGAAAAGCCAATGTTGTAGTTGATGCTCTTAGTCGTAAGAAGTCGATTTGTGCATCAATGCATCTGGAGCCTTCATCTTCTGGGTCATCTCAAGCATAATCTAGCTCTATTATTCTGGCGAATATCAATATTATTCCTAGTCTTCTTTCTGAACTCCTGATATCTCAAAAGAACAGCCCTAGTTTGGAGGAGATGACAGCTCTTGTGGCAAAGCCCCAGACACATCTATCTGTTGGTATGGACGGTGGACTAAGGTACAAGCATAGGATGTGGGTACCTGAAGAGTCAGAGATTAAGAAGCGTATCCTGCAAGAGGCACATGGGTCTAAGTATTCCATACATCCTGGATCTACTAAGATGTATAAGGACATGCAGAGACACTTTTGGTGGAGGGGTATGAAGAATGATATCGCTGAGTTTATCTCTAAGTGTCTCACTTGCCAGCAGATTAAGGCCGAGCACCAACGTCCCGGTGGTCTATTGCAACCCTTACCAATTCCTGAATGGAAATGGGAAAATATCACCATGGATTTCGTGGTGGGACTACCCAGGACCAGGAAGGGTCATGATGCGGTTTGGGTCATAGTAGACCGGTTGACCAAGTCTGCACATTTCTTACCTATGCGGACTACGAACAAGGTTCCTGAGCTTACTGAGTTGTATATAAAGGATATTGTACGACTGCATGGAGTACCAGTTTCGATAGTTTCAGATCGAGATCCAAAGTTCACATCACATTTATGGAAGCAGGTGCAGAATGAGCTGGGTACACAGTTGAACTTCAGCACAGCATATCATCCCCAAACTGATGGCCAGTCAGAATGTACTATCCAAATCTTAGAAGATCTTCTCAGATCATGTGTCTTAGATTGGGGAGGATCTTGGGATTACTACCTTCCATTAGCAGAGTTCACTTACAATAATAGCTATCAATCTAGTATTGATATGCCACCCTATGAAGCTCTCTATGGTAGGCCATGTAGATCCCCTCTCCATTGGGATGAAGTTGGGGAAAGGAAGATGCTAAAGTCTGAGGAGTTACAATTATATGCTGATAAGGTGTCTTTGATCAAGCAGAGGTTGAAACGGGCCCAGGATCGTCAGAAGTCGTATGCAGATGCACACAGGTTAGACAGACAGTTTAACGATGGCGACTATGTATTCTTGAAGATCAGACTTATCCGTTCCATAGCCAAGAACAAGGGGAAGCTTAGTCTGAGATATGTGGGTCCTTTTGAAGTCCTGGAGCGCATTGGCGAATGTACTTATCGACTTGCTCTTCCTCCGCAGTACAACATGATGCATAATGTCTTTCATGTATCCAACTTGAAACAGTATGTGAAGGATGATAGTCATGTGCTGAATCACAAACCTCTTGAGTTACGGGAGAATCTCTCTTATCCAGAACAACCTACAAAGATTCTCGACTCTAGGGTAAAGGAGCTCAGGAACAAGCAGATTCTGATGGTGAAGGTACAGTGGAACCATCACGGTGCATAAGACGCTACCTGGGAGCTACGAGCAGATATGGAGCAACGTTTTCCTCACCTCTTTCATCCAGTTTAATTTTGAGGACAAAATTTCTTTTAAGGTTAGTAGGATGTGATAAAGTGAGTTTTCTAATTCTTTTATGCTTGGTTCCTTTAATCTCTAATCTTTTTCAAAACCCTAATTCACCTAAAGATTAATGGATCACTCAAAGATAGGAATCTCGATCCCAAACTTTACCACAATGTGGGGTATGCTGTTTTGGAGCTATGGTCCAAATTTCATGTCGTTTGGACATTTCTAGCTCCCTCTATGATTTTTACAAGTTTTGGCTATAGTTTGATCAAATCATGTCACGATTTCAGTCATTTAATCTATGATTTCGTTTGTTTTTCTTTGTCACGCGGCGCTGACGTCAGCAATCTACGGACCCTCACTCGTGAGCTATCCATGACCGTGGGATGGCGTGCCCAACGATCCGACGCAGGATCAGACGGCCATGGGGTCGTCCCCAACCTCCGGTCGACCCGGGGAGACGTGGCTACAGCCACGAGTTTGAACCCCAACCACGATCTCTGCCCCTACCCACTCTCGCAAGAAACCAACCGAACGAATGACTCCACCTTGTCCCCACGAACCCGAAGAGCACTCACACGTTCCCTGAAAATGACCCGGAGTGCTCCCATGATCGCGCCGGCGAGCACCCCTCTCCTACCTCCACTGACCAAGATGGGCGTTCGTTGCTCACTTGATCCCATGCTTATTTAAGCATACCAAGAGCTTCGCCAACACCCCTTTACATACTCACTCGCTTCAATTCGCCCAAAGATAGCTCAGATCACTCCAACCTCAAGCTCACCCCCTTCGGTCCGCTCTGCCGCTGTCGAGCTGCAGGACTAGGCACCTCCAGGCCTGCTCGTCCCCAATTGAACACTCCCTGAGCTCCGAGGGACCTAAACCCACCTCCACGGCCCCTCACTCCGAAGCTCCATCGTCTTCTACTCCCGCTACCCTCTCCCTCCGCCGCGAGTTGTGCAGCTCGCCGATTTTCTAGCCGAACCGACGTCTCAGGAGGAGCCACGGCCCGAGACTTGGTCGTCCAGCTGCGGAAGGACGTCGTGCAGCTAATCTGATCGTCACCCGTGCACGAGGAGGTCCCAGACTCCAGGGAGGGCTCGCCGGAGTTTGACCAGCCTGCCTGCGGTGAAGCGCCAAGCAAAGAAAGGGGGACCCGCGTTGCTGACTCTGACCCAGGTGGACAAATCACAACCCGCCAAGTAAGCAGGCCTTTGGCCCACCTCAAAAATACAGAGCTCTTCTATCTTTACGCGCGAGATCTCGACCGTTGGATCTGAACATCCAACGGTCCACGATGTTCTTTCTTTTCTCTTATTAACTCGAAAATTCAGTAAATAACCTAATTTTTGGGAAATTCGTAAAAATTTGTAGGAGTGTCAGAAAAATACGAATAAGTACTCTATTTTGATCAGAAAAATACGAGGATCACGATTTTGACATATGTTGACCCTAAATCTAACTCGAGTAATTACTCATGCTTATTTTTGAGTATATCTTGATTAATTATTTGGAAAAATACTTGAACCTGTTTAAATTACCAAAAACCTGTGATCATCATCTTTTTGCATCTATATCATCATGAAATGATCAGATCCTTTTATTATGACTCAATTATCAATAAAACCTATTTATCACTCCTTTCCCTATTTTGACCTACCAAAATGTGCATAATTAATTAATATGATCTATAGACCATGATCCTGACTTTATGAACCTACTCTGATGTGACAATAATAATCTTGGACTCAGCTCCATACTCGAAGGTCCTTACTCAACTCTCATGACTCCAAATCTATAAAGGGGCCTATTTTATATATACTCTTTAGAATAAGGGTAATTTGAACAATATATCTAATAAATGTCAAAACTCTAATAATTTCAGGAAATCAAAGGTACCAGTGAGGAGCATCTCTGGACTCCCCACTTCTGAGTAGAAGGTACGCCATTAACTCTCACTTGGCCTATAATAATGTATGGTTGTAAATAGTGTACGAACTTGGCATATGGTATTGTTTGAATTAGAGCTATATGAGTAACCAACTTTGATGATGTTTTCTTTATATATATTTTGCAAAACCCGAACATAATATATTCTTGTCCATTATATCCAAAGCACTTCAACTCTTTGGTAGTAAAGTGCTGGGAATTATAGTACTTCAACTCTTTGGTAGTAAAGTACTTATTGGTGATCCAACTCTTTGGTAGTAGATCACGTATTGAAATGATCCAACTCATTGGTAGTAGATCATAAAGGGCCTTGATGCATTCAACTCTGAGGTAGTAAATGCATGGATGATATAATGGAAAAATATGCTTAAAAGCTATGAGTTCTCTTTGTTAATCATACACTTTCTTTATTCAATAATGTTTTTGTTATACCGCTTATTACTGACAAGTCTGCTTTTAATGTTATTTCCAAGATATGATGAGAGTTAAATTAGAATGATGCGGAGGCGTACTCAGTACAATATATTTATATATTGTGCTGACGCGTACCAATTGTATATGTTTTATAGGTACCTTCTGCTTATGATGCTCATGATGAAAGAAAGATGATGTTGCTACTCTATATGCTGGCTCACAAAAATTAGATATATCATGGGGAATTCTAAAGCTAAATGGGACTCTTAGATTATGTTTCTTTTTCTTCTGTATTTAGTTTCTCATGTATTAAGTTTCTTCTGTAGAACTCCTATGCCTTCGGGCCCCTATGTAATGAACAATTTAGTTTATGTATGGAAGCTTTTATTCGGTGCATTTATATATTCATGTGTTTGATCCACTCAGGGACGGGCAATTTTAACTCTATTGTACGCCTTATGTTGGTGCCTGAGGTGTACAGTGGAGTTAGGTTGTTAACCCGTGACATTTTTCCTCCCTGTTTCTCCTGGTTGTCCAACGGCGCCGCCGCCCTAGTGTCTTGGGCGTCTCCTCTCGACCCTCCCTGGTCTCAACTCGCCACCACCATCCGACTCGCGATGGCGCGACGAAGCTGGGCAGCGCCTTCACTTCCATTTATCAGCCCGGCAACCCCCTCCTCTGCTAGCACCAGCGAGACAATCCGTCATGGACCTGTGCTGCTCACAAGACTGCTGGAGCGGGAGAGAAAGGTCCCAATCCGCCGGATCAAGTGGTTTCCCCGGTCCAACAAACCAGGCGTGTGAACCAATCAAATAAGAAGCAAACTAGCCGAACCAACATTGAACCGAGTCTTGAACCAAGAGAGCCGCCTTGCCTGTGGATCAATCTGGGCCACCCATCGTGCATCTGAGGGGCGTCCTTTTTCCAAAGTAAGGTACTTTTGCTCCTCTCTATTCAGAAAATCAGTAAAATACTCAGATCTTGTTTAAATCTTAGAAAATGCATCCGAACTCCAAAAATGATGAGTAAATAGTCAATTTTGATCAGAAAAATCCAATGGATCGTTTAAAAATACTTTTGAAACCTGATTTCAAACTATGCTCACTTATCTACCTAAATCTTCATCTATTGATTATGTAAATTGTCTAAATGACTCTATTTGTGGTTAATCATGATTAAAGGCTGAAAACCCTAGTTTTGGACTCTGATGATTATCTTGTAACCTAGATCTAATATGTTTGAATCATCTACTCATGAAATTGAATCATTAATGATCTAAATATGTTTACTTGATTCAATCTTGATTATAATGAAGATGAGTAATCTTAATATTGATCGTAATTCTTGCAAAACATTCGATATAGTTTTGACCCATCAATCTGATCTTGATCCCCAATTATAATGTGTATCATGATGATGATCTAAGAAAATGATGATGACTTGGATAATGATCATAGATTAGGGTTAACACTTATGATCCTATAAAACCTAGGTTAGTCATTCACACTCGAAATACTTGACATGGGAAATAACGTTGAACATATTGAAACATTGATTATAAGTAGATGACCTAACCCCAAGGTTGACCTAGGAAAGTGTAACCCTAATCTCGAATATTGAAACATGATTTCCAAATATCTTGATCTTGACCCTTGATCCAAATATTATGTTTTAGTATCTAACTCGAAGGATTGACCTATTACTCATGATCTATACTCGAAATCTCGGTGAAAGGTACGCTATTATATGTCTCCTCCTTGATTGTATTGTAGATACTTTTATGTATCTCTTGATTGTATACTTGGCTATTTACTTGGATGAGCTATTGTTCCCTATGATTAGTCATCTGTTTTTCTATACTATATTTTGAAAAACATGAAAACATAAATTGCATGCCCATTATGACTGCCTGTATATTGATAATGATGATGATATTGATAATGTTGATAATGTGGATATTGAGTACAACAACCCCCTCATTTGGAAGTGGGACTTGTACATTGTCTTTCTATGTTCCTATGGTGAAAAGGGGCCTAGTGACCTTCCCCATCGCGTTGGGGTAATAGAGTCACACAAAATTATATAAGCATGCTTCTTGAATTACAGTATAATGGGAACTCGTAAGAAAAAGTCGAATTGCTTGAAAAACATATTGAATAAATGTTGGTTTTGCAAATTGCTTGTTATTTCTTTTGAATATAAGTCCTGCCAAGTATACTATTTTGTTATAAATAGCTTTTTTTGATTTTGATAGCGTACCGTGCAATTACATGATTGTGTCTTGATTTTCTTGATTTTAGACATTACAAATGGAATCTTGAATAAGATCGCTTCCGCACTCATACACTCTGATGACAAAGATAAATTGGATATATCTCCATATTGGGTTAGTTTGTTCTTTATTATCCTGTTTTTGAGTTATTTATTTCTTATTGTATATGCCAGTGTGATTGATCTTATTGGGCCACTCAGGGACGGGCGCTTCAATCATTTTTCTACTGTCTAGGCAGTAGGATTGGGATTGGGGTAAGAACAGTTCCGTGACAGATTCCCTGGTTGAAACACTTTCTACTACAAGTGTAAAATCTTTTAAGGAAAAAAATGCCTTGACATTAGTAAAAATCATATGCAATCAACATGCTTAATAGGAAAAAAATGTAAAGAGTTTTCCTAACTCGTCACTCGTGCTCAACTTGATGGAATACCATAGCGATTGTTTGTTTCATTTACTAAAGCAAAATAAAAAATGCCTTGGCATTAGTACACATAACCTGTTCTTTCATTGTCAACCTTTTCCATTGTAGATCTTCTCCTAAAAATTTGAGTAAAACTATGTAATAAATGAGGAACGAATGTGCAATCATATTTAGGATAAGAGTTTAGAATTCACCCCAATCAGAACTTGAGGTAATGACGGAAGTGCAAACAAAATAGAACCATACATTTGCAATTGTGTCACTTAGGATACAAAGCAAGAATTACGAACCAACAAATGTTTTATGATGAGTCGAGGATAATGCGGAAATGGAGTCAAATAAAATTGGGTCAATTGTAGTGTTTACTGATCTAGAGACCCGGACTCCTAAGATTTAACTCTAGTAAACCAACTCTTAATACAGCACTATTATGACATGGGCCATATGGCCATATATGGTGTTTTTAGTTATTGTGTTTGCCGTTCACGTGATATAGTTAATAATCTGATATCCTACCTTGTTCCTCCTTGCTCCATTCGTTTTCGTCCCACTGTAGCAATAAATTTGTATGGGAAAGGAAAGTAACAAAAGAGGTCAATGGGTCAGTAACTCTTTGAGACCTCGTCCTAGCATATGGCTGAAGCCTCTAGTGACATGTTTACATATAAAAATTGAGGTACATAGTTTAGGATCTGTAATCATATACCCTTTTCATATTTCTACATGGTGACAAGCTCATGCAGTGTTATCCAGTATATTTCTTCTGCCACCTCATAAAATTTGAGTACTTGGGTCTAAGGTATAAACAATTTGGTTGATTTACTTTTTAATATATATATATTTTTTTATAAAACACGGATCTCATATATTCATCCCATGATCCGCAATGGGCAAAAAACATCATGTCTTCATTACAAGCGAACCCAGCAAAACAGGACATACCACCCTAACCTCCTCAACTAATATTAGTCCATCTTGTAAGAACGTGGGGAACTCCTTTTCTCTCCAGGTATATCATACCTCTAACACGCATAGGGAGACTCATCTGCTCAGTCCACACTTCACCCTCCTCGAGCTGATTACCCCACATCCCTAAGTGACTCGGTGTGGAGTTGATGATTTTAGGGACCAGGAAGCCCAAAATCGCTTCGTCTGCCATCACATTTCGGACTTCAGAAAGGTATGGAGCTGCTCTCCACAGGCCCGATGCACCATTCCATATGCAGTCATGAGTTCTCTGATCATCAATCTCAAAACACGATAACGTCAAGTTGTGATCATTGGATATCTTCAAAGCAACTAGACACGCTTGTATATAAGCGACATAATAGTCCTTCTCCAACAGCCAGAATCTGAAAGCGAGCCTCACATACCCATGCCTGTTTCTGATAATCCCGGCTGTCCATCTATGCTGAGACCCCATAGCATCTTTGCCTGTTCCGATGGTCAGGTTTTACTTTTTAATATGTTATTGGTTGTAGCTATATGTCATGCTACATATGCAGGGTGGCCACAGAAAAAGGAGATTTCAACCAAGGTAATTTAGATATTTAGTCACCCCGCTTTGGTTTTCTTTTCCCTTCTGGGTCGTAGCTTGTATCATGGAATTCGTTTTATTAGTCCAATACACCACGTTAATCTCTACTTTCAATGATTGGCTTCAGTCCTCTGAAGCATGCAACAGAAAAATCATTGGCATCAACTTTAGCAAGCTACTATGAAACAAATTATATTCTGAATGTTCATCTTATTTTGCGCTTAAGCCGACTTGATGATCTAACACTTTAAGGATCAAAAAATACAAAAAATACAGCTGGTAACATCCATGAAAATTTACAAATCTCATAACGTTTCTGTTCCCCCTGACCCACCATGCGAGCGACAACAACAGAACACGAACATGTGTGCAACCTGGTGTACCCGCTAAAAATTTTCATTTTCCTCATATGTTCTACCCACTCTACGTTTCTCCAATTCTAGAAACAATAGCAAAAATCATCCATCCTTCTTATAGGCCCCTCAATTGAGGAAAGTTGCTTCAGGTTTGCACTCTCACTACGTATGTACCTATGCCCAACAACCAATTGTGGTGACAGGGGATCTCCTGTGTGCTCTAAGGCCGGCTAGCAAATCAAGGAGTCGATGTATTGCTCCCCTCCCACCTCCAGATGAGACTATACGGGTGGCAATTCGTGGATCGTATTGCATGTGGTTGTAAAGAGTTTCCATCTATGCATTTGATGACCCTTGTATGACGACAAAAGGTAAGAAGAAACCAATCATCACCCCACCACCAAACCGCTTGCTCGTGTCTCTTTCTGTACCTCAATTTTCCTCTCCTCTCCTCTCAGAAATTTACTCCTAAATTCCCAACGCAACATGTAATATTCCGACAGTTACTCTTATCTACCAATATGATGTTCTTTTACGTTAGTGGGCAATCGTGTACAACCCTGAACATTATTGGTTATGCAGTCCTTGAGAAAGGAATCTATGTATCTTTGGTGATGGATTGATTTTCTGTTCTTTTTCACACGATGCTTTATTGCATGCGATACTTGCTGAACGGGAAATGTAACTTACATACACATGTTCCATATAAAGTTCACCATCCACCGTCTAGTACCTAGTTCTTGACTACACCTTTTGCTTCAAGTGCTCACAAGGAAGCTACTAAAATCTTTGTTTACTCTAATCTAAAGCACATGATGTTTCTCCTTCAACAATTGGATAATGTAACTAGAATATTAACCACATGTCTTCATGTCCATGCTATGAACCACCTAGCTTTGTATCTTAAATAATGTCTAATGTCTGGTCTTCAGATTGTAGACATGCTATCAAACTTGTTATGCCTAGTGTCTGTATACATTTTTGTGTCTTGTTTAGAATCTGAACAAGGTGTTGCACTAACTATACTCTGAGGTACTATAGATCTCAAATGTGAGCCATGGCCATGTCTTTAGATAATGCCAGATTCTAGTTCGAGAGATGTTGAAGCATGATCTAGAACAAAGGCTGGCGGTAAAACAAGATCTTGGCATTATACATTGCCCTTTTTCGTCTGTAATTGATGTGACTTAATTGCTTGGTTCTTACAGTGTAGAGTGTTGTTAGAGTTTATTCATTTTTTTAATCTTATTAATAATCCCGACTGTTGTTTCTGTCTTAGGCATTCAATGGCATCCTTTTTTATGAAGCAGTTACTATGTGAGAACTATCTAGTGATTAGATATGAGCATACAAACAATTTAATTATGTCACGTCTCTTGCAAAGCTCTGCCAAATTTCCATCATGGTCTCCATGGTAATGTTTTAATGGTCAGTGCCGTATTCGTTTGGATCAAAAGGTCTAAAATATATCAACCTCTGTAGAAAGCACTAATGGTTTGTTTATTGAATGATAATGTCTAATTATTCTGATGTCAAAAATACCTGCTATATTCTTTCAAATAGCATGTTCTTGAGAAATATATATGCTTATGGCCTAATTCTTCTTATTGTTACGTCTGATTGCTTCTTCTCTTGGTTGCTGTCGGAATGAGGTCCATTCAGAATTTTGTAGCACCATGACAAATTAGATTATACAACAAAAATCCCCTTTGAAAGAAATAATCCATTCTGTAATTCGTTAACTGGTATTAATCAAGGTACCATCCTAAAGTTGTCCTCTACAATAGTCCCTTCAGGCACCCAATTAACAGGTATTAATCAAGGTACCATCCTAAAGTTGTCCTCTACAATAGTCCCTTCAGGCACCCAATTACATAGAACCCAAACAGAGTGATTTATCATGCACAAATGTGGAATCAATTCTATTTTAATTATTCCATACTAAAAGAGCCAGATTAACCTGGCCATGGTGTATGGAGTCAACTCTGATCGCTGGTCTCACTAAAGCCATTGGTTTTTACAGAAGGTAGGTTGTATACCCTATGCTCGAATATTGTTTGTACTCTAGAATACCAATCTTTTTATAGAGGTTCTGTTTGCATATTGAGTGTCAGAGTTTCAAAGCTAGTCTAAAACTAGTGTTGATGATATGCATTATTTATATGGAGTAGCTAGCTTTATCCCCATCGCCTTGTTTTTACCAAAAATTAACCATTAACAGTGTCCTCTAGCAAGATCCTCAAGAAAAAACCTCTTTACTTGCCTGCTATATTTCTTCTGTGCGGCGTATCAAGGAGTGTTCAATAAAAAAGCAGACCGACTTAACAAAATGGGCGCTGGAAGTCGATCACAGCTCAGCTGTGGTGGAGTGGTGGGTGACAGTGACCAAACTGTGAATCAAGTACTGGTAAGTTGCATGGAAATAAAGTAATTCAAAATTTCATGTGAATCAATTTTTCAAACTCAATCATTTAGGTACCCATTTACATTTCTGAGATCTACCACACAGATCTGAGTGAGCATATTTGCTAAGATGCAATATTGTTGATTATTTGGTAACGGGCATTTCCTCATTTCCCCTGCAACTGCAGCTGTTGGACTGCATGTAGGCATGTTTTATAGGGAAAACAGTCCGCATACTCATTCATTAAACTCAGTAACGGGGATTACAACCCAGTCAGCAGGGAGGTAGGCAGGCTTTTTAAATGTTCACTATATGTTAATGGTTGTTCGTATCTGTCATCTTGTCTAAGTAGAATGGTTAAGCCCTGCTCATCTCTTCCGGGTTTCTATATTTATGTTTATGTATGTAATTCTGACTCAGGAATATAAAGGTATTTAAAGTCTGAATGTTACATAAACATGACTATATTTTGTTAGTAAGATCAACATTGGCAAGGTCAAAATAATTCAAGTGCTATTACAGACCTACAATATTTGCATATGTACTATGAATCCGTTTTTGTTGGTTACATTTTCTGTCATTGTTATATAAATTCATGCTACCACTCTTTTTTCCTAAATGAAGAATGAATCATTACTATGACGATCTTCAACATGTGCTACACCTGTAGGGGAGAATTCTCACTAGTATAGTAAGTTGGCTGATGTCAATGGGTTTAGACGTAATACGGTAGTTTCAGGCATTCAGTTAGGGTTCATGAAATTTTTGTATTGGATAGATTAAGAATTTATCCATCTTGAACAACTAATCCGTCCTAAAGATCGTGACAACTTAATGTTGTATGTGAAGTGATTGGTTGTGACTTCTATACTTGCTTTCTAGCAAGAAGTTTGCATCTGAACTCTCTAATTTAAGACAACTTTTTTTCTCATATGGGTGCATAGTAAGTGACTGATTGATTTCCAATTTCATTCTTTTTGTTGTTGGAACTTGTTTATTGATTCTATAGTTATTACTCTTCCAGATTCCTAGATATATTGATTCCTAAGTCTTCCTTCTACTCTAGAACAAAATTATATATCACTTAAACCTATGACCCTTGTTAGTTGCTAGAAACAGGGAGTACAGAAAGGTGAGGTATGACCCTTTTCAGTTGCGGGAAACTATATATCAATAATGGTCGACTTCCTGATTAGTACCACGAATAGTTCTTGTGACTTTGAATAGAAATCATTTCTACATATGTCTACCATAAGTAAGGTCTTATTTTTTTGATTAATTACAGTGCATGGAAGATTAGTAAATGTAGTTCCCCTTGTCAGAATCTAGAAATTTATATACATCTGTTTTGCATCCAGTGGCCCATATTTCACTTGTTTTATTTCATGTTGGTGATGTGTCATTTTGCAATCTATATTTTGAACTTTGTAGTGTCATATTGGCAATATATCTCGATGCTTCTATTTTATGTACTTGTTATCTACTTTTATTGAATAACATATCCTTTTGTAGAATGTTTTCTCGATGAAGACGCCTGGACTATATAAATTTAGTTGGCAACAATGCAATACATGTTTCCTGTGTTCTACTAATAAGAATAGTTTATAGTATTTATTACAATTTTCTTCACAAGTATATGAATGGTGATGCTAAGTAATTACCATAAGTTGTGTAATGACCCTTAAGTTGTATGATCTTTTTATAGGGCAGGCATGCTACACTATGCTATATGATTTGTCTGAGGGGTTTGAAGATGTATAATAGTGCATTGGATGGGTTTATCATCTACATGGGCTTTGCTAAGAAGGTTATTATATGGTTCCATATGAAGCAACACGATGAAGCACTTGAAATTACCATGTTGTTTCGAAACACAATGTCAATATGAAGTAACATGACGAAGCACTTGAAATCACCATGTTGTTTTGAAACATGATGTCAACAACCGGGTATTATGAATGAAATTCTGAGGTGAGTTGATTGTGCTATGTTAGCCTTCAGTAGTTCAGTTGCTATTTATTATTGAATGTTATCATTTATTGGAATGTGGAATTACTAGCTATAGATATATGGAAGAAATAGCATCAACTGCACGTAGGTTCTTGCTATTGAAATGCCAAAAATCAATCAAGTTTATTTGCTTATCTTATTTACTAGTAACAATTTTATTATATCTAGGCTCCATGAAAAGCTGTAATAGATAACAAATATCCATGCCAAAATATATTTTGGAATGTTAATATATATATATATATTGTTTTTATTTATGTTATGTTATTTTCCATTATATCTGGACCTTCCTGTAATTGTTACATTACTATAAATAGAAGGGTGCACACATTGTGCAACCCTAAGCTCTCGAAATCTCTTTTGTTTTTTACTTGGTACCAGAGCAGGGCTGATCCAGCCGCCACCTCTCTCCCTCCCTCCCTCTCCTTCTCCGGCTGGCCGCTCCTCCCCCCCTGCGCCGAGCGCCGCTCGACCCCCCACCAGCCCCTGCCCCCGGCCACCGCGCACGTCCAGTACCGGCTGCTGCCTTGTCGCGCCGCGGCAGGCGTGTCGCCGGGAGGCACCACGCTGCTGGGCCGGTTTGCCGTCGGGGCAGCGTTCCGCTGGGCTTTGTAGCCGAGGGGACAACTCATCTTCGGGTCCCGTGGTTTGATCTGTAGTTGAGGGACTTGTCCGGATTGTTTTCTGCCTGCCCCTGTAGGCCTTTGTGCCATCGGGTTTCCTGCTGCGCTCCGGCGTAGCCCATATGTGAGGGAATATCCTCTTTTGGTAGTTTTGTGCCTGCTGCTGCCTACTTGAAGACGTAGACAGCCTACTGCTTGTTCGTGCCTACTCTGCCTACTTGTGCCTGTGTACCTGTCTACTTCCTTATGGCGTCCTCCAGTGATGATGCACGTCGCCAAGTCACAACGGTGAAACTTGATGGGTGCAATTACCAGCACTAGGTATGTTCCATGGTGATTTACGCCAAATCCCAGGGAAAATACTCACATCTGACGTGTGCCAGTCCGGCACAACCTACTGTCAATGCTGATTCTAAGGACGTGAAGGCTTATGATGACTGGGTCAAGGATGACTCCACCGTGATGATATGGATTCTCAACAGCAGTGAGCCGAGGATCAGTGTCACCTTGCTACGTCTACCTACGGCGAAGGAGATGTGGGATCAACTTGCCGGTACATATTCACATGGCTAGAACCCCAAGAAGGTGTTTGACATCACCAAGCAGCTTGGTCGTCTACACTTCACCGGGTCGGATATTACAGACTACTTCTCTGAGTTTATTGGTCTGTGGGGAGAGATGGAGACTTTCCACCCCTTGTCTACTGATCTGGCCACCATGCAGCGTCAACGTCAAGAGTTGCAATTGGTCCAGTTCTTGTGCGGGTTACCAGAGTCGTACGTGGGTGTTGTCGACCAGATCCTTGCTAGTGATCCGCTTCCATCTCTGCAGAGTGCCTATCAGAGACTTCAACGTCTACCTTCTACCTCGTCTGCTCTGCCTACTGAGTCTGGAGACTCCACCACACTTGCTGCCATGTCAGGCTATGGTTGTGGTCGTGGCCGTGGCAAGTTTTCTGACAGTCGTCCTCCTAGTGCAGGACGGGGACGAGCGTCGTCTGGACGTGGCACTTCTGCGACTGCATCTTCCAGTGCTGCACGTCCTCAGACAGGGCAACGCCTTTGCACCTTCTGTGGCAGGTCGAACCATATAGAAGAAAAATACTGGGAAAAGTATGATAAACTTGCGTGGGCCAATGCGGCTAGTGACACCACTGCTACTTCAGAGACAACTACCCAGCCTGTTGTATCTGATGACTCGGGTACTGCTACCGCGGACTACATTCGCGCTGAGGTGGAGCGCCTGTTTCGTGAGCGTACCGGTTCCTCTTCTGCTGCCACGACAAGTGGAGCCCATGCTGCGACCTACTCAGGTTGTGATACTGCCTTCCTCAGTACTCCATCCTCTAATGTTGGTAATACAAAATGGGTTATCGATTCGGACGCATCGTCGCACATTTCTGGGAATCGAGCTTTAATTAGAAATTTATTTAGACCAGCTACTACTTCTGTGATGCTTGCTGATGGCTCTAAGTCTACGGTTTCTGGAATTGGAGACATTGTGTCTAAGTTTCTTCTGAAGTCTGCTTTATATGTGCCTCGTTTTCCGCTGAATTTATTATCTGTTAGAAAAATATTACGCAGTTTGAACTGTAGTCTGACATTTATACCTGGTTCGTGTGTTTTTCAGGACCTTCACACGAGGATGAAGATTGGTGGGGGGCGTGAAGGATCTGATGGCCTTTTTTATCTAGATGATCTGCTAAAAGTGGACAAGGTTGCGTTGGTTTCTACTGTATCTGCTTTATCTGCATCAGTCTCAGCATTACAATGGCACTACCGACTTGGACATCTGTCTTCTGAAAAATTGAGACATGTTATTTCTAGTGTTGGCACTCATAAGTTTCAGTGTGAATCATGTCAGTTAAGGAAACAGACTAGGGTTGTTTACCCTAAACGCCCTCAGATTTGTAGCAAAAACTTTTTTGATCTTGTTCATATTGATGTTTGGGGTCCATGTAATGTGCAGAATTTGTCTGGCTACAAATATTTTTTACTGTTTATTGATGATTTTTCTCGAACCACTTGGTTATTTCTGATGAAAAGTAGGTCTGAAGTGTTGTCTACTATTAAATTCTTTTTTGCTGAGGTGAAAACACAATATGCTATGCCTGTTAAAGTTTTTCGTACTGATAATGCACTTGAATTTGTCCAAAAAGATATTGTTTTGTCAGTCTGTTGGTACTTTACATCAAACTTCATGTGCATATACACCACAACAAAACGGAGTAGCTGAGAGGAAAAATAGACACTTGTTAGAAGTTGCAAGAACTATTATGATGCACTATCATGTACCTAGATCATTCTGGCCTGAAATAATATTGACTGCTTGTTTCTTGATTAATCGGATGCCTTCCTCTGTGATTGGAAATAAAGTACATGTCCAAATTTTGCAACCTCATTCACCTTTATTTCTTGTACCTTCTTGGATTTTTGGTTGTACGTGTTTTGTGAGATTGCTTGGTCCGACTCATGATAAATTATCTCCGCGTGCTGAGAAATGTATTTTCTTAGGGTATTCTCGTACACAAAAAGGATATAGATGCTATAGTCCTACTGTAAAGAAATGGTTTATCAATAGTGATGTTGTGGCATCCAACTCACAAAACAAGATTAATTAATGCGGAAGCGTATCATTTGCAACGGATTACTGAAAATCACTAAAAATTAAAACCTTTTTCAAAGAGATCCAATCATAGGAAAACTCTTTCAACAAGAACCGATGTATTACATTTACATCCTGGTTCATAAATACATATCTTGTATCATCTCTCCTCGAGATTTACAACATCGACTGTCTTGTTAAAAGCCAAACACAGATAACATAAGAATCTTGAGGCATCAAGCCAAAATCTCAAAACGATTCGTTAAAAGCACTAACAATTAACTCTGAGGAGCTGAGAGTACAGAGACGACACATAGGACTTCTATCCACATGACACGACAGACAGTACACTCGACCTGAGTTGTCACTGCTGCCCCTGTTGCTGCTGAAGTTCTTCCTTTGTAAAAAGTTCTCACTCTCCTCCGTGCTTGTCCACCTAAAAAAATGCTGGATCCCATGGGGGTGAGACAATTGTAATTGTCCCAGCGGGAGATATAACTCTCCGCCAAAAACATTATTATTACAGTTTAATAATATAAAACTGGGAAGAGGATAAGCAATTTTAAAGCATTCTCATCTTAAAGCATTGTAACCATTTATGGTAGAACAATAGATCAGCTATTCTCTTAAGAAGGAATAGGAAGAACATGTATATCATTTATCCATCATATTATACCATCATCTCAAACTTCTCTTGTGACATTTATTCTCTTAATATGTCACCCATGAAACATTCTTGTTTCATCTGTTGGCCTTAGCCAATCTGCTAAACAGATATGGAATTACATTTACCATGTACTCATATATCATCAACACAACCATTGTGTTATTACCAATCCTATGTCATCATTACAGACATTGGGTTATTACCAATCCTGTGTCATTATTGCAGGCATTGAGCCTCTGCCAGGTATTGGACTCTTCCAAACCTGATTACACCGCAAGACATTGGACACTACCAATCCTGATTTCACATCCAGGCATTGGACTCTACCCAATCCTGATTACACAGCCAGGCATTGGACTCTAACCAATCCTGATTACACAGCCAGACATTGGACTCTAACCAATCCTGATTACACCGCCAGGCATTGGACTTTAACCAACTCTGATTACATAGCCAGGCATTGGACTCTAACCAAACCTGATTACACCGCCAGACATTGGACTTTAACCAACCCTGATTACACAGCCAGACATTGGACTCTAACCAATCCTGATTACACCGCCAGGCATTGGACTTTAACCAATCCTGATTACACCGCCAGACATTGGACTTTAACCAATCCTGATTACACAGCCAGGCATTGGACTTTAACCAATCCTGATTACACAGCCAAGCATTGGACTTTAACCAATCATGATTACACAGTCAGGCATTGGACTTTAACCAATCCTGATTACATGGATCATGGAATATAAATTCCTTTGACCCATCATTAATCATCACATCCTTCCCTAGGCTCTGAACCCTGAGGTTAGCCTTCATAGCTTTTCACATTCTTTACTGAATGCAATTGTTCCTTTTATTAAGTTTATTAAAACATTATCATTTCTTACAATAAACTTTTATAATTATCTTGGTGCCTCTCACTAGACCACAATTGTTCTCCTGGCTCATAAGGCCCATAAAGCATCTTGTCACCTCTCACTAGGCAACAACTAACCATATGGCTCACAAGGCCATTACACATCTTGAGTATTCAATCATGTTTATTACTCTTATCATTTATCATTGAATGATTATCAATACAAGGTATGAGTTCATTTCTCATCCTTATCATGGTATGATTACATCATACTCATTAGTTTGGCTTAACCCCATTCTCAAGGTATGTTAGCCTATACTTATCAAAGTATATCAAACTCATTATATTTCATTGAAACAATTTACATAACACTCTTCATGTGTTTCTTATCCAAGTATATTGGATTTGAGGTGCATCAAGGTATATCAATCCTGGAATGCTAAAAGTGATGTCTGTCATATCTTGATGTATCACTTTCCTCATCACTTCCAGTTATTTGGGTTATTAACTTATCTTGTATTAAGGTATTTCCCATCTTAATACTTCCATCCACTAACCTATCACTTTTACCATGAAGTGCATAGGTCACACACAAGAATGGTCCAACTATCTTCAATGATATGGACTCATCTCGGGATAAGGCATTGCTTACTATAAGGTTGCCTATAATCAACCATCTAAGATATTTCACCTTTATAAGGCTTTATCCACTATTTTATTATTAGGATTCTGGTTTGTTATCATTTTGTTCAAGATTAGGACTTCATGTATTATAGCTCCAATTTAGATTTTCGCATACCTTCACCCCGTATAGAGTTTCTCATCATACCATTGCATATGCTTTCACATGGCATCACCCTCAATTAGGGTTTTGTTGACCTAGAGGTTATACATTACCTATATTTTGATAATGACTTAACCATTCCATTCATATGTATCTAATATGTGTGTTTAAGATTGTTTGCAGGCATTAGGTACATGAAAAGGATCATATATACAAGCCCTAGAATGGGCCAAGTGCAAGCCAAAATGACTACAAGTGTGCATTTTAGGATTTCTATGTAAACTACCTTAGAACATCAATGTAATCACTTGTAATGATGAATTGGCTTGTAACTTAGAAGAGAAAAATGTTTGGGACAAAATTCACCAAGTGCTAATCACTTTTATTGCAAATTAGAAAATCAATTACATGCACTTGGTCGGTCGAGTTTCACCAGCCTGAAACTCGACCGATCAACCTTGGTCGATTTTTTGAAGATTGCATCGGTCGAGTTGTGCACTCACAGAACTCGACCGGTCGGGTAGCAGGCCATTTCTAGTTGAAATGGTCGGTCGAGTTTCCTCAGGACAAACTCGACCGATCATTTGAATATCGGTTTGCCTCTTACTTGATCGGTCGAGTTACCCCCATTAAAACTCGACCGATTGCACTGTACGGAATTTGCAGAAAAAGTAATATGACCGTTGGTGAATTGTTTTGGGCAAAAATATAGTCATTTTCTTGAAGGAAAAACAACTAGTTTTGCACCCAAGTGTCCCACAACATAAAGGGCCACCCTCAACTATAAATAGAACCCCTTGGACTTCATTCCAAGCTGCTCTTCCATTGCAAACTTGGTTCTAGCTTAGTTGAGAGTGTTCCAAGCCCTAAATAAGACAAATTTGTGAGTTAAGAGTGAGTTAGGTCCCTGTGTATGAGAGCTATCCTTTATATTATGTAAAGCTCTCCTTTATCTCTTCCTACCTCCAAATCCCATTAAAGATTGATTGAAGCTACTTCTCCAAGTGAAAGAGGAGTTGTTGTTATTCTTCTCCGAGTGAAGGGGAAGATGTGTTGCTGATCTTCAAGAGTGAAGATAGCTCGTTTGCTCCAGGTCCCTTGGTGAAGGGAAAATGTGGAGAAGCTCTCCAAGTGAAGGAGAGGTGCAAGGCAAAGCTCAAGTGAGATAGGTAAATCTTGCAAGGCTGAAGACAAAGGTAAGATTGGGTAAGTCCTTTAAAGAAGGCTGAAGAATCTTGCTTTGTGGGTAAGTCCAATGATAGGTAGAAGATCTTAGCTTGAGAAATTAAGCCCTTGGTTGTGTGGTTTATGTATCTTGTAATCTTATAGTGATATATAAGAGAACCAAGTTGCAAATCCTAGATTCTAACCAACTCTAGGTAGTGGACTGACATCGTTCCTAAGTTTAGGACGTGGAACCACTCTAAACCACCTGTCCAAGTGCATGCTATTCATTATCTCTTATCCTTGCTTTGTATGCTAGAATAGGACATCAAATTGTTGATTGCTTTAGTTTTTGCACTACGATTAAATTGGTGGTCTAATTGATTTTGTGAAGTGTGTGTAGCTCTATTCACCCCCCCCTCTAGAGCCCATTGATCCAACAAGTGGTATCAGAGCAGGTCTTCTCCAAGCTACTTCAACAAGTAGGAGAATATGAGTGATTCGTCTCTTGGGTCACTCAACCTTGAAGGAAGCTTCTCCATGAGACCCCCGGTCTTCGACGGCACAAACTTCTTATATTGGAAGAGGAGAATGCAATTATATATCCAAGGGGTGAGCTATGAAATGTGGAAGATTGTCCATCTCAAGTATGAAGATCCAAAAGGGGACATCACCACATGGACGGAAGCTGAGATGAAGCGTGCTCAACTCAACACCAAAGCCATGAGCATCATCTACGCCGCCCTTACACCATCCGAGTTCAACCGGATCTCTTCTTGGGACACGGCGCATGAGATATGGCACAAGTTGTGCGCCACCTATGAAGGGACCGAGCAAGTCAAGGAGGCCAAAGTCTACATGCTTGGTGGTCTTCTTGAGTACTTCAAGATGGGGAAGAATGAGAGAGTAGCGAATATGTACACAAGGTTAAATGTCATCTTGAATAGCCTTGCAGCCTTTGGGAGTGTCATGGATAGAGGTACAATCAATGCCAAGATCTTGAGATCTCTTCCAAAGAGATGAGAGCCAATGGTCACTTCAATTGAAGAAGTCTACAAGCTAAGCGAGTTGTCAATCGAGGAGCTGGTTGGTAACCTCCAAGCCCATGAACCTAGGCTTGACAAGCAAGAGGAAGAGGAGAAAAGAGAAGAGAAGGAATCAAAGAAGATAAAGGACACAACCTTCAAAGCTCAAATTGAAGAAATGGTCTGGCAACAACAACTTGCCATGAAGTCTCCCTGCCCTTCCTCAAGTGAAGAAGAAGGTGTCAATGATCATGAAGCTAACTACTCAAAAGGGAAACACTTCAAGAGAAATCCCTCCTCCTCAACTCCTAGGTGCTACGAGTGTGGTCAAAAAGACCACTACAAGAGTGACTGCCCAAAGGCCAAGAAGAGCCATCATAAGAGCAGCCACAAGAAGGATGACAAGTACAAAAGAGAAGCAAAGTACAAGAGGAAAGACAAGAAGGAGAGAAGATCCAAAGATGTAGCTCATGCGGCGTGGGAGGAGTCTTCTTCAAGCTCCTCAAGCTCCGAAGATGGAGAATGTCATCTTGCCCTCATGGCCTCTACTAGTGAAGATGTAATTGAGGTAAGTGAGGTAAGCAAAGTAAGTGATATTAGTTTACATGAGCTATCTAAGGAAACTCTCATTGATATGCTTAATGAATGCCAATCATCTTTTGCTAAATGTAAATCTAAAAGGAAAAGATTAGGCAAAATAGTTGATGACCTTTATGTAAAAATTGACATTCTTGATAAAAATGAAAAATCACATCTTGATAGCATAGAATCCATGCAAGGGCAATTTCTTGACCTTGAACTTCAATACAATGGAGTAGAGGTTGAGAATGGTACATATCTTAAAACTATTGAAAATCTTAAGATAGAAAACCAAAATTGCCTAGATGAGCTTGATACTCTTAAAGCTGAAAATGTTGAACTCAAGCTTATTGATGATGCTAGGAGAGAAGAAAGTTGTTCTTAAATCTGAAAATGCTAAATTGCTTGCTCAAATAAATGATTTATCTTCTAGACCTGTTTTTCCTAGAAATGAAGTTGCTAGCTTAACTCTAGAAAAAGATTCTCTTCTTACTAAAGCCCTCTGTCTTGAGGCCGACCTTTTGCATACTAGAGAAGATCTTGCTAGTCTATCTACTACTGTTGTAAATCTTAGTGATGATAATGCTAAATTAAGATCTACTTTGCAAAGGTTTCTTTCGGGAAAGAAATCCCTAAATGATGTCCTAGAGCACTCTACCAAACAAGTTGGTACTAGTGGTTTAGGATATAATGGGACTGCTCCCAAAGGTAAGAAGAAGAAGGGTAAGAAGAAGAGTGTGGAACCTCCAATTTTCAATGGAGAGTCTTCCAGCTCTAAAAACCCTATGGTTTGTATTCATTGCAAATGTGATGACCATTATTCTAACTATTGTCCTTACAAGCCCAAGGGGACCAACCCAAAGATGAAATAGGTCCCCAAGCTAACCCCAGACCCCAAAGTTTGAGTTGGGTTCCGACATCCTCTTTTCTTGCAGGTTAAAAAGAAATGGATTGTTGATAGTGGCTGCTCTAAGCATAAGACTGGAGAAATCAGCCATTTCAACAAATTTGTGAAAAAGAAAGGAGGATCGGTAACCTTCGGGGACAACAAGAAGGGTAAGGTTATAGGTGAGGGTGATGTAGGCAATGAACTATGTATTAAAAATGTATTGCTTGTTGATGGCCTACATCACAATTTAATTAGTGTTAGCCAATTATGTGATAATGGTTATCTTGTGCTATTTACTTCTTTAGAATGCTTGCTTCTAGATTCCCTGTTCTACAATGTTATATATAAGGGAACTAGAAATGGTAATATCTATGTTATTGTTCTCGATGCTCTTAAGCCCATACTAAATAGATGCTTAGTTGTGGATAGAAACGATCTTTCTCTTTGGCATCGTCGTTTGGGTCATGTGAATTTGCATCAAATGAAGAAATTGAACAAAAAGGACTTGGTTCGAGGACTTCCTAAATTGGATTTTAATAAGGATGAGGATTGCCAACCTTGTACACAAGGGAAACAAACCAAATCCTCCTTCAAATCCAAAGGAGTCATGAGTACCAAGAGAGTTCTTGAACTTCTTCATATTGATCTATTTGGACCAATGAGAACACAAATGCTTCGTGGCTCCAAGTATTGTCTTGTTATTGCTGATGATTTCTCTAGATATACTTGGACTTTCTTTCTCGTTTCCAAAAGTGATACTCTTGATGTTTTCTTGAGTTTTTGTAAACGGGTTGAAAACGAAGCTTCTTGTCATATTGTTTCTATCCGTAGTGATCATGGGGGAGAGTTTGAAAATGATCTTTTTGAGCATTTTTGTGAAAAATCGGGTTATTCACACAATTTCTCCCCGCACACCTAAAAAAATGGGGTTGTTGAGAGGAAGAATAGGTCACTAGAAGAGATGGCTAGGACCATGCTTCTTGAGTATGACACTCCTAAGAAGTTTTGGGCTGAAGCCGTTAGCACGTCATGTTTTGTGCAAAACCGAGTTTTCACACATCCGACTTTCAAGAAAACCCCCTATGAACTATGGCGTGGTAGGAAGCCGTCTATTGATTTCTTTCATATTTTCAGATGTCCTTGTTTTATTTTAAACACAAAGGATTCTCTCGACAAGTTTGATCTGAAATCATATAAGGCTTTCTTCCTAGGCTATAGCACTACTAGCAGGGCATATAGAGTATTTAACATTGAATTGTCTAAAATTGAAGAATCTATCAATGTTAAGTTATTGAAACTAACCCTGTTGTTGGAAAGCATATTGGTGATGATGATGTTGCAGATGAAATAATTCCTATCTTAAAAGACCTCAACATCAAAGACAAAGGCAAGAAGGTGGTAGAAGAAGAAAAAGAAGAAGAAAAGAAGGATCTCACTCCCCGCTTTGCAAAGAATCACCCCAAGGAGTTGATCATTGGCAACCCATTTGAGAGAGTGAGGAAACGAGTTGCTCACAACAAAGAACAAGCAGATAGTGCCTTCATCTCCCAACTAGAGCCAAAGAACATCAAAGAAGCCCTTGGTGATGATGAGTGGATCCTTGCCATGCAAGAAGAGCTAGAGCAATTTGAGAAGAATCGTGTGTGGACTCTAGTGCCAAGACTAAGTGATTAGAAAAATCATTGGCACCAAATGGGTCTACCGCAACAAGCTAGATGAGCAAGGAAAAGTGGTAAGGAACAAAGCAAGGTTAGTGGCACAAGGTTACAACCAACAAGAAGGTATTGATTTTGATGAAACTTATGCTCTTGTTGCTAGATTAGAATCTATCCGTATGCTACTTGCCTTTGCTAGTTATAAAAATTTCTTGCTATATCAAATGGATGTTAAAAGTTCATTTTTGAATGGTACAATCAAGGAGGAAGTATTTGTTGCTCAACCTCCGGGCTTTGAAAATGACAAATTACCCAATCATGTTTATTTGTTACAAAAAGCTCTCTATGGACTCAAACAAGCACCTCAAGCTTGGTATGAGAAATTAAAGAACTTTTTGTTAGATAATGGGTATGTCATGGGCAAAGTTGATTCTACCTTGTTTCTAAAACACACTTCTAACCATTTTCTTATTATCCAAATTTATGTTGATGATATCATTTTTGGCGGGACTGATCTTGATCTTTGCAAGGAGTTTAGTTCTCTTATGCAGAGTGAATTTGAAATGAGCATGATGGGTGAGTTCACCTTCTTCCTCATCTTTCAAATCAAGCAAACAAAGGAAGGAAACTTCATCAACCAAGGCAAATACACAACTAAACTACTCAAGCGCTTTGGGATGGAGAACATGAAGCCGATGGATACACCTATGTCAAACACCGCCAAACTTGACAAAGATGAAGAAGGTGAAAAGGTAGATGAGAAGCTCTATAGAGGTATGATAGGAAGTTTACTTTATTTAACTGCCTCTAGACCTGATATTATGTTTAGTGTTGGTTTGTGCGCTCGCTTTCAATCTTGCCCTAAGAAGTCGCATTTCACTGCTGTTAAGAGAATTTTGAGGTACTTAGCCAAAACCCAAAATTTTGGACTATGGTATCCTAAATCAAGGGATTTTACTCTTAAAGCATATAGTGATGCGGATTACGTAGGGTGTTTGGTTGATAGAAAGTGCACAAGTGGCACTTGCTTCCTTCTAGGACCATGCTTAGTGTCTTGGTTCTCCAAGAAACAAAGTACAGTGGCATTATCAACTACCAAAGCTGAATACATTGCAGCCGGGAGTTGTTGTGCACAGGTCCTATGGATGAAACAAATGCTCCAAGACTTTAACATATTTTTTTATGCTTCTCCTATCTTTTGTGACAATACTAGTGCAATTAACCTATCTTACAATCCTATATTGCATAGTAGAGCTAAGCATATAGAGGTTCGCCATCATTTTCTTCGTGACCACATTGCCAAGAAAGATATCTATATCACACATGTGGACATAGAAAATCAGTTGGCGGACATTTTTACAAAACCTCTAGCTAGACATCTATTTAATTTTATTCGATCTAAACTGCTCATTGTTGATTTAAATGATATTGCTATGTGATCTAGCTAGTTGTCTCTATCCTATATGCTTGCTCATGTCTATCTTCACCTTATGTTGCTCATATACATGCTTGTTTGTGCTTATTGCCTATCAACATGCTTAGTTTTTGCTTGTTTTTGGATTTTTATCGAATTTCGTGTTTTATCGCTAAATAGTGCCCAATGATGAGCAAAATGTGCCTAGGTATGTTAATTATGCATAATAGAATGGAAAAATAAATTTAATCGGCATGTATATGGCTAGAATCTAAGAATTAGACTGCTAGGTCAGGTTGACCTTCGGTCGAGTTTCCACCCTGGAAAACTCGACCGATCAGGAGCGGAGAGCTGTCTTCAGTGGACCATTCGGTCGAGTTGTACACCCTCAAAACTCGACCGATCGACGGGCATCACCAAATTAAAAGTTAGGACCGGCCGACTATTTTCCCTTGCAACTAGAAAATAGCCGACCGATTCCTCATCTCCTAGCCCGTGCTCTCAACCCCAGCCCTAACCCTCTCCCGTTCCTAACCTTAGGGCGACTTAGCAACCTGTTCTTGACCTCCCCGGGCGTCTGTGGTGTGTCTTCTTCGGCTTTTGAGGTTTGTCTTGCTTGTGTGCACAGTTTCTCTTCTTGTTTTCGTTTCCATGGCTTTCCATAGGTGAAAACGTGTCGCCCCTAGCAATGCTCCAGCCTCCTCCTCGACCAACCACTTGATTCCGTTTGATAACACCATGTTTGTGTCCCTTGAGGTGGTAAATAGGTATAAGGATCTTCTTCCACGATCTCCTTTTCCTTTTTGCCCCTTAGTTGATGCAAACCGTTTTCAAGAGTATATCACCTCTATCTCGAGGCTTTTTGCCAAACACCACCTATCCGCCCTAGTAATCGAACGTGACTGCTTCAATAATCAATTATCTAGCACAAAAGCAGTTCACAAGTTCTATGCAAATCTGCGTTGGAACTACGATTCGCTTGTTCCCCCGCCAAATACCGAAGTAGTCCTCACATCGATGATCGCCGGTCGTCGTTTTCAACTCTCCAAGGAAAATTTCAATCTCTATCTTGTCGGAGACGAAGAAAACACTACTTGGCGCAAGGACTATGACGTGTATTTTGATCTTCTTAACCTGGAAGATTTTTATAAACATCATGAATTGACGCTACCGGATATTCATCAGAATTTTAAAGAAACCTGATGTGGCTTATAAGAAGCGGTCAACCCTACCTTCCTCCTCCCTTGACCTCCAGAGGCACATCTTGGCCCTTGTGATTAACTACAATATCCATACAAAGTGTAATCAAACAGACATTGTGGAAAACATAGCGGTCATGATGTATTGTTTGTTAAACAATATAGGTGTCAAGTGGGCTCGTTACATCTTACATCATATGACCTATTTTGACATCGATAAGAACACCAAGGGCACCCACCCTCCCTACCCAGCCCTGATCTGTGGTCTCTTCCAGTTTGCCATTGATAAATCACTCTTTTCTGACTTCCATTACCCGGTTGCTAGAAAGGGAGTGTGCATTAGTGAAACCACCCATCTGAAGGATGTCCCGGTCTTTACCCCTACCCCTGGTGCTTCTGCCTCCGGCCCTGCCCCTGGTGCTTCTGGCTCTGCCTCAGCCTCAACCTCTGCTTTTGGTGTACCTCCCTCCTCCACCCATGCTCCACCCCCACAGCCACATCCTCACCCTAGCCGTGCATCTTTCCGTGCATCAAATGAAACCCTTCTGGGATACATGATGCATGAACAGGCGTACAACCGTCAGGTCCAGAAGCACCCCCACCAGGACTTGTGTGCTATCATGTCTACCATGAACCTGTCTTGTGCTTCACCCTACCCTGTCTACCAGCCATGCCCGGGTAGTGCCTATGCCTCTTATGCATATGAGCATTATTTCCCTGCTCCACCACCATATGCTGTCGAGCCTTCCACTGCCACTCCACCCCAGTATGCTGCTGGTAGTTCCACCCCTGCTTTCCTGTCGTTACCTGCTGGCCCCCTGGCCACTCTGCTCGCTTCCTTGGGAGACTCTGCTCCATCCTTCCCACAGGACAAGGAGCTTCTAGCTCTTGGTATGTCGTGGGTTGAGCAGAATGCTTACTGGCCCGGTCGCTCTTTTGGTCCTGATGACGAGGAGATGCCCGACCAGGCTGAGGATGCCGATGAGGATGCTGATGTTGATGTTGATGATGGTGATGGTGAGGATGCTTCTGACGAGGATGGTGATGATGGTGCTGGATCTGCTGCTGGCACAGTTGCCCCGCCTTCAGATGGCGATGAGGACTACAACCCTGGTGACGACGAGGAAGCAGTTGACATAGATAGCTTAGATTTCTAGGAGGTTGTCTTAGCTTATAGTCTAGCATGTCTATTATACATATCTTTCTAGACTCTTTTGTATAAGCAACATCCTGGCACATTATTCTGAGCTGTACTATTCTCTTATTTTCTGTTTTCTCACTTTTATGGTTGTAGTTGCTGCTTATGAGAACATCTTTTTGAGTTGGAATATCATTGCTATGCACTTTGACTTTTTAATCTGTGTTATCTTATTCTTGGTGCATGTTGAGCTATATTTTGATTCTGACTTGGATTGTATGTTCTCCTTCGTGGTTGTATGATATATGCTTTTACCTTGTTATTTACTCTTTTGCATATATGTGTGGTTGAGTCTTGGAGAAGACCTAGTTTTTTCTCTTCTACCCCCCACCTTTTTTATAATTTCAAAAGGGGGAGAAATATCTCATGATTTGAGACTCAATCATATTGTTTCTTGTGATTATACTATTGCTTTCTTGCCTAAGTGATCCTTTTCTTGTTAATTTGTTGTTGATCATGTGACATGCAAAGGATTACATATTACACGAATATTGGTATTGCCATGTATAGAACAACTAACATGCAGGTGGGAGGAAGCATAGTTTGAGGGGGAGCAATTCCAATTGTTCTTATCATGAATCCCCTAATTCACAAGGCAAAGGTATAACTTTCTTATCCTTTTCAATATGTTTGAGGAATGGTTTGTCATTGTCAAAAAGGGGGAGAATGTTGACCTAGAGGTTATACATTACCTATATTTTGATAATGACTTAACCATTCCATTCATATGTATCTAATATGTGTGTTTAAGATTGTTTGCTGGCATTAGGTACATGAAAAGGATCATATATACAAGCCCTAGAATGGGCCAAGTGCAAGCCGAAATGACTACAAGTGTGCATTTTAGGATTTCTATGTAAACTACCTTAGAACATCAATGTAATCACTTGTAATGATGAATTGGCTTGTAACTTAGAAGAGAAAAATGTTTGGGACAAAATTCACCAAGTGCTAATCACTTTTATTGCAAATTAGAAAATCAATTACAGGCACTTGGTCGGCCGAGTTTCCCTAGCCTGAAACTCGACCGATCAACCTTGGTCGATTTTCTGAAGATTGCATCGGTCGAGTTGTGCACTCACAGAACTCGACCGATCGGGTAGCAGGCCATTTCCAGTTGAAATGGTCGGTTGAGTTTCCTCAGGACAAACTCGACCGATCATTTGAATATCGGTTTGCCTCTTACTTGATCGGTCGAGTTACCCCCATTAAAACTTGACCGATTGCACTGTACGGAATTTGCAGAAAAAGTAATATGACCATTGGTGAATTGTTTTGGGCAAAAATATAGCCATTTTCTTGAAGGAAAAATGACTAGTTTTGCACCCCAAGTGTTCCACAACATAAAGGGCCACCCTCAACTATAAATAGAACCCCTTGGACTTCATTCCAAGCTGATCTTCCATTGCAAACTTGGTTCTAGCTTAGTTGAGAGTGTTCCAAGCCCTTGAGCCCCTTTCTCTCTCTACCTTCAAGACAAATTCGTGAGTTAAGAGTGAGTTAGGTCCCTGTGTATGAGAGCTATCCTTTGTATTATGTAAAGATCTCCTTTCTCTCTTCCTACCTCCAAATCCCATTGAAGATTGATTGAAGCTACTTCTCCAAGTGAAAGAGGAGTTGTTGTTCTTCTCCGAGTGAAGGGGAAGATGTGTTGCTGATCTTCAAGAGTGAAGATAGCTCGTTTTCTCCAGGTCCCTTGGTGAAGGGAAAACGTGGAGAAGCTCTCCAAGTGAAGGAGAGGTGCAAGGCAAAGCTCAAGTGAGATAGGTAAATCATGCAAGGCTGAAGACAAAGGTAAGATTCGGGAAGTCCTTTGAAGAAGGCTGAAGAATCTTGCTTTGTGGGTAAGTCCTTGGATAGGTAGAAGATCTTAGCTTGAGAAATTAAGCCCTTGGTTGTGTGGTTTATGTATCTTGTAATCTTATAGTGATATATAAGAGAACCAAGTTGCAAATCCTAGAGTCTAACCAACTCTAGGTAGTGGACTGACATCGTTCCTAAGTTTAGGACGTGGAACCACTCTAAACCACATGTCCAAGTGCATGCTATTCATTATCTCTTATCCTTGATTTGTATGCTAGAATATGGCATCAAATTGTTGATTGCTTTAGTTTTTGCACTACGATTAAATTGGCGGTCTAATTGATTTTGTGAAGTGTGTGTATCTCTATTCACCCCCCCCCTCTAGAGCCCATTGATCCAACAGGTTTCACATGGCATCACCCTCAGTTAGGGTTTCCCATGGAATCATCCTCAAGTATGGTTACATCCCTATCCTAGATTAGGGTTACATCTAGCATTTCCCTAGATTAGGGTTAGGGCTCATTATCCTTCTTAATTAGGGTTCATGGTCTCTTTATCAAGAATCATACCCCAGTTACACATTCATATATGTTGAAAGTGTTGGGACTTAACCTCCACATGATTATCATTCATGTAAGAAGTCCTCTCTCTCTCATCCTTCACAAGATGACATTTGCATCAATCATGATTGAATTAGGTCAACTCAACTTGATTGAAGGCTTGACACCATGTATTATGTCATTACTTCCTTAATCATTAAGGATTAATCATTCACAAGGTATTAATCACCCTATCTTATTAAGGGTACAATCACTATAATCATATTTGATTCACATCATATAATGTTCAATTATATAATTGATCTTTAAACACCTTAGGTGTCCATGCGGTTTAGGGTTAATAACTTCCAAACGGTCTTGGTCACTTCGACCCCAAATGGTCTTGACCAACCAGACCTTAAACGGTCTTGCATGGATAACCTTCAAACGGTCTAAGTCTAACAATTGAAACCGTTTAGTAAAGTAGGTACTTGAAACCGTTTGCTAAAGTAGATACTTGAAACTATTTGCTAAAGTTGATGTTTGAAACCATTTGAGTCTCAATCGGTTTGGGATCATTTGGTCCCAAACGGTCTTGAGACCATTTGGTCCAAACCTCCTCAAACCGATTGGACCAAGAATTGTCTCAACCACTAAAATTGACGTAGGGTTTCGATGGTTAACTCCCTCATCAATTGAATCCATATAATTACTCATCAATTGAACGTAAGAATCATGCTTCAATTGAGATAATAAATCATCCTTCAATTGATTAAATCTTCAATTGGTCATCAATTAGGGTTTTGAACCCAATTGGATTATGGTTGAAATCGATGAACCTTCTATATTAGAAACTATGGAACTAATTGCTTTAAAATCATTGGTACATCATTTAATTTGGGCATGACCTGACCTCAAACGGTATTGAGACCGTTTGCCCAATCCATCACCAAAATTGGTGAAGTTCAATTAGGGTTTGCATCATTGGATTGCTCATCAATCTAGTTATTGATTGCATTACAACTTGATATCTTTGGATCTTCAACTACTCAACCATACTCAACCCTAGACCTCCAAACGGTCTTGGGTGACCGCCAAACGGTCTTGAGACTGTTTGGGTGATCTCCAAACGGTCTTGAGACCGTTTGCGTTAATCAACCTAAAGAATTACATTAATCGATTGCAAAATCAGCACTTAACCCGATTAGGGTTTCCAATTAGATGATTGTCTATTCATTGATTTAATCAATTGGAACCATTTGATCCTTATCCAACATGTTCTAGGGTTATGACCTAAAACGGTCAACCCTTTCAAATGGTCAACATTCTTAAATGGTTTGGGATTCCAAACCCCAAACGGTTTGCAAACCGTTTGGTCACCAATTAATGGTTTGGTGAAACCGATTGGACCCAAATGTTGAAACCGTTTGCACAAGATATTTGGGGAGGTGTGTTCTTATGATGATGTCATCATCATCAAGCTCTAAACCCACAAATCTTGCTGTGATTTTCATGGTGATTGCATCAATCAACCAAATAAAATTTTGAGAATAAAAAAGGATCAACAATTTGATAAGGAATTGAATGCAATAATAATATTAAGGGTTCAAGGTATAAAACCCGCCTCCAATTGAGCTTCAAAGCTCCAAGCTCACGTCAAAAATGGTGGATGCAACTCCTTTCAGAATCCCAAGGTTTGTCCTCAAGCTTTGAGTGAAAAGGAATGGCTAGGATAGAAGATTGCATGGAGAAAAGAAGAAATCCATCATTTATTTTCGATTTCCATCATGAAATCATGGTGAGAGAAGGTCAAGAAGCTTACCAACAGGTTGGGGGTCGTCCTCCTATTGATCCAAGCTCCCTTGGTCGTTTTTGCAAGCAATAAGTGAAAGGGGTTTTGAAATTACCCATCCAAGCTATGGATAAGGGAGCATATATGCATTTTATTAAAAATTCATTTTAGGAGAGAGAAAGTAGGGATTATTCCTCTATTTCCTTGCCATTTCCCCCCTTCCCTTCCTTGGTCACGAGGCTATCTTCTTTGCCTCTTATTCCTATCAACTATCCATGATTTAAGGAAAAGCAAATTAAGCACCTTAAATCATTTTATAATAATATCCATAAGTGAGTGGATATTTCTTTTTCTTATAATAAGGTGAGTGAGTTATCCACTTCCTTTAGATATTTTCGTGCCTTTGCAAGGCACATGGTCGTCCATTCTCTTGCAAAATCATCCCTCACTTTTGGCTGAAGGGCTCTTCAATTAATATATTTATTTTTTGCATTAAATTGAAGTAAAGTTCCAATTATGCTTAAATCTTGATTATTTTAATATCAAGATTCTCTGTCCTCCAAAGAGATACAAATGAGGCGCCCCTCTCATTTTCGTTGCTCTAAATGATGCCAAGATACATTATGGACTATTTTGAAGTGATAATTTGCATATTGAACCCTGAGTTTTGGGTAAATTACACATTACACCAAAACAAGGTTTTAATGCACAAACATTGTTCAACAAGCTCTTTCTTGTTATTCAGGCTACCACAAGCCATACTACTGCATCATCCTCATCCTTATGATGCTTCAATACTTGAGGAACATCTTTTCATGCAACATTTGCAATTTAACCCCTCAACTTGGGTAATTTGCACTTTAGTCCAAGATAGATAAAACATTGTTTCAACATTGTTAAAAAGGACTAAAATTGAAACATAAGTTCCTCTTGAGCCTTAATTACTTTTCAAAAGATAAAATCAATCATATAGTTATCTTTATTAAGAAAAACACCTAGGGTTAAGGCATAACCTAGGTCAGGGATGTTACAGATGTTGTCTTCTTTGAGGATACCCCCTACTACTCTACTAGAGGAGATAGTCTACATTCTGATATTATTGCTTCTCCTCTACCTATTACTACTGAACATGTGTTTGAAAATTCTGATCAAGTGCCACTTGAGTGTACGACACCACCTCTTATTGTTTATCAACGCAGGAACAGAACTCCACTTGAACAAGACCCCCCCACTCAACACCAATCTTCTCCTCCAGAAGGTCCTGCCGCACCTGAGGTAATTTCTGATTTGGATGTACCTATTACTCTTAGAAAGGGCACTCGTTCGTGCACTTCTCATAATATTTCTAACCATGTATCTACTACACATCTGAGTATTCATGCTAACAATTTTGTCTCTACTTTATCTATTGTCAATATTCTGAAAAATACTCATGATGCCTTGCAAAGTACAACTTGGACTTCTGCTATGCAAGAGGAGATGCTTGCTCTTACTGACAGGCATACTTGGGAGTTGGTCGATCCACCTCCTCAATGTAAGCCTGTAGGTTGTAGATGGGTATATCCTGTGAAATATCAACCTGATGGTACTATAGAACGACTGAAGGCGCGCTTGGTTGCAAAAGGGTATACACAGACTTATGGCATTGATTACTTTGAAACTTTTTCTCCTGTTGCCCGCCTCAATTCAGTCAGAATTCTTCTTTTTGTTTCTATTAATCTGGACTGGCCTCTGTTGCAATTAGATGTTAAAAATGCTTTCATGTATGGTGATCTGCAAGAGGAAGTTTATATGGAGCAACCCCCTGTGTTTGTTGCTCAGGGGGAGTCTCACAAAGTCTGTAGGTTGAAGAAGTCTATTTATGGGTTCAAATAGAGTCCTTGTGCCTGGTTTGATAAATTAAGCAAAATTCTGATTGATTTTGGCCTTGTGAGATCTCAAGTGGATCATTCTATTTTTACTAAGAAGACTTCTACTGGCATTGTGATCCTTATTGTCTATGTGGATGATATTGTTCTTTTTGGTAGTGACACTATTGCTATTCAGGCTACTAAAGCCCATCTCTGCAAGCACTTTGCTACTAAAGACTTGGGTAAACTACAGTATTTTCTGGGCATAGAGGTATCCAGAACCTCTAATGCACTTGTGTTGTCTCAGAGGAAATATGTTCTAGATCTTCTACAGGAGACTGGTATGCTTGGAGCTAGACCTGCTGACACTCCTCTAGATTCCAATGTCAATTGGGATGATGATTCTTCTCCATCCTATACTGATAATAAAAAGTACAGGAGATTGATTAGTAAAATGATATATCTGACTGTGACTAGAGCTGACATTTCTAATGTTGTGGGACTTCTTAGCAGGTACCTATATAAACCCAAACAGTGCCACTGGGATGCACTATGTCATATTATGTGATATCTAAAAAAGTCTCATGGCAAGGGACTTCATTATAAGAAAAATGGGCATTGTTCTCTGGAAGGGTATTCTGATTCTGATTATGCAGGGAGTCGGATTGACAGGAAATCCACCTCTGGCTACTGTACCTATGTTGGAGGCAATCTAGTCACATGGAGATCCAAGAAACAAAATGTGGTTGTCAGATCTAGTGCTGAAGCTGAATATAGGTCGATGGCCCATACTGCTTGTGAGCTTCTTTGGGTACGTTCTCTTCTGAAAGACTTCGGTGTTGAGTCTTCTTCTGCTATACCCATGCACTGTGATAATAAGGCTACTATCTTTATTGCCAACAATCCTATCTATCATGAGTGCACCAAGCATATTGAGGTTGATTGTCATTTTATTCGGGAATCTATTCTTACTGGCGAGATATGCACACCTTTTACTCGATCTGAAGACCAAGTTGCTGGTATCTTCACCAATCTACTGCCTAAGAAACATTTCTGCACTTTGATGGACAAGTTGGGCATGATTGACATCTATGCTCCAACTTGAGGAGGAGTGTTATTAATATATATATATATATATATATATATATATATATATATATTGTTTTATTTATGTCACTACTACAGAACCTACCTTTAGTGTCGGTTATTTAAAGCCTTTAGTGTCGGTTTCTAAGCGACACCTATGTGGGCGACACTAAAAGTCCACCCATAAGGCGTCGGTTCCAAAACCGACACCCAAACTCTTCGTGCGTCACCGAAAACGCGCCATCATGGGACTATAAGCGTCGGTTATTAGTTAAAAACCGACGCCCAAACCCTTCGTGCCACAGAAAGGGCGCCATCTTGGGAACTATCAGTGTCAGTTATAAGTAAAAAACCGACACCATATATCTTCGCCCCACGGCCGTGCTGTCTAGCACGGTCGTGGTGTTAAGGACATAGACGTCAGTTTATTGTAGGAACACTTACACTATATCATTATGTGTCGGTTATTTACAAATAATCGACGCCTATTGGTTTTTTTTTCCTGTGAGTCTGCAAACCTGCTGTGGCTGGTCGCAAGATGAGAAACCTGTTCAGTTTAGTTATGAACTGCAGGTTTTACGACATCCATTGATATCAGCCGACAACAGGCCGTAAACCTGCATAATTAACAATAAAAAAGTAGCACATGCATTTAGCAATGCAACCTGCAGTTCCATTTTATTTTCACACATTTATAAACATTCACACATGCTAGCAATTTGTAGTTCCATTCATTCACATTCACACATGTAGAAACATTCATATAGCAACCAACACTTTCATTCATTTTCACTCAGACACATGTAGAAACATCCAGACATGTAGAAACATTCACACATATATTATAATTCAGAAATTCATTTACAAAGTATCATTGTTTAGTCATTATTCGCTATCAGGATCCCAATTAAATTTTAAAGCCCCCACTAATTGTATGGTTGTTGCCCATTCTTCTCTTACTTCATTTAATTCTCCCATTGTATAGGGAGCATTAACATTTGGTAAGTCCTTTCCTGTAATGGGGTCAGCTTTAAACACCTGTAAAGAGAATGATGTATATATATAATTAATGAGCTATAAATAAGATTGATATATTTCGATCATATTATCTAATGAGACTATATAATACCTGAGCAATACATTCGATATCCAGTACGGCATGTTTGATAATCATGTGCATATATCGCAGGACATAGTATCCACATGCCCATCCGTTGTCTTGTGTAGCACACTATAAATTCAAACATACAAAATATTAAAAAATACAACTAATTAAGCATTGTTCACATAAATAATATATACATATATTGCAGTCGGGAACTTACTTGCACGTTCTTCCAAATTATTGGCTGGTTCTTTTTCGTGGGGACCTTTCCTCCAGCCTTTTTGTACTCCTCAAAACCCCTACATGTTAATGTAACACAGAACATTGCAATTAAATAGTAATGTAATAACATATGTTAATGGATATGAAAAATGAAATATTTCTCACTGAAATATTGCCATTTTCATTATGTGTCCAAATCTTGTATTCAATTTACCCCCCTTAGGATCTAGATAATACACAGTGAACGTCTCGGGGGCAATAACTAATAACTCCCAATGCCTACCCCTAGAGGAAAAAAGTTAAAAATTAATAACTCAAAATCCACAATAAAATGTAATTTTCTTAAGTCCAAATTATAATAAGCAAAGTAAACTTACTCTACATTGAATGGAGCCATTATCACCGTCTTCTTTTTTACAGAAAATTTTGAAAAAGACTAACAGCAGTATTGTTGAACTGATGTAGGGTCTTTAGCTACTAGACTAATTAAGGATGGAATCAAAAACCCTACATGTTCGAATCCAAAATCTGCACATATGTTGTCTAAGTAGCTGCAAAATATGTATTAATTACGCATGCATTAATAAATAAGAAACCAGATCACCAGATCATACACAAGGTATATGGATGTATAAAGAATATCTCACCTTATCCATAGCTCTATCACATATGTATTTAGCCAATCATATCGAAACAACAATATATCTTGTATAAATAGTTTTGTTTCGTATGACTGACCTGTAGAATCTGAATCGGAAGAAACAGTTATAGGGGAGTTTATATCATGTTCCCCTAACCATACTTCCATACCCCTACAGTTAGGACCTAACGGGACAGGTAGGTCCTGTGGAACCCAACTAGGTAATGCAGGAGGTGGAAGTGGAGGCCTAGATGTTGTGGGTGTCTTCTTTTTAACCTGTATATATATATAATTTCAGATCAACTGCCAGCATATACACACACTAACAATTGAACGTAATGTAAATTTACCATACCTTATCAGTAAAGAAGACATCCGCTTTTAGCCACAATATCACTCCGCCTACTGCCTCACCAAGGGTTTCACAATCTAGGTGGGCATATGGCAGTGGAAGATCCATCCACTGGGGGAATATATGTATCGGGCTCACCCAAATCCAACCAGCTGGTACTGGAGACCCGTGACACGTTTCCCCTGGTAGGGATGGGTAAGCCGACGCCTCTTCCACGACATATTCTTTACTTTTTAGACGGCATGGCTTCAACCCCTACAAATTTTTGTGTAAAGAATGTTATATACATATATACATATCATCTTTTTTTGAAATGACTACAATTTCATATATACGTATCATCTTGAATTAAAAAACTAGTTACTATGTCATAAAAATACTTACAGTGGATGTGCTAGGTGGTGGTTCTACAGGATTACTCCCAACCTCTGCAGTAGGAGTAGGAGTAGAGTCCGCAGTAGGTATTGTCTGGTAAGTGGCAGTCTGAGATGCCTGCCACTTTTTCATTGCTTCTTTGAGTTTCCTATCAAATAGCTTATCCACCTATACATGGATAAAAGAAACGTCAAATTCTAATTTTTGAATTCTCTTTTACAGTAACATTATAAAGAAAGAATATGTTACCTCTTCTTGTGAAAGTCCCACTTTTGGGACATGTTTGCGCTGGGATGACCCAAAAAAATATTTGATGCCCACACCAGCGCCTGCAGCCCTAACACGTCCAGGATGCTCTGGGTTACCCAGAGCAACTATCAATTCATCCTTTGTTCCCTCAGGGATGAACTTTCCTTGTTTCCTCAGCTCATGCAGCTCCCGCTAATTGCCAAAACAAAAATTTGTACTTAAGTAAACAACACAAATAATCAATATTCGAATGATTGCTGTAAGAGTTGTATTTTACCATTTTTGCAGCCGCCTCAGCAGTTGCGGCCTTAGTTATTTCTCCCTTCTTATTTTGCCTCCCAGCTATCCAGACATCATGGCGAGGCAGAGGTGTGCTACCTATGGTAGAGGACTCCTGAGTAGCAGCAGACTGAGCAACAATAGCCTCAGCCTGTAGTCTTTGCCGAACGCCTGCATACCCCTTTGGACCCATTCTGTGGTCATGCACATTCAGTGCACGCCTTGATCTTTATGCCTCACTGAGGGCCTAGTTAGTATGCAAATTAATAATTTGGTTAGTAACACTAAATGTTAATCTTGAATAAGTGAATACAACATATATTAATTAATGAGATTGAGACTGATGCCTAATACCTTGAATTCATCGGTTTGTCTTGAAGCGACAAACGCGTCCCATTCTTCTTTGTCCAGGAAGTTCCACTGTTCAGTGGCTGTCTTCTTCCTCTTGTCGGCTTCTTTTATGTATTCTCTGGTGAGATTTGTCCTATAGTTCCTTAGGACTCTCCCACAACGTTGCATCATGCATTTACGATGCAGCTTTTCATCCAATTCAAATATACTCTACAAAATAGAATTGCTATTAACTAGTATCCAAAAATTTAGTAATCTACAAAATAGAATTGCAAATTAATAATAACTCACACATAAATCCCTCCATATTAAATTTTCTTCTCCTTAGAAACTTTATGCCAAGAATCTAAGAGACAACCGCAATGGCTACGAGTAACAAACCCAAGATATGAAATAAATGAATTGCGATTCACACCACATGCATTTCCTGCATTATCGAAATCCACAACAAGTTTGGGTCCATTGCCCTTTTGCGCAATTAACTTCTTCATCATAGTGATGCCCCTTCTCTTGTCAACTTTTTGGTGTTGTTGATCAAGTGCCTCAAGTGCTTCAGATGGTACCTGTGCATCATCAACATAAAATTTGACAAAATAATTCACATTTACAAGATATAACTATAAATGGACATATAGATATAAATATATGATATATTTTTAAAACTTACATTGTGAGGTGGCGCATTGATGTCCTCACCCTCACGGTAGTCATCAGCACGGTCATCAGGAGAATGGTCAGCCATCTACAAATTCACATTCAAATTGTAAAGTTCGCATTGTAAAGTAGTAATTCAAAGTGTAAAGCTCACATTGTAAAGTTCACATTATTACAACAAAGTATATATCACAACAAAATTGTAAAGCTCTATGATCAAAGAGAAAACAAGTATATATTACAATAAGATTACGGTCTAGGGTTAACAAATACATGTGATGTCATTCTTATATATAATAAATGTACATGTACCACCTATCCCATCCTTGAACACCTAATCTCACTAGTAAGTGTATAATGTGTATTGGGTTTTCAAGAAAATTTCGGCAGCATTTCCCCGCTGTTCTCTAAGTACATATGTACTTAGAGAACAAACGGCAAAATGCTGCCGAAATTTTCTTGAAAACCCAATACACATTATACACTTACATCCTAAGCGAGATTAGGTGTTCAAGAACAATCCCAAACCGGGGACTATCCAAGATTTACTCCTAATGAGTAAATCTTGGACGGGTTTCTAGGCCAACAAATACATGTGTTGTCATTCTTATATATAATAAATGTGTACCACCTATCCCATTCTTGACCACCTAATCTCACTAGTAAGTGTATAATGTGTATTGGGTTTTCGAGAAAATTTTGGCAGCATTTCCCTATTGTTCTCTAAGTACATATGTACTTAGAGAACAAACGGGGAAATGCTACTGAAATTTTCTCAAAAACCCAATACACATTATACACTTACATCCTAAGTGAGATTAGGTGTTCAAGAACAGTCCCAAACCGGGGACTATCCAAGATTTACTCCTAATGAGTAAATCTTGGACGGGTTTCTAGGCCAACAAATACGTGTGCTGTCATTCTTATACCTACAATCCTAGTTTCATCATTCATATCCTAGTTCTTCAAGTTAGGTGATTAACATTGTCAATATACTCAAAAAGGAAACAAGTTACCAATTTCATAGTTAGGATGGTAGAGATACCCTAAGATCTAGAGATACCCTAAGATCTAGGCAATTTAGGGAAAAGTTCATCATTTACATTCCAAGCATGTCACATGTGTGCATTACAGTTCATCATTAAGCAAGAAGGGTGATTAGGATTCTCAATATACTCAACAATGAAACAAGTTAAACATGTGTGCATTACATTTCATCATTTACATTCCAAGCATGCCACATGTGTGCATTATAGTTCATCATCAAGATATCTATAACTTACTTAAACATTCAATTATGAAGTAAATATACACTTAATTCAGAATAGCATGACGCACAAAGTTGTAGTCAACATCATTATGATTTGTTCTATCATGGACTATCAGATTGGTATAGCACATATGTATCAGTACATAATTAAATAAACACAATCAGTAAATAACTTTAAAAAAATCCACTAGCTTGGTGAAATCAGTACATAAATAAACACAATCAGAATATTTTTCATGGCTTTTGGGGTGACTTGGTGAAATCAGTGCATGTTTTGGGCATCCAGTAGATGAATCCAAACCCCAGCAGCAGCTTAAACGTGCCCTGGTGCCGCCTAAGCATCCGCCCAGAGGCCTAGCTAGGCAGGGCACCTGGGCTTGGGACCCTAGGCGTGCCCTGGCACCTGCTTAGGCGCTGCCTGGGTGAGTTCTAGGTCGGCGGCGGCAGAGAAAAGCAAGGCAAAGGAGAAAAGGGGGTGAAGCTTTTGTGGGTTACCTTGCAGGAAGCTGGCGGAGGAGAAAAGTTTCTTCTACCGGCGGGGGCGGCGGTGACGAGGAGAGCACCGTAGCTGCTTCTACCGGTGGCGGCAATGAGAGGACAGTCAACGACCGGCGGCGGCGAGGAGTGGTGACGAGAGGACAGCAGCAACGCTGCGGCAGCACCGAGCGGCGACGAGCAATAATCACCGGACCTAACTGAAATCGGGAATGAAACAGAGAAAGGGGAAGAGTCACTCGTGCCGGTGCTATTAAGTTGACCATAAGCGTCGGTTATTCAAAAAAACTGACAACAAAACCAACAGTGTCGGTTCTTTTCCAAAAACCGACACCTATACTAGATTATAGTCGTCCGTTTTTAACTAAAAGACAACCGACACCTATTTCTGTCTCGCGAATAACCTTTAGTCGTCGGTTATTTATTTATGAACCGACGCCATATGTCAAATTTTGGAGGTAATTTTTTCGCTGGAATTTTTGTTTTGGCGGTTGATTTTAGGTGTCGGTTTTTTATTAATTAACCGAAACTTAATAAAAGCGGTACCCATGTCTGGTCGACCTTCACATATTGGATGTCGGTTTATGTTATAAACCGACACTGTAGAGTTTAGGTGTCGGTTTATGTATACAGCTGACACCTTGAAAAGTGACTTTATAAGCCATTTCTGTAGTAGTGTGTTATGTTATTTTCCATTATATCTGGACCTTCCTGTAATTGTTACATTACTATAAATAGAAGGGTGCACACATTGTGCAACCCTAAGCTCTCCAAATCTCTTTTGTTTTTTACATGGAACAATGTCAAACTGTTGAGTTCAACATAACTAAGAATTCATTGTTGCGTTTGAGTTATAGTGACTACATTTGTGATCTAGTAAACAAAACAACAAAGATTACCTAATGATACATTGTGAATTTATTAAAATAGCAGGCTGCATTTTTGTTCTCCTTAAACCAATGCTTTATTATTCAAGGTCCCATTCACCATCTAGGTTGTTCATGCAACTTGCTTTCAGATCATTCAAGTCGTCTAGGATTGTGCAGTGGTCCTTGGATTTTGGATTGATCCTCCCTTTGACCCTGGATCACCCAAAACCAATGTGTTCCTCCCATTCATCATTAACAACTATGTTTGTGTTCTCATAGTGTCTTGATGCTATAGAATGAATCTTTATATCTAAGATCATGTTGTTAAACCTTTGTACTTCAATCTACTAATTATTCATCTTCCATGGTGAGGCGCCTAAGAACTATTCTTTCAGTTACATATTCCTAGCACGTCTTCATAGGCCTCAAATTTCTTTTACAATTTTGGTCCAAATCCTACCTTTATGTTTGTTTACAAACCCATGCTATGGGATTTGTTTTCCTTTACTAGAGTTGATTAATTCTCTCATGAGTGGCTATTGTAGTATGGCAGTTTGCATAATGCAGCTTGGCTTCACATCCGCTATGGCTATAGAGCAAAGGTAACTCTCCCTGTCAGAAAAAGGGATCTATTTTTCTAATATTTAATTATGTCATCTATGTTCCTCACCGTATCAAGGTATAAGGCCTCGTTGGTTGTTGAATGGAGGATTGAAACCCCCTTGTGCTTTCTTAGATTGTCGATTTGTGTTATGTTTTCCTGCCTACAAATTCTCCTTAGGTTAGCTGGTGTTTTCTTAAAGAAGGAAGATTTTTAATTTCTCCTTTTCTTATTGTTGGTTGTACACTCTTTTGGACTCCTTAAGGAGAATTCAATTTGTTTTAATCTAAAAGGTAGATGCTTCTGCGGACATGACTACCTACTGCATATGTAAAACAAATATGTGAGAAATATGGACCTGATCATGTGACTTTGATTGCATGCCACCTACCCTTGTACCTCTCTATGGCAATATGGTGGCTGAGGCGATCAAGGAAAAGGACAACCACACTGTAAGAATTCTCAAATTGTCTACACTGTTTCGTTTGTAAGCAAATGGGGCAATACAATCAGTCTCAGAATAACTAGAAGAAGAAAGAAATAAGGTGGTTGTGGGCTTCAGGTGGCTCACAGTTTGGGTCACAATACCCTTGTTTTTAAGGTGAATTTAGCTAGCTTGCCCGCCTTAGCATTAACATCCCTAGTGATATTCTTGAGCTTCAATTTCCATTAAAGAACTTTCAGCTTCTGTAGTTGATTCTACCAATTGTGAGCTTCATTGTGCACCCATTCACATGTCTTGCTACTATCAGTTTCAACTTCCACCCTTCTGTGAGCCCACTTCCAAGCAATCTACAAAGCATAAATGTTGATTGCTGCCTCAACTTCCAACACTTTGTGTATTATGAGTAAGGTGTCTCTCTTACAGAAGTCTCCCCGTGTTGTCTTTGCCCATAACTGTGATAGCCCCTTCCGATTACTTCTTGTAAGTTATTTTGTTAGGTGTTGATGTCTTTACACATCTATCTCCCATGCATGGTTGACCTGGACTGCATATTGTTGAATAAATGCAATTTGACCAGTTGTGGGAAACACCTTACCTTCCACATTTATGTTTTCCCATATATGCTAGCAAGTGATGAAGAACAAATTGGTCTTCTCCTCCAAGTTGTTGGTTCTTAATCAATGCATAAAGATCAGTAGTATAGTAATTCCCTATTGTGGTCATGCAGTGAATCCTTTCTAGATCTCTGGAGTTTTTGGACATTCCATTAAAGCATGTAGGAGTGTTTCTTTCTCCTTCCTACACTTGATGGCTACTGCAAGTGACTTATGAAGTTAAAACCTCACTCAGTTATGCTTTTTATCTGTCATTAGTGCATGGTGAGCAACCAACTATAGGAAAACTTCATGCATCTGTTGTAGCTTCAATTTCTAGATTACAGACCAGGGACCTACTACCTTCTTTTGATCATTCTGCCTTATAATTGTGTAAGAAGATGTGGTGGTGAATTGTCCCTCTTCCAAATGACCTGAATCTATTGTATGTTTTTTCTTTGATGGTTCATGTAAGAATGATATCTTGTTGCACATTTCTTCAGGTAGATATTCTATTACAAATTGTTGATCCTGTCCTTCTTCGAATTGACCAGGCTTGCAACCCTTAGATCAAGTAGTTGATTCTCCTTGTCATTATCCTAAAGAGATTTTTCTTTTTCTTTCTTTTTGTTCCTACCATACATTTTTGTCAGTTTGAGTGTTTAAAATATTCTTCAATGATTCAATTTATCATTCTTCTATTTTTGCTTATTTTTCTTGCTCTGGATTGTGTTCCAAGTTTCTCCCTCAGTAATTCTTTCTGCAATGTTCTACAAATTTACCTTCTCTACTTCATTTTCTTCCTCCATTTTGTCATTCAACTCTTTGTTCTGGTTCTTGAATTTTAGATATCTTCCTTTCTTATATGTTGTTGGCGCCTTGTCTTACATTGAACTAGCTGGGCATGGATGGCTGGGGGTGTAGTGATCCATGTAAGCATTGCAATTACCACTTGACCCTGGTCTGTTGGTGTTCTTATCTGCTTGTCGTTTGCTGCATTCTACGCTAGTGTTGTACCATCCCACAACATAAACAGATAAAGGGAAAATTCTTGTCTTCAATTTTTTACTTCGTACCTTGCACGATGATTACTAGGATTAGATGATTGTCAGTTATCAATTTCTGTTGCCATTCTTGCAAATCTTCCTCAATTCTCATAGTCCCGTTCAAATCATGACTTTTATTGTAACGACGTGGGTATGACAGACCGGTCCCACTGGAGCACAGGGTGAGCTATGTACTTTCTCCTTGCACAATGAGTCATGGAAGCACATTCTTTTCTTTGGTGCTTCTTTTGTGTCATTGGGAGATTGGAGTTTGGAGACAGGGGAGATCAGAAGGCCGGGAGGGCCAATAATGGGAGCAAAGAAAGGAACTGAGAAACATGCTATAATTTAGAGTTATCAGATCTCATAGGTGTCAGGATATGATTATTATGGTATAAAACAATGATAACTAGCTAAATAATGCTACTTCGTCTTCAACTTTTCTAGGTAAGATGTCTACCATGCTGATGATACGACCTGCAACTGATATTTCCCATCATCAACATCTAAGCCTCAATCCCGACCATGTTGAGGTCGGCTACATGGATCCTTCTTTTCTATGATTTAAGGTCAAAAAACCTCATCACCTTCACCCTATGTTCTGTTTGTCTCTTTTTATGTAGTCTCTTATATGAAACTTCATAGAGGAGCTTGTTTTGGTTATATGACTCGAGGCATCATTTTCTACTGATCTTCTTGATTCTGTTTAGACTACCACTTTGGGTTTGTAGCCATAGTTGTTGTAGTGTTGTTTTTCCAAAGTTATTAGGAAGAAACTTAGTGTTATGCCATGTTTGGTCTGGATATGGTTGTCTCGTTGGGTCATACCATGATCATTACTGAGTACCATTCAATATAGTATGTGGTCTATGCTGCTCTTTTCAATGCTAAAATGGTGAGGATCATTAGTCTCAATTGTAGCATGTACCTATAGGACTTATGTTGTAGTGTTGGATCTAGATCTTAGGTATCTATGTTATACTTATTTTCTTTCTTGTCTTACCATTGTTTTCTAGTCAATAATGTTTTTTTAGAATTTTATCTTATTGTACCATTGTATATTGAGAATCTGTTCATTTTTGTACTCTAAATACTTGAACCACTTAAAAGGTCCATAATGGAGGACTTTTTTATAGTTACTTTTGGTAACTGATACTGATAGAATAACAAACTACTACTATTTGATGAAGTGCAGGCTCAATCTCCATGTCTTGAGTGAATCATTCTCTTTCCTTTTTCCTTATATGTCATTTTATCTGTTTCACTTTATATCAATGATTTTCTTTTATAGATCATGGTATACTCTTTATTGAATTTGAACTATAAAGCTTTGGTATGTAATATTTTATACATACTACTTTGTTTTTATGTCCTACTCAACAACAACTTACAAAAAGTCAATTTTCAACTCATACTTGGGCAGAGCAAGCCTATATACAACACCTTTAAGGCTAATAAAGAGTTCCCTTTGTGGTCCACACTGGTTGAAGCTCACAAATCGATAGTGGAAAGTATGTGCCTAGACATAATTCTCTTTTGATGTTTACGTGATGTGTGACTAATACATGAAGTGTATGTCATGAGGATTTTGTTGAGTGCCATGATACAAATTCCTCAGACGATGAAGAGTTAACCACTTGAAGTTGGCAAAAATGAACAAGAAATTGTAGCTATTTTCTTCTGCACAATTTACTTCTTTAGCATACCAATAAATGGTGCAATTACTTTATGAGCACTATAATTTACATAAAAGTATTTAGAATTATATAATTTCTCTATATAACTTAGCAATCAGGTATACACCAGTTTGTAACACAACTTCAATCTTGTGTCTATCATCATGGATTATAAAGCTACTCTATATGATGCTTATAATTTTAACACTCTTCTTGCATCCTACATGAAAGTTGAGGCACAACCATGGGTGTTGAGCCCTCTAAGACAAGGCTGCTTAAGAACACACAATTCCCATTCCGACACATATCTCTATGATATTGATCTTTATGTGTGCACAGAAGGATTTTTGACTTGCATGTTGTATGTCAGTGAAGCTTGACATTAACACATGATATGCATGTTTACCTCCAATTCTTTTTTCCTTTCATTGCATGTCGGGTGTTAGGAAGAACTATGGTCTATGCTTCATTTTGAAAATAAAAAAGAGTGGAGGATCATTATCTCTTTGACACCATTTTCCTCGGGTTTTAATTAGCCATTATGAAGCCAAATATGGATTAAAAAATTATCAACCATAAAGCCCTAATGATGTAGGACATGCCCCACCTTTACACACTTATGAGCGTAGGCGTCGTCGTGTCATTAGTTAGGCATGTTTTATTTTATTATGTCTTTTCTCTTCTTATTGGTTTTTATAAAGTCATGTGGTTTTAGTCTCACATTGGCTAACGTGTGTTTAATCTTTCTTTTAGAAGCCTATATAAAGGCTCTATGGGGATCCATGTAGAGACACAGTTGATGAATGAGAATTATCTTTTTTTTAGTCATTGCCTAGTTTATTACAAGTTAGGCATAGTTTTACATTAAGTGGTATTAGAGCCTAACCCTAAAAGCATTAGGGTTAGGTCCTACCCACCCATCACCCTCCATCCTCCAACCATCATCCTCCACCTTCACCAAACATGCCGCTGCCACCAAACCCTACCGGCTACCCTCTCCGCCTGCAGCCGTCGTCTTTTGCTGCTACGACCGCCGCCTGCTGCTACTACGGCTGCCACACACTACCACAGTTGTCGTCGCCGCTGTCTGCCGTTACTACAGCCACCACTGCTACTGCTACTGCCGCCACCGTCCACCGCTGCTGCAGCCGCCGACCCCTACCGCTGTTGCCGCCACCGTCCTCTCCCACTGCCTCTATCTGTCACTGCTGTTGCTGTCGTCGCTTGCTACTGCTACCGTCGGCCGCTAGTAAGAAACCCCCCGAAATCATCCTTCTAGTACGCTAGTAAGTTGGATCGGCGTAGGGTCAGGGCATACCAGATCATCCTTCCTTCTGATGCACTTCCTTCTACATCAACTTTAAGGAAGCTTTCTTCAACATCTTCTATAGAAAGTAAAGGGTATTCAATATCTACAATTCGGGTAAGGTCTTTTCATTGTTATTGTACCTTGTTCTTCTGCATTTCTAGTACATTCGCAAAAGGGTCCATAGGGAGTTTTGATCCCCCCACTACAAAATTTCCAAGTCCTATTTTTGTGAGGGGTTTTTCTTTATTCGGCGCACTATTTACTTTCATATATCTATCCACATTTGTTTCTTGAAGTTTTTCATGTTGTTCATCTCAGAAACTAAGTTTTCCTTTGGCATAATAATTTTTGGGTTGTTTCGCTGCAATTCATTATGTCAGATCATAAGTCTAATAGCCCTGTGTTGGAACCCACTCTGGAAGAAGCCCATGCCTCTTCCCAAAACCCCTTTAACTTGGATATTCTTAGTCAAACACTCAATTCCATCATGACTGAGCTTCGCACAATCCGCCAAACACATACTCTCCAGGCCGGTCAGAATTCCGCACCTTATTTGGGATATGGCATGCCACCAAATATTGGGAATGCACCTCGATCCCCATTAGCTCTTACTCCCCTACAAACCTGTGCACCCCAACCCCAAGAGATCCCCGACTACTAAAACTTAGGGGCCACTGACCCTTTTGCTGAACATGACCCTTACTCCCTACATACCTATGAGGAAAACCACCACTACCACCCACCGTATTATCAACCTCCCAATTATACGCCTCAACCCGTTGCTCCACACACAAACCTTGCATGGAGATACCCCCCTCAACGCAATGCCCCTGACCCCCAATTCATTCATGCAAATCATTATCCACATCCTCAACGACCAATGGCTCTACCGTATCATCCCATCCAACTTCCTGTGCCACATCCTTGTCCCCTTGGACATGATGTTTTTCACGCCCCCCACGTAGCCCAGGCTTTCCCCTAAATCCTTACGGTCAATACCACCCAGGACACCCACCTCAGGATGATATCACCCGACGAGTTAAGGTAGATACCCCTACTTTTGATGGAAAACTTGACCCTAAGGCTTTTCTTGATTGGATTGCCAGTTTGGAAGATTATTTCGACAAGTATAACATGACAGATGCCTAATGGATTAGGTTTGTGAAAATGAAACTTGAAGGGTCAGCCAAGAGGTATTGGCAAGGCATCCAACGTGACATGGAGCGTGGTGGTCAACCTCCTATTCTATTTTGGGATGAGATGAAAACCAAGCTATGTGAATGCTATGTACCCTCCCAATACCAAACACAACTTCTTTTCAAATGGATGACCCTTAGTCAAGGGACATCGTCTGTTCAGGAGTACATGGAACAGTTTGAAGAGGCTAAAAACCGTTGTGCTCACAATGACTCAGATTAGCAATTAGCCGCTCGCTTTGTGCACCGTCTACACCCCGATATTAAGCGAGAAATGCAATTGCAACAATATGACCCCTTAGATGATGCTTTTCACCGCACCCAAAAGGTCGAGAGTTACCTACAACCTCCTTCTCGTGGGCCTTCCTTTTCTCATTTTGTCCAACGTACTAGATCAACCAGTAATCTTGTCACCACCTCATCTCATTCAGCCTATCCTTTGCCCCAACCATCTCCCCAGGGTTCTTCAACCCCTTCAGCTAGTAAAGGCAAGGAGATAATGTCCAACCCAATATGACCTTCTCGAAGAGGGTGTGAATGCTTTCATTGTCATAGAATGACTCACTTAGTTGCCCAATGCCCTCGTCGTGCTCTTTTTGTGTCCTCTGATTCTCCCGATACCACCCCAGAGGATGACATTGAGTATGAAGATGTTCTTCCAGCATCTGAACCCTCAGATGATGACACCAATTATGTGGATGATCCTTCTTATCTTCAAGTCATGTGTGTTCTTGCTGCTCCTTCAGAAGGGGATGAATGGAAACGTACCACCCCCTTCCAAACCTTTTTCAAACACGCTGGTAAAAGTTGTAAACTCCTCATTGATGGGGGTAGTTCTCAAAATATCATTTCACACCATGGATTGAAGCGCATGGAGTTGCTCCCTGAACCACATCCACAACCACACAAAGTCCATTGGGTGAACCAGATTAACTTTTCCATCACCCAACATTGTCTTGTACCCATCACTTTAGGTGCTTATTCAGACCACATTTGGTGTGACGTGTTGCCCATGGATGTTGGTGGCCATGTCATTTTGGGATGTCCTTGGATATATGACTTAGATGCCCACAATGAGGGATGCTCCAACGTTTATACTTTTAAGCACAAAGGCAAACACATCCGATTATCACCTACTTGTTTCATTTCCCCTATCAAAAAGAGTCCACCGCTCGATCCCCAATCCTCCAAATCTCAACACTCTCTACACCTTGTCACTCGACGAGAGCTTGAGGAAGCCAATCGAGAATCTGGATGCATGTAAGTGCTATACATCAAAGAATCTACTCCCATGTCTGATTATCAGCCCCCATCGAAACTTGCCTCCCTTCTCGACGATTTCAAGGACATGACACCCACCGACCTTCCGGATGAGATCCCTCCTATGCGTGATATTCAACATGAGATTGATTTGATTCCCAGGTCTTCGCTCCCGAACCGACCTCATTACCGTGTGAACCCGACTGAGCATGCTGAATTGAAACGTCAGGTTGATGCCCTCCTTCTCAAAGGATTCATTTGCGAGAGCAAGAGCCCTTGTGCGGTCCCGAAACTACTTGCTCCCAAGAAGGATAATAGTTGGTGTATGTTCTTAGATTGTCGCCCATCAATAAGATCACTGTCAAATATCGATTTCCTATTCCACGTCTTGACGACATGCTTGATCTATTGACGGGATCCCGCTATTTCTCCAAGATTGACCTTCGTAGCGGTTACCACCAGAACTATGTTAAGGAGTCTCATGAATGTAAGATTTCCTTCAAAACCCCAGACGGTTTATATGAGTGGCTAGTCATGCCTTTTGGCCTTTCGAACGCACCCACCACCTTCATGTGCGCCATGAACCATGTGTTACAACCATTCTGTTACGACCCCACCTCCCGATAACCCCCAATTAAGGGAGACCAAGAGGTTGAGCCGCATCCATTAATCCCGGATCAAAGGTTCGACATATAACCATAAACAATTATCAAATTCTAACAGACAATACTGAAAATGGTAATAAAATTTTTCTTTACATACCTTTTGAAAACTTGGATCTCTAAACTTTTATCCACACTGATACTAATCTATCTAATCCTCCTTTGTACTTTAATTCCCTTTTAGTATCACACGTGCCACTTTACTTTTCATTGTACCTAAAACGCCGACAAACAAAACGTCGGTCAGCCGAAGCTGGTATGTGGGGGAAACAGATAATCGTGCAACTATGATAACCATGTAATCATTCAATTAATCATTTAACAACCAAGATTACGTTTTAAGCCAAACTACTCAATCCATCTTTTCACAACTCTGTGTTGTCCCTTTAGGACTTACATGGTACCTCTATAAGGTGACTTGATGGACCTGCCCTCTAGGCAGCCAAAGTCATTCATGACCCTACCCTTTAGGCAGTTAAAGTCATTCATGACCCTACCCTCTAGGTAGTCAAAGTCATTCATGACCTGATGTACCTACCCTCTAGGTAGTCTTTTATCAGGTACGCCATTACGACACAGAGGGAGTCAAGGATTGAGCTAGATGGCATATACATTAAGTGATAGTCATAGTCACTTTATACTTTGCATGGCAGAAATAAACATCCAAACTGTTTAGTTGCATTCAATGCGATTAAACATTCGGAAAACGTCGGGAAACTTAAACGGTTAACCATAAGTAACCACATACCTGATTTGATGAGTCATGCAGATTATTGAACATATACTTAATGTTTATACAATCAACAGATCCAAGAAAGTAATTCAATCATCACATAATTCCTGAAAAGAATTTGTACTCTACCGTTACACACTTCATCAAGAATCTACTCTATATACTTGAATTCACTTTCTAGGGTTTCTAATCCGTATTAAGGTTTCATTGATACTCATTAGGGTTTCTTAGCTCAACTTCTCGAATTTTACCTCTTTTAGGTTAACAAAACCTAATAGTACTCTTTTCCATTTATATAAACCCTAATTGCTCAAACTATTCATTTAATTGTCTTTTATACCCAAAATTGTCTTAGGATCATCATATCCATATTTAATTACATATTTGAACAATTAAAACATTTAAAAGTCAGATTCACCTAAATTAGGGTTTTCAAGCTCATTAATGCATAATTATGCACAAAACCCTAACTTCAGCCAATTGTGTAAAAACATCATCTTTTTAGATCCTATTTCCTTGTTTATCAATAACAGGTTAATATTGGCTTAAATTACCCATCTATCATCAAATCTAAAGATTTTTCATTAAACAAATCATGATAGATGATAGTTTTAGGTACTTTTCAAATTTCATACATATTTAAGCACATAAACCCTAAATTAGACTAATCATGTGCAAAGTTTTTCCTTTTTTGAACATAATGTGCCTTTTTACATTTAACAGATTAACATCAACTCTAAAATCCATTAAACCCTTTTAAACACATTAATCATATCAAAATAGGATTTCTTAATCTTTAATTCATTAAAGATGATAACTTGCACTAGATTTCGAACTATGATCAGATTCAAGCTATAAAACTATTTTTAATAAATTCCTTGCATTATTCTGATCAAAATTCATATATTACTTGTCCTAATCGGAGTTACCAATCTTTAGATATGATTTTTGTAAGATTTTACTTACCCGGACCAATCAGGGCGCGCCAAGTCATCAGGCTCATGCAACGTAGGCGCGACTCTCTCTTTGGGAAACATTTCGAATTTACAGAATTACCCCCGCGTAAGTGATTTCTTTACACAGCCGTCGGAGGGCATATCGGTCAAACATTGCCTAAACCTTCTTCTTCTACCTCGCGATGCTGCCAGGTGCGCCGACCTGCAGCCCTGGTCGCTACCCGCGCGACTACTGCTCCTCCTCCTCGACTCGTCGGTCCTCCAGAGCTTTTCCTTTGCCTCCGTCGCACCACCGCGCCCCCGTAGCTACTCCTAACTCGCGCCGAGGATGGAAGAATCCTGCGGCCAGGTCAGAGCTCGCGGCCAACTTGCAGCCGTCTAGGTCTGCTCGCGGAGGTCGTCCTATGTCTATTGCACTTTTACTCTGGCTCCGCAGCATCCCGCCGTACCTAGGGCGCCGCCCAGGTGCGGCCGAGGTGGCCGGTGGTGTCCAAGGTTGTTCTACCCTATGGGTCAGGGTTTGGACAAAGAAGAACGTGAAAGGGATGAGGAAGTGAGAGAAACGCTTGGAAAAACCTTCGGGCTTCAACCCTGGACTCGTTCCTTATATAGGAGAGAGTCTACATGCCCCAAACCTACTTGCCCTCAAAGAGACAAGGTTTCTCCTAATAGGAAAAGAATTTTCCCAAAAAAAGAAGTACTTTCTCTCTCCTTAGCAACTCCTTGCTTAACTATGATCCTTGGTCAATAAGGAATTCGAAATTCCTCTTAATTAATCTCTTTTATACTTGCCTTCTATCCCAAAGGCACGAATTTCTATTTCCTTTAATCAAAATTACTTTCTTTTAATAATACCTCATAATTCATTAATAATGAAACACATTATCCTCTTATTTTTGCCTTTTTAGTATTTTCTCTTTCTGTCCTCTTTATTGGGACTCCTTGGATCCCAAGATATTCCCTCATTTCGAAATTCTCTTCATTGGATACTTATTATCCTTGTAGATGCATCATTATGCATTATTTCACATTATCTTGTTTATTTCTCATTAAAATAGTGCTTTTTGAGGATTTCTCATTATTTCTCTTTTATTTTCTTAATTGGCATCCCTTTTATCATAAGAAATCCTTGGGATACGAAATCTCCCCAAGAAATCTCATTTATGTCTCTTTTCATTCATTTTCCACATTATATCATTATTTCCCAATTTCTTTCTTCATAAAGAAATACTTAATTAATCTTTTCTTTTCCTATTGCTTTCTTTTTGCAACCTTGGACTCCTTGGTACCCAAGGAACCCAAGAGGCACGAAATCCTCTTTGGATTTCTACATATTTCTTTTCTTAAAATTCAATTATCCATTTACTAATTGAATTTCTTTTGTTATTTTCCTTTTTATTGGGCCCAATAGCCAATAAAGCCCACAAAACAAACAACAAGGCTATTTTAAACGAAATCTAATTATTCAAAACAAATCACATCATTAGTTGTTCAATTATCCTTAATATGAGAAATTGCATTTCTCACCAATTGAACCCAAAAATTGAGGTTATAACATCCTTCCCCTCTTATAGGAATTTTGTCCTCAAAATTCAGGCAAGCAAACAAACAATTCAGGATAAGACTTTTCCATGTCCATCATTGGCCCCTATGTGGCTTTGCCGTACTCATGGTGTTTCCAAAGAACCTTTATCATCATTTATTCTTTTCTCTGAGTTCTTTCATCCTGGCGTCTATAAACTACACAGGTGACTCAGGTCATTTCAGCCTCCCTTGGGGCTCACTAGGTTCATGGCTCAGCACATGGTCGGGTACCTCACATAGTGTTCTAAATTGGACACATGGAACTCATCTCACATTACTCTATCCTGATGGGTAGGGTCAAACCTAACCTTCTCCACCCATCCATCTCTAATGGACCCATGTATCGGGGACTCAACTCTCTTAGATATACTTAGAGGGGTCGGATTTTCATGTCATATTTTCTCCCACAGTAACTTGTATGTCAGTCTACTTTGCATCTGCTTACGACTCTTATCGTCTCTAGGCTCCTTTCAGCCCTTGCACAATCAAAGTGACTTCATCTACTCGTACTGTGGTCCTTTTCTAACCATCATGTGGTCCTTTCACCAACATCACCTTACTGAAGTGGTGACCGACACAACCTCCCTTACCGAGCTTCATATAAAACCCGATACTGGCTATGAGGGTTATTGTCACATCTTTCATAGGACAAAACTGTCTCTAGATATCACCCTGAACGAGCACACATGCCCTCATCAGACCCTTTAGTCTGGATCATACTAACCATAGTTAGGGGTGATAACATTGAGTTCTTCATGTACCTACTTCCACTTTATGGAAGTGAACCTTTAGGTAAAACTCAAGAACCTTCAAACTCGCTTCATGGTGTAGTTGAACCATCTCTCTCATGGGTAGTTCAACAAAACTCTTTCTTTTCCCATGTCCTCTAGTTAAGGCGACCTACCATAACCCATATTGTATTTCAACCTTCCTTGGTCCAGGGAAGACCTATCACCACATCCATAGTATTGATCTCCCATTCCCTCTCAAGGACTCTTTTGTCCTCTATATCGATACACTGGGTTACTGGGGTTCGTCCTTTACCTCCTGGCTTGCATGGCCATAAACCACATGCAACCTCATCTTAAGCATCCAAGTGCTATTTCTATTTATCATGACGTATAGTGATCTTCAATCATGATTTCCGGTATTTCATGATTCCTCAAGATCGATTCCTCCAAAACCCTAAACCACTCATGTCAGGGTTTCATCACCTTCTTTTCCAAAGAAGTGCATATGAGGTTCCACCACCATCCTTTTATTGCATCAAGGAGTAGACTGGCTAACCAACCAACCCTTAACTTTTCAACACATCTTATCTTATTTGAGTGTTATCCAAACACCACTCCTTTTCAAACTTAGGGTTAGCCAAACAACCTCTTCTAGCTAAACGAGGTAGCCATAACTCAACCAGAGCATCACTTCATATCCCTTAAAGACATACACTTCTCCTTATTTCACTTATCATCTCACCTCCAACTCTATGTCCATCTTTATTAAGAACACTCTCTGATTTCATCATCAGGGTGATCAAACTCAACCTGGTATAACTTGTAAGTTCCACTTAGCTCAGGATAAACACATCCTCATGAGGTGACTATCTTCCATGTATCATTCTTTTTACCAGGTTAGGTTATCTTCTCTATCCCCATTTCTCGTGGCAACGTTCCAACCTACATCATCTCTTATCCTTAGTGTATGACATGCGTAATGTACTATCTCTCACTCCCATAACAAGAAGAAATAAGCATTTGGCTGCAGTCCAAATACAGAGTTCTTCCTGTTCCAAGAGTAGAGATGGTACATCCCACCTTGCCAATACACCTTTTAAATCTAAGTTGAAATGTGCCACATGTGTCTCTACATCACAGACATGATAACAAATTAATCTTGAATCCAATGAGGTTTATATCCCTAGTCAACTCCTCTAGGTCCATAGGGTACCGACTCTTTTGGGGTCATCCCTCTTCCCTCATGCATCAAGGGAGTGCCCTACTCATCTGCCCTTTGGGTCCCATGAGTTCATGAAGGTGATCAATCTCCTAACCCATGGCCCTTAGACAACGATAGCTGTTACCTCCTGACCCTATGGTCATGTGCAACTGGGGAATTAGGCAACTCCTACTTTCATCGGTCTTATCCCTACCTGACCCTTAGGATAGACTTAGGATTCTCCATCATAGTACATGTTCACTTAGAACCTTACCCAAGTCTTCTGCATTCATGGGCTGTCCTTCATCCTTTCATAGGGATCATGGCAACCTGCCTACCTTGGCCAACCCCATATCGGTTACTTCCATGGTAACACATCTACATGCACTTAGACATGACTATCTATGGGTCTACAGGTTCATTCTCATACCATGTACTCTACACTTAACTTCTCAAGATCCTATAAGACCTCTTTTAAACTAACAAAACTGATATACACCCCACCAAAGGGGTCCCTCTCCCAGGATGGGAGGAAAACTATCCCTTGACCACAAGGTCACAAATGCTCTTAGGTCTAGGGTTTACATCCACACGAGCCTACTTAACCCTAGCAAGCTATTAAGGTATAAGCAGATTACCTACTGAACTATGCTAGGTCATACTTGTCCTCTTTCCTCAAAGCTGGGTCAAGATCATATCCTCAACCTAGATGTGAGGGGTCCATCAAACACACCTTAATCTTAAGGGGCTTCTCTTTTCCTCTATTCACGATGATTACTATGCTTGCTTCTGTAGGAACTCATCTCTCATCATGATCATCAGGTACACCACTTCCCCTCTTAGGCCTAGGGACCCTAGGTTCACTTGTAGGTGTCCAACTGCATACTCTATCCACGAACCAAGCATGCAAAAGGCATGACATGCACTTCTTGTCATCCCTCAACTCGAGCAACGCTTAGAGTTGGATTTTCCTCAAGGACAAACCATAAGGTACAAGGCCTCATAACCTATTACTAATCCACTTCAGGGTATACAAAACATCTTCTTCCTACCTCGGAAGGTAAACATCTCTACCATAGGCACGTAGGTACCAGAAGCTTCATCTTTTCTCAAGGGTTCGGTCCCTCTAAAGACAACCAAGGTATCATCAAATTTTAGGGACCGATCATGAGGCAACCACTATCATCCATTGTTCATGGTTTTAGGCTTCCAACCTTCTTGCTGGGTTTCCTGCTCTCTCTAGAGCTAACCCTACATCCAACCTCACCATTAGAGGTCCTCTCTTTATGAAGGTTCAACCTCAAAGGCATGCTCTACATGGGTGAAGCCTAGGTTTGAACTTATGGTTGCTCAAGATCATCCATAACCCTTTATGCTCCATCATGATTCCTTATCCCGGGTTTCATCCTACCGTCAGCACTATGACGTGCCCTAGGTGCCAGCTATACCCTACTTGCACAAGCCCATAGGGTTTCTAAGGTCCTTCACTAACCTCATCATCTAAGGAGTTATCCTTTACCCTGACATGCACGATCCTTCCCAGGGTTGGGTTGCCAAAGGTGTTAGGTCATCCATGGATCATATGGCATCCCAAAGGCATGTCCCTTCAAACACCTGGTCCAACTCATCTCTCTCTAACCATCACTTAGGGTTAGGGTTAGCATCATCCTCATAGGATGTGCCAGGTCTCTCCAAGACTGACTTATCCTCCTGACAAGAAGGTCTAGCCTCAGGGTTCTCCTGAGGACATGACATCTTATGTCATACGACCTAAGCATGTATCTATTATTTATTTTGCGCTTAATCTATTAAGCTTATGTCCATGACATCTTATTTACATGCCTTTCATTAATTTAGTGGAGGATTCCTTAAACCTTATTAACCTTACCCATACCTCAAGAGGGTGAGGAGAAGAAAGGAAACCCTAATCCTTTATGTCCTTATCAGAATTTTGTGATGAGAAGGGATGAATAAGATGAGAAGTCCTAAAGGTATCTTATTTCGATTCATACCCTAAGACTTTGGCCAGGCGGTCACACGGATCCGGGAGTCCTCGTATTCCGACTAGCGGTGCGGAGGAAAATCTTGCCAGCCCCCGGTCGTGATCCCTTTCTAGACACCTCCGTCTTTCGGATACTCCTCTAATAACTCCCTTGGGTTCTATGGAGTTTGTAAAATTTAATAATTATTAATGGTTAAATGAGGAACCTACGCTCTGATACCAAATGTTACGACCCCACCTCCCGATAACCCCCAATTAAGGGAGACCAAGAGGTTGAGCCGCATCCATTAATCCCGGATCAAAGGTTCGACATATAACCATAAACAATTATCAAATTCTAACAGACTATACTGAAAATGGTAATAAAATTTTTCTTTACATACCTTTTGAAAACTTGGATCTCTAAACTTTTATCCACACTGATACTAATCTATCTAATCCTCCTTTGTACTTTAATTCCCTTTTAGTATCACACGTGCCACTTTACTTTTCATTGTACCTAAAACGCCGACAAACAAAACGTCGGTCAGCCGAAGCTGGTATGTGGGGGAAACAGATAATCGTGCAACTATGATAACCATGTAATCATTCAATTAATCATTTAACAACCAAGATTACGTTTTAAGCCAAACTACTCAATCCATCTTTTCACAACTCTGTGTTGTCCCTTTAGGACTTACATGGTACCTCTATAAGGTGACTTGATGGACCTGCCCTCTAGGCAGCCAAAGTCATTCATGACCCTACCCTTTAGGCAGTTAAAGTCATTCATGACCCTACCCTCTAGGTAGTCAAAGTCATTCATGACCTGATGTACCTACCCTCTAGGTAGTCTTTTATCAGGTACGCCATTACGACACAGAGGGAGTCAAGGATTGAGCTAGATGGCATATACATTAAGTGATAGTCATAGTCACTTTATACTTTGCATGGCAGAAATAAACATCCAAACTGTTTAGTTGCATTCAATGCGATTAAACATTCGGAAAACGTCGGGAAACTTAAACGGTTAACCATAAGTAACCACATACCTGATTTGATGAGTCATGCAGATTATTGAACATATACTTCATGTTTATACAATCAACAGATCCAAGAAAGTAATTCAATCATCACATAATTCCTGAAAAGAATTTGTACTCTACCGTTACACACTTCATCAAGAATCTACTCTATATACTTGAATTCACTTTCTAGGGTTTCTAATCCGTATTAAGGTTTCATTGATACTCATTAGGGTTTCTTAGCTCAACTTCTCGAATTTTACCTCTTTTAGGTTAACAAAACCTAATAGTACTCTTTTCCATTTATATAAACCCTAATTGCTCAAACTATTCATTTAATTGTCTTTTATACCCAAAATTGTCTTAGGATCATCATATCCATATTTAATTACATATTTGAACAATTAAAACATTTAAAAGTCAGATTCACCTAAATTAGGGTTTTCAAGCTCATTAATGCATAATTATGCACAAAACCCTAACTTCAGCCAATTGTGTAAAAACATCATCTTTTTAGATCCTATTTCCTTGTTTATCAATAACAGGTTAATATTGGCTTAAATTACCCATCTATCATCAAATCTAAAGATTTTTCATTAAACAAATCATGATAGATGATAGTTTTAGGTACTTTTCAAATTTCATACATATTTAAGCACATAAACCCTAAATTAGACTAATCATGTGCAAAGTTTTTCCTTTTTTGAACATAATGTGCCTTTTTACATTTAACAGATTAACATCAACTCTAAAATCCATTAAACCCTTTTAAACACATTAATCATATCAAAATAGGATTTCTTAATCTTTAATTCATTAAAGATGATAACTTGCACTAGATTTCGAACTATGATCAGATTCAAGCTATAAAACTATTTTTAATAAATTCCTTGCATTATTCTGATCAAAATTCATATATTACTTGTCCTAATCGGAGTTACCAATCTTTAGATATGATTTTTGTAAGATTTTACTTACCCGGACCAATCAGGGCGCGCCAAGTCATCAGGCTCATGCAACGTAGGCGCGACTCTCTCTTTGGGAAACATTTCGAATTTACAGAATTACCCCCGCGTAAGTGATTTCTTTACACAGCCGTCGGAGGGCATATCGGTCAAACATTGCCTAAACCTTCTTCTTCTACCTCGCGATGCTGCCAGGTGCGCCGACCTGCAGCCCTGGTCGCTACCCGCGCGACTACTGCTCCTCCTCCTCGACTCGTCGGTCCTCCAGAGCTTTTCCTTTGCCTCCGTCGCACCACCGCGCCCCCGTAGCTACTCCTAACTCGCGCCGAGGATGGAAGAATCCTGCGGCCAGGTCAGAGCTCGCGGCCAACTTGCAGCCGTCTAGGTCTGCTCGCGGAGGTCGTCCTATGTCTATTGCACTTTACTCTGGCTCCGCAGCATCCCGCCGTACCTAGGGCGCCGCCCAGGTGCGGCCGAGGTGGCCGGTGGTGTCCAAGGTTGTTCTACCCTATGGGTCAGGGTTTGGACAAAGAAGAACGTGAAAGGGATGAGGAAGTGAGAGAAACGCTTGGAAAAACCTTCGGGCTTCAACCCTGGACTCGTTCCTTATATAGGAGAGAGTCTACATGCCCCAAACCTACTTGCCCTCAAAGAGACAAGGTTTCTCCTAATAGGAAAAGAATTTTCCCAAAAAAAGAAGTACTTTCTCTCTCCTTAGCAACTCCTTGCTTAACTATGATCCTTGGTCAATAAGGAATTCGAAATTCCTCTTAATTAATCTCTTTTATACTTGCCTTCTATCCCAAAGGCACGAATTTCTATTTCCTTTAATCAAAATTACTTTCTTTTAATAATACCTCATAATTCATTAATAATGAAACACATTATCCTCTTATTTTTGCCTTTTTAGTATTTTCTCTTTCTGTCCTCTTTATTGGGACTCCTTGGATCCCAAGATATTCCCTTATTTCGAAATTCTCTTCATTGGATACTTATTATCCTTGTAGATGCATCATTATGCATTATTTCACATTATCTTGTTTATTTCTCATTAAAATAGTGCTTTTTGAGGATTTCTCATTATTTCTCTTTTATTTTCTTAATTGGCATCCCTTTTATCATAAGAAATCCTTGGGATACGAAATCTCCCCAAGAAATCTCATTTATGTCTCTTTTCATTCATTTTCCACATTATATCATTATTTCCCAATTTCTTTCTTCATAAAGAAATACTTAATTAATCTTTTCTTTTCCTATTGCTTTCTTTTTGCAACCTTGGACTCCTTGGTACCCAAGGAACCCAAGAGGCACGAAATCCTCTTTGGATTTCTACATATTTCTTTTCTTAAAATTCAATTATCCATTTACTAATTGAATTTCTTTTGTTATTTTCCTTTTTATTGGGCCCAATAGCCAATAAAGCCCACAAAACAAACAACAAGGCTATTTTAAACGAAATCTAATTATTCAAAACAAATCACATCATTAGTTGTTCAATTATCCTTAATATGAGAAATTGCATTTCTCACCAATTGAACCCAAAAATTGAGGTTATAACACATTCACTGGAATTTTTTCATGGTATACTTTGATGATATTCTGATTTTTAGTAAGACCAAGGACGAACATCTAACTCATCTCTGACTCATCTTTGACACACTTCGTACTAAGAAATTGTACATCAATCTAAAGAAGTGTTCATTCCTTCAAGATAAAGTCCTATTCCTTGGCTATTTTGTTTTCTCTACCGGCATTGAGGCTGATCCAACCAAAGTTAAGGCCATCATTGATTGGTCTCAACCCACTTCGATTTATGAGCTTCACAGCTTTTATAGGTTGGCTACTTTTTATCATCATTTTGTTCGATGATTTAGCACCGTTATGGCGCCTCTCACTGAGTTAATGAAGTGTGACAAATAAGAGTGGACACCATTAGCCAAACATGCTTTTGAGGCAGTCAAAACTAAGTTGACTGAAGCTCCGGTTCTTCGCCTTCTTGATTTTTCACTTCCTTTTGAAGTATCTTGTGATGCTTCCGGTGTTGGCATTGGAAGCGTTTTGAGTCAAGAAGGGCATGTTGTAGCCTTTTTCAGTGAGAAACTCAATGAGGCAAAGTGTAAATATTCCACGTATGATAAAGAATTCTACGTTGTTGTGCAATCCCTGCGTCATTGGAGGCACTACCTTCTCCACCAAGAGTTCATTCTTTGGTCTGACCATAAAGCCCTTCACTTTCTGAACTCCCAAAAGAACTTAAATGTGCATCATGCCAAGTGGTGTGAATTTCTTCAGGAGTACACTTTTGTCCTCAAGCATCGTTCAGGTGTTGAGAACAAGGCCACAAATGCTCTCAGTCATTGCTTGACCACCCTACAATCTATGAACATTGAAGTTGTGGGCTTCGACCAATTGAAAGAACAATATCCCACCTATCCTGATTTCACGACTATTCATTCTGGAACTTCTCAGTAGAACACCCAGCCATGCTTCTGATTTTAGCCTACGTGATGGATTTCTTTTTCATGGCACGCAGTTGTGTATCCCTTCTACTTCAGTTCGAGATTTTCTTGTTTGGGAATTACATGCTGGTGGCCTCGCTGGCCATTTCGGTAGGGATAAGACCACCACTCTAGTGACAAACATATTCTATTGGCCTTCCTTACATTGTGATATGGCTCACATTGTGTCTTAGTGTCGTACTTGTCAATTGGCCAAAACCAAAAGACAAAATACGGGTCTTTACACTCCTCTCCCTATTCCGCATGAGCCTTGGAAGGACCTACGTATGTATTTTATTTTAGGTCTTCCTTGCACTTCCTGTGGCCATGGCTCTGTGTTTGTCGTTGTTGATTGTTTTTCGAAAATGGCCCACTTCATTGCCTGTAGTAAGACTTCTGATGCCTCTCATATCGCCCGCCTTTTCTTCAATGAGGTAGTCAAACTACATGGACTTCCTTCCTCCATAGTCTCCGACCGTGATGTAAAGTTTGTTAGCTACTTTTGGAAGACCTTGTGGAAAATCTTTGGTACCAACCTCAAATTCTCTTATGCCTTTCACCCTCAAACTGATGGTCAAACTGAGGTGGTTAACAGGAGCTTGGATAACCTTCTGCGATGTCTTGTTGGTGAGCACCTAAGCAACTGGGACTTATTGCTACCTACTGTTGAATTTGCTTACAACAGCTCTATAAATCGTTCCATAGGAAAGAGTCCTTTTGAAGTTGTTAATGGATACAAACCCCGCCAGCCTATAGATCTTGTACCTATGTCCACTAATGACTGCACTTCCCACACTGCTGAGACCTTTGCCCAACACATTCATGATTTGCATGCCGAGATTCGCCAAAAACTTACTTTGTCTTATGAAAACTATAAGCTTTCTGCAGATGCACATCACAGGTTTCAAGAATATAGTGTGGGAGATTATGTGTTAGTACGTGTGCGCCCTGAACGCTACCCCAAAAATTCTTTTAAGAATCTTCATGCCAGAGCGTCAGGACCTTTCCAAATACTTAGTCGACAGGGACCCAATGCCTATGTACTGGATTTGCCAATAGATTGGGGGCATTGGTGCAATATTCAATGTGGAGGATCTTTCTCCTTATCATGGTACATTCGAGCCCCCTCCACCACCAGCATCAGCTTCGTCAGACCGTCACCGTGGTTCACCACCGTCAACAACATTACCGCCTTTACCTCGACTTTCTCACAAGCCGCCCGAGTGCATCGACACCATTTTGGATGACCAGACCATACTCACCAGCCAGGGCATTGTACGCCGTTTCTTGGTTCGTTGGAGAGGTCGTTCTTCAATAGACGCTACATGGATCACTGTGGATAAGTTTCACTGCGTTGATGCAGATCTTCTGGAGCTCTACCTCAGTACTGACTCGACAGAGTTGAGTCTTTTGCAACTGAGGGGAGTTGATGTAGGACATGCCCCACCTTTATGCACTTATGAGCATAGGCGTCGTCATGTCATTAGTTAGGCTTTATTGGCATGTTTCATTTTATTATGTCTTTTCTCTTTTTATGGGTTTTTGTAAAGTCATGTGGGTTTAGTCCCACATTGGCTATCGTGTGTTTAGTCTTTCTTTTTGAAGCCTATATAAAGGCTCTATGGGCATCCATGCAGAGATACAGTTGATGAATGAGAATTATCTTTTTTTAGTCATTGCCTAGTTTATTTTAAGTTAGCCATAGTTTTATATTAAGTGCGTAAAGGTGGGGCATGACCTACATCACCTAATGGACCACATTTGGACCCATCATAAAATTGACATATCCAATTTCACTATTTTCTAAATTGAAATTTTATTGGATTCAAAGAAAGTTATATATATGTTTTATACTATAAAAAACAACACAATTGAATTTCAGAACTTGTTAATTTTCATGTGACTTTTAATGATCTCTTATATTTTGTCACCAAGCCTATGAAATAATGTTCTTATTTGACTTGATCTCATGGTTGTAGGGAGTGGAAGATGAAGGAAATGTGTGATTCACATTACTAGCTTGCAATTTTGGGGCGTGTCGGCTCTCTATTGGAGGAGCGACTTCTAAAAAAATATATCTAAAAAGATGTGCAAAATCATGCGATTGTTGCATATAGTTGAAGAACACTATGTATGAATTATGTTTTTGAGATCTATGCATTATTTTAATACAAGGGACTAGGTAAAATGCCCTCACGTAATGCATTGTCATGGTATATAAAATATTTATAAATAAAATAAGACGTTTGCTTCATGCCAATTTGTGCCATTTGACAAGTTAATCATGTCTTCACAATGATATTAAAAATAGAATATTTAATGAATTGTGATTGTGCTTTAGTCTTACGGTTATAACTATTTACGACCATAAAAGATGTCTCTATTATCTACTACCATCAAATTTGTAAAGTTGTTATTATTAGTATCTATGATGAAGTTGTGTGATCACTAATAATTTTAAAGACCGACAATTCATGTTGTTATTATTAGTATATACGGTGGAATCATGTGATTGCTAATCTTATCAGCGGCTAACAATTTATATTGTCGTTATAATAAATAAAGACAAGATATTTAAGTCGTCCTTATTACTAATAATGATGGATTAAAATAAATCACCATAGATTTTATTTATGACAAGACCAGTAACGACAACATGGGATGACTTCTTTTTGTTGTCGTAAATAGTTATAGCAACGAACTTTTCCACCACAACGGTGAAAATTTTCCTCCGTTGTACTATTTTGCTGTACATATGTACAACATTAGTGGGTCGATTTACAAGAACAAATCGACAAATGGCTCTTAGCCTAAACTAGATTAACTTCCATAATGACAATTTGACTCCTCTAGAATGACCCTAAGGGCTCCAAAACCTAAGTTGGGTCCAAAACATTTCCACGTTGCTACCAAACATCAATGCTACATTACTTGAAAAGACATATTTACCCCCCTAAACCATGATTAATATGAACATAAAGTTTCACTTCTCCGAACAAAAACTACTCATCATGCTAATAGTTAAGCAAGGTATCTTAACTAAAGAACTTAAACATAGATTTAGTTAGATAGCCACTATTGCCCCATCTAAGGAGAGACAATGGTTCTCAATGATGAATGAAACCACCTTCTTGATGAGGTTGACAATGGCTTGGGGGAAGATAGGAAGCTCCACATGGAAGATCGCTTCCCCATGCACCCCTACCACAATACATTAGGCACAATGTTAATATTTTTCACCTAATGAAAAAAAAACATATATATGTATATCATACGTGTATATATATTTATATATTACTTGTAAGGTTATTCTACGTCAGTTTGTTAGTCACATATAGTAGATTGGAGACTCTGGTGGAACACATGTTGGGGAAGTTTACGAGAAGGTTCCTCTTTTGCAATTTTGTGATAGAGATGGACCTCTCATCTTGAATTGTAAAATATAAATAAAAAAGAGAGACGGAGAGATAGTAAAACCTATTATCATCATCATTACTAATGGATTTCAACGATCGCCATCATCATGATTAAGGGGTTCAACTCTTTTTTGCATGATCTTGCTCATAGAGCTACCCTCTACGATGTGATCCTTGAGGTAACTAACAACGAGATGAGAGTAGTTGGAAGGGATTTCTTTCTTATCAATGCGATTATTATGTTTCTTATCATTGGTTAAATAGTACAGGAAAACCGCTAAAGCAATGACATTCGAGTGGTAAAGTTGATATTGTACAAGTTCAAACTCCCTAATGACAGGTTGAATGAATTTTCAGTTATATTGAAAAATAAGACGAACAGACCCGATCTAAGGTATGGTGCGGAAACCGTGAGATATGGCAAGTATGCTAGTTTCGACAAAACGGATTCGTACAATGTGAGATTGACATAACGCAAAGTTAACCTTTGATGAACTAATACCTAGGGGTGAGCATTCGGTTAATTCGGTTGGTTACGGTTAATTCGGTTCAGTTAAATGGTTAATTTGTGGTTTGAGATTTTAACCATTAACCTAACCGAATTGTGTTGGTTAATTTGGTTATTGTCCAATCGGTTAACGGTTAATTTGGTTAACCAAATAACACATGTGTAATAATGTTATTTGAAATACTCATTGAATTTTGAATAATTGTTATATTATAGTGGTATTTCTGGAAATATAATGTTATATGGCTCGTGAAAACTTGATTACTATGTATATGGGGAAGTTTTTTTGAAATAAAAGTACAACTATATATGTATATATACGTGTGTAGGATATTATTTAAGAATAAATTATAACTATTCGGTTAATTTGGTTAACCATACCAAAAATATCTTTAACTATGAAATTAACAATTTAACCGATTAACCGAATTAAATTAACCAAATTAACTAAATTAACTAAATAGTCTAAAAAAATTAACCATTCAAAATTAACCATTCGGTTAATCGGTTATTAACCAAATTCTGCTCACCCCTACTAATACCGCTGCAAACGCTGTCGGCTGATTGTAGACGTCGGTTAGGTTCATGCATGTCTTATTGCTTTATCGACTCTACGGCCTCGTTAGTACGTTTCTCCGCTTTAATTGTTCTGGTTCCGGATCACCCAGGTAACTGCTACCACTTGTCACAAAGTCAGAAGTGTAACGAATGCAAACAATTCTCTTTTCTTCCACACAGGACACGCACCTAGACCAGCTGCCAACACATACCAACTTGCCTCCTAATCCTGACAATTTGCGAGCCTAAGTTGCGTTTTCAGTTCTTCTTGTTATTTTTTGAAGGTGTATCTAGACCGGAAACTTCTCAGAAGCATGCGATACATTTGTTGGCTAGTATGGAATACACGCTTCTCGCGGTACCTCGGTCGTTACTGCCGATCTTTTCCAATACAAGACTTTGAGACACGTCGATTCAATATGTTAAAATATATTTATTTTTATTAAAAGGCATACACTTCCATTTCAGTCTCAGTGTGATATGGGGCACGTTTGTTTTACCGGATTGGATTGCATTCATAAATCCATCAACCAAAAGTTTATATTTGATTAGCTGGAGCAGGAAAAAGAAGACATCATGCATTTCTCCACGATGCAATAACTGCTAGATTCTCATTTACATCTCAAATCAGTCGGACGCCGCGAGAGAATGGGCACCCCATCATCACGGACTGCCCAACCACTGTACGCTCTCCGTACAACTGCTATCGTCTTGAGCTACCGGTTGGTCCCCACACGAGAGGAAAGTGAAGATGCCATCCATCAAAAGCAAACATAAGATTTTATATTCCTGCTATCTTTAAACCCAGCTACTGGTTGATACAGGATAAAGTAAATTCAGTATTACTAAAAATCCCGTTGAATCTTTTATAAATCAAACGTGCCCATGGATAGAGTCCACTGTTGAATACTTGAATTGCATCTGGATCGTGTCATATCTGGTTCGATAACTTGGAAATTAATAACCTCCGGATCTAAAACCTCATCGGAGCATCAGTTACAAACTTCTTCACATTTCTTAGATAAAGAATTACGGTGGCGTATCAATGTCAACTACGTCAAAAACTAACTTTAATTAAATGTGCCACAAAAAAAAAATCCAATGGAATGATAAAACAATCTACTGGTATGGTAAAAGTCCACAACCTAAGCGTGAGAGAAAACCGGTAAACTAGAAGGCCGGGGCTAAATGCATCAGCATGGCCCTCGTGCTTTGAAGTAACAAAACCGGTGCTAGGAAACGGCAGATGTCGAGGACGATTTGACAATATAACCGCATTCATATTTTCCGTTACCGTTTTCCCTTTCTGCTTTCCTCCCTCTTTGTTGTCGCTTCCGACTGGGCCTGGGCTGGCACGTATTGAAGCCCACTTTACTCACCAAACCCCGCGTCGCAGCCGAATCTTCCAGACTCCCCTTCGTCCATCTCCGGCTATTTAACTACCCTCCCCTCCCGTTTCTTCGTCGCTATCCAGCAACATCCCACTAGAACAAATCCTAGCTGTATAACGACCTTCCCGTTCCCCGTCGGTTCTCGGCCTCTCCGGTGACGCCAAGCGAAGCATCGACCATGACTCATATCCTTCAACTCGATCAAGACCTTCCTTCTTGTTCTCCTTGTTCAGCGAGATCGTTCCTCTTTCTTCTCAACCAATTAATTTCGTTATCGTGTTGTTTCTATTTGCTGTCGTGATGGATTGGGAGTGGCGGGTTTCTCCTGTCCCCCCATCAAATTCCTTCCTTTCTGTTTTCTGTTTCTGTTTCATGTTGGTGTCTGTTGCTGTTGTCATCCTTAACTCCGGCGGCCACGCGGCAACCAGAGGGATCGCGACCGCGAGAGGGCGCAGGCTAGAAACAAGCAGGGAAAGGGCAGGGACGACGGCCTCACACCAGAGCAGCGCCGTGAGAAGTAATGATCTAAAGCTCGGATCTTTGTGGCACCGTATGATTTTTTTGTTTTCCGCCCGACATATACTGGATTTCTCGCTCTTGTTCTCTAATTCGGGCGTTCCTTTTCTTCCGTGGCTTCACGGGTGTGCCATCAATGCAGGTCTCTCGAACCTTTCCGTTCGCTCTTTTTTTTCTTCAAAACAGTAAAAGACCAACAGTTTTTTTCTTTAAATTTATCCCCTTTTTCATTTCGATCTAGTGCCGTCCGCCGTGTGACACCTGTGACGCCGCGCCAATCTTTTGTTTCCTCTTCACGCGCCACGGCGCTTTTGCTGTATCTATTCAGTCGTTCATCAGCTCAGCTTTGTTTGTCTGGTTTAAGTTGGCATCTTAATGATCTTCACCATCACTTTCGTGCACAGGGACAAGAGGGCTCTGGAGGAGAAGCTCGCAAGAAAAGCCGCCCAGGCTGCTAACGGAGGCGGCGGCGATGTCAAGGCCAAGGGGAACACCACCAAGAAGTAGCAGGGATATATAATAGTCCTTGCAATACCCAAACAGATCATCATAATTTTTAGTTTGTTGGTTGATTTGGTAGAAACGAAAAAAAAAAACCTCAGTTGGACTTGTCTCTGTGCCCCCAACCTTTTAATGCTGTGTGCTGAGATGTGATCAACATTGTAACACTTATGTAACGGCTTCCTCAAAAGCTGAATTAATCTTATTTATAATGCATTGGTGGCATCAACGGATCAGCTTGTGTATATTCTTTTGTTTTTTAATCTCCCTGGCGTGGCAGTGTGTGATGCACAAGGTATCAAACTATGGAAATTGATAGGTGATGGGGTTTGATTGATGAATCGAATTGATATCGTTGTATTTGTTTTTATTAATGTTCATTAGTGAAAGCAAATCATTAAAAAAACAAAAAAATGTGTATATGTAATGCATTGGACTTATAGCTCAAGTCGCTGAGTTTCTTTGCCAAGTGCTGCCCCCAACCTATCTCGTTGGCGAATCGATTCAAGTGGGATGAAGCTGCATCTGGAACCGCCAACCCATTAGGTGTGACTGCGTTTGCTGGTAAAGAAAAACTAAAATCAATTCAACAGTACCAATCACCTGATGCACGATTCAAAAGTTTCAGATGAGTAAAATGCGGCATATCAAGCATCATCGATCTAACCCAAGTCCTCTGGTTAGGCAGATCTATGCATATCACAAGGAACTCCCATGTGCTGGAACTATTCATCAAGAAACAGCGCTTCATGTTATTTAACTTTGATAATGTAAAACTATATGGAATTTCTGTGAAGGGCGGTCCAATTCATGTCTTTCTCCCAACATAATCCCAGCCCACCTATTGCCTTCGAGAGACCATCAGATTTCCATCTCGGGCGGTGCACCCTCTTCTCTCCAAGCTTCCTCACCATATTAAACTTAGCAGAATAACGGGATTGATACTGTAACATATATAGACACTGGCCGCAAATCAGTTTGGCTAGCATATGTTCCAATTGCTATCTTACTTTCCAACCATTTTAATCTTTTTCTCCCAGCAAGCCCTGTTTACAAGTAGTTTTAGAAATTGAAATCTCTGTTTAGAAACCATTTCAGAAATTGAAATTTCAAGTGTGCTGCTACGTTGAACTGATCCATTAGGGTAGCACATTTGGGAGTTCAGGGTGTTGATTTTTTCGGGTTAAGTTAATCCTGCTCGAGACAGGGCTGAACGGAGTTGCATGTTGCCCTCATGTTTAACCAAACTCGTCATGGGACTCCGACTTCTGACACTCATTTTTCACCAAGTTGTAACATGATTTCGGATCTTGACTGCCTCGTACAAAAGACTAGCACCGAAGTCAAAAGGCTAAATCTGTTCCCAGCCCATATTCAATTTATTGCCAAACAAGCCATTAAAGTGATTTATTTATGGATAACTGGAACGCAACATACCAACTTTAGATCTAGAGTAGCACATATGTCACAAATAGGAATGATGTTGATTTTAGGCTGTGTTTGGCACATGCTGATGTATCAAAGGATGGGAATTGGGGAATGGGTGGGTGAACTGTTATTGTTGTTCCTTTAGGCTACATTTCGTATGCGGTGAAAAAATGGGCGGGGAAAGGGTCAAAGGAGAACTTGTTAATGTTATTTTATGGTAAAAAGTATAGGGATGGATTTTTTTAAAAAATGATGTTTGTTACAAGCATGAGTTCTTTTATAAAAAAAATTCGTTGTACAAGTGTCAATCTTATTTATTTGAAAGTCTTTTTGCATATATGTGTAGACAAGTAGCAAAATCTTGAAAGATTTTTTTCCTCACGTGATTAACCATGTTTTTTATGGAGACAAAAATAGGTTTATTTTTTACATACTCCATTAAATATTTTGTCCTTCCTCATCACTATGACAAACAAATGACACTTTTTATTTCCCCTACATTACCGTTCCCTATGGTTAACCATGTAACAAATATAGTTTTAGGAAACTCATGAGGTGGATCAATATTCCATGATAAACGTCACATATCTTGTCTATAGGAAGGATGGGGAACAATGAAAAAAACCTCTTCTTTCTTCACTAATTACTTGCAAACATAAAAAAATATTTTCTCCGAGATGTGTCTTCCTTGCACAACAATGAAATTTGTACCAAAATTTTTCCTAGAAGTATTTTTATTGATATATATACCCCTAATGTAAATATTTATCATTCTAAATTTCCTTTAGATACCAATTTGTTTCCTTAAGAAGATAAACATTTTCAACTACAAATACTTTTTTTCCCAATTATGGAATTATCCGCTAAAGATGCATTTCAATTCAAATAAAATTCTCATTCCATGAACATAGTACTTTGTAGATGCATTTCAATTCAGATAAAATTCTCATTCCATGAATATAGTACTCTCAAAGTAAGGAATTTCTCATTAACTATCTGTTAACATTGTGTTTCGTTTCAATAAATATTCTTTCACAAAGTAATATTTCTAACTAGAATTTTGTCTCCTTCCAATTCAACAATTTCACATTCGAGTTGTTTTCCTAGAAGCAAAAATATTCCTACTAAAATATATTGATATCCAAATATTTCATCTAAAGAATTGAATTCATACCACTTACACATTTCTTTCCTATTTACAACCCACAAATTTGACCTAAAACAATGTGTAAGTAATGAGAGAGACAAAATTAAAGTCACAACATCTAAATTAACTCTAGGTAGGATAAAGCCTTAAGTCAATCCTAGAGCAAGTAGAGATGCATAAAGGTATATGATACTCAAGAGTTCAAGAGTTTATCATTATTGGTTGTATGCCATGAGAGCCATCATGTGATAATTGAAAATGAGATATTTTATACTTGGTTGATTATTAATAAAAAGGTAATTCTACTTTTTATGTTTGTTTCAATATTGAGATAATAAATAAAATTTTATAATATCTTAAGAATGTAACTCGATGAGGTTTAGGTTAAGGATCTAAATTTGAGATTATATGTATGATAAGAGTTCTCATTTTTGTTATGTTCCTAGTCGGTTATCATTGTGGATAGTATTGGACAACAATTATACATAAGACTAGCATGTATGGTGAGTGATGACTACGTCTCTTTAGCCATGATATTGGATATCAGCTCAGATGCATGGATACTTGTTGGATAACAAGTTGTATTGGACAAACCCACCGTAAGACTACCACATGAAAGTCATATAATGATATGTGAGAGTCATATATGAATGTGACAGTGCTGACTGTGATCCTCATGAAGTCTCCGTAGTAACACACATTATTTGTTGTACTTTGACACTAGCCCAACATGCTCTTAGATACTAGTTGCCAAAAAGGTGGCAATTGGGTACACTGCGACACATGGGGCATATTGTGAGTGATCGAGATCGATATTATCCCTCCTTTGGAGTGATATCCTGGACCACTTGATAACCAAGACTAGAAATGTATAGCCATGCTCATGTGACTCAATATATGACATTGAGTTCACATTATCTTGAATAGTCTCTATAATACAAAGAATAAGATTGTGCCCCAACTTCCCTTTCCTACACTGAGCTTGTACCCTCGACCAAGGTTCAGACTCACGATTTCACTTTTCTACATGCTAAAGTTTATTCTATCCCTTTCTTAAGGTTCATCTAACACATCTCACATAACTCCATATGCTGGGACTTTTCATGAAGAACAACTCTTCATATTATTATCTTTCATCATGTAAACCTATTTAGAATATCTTTGAAGGGTGGTCCTATACATCTATTTCTCCCAACATAATCCCAACCCACATGTTGCCTTTGTGAGACCATCAGAATTACATCTCAGGAGGTGAACCATCTTCTCTCCAAGTTTCCTCTACATATTAAACTTTGAAAAATAACATGATTGCTAGTGTAACATATAAACACTGGATGCAAATCAATTTGGGTAACATATATTGTTGGGGAGCAGAGACGGCAACATGAATACATTTTTTTATCCCTATCCCTTTACCAACAAACCATGTCAACAACGATGTATCTACGAAAGAAGATAGCAAGAGATATACCTATTCCTAGAGCAAGTCCAGTGACAACACTTGTACGGTAATGTACACTCTTTTTAAGATGCACACATACAATTGGAGATGACGGCCTCCTGGTACAACACCATGGAAGGCAGTGGTTGTTATCCATCTAGCATGATGGCAACAACCTCCATGATTCTATGTAGTCCATATGGACCTCCGAGGACTCCACGTTGCGCTACCATAGCCAAAAGACTAGACTTGTCCCTTCGAATGTCAACCTGCTAGGGTTGGTTCGCTCTCCCGTGTTGTCTCTCCCTGGCCGTCCCTTCCTTTTACGAGTAGGACTTGCTCATGCTCTCACACTACCACAACTATGAGAGGACAACAATTGTCAGAGCTTATTGTTGTGTCTCTAAAAGCCTAGACTGCACCCCTTTATATAGGATGACCGGGGTCAGAGTTTTCAGATCATCTTGTCGGGAAATATGACATCAGATAGGAAGCAACAATAAAAAATTTACTGACATATTTCTCATTAACCAATGGATCACGTTAATAACTATGCAATGGGAAGGATGGTTTCGAAGATATACCTAGTCCTGGAGAAAGTCCAACAACAATCCTCATCAATGTAGATGCACACTCTGTATTGGACAGTGGCTATGCAGCTCATGGATGCACTCTGAATCATCTGACTGCTCCTCCACAAACATCAAACTTTGAAAATTGCTACATCAACTCCTTAGATCTCACCACAGACTACGATTTGATGTTGCCCTCCTAGCAACAACCAAATGACTCCTTTCTCTAGAGTAGTCCACACAGACCAATTAAACTCTTTTCGTCCTTCTAGAATAGATAGGAAGGAGTTATCCCTCCGGTTGGTGTACTAGTCACCAACATAGTCTCCCACAATAATGATCCTCAATTGTTTCTTTCCTGCGACTATCCCTCCCTAGTTGGGTAAGACTTACCCGGGCTCTCGTGGTTACTAGAATCAGAGAGGACAACAATTATCAGAGTAACTGATTCTCAATTGTCTATGTAGTAGTTGTGTTTTGGGAAGCCCCCATTACCCCTCTATATATAGGAGGGGTTAGGGCTAGGGTTCCTAGTCCCCAGCCAATACGGGACTAAAGTGGGAGTGAAAAGGACTGCAAGATCTTGAATAACACAACTTTTTTGGGAGTTTTACAACGTGCATGCATTGAAACGATCATCTTGCCTAGAGAGATAATTGTCTTGCAAACGAGACAGTCGTTTCTCTAAGCGAAACGGTCATTTTGTACTTTCTAGTTCTGCACTTATGTTGACAATTCAATTTCAATTAGTACTCAATGTGACGTCAGTACCAATCCTTGATGCAATCGAATTGCACCCCTGAGATGGCCATTTGCTGCGTGTGAGATAGACGTCTCACGTCACCTAAGATAGTTGTCTGACCAAGCCAGAGGTGTATTGTAGGCCATTTTAGGTTGAATTCCACCTAACGCACAATAACAATCAACCTAACACTCCAAACGGTTGTCTCAAAACTTGAATCGATCATTTGACAATCTATTCATTTGATCTGTTACGTGAATTGAAATACCTAAAAACTTTAGTAATCAATTCAATTATCACTCAAGATCCATCTAGATGAGTTCCTATACGTGTGACCCTATATGTCCCATGTCACATAGGAAGAGAATGTCCATGACTAGCTTATGACATCACAAACAATGAGCAGTGCCTAGTCGCACATCATTGCTATCCAAGTGAATGGAAAGTTGGGGAGAAATTTCAACCTATAATCTGGTGTATGGTGTCACCGTGTTTGTATAGTTCCTTTGTCACTGATATCTAGATTGAACTACAGACATGGAGCAGCCATCCTCATTATTATTCAATCTTTTTCCTTGAACCAGAGCAAACTGCATGAGATATATGTAAGCTCAATATCATATATTGACTCACATGCATATGGTCATACTTTTCTTAATCTCGCTAATCAAGAGGCCTTGGATATCATACTCCTGTCGGAGTGAAAAATCCCATCTGTATCATTTACTATCTATCCCTGTGTGTCAAAGTCACACAATCATCACCTTTATAACAACCCATGTTTTAAGACTACGTTTGATGATGTCAAAGTGTACCCAATGGCATGTGACGAGTGCAATGATTTTAGGTCTAAGAACCACAACCACCACCATCATTGTGAGAGATGACTATGACTCTTCCATTATGATGGCATCCATGTGTCACTCTCATGGTGGGCTTGTCCGATACACTATTCTATAACATGTATCTGTGTGCTTGATTTGATATTGCCATATCATGACTAATGAGATGTAGTCATCAACCCACACTCTGATCTTATGTGTTATTGTTGTCTATCAACCTTCCACAATAACAACCAATTAGGGACATAATGATAATATGTATATGTATTCTTAACATCCGTATGATCTCACTTCAACAAGGCTAATTCTTGAAGACATACACCATCGAGTAATATTATTCTCTAGACATTTATAGTGTTCCATCATTATCTCATAACTAAACGAAACATTATAAATTGGAAGCTTCCCTTTTATTAAGAATAAAATCATTTAAATTTTATTTCATTTCAATCATCACATGATTGTCTCTCGAGGCATACATACCATGTTACAACCCCAATTTTGCATATGTTTTCATATTTGAAATGTAATGATTTTATGAGTATGTACTTAATTGAAAAGGTTGTATAATTTGATTCAAAGGATAGATTTATTTGCAATTATCCCTTTGATGGGGATTTTGCTGTTCCAATTATTGTGTTAATCCAGTAATGTATATAAAAGAGAAGAAAAGTCCAAATAGTAGAAAAAGATACAAGATAATGGATATTAAGCAAAATATTTATGAGAAATACATGGAAATCTCTAGAAAGTGGCATTAATGACCACAATTGAGTAAATTTAATTTATATGTGATTTCTAATGAAAGAAATAGGAAAAGAGGAAAAAGAAATAAAAGATAAAGATAAATCCTTGAAGAGAAATCTTTTAATAAAAGAATTAGTAAGATAATGAGAAATAATGGGTGTAGATGCATCTAGAATGATAACAAGCATCCTTAAAAAGGAATTTCAAAATATTAGAATTTCTTGGGGTCCAAGGAGTCCCAATGGAGAAGAGGAAAGAGAAAATACAAAATAAGAGGATAATGTGATACATAATTAATGACTTTTTGATATTATCAAAAAGAGATATTATTTGCTTTAAGAAAGTAGAATTTCATGGCCAATGGATTAAAATCCAAGCACAAAGAAGATAAAAGAGGTAAAATTCAGATTCCTTAATAACCAAGGATCATGAATAGAAAATGACATCTTTTAATAATGAAAAGAGAGGAGTTACTTCTTAATGAAGGAAAGTAGGTGTCCTATGGGGAGAGGGACTTGTTAATCTCGTGGATAGGCATCCTAGGGCTTTTCTACCCTCCCCTATATAAGGGTAGAATCCTTGTCCTGAGTTTAAGAGAATCCCAAGCATCCTTCTCTCTTCTCCTTCTTCTTTTTGTGCAAACCCTAGCCGAGAGGAGGATAGAGAAACCATGGAGTTTCAGGGGGGGCAAGATGGGATGAAATGGAAGCCTGATCATCCTATGATGACCTGAGGATGATCAGTTATCATCTCCGTGCTTCGACCTCGCACAGCCACCTATTGTAGGCCTACACGACACACGGAGCGTCGTAGGCTTGGCGTGCTTGAACCGGCCGTCTGGGTCACGAGCTGGTTGGCACCCCAGGTGCGGTAGAGTTAGGGAGGTTGTTGGAGGCAGTCCTTGAGCCCTAGGAAGGAGGGACATACTGGTGAGTAGGCTGCAGTCAGTGGCTAGGTAGGGTGTCGTGAGGTTGATGATGATCGTATGACTTTTGATGAAATTGCCCCTCCGCGCTGGGAAGAATCGATCACTTACGCAAGGGAGAACATGTAATTTGATTATGTTCTTGGCCGGCTACATATTGCATGGGTTTGCTGATGTGTCAACATCCCATTGGTCCAAGTAAGTAATTTTTGTAAAATTCGTATCTATTTATTGGTAGCTTGGATTGATACATGTAATATATAATTTTTTCTTAGAAAAATGTGTGGAATCCATTAAAAATAGATTTAGATTCTAATTCCTCTTGTAATTTGAAAATTAGTTAAAGTTATCAACTTTTATGCATTAATGATTAAGAAACCCTAATTTATGATGATTAATGATTTGGGAAGGGTTATATGGATGTTTAAAGTTGATATTAACCTGTTGATTACAAAAGGACATATTAGATCTAAAAGGATGATCTTTATGTATAGTTTGATGAATTTAAGGTTCTATGTACATAAATAAGCTTTAATGGGCCTTGAAACCCTAATGTTAGTAATTATGATTCTTAAATGGCTTTAATTGTTCAAATCCATGAATAAAGCTGAGATATGATGATTCTAAGCTAATTTGAGTATTGAAGTTTCTAATTGGGGATAAATACCCTCAATTTGGTAATTAGGGTTTTCTAGTGGATTGATGTGAAATTAGCGATAAATAGGTTTCATATGTGAATTAGACCATAATGAAATGTGAATTGCCAAAACGAAAGAAACCAAAGATGATAATTGGGCCTAATGATCTTGACATGACTTAAAAGGATAAAGATGATGGTTTTAGTGTTGAAGTTAGGGTTGGTGAACTAAAAAAGGCGTTAAAAGTGATAAAAGCTTTATGGAGGCTAAAACCCTAATAAAACCCTAAAGTCGGCCTAGAAATCTTAAGGTAGAATCCAAGTCATTCTTGAGAATGTTTTGGATAAAACAATGACATTTGGATGTTATGCATTAATTTTAGGATATTGTTGATTACTTATTTGATTGTTCTTGAATATTATTGCTGGGACATCAAGTTTCTTTAGATCAGGTATGTGGTTACGCTTATGAATATCTCGAACTAGTTTTCTGAGGATTTCTGAAGTTTTCATCGATGGCTTGAACTAAACTATTAGATGACTTTAATTCATGCATACTATAATGTGGACATGACTATCACCTAAGATATATTCCTACTAGCTCAGATCCTAGTCCCCTCTGTAGGTTGATAGATTGACCAAGTACATGGCTACCTATGGGGTAGGTCCATCAGGTCATTGGATGACTTAGTACATGGCTACCTATGGGGTAGGTCCATCAAGTCACCATGAGTCAGCGATTAGTCTACCTTTAGGTAGGGCCATGCGACTCCACAACTCTATGTAATGGCTACCTGTGAGGTAGAACGATGGGGGTAAGGATCTACCATATGAAAGAGGTGTTGGGTTTTAAGGGAGGCAGAGAAGGCATCGAAAACAAAAATTTTCTCCCCAAAACCCAAAACGAAGGAATCATGTCAACTTCTATACAGTAGGAAGGATGGTTTGTAGAATCATACCTTATCCCGAGGCATGCTCGGTGACAATATCTCGTGGCTTGTGCAGTCTTCACCTCCGGTCTTGTACCGTGTCAGTGCAGCTCCTGGTCTCACTGGGATTGACAACTCCTGGTCTCGCTGGGACTGTCGAGATTGACAACTATCCTTCGAGCGGCAGAAGTCTCCTGCCTATGAAGTAGTCCACACGGACTTCCTGGAACTCCGATCTCCTTGTCCCACAAGTAATCAGAAGGATTCACACCCTCTTGTAGGTGTACTAGTCACCAACACACTCTCCTGCCACCAGTCACTATTCTGCAGCTGTCTTCCCTTGCTATGCCTCCCTTATCAGGTAGCACTTGCTCGGGCTCTCTCAGTTACCACAACCAGAGAGAATGACAACTTTGCAGAGCAACTTGTGTTCTGAGTTGTACTTTGAGAAGCCCCCAATACCCCTATATATATGGAAGGGTCATAGGACATGGTTCTCTACCCCGAGCAATGCATGACTAAACAGGAGTAGAAGGGTTTGAGATTTCCACAAAATCTGACAAACTGCGGTAGTTGAACTGATCATTTCAACCCTAAAATGATCGTATGGACCCTCCATCCAATTGTCTAGACACTCCAGCTGATTGGTTGGAACCTTGAGTCGATCGATTGGCTGCTCCAACCGATCATTTCACGGTCCTGGTCCAACTCAATTTGACTTTCCATGTTCGTTTCTAACTAATCAATATTAGTCCTTGTCCAAATCGAATTTGACAAGTGAAATGAAACAAGATCGATTGGTCACCCGATCAGTTCACCCATGTGAAACGATCGTCTCATGACTTGAGCCGGTCGGCTCACCTACCTGAGCCGATCAGTTAGGGCAGCTGATCAATCAATTGCTGTTTCAATCCATCTGATACTCTAATCATTTGATCCAACACCTTGAATACTATGATTTTGAGCTATCGATTAATTGAGTGTTTAATTGAACTACTAAACTCCTTTAATAATCAATCTAAACATCATTTTGTGGATAAACTCCTCTTCCAGGTTAAATCCTATGTGTGTGACCCTGTAAGTCCATTTCACGTTGGCAGTGAAAGTCCATAACACTTATGACTTCACAAGAAAAGAGCGGTGCCTAATCACACATCAGTGCTACCCAAGTGAAATAGAAAGTTGGAGAACAACTTTCAATCCTACAATCCATGAATGGTGTTACAGTGAATGTATAATTCATTTGTCACTGATGTCCTGAATGAACTCAAGGCATGAAACAATCATCCTTTCAACGTTCATCCATTTCCTTGATCTCAGAGCAGACTGGGTGAGATGTGTGTGACATCAATATCACATATTGATTCACACATGCATGCACATGCCTTTCTCAATCCTACTCATCAAGTGGCCAAGGACATCAAACTCCCTTAGGAGGGATAAATCCCATATCTATCACTCACCCCTCAAAAGCCCCATGTGTCAAAGCCACCCAATCATCACCTTTATAACAATCCATGTTTCACGACTGCATTTGATGATGTCAAAGTGTACCCAACGACATGTGTTGAGTGTAGTGATTTCAGGTTGAAGAATCACACTCACGACCATCACTATGAGAGCTAACTGTGACTACCAAATTATGGTTCCATGTGTCACTCTCACGGTGGATCTGTCCGGTACACTGTTCTCTAATAAGTACCTATGTGCTTGGTTTGATATCACTATATCATGAATAATGAGATTCTGTCATGAACCAACACACAATCTAGTCTTTATTGTTATTGATGTCTTGGTTATTTCCATAATAACAATCAACTAGGGACTAAACAAGAATGTATAATCTTAACAAATGCATGATCTCATCATTTAGGTCCTCAACCCAAAAGCATACGTCATTGAGTAAAACAATTCTTTAGACATCTATCATGTTACACTATCATCTCTAAAATAGTTAAAACATATATATTGGAAATTGCCTTTATTACTATTCAAATCATTTACAAAGTATCCCATTACAATCATCACATGACTTTCTCTATGGGCATACATACCAACAGACTCCCACTTGCACTTAGAGCCAGTCACCTAGGAACCTCAGTCCTTGTGACCTAGCATGACCATCATGTTTCTGCTGAGAATGGGCCTTCGTCAGTGGATCAACAATGTTGTCTTCAGTTGGTACTTTGCAAATCTTCATATCTCCTTACTGTACGATCTCTCATATGAGATGGAAGCACCGCAATATGTGCTTGGACCGCTGATGTGATTTGGGTTCCTTATCTTGGGAAATAGCTCCATTATTGTCACAATAAAGCTCAATTGCATCATAGCTACTGGGAACTACACCAAGTTTAGTGATGAACTTCCTGATCCACACAGCCTCCTTTGCTGCATGTGAAGCAACAATATACTCAGCCTTTGTAGTAGAATCGACAACTGTTTCTTACGTGGAACTCTTCCAGCTCACAACTCCATTATTAAGGAAAAATACAAATTCTGATTGCGATCTGTAATCATCTTTGTCGGTTTGGAAGCTTGCATCAGTGTAACCCCTTACAACCAGTTCTTCCTCACCGCCATATATGAGGAACTGATCCTTGGTCCTTTGCAAGTACTTGAGGATGTTCTTTACGATTGTCCAGTGAGCATCCCCAGGATCTGGCTGGTACCATCTCGTCATGCTGAGGGCATACAAGACATATGGGTGTGTGCACAACATGGCGTACATGATGGATCCGATGGCTGATGCATATGGGATCCCATTCATACACTCCCTCTCTTCACAAGATTGGGGACATTGAGCTCTAGAGATAGTGACTCCACATAACATGGGGATGTTGCCTCTCTTTGAGTTCTCCATGCTGAACCGCTTCAGCACTTTGTCAATGTATGTGCTTTGACTTAGTCCGAGAAGCCTTTTAGATCTATCTCTATAGATCTTAATTCCTAAAATGTAGAACACTTCTCCTAAGTCCTTCATTGAGAAAGTATTTTCAAGCCAAGTCTTTACCTTCTCTAAGGCTGTGACATCATTCCCCATCAAAAGTATGTCATCCACATACAATATGAGGAATGTAGTCATGCTCCCACTAACCTTCTTGTACACAAAAGGTTCATCTTCATTTTGAATAAGGTCAAACACTTTGACTTCCTCATCAAATCTAAGATTCCAACTCTGAGATGCCTGCTTCAATCCATAGATTGACCTTTGTAGCTTACAGACTTTATTGGCATTCTTTGGATCTACAAAACCATCAGGCTGCATCATGCACACATCCTCATTTATATTCCCGTTAAGGAATGTGGTTTTAACATCCATTTGCCAAATCTCATAGTCATAGTAAGCCGCAATGGCAAGCATGATCCTGATAGACTTAATCATGGCAACTGGAGAAAAGGTTTTGTCATAGTCAACACCTTGAACTTTTTGAAATCGATTTGCAACCAATCTACCTTTATAAGTTTGCACATTGCCATCCATGTCGATCTTCTTCTGGAAGACCCACTTGCAACCTATGGGTTTTACCCCTTGGGGTGGTTCCACCAAAGTCCATACTTTGTTGGAGTACATGGATTCTATCTCGGATCTCATGGCTTCAAGCCATTTCTCAGAATCTGGTCCCTCCATAGACTCTACATAGGTAGTTAGATCATCATATATAATCAACTCACCGCCTTCCTGAGTCACAAGGTATCCAAACCTCTAAGGTTCAAGGCGTGCCCTACTAGATCTACGAGGTTCTTGTATTACTTAAGGGGACTGAGATTCCACAACACCTTGTGAATCTCCATGTTCCTGTTGTACATCTACTGGTTCAATGTTTTCTTGTCGGGCTTGAGCCTCTTCAAGCTCTATTTTCCTCCCACTGCTTCCTTTGGAAAAAAATTCCTTCGCTAGGAATATAGCATCCCTGGAAACAAACACTTTGTTGTCAGTTGGGTGGTATAAGTAATATCCCCTCGTTTCCTTGTGGTATCCAACAAAATAACATTTATCAGACTTGGTTCCAAGCTTATCATGAAACATTTTCCTGACGTAAGCCTCACAACCCCAAATCTTCATAAAAGAAAAATTAGGACGCTTCCTGTGCCATATCTCATATGGTGTCTTTTGAACCGATTTAGATGGTACTCGGTTGATTGTAAATGCGGCAGTTTCAAGAGCATAACCCCAGAAGGAAATTGGAAGATTAGTAAAACGCATCATCGATCACACCATATCCAGTAATGTGCAATTCCTTATTTCAGACACACCATTATGCTGTGGTGTTCTAGGCGGAGTCCATTGTGATGCAATACCACGAGCTCGCAGAAGGTCCTCAAACTCTTGGCTTAAGTATTCTCCACCTCGATTGGATTGAAGTGCCTTAATACTTTTACCAAGTTGGTTTTGTACTTCATTCGTGAAATCCTTGAACCTTTCAAGGGTTTTTGTAACATCCCTAACCTGGGTCATGCTTTAAACCAAGATGTTTTTCTTAATAAATTTAATTATATGCTTGATCTTATCTCTTGAAAAGTAATTAAGGCTCAATAGGAACTTATATTTCAATTTTAGTGCTTTCTGAATAATGTTGAAACAATGTTTTGCTTGTTTTGGACTAAAGTGCAAATTACCCAGGGGTTAACTTGCAAATTGTACATGATAAAATGTTCCTCAGATGTTGAAGCATCATAAGAATGAAAATTATGCAGAGGTATGGCTTCCACAAGCCTGAGTACCAAGAAAGAGCTTATTGAGAAATGTTTGTGCATTAAAACCTAGTTTTGGTGTAATGTGAAATTTACACAAAACCTAGGGTTCAATATGAAAAATACCACTTCTAGAGAGTCCCTCATGTTACTTGAAAACATGAAGAGAAAACAAAATGAGAGGGGAGTCTCATTTGAATCACTTTGGAGAAGAGAGAATCTTAATATTAAAATAATCAAGATTTAAGCATAATTGAAACCCTAATTCAATTTAATGCAAAAATAAATATATTAATGGAAGTGCCCTTCAACCAAAAATGAAATGGTTGGAATTGTATTAGAATGGACGTACTTGTGCCTTTCAATGGCCACAAAATATCTAAAGTAAGTGGAAAGTCCACTCACATTAGTTAAAGAAAAAGAAATATCCACTAATTTTTGGATATTAATATTATATTGATTAAGGTGCTTAATTTGCTTTCTTTTAATTCATGGATAATGAAGAGGGATAAGAAGGTGGGAAAGATGGATTCACATTCAAGGAAGTGAGGGGGAATAAGTGGCACCATTTTGGGAGTTGAAGGATTAAATATATCACTTTCTCTCTCATTGAATTTTCCTTATAAACACCTAATTTCCAACGCAAATGAAAGGCTTTTTTGACCCTTCTTTCTTTCCTTTCTTTGGCTAAACACAAAGGAGCTAAGAAGAAATAGGAGGACGTGATCCAACCTGTAGGTAAGCTCCATAGTCATCTTCAACCTTGATTTCATGATGAAAATCGAAATTCAATGCTTAATTTCTTCTTTTCTCCATCCAATCTTCAACCTTGGTCATTCTTTTCACTCAAAGACTTGAGGATGGACCTTGGGAGGTTGAGGAATCTTCATTCACCATTGGAGGCGTGAAGGTTTGAAGCTTGTATTCAATTTTGAAGGTGGGTTATATAACTTAAACCCTTAAATGTTGTTATTGCATTCAATTATTCATCATTTGTTGATCATTTTGTTCTTCTTGAAATTCCTTTGATCAAACTGATGGAAATACCATAAGAATGGAAGTAGTTTTTAAAGGATCAAACCTTGATGATGATGACATCATCCCAAGCACACACCTCAAGGAATATCTTGAGCAAACAGTTTCATGACTTGAGACCAAACAGTCTCAAGATCGTTTGAAACCAAACGGTCTCAAGACCATATGGGATCAAACAGTATCAAGACCGTTTGGGATCAAATGGTCCAAGACCATTTGTAGGTCAAGTGTTGAAGTTGCTTGATGTTGATCTATTGACTTCATTTTAATTGATGATAATGGTTCCAAGTTTGGATGATCCACCAATTACAACATTAATCGATTGAATGGGTTGAAACCCTAATTGATTGACTCAAACTGTCTCAAGACCATTTGAGATCAAATGGTCTCAAGACCATTTGAGATCAAACGGTCTCAAGACCATTTGGAGGTAAAAGGATGAGATGGAATGGTTGAAGATCCAAGGGTTATAAATTGATGAATCTTGAATGATTCAATTGATGAACGATTCAATTAAGCAAACCCTAATTCAATTGGATGATGGAAACCCTAATTGTTCCATTCAGTTTTGGGGTGGTTTGGACCAACCAGTCTCAAGACCGTTTGAGTCCAAACGGTCTTGAAACCATTTGGAATCAAAATGGTCCTTGAACCGTTTAGTGGACCAATCGGTTTCAAAGGTAAATTATCCATTCGGTTTCAATTTGAATAGATTCAATCGATTTCAATGTACCATTGCTGAAAAAGTTTCAAGGACTAGATGTTCAAATGGTTTCAAACTATTTAAGACCAAATGGTCTCAACCATAGATACCCAAACGGTTTCAAAACCGTTTGGAGGGAAAACAATTTCAAAACCGTTTGGAGAATCAAAAGGTCAAAACTGTTTGATGGTTTAAGGTACTCAAGATCGTTTGAAATTTTGAGGTGATGAAAGATCAATTGATCTTATGATTGATAATGATATTCTAAGATAAGTACAATAGTTGAATGCCTAAGGTACAAGAATGATTAGTAACCTTAGAGTAGTTAATCTTTGATGCTTATGAAATTTGTAACTCAATACATCATGTTAACCCTAAATATATAAACATGGATAAAGGGTTGACCTAATCTAATAAAGTTTGAAGTTATCAGTATCCTAGAGAGGATAAGACAGAGAGGAATTCATACATGCATAATAATCATGTAATGATAAAGTCTCAACACTTTTAACATGAAACAAATATGTAATTAGGGTTTGATTCATGATGATGAGATCATGAAACCCTAATCGAGAAGGTTGATGAGCCATAACCCTAATTCAGTGTAATATTAGGTGAAACCCTAATCTAGGGTGATGGTGTATCCCTAATTTAGTGTTATGATATGAGAAACCCTAATTCAGGGTATTTTAATGATAAACCCTAATTTGATGTGAATAGTACATCCTATCCCTAATTTGGATAATGGGATATGAGAAAACCTAATTTGATGTGAATAGTAAACATTAACCCTAATATAGGGTGAAGGTATGTGAAACTGTAATTCTGGGTTATAATGCACGAAACCCTAATCTTGGTAATAAGATGATAAACCATAACCCTAATTTAGGTAATGGCTGAGTAATCCTTGATTGACATGAAATGGGAAACCCTAACCCTAATAAGGGATTAGCGTTGATACTTTGTATAACATGGTGTTGATATGTAATTGATATAACTATTATCATGTGTACTGACCATGCAAGTATCATAAGATGACAAGCATAGCCAGGTATGAGCTATGATGTTTTATATATTGAAAATTGTTTATGGGCTTTATGAGCCATAACATTATTTGTTGCCTAGTGAGAGGTAACAAGAGATGAAATGGGCCTTGTGAGCCATGTGAGATGCTTGTGTAGCAAGTATCATGTTTACCTTGGTCAGATGACCTGAAGGTATCAGTTACCTGATAAGTGGTAACAAGCGTTCTTTGATGAACTAATGGTTTAGATACCCATTTTCTATAATCATGATGATAAGTTTGTGAAAGATTGAGAATGCCTCTGATGAGATGAGGGATTGAGATCCCAATATTTTATTAAAGCTGAAAAATATCTGATGAAAGTATTACACACTCTTTACAACATTTGTTATAATAATTGAAGTTTGGAAACATGATTGATGCTAAAAAGAACATGATAATGCACTTAATTAATCAAGTGATATCATATAATGTAGTTGCCCTGACCACAGATCCATCAACATCAAAATTTGCTGAATGGTGAAATGAGTTCAACTCAGAACACATATTTTTGAATATGTGGGGTTAATTGGGCAATTATATCCTTATGCCCCATAGGAATGGCTACGGGCTATGTCATATGCACGGGATTGGTTACGAACCATACCCCAGTTTTGAGTATGGCTATGTGACATGACTCTATGATATAATACCAGGCATTGGCTATGGGCCATAACCCTGAAGAGAGTATATGCTGCAGGCTATAGCTCTATAGAGAAGATGCTAATATACCTTGGCAAGCTAATTGTAGTTTGACACATGATGTCTCTGCCATATAATCTCGTACTGACCGAGAAGGTTGAGGTCTTAGATTCTGGCTCTTCCATTGACCTTGTGTGGTATCGATGCTTATGTAATCGTGGTCGGTTAGAGTATGAATGGTATACTTCATCTCTTCAGGGCATTAATTCAGAATGATTGTAAAATGTAATCAACCATGTAGCACATTTGCTTAAGATTGAAATACGAGAATCATTGGTTGATGTTATCTTGTTTAACATATCCTAGATGGATAAATGTTATACATGTTCTTCATATTCCTTATTGGATAAATGACATGCTGCATTACCAAGTTATAGCTGAAATGATTTGAATAAGAATACTGATTTAACCTGTTTAGGCAATGATTTATCTACTATTGAATACATATAATTTCTCTGCTCAGTTTTATTCTATTAAACTGCAATAATAATGTTTTTGGCAGAGAGTTATATCTCTCGCTGGGACTGGGTCTCACTTCATTGGTCACCAACACTTTTTAGGTGGACGTGGACGGGGAGGCAGAAATCCTTCAGCAGGTGAAGGATAGCAGCAACAACAGTAGTAGGGAACAACAGTGATTTATCAGGTGGAGACACTGACTGTCATGCCTTGTATATATGCATAGAAAGTCCTATGTGTCGTCTCTGTACTCTCAGGTCCTAGGAGTCAGTAGTTAGTACTTTCAATCAATCAATCTGAGATTTTGGCTTGACGCCTCAAGGTCTTATGTTGCCTATGTATAGTTTTAACAGGGCAATCGATGTATGTAATCCTTGAGAAGAGATGGTACATGACATGTACTTTATGAACCATGATGTAATTGAATTACTTCAGTTCTTTTTGAAAGAGTTTTCCAGTGTATGGATCTCTTTGTAAATGGTTTTAATTTTTAGTGATTTTTTAGTAATCCGCTGCTAATTATCGCTTCCGCTTAGTTAATCATGTTTTGTTCAAACGATCGTTTCAATTTAGTGGTATCAGAGCCAGGTTCGCTGAGTCTACAGAGACATAGGATTAAGGTTTTCGAGTCTATTCTAGTGTCTTCTAGTTTATCTGATAGTGACTTATGCTCATATAGGAGGAGAAGAAGAACTTGAAGATTTTTGGATCACAAGAAGAACATGCTGCTGAGAGTAGCGTTGCTGCACCAGGAGGAGGTGCAAGGGACCAGACTAGGGATGAGCCAGTACCTGAACATCCCCAATTTGACCCAACCATGATAGAGAACCCAACTTTGCATGCTCTGTTTGGGCATTTCTTGGCAACTATGATGCATATGGCGGATAGAATGCCACCACCTACACCTAGGGCACTATCTCAAAATGAGGGACATGGAGCTGGTAAGACTTTTGAGAGACTTCGTCAGGTAGGAGCCACAGAGTATGCTGGTACAGATGACCCATCAGATGCCGACTTGTGGTTGACTGAACTGGAGAAGGCTTTCAGAATCCTCAATATCCCTGAAACTAAGAAGGTCAGACATGCAGTGTACCTTCTAAAAGCGAGTGCTGGCCATTGGTGGACAATTGAGGAAGGCAAGAGGCCGGGTGTCGAGGTTGGATGGGAAGAATTCCGACGAGAATTCATCAGTAGATACTTTCCTAAGAATTTTCTGGATGAGAAGATTACTCAGTTTGAGCGGATAAGACAAGGACAGATGAACATTAGCGAGTATGAGGCTAAGTTCATGGAGCTTCTGCGGTTCTATCCGCATATGGCATCTACTGATGAAGAGAGAATTTGGCGTTTCGAGAAGGGGTTGAACGCTAAATTAACCACTCCTATGTCTGCTTTGGAGAACATGGAGATGTTTGCTACTTTTGTGGAGTCTGTGAGATGGATAGAGAGGTCCGTGATCGAAAAGCGACAGACCAGTGGTAAGAAGGTGTACACTCAGTTACAAGGACAGAGGTCCAAGGGCTTTAAGAGGCTGAGGTTTTCTACATCGGCAACACCATCAAGATTCAATACCCAGACACAATGGACATTGAGTAGGGGTAGGGGCCGTAGTTTTGTTGAAAATCGAGCCCCCAATACATCATTAACATCGGTAACTGGACCTCATAGACCATATCCTGAGACTAGGATTTGTCACTAGTGCAGACAAGTGGGACATATGGCAAGAGATTGTCCAGTCAGGAACATAATGGTGATTCAACCTCCGAGGCATAGTCAGCAAGGCTCACAGAAGAGGCAATTTTCTAGTGGTGCTAAAGGACATGGACAAGCATCCTAAGCTGGATCATCGACACCCAACAACCGAGTACAGGGTCAACAATGAGCAACAACTAGATTCTATGCAACGAATCAACCTGAAGCAGTAGTCAACCCTCGAGTTGTGACATGTCAGATGGAACTATTTCATTCTGATATGTCTTCATCCTACTTCATATCTGTTTTAATTGATCTGGGTGCTACACATTCCTTTATCACAAGAAAAGTGATTTTTGACTGCAACATAATAGTTGGTCATAGGGCAGAAAGTTTGTTATTAGAAACTCCTTTGCTGGGATCTGTAGTGCTACGGGAGGTGTGTTCTCCCTACACTCTTTCCTTTTCTAAACATCACATTCAGGTGGACCTTATACCACTTGAGATGTACGGGTTTGATATAATTCTTGGAATGAACACCCTAGAAAAGTATAAGGTTGTCTTGGATTGTAGTTCCAAGCAGGCAGTGTTCACAGATGATAGTGACACATGGATCTTTTAGGGAGATAGAAAGATTCTTCCAACCTGTCTTGTGTCAGCTATGGTAGTTGAGAAGCTGATGAGACAAGGATGCTTTGCATTCTTGGCACATGTGGTAGACACCACAATGGAGAGTCTTAATCTTTTCGAAGTTCCAATAGTTAGGGAGTTTGAAGATGTGTTTCTTGAAGAACTTCCAGGTATTCCTCCACCCCGAGAGATTGATTTTGAGATTAATCTAATCACGGGCACGCAACCAATAGCACAAACACCGTATAGAATGGCACCTTCTGAGATGGCAAAGCTCAAGAAACAACTGCAGGAGTTGCTTGAGAATGGGTTTATCCGGCTGAGTACTTCACCATTGGGTGCTCCGGTTCTCTTTGTTAAGAAAAAGGACGGATCTATGCAATTATGCATTGATTACAGACAATTGAATAAAGTAACCATAACGAACAAGTATCCTCTACCAAGGATAGATGACCTGTTTGATTAGTTGCGTGGTGCAACTATCTTTTCTAAGATAGATCTGAGGTCAGGATACAATCAGTTGTGTATCAAGGAGAGTGACATACCCAAGTCTTCCTTTAGGACAAGGTATGGTCACTATGAGTTCGTAGTTATGTCATTTGGACTGACTAATGCACTAGCTGCATTCATGGAACTCATGAATAGAATCTTTCGGCCTTTTCTTGATTAGTTTATAGTAATCTTCATAGATGACATCTTGATATATAGTAGAGATACTCAACAACATGAGCAGCTCCTCCGTCAGGATTTAACTTTGCTAAGAGAGCATAAGTTGTATGCTAAGTTTAGCAAATGTGAATTCTGGTTACCAGAAGTTTCTTTTCTAGGACACGTAATATCTACCTCAGGTATCCGTGTTGATCCTAAGAAGGTAGAATCTCTCCTGCAACGGGAATAGCCAAAGACACCGATGGAGATACGTAGTTTCCTAGGACTGACAGGCTATTATAGGATGTTCATTAAGAACTTCATTTCTATATCTTTACCCCTAACCAATTTAACCAGGAAGGATGTCCCTTTTGATTGGAATGACAAGTGTCAACATTCTTTCCAGCTGTTGAAAGAAAAGTTAACAAGTGCACTTATGCTGGTGTTACCTGAGCAAGGGAAGGGGTACATAGTTTTTTGTGATGCTTCTAAGAATGGTCTAGGATGTGTGTTGATGCAGGATAAGCAAGTGCTTTTTTTACATCTCGATAGCTTAATAAACATGAGGAGAATTATCCAACACATGATCTAGAACTAGTTGCTGTAGTTCATGCTCTGAAGATCTGGAGACATTATCTCTATGGAGAAATATTCCAGATTTTCACAGACCATAAGAATCTAAAATATATCTTCTCACAACATGAGTTGAACATGAGACAATGCCGCTGTATGGATTTAATCAAGGACTATGATTGTACAATTGATTATCATCTAGGGAAGGATAATGTAGTGGCTGATGCACTTGTTGGGTTTTAGAGGAGGCAGAGAAACAGTGGAAACAAAAATTTCTCCCCAAAACCCAGCTTGAAAGGAATCGCATCAACGTCTATATAATAGGAAAGATGGTTTGTGAATCACACCTTGTCCCGAGGCTTGCTCGGCGATAGTACCTCACGCCTTGCGTGGTCTTCACCTCCGGTCTTGGACAGTGTCTGTGCAGCTCCTGGTCGCACCGGGACTGGAGACTCCTCCTCCTACCGGACTGTTGGATGACAGTTGTCCTCCTGAGCGGCAGTGACCTCCCGCCTCTGAAGTAGTCCACACGGACCACCTGGAACTCCACACTCCTTGTCCCACAAGGAAGTGGAAGGAGTCGCACCCTCCTATTGACGTACTAGTCACCAACACACTCTCCTACTGTCAATTGCAACTGTAGTTGTCCTTCCCTTGCTGCACCTCCCTTTGCGGGAAGCACTTGCTCGGGCTCTCTCTCGGTTACCAAAACTAGAGAGAACGACAACTTTGCAGAGCAATCAACTTGCATTGAGTTGTACTCTGAGAAGCCCCCAATACCCCTATATATAGGTGGGTCATGGGACAGGGTTCTCTGTGCCCGACAATATGGGACTAAAAGTAGGAGTAGAAGGGTTCGAGATTTTCCAAAAAAGCAACTAACTCGCAACCTGAACCGATCGGTTCACAAGTGAACCGGTCGGTTGGGGACCTGAACCGATCGGTTCACAACTGAACCGATCGTTTGGGACCCTTGAACCGATCGGTTCACTCCTGAACCGGTCGGTTGGGGTTCCAGGTTGGTTCCCAATTGACTTTCCTTCTTTTGTTTCCAATTGGTATCAAATACCAATCCTTGTTCCAATCAAATTGGGCAAGTGAAACGCAAGGAAAATTCTCACCAATCCTACTTTCCCAAGTTGCTCAGTTGCGCCAGTTGAACCGATCGGTTCAACACTTGAACCGCTCGTTTCACTCTGTGCATGAGCCGATCAGTTCAACAATTGAGCTGACCGGTTCAGCAACCTTAGCCGATCGGTTCATCGCATGAACCGATCGGTTGGGAGTGCATGATGTGCAGAATCAGTCAAATGCGATTTCAATCAATCCGATACTCCAATGAATGCATCCAACACCTTGAACACTATGATATTGAGCTATCGACTAATTGAGTGTTTAATTGAACTACTAAACTCCTTTAGTAATCAATCTAAACATTGCTTGTGGAAAAAACTCCTCTTCCAGGTTAAATCCTATGTGTGTGACCCTGCAGGTCCATTTCACGTTGGCAGTGAAAGTCCATAACACTTATGACTTCACAAGCAAAGAGCGGTGCCTAGCCACACATCATTGCTACCCAAGTGAAATAGAAAGTTGGAGAACAACTTTCATCCCTACAACCCGTGAATGGTGTTACAATGAATGTATAATTCCTTTGTCACTGATATCCAGAATGAACTCGAGGCATGGAATAGTCATCCTGTCAATGTTCATTCATTTCCTTGATCTCAGAGTAGACCGAGTGAGATGTGTATGACATCAATATAACTTATTGATTCACACATGCATGCGCATGCCTTTTCTCAATCCTACTCATCAAGTGGCCAAGGATATCAAACTCCCTCAGGAGGGACAAATCCCATATCTATCACTCACCCCTCAAAAGCCCCATGTGTCAAAGCCACCCAATCATCACCTTTATAACAACCCATGTTTCAGGAGTGCGTTTGATGATGTCAAAGTGTACCCAACGACATGTGTTGAGTGTAGTGATTTCAGGTCTAAGAATCACACTCACCATGCTTCTGCTGAGAAAGGGCCTTAGTTAGTGGATCAGCTATGTTGTCTTCAGTTGGTACTTTGCAAATCTTCACATCTCCTCACTGTACGATCTCTCGTATGAGATGGAAGCGCCGCAGTATGTGCTTGGACTGCTGATGTGATCTGGGCTCCTTAGCTTGTGCAATAGATCCATTATTGTCACAATAAAGCTTAATTGCATCAAAACTACTGGGAACTACACCAAGTTCAGAAATGAATTTCCTGATCCACACAGCCTCCTTTGCTGCATGCGAAGCAACAATATACTCAGCTTCTGTAGTAGAATCGGCAACTATTTCTTGCTTGGAACTCTTCCAGCTCACAACTCCATTATTAAGGAAAAACACAAATCCTGACTGCGATCTGTAATCATCTTTATCGGTTTGGAAGCTTGCATCGGTGTAACCCTTTACAACCAGCTCTTCCTCACCGCCGTAAACAAGAAACTGATCCTTAGTCCTTCACAAGTACTTGAGGATGTTCTTTACGGCTGTCCAGTGAGCATCCCCGGGATCTGACTGGTACCTACTCGTCATGCTTAGAGCATACGAGACATCTGGGCATGTGCACAACATAGCGTACATGATGGACCCGATGGCTGATGCATATGGGATCCCATTCATATGCTCCCTCTCTTCATAAGATTGGGGACATTGAGCTCTAGAGACGGTGACTCCATGTAGCATGGGGATGTTGCCTCTCTTTGAGTTCTCCATGCTGAACCGCTTCAACACTTTGTCAATGTATGTGCTCTGACTTAGTCTGAGAAGCCTTCTAGATCTATCTCTATAGATCTTAATTCCTAGAATATAGGATGCTTCTCCTAAGTCCTTCATTGAGAAAGTTTTCCCAAGCCAAGTCTTTACCTTCTCTAAGGCTAAGACATCATTCCCCATCAAAAGTATGTCATCCACATACAATATGAGGAATGTGGTCGAGCTCCCACTAACGTTATTGTACACACAAGGTTCATCTTCATTTTGAATAAAGCCAAACACTTTGACTTCCTCATCAAATCAAAGATTCCAACTCTGAGATGCTTGCTTCAATCCATAGATTGACCTTTGCAGTTTACAGACTTTATTGGCATTCTTTGGATCTACAAAACCTTCAGGCTGTGTCATGTACACATCCTCATGTATATTCCCATTAAGGAATGCAGTTTTAACATCCATCTGCCAAATCTCATAGTCATAATAAGCTGCAATGGCAAGCATGATCCTGATGGACTTAATCATGGCAACTGGAGAAAAGGTTTCATCATAGTCAACACCTTGAACTTGTCGAAATCCCTTTGCAACCAATCTAGCTTTATAAGTTTGCACATTGCCATACATGTCGGTCTTTTTCTTAAAGACCCACTTGCACCCTATGGGTTTTACCCCTTCGGGTGGTTCCACCAAAGTCCATACTTTGTTGGAGTACATGGATTCCATCTCGGATCTCATGGCTTCAAGCCATTTCTCAGAATCTGGTCCCTCCATAACCTCTACGTAGGTAGTTGGATCATCATCTATGATCAACTCTCCACCTTCCTAAGTTACAAGGTATCCAAACCTCTTAGGTTCAAGGCGAGTCCTACTAGATCTACGAGGTCCTTGTGTTACCTGAGGAGACTGAGATTCCACAACACCTTGTGAATCTACATTTTCCTCTGGTACATCTAGCGGTTCAATGTTTTCTTGTTGGGCTTGAACCTCTTCAAGCTCTATATTCCTCCCACTGCTTCCTTTGGAAATAAATTCCTTCTCTAGGAACACAGCTGTCCTGGCAACAAACACTTTGTTGTCAGTAGGGTGGTATAAATAGTATCCCCTCGTTTCCTTGGGGTATCCAACAAAATAACATTTATCGGATTTGGGTCCAAGCTTATCAGGAAACATTTTCTTGACGTAAGCCTCACAACCCCAAATCTTCAACAAAGACAAATCGGGATGCTTCCCAGTCCATATCTCATATGGTGTCTTTTGAACCGATTTAGATGGCACACAGTTAAGTGTAAACACGGCGGTTTCAAGAGCATGACCCCAGAAGGAAATCGGAAGATCAGCAAAACTCATCATTGATCGCACCATATCCAACAATGTGCGATTCCTTCTTTCAGACACACCATTATGCTGTGGTGTTCCAGGCGGAGTCTATTGTGATACAATACCATGGGCTCGTAGAAGGTCCTCAAACTCTTGGCTCAAGTATTCTCCACCTCGATCGGAACGAAGTGCCTTAATACTTTTACCAAGCTAGTTCTATGCTTCATTCATGAAATCCTTGAACCTTTCAAGGGTCTCTGACTTATGCTTCATCAGGTACACATAGCCATACCTACTGAAATCATCAGTGAAGGTAATGAAGTACTGATACCCATTTCTGGCATTAGTTCTAAAAGGCCCACATACATCAGTATGTATGAGTCCTAATAGATCACTAGCTCTCTCACCTTTACTTGAAACGGGAGTCTTGGTCATCTTGCCCAACAAACAAGATTCACATGTCTCTATTGATTCATAATCAAAAGAGTCTAGATAACCATCTTTATGGACTCTAGAAATGCGCTTCTCATTTATGTGCCCTAGACGACAATGCCAGAGATATGTTTTATTTGAGTTGTTGAGTTTTTTCTTTTTTTGGTATTTACGTTGTATACACTTGTCTCCAAGTCTATCAAGTATAGACCATAAGACATAGGGGCACTGCCATAACAGATCCCATCTTTAGAAATGGAACACTTTCCATTCTTAATAAGAAATTCAAATCCATCTTTGTCCAAACAAGAGACGAAAATGATATTCCTATTTATGGCAGATACATAATAGCAGTTCTTCAACTCTATTACTAGCCCACTAGGTAGAGTTAACTCATAGGTTCCTACGGCACTGGCGGCAACTCTTGCCCCATTGGCAACACGTAGTTCAACCTCGCCTTTCCCCAAAGGCCTACTTCTCTTAAGATCCTTCACATTTGAACAAATGTGAGATCCGCATCCGGTATCAAGTACCCATGACGAAGAAGTAGTAAAGTTAATCTCTATCACGTATACACCAGAAGTAGAGATCTCTATCTTTGACTTCTTCTTCCATTGTTCCTTCCATCCTCTCCATGTAGAAGAAATTGGTTTGGCGAGAGAACACTTCTCTCCCTTACCTACTTTCTTCTTCACCAATGCATTAAGCGTACATAGAGTGGATTCTAAGGCTCCTGGTATATCTGGATTGTGCAGGACACTTCTCACAGTCCTCAACCAGTTATGGAATTTATTCTCAATTAATTTGCCCATTTTAAAAGATGATGCTTTTGCCATTCTACAAGAGAAAATTTGCATTTGTCAAAACCTTTTTGATTTGATTTGAATAAAATTTGACGATAGTTAATTAGGCCTTTAATTAATTACCACTCCCACTATTTTGACTCAAATTGATAGCCCTCACCATCAATTTGGAAGATTGCAGCGTACAATCTTCTAGTGGGTCAAGATCCTAAAATCCTCTGAGCCATGGACCAACTTGGGCTGTCACCCACAACTCATATCTTCCAGGTAGGCAACTCTTGCCAATTGCATCATATGCAACTCTTGAAAGATGTCACATGCAACTCCTTGCAATGATCATCTCCATGCCTCAAGGCGCTAGATCCTATCTACGTCACCTTGTTAAGTCCGACCCAAAGCCAACACGATGAACATGCACCCTACTTGGGCAGACCCACACATTCATCCTTCACACTTCCACGAGATAGACGGTGCACCACGCTTGGGCATGCCCACACTTGGTCGATCAAGATTTTCATGTGTGTCGCATTTGGAAGGCATCTAAAACTTAATATTTAATGAGGGATTTGGTTTTTATATACATATACATATCCAATCACCACAATATATAGTACGTATCATATACATGATATATCCCACAGAAAACATGCAAAACGATAAAAAGTAATGATTATGGCCATCCTATTTGTGATTCCTCGAGCCAAGAGGAATCACAGTCATCTAGGTCTACATCACATGCAACCTGTACAAGATGAAATCTGTGCCCGCCTTTCTGGGTTTGATCATCTCATCTCCATGACTGATCGACTTGCCATCAGGTTGGTTGTTCAGGTGCCACCAGCCGACCGACTGGCGCTTCTAGCCGATCGGTTCACCGGTCGTCGTGCATCTCCTCAGGTCGCCACCCGTTCATCTCGTTCCTCGAACCGGCCATCTGGATCACCAACCGATCGGTTCACTCCTTGAACCGATCGTCTTCAGGTTGTCTGCCGTTCATTGACATAACAAGAAATGAAATCTATCCTATTTACAATTGAATTGTGAAACCCCGAGTTACATTCGGGGGGAGCAAAGGTAGGAAAAGAATTCTTGAATTATTTCGAGTTACATCAGGAATAAGAGAAGGGAATCGGTGTGCAGATCGAGATGCAAGCAACCACACAAACAACCACACACATATATAGGGGATTATAGGCCATAACCATGCCACACATCCACCACAAAACTCATTTAAGGGTGACGCGTATCGAGTGCATTAATATTACATATCATATATGTATATTAGGGATTTGTGGATTGGACATGTATAAAGCCGATATTATTTGCATCGCATGCAATAAATAAAGGCGACAAACCAAAATCGATCATATCGATAATCCTAAAATATAGAGCGGTTGACGTGGCTCTGATACCACTGTTGGGTTTTAGAGGAGGCAGAGAAGCAGCGGAAACAAAAATTTCTCCCCAAAACCCAGCTCAAAAGGAATCACGTCAACGTCTATATAATAGGAAAGATGGTTTGTGAATCATACCTTGTCCCGAGGCTTGCTCGGTGACAGTATCTCGCGCCTTACGCGGTCTTCACCTCCGGTCTTGGACGGTGTCTGTGCAGCTCCTGGTCGCACCAGGACTGGCGACTCCTCCTCCTCCTACCGGACTATTGGATGACAGTTGTCCTCCTGAGCGGCAATGGCCTCCCGCCTCTGAAGTAGTCCACACGTACCACCTGGAACTCCACACTCCTTGTCCCACAAGGAAGTGGAAGGAGTCGCACACTCCTGTTGACGTACTAGTCACCAACACACTCTCCTACTGTCAATTGCAACTGCAGTTGTCCTTCCCTTGCTGCACCTCCCTTTGCGGGAAGCACTTGCTCGGGCTCTCTCTCGGTTACCAAAACCAGAGAGAATGACAACTTTGCAGAGAAATCAACTTGCACTGAGTTGTACTCTGAGAAGCCCCCAATACCCCTATATATATAGGCGGGTCATGGGACATGGTTCTCTGTGCCCGACAATATGGGACTAAAAGCAGGAGTAGAAGGGTTTGAGATTTTCCACAAAAGCAACTAACTCGCAACCTGAACCGATCGTTTGGGACCCTTGAACCGATCGGTTCACTCCTGAACCGGTCGGTTGGGGTTCCAGGTTGGTTCCCAATTGACTTTCCTTCTTTTGTTTCCAATTGGTATCGAATACCAATCCTTGTTCCAATCAAATTGGGCGAGTGAAACGCAAGGAAAATTCTCACCAATCCTACTTTCCCAAGTTGCTCGGTTGCGCCAGTTGAACCGATCGGTTCAACACTTGAACCGCTCGTTTCACTCTGTGCATGAGCCGATCGGTTCAATAATTGAGCCGACCAGTTCAGCAACCTTAGCCGACCGGTTCATCACATGAACCGATTGGTTGGGAGTGCAGGTTGTGCAGAATCAGTCAAATGCGATTTCAATCAATCCAATACTCCAATCAATGCATCCAACACCTTGAACACTATGATATTGAGCTATCGATTAATTGAGTGTTTAATTGAACTACTAAACTCCTTTAGTAATCAATCTAAACATTGCTTGTGGACAAAACTCCTCTTCCAGGTTAAATCCTATGTGTGTGACCCTGCAGGTCCATTTCACGTTGGCAGTGAAAGTCCATAACACTTATGACTTCACAAGCAAAGAGCGGTGCCTAGTCACACATCATTGCTACCCAAGTGAAATAGAAAGTTGGAGAACAACTTTCATCCCTACAATCCGTGAATGGTGTTACAGTGAATGTATAATTCCTTTGTCACTGATATCCAGAATGAACTCGAGGCATGGAACAGTCATCCTGTCAATGTTCATTCATTTCCTTGATCTTAGAGTAGACCGAGTGAGATGTGTATGACATTAATATCACATATTGATTCACACGTGCATGCACATGCCTTTTCTCAATCCTACTCATCAAGTGGACAAGGATATCAAACTCCCTCAGGAGGGACAAATCCCATATCTATCACTCACCCCTCAAAAGCCCCATGTGTCAAAGCCACCCAATCATCACCTTTATAACAACCCATGTTTCAGGAGTGCGTTTGATGATGTCAAAGTGTACCCAACAACATGTGTTGAGTGTAGTGATTTCAGGTCTAAGAATCACACTCACCACCATCACTGTGAGAGCTGACTGTGACTACCAAGTCATGGTTCCATGTGTCACTCTCACGGTGGGTCTGTCCGGTACCTTGTTCTCTAACAAGTACCTATGTGCTTGGTTTGATATCACTATATCATGACTAATGAGATTCTGTCATCAACCAACACACAATCTAGTCTTCAATGTTATTGATGTCTATGGTTATTTCCACAATAACAACCGACTAGGGACTAAACAAGAATGTATACTCTTAACATCCGTATGATCTCATCGTTTAGGTCCTTAACCTAAAAGCATACTTCATTGAGTCAAAACATTCTTTAGACATCTATCATGTTACACCATCATATCAGAAACAGTTTAAACATATAGATTGGAAATTGCCTTTATTATTTATTCAAATCATTTACAAAGTATCCCATTACAATCATCACATGACTTGCTCTATGGACATACATACCAACAACACTAAGTAGGAAATCATCATCACCAGCCTAGATAAAGCACAACTGAACTCCTTAGCATGCTTTAAAAGGGATATGCTTATCTCTTTGAGGCAAAACAATGTACAACTTAAGGTATCATTGTTAGTCGGGCTGTTAGCTGAGATACAAGTGAAACCTACTCTGAGACAACAGATTAAAGAAGCACAACAAGCTAATACGGTGGTTCAGCAGATCAGGTTAGAGTATGGTAGTGAGAAAAGGGATGGTTTTCATGAGTCAGAGGATCAAGTAGTCTCTTACCATGGTAGGATGGTAGTACCTGATGCCAATGAATTAAGGAGATTAGTCTTGGAAGAAGCTAATTCTTCGATGTATGCGATGCATCCAGGGAGAACCAAAATGTACCATAACTTGAAAGATATATATTGGTGGCCAGGATTGAAGAAAGATGTAGCTGAATTTGTTATGCAATGTCCAGTGTGTCAGCAGGTTAAAGCTGAACATCAAAAGCTCGCAGGAACAATGCAACCTTTACCTATACCACAGTGGAAATGAGATCATGTAACCATGGACTTTGTGGTTGGTTTTCCCAGAACAGCCAAAAGTCATGATTCCATTTGGGTGATAGTTGATAGGTTGACTAAGTCAGCACATTTTCTTCCTGTCAAAACAACCTATACTACTGAGAAGCTTGCACAGATCTATATTGATGAGATAGTGTGTTTACATGGGGTACCAGCTACAATTGTTTCTGATAGAGGTCCCCAGTTCATGATTCATTTTTGGGAGCGACTCCATAAAGCTTTGGGTACACAGTTAAGGATTAGTACTACCTTTCACCCACAAATAGATGGACAATCAGAGAGGACTATACAAACCTTGGAGGACTTGCTTAGGGCATGTGTCCTTGAATTTGTAGGAAGTTGGGATCTACACCGGAGCTTGATAAAATTTGCTTATAATAATAGCTATCAGCACAATATTGACATGGCATCATATGAAACTTTATATGGTAGATGTTGTAGATATCCTTTATGTTGGTATGAAACTGGTGATTATCAACTTTTAGGTCCTGAGTTAGTGCAGTAGACAACTGAGAAGATTAAAGTAATCCAACAATAGTTAAAGGCTGCAGAGGATAGACAAAAATCGTATGCTGACAAACGACGTAGACCTTTAGAATTCCAAGTTGGAGATAGAGTATATCTCAAAGTCTCACCTTGGAAATGTGTTCTTAGATTTGGGAAGAAAGGTAAGTTAGCTCCTAGATTTATGGGGCCTTATCCAATCATTAGACAAATTGGAAAAGTAGCCTATAAGCTGGAGTTGGCACCTAAACTACATAGATTGCATCCAGTATTCCATATATCCATACTGAGAAAATGTCATCCTGACACAGAGTTAGTTTTGCAACCTTTGGAGGTAGAATTAAATGATGATATATCATATGTTGAAGGACCTAATTCTTGACAAAAGAATTAAAAAGCTGAAAAAGAAAGACATATGTCTTGTGAAAGTTCTCTGGAATCATCATGGAATTGAAGAATCTACATGGGAACTAGAGGAAGAGATGAGGAGGAAGTACCCTTCTCTTTTCTCTTGATGTTTTAGTTGATGATTTCAGGGACGAAATCCTTGTTAGGGGTGGATAATTTGTAACATCCCTGACCTGGGTTATGCTTTGACCCCAGATGTTTTGCTTAATAAAGTTAATTATATGATTTCTCTTATCTCTTAAAAAGTAATTAAGTCTCAAGAGGAACTTGTATTTCAATTTTAGTCCTTTCTGAATAATGTTGAAACAATATTTTGCCTATTTTGGACTAAAGTGCAAATTACCCAAGTTGAGGGGTTAACTTGCAAATTGTACATGATAAAATGTTTCTCAGATGTTGAAGCATCATAAGAATGAAAATGATGCAGACGTATAGCTTCCACAAGCCTGAGTACCAAGAAAGAACTTGTTGAGCAATGTTTGTGCATTAAAACCTAGTTTTGATGTAATGTGCAATTTACCCAAAACCTAGGGTTCAATATGCAAAATACCACTTCTAGAGAGTCCCTCATATTTCTTGGCATCATGAAGAGAAAATAAAATGATAGGGGCATCTCATTTGAATCACTTTGGAGGAGAGAGAATCTTGATACTAAAATAATCAAGATTTAAGCATAATTGAAACCCTAATTCAATTTAATGCAGAAATAAATATATCAATGGAGGTGCCCTTCAACCAAAAATGAAATGGTTGGAATTGTATGAGAATGGACGTCCTTGTGCCTTGAAATGGACACGAAATATATAAAGTAAGTGGAGAGTCCACTCACATTAGTTAAAGAAAAAGAAATATCCACTAATTTTTGGATATTAATATTATATTGATTAAGGTGCTTAATTTGCTTTCTTTTAATTCATGGATAATGAAGAGGGATAATAAGGTGGAAAATATGTCTTTGCATGTAAGGAAGTGAGGGGGAATAAGTGGCACCATTTTGGGAGTTGAAGGATTAAATATATTACTTTCTCTCTCATTGAATTTTCCTTATAAACACCCCATTTCCAACCCAAATGAAAGGATTTTTCGACCCTTATTTCTTTCCTTGATTTGGCCAAACACAAAGGAGATAAGGAGAAATAGGAGGACATGCTCCAACCTTTAGGTAAGATCCATAGTCATCTTCAACCTTGATTTCATGATGAAAATCGAAATTCAATGCTTAATTTCTTCTTTTCTCCATCCAATCTTCAACATTGGTCATTCTTTTCACTCAAAGACTTGAGGACAGACCTTGGGAGGTTGAGGAAGCTTCATTCACCATTGGAGGCGTGAAGGTTTAAGCTTGTATTCAATTTTGAAGGTGGGTTATATAACTTAAACCCTTAAATGTTGTTATTGCATTCAATTCTTCATCATTTGTTGATCATTTTGTTCTTCTTGAAATTCCTTTGATCAAACTAATAGAAATACCATAAGAATGACAGTAGTTTTTGAAGGATCAAAGCTTTATGATAATTATATCATCCCAAGCACACACCTCAAGGAATATCTTGAGTAAATGGTTTCATGACTTGAGACCAAATGGTCTCAAGATCATTTGAAACCAAACGATCTCAAGACCGTTTGGGATCAAACGGTCTCAAGACCATTTGAAGGTCAAGTGTTGAAGTTGTTGGATGTTGATCTATTGGCTTCATTTGAATTGATGATAATGGTTCCAAGTTTGGATGATCACCAATTACAACCTTAATCGATTGAATGGGTTGAAACCCTAATTGATTGAGTCAATTTCATGATTGATTGACCCAAACGGTCTCAAGACCGTTTGAAGGTCAAAGGCTGAGATGGAATGGTTGAAGATCCAAGGGTTATAAATTTATGCAAAATTGATGAACAATTCAATTAAGCAAACCCTAATTCAATTGGATGATGGAAACCCTAATTGTTCCATTCGGTGTTGAGGTGGTTTGAACCAAATGGCCTCAAGACCGTTTGACTCCAAACAATCCTAAAACCATTTGGGGGACCAATATGTTTCAACGGTAAATTATCCATTTGGTTTCAATGTGAATAGATTCAATTGATTTCAATGTACCATTGCTCAAACGATTTCAAGGGCTAGATGTTCAAAAAGTTTCAAACCGTTTAATACCAAACGGTCTCAACCATAGATACCCAAATGGTTTCAAAACCGTTTGGAGGGAAAACAGTTTTAAAACTATTTGGAGAATCAAAAGGTCAAAACCGTTTGAAGGTTTAAGGTACTCAAGATCGTTTGAAATTTTGAGGTGATGAAAGATCAATTGATCTTATGATTGATAATGATAATTACCCAAGATAAGTACAATAGTTGAATACCTAAGGTACTATAATGATTAGTACCCTTAGAGTAGTTAATCTTTGATGCTTATGGAAGCTGTAACTCAATACATCATGTTAACCCTAAATATATAAACATGGATAAAGGGTTGACCTAATATAATCAAGTTTGAAGTTATCACTATCCTAGAGAGGATAATAGGGAGAGGAATTCATACATGTATAATAATCATGTAATGATAAAGTCTCAATGCTTTCAACATGAAACAAATATGTAATTAGGGTTATGCTTTAACCCTAGACATTTTGCTTAATAAATTTAATTATATGCTTGACCTTATCTCTTGAAAAATAATTAAGGCTCAAGAGGAACTTATATTTCAGTTTTTGACTTATGTTTCATCAGGTACACATAGCCATACCTACTAAAATCATCAGTGAAGGTAATGAAGTACTAGTACCCACCTCTGGCATTAGTTCTAAAAGTCCCACATACATCAGTGTGTATGAGTCCTAATAGATCACTAGCTGTCTCACCTTTACCTGAAAGGGGAGTCTTGGTCATCTTGCCCAACAAATAAGATTCACATGTCTCTATTGATTCATAATCAAAAGAGTCTTGATAACCATCTTTATGGAGTCTAGAAATGCACTTCTCATTTATGTGCCCTAGACGACAATGCCAAGGATATGTTTTGTTTGAATTGTTGAGTTTTTGCCTTTTGGTGTTTACGTTGTATACACTCGTCTCTAAATCTATTAAGTATAGACCATAAGACATTGGGGAACTGCCATAAAAGATCCCATCTTTAGAAATGGAATATTTTCCATTCTTAATAAGAAATTCAAATCCATCCTTGTCCAAACAAGAAACATAAATGATATTCCTTATTTATGGAAGGTACATAATAGCAGTTCTCCAACTCTATTATTAGCCCACTAGGTAGAGTTAACTCATAGGTTCCTATGGCATTGGCGGCAACCCTTGCCCCATTGGCAACATGTAGTTCGACCTCACCTTTCCCCAAAGGCCACTTCTCTTAAGATCCTTCACATTTGAACAAATGTGAGATCCACATCCAGTATCAAGTACCCATGACAAAGAAGTAGTAAAGTTAATCTCTATCACATATACACCAGAAGTAGAGATCTCTATCTCTTTCTTCTTCTTCCATCGTTCCTTCCATCCTCTCCATATAGAAGTATTCAGTTTGGCGAGAGAACCCTTCTCTCCCTCACCCTTCGTTCCATTGATCTCTATCAATGAACTATTTTTCTTCTTAAATAATGCATTAAGCGTACATAGAGTGAATTCAAAGGCTCCCGGTATATCTGGATTGTGAAGAACACTTCTCACAATCCTCAACCAGTTATGGAATTTATTCACAATTAATTTGCCCATTTTAAAAGATGATTCTTTTTCCATTCTATAAGAGAAAATTGCATTTGTCAAAACTCTTTTTGATTTGATTTGATTTGAATAAAACTTGACGATAGTTAATTAGGCCTTTAATTAATTACCGCTCCCACTATTTTGATAAAAATTGACAGCCCTCACCATCAATTTGGAAGATTGCAACGTACAATCTTTTAGTGGGCCAAGATCCTGAAATCCTCTGAGCCATGGACCAGCTAGGGCTGTCACCCATAACTTAGATCTTCCAGGTAGGCAACTCTTGCCAATTGCATCATATGCAACTCTTGAAAGATGTCATATGCAACTCCTTGCCATGATCATCTCCATGCCTCAAGGTACTAGATCCCATCTAGATCACCTTGTTAAGTCCGACCCAAAGCCAACACGATGAATATGCACCCTTCTAGGGTAGACCCACATATTCATCCTGCATGCTTCCATGAGATAGAGTGTGCACCACGCTAGGGCGTGCCCACACTTGGCCGATCAAGTTTTTCACGTGTATCGCATTTGGAAGGCATCTAAACTTTAATATTTAATGAGGGATTTGGTTTTTATATACACATACATATCTAATCACCACAACATATAATACGTATCATATACATGCTATATCCCACTGAAAACATGTGAAATGATAAAAGCAATGATTATGGCCATCCTATTGTGATTCCTTGAGCTAAGAGGAAACACGGTCATCTAGGTCTAGATTACATTCAACCTGTACAAGATGAACTCTGTGCTTTGCCTTTCTGGGTTTGATCAACTCATCTCCATGATTGATCAGCTCGCCATCTGGCCGATCATTTGGGTGCCACCAACCGATCGACTGGAACCTCCAGCTGACCAGTTCACTGGTCGTCGTCCATCTCCTCAGGTCACCACCTTCTCATCTCACTCCTCAAACCAGTTGTCTGGAATGCCAACCGACCAGTTGACGCCTTGAACCGATCGTCTCAATCATTTTGAGGTTGTCAGCCGTTCTTTGACATAATAGGAAATACAATTCTATCCTATTTACAATTGAATTGTGAAACCCCGAGTTACATTCGGGGGGAGCAAAGGTAGGAAAGAAATCTCGAGTTATCTTGAGTTACATCAGGAATGGGAGATAGGGAATCGGTACGCAGACCGAGATGCAAGAAATCACATACAACCATACATAGATATAGGATTTATTGGCCATACCACGCTACACATCCACCACAAAACTCATTTAAGGGAGACGCGTATCGAGTGCATTAATATTACATATCATATATGTATATTGGGATTTGTGGATTGAACATGCATAAAGCCAATTTTATTCGCATCATATGCAATAAATAAAGTCGACAAATCAAAATTGTTCGCATCGATAATCCTAAAGTATAGAGAAGTTGATGTGGCTCTGATACCACTGTTGGGTTTTAAGGGAGGCAGAGAAGGCAGTGGAAACAAAAAAGTTCTCCCCTAAACCGAGAACGAAGGAATCACGTCAATGTCTATACAGTAGGAAGGATGGTTTGTAAAATCATACCTTGTCCCTAGGCTTGCTCGGCGACAACACCTCATGGCTTGTGTGGTCTTCACCTCCGGTCTTGGACGGTGTCTGTGCAACTCCTGGTCTCACCGGGATTGTCGAGTTTGACAGCTATCCTCTGAGCGACAGAAGTCTCCCGTCTCTGAAGTAGTCCACACGGACTGCCTGGAACTACGATCTCCTTGTCCCACAAGGAATCAGAAGGAGTCACACCATCCTGTAAGCATACTAGTCATCGACACACCCTCCTACCACCAATCACTATTCTGCAGTTGTCTTCCCTTGCTATGCCTCCCTTATCGGGTAGCACTTGCTCGGGCTCTCTCGGTTACCACAACCAGAGAGAATGACAACTTTGCAGAGCAACTGGTGTTCTGAGTTGTACTTAAAGAAGCCCCCAATACCCCTATATATAGGAGGGTCATGGGACATGGTTCTCTACCCCGGGCAATGCGGGACTAAATAGGAGTAGAAGGGTTCGAGATTTCCACAAAATCTGACAAACTGCAGTAGTTGAACTGATCATTTCAACTCTAAAATGATCGTATGGACCCTCCAGCCAATCGTCTGGACACTCCATCCGATCGGTTGGAACTTTGAGCCGATCGGTTGACTGCTCCAACTGATCGTAGCGCGGTCCTGGTCCAACTCAATTTGACTTTCCATGTTCGTTTCTAACTAATCAATATTAGTCCTTGTGCAAATTGAATTTGACAAGTGAAACAAAACAAGATCAATTGGTCACCCGACCAGTTCACCCATGTGAAATGATCGTCTCATGACATGAGCCGGTCGGCTCACCTACCTGAGCCGATCGGTTCATCTCATGAGCCGATCGGTTGGGGCAACATATCAGTCAATTGCAGTTTTAATCAATCTGATACTCTAATCATTTGATCCAACACCTTGAATACTATGATTTTGAGCTATCAGTTAATTGAGTGTTTAATTGAACTACTAAACCCCTTTAGTAATCAATCTAAACATCATTTTGTGGATAAACTCCTCTTCCAGGTTAAATCCTATGGGTGTGACCCTACAGGTCCATTTCAGGTTGGCAGTGAAAGTCCATAACACTTATGACTTCACAAGCAAAGAGCGGTTCCTAATCACACATCAGTGCTACCCAAGTGAAATACAAAGTTGGAGAACAACTTTCAATCCTACAATCCGTGAATGGTGTTACAGTGAATGTATAATTCCTTTGTCACTGATGTCTTGAATGAACTCAAGGCATGGAACAATCATCCTTTCAATGTTCATCCATTTCCTTGATCTCAGAGTAGACTAGGTGAGATGTCTATGACATCAATATCACATATTAATTCACACATGCATGCGCATGCCTTTCTCAATCCTACTCATCAAGTGGCCAAGGACATAAAACTCCCTTAGGAGGAACAAATCATATATCTATCACTCACCCCTCAAAAGCCCCATGTGTCAAAGCCACCCAATCATCGCCTTTATAACAATCCATGTTTTAGGACTGCGTTTGATGATGTCAAAGTGTACCCAATGCCATGTGTTGAGTGTAGTAATTTCAGGTCGAAGAATCACACTCACCACCATCACTGTGAGAGATGACTGTGACTACCAAATTATGATTCGATGTGTCACTCTCACGGTGGGTCTGTCTGGTACACTATTCTCTAACAAGTACCTATGTTCTTGGTTTGATATCACTATATCATGACTAATGAGATTCTGTCATCAACCAACACACAATCTAGTCTTTAGTGTTATTGATGTCTATGGTTATTTCCACAATAACAACCGACTATGGACTAAACAAGAATATATACTCTTAACATCCACATGATCTCATCGTTTAGGTCCTCAACCCAAAAGCATACATCATTGAGTAAAACAATTCTTTAGACATCTATCATGTTACACTATCATCTCAGAAATAGTTAAAACATATAGGTTGGAAATTGCCTTTATTATTATTCAAATCATTTATAAAGTATCCCATTACAATCATCACATGACTTGCTCTATGGGCATACATACCAACAAGAGGTAGCATCCAAGTCCACTGTAGGGACAACACAGAGATAGGGGATAAGTATGGATTGAGTAGTATTGCTTAAAATGTAACCTTGATTGCTAAATGATATTTGGTTGATTAGTTTGTTACCATAGTTGCACAATTTTTCTTGTCCCCACATACCCATATTCATTTATACTGACCGACGTTTTGTTTGTCGGCATTTTAGGTACAACATTGAAAAGGACAAACATGTGAAAATAAGAAATAAAGTGCAAGGAGGATTAGTTAGAATAGATTCCAGGTGTGGATAGAAGTTAGATATCCAAGTTTTTAAAAGGTATGCAAAGCTTTATTTTATTCCAGATTTTCAGTATAGACTTGGTAGAATTTAGTAATTTTTATTTATTATTTGTCAAACCATTGATCCTATTAATTGGGATAATGACTCTGACCTTTTGGTCTCCCTTAATTGGGGGTTACCGGAAGGTGGGGTCATTACATTTGGTATCAGAGCATTAGTTCCTCATTTAATCCTTAGTAATTATTACATTTTACAAACTCTGTAGAACCCGAGGGAGTTATTAGAGGATTTTCGAAAGATAGAGGTGTATAGAAAAGGATCACGTCTGGGGGATGGTAAGACTTTCCTCTACACCGCTAGTCAGAATATGAGGACTGCGAGATCTGTGTGACTGCCTGGCCAATGTCTTAGGAGCTGACTCGAAATAAGATACCTTTAGGACTCTGTCATCTATTTTCATCCCTTCTCAACCCTAATTCTGTTAATATTCTTAGGTTTAGGGTTTTTCTCTCCCTTCCTCACCCTGTTAAGGACATGGTATATATAATAAGGTTAAGGAATCCTCCATCAAATTAATTAAAAGCATGTAAATAAGATGTCATGGACATAAGCATAATAGTTTAAGCATAAACTAAAGATTAGTTGCATGCTTAAGTCATATGACATGTGTTGTCATACCCTCAGGAGAGACCTGAGGTTAGATATTCTTGTTAGTAGGATAAGTAGAGAGTGTGTCCTAGAGGCAGAGATCTCCATTAAAGGTAGAGACCTGGTGCATCCTATGAGGATGATGCAAACTCAAACCCTAAGCGGTGGTTAGAGAGAGAGAGATGGCATGGGGAGATGGACGTCATGGTCGACCATGTGTGTGGGTTGACATGCTTTTGGTTTTGGATACCTATGATAGTATGTGCCATGTGAGGTTGGATGACCAAGTACCTTTGGCGATCCTACCCCGTGAAGGGTCGTGCACGTTAGGGTGAAGGATAACTCCTTCATTGATGAGGTTAGAGAAGAACATATAGAAACCCTATGGGCTTATACAAGTAGGGCATAACATGCACCTAGGGTACGTCAGTAGTGCTGGAAGTAAGTTAAAACTGAGGCTAGAAAGGCATGTTGGATAGCTTATGGAATAAGCATAAAGAGCTATGGATAATCTTGAGTGAACATAGGTTTGATCATACATCTCACCCATGTAGGTGTATGCATATGAGCTTGATTTACCTTAGAGAGAGAACCTCTAGTAGTAAGTTTGTTTGTAGGGTTAGCTCTAGAGAGAGAGAGAGCAAGACCCGAGCAAGAAGGATGGAAGCTTAGACTCTAGAATATAAGGAACCTTGAGAAGTTGAGTATGTTACGACCTAAGTGGATGATTGTGGTTGCCTTGTTCATGGTCCTTGTGGTTCTTGGTTGCCTTTAGAGGAACTAAACCCTAAAAGAAGGATGAGGCTGCTGGTACCTATGTGTAGATGATATAGGTGCTTACCTTCTAAGGATAGGAAGAAGAGTTCCTTAGACCCTGAGGAGGTTTAGTAACAAGTTGTGAGGCCTTATACCTAGTTGGTTGTCCTTGAGGAGGACTCAACTCTGAGGTGTCATTCAAGTGGAAGGATAATAGGACGTGCATGGTGTACCTCATACATGCTTGGTTCATGGTTAGAATGTTGAGCATGTAGTTGGACAACTCTTGCAGAAAAGTGAACCTAGGGTTCCTAGACCTAAGAGTGGAAGTAGTAGTACCTGGTGCACCTGATGCTCATGATGAGATTTGAATTTCTATATATTTGAGCATGACACTCCTCATGTTTAGAGGAAAGGGAAACCCCTCAGATTAAGGAGTATGTTTGATGAAACCATACATATAGTTTGGGACATAGACATGTATGTATGATGATGGTCCAATGTTGAGGAATGAGAACAAGTATGACCTATCATGGAGACCTAGCATGGTTTAGTAGGTGGTCTGCTTATTAGCTACGTGCCTTAGTAGCTTGCTGACATGACTTTACCATGCATATAACGCAAGTGCACACGTCAATGTAATATAGGCCTTTATGAGGCTCGAGTCGAACTCAGGGAAACGTAATAGTTGGTAGACTACTACTAACTACTTGCAATCAGCTAGACCGATTAAGATAGTTGAGGGTTGATTGAAAAACAAAAGAAAAATAAAAGAAAACAAAACAATCGATTAAATGTTTAGTTTAACCAATTTAAATGGGAATCTTTAGGATTGTGGTTTCACCACAGGTTCTCATTGTATGAATTCCTACACAGTTATCCTAATTCGTCTCTCATTCTGGGTAGTGGCCTGTAGTCAGAATTGCTCGCTTTCATGATACAATTCACTACCTAATTCTAGGTCGGTTCCACGATAGTAATAACCTATACCCTAAACTAGGTGCATGAAGATAACACTCTGGGTTTCCACCATTAACTATACATCACCTTGTTCAAGGGATTTATTAATTAATGTGAATTCCGTCTCTTTTCAACCGCTAATTCTTCTTTCAAAGTAATTAAGGGCATTAGATTATCATTAGGGTGATCAATCATAATGATATAATGGAGAAAATGAAATCATACCACAAATTTAAGAGACAAATTATGAATTACTATGGTAAAAATGTCATATAAAAATCACCCAGGATACTCTCGGTCCTAAAGATAAAGGGGATTAGACCCGCATGTTCATATCGATGTAAAACACCATGGAAAAGGTAAGAAACATGGGGTAAACATAATAGAGATTGTGTAACCCATGAACGGTGGAGATCCGAGTGTTTCTCGGCGTAGGATGAGTGATCTGCAGCCTTTCAGCGGTGGAAAACTCCATCTACGTCTCTAGAAACGTCTGAGGCATAGCTCTGGGCTCCGTTCCTCTCTCTTTCTCTCCTTGAGACTTGTGTAATGGATAATGATGTGATACTCTCCTTCGGGCCTCCGTCATTAGGTATAAGCACCACTTTTGATCGCCAAAATATCACCACCGTCTGATTAGAAACGATCTATAACTGAACTTGATCTGACGACATCGATACCATCGACTCAGGTCGATGGTATTGACCTGTCCCTTTTCCTGATGGCTCACACTGATGCAGAATCGATACCATCAACGCAGGTCGATGGTATCGACACCTTTAGGCGTCGTTTTTATCACCAATGTGTCACTAAAGGTGGGCAACGTCGATAGTATCGACTTTGTGTCGATAATATCGACTGGTTGATTGCTTGCTTGTTGTAGGTATCTCGATACCATCGAATTTAGTGTCGATGGTATCGACACATCTTGCTTCCTTGTGGCTGGTTCCCTGTGACCAAGTCGATACCATCATCGGGATGTCGATGGTATCGACAACTGTATATATTCATTTCCCTAAAAATTTAAGATAAACTCGAATTAGCTTTGCTAAAACACATTAATATGATCACTTATAACCAAAAAGATGAAATACAATAGATTTGATGCAAAATGAGATCATAGACTAAAGTAAGAAAATAATGCGATACTAATCACAAATGTGATTAATAAACACATGAAATGCATGTAAAACTAGTATGTAAAAGCGACTCAAAATCCTCGCATCAAACTCCCCTAAGCTTAAACATTGCTCGCCCTCGAGCAGCAAAACTATAGAATAAAATTGTGAGGGTCAACTAAAGAACATATTATCACAACAACCATTGCCATATGATCCCCACCAGACATTCACATACGGTCCCTCACTAACCACAAAATGGTAATTACCCTCTAGGTGACGATGATCATCCACAAGAGATATCCACCCCAAGATTGGTGAACACTATCAAATAAGACAGTTAATGTAATAAAGTCCTCCAGTTCAGGCTTGGTGCATCTTGTGATCTTCTATCTACGTTGCTCATTCCCTAACTACCATCTAAATGAAAGCATATCTCCTGATATTAATCACTGAGGAGATAATCACGGGTGGCCTACCGATTAGAGCAACGGGTGGATGGAATAGGTGGCTGTTGGTAGAAATGAAAGCACATAACAGTCAATCATGCAATACAAAAATTAATGACCTATCATGATGCAAAATGCACATGAAAATGTCCTAATGCTACATTTTTGGTGGAATGATGCATGACTATCATTTTGTGTCAAGATGAGATAGAATATCTAACAAACTACACCATGTGCTTGTTCTTCTTACTATCAAGCGAGAACATGTTCCTTTCTCCCTCTGATCTTTACCTTCTTTTTCTTTTTTCTTTTTTTTTCAAGCCCTTATCTTTCCTAGTAGAACAAGATGAAATTTTCAACATCTTTTTCTTGGGCTTATTCCCAAAACTACTCTCTCTCTCTCTCTCTCTCTATATATATATATATATATATATATATATATATATATATATATATATATATATATATATATAACTTAACTTTTTAGAGAGTATGAAACAAGTCCTTTATTTTTAGAAGAAGCAAGGCACATCATGTACAAAATGATTAAAGTTATGCAAAATGCAACTATAATGACATTGGCATGCACTCTAAAATTTGTGCATGCATGACTATAATGCAATATTTTTTTTTTCAAAAATGCAACAAAAGTAAACACTAACCAAAATGCAATCCTATCTACATGATATGCAATCAAGAGATGACAAACTGTATAGTGCTCCTAAATCTTATGGTGGAGTGCAGAAGAGATGAAGTGGATAAATCACAAGATTAATTGACAAAACCATTGGACGATATTATATGTCCCTCCTTACTGACATGTGTAAAATCAAGAGGTTTCTCTCTCTTATTTCAGATTAAAGTCTCATTACCATTTGGTCAACTTAGGCTCAACATCCAATTCATTCCACATTTCTTGAATCATAGGCATGTACAATTGTGGTTTTATGTTTTAAAGTTTACAAATTCAATTATTTTCATTAGTTAAGTGCTCAAGTTCAAACAAAGCAAGCTTGCAATTACATGAAATTTTTTCAAATTTACCCATAACTTCCGATGTGAAAACATAGAGATGAAAAATTACACTAGACATCCACGGTTACACTAGATATCACGTGGATCCTAAAAACTAAAAAAATTCCTAAAATAAAATAAAATGCAATGAAAGATAAAAACAAAGGAAAATAAAAGATAGAAACTGTTCCATCTCCCCCCAAGCTTGAATTCGACTATGGCCTCATAGTCAAAAACAATCTCAACAGGTGGAATAGTGATACCATTTGCTTTGAAGTGTGGTGAAGAAGGATGGTTAGATGCTCAAGTGGACTAAGTGATGCTTGCCATATCCCTCCTTTTGGTGGTCCACTTTTGTGTCTTAGTGGTTCTAAGACGTGACTTGCTTAATCCTTCTTTGCTCTGCAAAAAATGGAGCGAAAAAATCTCATTTTGACACCTTTTATGACATGTTTTATGTAGCTGTCCTGCAGGTGTCGATACCATCATCACCAAGGTCGATGGTATCGACACAGAATCAGTAATGTTAGTGTACCAACACATCTAAAGGCATGGGAAATAAAAAATGTCGATACTATCGACATGGGTGTCGATGGTATTGACTTTACTGATAAAAAAGTTCTGCAAATCTTTAGGAATCTCGATACTATCGATACTAGGGTCGATGGTATCGACTCTTACTCAGCGTTTACTGATCCAAACTCGATACTATCAACATCGGTGTCTATAGTATCGACCTTAAAAGTATGCACACTTCAAAACACGAGTTAGGGTACCATTTTTACAAAAACTATCAAAACCTAAACAAAAACGAAGCACATAAACATAAAAGAACATAACCAAACATAAAATAAACCTAAAGTTGGGTTGCCTCCCGATAAGTGCCCTTGTTTAATGTCCTAGGATTGACACAAGGATACCTTTAACCTGGGTTGTCAAAGGTTGTCTCTAATGATTCATTTGGCAATTTGAATTCAACTCTATCATCACCAATCCCAAGTGTCAAGTAACCTCTCCCAATGGCAATGTTTACATCAACCGTAGCTTGGAGCGGCCTTCCCAATAGCATCTCACCTCCTTCTAGCTCATGCATGTCCATGACCACAAAGTCAACAGGGAATATGAATTTGTCGACCTTGACTAGAACATCCTTGCATATACCTTGTGGCTTCACAATGGATCCATCCACCAACTCGATTGTCATGGAAGTTTGTGTTGGCTTCTTCAATCCCAGCTTTTGAAAAGTGGCAAGTGGCATAAGATTAATGCTTGCCCTTGAGTCACAATGTGCTTGTGGAAAATGTTGGCCACCTATGGAACATGGGACGTAGAAACATCCTCGACCTTTCCTCTTCTTTGGTAGCCATCCTTGGATTATAAAACTCACTATTTCATCAACACACACAACATCTGTATCTTTGATCCTCCGTTTCTTGTTGATGATATCTTTCATGAATCTTCCATATGAAGGAATTTTCTCTATAGCCTCCACCAATGGGATGTTAATGTGGAGCTTCCGGAAGATCTCAAGAAATTTCTGGAAGTGCCTTTGCTCTTTCCTTGGCTTCAGACTATCTGGGAATGGCATTCTTGGCTCCTTTATGCACTTGTGCGGTGGCACATATGGGATATTTGGGGTCTTCTCCCCTAAGCTTGCTTCAATGTCACCCTCTGGAGTAGGCTTTGGCACGCCATTCACGGTTGGTGTGGCTCATGGCTGCTCATCTTTCTCTGTGGTAGTAGCTCCACTGCGAATTATGGCCTTCACCTGCTCCTTTTGTCTAGATGTGGGCACGACTGTGATGGGTTCTTGGTGGGATTTTCTGAATGGGCAACATCCTCCTGGTAGTCCATATAAGCTACATGAGTATGACACACTAGGTTTAGCCTCCATTTCAAAATGCATTTTGCCCTTTTCATGGACCTCCCCCACCGAGGGCTCTGTCTCCTTAATCACAGATATATACTTCACTTGATGATGTACTTGTGCAACCTCTGCATTCCCAGCTGGTTTTTGTTGATTTGTATGCTTCATGGCCGCCACTTCATTGGCAATTTGGGTCACAATCATCTCTAGTGCCCTCATATGTGCTCCATGACTTTGCAATGCCTGCCCAAATTTATTCAAAATCTCACCTGGGGACTGTAACTGGTTGTCGAATGTACTCATGAACTCTTGATTTTGTTTCACCATTTGACTGAGCAATTCAGTGCTTTTATCCTCCGCACTTGGTTGTGGCTTTGTATCCAGATCCTGTAGAAAATTATTTGGATCCTTCCATGAGAATTTTCTGTCCTTCCTCCAAGAGTAATCATTGTTCCTATAGCCATGTTGTTGCATGAATTTAACCTGGGCCTCCTCATCAGACTCTTCCTCTTTCTCCACAAGCTTCTTGTCTGTGAGATCCAATTTGTCATTCAATTCTTTGATGGCTTTGGCATCCCATGCAGCTCTAACTTGTTCCGGTGCATCTCTATCACCCTAGGATTGTTTTTTTGCCATATTTTTCAAGATCTCCCAACACCTAGTGCCATTGTTGTTCAAGAAGAACCCTGAGCCTACAGAATCCAAGTTGCTTCTATCATGCTCAGAAAGAGAAAAATAGAAAATCTTGACCTGCTTCTCCTTGTCTAACCCATGATGTGGGCACCTTCTCAACATTATCTGGAATCGCTCCCAGGTCTCAGAATATGTCTCACTAGCTTTCTGACTGAAGTTGTGAATTTTTCTTACTAGATCATTAGCCATCTCGGGTGGAAAGAATCTCTCGAAGAACACTTCAACCATATGATCCCATGATTCCACATACTCGTCATCTAAGTTATGCAACAATTCTTGGGCATTTCCCGCTAGAGAAATGGGAAATAATTTCAAATAGAGCGCCTCCTGTGGAAACCTATCTATCTTGACCATGTCACAGTTCTCCACAAACTGGATTATGTGGGCCACCGGGTCTTCATTCTTCAACTCGTGAAATGCATTGGACTTGACCAAATTGATTAGGCCTGGGTCAATTTTGTAGTTGGGAATATTGATGGCTTACTTCTTAATTGGCCCCTTTGATGCAGACGAGGGCGACGCCTTGATTTTCTACCAAATTGTATGTTCCTCAGCCATTGCTTCTGGTTCAGATTTACAATCCACATTCTCGAGTTGATTTTGAATGTTGATTTCCTCATCGTCTGATCCCAAGAACGGGACCTCTAGTGATGACTGTCCGTAGTCTACACTACGCGTACTCACCATGCACTAGTACCTGAAAAATAATAAGTGTAATTAAGCACAATGCTAGACGATTGTGGGTTACGAAAGATAAATGATTAATTGCAAGAATTAAAATTAAAAAAAATGTGGCCTAGAGTGGCCGCTTGCAGAACTCATAGTGCCAACAATTGTGTTTCCCTAGCAACGACGCCAAAAACTTGACACAACTTTACCGTGCGTATAACGCAAGTGCACACGCCAATGTAATATAGGCCTTTGTGAGGCCTGAGTCGAACTCAGGGAAACGTAATTGTTGGTAGACTACTACTAACTACTCGCAATTAGCTAGACCGATTAAGATAGTTGAGGGTTTATTGAAAAATAAAAGAAAACAAAATAATCGATTAAATGTTTAGTTTAACCAATTTAAATGGGAATCTTTAGGATTGTGGTTTCACCAAAGGTTCTCATTGTATGAATTCCTACACAGTTATCCTAATTCATCTCTCATTTCGGGTAGTGGCCTGTATTCAGAATTGCTCACTTTCACGATACAATTCACTACCTAAATCTAGGTCGGTTCCACGATAGTAGTAACCTATACCCTAAACTAGGTGCATGAAGATAACACTCTGGGTTTCCACCATTAACTGTACATCACCTTGCTCAAGGAATTTATTAATTAATGTGAATTTCATCTCTTTTCAACCACTAATTCTTCTTTCAAAGTAATTAAGGGCATTAGATTATCATTAGGGTGATCAATCATAATGATATAATGGAGAAAATGAAATCATACCACGGATTTAAGAGACAAATTATGAATTACTATGGTAAAAATGTCATATCACCCGGGCTATTCCCGGTTCTAAAGATAAAGGGGATTAGCCCCGCATGTTCATCTCGATGTAAAACACCATGGAAAAGGTAAGAAACATGGGGTAAACATGATAGAGATTGTGTAACCCCTGAACGGACGAGATCCAGGCGTTTCTCGACGTAGGATGAGTGAGCTGTAGCCTTTCGACGGTGGAAAACTCTGGCCACAGCTCGATAAATGCCCGGGGCATAGCTCTGGGCTCCGTTCCTCTCTCTTCCTCTCCTTGAGACTTGTGCAATGGCTAATGACGTGATACTCTCCTTCGGGCCACCGTCATTAGGTATAAGCACCACTTTTGATTGCCAAAATATCACCACCGTCCGATTAGAAACAATTTGTAACTGAACTTGATCTGACGGCATCGATACCATCGACTCGGGTCGATGGTATTGACCCGTCCCTTTTCCTGATGGCTCGCGCTAATGCAGAATCGATACCATCGACGCGGGTCAATGGTATCGACACCTTTAGGCGTCGATTTTGTCACCAATGTGTCGCTAAAGCTGGGCAACATCGATAACATCGACTTTGTGTTAATAATATCGACCGGTTGATTGATGGCTCGCTGTAGGTATCTCGATACTATTGACTTCAGTGTCGATGGTATCGACACATCTTGCTTCCTTGCGGCTGGTTCCCTGTGACCAAGTCGATACCATCAACGGGGTGTCAATGGTATCGATAGCTGTATATATTCGTTTCCCTGAAAATTCAAGATAAACTCGAATCATCTTTGCTAAAACACATTAATATGATCACTTATAACCGAAAAGATGAAATACAGTAGATTTGATGAAAAATGAGATCATAGACTAAAGCAAGTAAATAATGCGATACTAACCACAAATGTGATTAACAAACACATGAAATGCATGTAAAACTAGTCTGTAAAAGAGACTCAAACTCCTCGCATCACTTGCCAGGGATGAGCATGCTCATGTGGGTGTAAACCCTAGATGTAGGTACGTTTGTGACCTTGGGGGCTATCAAGAGATAGTTTCCTCCCATCCTGGGAAGGGACCCTTCTGTAGGGTATGGATCAACTTTTGTTGGGGTTGAGGTAACCTAAAGAGTTTTCATAGGATCTTGAGAAGCTAAGTGGAGAGTACATGGTATGAGAATAAACCTGTAGACCCATAGATAATATTCTCTAAGTGCATGTAGATGTGTTACCATGGAGGTAACCGGTATGGGACTTGGCCAAGGTAGATAGGTCTTCATGACCCCTATGAAAGGATGTAAGTCAGACCACAAATGTAGAGAGAGATGATGGAGACTTGGGTAAGTTTATAAGTTGGACATGTACTATGTTAAAATCCTAATTCTATCCCAGGGTCAGGTTGGGATAAGACTGATGAGAGTAGGAGTTGCTTAATTCCTTAGTTCTACATGACCATAGGGTTGGGAGGTAACAACTATCATTGTCTGAGGGCCATGGGTTAGGAGATTGATCACCTTCATGAACTCATGGACTCAAAGGGCAAATGAGGAGGGCACTTTCTGATGCATAAGGGAGGAGGGATGACCCCAAAAGTGTCGGAACCCTACAGACCTAGAGGAGATGACCCATGATGGTATGATGACCCAAGTGGGTTTGAGACCAATTTTCCACAGAAGTAACCCTGATGTCGAGATGTTCATGATGTAGAGACATGTGATGCACGTTTCAAGTTATATTTGAATGTGTACTGGCAATGTGGGGTGTACCATTCAAATCTAACTTTGTGTTTGGATGGCCGCCAAATGCTTATTTCCTCATGTTATGGGAGTGAGAGATAGGACAGTACACATGCCATACACAAAGGATAAAGATGATGTGAGTGGAAATGTTGCTATGATGTATGAGGATAGAGGTAATAACGTACCCTTTTAGAGTGTATGATATGTGGATGGTTTACAAACATCAAGAGAACTAAGGTAGTCATATTATGAGGATGTTTTTATCATGAACCATGTGGAATATATGAGCTATACAAGGTTGAGTTCGATAACCAAGAGGATGAGCTCAGAGTTTTATTGATGAATATAGACTTAGAGTTCGAGATGGGATAATAAGTGGAATACATGGAAATGTATGTCTTCAACATTACCTAGCGCATAAGGATGTGAAGTGGTAATGGATGTTCTTATTGAGAGGAAACTATCTAGTTTAGCTAGTGGACAGGCTGTAAGAGGGGGTTAAGTGAACCCTAAGTTTGTTAGATATGTTTGGTTAACACTCAGATGTAACGAGATCCATTGATCGAGTTAGTGGTTGCTTAGTTAGCCAGCCTAGGGCTTGTCATCATGAAAGGATGGTTGTAGAACCTCAGATGCACTTCTATGGGAAAGAAGGTGATGAAACCCTGACTAGAGTGTTTTAAGGTTTTTGAGAAATCAACCTTAAGGAATCATGACATACAAGAGATCATGATTTTAAGATCACCATACACCATGGTACTACTAAGATGATAAGTGATAGTAGTACTTTGGATGCCTAAGAAGTGTACGAAGTTGCATGTGGCTTGTCGCCATGCATGTCAGGAGGTGAAGGATGAACACTAGTAACCCATCGAGTTGATATAGAGGATAAAGAGTCCCCGAGAGGGAATGGGAGTTCATCACTATGGATGTTGTGGTAAGTCCCCATGGACCAAGGAAGGTCAATATGCAATATAGGTTATGGTAAGATTGCTTTACCTAGATGACATAATCTAACATAAAGAGGGAGTACTGTCAAGGGACAGATCTGACTAAACTATATGTAAGAGAGAGATGGTTCAACTGCACCATGATATGAAGGTTCTTGAGTATGACCTAAAGATTCACTTCCATGAGGTGGAAGTAGATACGTGAAGAACTCGATGTTAGTATAGTTTACCACCCCTAGATGATGGTTAGCATGATCCAGACTGGAGGGTCTGATGAGAGTGTGTGTGCTTGTTCAGGGTGATATATGGGGATAGTTCTCTTCCTATGAAAGTTGTGATGGTAGCCACCATATCCAGTATCGGGATATAAGAAGATCGGTAAGGGATTTTGTGTCAGTCACCGCTTCATTAAGATGATGTTGGTGAACGGACCTCGTGAAAGTCAAAAAAGGATCACAATGCACACATATGAAGTTGCTTTGATCGTGCAATGGTTGAAAGAGAGCCTAAGGGTGACATGAGTCGTGAGATGATGCACAACAAACTATCATGCAGTTCATTGTGGGAGAATATGTGATACGAAAATCCGACCCCTCTGAGCTATAGCTGAGACAGATGAGTCCCTGATACATGGGTCCATTTGAGATGGATTGGTGGAGATGCTTGTGTATAGCCTTACCCCTCATGATAATGTGATGTGTGATGAGTTCCATGTGTCCAATTTAGAGAACTATGTGAGGTACCCGAGCCATGTGCTGAGCAATGAACCTAGTGAGCCCTAAGGGAGGCTGAAATGTCCTGAGTCACCTATGAGGATTTTAGATGCCAAGGTGAAAGAACTCAGAGAAAAGAATATGTGATGATAATGGTTCTTTGGAAGCTCCATGGATAGGGTAAAGTCACTTAGGGGTCAATGATGGACATGGAAAAAACTTATCCTGAATTATTTGTTTTCTTGATGGAATTTTGAGGACAAAATTCTTATAAGAGGGGAAGGATGTTACAACCCCAATTTTGCATATGTTTACATATTTGAAATGTAATGATTTTATGAGTATGTACTTAATTGAAAAGGTTGTATACTTTGCTTCAAAGGATGGATTTGTTTGCAATTATTGCTTTGATGGGAATTTTGTGGTTCCTATTATTATGTTAATCCAATAATGGATATAAAAGAGAAGAAAAGAAGAAAAGTCCAAATAGTAGAAAAAGATACAAGATAATGGATATTAAGCAAAATATTTATGAGAAATACATGGAAATCTCTAGAAAGTGGCATTAATGGCCACAATTGAGTAAATTTCATTTACATGTGATTTCTAATGAAAGAAATAGGAAAAGAGGAAAACGAAATAAAAAATAAAGAGAAATCCTTGAGGAGAAATCTTGTAATAAAAGAATAAGTAAGATAATGAAAAATAATGGGTGTAGATGCATCTAGAAGGATAATAAGCATCCTTAAAAAGGAATTTCGAAATATTAGAATTTCTTAGGGTCCGAGGAGTCCCAATGGAGAAGAGAAAAGAGAAAATACAAATAATACAAAATAAGAGGATAATGTGATACATAATTAATGAATTTTTGATATTATCAAAAAGAGATATTATTTTCTTTAAGAAAGTAGAATTTCGTGGATAATGGATTAAAATCCAAGCACAAAGAAGATAAAAGAGGTAAAATTTGGATTCCTTAATAACCAAGGATCATGAATAGAAAAGGGCATCTTTTAATAATTAAAAGAGAGGAGTTACTTCTTAATGAAGAAAAGTAGGTGTCATATGGGGAGATGGACTTGTTAATCTCATGGATAGGCATCCTAGGGCTTTGATACCATCCCCTATATAAGGGTAGAATCCTTGGCCCGAGTCTAAGAGAATCCCAAGCATCCTTCTCTCTTCTCCTTCTTCTTTTCGTGCAAACCCTAGATGAGAGGAGGATAGAGCAACCATGGAGTTTAGGGGGGGGGGCAAGATGGGATGCGATGGAAGCCTGATGATCCTACGATGACCTGAGGATGATCGATTATCATCTCCGGGCTTCGGCCTCACACAACCACCTGATACAGACCTGCACGACTCATGGAGTGTCGCAGGCTTGGCGTGCTTGAACTGACTGTATGGGTCATGAGCTGGGTGGTGCCCCAGGTGCTGCAGAGGGCGGCCGTTGGAGGCGGCCCTTGAGCGCTAGGAAGGAGGGGACGGACCCGTGAGTCAGCTACAGTCAGCAGCTAGGAAGGGTGTCATGAGGTTGATGATGATCAGATGACTTTTGACAAAATTGCCCCTCTATACTGGGAAGAACCAATCACTTACACAAGGTTAAACATGTAATTTGGTTATGTTCTCAGCCGGCTACGTATTGCATGGGTTTGCTGACGTGTCAGCATCCCATTGGTCCAAGTAAGTAATTTTTGTAAAATTCGTATCTATTTATTGATAGCTGGGATTGATAGATGTAATATATGAATTTTGCTCAAAAAATGCGAGGAATCCACTAAAAATAGATTTAGACCCTAATTCCTCTTGCAATTCAAAAAGTAGTTGAAGCTATCAACTTTTATGCATTAATGATTAAGAAACCCTAATTTATGATGATTAATGATTTGGGAAGGGTTGTATGGATGTTTAAAGTTGATATTAACATGTTGATTAGAAACGAACACACTATATTGTTCAAATGGATTTAATTGTTCAAATCTATGAATAAAGTTGAGATTTGAGGATTCTAAGGTAATTCAAGTATGGAAGTTTCTAATTGGGGATAAATACCCTTAATTTGGTAATTAGGGTTTTCTAGTTGATTAATGTGAAATTAGCGATAAATAGGGTTCGTATGTGAATTAGACCATAATGAAATGTGAACTATCAAAACAAAAGAAACCAAAGATGATAATTGGGCCTAATGATCTTGACATGACTTAAAAGGATAAAGATGATGGTTTTAGTGTTGAAATTTAAGTTGGTGAACAAAAAAGGACACTAAAAGTGATAAAAGCTTTATGGAGGCTAAAACCCTAAAGTTGGCCTACAAATCTTAAGGTAGAATCCAAGTCAATCTTGAGAATGTTTTGGATAAAACAATGACACTTGGATGTTATGCATTAATTTTAGGATATTTCTGGTTGCTTATTTGATTGTTCTTGAATATTGTTGCTGGAACATCAAGTTGCTCTGGATCAGGTATGTGGTTATGCTTATGAATATCTTGGACTAGTTTTCTGAGGATTTTCGAAGTTTTCATCAGTGGCTTGAATTAAACTGTTGGATGAATTTAATTCATGCATACTATAATGTGGATATGACTATCACCTAAGATATATGACTACTAGCTCAGATCCTAGTCCCCTCTGTAGCTTGATAGATTGACCTAGTACATGGCTACCTATGGGGTAGGTCTATCAGGTCATTGGATGACTTAGTACATGGCTACCTATGGGGTAGGTCCATAAAGTCACCATGAATTAGAGATTGGGCTGTTGGGTTTTACGGGAGACAAAGAAGGAAGTGGAAACAACAAATTTATTCTCCCCAAACCCAGAATGAAGGAATCACATCAACATCTATACATTAGGAAGGATGGTTTGTGTAAGGATCCTGACCTGCATTCAGGGTTTACCCTGTTTGTTTTGCTTGATCTTGATGCTTTTGTGCTTGCTAATCACCTTTAGTGGTGATTAGGGTTTTGATGTGCTTTGTTGAGTGTTTGAGGGGCTACTTGCAAATAACCCAAGTTTAGGGTTTTGGGTGCAAGTTTGCCATCTTGCGAGATGTTTTCCTCTCTTTGCTTCCTCTAGGGTTGAGGGGAAGGCTTAGGCTTGTTGTTTGAGTTGTCTGGGCCTGAGTTGAGCTTGTTTGGGCCGTGGGATGCTTTGTTTGGGCTTGCTTGAGCCTTGTGCCGGCTAAGACTTGTTTGTGTCAGCCTGGGTTGGGTTGTGTTGCCCAACATGGTGGTGTGTCGCCCAGGTGCCTTGGTGTGTCGCCCAACAGAGCTGATGCATGTGTCGCCCATGTTGCTTGGTCTTGGTTGGTGGACACTTGGTGCATATCTTGGACAAGTGTCTCTTGGCTTGCTAGAGTGTTGGCTTGAACCCTAGGACAAGTGTCCCTTGGGTGGACGACACTTAGCATAGATGTACCTTGGTTTCTCCTCCCCTTCTTTCTATATAAGTAGCTCTTTCCCTTGCCTTAGCTTCCTTTTCTCTTTTGGTCTCTCCTCCACCTTGAGTGCACGACACCCCTCTCCTTCTTGCTTGTGTTGGCCGATACACTCTCCTGGAGTAGCAGTGGTGGCCGATACCCTCTTGGAGAAGCTTGGTGGACGATACCCTTGGACCTTGGAGTGCTTCTTCTTCCTTGGAGCTTGGAGCTTAAGGTGGGTTGCATAACTTCTAACCCTAACTTCATTACCTCTTGTTCTTGTTCTTGTTCATAAGTTAGTAGCTTAGATTTGTACCTTGCTTGTGTTTCCTTTGGTGGCCGATCTCCCCTTAGGGTTTAGGGTTTCTTTGTAGCTTAGTATACCTTGTGATCTAGGGTTTGTGCTCCCTTGAGTTGGAGGTTGAAGGTGACCTAGGGTGGGCGATACCCCTTATTTGTTGGTGTGTTGGATGATATCCTTTTGAGTTGGACGACATGGTACTTTTGTCTTGGTGATGGACGATATGGTACCCTCCTTGATGGACGATATGGTGTGTATGATCATGGTGTTGGGCGATAGGGTGAACTAGGGTTATGTTGGCCGATATGATGGTGACCATGATGGGCGACAGGGTTCCTCTTGTGATGAGCAATACCCTTGTTCTTCTCATGGACGATAGGCCTTAGTATCTTGGTGGACGACATGGCCTAGTTTGGTGAGTTAGTTGGGTTGCATGATATGCAACATGGTGCTGGCCGATAGCCCTGACGGGCGTTACCTCTTGGGTTGTGACGCGCGATAGAGTTGGGTTGTGATGGGCGTCACGCCCCTGGTTTGGGTATGTGTCGGCCGATAGGCCTGGATAGGTAGTTGCACGTTTTAAGGAGTGTTACCTTCTCTCTTTCCTTCTCTCTCTTGGCCGTTGTGAGGTTGTTAGCTGGGTGTTAGCCTTGAGTGTCGGGCGTCCTGATGAGCTGTGACGGGCGTTGCCCGATAGGGTGTGACGCGCGACACCCCTGGCGCGTGACACCCCTGGCACGCAACACTCCTCTCTTGTGATGCTGTGTCGGGCTGGGCGCTGGGTGCAACGTAGCATTGCTGCCTTCCCATGCCCTAGCCATGTGAGCTAGCTATAGTGAGGGTTGTGAGTTGTAGTGAGGGTGGTATGGTTCTTTAATGACGATTTCTAGTGTGATGGAAGTGGATGCTTATGAACCAATAAACGATAGTGATGCCTTGATTAGTAATGATAACAATGATAACGATTAGTGCTATTGATAGAAAAAATGTTAATAATGTAAATGATGGTGATTTCTTGTTGGTAGTGGAAGCAATAATAATGTTAATGATGATGCTAAGTGATAGTTACATTAATAGTTTGCTTAATGATATAACAATAAAGATAATAGTGGATGATGATGCTGATAATAGTAATGATGGTAACAAGAGTAGTAATGACATGCATGATGTAAGTCTTATGCTTATTTGTTAATGGCAATGTTAAATGGTAGTTACATTAATGGTGGCTTAATGATAAAGATAATAATGATGATGATAGTGGATGGTAACAGTAATGACATTGGTAACAATAGTGTTTTCTCTGTATACTCAACATGATTTCTATATAAAGTGAATACCTTGATTGTTTGTATAATCTTGAGATAAGGGTAAGCATGAATATGGTTTGTTAATGATGTACTTAATACACTTGATCACCAAATAGTGTAAGCCTAATAAGTAGAGTATCTTGAATGGCATATCATGATAGTAGGTGTAGTCCTTATGTTGAAGCTATGGTTATTGTGTATCCTAACCATGTAGGTGATGTTTAGCCATGAAAGGGCTATGAGACACATGTGATGAGTAACATTACTTTGATAATTATTCTATGAGGTTGTATGTGTGATGTGTTGGTCCCATGATGATTGATGTGAGCCTTGACGAGGCAGGGACAGTACATGATGAGGGGTTGAGATCCCGTGGTATGTGATGATCCTTGATATGGATATGGATGGTTGGCAAGAGGCCAAGTGGTAACATCCTTGTGATGGATCAGGTTGATGTGGTTTCCATAATAATATAATGTTGTTTACTTTCTGTTATGTTTTGCATGTTATATAATTTGGTTGAATCCTGCAATCCATCTGAAAGATACTAATTAATTATAGTGGAATTATATCATGTAGTTTGCCCTGGCCATAGATCCATCATCGTCAGGACTTGGTGATGGTGAAACGGGTTCTCCTACAGGTTAACCTGGAAGCGCATATTGTTGAATATGTGTAGGTTGCTCTTAGCCTGAAAATGAGGAGGTAAGAGTGTAACTTCGGTTACAGACTCCGATACGTATATAGAGCATGGTGAACAGGCCCATGGATCAGGATATGTGATGTGAAGAGCATGAATGCGTTCATGGCTCAGAGCACGGTGAACAGGCCCGTGGCTCAGTTTTACTAGCGCCAAGACCTGTACCAAGGCAGGCTAGCATGAGGGTAGCCTATGGAGATGACCCTGTGGCTTAGACCACTTCAGCATGTGACTACGGTCCTGCTTGTGTTGTACTCATGTACTGACCATGAGGTGGGAGGTCGTGGAGTTCGGCTCTTCTATTGACCTTGTATGGCACCGGATTTAGGCTTCACAACCAGAGGTTGGATTTGAATGGTACGATTCAAATCCTCGGGGCATAATAATACGTAATACAACCATTTAGTATTTACTGCTTAGGATAAACACGAAACATTGATTGAGGCCTTGTTTGTGTAATATCTCTGTTATATCTTGTAGGTTTTGTGACAATGTCTTACCTTGGTAATCAGGTTATGTGACATTATATCCCGCTCTGATAATCATGTTACATAGTGATACATATTATCTTGTTAATCATGTTCCATTGAAAGATATCTGGTTATATGCTTTTGTACAACTAGTAAGCTTGTCGGTAAGAATAGCTTTGCTTTACATAGACTGCTTTTGTTATACCTGTTCCTAGTTATCTACTGTTATAGTTTATCTTGATGAGGTTCTGTAGTTGCGGTGGGGAGTTATGTTTCCCGCTGGGACAATTGTTCAATTGTCTCACCCCGCTGGTTTAACCCCTTTTTAGGTGGTCGAGCTAGACGTGGTCGTGGTCGTAGTGTTGCGTTCGAGCAGCTTGAGGAGTAGTAGAAGGCAAGCATTGGACATGCTGCTGTTTTGGATGCTTTGTAGTAGAGTCTAGAGTCATCCCTGTACTCTTAGGTCCTTGGCAGTGTTTTGACGATGTTTCACGATGAACGACCGATGACGCTTGTATATCCTGCTGTTGGCCGAATACGAGCCTTTATGTATATGAACAGGTGGTGATCTCATGTGATGGATGAACATCTGTTTCTGTAAGCTGTAGACACGTATCAGATCTCATGTATGTATATATATATATGACATGTTTCTATGTAGGATGAGGACTGGAAAGTAATAGTTTCACAGTTTATCTGTTTTCCACAATCAGTTTTAATTAACCCGTATTTTCATAATCTGTGGTTATGGTGATTTCCGCACGTTTTCACATAACACCTCGTTATCTATATGATAATGGGATGTGTTGCCACAAGTTTTGGTATCAGAGCTTTAGGTTCGCTGAGTCTATAGGGATTTAGGACTAGGTTGAGTTGTTCTTATGAGTGTCTAGGTTTTCTTACAATATCTTCTGCCCTCAGTGGAAGAAAATTCAAGATGTTTGGAAACCATGAAGAACACTCTGCTGAGTACAATGATGCTGCATCAGTTGATGGAGTAGATGGACAGGCACATGAAGATCGGGTGCCTGAGGTTCCCCAATTTAACCCGGCCATACTCAAACATCCTGCTTACCAACAGCTTATGGGGCAGTTAATGGCTACGATGAATCTAATGGTTGAGCGATTACCAGTGCCTCCTCTGTGAGCACAGGTTCCCCATGGAGAAACATCAGGTATTGGGAAGACCTTCGAGTGGCTTCGCCGAGTCGAAGCTTCGGAATATGCTGGAATGACTGATCCAGCGGATGCAGATCTGTGGCTGACAAGTCTCGAGAAGGCTTTCTGGATTCTTGACACCCCTGAAGCAGACAAGGTAAAGCATGCTGTCTACCTTCTGAAGGGTAGTGCTGGTCACTGGTGGACCATCGAGGAAGAGAAGAGGCCTGGTGAGGTGATCTGTTGGGAGGTGTTTCGACGCGAGTTTGTCACCAGATACTTCCCAAAGACGTATCTGGATGAGAAGGTGAGTCAGTTCGAGAATCTGAGGCAAGGAACGATGAACATCACCGAGTATGAAGCCAAGTTTATGGATCTGTTGAGGTTCTGTCCTCACATGGTGGCAACAGAAGAGGAGCGGATCAGACATTTCGAGAAGGGTTTGAGTGCTGAGTTGAAAACCCCTATGTCTGCGTTGGAGAATCGAGAACGGTTTGCTACGTTTGTGGAATCTGTTCGATAGATTGAGAGGACGGTACGGGAGAAAAGAGAGTCTATGTCTCACAAAAGACCTGCTCAGTTTCAAGGGCGGAGGTTCGGTGGCTTTAAGAAGCCTAGGTTTTTAGCACCGTCAGCAATGAGAAGTGCCGGTGTACCCTCTTAGTGGTCTCCGAGTAAGGGAAGAGGTTATGTTTCTTCACCATCTAAGGCGCACAGTTCAGCTTCAGTGGCAGTGTCAGGACCAGCTAGGCCACGGTTTGAGGATAGATCATGCTATCTTTGTGGACAGACCGGACATCTCAAGTCACATTGCCCAAATAGAGATGTTGAAGTGACACAACAGCCGAGGCAGAGTTTTCAGAGATCAGAAAGACCACAACGCAGTGGTAGCAGAGGACGAGGACGCGGTCAAGCGTCTCAGGCTAATTCGTCTGCTCAAGGAAGCAGAGGTCGTGGACAGCAAGAAACGGCTCGATTCTATGCCATGAGTCAGCCGGAGGCGATAGTCAACCCGCGAGTGGTGACAGGTCAGATGGAGTTATTTCATTCTGATATGTCTTCTTCTTGCTTTATATCTGTTTTGGTTGACCCGGGTGCTACACACTCTTTTATCGCCTATAGTATGCTTGAAAACTGTCGTTTACCTGTTAGCTGTAAGAAGGATAGCTTGTTGTTAGAAACCCCTCTTGATGGTTCCTCTTTGCTTCGCGAAGAGTGTCCATCTTGTGTTTTGTCTTTTTCGGGACATCATATCCAAGTGGATCTTATACCACTTGATATGCATGGTTTCGATGTTATCCTTGGGATGGATACCTTAGAGAAGTATAAGGTTGTCTTGGACTGTGGTTCCAAGCAGGCAGTGTTTGATGTTGTTGGAGAGAGGTGGACCTTCCACGGAGATAGGAAGATCCTTCCAACGTGTTTTGTATCAGCTATGGTGGCAGATAAGTTGTTACGACAAGGATGTGAGGCGTTCCTAGCTCACGTGGTGGATACCGTTGTGGTTACCAAGGCGAAAGGTCCTAGTATTGAGGAGGTGTCAGTTGTTCGAGAGTTTGCAGACGTGTTTCCTGAGGAGTTTCCTGGTGTTCCTCCACCCCGAGAGATTGATTTCGAGATCAATCTAGTTCCTGGAACACAGCCTGTTGCACAATCAGCATATAGGATGGCTCCAGCAGAGATGGCAGAGTTGAAGAAGCAGTTGCAAGAGTTGTTGGAGAAAGGTTTTATCCGACCGAGTACGTCGCCGTGGGGTGCTCCCGTGTTGTTCGTTAAGAAGAAGGATGGTTCGATGCGGTTGTGTATAGATTACCGGTAGTTGAACAAAGTCACGATCAAGAATAAGTACCCGTTGCCGAGGATAGATGATCTGTTTGATCAGTTGCGTGGTGCTACAGTGTTTTCGAAGATCGATCTACGGTCTGGATATCATCAGTTGAGAATAAAGGCAGATGACATACCAAAGTCATCTTTCAGGATGAGGTATGGTCATTTCGAGTTCGTGGTTATGCCGTTTGGGTTAACCAATGCACCTGCTACTTTTATGGATCTGATGAACAGAGTGTTCCGTCCGTTCTTAGATCAGTTTGTTGTAGTCTTTATAGATGATATCTTGATCTATAGTCGGGACAGACAAGAGCATGAGCAACATCTTCGTCAAGCGTTGACTCTTCTTCGTCAACATCAGTTGTATGCCAAGTTCAGTAAGTGTGAGTTATGGTTGGATGAAGTGACTTTCCTGGGTCATGTGATATCTACTGAAGGAGTCAAAGTAGATCCGAAGAAGGTGGAATCCATTGTGGATTGGGAACAACCGAAGACACCGACAGAAGTTCATAGTTTCCTTGTTTTGCCAGGATACTACCGGAGGTTTATCAAGGACTTCAGTGTGATCGCGTTGCCGATGATGAAGTTGACCAGGAAGGACGTACCTTTTGTTTGGGATGATCGATGTCAGCAAGCTTTCCAGAGTTTGAAGGAGAAGCTGACCCGTGCTCCAGTGTTGATCTTGCCAGAGCCTGGGAAAGGCTATGTTGTTTTCTGTGATGCTTCCAAGAAAGGTTTATGTTGTGTGTTGATGCAGGAAGATCATGCGGTTTATTTTGCCTCGCGACAGCTCAAGAAACATGAGGAGAACTATCCGACTCATGACTTGGAATTGGCAGTAGTGGTTCATGCGTTAAAGATTTGGAGACACTATCTGTATGGGGAAGTGTGTCAGATCTTTACGGATCATAAGAATCTGAAGTACATCTTTACGCAGCAAGAGTTGAACATGCGACAACGATGATGGATGGAGTTGATCAATGATTACGACTGCACTATCGAGTATCATCCTGGTAAGGCGAATGTGGTAGCTGATGCGCTTAGCAGAAAGTCTTCTTCTCTTTCTTCAAAGAAGGCACAGTTGAGTTCTCTGGTATGCCATAAGCGAGATATGTTTGTTTCTCTTCGACAGATGAATGTGAAGATGGAAGTTTCTTTGTTGTCTGGTCTTTTCACACAAATGCAAGTTAAGCCTACGTTGAGACAGTAGATCAAGGATGCATAGCAGACAGATGATGCGGTACAGTTGATTAGATCAGAGTTCAGCAGCGACAAGCGTGATGGGTTTCATGAGTCCGAGGATGGGCTAGTTTGCTATCGTGATAGGATGATGGTTCCAGATGCTGATAATCTGAGGGAGTTGGTGCTTGAGGAAGCACATACGTCGATGTATGCGATGCATCCAGGTGTCACCAAGATGTATCATAGTCAAAAGGACTTGTATTGGTGGCCCGGTTTGAAAAGAGATGTAGCCGAGTTTGTGGCGAGATGTGCGGTGTGTCAGTAAGTGAAGGCTGAACATCAGAAGCCGGCAGGTACGTTGCAACCTTTTCTGATACCGCAGTAGAAATGAGATCATATAAGCATGGATTTTGTAGTTGGTCTACCCCGGACAACTAGGAATCATGATTCCATTTGGGTGATAGTGGACAGATTGACTAAGTCTGCCCATTTTCTACTAGTGAAGACGACATATACAACTGAGAAACTAGCTCGAGTATATGTGGATGAGATAGTACGTTTGCATGGAGTGCCAGCAACGATAGTTTCTGACAGAGGTCCTCAGTTTATGAGTCTTTTTTGGGAACAGTTGCACAGAGCGTTGGGAACGCAGTTGAGGTTCAGTACAGCTTTTCACCCGCAGACAGATGGACAGTCTGAGAGGACTATACAGATTCTGGAGGATCTTCTTCGAGCTTGTGTCTTGCAGTTTCTAGGCAACTGCGATGTACATCTGAGTTTGATAGAGTTTGCCTACAACAACAGTTATCAGCGGAGCATCAACATGGCTCCTTATGAGGCTTTGTATGGAAGGAAGTGCAAATCTCCTTTGTGTTGGTATGAGTCTGGTGAGTATCAGCTTTTGGGTCCTGAGTTAGTACAGCAGACGACAGAAAAGATCAAGGTGATACATCAACAGTTGAAAGTGGCACAGGACAGGCAGAAGTCCTATGCATACAATCGTTGACGACCTTTGGAGTTCCAGGTAGGAGACAAAGTGTATCTCAAAGTCTCGCTATGGAAAGGTGTGCTAAGGTTTGGACGGAAGGGTAAGTTGGCACCCAGGTATATGGGGCCTTACTCAGTCATAGCACGTGTTGGCAAGGTGGCTTACGAGTTAGAATTGCCTCCAGAGTTGCATAGGTTGCATCCAGTGTTTCATGTCAGTATGCTGAAGAAAAGTCATCCGGATTCAGGTACAGTGATACAGCCAGTTGAGGTTGAGCTTGATGCAAATGTGACCTACGAGGAGGGTCCTGTGGCGATCCTTGACAGAAGAATCAAGAAACTGAAGAGGAAAGATCTGGTTCTTGTGAAGGTTCTTTGGCAGCGCCGTGACGTAGAAGAAGCCACGTGGGAGCTTGAGGAAGAGATGAGGAGGAGGTATCCCTTGCTTTTATCTTTGGATTTCGGGGACAAAATCCCTTAAAGGGGGTTAGCTTGTAAGGACCCTGACCTGTGTTTAGGGTTTACCCTGTTTGTTATGCTTGATCTTGATGCTTTTGTGCTTGCTAATCACCTTTAGTGGTGATTAGGGTTTTGATGTGCTTTGTCGAGTGTTTGAGGGGCTACATGCAAATAACCCAAGTTTAGGGTTTTGGGTGCAAGTTTGCCATCTTGTGAGATGTTTTCCTCTCTTTGCTTCCTCTAGGGTTGAGGGGAAGGCTTAGGCTTGTTGTTTGAGTTCTCTGGGCCTGAGTTGAGCTTGTTTGGGCCTTGGGATGCTTTGTTTGGGCTTGCTTGAGCCTTGTGCCAGCCAAGACTTGTTTGTGTCAGCCTGGGTAGGGTTGTGTCGCCCAACATGGTGGTGTGTCGCCCAGGTGCCTTGGTGTGTCGCCCAGCAGAGCTGATGCATGTGTCGCCCATGTTGCTTGGTCTTGGTTGGTGGACACTTGGTGCATATCTTGGACAAGTGTCTCTTGGCTTGCTAGAGTGTTGGCTTGAACCCTAGGACAAGTGTCCCTTGGGTGGACGACACTTAGCATAGATCTACCTTGGTTTCTCCTCCCCTTCTTTCTATATAAGTAGCTCTTTCCCTTGCCTTAGCTTCCTTTGCTCTTTTGGTCTCTCCTCCACCTTGAGTGCACGACATCCCTCTCCTTCTTGCTTGTGTTGGCCGATACACTCTCCTGGAGTAGCAGTGGTGGCCGATACCCTCTTGGAGAAGCTTGGTGGATGATACCCTTGGACCTTGGAGTGCTTCTTCTTCCTTGGAGCTTGGAGCTTAAGGCGGGTTGCATAACTTCTAACCCTAACTTCATTACCTCTTGTTCTTGTTCTTGTTCATAAGTTAGTAGCTTAGCTTTGTACCTTGCTTGTGTTTCCTTTGGTGGCCGATCTCCCCTTAGGGTTTAGGGTTTCTTTGTAGCTTAGTATACCTTGTGATCTAGGGTTTGTGCTCCCTTGAGTTGGAGGTTGAAGGTGACCTAGGGTGGGCGATACCCCTTCTTTGTTGGTGTGTTGGACGATATCCTTTTGAGTTGGACGACATGGTACCTTTGTCTTGGTGATGGACGATATGGTACCCTCCTTGATGGACGATATGGTGTGTATGATCATGGTGTTGGGTGATAGGGTGAACTAGGGTTATGTTGGCCGATATGATGGTGACCATGATGGGCGATAGGGTTCCTCTTGTGATGAGCAATACCCTTGTTCTTCTCATGGACGATAGGCCTTAGTATCTTGGTGGACGACAGGGCCTAGTTTGGTGAGTTAGTTGGGTTGCACGATATGCAACATGGTGCTGGCCGATAGCCCTAACGGGTGTTACCTCTTGGGTTGTGACGCGCGATAGAGTTGGGTTGTGACGGGCGTCACACCCCTGGTTTGGGTATGTGTCAGCCGATAGGCCTGGATAGGTAGTTGCACGTTTTAAGGAGTGTTTCCTTCTCTCTTTCCTTCTCTCTCTTGGCCATTGTGAGGTTGTTAGCTGGGTGTTAGACTTGAGTGCCGGGCGTCGTGATGAGCTGTGACGGGTGTTGCCCGATAGGGTGTGACGCGCGACACCCCTGGAACGCGACACTCCTCTCTTGTGACGCTGTGTCGGGCTGGGCGCTGGGTGCAATGCAGTGTTGCTGCCTTCCCATGCCCTAGCCGTGTGAGCTAGATATAGTGAGGGTTGTGATTTGTAGTGAGGGTGGTATGGTTCTTTAATGACAGTTTCTAGTGTGATGGAAGTGGATGCTTATGCACCAATAAACGATAGTGATGCCTTGATTAGTAATGATAACAATGATAACGATTAGTGCTATTGATAGCAAAAATGTTAATAATGTAAATGATGGTGATGTCTTGTTAGTAGTGGAAGCAATAATAATGTTAATGATGATGCTAAGTAACACTTACATTAATAGTTTGCTTAATGATATATCAATAAAGATAATAGTGGATGATGATGCTGATAATAGTAATGATGGTAACAAGAGTAGTAATGACATGCATGATGTAAGTCTTATGCTTATTTGTTAATGGCAATGTTAAATGGTAGTTACATTAATGGTGGCTTAATGATAAAGATAATAATGATGATGATAGTGGATGGTAACAGTAATGACATTGGTAACAATAGTGTTTGCTCTGTATACTCAACATGATTTCTATATAAAGTGAATACCTTGATTGTTTGTATAATCTTGAGATAAGGGTAAGCATGAATATGGTTTGTTAATGATGTACTTAATACACTTGATCACCAAATAGTGTAAGCCTAATAAGTAGAGTATCTTGAATGGCATATCATGATAGTAGGTGTAGTCCTTATGTTGAAGCTATGGTTATTGTGTATCCTAACCATGTAGGTGATGTTTAGCCATGAAAGGGCTATGAGACACATGTGATGAGTAACATTACTTTGATAATTATTCTATGAGGTTGTATGTGTGATGTGTTGGTCCCATGATGATTGATGTGAGCCTTGAAGAGGCAGTGACAGTACATGATGAGGGGTTGGGATCCCGTGGTATGTGATGATCCTTGATATGGATCTGGATGGTTGGCAAGAGGCCAAGTGGTAACATCCTTGTGATGGATCAAGTTGATGTGGTTTCCATAATAATATAATGTTGTTTACTTTCAGTTATGTTTTGCATGTTATATAACTTTGTTGAATCCTGCAATCCATCTGAAAGATACTAATTAATTACAGTGGAATTATATCATGTAGTTTGCCCTGGCCATAGATCCATCATCGTCAAGACTTGGTGATGGTGAAATGGGTTCTCCTACAGGTTAAACTGGAAACGCATATTGTTGAATATGTGTAGGTTGCTCCTAGCCTGAAAATGAGGAGGTAATAGTGTAACTTCGGTTACAGACTCAGATACGTATATAGAGCATGGTGAACAGGCCCATGGCTCAGGATATGTGATGTGAAGAGCATGAATGCGTTCATGGCTCAGAGCACGGTGAACAGGCCCGTGGCTCAGTTTTACTAGCGCCAAGACCTGTACCAAGGAGGGCTAGCGTGAGGGTAGCCTATGGAGCTGACCCTGTGGCTTAGACCACTTCAGCATGTGACTACAGTCCTGCTTGTGTTGTACTCGTGTACTAACCACGAGGTGGGAGGTCGTGGAGTCCGACTCTTCCATTGACCTTGTATGGCACCGGCTTTAGGCTTTGCAGCCAGAGGTTGGATTTGAATGGTATGATTCAAATCCTTGGGGCATAATAATACGTAATACAGTCGTTTAGTATTTACTGCTTAGGATAAACACGAAACATTGATTGAGGCCTTGTTTGTGTAATATCTCTGTTATATCTTGCAGGTTTTGTGACAATGTCTTACCTTGGTAATCAGGTTATGTGACATTATATCCCACTCTGATAATCATGTTACATAGTGATACATCTTATCTTGTTAATCATGTTCCATTGAAAGATATCTGGTTATATGCTTTTGTACAGTTGGTAAGCTTGTCGGTAAGAATAGCTTTGCTTTACATAGACTGCTTTTGTTATACCTGTTCCTAGTTATCTGCTGTTATAGTTTATCTTGATGAGGTTCTGTAGTTGCGGTGGGGAGTTATGTTTCCCGCTGGGACAATTGTTCAATTGTCTCACCCCACTGGTTTAACCCCTTTTTAGGTGGTCGAGCTAGATGTGGTCGTGGTCGTGGTGTTGCGGCCGAGCAGCTTGAGGAGCAGTAGAAGGAAAGCATTGGACATGCTGCTGTTTTGGATGTTTTGTAGTAGAGTCTAGAGTCATCCCTGTACTCTCAGGTCCTTGGCAGTGTTTTGATGATGTTTCATGATGAACGACCGATGACACTTGTATATCCTACTGTTGGCCGGATATGGGCCTTTATGTATATGAACAGGTGGTGATCTCATGTGATGGATGAACAGCTGTTTCTATAAGATGTAGACACATATCAGATCTCGTGTATGTATATATATATATATATATATATATATATATATATATATATATATATATATATATATATATATATATATATATATGACATGTTTCTGTGCAGGATGAGGACTGGAAAGTAATAGTTTCACAGTTTATCTGTTTTCCGCAATTGGTTTTAATTAACCCATATTTTCATAATCTGTGGTTATGGTGATTTCCGCACGTTTTCGCGTAACACCTCGTTATCTATATGATAATGGGATGTGTTGCCACAAGTTTGTGGAAACATACCTTGTCCTGAGGCTTGCTCAGCGATGTTACCTCACGGCTTACACGGTCTTCACCTCTAGTCTTGAACGGTGTCTGTGCAGCTCCTGGTCTCACTTGGACTGTCGGGATTGACAACTGTCCTCCGAGAGGAAAAATTCTCCCACCTCTATAGTAGTCCACATGGACCACCTGGAACTCCAATATCCTTATCCCATACGGAATCAGAAGGAGCCATACCCTCCTGCTGGCGTACTAGTCACCGACACACTCTCCTACCACCAGTCGCTTTTATGCAGTTGTCTTTCCCTTGCTGTGCCTCACTTATCGGGTAGCACTTGCTCAGGCTCTCTCGATTAGCACAACCAGAGAGAACAACAACTTTACAGAGCAACTGGTGTTATGAGTTGTACTGTCTGAGAAGCTCCCAATACCCCTATATATATAGTAGGGTCATGGGATAGGGTTCTCTACCCTAGGCAATGCTGGATTAAAGTAGGAGGAGAAGGGTTCGAAATTTCCATAAAATCTGACATACTGCGGTAGTTGAACTGATCGATTCACACCCTGAAATGATCATTTTGGGCACTGAGCTGATCGTTTGGGACCTGAGCCGATCATTTGGGGCCCTGATCTGATCGGTTCATGCCTGAGCGAATCAGTTCGTGGTCCTGATCCAACTCAAATTGACTTTCCATGTTCATTTCCAACTAATCAAATATTAGTCCTTGTCCAAATTAAATTTGTACAAGTGAAACAAATATGTATTTACAAAAGGAATTTCTGACTTTCCAAACGTTCTTGGTTGGTCAAATGAATCGACCGATTCAATAATTGAGCCGATCATCTCATTGATACATGAGCCAATCGTCTCACAAGTTGAGTCGATCGGTTCACCAACCTGAGCCGATCGGTTCATCCCATGAGCCGATCGGTTGGGGTAGCAGACTGTGCAAATCAGTCAATTATAATTCCAGTCAATCTGATACTCTTGATCATCTAGTCCAACACCTTGAACACTATGATTTTTAGCTATCAACTGAGTGTTTAATTGAACTACTAAACTCCTTTAGTATTCAATCTAAACATCATTTGTGGATAAACTCCTCTTCTAGGTTAAATCCTATGTGTGTGACCATGTAGGTCCATTTCACATTGGCAGTGATAGTTCATAACACTTATGACTTCACAAGCAAAGAGCGGTGCCTAGTCGCACATCAGTGCAACCCAAGTGAAAATGAAAGTTGGAGAACAACTTTCAATCCTACAATCTGTGAATAGTGTTACAGCAAGTGTATAATTCCTTTGTCACTGATATCCCAAATGAACTCAAGGCATGGAACAGTCATCCTTTCAACGTTCATTCACTTTCTTGATCTCAGAGTAGATTGAAGGAGATACCTATGACATCAATATCACATACTGATTCACACATGCATGCACGCCTATCTCAATCCTACTCATCAAGTGGCCATGGATATCAAACTCCTTCGAGAGGGACAAATCCGATATCTATCACTCACCCCTCAAAAGCTCCATGTGTCTAAGCCACGTAATCATCACCTTTATAACAAACCATGTTTCAGGAATGCGTTTGATGATGTCAAAGTGTACCCAATGACATGCATTGAGTTTAGTGATTTCAGGTCAAAGAATCACACTCACCACCATCACTGTGAGAACTGACTGTGACTACCATGTCATGTTTCCATGTGTCAAACTCACGGTGGATCTGTTAGGTACATTTGTTCTCTAACAAGTACCTATGTGTTTGATTTGATATCTCCATATCATGACTAATGAGATTTTGTCATGAACGAACACCACAATCTAGTCTTATGTGTCATTATTGTCTATCTACCTTCCACAATGACATCCGACTAGGGACATAATAAGAAAGTACAAAATCTTAGCATCTGTATGATCTCATCGTTCAGGTCCTGAACTTGAAAGCATATGCCATTGAGTACTGTCATTCTCTAGACATTCAATCTGTTCTATCATTATCTCATATGACTGAACCAGAAAGAATTGGAAACTTGCCTTTGATATTTATCAAATTAATCTTAATGTATCCCACCAATCATCCCATGATTGGCTCTCAGGGCATACATACCAACAAACTCCCAATTGCACTACGAGCTAATCACCCTTGAATCATATTCATAGTGATCTTCAAACATGTCCCACATGTCACTATGCTCTAGTGCTTATGCAGTGAGTTATGGCAACATATTGCCAAAATCGGTATTAACTGGATGTCTCTCATCTTTTCATTGTACGTCACATGTATGAGATGGAGTTGCCATAATATGTGATCTAGTATTCCTTTTGCTAACCTTTAGCAACATTGCATGACCAAGCACTCCTTACTTGTCATAAATGACTAGAATAACTACAAGTTCATCTCACGAACTTCCATATCCATATAGTATCCTCTAATGTTCTCTAACACACGGATACTCGGCATTTCCTTTTAAAATTAATTTATTGGAATGTTTCCATTCATCAACAAACATTCATTTAATATATCCCATATATATATATTTTGCAATTAATTTTCTATCCTTTTCGGAAGTTCGCATTAGTGTAACTCTTTACGGTGAACCCTTCCTTATTTCCATAGAACTAGTACTTCTTAAGTACTTATCAAGTTCTTATGGTATTCTAGTAACCCTTACTGGAACTAGACAGACATCTAGTCGTCATGTCCCACATACGAGTTAACAGGATGAGCACATCATATTGCCATGTCCTACATACAAGATGATGAATGCATTTTATTCTTTCTATGTCCATACATGCAAGATAATGGGATAATTATATACATGATAGATCCATATCAATTCTTAGTGTTCCCATTCTTCATAAGAATTGGACACTTGGTCTTGGGATACTATCTCCATGTAACATGGACAAGTTTTCTCCCACTTAATCTGTGCACACTGAACCCTTCAGTATAGATTGCCAATGTATTCTTTCTCTTTTCAGGTCAAGAGGTTTTCGAGAACTATCTCTATAGATCTCTATTCCTATTACATAGGAAACATCTCTTTCTTCTTTAAAGATAATTTCCACTTTGGGTTTCCATTATAGAACATTTCCATCTCACATCAACATGTGGAATGTGAATATGCTCCCACTAAATCATAGATCCCTTTTTATCTTTGTCATATCAGTCAAACCCGTTGACCAAATTATCAAATTAAAGATCCAATTTGAGTTGCTTGTACTTAATCAATCACATTGATTAGTCCATTGTAACTTGTAGAATTCATTTGCATTAATGGATTCATAAACCTTATAGGTTGTGTCACTTACACATCCTTGTTTTATTCCTCATAGGAATGCAGTTTTAGTATCCGTATGCCAAATCTCTTAGTCTTTAAGTTGCAATTAACAAGTATCATCCTTCTCAAAATGTCATCCATGTGTCTCAACGATTGAGACTCATTTGCACTTATGGATTTCATTCAATGGGTGCTACCATTAAGGTCATACCTTATGGTTCACATGGAAGTCATTTAGGATGTAATGATCATAGACCATAACTCAAATTCAGTTCTGCATATTCATCTAGACAGTTGACTCATCACGTGAACAACTCATCACATAGATAATTGAGGTGTATTTGTCAAGGATATAAGAACTCACAACTCCTTGTGATTCAGTGTGGGGTATTCTTTATTTAAGAAGAATTTAGTTATTTGATAAGCATCCTCTAACTCCTTAGAGTATGACTCCTTTTGATTTATACATCTCCATACCTTAATCATGAGCTCACTATGATATACTATCATAATCACTCATAAGGATCTCAAACATTTGGTCCAAATATTTTATTCATTGATCTCATCAAGAATTAACATTTTACCAAATCCGTACTTCATCTATGATATTCTTGAACACTTCAAGATATTCATATTGGTATTTCTCCAAACACCATTTGAAGTATTAGCATTTTCTCCAATAGGTATGTAAATACATCACATGTATTATACCTAATAGGATAATCATGCTCCCACTACCACTAGTGAAGATTGATTAATCATTTTCAAGAGATTCATGTCTCTTATCGGTTCTCTAACTAAAAGATTCTAGATTTATCCATCATATGGAAACTAGAAATGAATTTCTCATAATTTATACTAATTTGACTATTTGAATTATCAATAACTTTTAGCTATCATTTTATCTTATGCATACCAAGTACCACAAGATAAATAGGGCACTGTCACAAAGATCATATCTTTGAAATTGAAACATCAACTTTATTAATTGCCATCATTGTCATACAATATGAAAAAATAAGGTGTTTCTATCCATTGGAAAATACAAAATAGTAGTTCATAACTCTATTACATGCCTTCAAGGCTAAAAATAAACTAAATTACTCCTATCTATGACAGCAACAATTGCCCCATTTATTGGGTGCTTTACACTTTATATCTAGGTATCATATACCTCAAAAAGTATTACAAGTTTATTTCATGACACCTTCAGGTGGAGACGTCTGTTGCCTCCTTCTTCTTTAGTTGTTCCAGATAGAGAGGAAAATTCCTTTTCCAATGTCCTGGCTTTTGACAATGGTGGCAATTGCCTCTCTTGGTCACACCTCCCTTGGCCTTGAGAGTTGAAGATGACTTGGGCTGCTGGCTAGCATCAGAACCTTTCTTAGCCTTGCCCTTGCCCTTGTGCTTGGACTTGCCTTTCTTGTTGCTGATCATCATCACCGACTTAGGCTTGTCCTTCTTCATTTGTGCCTCGACTGTCCTCAACATGCCCAACAACTCTGTCAATGACCTGTCAAAGTTGTTCATGTTGTAGTTCATCACAAATGACTATAGGAATCTGGCAACGATTGTAGTATCACGTCAGTAGCCAACTCTTGGCTCAGGGGAAATCCTAGTCTTGTCAGGTTCTCCACATACCCAATCATTTTGAGCATGTGAGGACCAACTGGATCTCCTTCTGTCATGACACTCTTGAACAACACTCTGGAGACATCATATCTCTCTTGCCATACTTGATCTTCATACATGTTCTTGAGATGCTGAATCATCTCAATTACACCCATGTTCTCATGTTGTCTCTGCAACTTGTGGTTCATGGAGTACAACATCAAGCACTTTGCATCAATGGCATCTTTAGAATGCTTCTTATAAGCATCCCTATCTGCTTTTGGTGTGGTATGAGCAGGTTCCTCTGGAGCTGGAGTATCCAGGACATAGAGCTTTCTCTCTTGAGTGAGAACAAATCTCAATGTCCTAAACAAGTCATGGAAGTTAGTCCCATTTAGCTTGTCCTTTTCAAGGACCGATCGCAATGAAAAGTGATTATTGTTTATTGCCATTCGTACTACAAAAGGAAATATATGCAATTTAGTCCAAAATTCAATTTTTACTTATTTGATTGATTTAAAAGGTTAACAATATAATTAGGACTTTGATTAATTATTGCTCCCACTATTTTTGTTCAAATTGATAGCCCTCACCATCAATTTGGAAGATTGCAACGTACAACCTTCTAGTGGGTCAAGATCCATATTCCATTAAGTTATGAGTCAGCTTTGGCTGATCGCCCATGATCTTGACTATTTAGGTAGGCCATCATGCCAATTGCATCATATGCAACTCTTGATGGATGAACATGCGCAACACCTTGACATGAACATTCAGTGCCTTTGGGCTTAGACAATTGAAGAATAACCAGTTAAGTCTATCCCAAAAGCTGACACGATAAACATACACCCTACTTTGGCAGAACCTACATGTCTACTCTTCACACTTCTGTAAGATAGACGACGCACCACACTTTGGCGTAACCTATGCTTGGTCGATCGAGTTTTTCATGTGTGCCGCTAATGGAAGGCGTATAAGACTTAATATTTAGATGAGGGATTTGGTTTTTATAGGTAGATATACATATCCAATCACCATAGTATGTATCATATACATGCTATATCCCACAGAAAACATGTGAAATGATAAAAGCAATGATTATGGCCATCCTAATGTGATTCCTCAAGACAAGAGGAATCACATTCATCTAAGTCTACATCACATGCAACCTATACAACATAAATTATGTGCTTTGCCTTTCTGGGTTTGATCAACTCATCTCCATGATTGATCGGCTCTCCATTAGGGCAGTCGGTTTGGTGCCATCAGCCGATCAACTGGCGCCTCTATCCGATCGGTTCAATGGTCGTCGTGCATCTCTTCAGGTCACCACCTGCTCATCTCATTCCTCAAACCGGTCTTATGAAGTGCAAACCGATCGGTTCACGCCTTGAACCGATCGCCTCAGTCGTCGTCAGGTTGTTTTCCGTTCTTTGACATAACAGGAAATAAAAGTTCTATCCTATTTACATTTGAAATGAGAAACCCTGATTTACATTTGGGGGAGAAAAGGTAGGAAAAAAATCTCGAGTTAGTTACATCAAGAAAAGGAGGTAGGGAATCAGTGCGCAGACCGAGATGCAAGGAACAACAAACTACCACACACAGATATAGCGTTTACTGGCCATAACCACGCTATACATCCACCACAAAACTCATTTAAGGGCAACGCATATCGAGTGCATTCATATTACATATCATATATGTATATTGGGATTTGTGGATTTAGGATTGGACATGTATAAAGCCAATTTTATTCGCATCGTATGCAATAAACAAACGTGACAAATCAAAATCGATCATATCGATAAACCTAAAGTATAGAGCAGTTGAGGTGGCTCTGATACCACTGTTGGGTTTTAAGTGAGACAGAGAAGGTAGTGGAAACAAAAATTTTATTCTCCCCAACCCAGAATGAAGGAATCACGTCAACGTCTATACAGTAGGAAGGATGGTTTTTAGAAACATACCTTGTCTCGAGGCTTGCTCGGTGACGTTACCTTGTGGCTTGTGTGGTCTTCACCTCTAGTCTTGGACGGTGTCTGTGCAACTCCTGGTCTCACCGAGACTGTCGGGATTGACAACTGTCCTCTGAGCAGTAGAAGTCTCCCACCTCTACAGTAGTCCACACAGACCACCTGGAACTCCAATCTCCTTATCCCACAAGGAATCGACAGGACCTGTACCCTCCTGTCGGCGTGATGCGCTTCCGCTAGAGGTGCAACACACTAGCTGATTTGACCCGACTAGATGCACCCCACCAGGTCAGAGCACACGGAGGATGGGGGTTTGCTTTCAAAATTTATAAACCTAACTTAACACCTACTCACAGTAAAACACTACACCCGCAAGCGCATGGGTTCGTGTTGGAGTATAGGAAGGTGGCAAGTACAGGGTCGATCCACAGGAAAAGAGGGGGCGCTAGAGCTAGATTTAGTTTTGCTAGGTTCCTACTACGGAGACTGGGGTTAAGGGTTTAAAGGTGATTTTGATTGTTAAACTATTATGGACAAACAAGCAATTGAAGGCAGGAATGAAATCTACGTTAACCCTAGACTAGATTAAGACTAAGCAGGAAAGAAAGGACTAAGCTAGGTATGACAAGGCAAATTACACTAAGGCAAGCAAGAGAGAAGTAAAAGAGCAATTAGAGAGCTATACTAGCATGAACAAGACAAGAGAAAAACAAAACCTAATTAAGCAAGGAAAGAATTAATTAAGCTAAGCAAGCACAAAACTAGGGTTTCAAGCAATAAAGAGATGTGTGGGCTGTTTAGGGGTATGAACTTATCACTTAAGTTGGGGGGTGACATATGAACATTATGATTCCATTTAGATTATCCAAACCAAACAACAAGTTATAGTCTAATGGATTAATCTAAGCTACTAACTGGCCATGGATATGCTAGGTTGTGTATATGGGAACTAGTCCCTAACACCCCCTACTACCCTTACGAGGCTCAATTGGGTTAGGGGTTAGGTTTAATCCAATTAGAGTCTAATTAAGTCTAGGTTTCTAGATTAGACATCCCTAGGGAAACTAGGGGCCGAGGGTAGTAATGGGAAGGTGAAATTAGGATTTTGGACCCCAATTCCCCCACATTCTAGCCTTGAGAAGGATCCATGCTAATTGCACTAGAATTATATAATCTAGCTACTTAGATCTTTCACTTAGGGTTAGGGAGATTGATTAAGATGTAGGAAGATGGGAGGCAGCCTAGGGATCCAAGAATTGGACCTAGGGGCAAATCCCAAAACTCACACATATAAGCAATTTGCCTAAATACCTAAGTGATTTCACACACAAACCAACAAGCAATCCATGGAGAATGAGATGCTAATAGAATATAATCATTAGAAAATGGAATTACAACATTTACATGTCATTTTCCCCCAACATGGTATCAAAGTAACATAATTTCCCCCAAACAGCCCACCCAAGGGGGGCTAGCTATTCATAGACATGGAAAATACAAAAAGAAAAGATAAAGAGGAAGAAGTAGCCATAGAGCTAGATGTAGATGAGGAATCTCCTCCCTCCAGCTACTGCAAGGATGTTCTCCTTCTTCTCCTTGGATGGAATGGAGTGGGATGATGGTGGGAAGTGGATGGAAGGCTTAGATATGGGTGGTTATGTTGTGGAAATGGTGAAATGGAGTGGACTTGATGTGGAGGTGAAGTGGAATGGAGTGGAGGATGAAATGGGGTGGCTGGAGTGGCTGTAGGGTAGCTAAGCTCATGCCCCAGCCGCCACCTAGGTATATATAGGTGTGGGGGAAGCACTAGGTTAAGTAGGGGAAAAATGGGGAAAGCAGTGGAAAAATGGGTAGGTTTTTGTGAGTAGCACGACCGTGGTGGGGCACCACGGCCGTAGTGGGTAGGGTAGGCCACGGCCGTGGTGGATGGACATGGTCGTGGGAATTAAAATGTGGAAGTTACAGGGTTTTGGGCCAAAACAACCATGGCTGTGGTGGTCACCACGACCGTGGTGGTCACCACGGCCGTGGTGGATAGGATGTTGCACGACCGTGGTGGGTTGGATGATGGCGGCCGTGGTGGTGTAAAATGGCCGTGGTGATCTGTTGTAGCATGACCATGGTGGCTTCCCCTTGTACGACCGTTCTTTGCTACACGGCTATGGTGTTCTTTGCTTGACTTGGATGTTGAACATGTTGATTTCTAAGTGACCTAGCACGGCCGTTCTGTGGTACCACGGCCGTGCTAGTTCCTGGATAAGCACTTTAACTTGGATCTTTGGCTTTTCTTGGACTTCTTTGCTTCAATTGATCTTTGGCCACTAAAGGTAGGTCAAGGAAGACTCAGACTTCACTTTGGGCCTCTCCAAGGGCAGAGGAACCCTAGGATCGCTTCTTCTCTCTCTCTTTCATCAAGCATGGTCCAAATGCCTAAAAAACATGCAAATAATGTCCATACGTGCATTTTATACAAATAAACATATTGGGAGGAATGACATGCAATCTAATAGGTATAGATGTGATTGAAGAGCAAAAAGACACAAGATTAAGCCCTAAAATAGGGCTAAATCACCACCCCAAACTTGAAACATACTTGTCCTCAAGTATGCTCCAACTCAATCTCTCTACAAATTCTTCACAATCAAGAAATGACAAATTTAATGTAAAAGATTATTGTTCTGAATGGTATCAAAGATGACTAAGTGCATGCATTCCACCTCTCTCCTCTCCTGGTTTCACAAACCAATCATGAAAAGAGCACAAAGCATATGAACTTCAAATATAGCGCATAGAATGCATAAGTTATCCATATTTCTTCCATTAAGTTTCGGGTAAACCGTTTCATGGTGGCGTTAATCAAGAATGACTAGGTGTGTTGTTTTACATTCATGCGTTCAATGTTATATCTCAAATCACACCAAATGACCCATGTGGCTGCGGAAAAGGGCAAATGAGCTAAGTTTGATGTTTCCTAGCTCAATAGGTATGAAAGTGGAAGAAAGGGTTGCGGTAAGATTTTTGGAGTGTTTTTACACAGTCATCTTTTCTTTATTTGAATGCTCTTAAACAGGAGCATCCTTTTATTTTGTTTTTTTTTCTTTTTTTTCTTGCCCTTGGTGTAGATAGGGCATATGGTGGATAGAGTGAAGTGAGGATATAAAGATATGGCCACCCCAAACTTTTGGAGGTGGCCAAGGCTGATTATGTGCACTAGGGCATCTTTTTATGAGGCAGAGGGGAATGAAGACGGTGGAGGAATAGTCGGGTCAAAGAGGGGTCATTGGTATGATTTTCCACATAAGACATCCTTCATGAGAATTAATCCAACACTTCATCCAAGATATCACACCACATGAATGAACAAAATGAAATTGATATATCAAACGAGTAATTCCACAAACACTAAGCATTCAAAGCTTGCTCAATTTCACAATTCAACCAATTCAATCACAATCCTAAGAGAGGTGACACACATGTAAAAAGTCATACATTGATACCACTTAGCAACAAACAATGGTGATTCATTTGCATTTGTCAAAGGTCAACATTTTAATTCAAAACAGTAGAGATTGGGTCAAAACACAATTTTTAGACAAGAAATTCCAAATTTGGGCAAAATTGGCCAAAATGGTGCCAAGTTGCCTTCAATCACATCTAAACTTATATTATTGAACTCAAAGCAGTAAACAAGCAAATCCTAGCTAAAACATGCAAAAATTACCAAAAATCTACATGATATGCAATGCATGGCAGAAAGGGATTTTTTTTTGAAAATTATGCAAAAAATGACAATAAGGTAAACTACTTGGAATGCAGGTATGAAAAGCAGTAAAATTCTAGACTAGATAGTAGGACAAGCAAAAGAAATGAAAAACAACAAACAAAAAGTAAAATAGCAGATGAGATGCAAAAATGAGTGAAAGAAGAATGAGGGCATACCGCCCTACCACCCCAAACTTTTGAACCATGCTGTCCTCAGCATGACACTAAAGTCTAGGGTGATAGGGTAGATGATCACTGTGGAGGTGGTGGAGGTTCTCCTCCCTGCCTGTAGTAGGCGCCCCAGTAGTCAGATTGTGGAGGCGGATAGTTGTCTTGGAATGCTCACAAAGAACCCCACCAATCTTCACCCCACTGTGGGTTCCTCTGGGCCTGTGCATTTTGGAACTGATAAAGGTGGTTGACTTGATAATGCATCTGCTGGTGGTCCAACCACATGGCATCTTGAGTCCTCTAAAATCCCTCCTGTTTCTGTAAAATCCTCTCCTGCGTCACCTAAATGTTGACACGTTTTTTCCATGCGTAGAAACACAAGTGTACGCGTCAATGTAGTAAAGGCCTTTGTGAGGCCTGAGTCAAACTCAGGGACACTGAACTATCGGTAGACTACTACTAACTGTTTGTGATCAGTTAACCCAGTTAAAATGGTTTGAGAGTTGTTTTAAAAATAAAAGAAAAGAAAACAAAATAAAACAATCGATTAAAGGTTTAATTTAATCAATTCAGGTGAAGATCTTTAGGATTGCGGTTTCACCACGGGTTTTCATTGTATAAATTTTTACATAATAATTTAGGTTCATCTCTCAACTTCGGGTAGTGGCCTGTAGTCAGAATTGCCCACTGCTGCGGTACAATTCACTACCTATGTCTAGGTCGGTTCCACCGTCGTAGTAACCTATACCCTAAACTAGGTGCATTAGAATCGACCTCTGGGTTTCCACCATTAATCTTACATCACCTTGTTCAAGGGATTTGTTAATTAATGTGATATCCGTCTATTTTCAACTGTTAATTCTTCTTTCAAAGTAATTAAGGGCATTAGATTATTATTATGGTGTTCAAGCATAACAATATAATTGACAAAACGAATTCATACCACAGATTTAAGAGATTAATGATGAATTACTATGATAAAAATGTCATACAATGCTTCCCTGGGCTACTCCCGGTCCTAAAGATAAAGGGGATTAGCCCCGCATGTTCATCTCAGAGCAAAACATGGTAGAGAAAAGGGGAAACATGGAGAAAAACATGATTAAGTAGTGAAACCCATGAACAGAGAAGATCTAAGCGTTCCTTGGCATAGAATGCACGATCTTCGGCCTTTCGGCAGTGGAAAACATCTTCTTCGGCGTCCGGAATGGCTGGGGCATGCTTCTGGGGTCCGTTCCACTCTCCACACCTTCTCAGGACGTGTGCATTGGCTAATGATGTGATAGATTGCTCTTGGCCTCCGTCATTAGGTCTAATCACCGAGTTAGGTCGCCAAATTATCACGACCGTCGGATTTAGATCGATCTGAAGCAAACTTGTATCTGACAGTGTCGATACCATCGATGCGGGTCGATGGTATCGACCTTGCGCGATATCAGCCAATCTTCTTTCTCTTCGTTGTTGCGCCTGATGCTGACTTGATACCATCGACGAGGGTCGATGGTATCAACATCCTAAGGCGTCAGTTTTATCCTTTTGTGTCGCTGTAGCTCCACTTGTCGATAATATCGACTTCTGGGTCGATAGTATCGACTATCTTCTGGCCAGCAACCTGATGGTAACTTCTCCTGCCGATAGTATCGACCTTGCGATGTTCCTGGCGGCTGACTGCCTGTGGTTGTGTCGATGGTATCAACCACTGTCGATGGTATTGACAGCAGCATATATGCATTTTTCTTGAAATTACAACACAAATCCACATAAGCCGAAATAAAACATATTATTGTACTCATTTATGCTCAAAACACTAAAATAAGGGAGATTTGACATAGAGAAGGATCATAGAACAAAGTAGATGAATTATGCAATATTAACCACCAAAATGACCAATAAATGCATGAAACACAAGTAAAACAAGTCTATAAATGCGACTCAAAATCATCGCATCAAACTCCCCTAAGCTTGAACATTGCACGCCCTCGAGCAACAAAACCTTAGAATAGAATTGCAAGGGTCAACTAAAGAACAGATCATCACAACAAACATCACCGTACGATCCCCACCAGACATTCACATTCTGGCCCTCACTAACCACGGAATGATAATTACCCTAAAGGCGACAGTAATCATCCATAAAAGAAATCTACCTCAAAATTGATGAACACTATCATATAAGGCAATTAACATAATAAAATTTGCCGGTTCAGACTCGGTGCATCTTGTGATCTCCTATTCTACGTTGCTCACCCTAACTACCATCTACATGGAAGTAGCTCTCCTGATATTCACAAGTGAGGAGAAAATCACGGTGGCCTACCAATTCAAGCAACGAGTGGATGGAATGGGTGGCTAATGGAAGAAATGGAAGCATTATACGGTTTCAACATGCGTAAAGCAAACATGCCCTAATTGATGCATATGCAAATGAAAATGCCCTAATGCCTACATTTGGGTGGAATGATGCATGCACTAACATCCCGTCTCAAGATGAGATAGAATTTTTAAAGGAGATACATCATGTACTTACTCATCTTAAAAGGCAGGTGAGACTATGTTCCTTTCTCCCTCTCATTCTACTTGCTTCTCAATACTTTTTTTTTCAATTTTTTTCATTTTTAGGCCCTTATATCCATAAATGACAATGAATTATTTGTCGGGCTCATTGTTCTGCATAGCTCAAATATTTGAAGCATTTAGAAGGTATGGAACAAGTTAATCACCCTTATTGTTTCAGAAGAAATAAGATACATGATGTACTGTATGCATAAAAATTATGAATGCAGCTAAATGACACGCACCTAAGGATAATGTGCATGTATAACTACTCTAATTTTTTTATTTTCATGCAAAACATGTGAAAATAATTGCAATGCAAGTCCTATCTACATGGAATGCATTCAAAGAGATTAAAATCGTAATGTACTTCCAATTCTTATGGTGGATTATGAAAAACAATGGGGTGGATAGATCACAAGACTAATTGACTGAACCTTTGTAAATTATTATGTGTCCCTCCTTACTGACCTGTGTGGTAACTAAGAGGTTTCTCTCTCTTACTTCAAATTAAAATCTCATTATCATTTGGTCAGTTTAGGCTCACACAACCAATTCCGTCCACTTTTCATGAATCATTAGGGATGTACAGTTGTGATTTTCTATTTTAGAGTTGACAAAACCAATCATTTTCTTAAGTTATGCTCAAGGTTGAACAACACAAGCTTGCAAACACTCAAAATTTTTTAAGTTTTCCCACAATTCCCATGTACAAGCAAATGATATGATACATGACTTAAGACATCCACATGTACACTAGATAAAGTGTGGATCTTACAAACAAACTAAGATTGCAAGAAATAAATGACAAGAACAAAAACAATAAAAACTAAAAACTGAGAAAACTAAAGGATAGAGCTGTTCCAACTCCCCCCTGAGCTTGAATTTGACTATGGCCTCATAATAAAAAACAACCTTAGAAGGTGGAACAGAGATACCGATCACTCTTCCGGCGGAGGCGGGTACTGTAGGGCCGTGGGGTCCCAGGATGGGTACTGCCCCTGAAAGCTCGGATCATACTGGGGCATGGTTGGAGGTTGTGGATAACCCCCAAAGTAGTTCTGGCTCCAGTAATGATCATAGAAGGGCTACTGCTGCATCTCCATCCTATGCAACCTGTCGTGAATCTACTGTTGGTTGTCGAGGAGGAGGCACTCATTTTCAAAAATATCCCTCTGGTTGTCAAGCAGCCGGTTCGTCGTCTCCTGAATACTGGCATATGCTGCTGTGTCTGATGGATATCCTACAACATTGCATACATTCCTTGCATGGAGTAGACATCCTCGCTTTGCTGCGAGGGCGGTGGTGGTGGCAGAGGCTACTAAGATGAAGATGCACCTGAATGCATGCGAGGATGCTTCCTAGGTGCCACTCGTGCCCGAAGAGGAGTGATGGCCTCCTCTTCCTCTTCAACCTCGTCGCCATCATTTTTGTTGTCATCATTTATGCCGTCTTCATCTGAGTCATCAATGGCAATGATAGGCCATCGGAAATGCGGAGCACCCTCAATATGGAAGATGGGGTCGGGAAGCGAACATTCTTGATATGCTTGATTTACATGGGAGTGTGCATATGGTAAACCGTCACGTAGAAGGATGAGGTTGGAGCGATGCAGATGCTGGAGGTTGACCTTGCTCCTAGTAGACAGGGGAGTAAGTTGGGAAATATCCAACCCAAGGTAGATGACTAATGGTGTGATCAGCCCTCCAAAATGGATTGGAGCTTTCCTCGTACTCCGCTTCACGGCCACCACGTGTTGCAAGAAAAAGGCACCCAAGTTGCACTCCTCCTGCTTCAACAGCTTGTACAGGAAGAACAAGTCTGTCTCTTGGAACTTGCTGAGAGACAGATCACCACGGGAAAACAAGGTGGTGCACAACATATGGTGAAGAACCCACATGAACGGATGCTCGAAATCCGCCATCGCCATGTTGTGGTAACTCACAGATTTGTCGGGTGGCGCAGTCGCCAACTCGGAAAAAATGGCATCGTAGTCCGTCCTGTTATCTGGCCGTTGGTGCTGATAGTCATGATGAGCCCAGTTGTAAATAGAATTAAACTGGTCGAGGGTGATGGTGTAGTTGTTTTTGAAGAGCCGGAACGACACCCTCCCATTCCTCCATTCTCTGTCGGTGGCTATCAGGTCATTGAGCAACACGTTGATGTCAAGTGATGCCATGAACTCAGCCATGAGTTCCTTGTAGGTCGGTCACTCGCCGAAAAATGGATGGCCCTCAGCGTAGTAGTTGACTTCATCTCGGTCGGTGTGGTGCACTTGACCTTGGACAACATATTTCAGATTTGCCTCGAACCCTAATTAACACACCATGTCCCGGTCGACATAGCGGGTCGGCTCTATTTTGCACTTCATCAATTCCTCGTAGACCTTCCAAACCTGCGCGGAAGGAGACGATCTGCGGCCACGGAATAGAAGCTGGTGGTGGAGGAATGAACTGTGGGATCTCCGTGGGATCAGCTCGGGAAGACGATGCACCGGCTGTACGCACCATCGTTGAGTAAGAAGAAGAAGTAGAAGAAGGAGCTCGGTGAAGTTTGGAGAAAAAAATCTCCGCTCGGTGAAGAACGCGCTCCTTGGATGCTCGTAGCTGGGCTCCGATTTCTCACAAAGACGCATGATACAAGTGGAGAAGGATTGCTCTAGAGTTTTGATGCCATATGACGACAATCCATCTCTTATATAGCCGTGGTCGGTGCTGCTGTATGCCTGTCGATACCATCGACGCGAGTCGATGGTATCGACACCTGTAGCACAATCTGTCCGCCGCTGGTATCGGTGGTTTTCGATGGCTTGATGTGGGGGCCCGGATCGATGACGTGTCGATACTATCGATAGGTGTCGATGGTATCGACCCATCCCACGGATCGACTCTCTCGATGCAACGATCCCCATTGATTTCCTCTCGCGGATCGGTGACATGTCGCGTCAATACTATCGACGCAAGTCGATAGTATCGACTTTCGTTTAGGGCAACACCCTCGCGAGGCTCTGCCGCCACCTTGCATGTAACTGGGTCGATACCATCAACAGACCCGTCGATGGTATCGACTTCACTGAGACAATTTTGTCTGAAAATCTCCAGAGATCTCGTGAGTATCGACACCCATGTCGATACTATCGACCTCCACTTTGCGATCAACCTGTTGGTGTGTTGATACCATCGATGAGGCCGTTGATAGTATCGACGCAGAGCAATTTCTACATCCGCCAACCTATACCTAACCCGATACCATCGACACAAGGGTCGATGGTATCGACTCTGCCTCAGTCCTGCACATTGAGCAAACAATCATGATATCTTTTTTTACACTAAAAACAAAATCAAATCAAACCAAAATACAAAATGTGAAAGAAACTAACTAAGCTATCGATGGCTGGGTTGCCTCCCAACAAGCGCCCTTATTTAACGTCTTAGGCTAGACAACATCAAGATTCATCAACATGGATCTTTGGAGAGTGTGCCCAGGGGATCACACGACAGTTTGAACTCCACTCGATCCTAGCCAATCCCCAATGGCAAAATACCTCTCCCAATTGCATTTACAACATCGGTCGTTGATTGAAACAGCCTGCCCAAAAGCATCTCACAACTTTGAAGCTGTGGCATGTCCATGACGATGAAATCCACTGGAAAGATGAACCTGTCTACCTTGACGAGTACATCCTCGCACACTCCGTATGGCCTTACAATGGACCCATCTGCCAACTCAATCGTTGCCGCCGATTTCTTTATTTCCTTCAACCCAAGCTTTTGAAATGTGGACAGTGGCATAAGATTAATGCTGGCCCCTGAATTACACTGTGCTTGTGGAAAATGTTGATCACCTATAGAACATGGAATATAGAAGCTTCCTGGGTCTTTCCTCTTCTATGGTAAACTCCCGTGGATAATTGAGCTCACCATCTCATTCACCCAGCAAATGTCTGTGTCTTTGATCCGCCTTTTCTTGGTGATGATTTCTTTGATAAACCTCCCATATGCAGGAATTTGCTCTATCATTTCCACTAATGGAATATTGATATGAAGTTTTCTGAACATCTCCAAGAACTTCCTGTAGTGTCGATGCTCTTTCTTCAGCCTCGGACTGTCCGAACAAGACACAACTGCCTCATTTAGACGCTTATGAGGTGGCACATATGGGCTTTTCAGGGCAAGCTCCCCTAAGCTTGTTTCATTGACTCCCTCTAGCGTAGACTTTGGTAGATCATCTTCAATAGGTGTAACTTGTAGTGGCACCTCTCTCGCAGTGGATGTATCTTCACCTTGACACATGGCCTTCACCTGCTCTTCTTGCCTAGGTGTGGGCACGACCATGATGGGCTCTTGGCGAGCTTTTTTGAATGGACAATATCCGCCTGGTAGTCCATAATGACTGTGAGGATACGATATTTTCGGTGTAGCCTTTGTATCAAAAATCATTTCCCCTTTGTCCTGGACCTCTACCACCGGGGATTCTGCCTCATTAATCGCAGATATATACTTTACTTGATGATGTGCTTGAACAACATCTGCATTCCCAGTCTGTCTCTGTTGATTGGCATGCTTTATGGCCGCCACTTCATTGGAAATTTGGGTCACGATCGTCTCTAGTGCCCTCATTTGTGCTCCATGACTTTGCAGTATTTGTCCAAACTTGGTCAAAATATCACCCTGGGACTGCAACTGCATACTAAACATGCTCATCATTTCCTAATTTTGCTGCACCACTTGACTGAGCAACTCAGTGCTTTTATCTTCGGCTCTTAGTTGTGGCTTTGCATCTGGATCCTGTAGGAAGTTGTTTGGATCCTTCCATGAGAACTTCCTGTCCTTCCTCCAAGCATAATCATTATTTCTATAGCCCCGTTTTTGCATAAATTTGACCTGGGCTTCCTCATCAGATGATGCATCTTCCTTGGAAAGCAATTTCTTGGCTAGAACTTCTAGTTTGTCATTCAGCTCCTTGATGGCCCTGGACTCACCAACGACTTTGACTTGTTCTGGTGCATCCCTATCGCCCCAAGACTATTTCTTTGCCATGTTTTTCAGAATCTCCCAGCACCTTGTGTCTGTGTTGTTTAAGAAAGACCCTGAACCTGCTGAATCGAGGTTACTTCTATCATGCTCGGAAAGAGCAAAATAGAAGATTTTAACATGTTTTTCCTTATCCAAACCATGGTGTGGGCACCTCCTTAACATAATCTGAAAGCATTCCGACGTCTTCGAGTAGGTCTCTCCTGCCTTCTGGGTGAAATTGTGAATTTTTCTGATCAGACCATTTGTCTTCTCAGGCGGGAAGAATCTTTCAAAGAACACTTCAACCATGTGCTTCCACGATTCCACATATTCATCGTCAAGATTGTGCAACCATTCTCATGCATTTCCTGCCAGAGAACTCAGAAATAGCTTCAGGTATAGTGCATCCTGTGGGAACCTGTCTATTTTTATCATATCACAATTCTCGACAAATTGGCTTATATGGGTCACCGGGTCTTCATTCTTTAGCCCATGGAATGCATTTGACTTGACCAAATTAATTAGTGCAGGATCAATCTTATAAATCGGAATGTTGATCGCCTACTTCTTGATTGGCCCTTTTGACGCAGATGAAGAAGAAGCCTTGATCTTCTCCCATATCATCTGTTCCTCTGCCATTTCTTCTTGTTCGAATTCGGAATCAATTTCTTCTTGTTGGTCTTGCTCGTAGACACCCTCGTCTTCTGGTTCCGGCAGTGGAACCTCTGGTGGTTGTTGCATGTAGTCAATGCTACGTGTCCTCACCATGCACAATACCTGCAAAATGACAACTTCAGTTCAATACCGTGCTAGACGATTAAAACAAATTGGAAAGATAGACTATGAATTTTAGAAATGATTTCAAACTAATAAAAATAAAAAGTGGCCTAGAATGGCCGCTTACAGCACTTGTAGTGCCGACAATTTCCGTGTCCCCGACAACGGCGTCAAAAACTTGACACGTTTTTTCTGGGCATAGAAATGCAAGTGTACGCGTCAATGTAGTAAAGGCCTTTGTGAGGCCCGAGTCGAACTCAGGGACACTGAACTATCGGTAGACTACTACTAACTATTTGCGACCAGCTAACCCGGTTAAAATGGTTTGAGAGTTGTTTTAAAAATAAAAGAAAAGAAAACAAAATAAAACAATCGATTAAAGGTTTAATTTAATCAATTCAGGTGAAGATCTTTAGGATTGCGGTTTCACCGTGGGTTTTCATTGTATGAATTTTTACATAATAATTCAGGTTCATCTCTCAACTCCGGGTAGTGGCCTATAGTCAGAATTGCCCACTGTCGTGGTACAATTCACTACCTCTGTCTAGGTCAGTTCCACCGTCGTAGTAACCTATACCCTAAACTAGGTGTATTAGAATCGACCTCTGGGTTTCCACCATTAAACTTACATCACCTTATTCAAGGGATTTTTTAATTAATGGGATATTCATCTCTTTTCAACCATTAATTATTCTTTCAAAGTAATTAAGGGCATTAGATTATTATTATGGTGATCAAGCATAACAATATAATTGAGAAAATGAATTCCTACCATGAATTTAAGAGATGAATGATGAATTACTATGATAAAAATGTCATATAATGCTTCCCCGAGCTACTCCCAGTCCTAAAGATAAAGGGGATTAGCCCAGCATGTTCATCTTAGAGCAAAACATGGTAGATAAAAGGGGAAACATGGAGAAAAACGTGATTAAGTAGTGAAACCCCTAAACAGAGAAGATCCAAGCGTTCCTTGGCATAGAATGCGTGATCTCCAGCCTTTCGGCGGTGGAAAATGTCTTCTTCGGCATTCGAAACAGCTGTGGCGTGCTTCTGGGCTCCGTTCCTCTCTCCACACCTTCTCAGGACGTGTGCAGCGGCTAATGACGTGATACATTGCTCTTGGCCGTCGTCATTAGGTCTAATCACTGAGTTAGGTTGCCAAATTATCACAGCCATCAGATTTAGATCGATCTGAAGCAAACTTGTATCTGACGATGTCGATACCATCGACGCGGGTTGATGGTATTGACCTTGCGCGATATCGGCCAATCTTCTTTCTCTTTATTGTTGCGCCTGATGCTGACTCGATACCATCGACGAGAGTCGATGGTATCGACATCCTAAGGCGTCGGTTTTATCCTTTTGTGTCGCTGTAGCTCCACTTGTTGATAGTATCGACTTCTGGGTCGATAGTATCGACTATCTTCTCACCAGCAACCTGATGGTATATCGATACCATAGACTTCTCCTATCGATAGTATCGACCTTACGATGCTCCTGGCGGCTGACTGCCTGTGGTTGTGTCGATGGTATCGACCACTGTCGATGGTATCGACAGCAGAAGATATGCTTTTTTCCTGAAATTACAACACAAATCCACATAAGCCGAAATAAAACATATTATTGTACTCATTTATGCTCAAAACACTAAAATAAGGGAGATTTGACATAGAGAAGGATCATAGACCAAAGTAGATGAATTATGCAATATTAACCACCAAAATGACCAATAAATGCATGAAACACAAGTAAAACAAGTCTATAAATGCGACTCAATATCATCACATTAAATGTTCTCCAGTTGTGCATGAATGGTACCCATGTCATATGCATTCACTGAAGGCTGTTGTGGCTCTGATGCTCCTATACTTTCTTCTCTTTGCCTCACCCATCTTGCTGCTCTCTCCTCTGCCGTCCACCTCTACTCTACCGCATGTGAAGGCTCTCTTAGACCCCCTACAAACCTCACCTCAGGGATTGCCTCTCCTCTGGGGTTCTCCTCCTCGTACCTCCTCAACTTTTATACAAAATCTGGCATTGGTCCATATTGTGCCATGAGGGGAGGAGTATGGTATGGCAGCTCTAATGTGACTCCTGGGTAGGGTGGGTTGATTTGGTAAATGATCTTCTGATCCGTAACCGTAATCATGGATGAGCAAGCCAGGTAGTGCAAATCAACCAATTTTCCACCCTCTGCCTTTGTATATCCTATCATGTCATGCCCCAAGGCAGTGGCAATAGATTTTACAATCCCTCCCATTACAAATGGATTTGTTCTCTTGGACGGGATTGTCCTCATGTGATCAATACCAGGTTCACATGTCTCTCTTTTGTCACCCATCCAAGTACAAATAGATCCTTCTTTGTGCATCTTCCCTGGTTTTCATACCTGCCAAATATGGTGTTTGCTAACACCTTCTGAACATAGAGGAGAAATGGGCTATGAATACCATTGGTCTTTGATTTCCCCACTATAAATGTGCTTTGGCCTGTGAAACATTTCCACATTGCTGGATAGGTGGAGATAACATCACTCTCTGTCCTTCCCCCATCTAGGAGGGCTGCCAGCTCCCCACTTGGGGCAAAAATCTGATTTAACATCTGTGAGGGGATCTTCCACCTCTTATCCCCAATCATAACTTTGATTGGATTCTCACCATCATTGGTTTCTTTCTCTAGAGTGGTGAAGAACTACTGGGTAAGCTCGACGTAGGACTCCTACTACATCGTCAATATCTCAAACAGTCCCAATTTTCCATCAACCCCTGAAAATAGGCATAGAACCCCATTACCTCCATTGATGCTTGGCATGCGTATCGAGTAGCTAGCACTCTACGTGTCAGGAACCCTGGGTGCTTGGGCTCCTTTGCCCTACCTATAGTAACCTCTGGCTGTGGAAACGGGTGTTGTGGCGGGCTTGGTTGCTGCTCATGATTAGGCATCTTAGTATCATCTTCATCCTGTAATATGAGGCGTCGACGCGGTCATTGTAGTGGCTCGGGTTGCGGCTGTGCCGCGGAGGAGACGGACGGCCGTGCGGCTGAAACTGACGGTCGTGCGGCTGAAGCAGAAGGTGTCTCAGATGATACAGAGTGTCGGGAGGCAGACGACGTTGGATACGATGAAGATGGTGCCCCCCGCTCTGGCTGTACGGAGGCTTCTTCAGCAATAGGCTCCACAGTGGCATCCAATTCGGCCTCCGTCAACCGGGGGTGGTTGTTCTTTTCTTTCCTTTGGTAGGGAATGACTCCCCTATTCTTCTCTACTTCCTTCCTTGCAAACTTCTTCATTCTTGCTCGAAAATGGAGGTGGAATTAGAAAAAATTGGAATTCTCCAAAGAACGGGGCTGTTGGGGTGGAATGGAGAGAAAGTGGTGCGTTTGTGGATGGAAATGGGTGGGATCAGGAGATTAAGGTAGTGGCAATGGTAGGGGAATGATTGGGAGTGGTTTGGGAGTGATTTGGTGAGGATTCGAGGGCTGGAGAAGGCGGGCAGAGTGCTATACGGGTGCTAGGGCGCGGAGCACGACCGTTCTGTTCTTCGAAGAAATGAGCAAGTGAATAGAAATTTTGCAAAATTTGAGTTTAAGTTGCTGGAATCAGGCTGCAGCACGGCCGTGCTGCGCGGCCGGACCGTGGTGGCTTCATATACCACGGTCGTGCTGCCTTGCACGACCATGCTTCCTTGGTTCCACACTTAGTCGATTTTCTCAATTTTCTGATCACTTCCTTATTGAATGTGAGTGCACCACCACAGCCGTGTTGATGTACCACGACTGTGTTGGGCACTGTAACAGTAGTATGACACTCAATTTTCATTCAAACCTCAAAATTTGATCTCAAACAGATATTCTATTGATTCTTTGTCAAAATTTCATCTATGTCTTCTTCATTTCACTCATTTCTCACCTACACATCTCAAAACTATACAAAAACTATCAAATACAAGTGTGTGTGTGTGCTTTTTTGGAAAAATGTAAAAACAAAGCAAAAGTATAAAAAATGTAGATTGGGTCAAAAATTCCCAAACCTAGGTGGGTTTCCTCCCACAAGCACTGAGTTTCTTTCCTTCAGCTAAGCTTCTTGGTGATTCTTCAAAATTCACCCATTTGGAATCCTCAAGTGTTCATTCTTGCAAAACATGCATCCTTCCTTTGCACTCAATCTCGGTTCCTCATCCCTTTCATCAAAACAATCATCACCAATTTCTTCACCTTGGCGTCCTCTTAATTGCCCATTTGGACTTTGAAGCAATCATGTCCAATATCCCTATCTCAGACTCGCCGAGTTGGGGTCTTGTATATGTTGATGTTGATCTTCATGTCCATGAATGAGACTGTCATAGTGCCACTACGCACATGAATGTCGGCATCAGCTGTAGATAAGAACAACCTTCCCAAGATAATGAGAATCTTCCTATCCTCCGGCTCCATATCAAGTACAATGAAATCCACCGGGAACACTACACCTTTTTCTTTGTCTATCATCACCAAGACATCATCCACTCTACCTCTAGCCACTTTTATGGATCTATCCGCCAATTGGAGAGCGCAATGTGCCAGCTTCAACTTACCTAAGCCCAACTCAACATAGACATGATATGGCATCAAATTCACACTAGATCCCAAATCAAGTAAGGACATGTCTATGCGATGTCCCCCTATGTAACTAGGTATGAGTGGGGCTCCTGGGTCCTTTCTCTTCACGGGAAGTGAGTGTTGTATGATGGAGCTCACTTGTTCAGTCAATCTCACCTTCTTTGGAATCCTCCCTGTTGACCTTCTCTTCATAGTGCATAGGTCTTTGAGACACTTGGGATAAGATGGAATTTGCTTGATTGCATCTAAAAGTGGAATGTTCACCTTCACTTGGCGAAACACCTCAAGAATATCAACATTGTGCTTTTGCCTCCTTTTCAATTTGGTGGCTCATCTAGTGCTTCTACGAATGGAGGATCACTAACTTTTGCGATACTTGCATGAACATGAGGTGGAACACTAGGGATAATAGGACATGCAAAAGTGATATGTGGTGGATCACATGGAATCCCAAACTCAGCATGTGGCATCGAAACATCATCTTCAGCAATATCAATCACAGTATCACCACTTGGCTGCCTTTGCATTGCTTTATCAACCTTTTTTTGACTTGCAGGCTGCTCAAGAGTTTTTCCACTCCTTAGAACTTTCACGACACTACCTTGCTCATGGTCGAGAGGGGGAGCATGTTGTGGCTGTGGAGGAGGTGGAGGTGACACTTGGGGTTGAAATTGAGGTGGAGAAGAGAATTGAGGGGGAGGAGAGAATTGGGGTTGGAAAGTGGAGTTTTGGGAGATTTGAGGTGAGGGAGGTGGTGGAGGGGTGTAAGGATGGGAATAGCCTTGGAATGAGTGAATGGGGTGTACTTGCATGGGGGGTGGACTATAGAAAATTTGAGAAGAGGGCATGGGTCTACTTGCTTCATTGTAACTCAAGATGGGTTTTGAAGCTAATTTTTCTTCTTGAAGAGCAAGTGCGAAAGATAGCTGCTCTATTATCTCTTCTAACCTTGCAACATCTCTTTGAACATCATCAAACACTTTCAATCTAGAGTGAACCTCTTCCTCAAACATTGAGCTATATGTGGGACTTTGTGGTTCCTGGTAGCTATAGGAGTGGGATGTCTTCTTTTCTTCACCATAGAACTCAATAGAATTGACCGGGTGGCAAGGAGCATTTGTCACTTGGTTTCTCATGAAGCTCATCATTTCCCCAAACATTTTCATCAACTGTGGGCTTTAATCATCGTGAGTTGGAGATGTCACACCAAAAGATAGGTCACTACCACTGACCATGCTAGAAGCTTTCATCCTTGAACTTTCTGCCCCATGAAAACTCCTCCACAAGAAGAGTCCACTATTTCTTGGTCCTTTAGAGACAAACCGGAATGGTATGATTGAACTAGCTGCCACAAAGGGATCTCATGGTGCGGGCACTCTCTCAACATCTTTTGCAACCTATCCCAAGCATCATGGAAATTTTCATTACCCACTTGGCTGAAACTCAATATTGACCGCCGCATTTGTGTCATCTTTGCAATAGAGTAAAACTTACTCAAGAATGCCGTCTTCATATCACCCCAACTCATGATGTCTCTCTTTGAATCATACCATTCCTTGGCCCTATCCTTGAGTGAAAAGGGGAACAATGTGAGCCGAATTGAGTCATCACTTGCCGTTGACGTTCTGAAGGTGGCACACATCTCTAGGAAGGCATCCACATGCTTGTAGGGGTTCTCACTCTCTGAGCCGTAGAAGGTGGGTAGGAGCCCAAGAAGACCTGGAGGAGTAGAAAATTGCTCCCCTTGCATTTGGGTGACTCTAGATGTAATAGGTGACTGGCAGTTGCTCGACATGAAGTAATCTTGCAAGGACTTGTGAGGTGCATTTTGGCCTTCCATCTTGTTTCCTCCCGAATGGCTTGTCACATGCAAGAAGCACAACCAGACAAAAGAAAGCAAGTTAGCAAACCAATATGCACAAAGAATGCAAAGAACAATGAATAAATAATAGAAATGATGAGGGCAGTAGGAAAAGTCAAAGCAAAACTAACTAGCTAGGCCGAACGCCTCTAGGCCCCGACAACGGTGCCAGAAAGCTTGGTGTGCTTCTGCTAGAGGTGCAACACACTAGCCGATTTGACCTGACTAGATGCGCCCCACGAGGTCAGAGCACACGGAGGATGGGGGTTTTCTTTCAAAATTTATAAACCTAACTAAACACCTACTCACACTAAAACACTACACCCGCAAGCACATGGGGTCGTGTCGTAGTATAAGAAGGTGGCAAGTACAGGGTCGATCCACAGGGAAAAGAGGGGGCGCTAGAGCTAGATTTAGTTTCGCTAGGTTCCTACTGTGGAGACTGGGGTTAAGGGTTTAAAGGTGATTTTAATTATCAAACTATTATGGACAAACAAGCAATTAAAGGCAGGAATGAAATCTACGTTAACCCTAGACTAGATTAAGACTAAGCAGGAAAGAAAGGACTAAGATAGGTATGAAAAGGAAAATTACACTAAGGCAAGCAAGAGAGAAGTAAAAGAGCAATTAGAGAGCTACACTAGCATGAACAAGACAGGAGCAAAACAAGAAGCTAACTAAGCAAGGAAAGAACTAATTAAGCTAAGCAAGCACAAAACTAGGGTTTCAAGCAATAAAGAGATGTGTGGGCTGTTTAGGGTATGAACTTGTCACTTAAGTTGGGGGTAACATATGAACATAATGATTCCATTTAGATTATTCAAGCCAAACAACAAGTTAGAGTCTAATGGATTAACCTAAGCTACTAACTGGCCATGGATATGCTAGGTTGTGTATAGGGGAACTAGTCCCTAACACCCTCTACTACCCTTATGAGGCTCAATTGGGTTAGGGGTTAGGTTTAATCCAATTAGAGTCTAATCAAGTATAGGTTTCTAGATTATACATCCCTAGGGAAATTAGGGACCGAGTATAGTAATGGGAAGGTGAAATTAGGGTTTTGGACCCTAATTCCCCCACAATCTAGCCTTGAGAAGGCTCCATGCTAATTGCACTAGAATTATATAATCTAGCTACTTAGATCTCTCACTTAGGGTTAGGGAGATTGATTAAGATGTAGGAAGATGGGAGGCAACCTAGGGATCCAAGAATTGGACCTAGGGGCAATTCCCAAAATTCACACATATAAGCAATTTGCCTAAATTCCTAAGTGATTTCACACACAAACCAACAAGCAATCCATGGAGAATGAGATGCAAATAGAATATAATCATTAGCAAATGGAATTACAATGTTTACATGTCATTTTCCCCCAACATGGTATCAAAGTAACATAATTTCCCCCAAACAGCCTGCCCAAGGGGGCCTAGCTACTCATAGACATGGAAAATACAAAAAGAAAGAGAAAGAGGAAGAAGTAGCCATGTAGCTCGGTGTAGATGAGGAATCTCCTCCCTCCAGCTGCTACAAGGATGTTCTCCTTCTTCTCCTTGGATGGAATGGAGTGGGATGATAGTGGGAAGTGGATGGAAGGCTTAGATAAGGGGGGTTATGTGGTGGAAATGGTGAAATGGAGTGGATTTGAGGTGGAGGTGAAGTGGAATGGAGTGGAGGAAGAAATGGGGAAGTTGGAGTGGATGTAGGGTAGCTAACCTCATGCCCCATCCACCACCTTGGTATATATAGGTGTGGGGGAAGCACTAGGTTAAGTAGGGGCAAAATGGGGAAAATAGTGGAAAAATGGGTAGGTTTTTGTGAGTAGCACGGCCGTGGTGGGGCACCACGGACGTGGTGGGTAGGGTAGGCCACAGCTGTGGTGGATGGGCACGGTCGTGGGAATTAAAATGTGGAAGTTACAGGGTTTTGGGCCAAAACGACCACAACCGTGGTGGATAGGATGTTGCACGGACGTAGTGGGTTGGATGATGGAGGCCGTGGTGGTGTAAAATGACCGTGGTGATCTACTGTAGCATGGCCGTGGTGGCTTCCCCTTGCACGGCCGTTCTTTTCTACATGGTCGTGGTGTTCTTTGCTTGAATTGGATGTTGAACCTGTTGATTTCTAAGTGACCTAGCACAACCATTCTGTGGTACCACAGCCATGCTGGGTCCTAGATCAACACTTTAACTTGGATCTTTGGCTTTTCTTGGACTTCTTTGCTTCAATTGATCTTTGGACACTAAAGATAGGTCAAGGGAGACTCAGACTTCACTTTGGGCCTCTCCAAGGGCAGAGGAACCCTAGGATCGCTCCTTCTCTCTCTCTTCCATCAAGCGTGGTCCAAATGCCTGAAAAACACGCAAATAATGTCCATAAGTGCATTTTATACAAATAAGCATATTGGGAGGAATGACATGCAATCTAACAGGTATAGATGTGATTGAAGAGCAAAAAGACACAAGATTAAGCCCTAAAATAGGGATGAATCACGTCGTACTAGTCACCGACACACTCTCCTGCCACCAGTCACTTTTCTACAGTTGTCTTTCCCTTGTTGTGCCTCCCTTATCGAGTAGCACTTGCTCGGGCTCTCTCAATTACCACAACCAGAGAGAACGAAAACTTTACAGAGCAACTGGTGTTCTGAATTGTACTGTCTGAGAAGCCCCCAATACCCCTATATATAGTAGGGTCATGGGACAGGGTTCTCTACCCTGGGAATTATGGGATTAAAGCAGGAGTAGAAGGGTTCGAAATTTCCAAAAAATCTGACATACTACGGAAGTTGAACCAATCGGTTCACACCCTAAAACGAGTGTTACATGCACTGATCTGATCAGTTGGGTTCTGAGCCGATCATTTGGGCCCCTTAGCCGATCGGTTCATGCTTGAGCCTATTAGTTCATGGTTTTGGTCCAATTCAAATTGACTTACCATGTTCATTTCCAACTAATAAAATATTAGTCCTTGTCCAAATCAAATTTGTACAAGTGAAGCAAATATGTATTTGCAAAAATAATTTTCTGACTTTCCAAACGATTTCGGTTGGTCACATGAATCTACCGGTTCAAAAATTGAGTCGATCGTCTCATTGATACATGAGCCGATCGTATCACAAGTTGAGCCGTCCGGTTCACCAACCTGAGCCGATCGGTTCATCCCATGAGCCGATCGGTTGGGGCAACAGACTGTGCAAATCAGTCAATTGCAGTTCCAATCAATTCAATACTCTTAATCATCTGGTCCAACACCTTGAACACTATGATTTTGAGCTATCAATTGAGTGTGTAACTGAACTACTAAACTCCTTTAGTATTCAATCTACATATCGTTTGTGGATAAACTCCTCTTCCAGGTTAAATCCTATGCGTGTGACCTTGCAGGTCCATTTCACATTGGCAGTGATAGTTCATAACACTTATGACTTCACAAGCAAAGAGCGGTGCCTAGTCACACATCAATGCTACCTAAGTGAAAAGGAAAGTTGGAGAACAACTTTCAATCCTACAATCTGTGAATAGTGTTACAACAAGTGTATAATTCCTTTGTCACTTATATCCCAAATGAACTCAAGGCATGGAACAATCATCCTTTCAACCTTCATTCACTTTCTTGATCTCAGAGTAGATTGAAGGAGATACGTATGACATCAATATCACATACTGATTCACATATGTGTGCATGCCTATCTCAATCCTACTCATCAAGTGGCCATGGATATCAAACTCCTTTGGGAGGGACAAATCCCATATCTATCACTCACCCCTCGAAAGCCCCATGTGTTAAAGCCACCCAATCATCACCTTTATAACAACCCTGTTTCAGGACTATGTTTGATGATGTCAAAGTGTACCCAATGACATGTGTTGAGTGTAGTGATTTCAGGTCAAAGAATCACACTCACCACCATCACTGTGAGAACTGACTGTGACTACCATGTCATGGTTCCATGTGTCAAACTCACGGTGGGTCTGTCCGGTACACTTGTCTCTAACAAGTACCTATGTGTTTGGTTTGATATCTCCATATCATGACTAACGAGATTCTGTCATCAACCAACACCACAATCTAGTCTTGTGTGTCATTGCTGTCTATCTACCTTCCACAGTGACATTCGACTAGGGACATAATAAGAATGTACAAACTCTTAGCATCCATATGATCTCATCGTTCAGGTCCTGAACCTGAAAGCATACACCATTGAGTACTATCATTCTCTAGACATTCAATCTGTTCTATCATTATCTCATATGACTGAACCAGAAAGAATTAGAAGCTTGCCTTTGATATTTATAAAATTTATCTTAATGTATCCCACCAATCATCCCATGATTGGCTCTCAGGGAATACATACCAACATGAGCTACCTTTGAGTAGGGCCATGCGAATCCACAACCCTAAGTAATGGCTACCTCTGAGGTAGGACCATGGGGGTAAGGATCTACCATATGAGAGAGGTAGTATCCAAGTCCATTGTAGGGACAACACAAAGATAGGGGATAGGTATGGATTGAGTAGTTTTGCTTAAAACATAACCTTGATTGCTAAATGATATTTGGTTGCTTACATTGTTACCATAGTTGCACAATTTTGCTTGTCCCCACATACCAGCATATTCATTTATGCTGACCAACATTTTGTTTGTCGGTGTTTTAGATACAACATTGAAAAGGACAAACAGTAAAGTGGCATATTGTGAAAATAAGTAATAAAGTGCAAGGCGGATTAGTTAGAATAGATTCCATATGTGGATAGAAGTTAGATATCCAAGTTTTTAAAAGGTATGCAAAGTTTTATTTTATTCCAACTTTTCAGTATAGTCTTGGTATAATTTAGTAATTATTATTGATTATTTGTCAAACCATTGATCATGTTAATTGGGATAACGGCTCTAACCTTTTGGTCTCCCTTAATTGGGGGTTACTGGGTGCCGGGGTCGTTACATACCAATACATCTAGAAGTCAAAGAGATAGAATTTCATGAATTTTCTAGAAGCTGCGAGCATCGATCTGGTCAGTTCACTGTAGAACCAATTGGTTCACATGTGAAATAATATGTTCAACACTTAAACCAGTTGGTTCACTTGCTTTCCCATTCTCAATCAAATTAGCTTTCAAATTTTGATTAATACACAACATAAAATCAACATCAATCCTTGATCTAATCGTATTGATCATTGAACCGGTCTTATTTACAAGTTGAACCAATCATTCCAAACCTTGAACCGGTAAGTTCACCAAATGAACCGGTTGGTTCAAGTCCCATTTATAATGTTCAACCAATTTAGTTTAAATTGACGTGACACTTGAACTGACCATTTCAACACTTGAATCAGTTGGTTCATAGTCCAGTCAGTCAATGTCACTACTACAGAATACGCCTTTGGCGTCGGTTGTTTAACCCCCTTTGGCGACGGTTTTCAAGCGACGCCTATGTGGGCGCCGCTAAAGGTCGAACTCTTCGGCGTCGGTTTTCTATCCGACACCTATATGATCTATAGGCGTCATTTATATATAGTTGGCCGACGTCTATAGGGTTCACGCCACAAAAAAGAGCACCACCTAGGACACTTTCTATGTCGGTTAACAACTGAACAACCGACGCCATACTCCCAGACGACACGGCGAAGCACGGCCGTGCTTCACTGCACGGCCGTGTTTAGTACTATAGGCGTCGGTTTTATACGAATAAGCGATGCATTTTCCACCACGGCCGTGCTTTCCTGCACGGTCGGGTTGTTTGTCATATTAGGCGTCGGTTTTTATCCAATAACCGACGATGTAGGCCTTTGATGACAATTTTCTATAAATAACCGATGCCTATACTTTAATTTTTGTTTTCTTATCAGTTTGCATGCCTGTTGTGGCTGGTCAGCAGGATGAGAACCTACATTTCAATTTTCTGAACTGCAGGTTTATGACATCCATTGATATCAGCCTACAAACAGGCCACAAACCTGCAAAATCAACAAATATTTTTTCACACAAGTAGATACATTCAGACATCAATTCAATTCTCACATTCACACATGTAGAAACATTCAAATACATGTAGAAACATTCATACATGTATAAACATTCAGAAATATTCATTTACAAAATATCATTCAACATCGCTATCAACATCCCAATTATATCTTACAATCGCCACTGCTTGTATGGCTTTTGCCCATTCTTCTCTTACTTCATTTAATGGTTCCATCGTATATGGAGAATGTACATTTTTTAAGCGTTTACCTATAGTGTGGTCAGTTTTAAACACCTGCAAAGAGAATGATGTATATATATAAGTAATAATATAAAAATTAGATTGATATATTTCATACTAACTAATGAGACTATATATAATACCTCATGTATGGTATTAATATCCAATGCGGCATGTCAGATAATCATCTGCATAAATCGCATCACATAGTATGCGCATGCCCACCCGTTGTCTTGTGTAGCGTACTATAAATTGAAATATACAAAATATTAAAAAATACAACTAAGCAAAGTTCACATAAATAATATATACAATGGAGTCGGGAACTTACTTTTACATTCTCCCAAATTATTGGCTGGTTCTTTCTCCTTGGGACATTTCCTCCAGCATTTTTGAATGCATCTAAACCCCTACATGCTAATGTAATACAATAAATTGCATAATTAAATAGTAATGTAATAACAGATGTTAACAGATATAAAAATGAAATATTTCTCACCAGAATAATGGCATTCTCAATGTGTGTCCAATTTTAGTGTTCAATGTGCTTCCTGCAGGATCTAGATAATAAACAATGAACGTCCCGGGGACAATAACTAGTAACTCCCAATGTCTAGCGCTATAGGTAAAAAAGTTAAAAATTAATAACTCAAAATGCACAATAAAAATGGAATTTTCTTAAGTCCAAATTATAAATAAAGTAAACTTACTTGACATTGAATGGAGCTATTATTATCGTCTTCTTTTGCTGACCGAAAATTGTAAAAGCATCTATACTGTATTGTTGAACACTATCAGGGTCATTAGCTACCATACTAATCAATGATGGAATTAAAAATCCCACATGATCAAATGCAAATTGTTTGCATTGATCTTCGACTAAGTAGCTGCAAAACATGTATTACGTATTCATTAATATATAAGAAACCAGATCACTGGATCTTACACAAGGTATATGGATGTATAAACAAGATCTCACCTTATCCATGTATTTATCATTGATGTATTCAGCCAATCATACATAAATAGCTCAATAATATCTTGTATAAATAAAGAGCTATCATATGATTGACCTGCATAATCTGCTTCTAAAGAAACAATTATAGGGCAATGTATATTATGTGCCCGTAGCCAACATGCCATTCCCCTACAAGTAGGACCTAACGGGTATTTTAGGTCAGTTGGAACCCAACTTGGTAATGCATGAAGTGGAGGTGGAGGCCTAGGTGCTCTGGGTGTCTTCTTTTTAACCTGTATATATAATTTCAGATCAGTTGACCTCATATATACACATTAACAATCTAAAGTAATGTAAATTTATCTTACAATTTCAGTAGTGTAGATGACATCTGCTTTGGGCCACAATATCACCCTGCCTTCTGCCTCACCAAGTGTATCAATATATGGGTGGGCATATGGCAATGCAGCTTCCCTCCAATCGGGTAATACACATATCGGGCTCACACAAAAGTAGCCCTGTGGCATTGGAGTCCCATGAAACGTTGCTCCAGGAAGGGACTGGTAAGCCTGCGCCTCTGCAACAACATAGTCTTGCATTCTTAAGCGGCATGGCTTCAATGCCTACAAATTTACGTAAAGAATGTTATACATATATACATATCATCTTGAAAACATATTATCTTGAAAATACTAGCTACAATGTCATAAACAATACTTACAACAGACGTGCTAGGCGATGGGTCTCCAGGATTACTCGCAGTTTGTGCATCAGGAGAAGAGTGGGTCGCCATAGGCTGATTGGAAGCCTGAGATGCCTGCCACCACACTATTTCTTCCTTGACCTTGTCAACAACTATATCATTGACATTCTTAGCAACTATATCCTCGACTCTCTTATTCTCCTATACATGGATAAAAGAAACATTAGATTCTTATTATTGAATTCCCTTTTGCAGTAACATTCTAAAAAAAGAATATGTTACCTCTTCTTGTGAAAGTCCCGCTCTGGGTTTATGCTGGGATGGCCCAAAGAATGCTTTGATGCCCACACCAGCGCTTGCACCCCTAACACGTCCAGGATGCTCTGGGTTACCCATAGCAACTGTCAATTCATCCCTTGTGCCCTGAGGGATGAACGTGCCTTGTTTGCTCTGCTCATGCAGCTCCCGCTAATCACCATCAACAGAGATGGGTAAGTTAACACCACAAATAATTAATATTCAAACGATTTCTCTAAGAGTTGTATTTTACCATTTTCGCAGCTGCCCCAGCAGTTACGGGCTTCTTTATTTCACCCTTCTTTTTTGCCTCCCAGCTATCCAGATATCATGGCGAGGCATGGGTGTGGCAGACTCCTGAGTAGTAGCAGACTCCTGAGTAGCCGCAGACTCCGCCTGTAGTCTTTGACGAACGCTTGCATAGCCCTTTGGACCCATAGTGTGGTCATGCACATTCAGTGCATGCCTTGCTTTTTGCGCGTCACTGAGGGCCTAGTTAGTATGCACATTAATGATTTGGTTAGTAGCACTAAATGTTAATCTTGAATAGGTGAATACAACGTATATTAATTAAATTGGGAGTGACACCTAATACCTTGAATTCTTTAGATTTTCTTGAAGCAACAAAATTGTCCCAATCTTCTTTATCCAAGAAGTTCCACTGCTCAAGGGCTGACTTCTTCTTCTTATCACCATCTTTTATGTATTCTCTGTTCAGATTTGTCCTATAGTTCCTAAGCATCTTTCCAGCGTGTTGCATCACACTTTTATGATGTAGCTTCTCATCCAATGCAAACATATTCTGTAAAATAGAATTCTTATTAACTAGTATCCAAAAATAGAATTGCAAATAATATAATTTGTAATCTACAAAATAGAATTGCAAATAATAATAACTCACGCATAAATCCTTCCATATCAAGTCTTTCTTCCCCTGAGGAACTTTATGCCAATTATCATACTTAACACCACAATGGCTTCGAGTGACACACCCAAGATAGTTTACAAAATTATTGCGGTTCACTCCAATTCTATTTCCTCCATTATCAAACTCAACAACCAATTTGGATCCACTACCACTCAGCGCTATTAACTTCTTCAACAGAGTGATGCCCCTTTTCTTGTTAAGTGTTTGGTGTTGCGCATCAAGTTGCTCCAATGCTTCAGTGGGTACATGTGCATCATCAACCTAAAATTTGACAAAAATAAACACACTGAATTAGCCCAATATAGAAATATAGGATATATGGCATAACTAGAAGATAATGAATTTTATAGAAATACATGATATGTTTTTAGAACTTACATTGGTATCCTCGCCATGCTCGTCATGGACATCATGCTCATCATGGACTTCATGCTCATCATGGACATCATGCTCATCATGGTCAGCCATCTGAAAATGTCATTAAAAAGGCAAACATTTAGCATTTGTATTAACTAGAAAAGGCAAACATTTAGCATTTGTATTAACTAGAAAAAGGCAAACATTTAGCATTTGTATTAACTAGAAAAAGGCAAACATTTAGCATTTGTATTAACTAGAAAAAGGCAAACATTTAGCATTTGTATTAACTAGAAAAAGGCAAACATTTAGCATTTGTATTAACTAGAAGATAATAAAAAATCAAATCTGAAAATGATATTGATATTAAAAAAGCAAACATTTAGCTTCAATAAAAAATATAAACATACATGTCTCTAAAATTGTGATCTTTTATCAATTAACAATCCTTGATTGTGATCTCCACACACATATAAGTCATCATTAGCTTCAATATTTTGTGGAGTTGGCAACCCAACTGAGAATGGACTGGAGTCATCATACTTATCATAGTACTCTTCTTCATCTATAGGATCTTCAATGAACTGTCTTTTACCATGAAGAACAACCGACCATTTATCATTTGCAGGATCATCGATATAGAATATTTGTTTCGCCTGTGATGCCAATATGAATGGTTCACCCTTCTCGCCAATCTTTTCAAAGTTCACCAAAGTGAAACCCAATTCATCCACTATAACTCCTTCGGTGTTATCAACCCAAATACATTTAAAGAGAGGAATTCTGAAATCTATGTAGTCAAACTCCCATATGTCTTCAATGACACCGTAATATGACATTTTAGCTTCACGTGGACTCTTATCCTTTGCACTTGAAAAATACATAGTCGTCGCTTGAGAGTGACCCCACTATTTTGGATGACAATCTTATCATCTTGGCGCTTTGTGTAATATGTGAACCCATTACTATCAAACCCTTCATAAGACATAACATTCGGTTTTGGTTTAAAGGCGAGGTATTTGATAGTTTCTGTAATATCATTTGGTGTTTGAGATAGTTGATGTAAGACTTTATCTTCAAACCACTTAGTAAAAGTCTTATTATGCTCTCTAGTAAGCCACATTGAACTTTCTTGAGGATGTTGTCTCTTGATGAAATTGGTATGTTCCTCGATATAAACACTCACTTCGTCCATGTTGTGTAAAATATACAAGTGAGCTTGTTCCAACTGCTCACGGCTGATTACTTTCACCCGTGATCCCAAAATTCGTTTGCCCTCCTCAATATTCTTGTCATTAACAGGAGTGTTATTACCACTCAGAAAGTCATTGCAAAAATCCATAACCTCTCTCGCCACATAACCTTCAATAACACTCCCTTTAGGACGATAACGGTTTCAAACATCACCTTTAAAAATGCTCATGTATCGTTCAAAGGGATACATCCAATGCAAGAAAACTGGTCCCAACATTTTCACTTCCCTAGTCAAGTGGACAACAAGATGTACCATGATATCAAAGAACGAAGGAGGGAAATACATCTCAAACTGACATAGGGTAACAACCACTTCTCTTTGCAAATTATCGAGAGTATCAGGGTCAATAACTTTGCTGCATAGACTGTTGAAAAAGAAACAAAGTCTGGTGATTGCAAACCTTACATGCTTTGGCAATATAGATCGAATTGCCACGAGTAATATTTGTTGCATTAGAGTGTGACAATCATGAGATTTAAGACCTATCAACTTCAGATCTTTCATTGATACCAATCTACGGATGCTGGATGAGTAACCATGTGGCACCTTAACATTTACCAAGCATTCACAAAAAGCTTTCTTCTCCTTTCTAGACAACGTGTAACAAGCGGGAGGTACATATGTTCTTTTATTACCCATTTCACGTAATTCTATTAATTCTGACCTTATTCCCATTTCACGTAGGTCCAGTCTGGATTTTATCCCATCTTTAGTCTTACCTGGTGACACAGATTTACCTTGCGTAAGAACGCAAGTGAACGCGTCGAGTAGTACATGCCTTTGTGAGGCTCGAGTCAAACTCAGGGATACATGCAATCGTCGGGGACTCCTACTAACTACTCGCGATTAGCTAAGCCGATTAAAAAGTTGAGAGTTGCTGTTGAAATTAAAAGAAAATAAAAACAAAACAAAACAAGCAATCGATTAAATGTTGGTTTAATCAATTCAAAAGGAGATCTTTAGGATTGCGGTTTCACCGCGGGTTTTCATTGTATTAAATTCTATATAGCTACTCAATTTTATCTCTCTATCTGGGTAGTGGCCTGAAATCAGAATTGCCCACTGTCGTGGTACAATTCACTACCTATGTCTAGGTTGGTTCCACCATCGTAGTAACCTATACCCTAAACTAGGTGCATTATAAACGATCTCTCGGTATCCACCATTAATCTTACACCACCTTGTTCAAGGGATTTGTCAATTAATGTAAATTCCGTCTCTTTTCAACCGTTAATCCTTCTTTCAAAGAAATTAAGGGCATTAGGTTATTATTATGGTGATCAAGCATAACAATATATTGGAGAAAATAAAATTATACCACGGATTTAAGAGATAAGATATGAATTACTATTATAAAATCGTCATATAATGAATCCCTGGGCTACTCCCGATCCTAAAGACAAAGGGGATTAGCCCCGCATGGTCATATCAAAAAACAATGTAGTAGAGAAATGGGGAAACATGAGAAAAATGAAATTGAGTGGTGAAACCCCTGAACGGATAAGGTCTAATCGATCCTTGGCGTGGAATCCACATTCTGCCGCCTTTCGGTGGTGGAATTCATCTTCTTCAGCATCCGGATCAGATGGGGCTTGCTCTCATGCTCCGTTCTTCTCTCCTTGCTCTCCGGGATGTATGCAGCGGCTAATGACGTGATCCCCTGTCCTTGGACGCCGTCCTTAGGTTTAATCCCCGAGTTAAGTCACCAATTACTCACAACCGTCTGATTGAGATCATTCTGAATCAAACTCATATCTGACGGTGTCGATACCATCGACATGGGTTGATGGTATCAACCTAGCGCGGTATCGATTCTTCTTCTTTTCTTCCGTAATTGTGACTGATGTCATCTCGATACCATCGACGCGGGTCGATGGTATCGACAACCCTGTAGCGACGGTTTTGTCGTTTTGTGTCACTGCAGCTCCTCCCGTCAATAGTATCGACCATCGCATCGATAGTATCGACTCTTTCCTCGCCAGTAGCCTGATGGTATCTCGATACCATCGACAACCCCGTCGATAGTATCGATCTTGTTCTGGTCCTTGCGGCTGACAGCCTGTGGTCCGGTCGATGGTATCGACCACCGTCGATGGTATCAACGACAACAGATACTTGTTTTTCCTGAAATTAACACACAAAACCACATAAATCCACACAAAATATATATTTTTCAATAATTAATACTAAAAATGCTTAAATAAAGAGAATTTGACATAAAGAAGTAGCCTAGACCAAAATGAATGAATTATGCAACATTAACCATGAAAATGACTAATAAATGCATAAAACGCATATCAAACAAGTCTATAAATGCGACTCAAAATCATCACATCAAACTCCCCTAAGCTTGAACATTACTCGCCCTCGAGCAACTATTTCTTAGAATAGGATTGCCAAAGTCAACTAAAGAACAAAGCATCACAACAGACATCCCATATGACTCCCACCGAACATTCACATACCGGCCCTCGCTAACCACAGAATGATAATTACCCTGAAGACTACAGTAATCATCCATAAAAGATGTTGACCTCAAAACTGATGAACACTATCACATAAGGTAGTTAACATAATAAAATTCACCGGTCCAGGCTTAGTGCATCTTGTGATCTTCTATACTACGTTGCTCGCCCTAACTACCATCTACATGGAAGCAGTTCTCCTGATATTCATTAGTGAGGAGAAATTCACGGTGGCCTACCAATCCGAGCAACGGGTGGATGAAATAGGTGGCTCATGGAAGAAGTGGAAGTATTATACAATTTCAACATGCATAAAACAAAAATGCTATAAATGATGAAAATGCGCATGAAAAATGCCCTAATGCCTAAGATCGAGTGGAATGATGCATGCACTAACAATCCTATCTCAACATGAGATGGATATCTAATTAAGCTACATCATGTACTCACTTATCTTAAAATACAGGTGAAATTATATTCCTTTCTCCTTCTTATTTTTATTGCTTCTAAATAACTTTCTTTTTTTTCTTCTCAAATTCAGTTTTTTTTTCTTTTTTTTTCATCAAAAACCCTTATATCCATCATTGACAATGAATATTTATTGGGCTTATTTTTTTCTCTACATAATCTAAAAAATTTGCACTATTTAGAAGGTATGGAACAATTGAATTCACCATTAAAGAATAAATGAGGAACATGACATACTTTATGCATAAAAGTTATGAATTCAACTACATGACATGCACCTAAGGGGCAATGTGCATGTATATCTATTCTTATTTTTTTTCACTTTTCATTTTCCATGCAAACATAAGAAAAATTGCAATGCAAATCCTATCTACATGCCATGCAATCAAGAAGAGTTAAAATCGTACTTTACTTCCAATTCTTGGGTGGATTATGAAAACAATGAGGTGAACAGATCACAAGACTAGTTGACTGAACCTTAGAAAAATATTATGCGTCCCTCCTTACTGACGTGTGTAGTAGTTAAGAAGTTTTTTTCACTCTTACTTCAAATTAAAGTCTCATTATCATTTGGTCAGTTTAGGCTCAGACAACCATTTCCATCCACTTTCATGAATCATTAAGGATATACAATTGTGATTTTCTATTTTAAAGTTGACAAAACCAATCATTTTCTAAGTTAATTGATCAAGGTTAAACAACACTCAAGCTTGTGAACACTCAAATTTTTTTAGTTTCCCTTCATTCCCATGCACATGCAACAGAGATGACACAGGATTAAAAACATCCACGATTACACTAGATAGAATGTGGATCCTACAACAAACTAAAATTGCAGGAAACAAATGACAAGAAACAAAAGCAATAAAACTAAAAAAATAGAGAAAATAAAGATAGAACTGTTCCAACTACCCCCGTCAGCTTGAATTCAACTATGGCCTCATTGTCAAAAACAAACTCAAAGGTTGGAACAGTGATACCGGTTTACTCTTGTGGTGGAGGCGGGTACTGTGGAGCCGTAGGGTCCCAAGAAGGATACTCCCCCTGGAAGCTTGGATCAAATTGGGCCCTGGGTGGAGGTTGTGGATAGCCTCCAAAATAATTTTGGCTCCAATAGTGGTCGTAGAAGGGCTCCTGCTGCATCTCCATCCGTTGCAACCGATCATGTATCTGTTGTTGGTTGTTGAGGAGAAGAAGCTCGTTCTCGAACATCGCCCTTTGGTTGTCCAGTATCCGGTTCGTAGTGTCTTGAATACCGATATACGTTGCCATGTGCTGCTGTTGTGTCTGCTGGATGTCTTGCAGCATAGTGTACATGCCCTGCATATAATAGGCATCCTCGCTTGGCTGCGAGGGTGGTGGTGGTGGCGGCGTAGGCTGTGATGATGAAGATGCACCCGGATGCATCCGAGGATGCTTCCGTGGTGCCACTCGTGCCCAAATAGGTGTAAATGCCTCCTCTTCCTCCTCAGCCTCGTCGTCATTTCCGTCGTCACCACCGTCATTGCCACCTTCTTCATCGGAGTCAGTGATGGCTATGATTGGCCACCCAAAGTGTTGCGCCCCTTCGATGTTGAAGACCGCATCAGGCAAAGAGCACTCCTGATAGGCGTGGTTGACGTGGCAATGCGCATATGCCAAACCATCTGGAAGAAGTATGAGATTGGACCAATGCAGATGTTGCATGTTCACCTTGCTCCTAGTAGATAGAGGAGTGAGTGTTTGGAAATTCAAACCAAGGTATGAAGCCAGCTTGGTGATGAGCCCGCCGAAGTGAATCAGAACTTTCCTCATACTCCTCTTCATCGCCAATACTCTCTGTAGAAAGAAGGTACCCCAATTGCACTCTTGACGCTTCAGGAGCTTATACAGAAAGAATAAGTCCATCTCCTAAAACTTGCTGAGGGCCAAGTTACCCCGAGCAAATAGCGTCGAACTGAGCATCTGGTGCAGTATCCGGACAAAAGGGTGCTCGAAGTCAGCTATCGCAGCATTATGGTAGCTAATGGACTTCCCCGACGACACCGTAACTAGCTCGACTAAGATGACGTCATAGTTGGTGCGGTTGTCCGGGTGCCGGTAGTCGGATTGCGAGTGATTCCAGTTGAAAATCATGTTGAACTACTTAAGTGTGAGGGTATAGTCGTTGTTGAACAGCCAGAACGACACCCGACCCTTAATCCACTCGCGATCGGTGGCTATCACGTCGTTGGGCATGACGCAGACGCCTAGTGATGCCATGAACTCTGCCACCAACTCCTTGTACGTGGGCCAGTCGCCGAAGAACGACTGGCCATCTGCATGAAATTCCAGCTCGTCAGGTCTTCGGTTTGTGTGGCGCGCCTGTCCTTTCAGAATGTAGGCCAAGTTGGCCTCAAACCCTAAGTCGCGGATCATGTTCCGTTCGACATAACGAGTTGGCTCTATCTTCCTGTTTAAGATCTCCTCGTAGATCTTCTTCACCTCCGCAGATGGATGAATCAGCCGCGGGTGTGAAACTGACGCGGGAGGAGGTGGCACGAACTCCGGGATATCCGCCGGGTTCGCACGTGAAGATGACGCACCAGCTCCGTGCACCATGGTTACGAGAGAAAGGGAGTACAGAAGGAGCTCGGTGAAGATTGGAGAAGTGAATCTCCACTCGATGAAGAACTTGCTCGTTGTTGCTCGTCGACGGGCTTGCATAGCTCTGGAACTCACTCGACACAAGTGCAAGAAGATTGCACTGAAGGTGTGATGTCATCTGACGCAACTACTCCCCATATATAGCTGTGGTCGGTGCTACTGTCTGCCCATCGATACCATCGACGCGAGTCGATGGTATCGACTCGGGTAGCACGATTCGTACCTCTGCTAGTATCGACGGTCGTCGATGGCTGGATCTGTAGGGCCCGGATTGCTGACACGTCGATACTATCGCCACATGTCGATAGTATCGACCCATCCCCCAGATCGACTTCGTGGCTGATGCGATCGCCGTTGATCTTCCTTCACAGATCGTTGACGTGGCGCGTCGATACTATCGACGCGAGTCGATAGTATCGACTTTTGATTAAGGAAAATCCTCACGAGGCCCGGCCGCCGCCTTTTTCACTTGAATGTGTCGATACCATCGACACGCCCGTCGACGGTATCAACTTCACTGAGTCGATTTCTTCTAAAAATCTCCAGAGATCTCGATGGTATCAATAGGCATCTCGATACCATCGACCTTGACTTTGCGATCTGCCTGTAGGTATGTCGATACCATCGACGAGGCCGTCGATAGTATCGACGCAGTCTGATTTCTGCAGTCATCAACCTGTACCATGGTCGATACCATCGACACAAGGGTCGATGGTATCGACTCTGCCTCAGCCCTACACAATTAGCAAACAATCACGATATCTTTATTACATTAAAAATAAGTAAAAACAAATTAAACTACGAATGTAAATGAACTAATCTAAGGTACCAATGGTTGGGTTGCCTCCCAACAAGTGCCCTTATTTAACATCTTAGGCTAGACGACTTGAAGCACATCATGCATCCGAAAGTGAAATGAGTTTGACCTCATTCACCTTCCTCGTATAATCCTCACCAAAATATAGCTTCAACCTCTGTCCATTCACCAAAAATGTAGTTTCGCCATCGCGCACCAAGATTGCACCATGTGGCTTGACTTCTTCCACCATAAATGGTCCACTCCACCGGGATTTGAGCTTCCCAGGATGCAAATTTATCCTTGAATTAAACAACAACAGACGATCTCCCTTTTTGAAGGTGCGCATCTGAATGTGACAATCGTGGATCAACTTAGTGTGCTCCTTGTATATCTGAGAGTTCTCATATGTAGTCATGCGCAGCTCATCCAATTCATTTAATTCAAGCAATCTCTTCTTCCCCGCTTCATCATAGCTCAAATTGAGCTTTCTTAGCGCCCAGTGTGCTTTATGATCTAACTCCACCGGTAAGTGACAAGCCCGACCATACGCCAACCTAAAAGGTGTGGTGCCTATAGGTGTCTTATATGCCGTCTGATATGCCCACAATGCATCCGACAGTAAGACACTCCAATTTTTCCTCATGGAAGCTACCGTACGCTCCAAAATCTTCTTAATTTCTTGATTGGAGACTTCCACCTGTCCTTGAGTTTGCGGGTGATATGGGGTACCTATGTTATGTTTTACCCCATATTTCTTCAACAATGCCAAGAACTTGTGATTCTTAAAGTGCGTACCCCCATCACTGATGATCATTCGGGGCACTCCAAACCTACAGAAGATGTTTTCTTTTACGAATCTGCACAGTACAGAAGAATCATTAGTCCTTGTGGGTATTGTTTCTACCCACTTCGACACATAATCAACAGCTAAGAGGATATATAAATTCGAATTTGAGGACACAAAGGGTCCCATGAAATCTATACCCCATAAATCAAATACCTCCACCTCTTGGAAGACATTCAGGGGCATCTCTTGTCTCTTTGAGATGTTACCTGCTCTTTGGTAGGAATCACATTGTCTCACAAACTCATAGGCGTCTCGGAACAAGGTAGGCCAATATAGGCCACTTTCCAACACTTTGGCAGTCGTACGAGAGCTCGCGTGATGTCCACCCATAGGTAGAGTGTGGCAGTGACGAAGAACACTCTCGTATTCCTCCTTAGGTACACACCTGCGTAGAACACCATCCCTGCATTGTTTTAAAAGAATGGGGTCATCCCAAAAATAGTATCTTAGAGAATGGAAAAACTTCTTCTTCTCTTGATACGTCCAATCTTCTGGGATGATCCTACAAGCAAGATAATTCACAATATATGAAAACCAAGGATCTTTAGAATTCACTTTCAACAATTGTTCATCCGGAAATGTCTCAGTTATGGGTATGTGTAAATCTTTTTCATCCACCCTCTCTAACCTAGATAAATGATCTGCCACAACATTTTCAATCCCCGCCTTATCTTTAATTTCCATATCAAATTCTTGTAGGAGCAAGATCCACCTAATCAATCTAGGTTCGGCATCTTTTTTCTCCATCAAATATTTAATAGCAGCATGATCAGTCCAAACAACTACTTTCGATCCAACTAAATGTTGCCGGAATTTTTCAAAAGTGAAAACCACTGCAAGCAATTCTTTTTCAGTAGTTGTGTAATTTAATTGAGCATCATTCAAAGTCTTGGATGCATAAAAAATTACGGCGGGTTTATTGTCCACAAGCTGTCCCAACACAGCTCCTACCGCAAAATCCGATGCATCACACATGAGTTCGAACGGCTTAGTCCAATCCAGTGTTTGAACAACCGGTGCGGAAATCAATTTCTCCTTCAACACGTTGAACGCGTGTAAGCATTTGTCATTGAAATAAAAAACAACATCTTTCTTGAGAAGCTCGGATAGTGGTTTGGCGATTTTAGAAAAATCTTTTATGAACCGACGATAAAATCCGGTGTGTCCTAAGAAACTTCTTACCCCTTTTACCAAATTTGGTGGGGGAAATTTAGAAATTACTTCAATTTTCACCGGATCTACCTCCAAACCTTTGCTAGACACCTTATGTCCTAGCACTATCCCTTCACTCACCATCATATGACATTTCTCCCAGTTGAGGAACAAATGTGTGTCCTCACATCTCTGTAATACCTTATCCAAATTATAAAGGCATTCATCAAATGAAGCACCATACACGGAAAAATCATCCATAAAAACTTCAAGACAGCGTTCTACCATATCAGAAAAAATGGCGAGCATACAACGCTGAAAAGTCGCTGGTGCATTGCATAATCCAAAGGGCATGCGGCGATACGCAAAAGTTCCATAGGGACAAGTGAAAGTAGATTTCTCTTGGTCCTTAGGATCGATTGAAATCTGATTGTATCACGAATACCTGTCTAGAAAACAGAAAGGAGATCGGCCAGCTAAACGCTCTAGAATTTGATCAATAAATGGTAGAGGAAAGTGATCCTTCAATGTAGCGGCATTAAGACATCGGTAATCAATACAAACTCGACACCCGGTTACCAAACGGGTGGTGACAGGTTCATTCAAAATATTATGAGTGACAGTAATACCCCCCTTTTTAGGGACTATCTGCGTGGGACTTACCCATGTCGAGTCTGAAATCACATAGATGATACCTGTGGAGAGAAGCTTTAATCACCTCTTTCTTCACCACCTCCATCATGCTCGGATTCAGTCGACGTTGCGGTTGGATCACCGGCTTGGCTCCCTCCTCGAGCCGAATCTTATGCTGACACAAGGTAGGGGAAATCCCCTTTATATCTGTGACAGACCACTCCCCACTGGTTCTTCAACACTTTCAACAATTGGTCTTCCTCTTCCACACTTAGATATGCAGAAATGATCACAGGTAACTTTTCTTCCTCCGCTAGAAAGGCGTACTTGAGATGCGGCGGCAGTGGCTTTAACTCTAACTCCGGCAGGCTGATTAATGATGATTGAAGCGGAGGGGGGAGTTCACCTAAATCTTCATAATACCTCGCATAGAAACATGGAAGCATCTGAAGCATCTTGGCGCACTCCTTGAGTGATTTTCTTCTCATCCAATCATGAGTGATGTTTACTAAACAAGCCTCCAATGGTAATTCCGGATATGCATCAAAAACTGAATTTTCTATAGCATAATCCTCCATAGAGGGAGGAATGTCCTCATTCTCATCATTCGGGAATCCTACAGCCTTGCAAAGGGATACTGCTTTGGTTTGCTCCAGGATGTCTACAGCCAAAGTCCCTTTGTCCACCTTGGTCATTACATGAGCCATATCCAAAAATGGCTTCCCTAGACAAAGTGAGATAGTATTATCAAGATGTTTCACCATGTGGCATTGCTCCTTGTATTTTGGTGAAGTAGCGCTGGAAGGCATGACCATCTCAAATTGGTCATCGGCTATACCCAAGGTCAACCGACCTCTCCCCATCTCAAGTATCATGTTGGATGTAGCTTGGAATGGTCTTCCGAGTAGTATGTCATTGCCTTGTTCATCTTGCATCTCCATGACGACAAAATCTGCAGGAAATACAAATATATCCACTTTCACAAGCACATCTTCACAAATCCCATACGATTTCACCACAGAGTTATCTGCCAATTGAATTGTCATGTTGCTTGGCCTTGACTCCTTCAATCCCAACTTTTTGAATGTAGAAAGGGGCATTAAATTGATGCTTGCTCCCGAGTCACATAATGCTTCACCAAATTTGACTTTCCTGATATAGCACGAAATGTTGAAACAACCCGGATCTTGCCTCTTTGGTGGCAATGTGCCCATGATGAAGGCACTCACCTGCTCTTTAAGCACAACAACTTCCGTGTCTGGAATTTTTCTCTTCTTAGTGATGATGTCCTTCAAAAATTTCCCGTAAGATGGGATTTTCTCAATAGCTTCCAATAGAGGTATGTTGACTGAAAGCTTCCTGAAATTGTCTAAGAACTTTTTGAATTGATCATCTACCTTCCTTGCCTTAGCACTGTTCGGATAAGGAACCAGGACAGCTTGTGCCCTTTGATGCGATGGCACATAGGGTGTCCTTTTCTGAGGTTCCTCCTCCTTTGCAATAGGGTCTTCAGTAGCATCCACAACTGTGTCATCGACTGGTTCTGTGACCGAGGTGGGCAGCTCCTTAGTGGCTTGAACTTCAATTTCAGCTTGGGGTTTGCTTGCTTCATCGGCCCTGGGATTTAAAAATTTCTTGCCACTTCTTAGCAAGATGGCCTTAGCTTGTTGGTTCCATCCTGGAACATTAGTATTTCCCCAGAAACCTGGATGTGCCGGCTTCTTCAAACTGGCTATCTCCGCAGCCATCTGTGCCATAGATGTCTCTATTGTTCTCATTCGAGCCCCATGGCTCTACAATGTCTTCCCGAATTGGTTCATGAACTCCTCTTGTTGCTTTATTTGCTGGCCAAAAGTAGCCATGAGTTCTTGGTTTTGCTTTATAACTTGATTGAGCAGTTATGTGCTCTTATCCTCTGCAGCTGGCTGGGGTTTAGTATCCGGATCCGGCAAAAAGTTATTTGGATCCTTCCAGGAAAACTTCTTGTCTTTCCTCCATGCATAGTTGTTGTTCCTATAACCTGGCTGCTGCCTCATGAATTTCACTTGAGCCTCATCCTCAGACTCAGTATCCTCCTTTGCAAGCAATTTCTTTGTGAGAAGATCCATCTTCTCATTCAGCTCCTTTATTGCTTTAGATTCTCCCACAACTCGAACCTTCTCCACGACCCCTCTTTCGCCCCATGATTGTTTCTTTGCCATGTTCTTTAAGATCTCCCAGCATCTAGTGTCCGTGTTACTCAAGAAGAATCCAGAATCGGCTGAATCTAGGTTGCTTCTATCATTCTTGGAGAGAGAAAAATAGAAGATCTTGACTTGGGTCTCCTTATCCTGCCCATGATGCGGGCATCGCCTGAGCATGATCTGAAACCTTTCCCAGATCTCAGAATAGGTTTCTCCTGCTTGTTGGGTGAAGTTATGGATCTTTCTTATCATGTCATTGGTCTTATCGGGCAGAAAGAACCTCTCGAAGAAGACCTCCACCATGTGGTCCCAAGACTCCACATATTCATCGTCTAAATTATGTAGCCATTCGTGCGCAATTCCCTCTAGTGAACTCGGGAAGAGCTTCAAGTAAAGCACGTCTTGTGGAAATCTGTCGATTTTTACCATGTCACAATTCTCCACAATCTGACTTATGTGCGCGACGGGGTCTTCATTTTTTAGCCCATGGAAGGCATTAGACTTCACCAAGTTGATCAAAGCTCGATCAATCTTGTAGGTCAGAATATTCAGCGCTTGCTTCTTTATAGGCCCCTTGGAAGCGGACGAGGAAGAAGCCTTGATCTTCTCCCATATTGTCTGTGGCTCGTCCATCTCTTCTTGTTCGTGTTCAGAAATTAGATCCTCCAGCTCATCTTGATTATAATCACCCTTGTCTTCTGGTTCCGGCAGTGGAACCTCTGGTGCGCGACCCGCGTAGTCAGTACTACGTGTCTGCATCATGCACAGTACCTGAAAATAGAAAGATTAAATTTAGTACAGTGCTTGACGATTGCAAATATTTAGAAAATAGATTATGAATTTTCGGAATGATAAAAAAAAAAGGTGGCCTAGAGTGGCCGCTCACAGCACTTGAAGTGCCAACAAATTTCCGTATCCCCGACAACGGCGCCAAAAATTTGACGCAGATTTACCGTGCATAAAAACGCAAGTGAACGTGTCGAGTAGTACATGCCTTTGTGAGGCCCGAGTCGAACTCAGGGATATGTGCAATCGTCGGGGACTCCTACTAACTACTCGCGATCATCTAAGCCGATTAAAAAGTTGAGAGTTGTTGTTGAAATTAAAAGAAAATAAAAACAAAACAAAACAAGCAATCAATTAAATGTTGGTTTAATCAATTCAAAAGGAGATCTTTAGGACTGCAGTTTCACTGTGGGTTTTCATTGTATTAAATTCTATATAGCTACTCAATTTTATCTCTCTATCCGGGTAGTGGCCTGAAATCAGAATTGCCCACTGTCGTGGTACAATTCACTACCTATGTCTAGGTCGGTTGCACCGTCGTAGTAACCTATACCCTAAACTAGGTGCATTATAAACGATCTCTCGGTATCCACCATTAATATTACACCACCTTGTTCAAGGGATTTGTCAATTAATGTAAATTCCGTCTCTTTTCAACTGTTAATCCTTCTTTTAAAGCAATTGAGGACATTAGGTTATTATTATGGTGATCAAGCATAACAATATATTGGAGAAAACAAAATTATACCACGGATTTAAGAGATAAGATATGAATTACTATTATAAAATCCTCATACAATGAATCCCCGGGCTACTCCCGGCCCTAAAGATAGAGGGGATTAGCCTCGCATGGTCATCTCAAAGCACAATGTAGTAGAGAAAAGGGGAAACATGAGAAAAACGAAATTGAGTGGTGAAACCCCTTAACGGAGAAGGTCCAATCGATCCTTGGCATGGAATCCGCGTTCTGCTACCTTTTGGTGGTGGAATTCATCTTCTTCAGCGTCCGGATCAGCTGGGGCGTGATCGTGTGCTCCGTTCTGCTCTCCTTGCTCTCCGGGATGTGTGCATCGGCTAATGACGTGATCTCCTATCCTTGGACGCCGTCCTTAGGTTTAATTCCCGAGTTAAGTCACCAATTACTAACAGCCGTCCGATTGAGATCATTCTGAATCAAACTCATATCTGATGATGTCGATACCATCGAAACGGGTTGATGGTATCGACCTAGTGCGGCATTGATTGTTCTTCGTTTCTTCGGTAATTGCGACTGATGTCATCTCGATACCATCGACGCGAGTCGATGGTATCGACAACCCTGTAGCGACAGTTTTGTCGTTTTGTGTCGCTACAGCTCCTCCCGTCGATAGTATCGACCATCGCATCGATAGTATCGACTCCTTCCTCACCAGCAGCCTGATGGTATCTCGATACCATCGACATCCCCGTCGATAGTATCAATCTTGTTTTGGTCCTTGCGGCTGGCAGCCTGTGGTCCAGTCGATGGTATCGACCACCGTCGATGGTATCGACGGCAGCATATACTTGTTTTTCCTGAAATTAACACACGGAACCACATAAATCCACACAAAAAATATTTTTTTGATAATTAATACTAAAAATGCTTAAATAAAGGGAATTTGACATAAAGAAGTATCCTAGACCAAAATGAATGAATTATGCAACATTGACCATGAAAATGACTAATAAATGCATAAAACGCATATCAAACAAGTCTATAAATGTGACTCAAAATCATCGCATCACCTGGTATATTTAATAGAGTACCAATGATGCTATCACATACATTTTTCTCAACGTGCATTACATCGATAGAATGTCTGATGGTCAAAGAAATCCAATAAGGAAGATCCCAAAATATTGACTTCTTCTTGAATGAAGAATTGTCACTCTGTGTGGCCATACTACATTGTGATTTCTTACCAAATTCATTGACAATGTCTTTTACTCTTTCATAAACAACATCCCCTTATATAGGTTTAGGTGCACTCCGTTCATCATTCCATCCATTGAATGATTTGTACTTCCTACGATACTGATGGAATTTTGAAAGAAGCCTTCGATGACCAAGATATACAGTCTTGCCGCCATGTTTTAGTCTTATTGAATCAGTGTTTTCTTCACATATAGGACACACTTTAGCTCCTTTGACACTATATCCAGACAAATTATCATATGTTGGAAAGTCATTAATAGTGCAAAACAACATAGCGTGCAAACGAAATGTCTCTCTTCCTGAAGCATCATAGGTCATCACACATTCAACCCAAAGATTCTTTAAGTCATCAATCAGAGGTTCAAGATAAACATCGATATCATTTTTGGGTTATTTAGGGCCCGATATCAACAACGACAGCATAACGTACTTATTTTTCATACACAGCCAGGGAGGAAGATTGTATATAACAAGCATGACTGGCCAAGTGCTATGTTGGCTGCTCAATGTCTCGTACGGATTCATCCCATCTGTACAAAGCCCAAGTCTTAGATTCCTATCTTCTTCACCAAATTTGGGGTACAATAGATCAATCTTCTTTCACTGTGGGGAATCAGACGCATGTCGTAGGATCCCATCATTATTTTTCTTAACATCTACATGCCACTTCAAATTCTTCGCATCTTTCGGATTTGCAAACAAGCGTTGAAACCGTGATATTATAGGTAGTTACCACAACACCTTGGAAGGAGAACCAATTTTGGACTCCCCCGAAGTCATCAATTTATACCGTGACGCACCACATTTTGGACAATCTTTCAAATCTACATAGTCCTTTTGAAATAATACACAATCATTCGGGCATGTGTGTATCTTCTTGGCCTCCATTCCCATTGGGCACAACATTTTATTTACTCGGTATGTTGAGATTGGAAGCTCGTTTCCTTCAGGAAGCATTTCTTTCGACAAAGTCAACAATTCAATGAAGCTTTTGTCGCTCCATCTATTGTTAGCTTTCAACTTATACAATCTCAACACAACACTAAGCTTTGTAAACTTAACACAACATGTGTATAACGATATCTCAGCATCATGCGCAATGTTTCTAAAGATAGGAGGTGGATCGATGTGCTCTACCCTACAACTATCCATCATCGCATCAACGATGTCTACTGGAACTGGTTCGTTCACATCTACGTCATCGGAGGCAATTTCTTCTTCCACCCAAGCACTGCTATCGACATCTACTGGTTTCGAGTTTCAAAATCTCTCCATGCCAGTGCCATTCTGTATAACCTTATACAATCCCGTTGCACATGACATGACTTTTGATTTCCTCACCAGTGTTGACTTTCAAGTTGTTACCGCAATGCCTACATGGACAGTAGAACCTATCTGTAGGTTTTTTCCTATGTTCCTCGACAAATCTAACAAACTGATCAAGACCAGATATAAACTCTGGGGTGCAATGATTGTGAATGGACATCCATGATCTATCCATTCTATGATCAAAGATAAAACAAGTATATATTAGGATTAGGGTATAAACTTACATCCTATCCAAGATTTACTCCAACAAACACATGTGATGTCATTCTTATATATAATAAATGTGTACCACCTATACCATCCTTGAACACCTAATCTCACTAGTAAGTGTATAATGTGTATTGGGTTTTCAAGAAAATTTCAGCAACATTTCCCCGTTGTTCTCTAAGTACATATGTACTTAGAGAACAGCGGGGAAATGCTGCCGAAATTTTCTTGAAAACCCAATACACATTATACACTTACATCCTAAGTGAGATTAGGTGTTCAAGAACAGTCTCAAACCGGGGACTATCCAAGATTTACTCCTAATGAGTAAATCTTGGACGTGTTTCTAGGCCAACAAACACAATAATAGATATCTACAATGAAGCCAGACCCCATACAAATAGTATATAATTTAGTGATTGTTCATTCTAATTTATACCAATGTACAAGTAATATAAAGAACAATGATTGTTCACTTTCTAGGCCAAAAAACACATGTGATGTCATTCTTATATATAATAAATGTGTACCACCTATCCCATCCTTGAACACCTAATCTCACTAGTAAGTGTATAATGTGTATTGGGTTTTTAAGAAAATTTTGGCAGCATTTCCCCGCTGTTCTCTAAGTACATATGTACTTAGAGAACAAACGAGGAAATGCTACTGAAAGTTTCTCGAAAACCCAATACACATTATACACTTACATCCTAAGTGAGATTAGGTGTTCAAGAACAGTCCCAAACTGGGGACTATCCAAGATTTACTCCTAATGAGTAAATCTTGGTTGGGTTTCTAGGCAAACAAACACAATAATAGATATGTACATGTTAGGGTTTCATCACAATTGATGTTAGAGTTTCATCAATGTTAGGGACTAATCAAATCAAATTAGGATGCTAGAATGGACAAGTTTAAATCTTATTTCAACATGCATCAAAATTTACTGAATTAGGTCCAGCATTAGGATTAGAAGCACAAATATATGCAAGCAAAAGATTTGTTTGTATCCTAGAATTTACATAAAGCATTATATATAGATTTTTTCATATCCTTACCAACAGCAAACACGGCCGTGGCTGTGTTGGCCTACCACGGCCTTGGTAGGCCAACATAGCCACTGTCGTGTTTGCTACATGTAGGTAAAAAGCTAGGGAGAAAGGCTACGACTAATACTTGGAGAGAAGAATGAAGCTAGGTGGCACGGCGGGTGTGAGCAGGGAGTAAGGAGCGGGCGGCGCCGGCGACGCAGGACGAAGCTAGGGCGGTGGCGGCACAAGAGCAGCAGAGCAGGTGGCAGGCGGCAGCGGCGACGTAGAGCAGCAGCACCATCGGCGGCGATGGAGAGATGAGGCGAGGAAGCGCAAGCAGCGTCGGCGACGGTGAGAACGAGCAGGCAGCTAGCGGGCAATCGAGCAGCAGCTAGCGGGCGATGAAGACAATGAAACAGGTACCCGTGCGATCGATCGTGGGTGTATTAAGTTCGTAAAGGTGTCGGTTATCAAATACAAACGACACCTAAAGTCTCTGGCATCGGTTGATAGTAAAACAACGACGCCCAACTAGACAACCTTTACCCTAAATTTTTTGGCGGGAACCATTATCAGCGTCGGTTATCAAAGGATAACTGACACTGAAAGTGGGACTTTTCACGCAAATTTTCATTTTAAATAGGTGTCGGTGAATTGTTAAAAAACTGACGCTGTAGGTGACCTAAAATGTTTTCACATGAAAATTGGATTTTGCCGGCGATTTTAGGCGTCAGTCTGTTATAACCAGCCGACGCTGAATACAAAGCGGTACCCGTGTCTGGCTGGTCTTCGAATATAGATGTCAGTTTGCATAAATAACCGACGTCTAATATTATAGGTGTCAGTTTTCCTAAATAACTGACGTCCAGAAAAACGACACTGAACGCTGTTTTTGTAGTAGTGTGTCCATCCATTATTATTTCAATTGAATATCTAAACACTTTTATAAACAAGTTAAACATCATTCATGAATAAACTCCTATTCCAGTTGCATCCTATGTGTGTGACCCTATAGGTCCCAAGTTACATTGACTGTGAATGTCCATAATCAATTTATGAGATCACAGTCATTGAGAAATATCTAGAAGCACATAATTGAACCCAAGTAATTGGAAAGTTTGAGGACAACTTCAACCTACAATCTGTGCTGAGTGTTGCAGTGATCATATAGTTTGTTTGTCTTTTATGTCTGGATTCAACTCGAGTGATAGAATCACCTTCCTCTCAACATTCAATCCATATTCCTTGAACTAGAGAAGATTGTCTGAGATGCATGTGAAATCACATATCATATATTGATTCACACGAGTATGGCCATACGTTTCTCAATCTTGCTTATCAAGTGGATAGGATTTCAATCTCCTGTAGGAGGGACAAATCTCATCTATGTCACTCACACTCAGTCCTGATGTGTCACAAGGCATCCAAGTATCACCTTTATGACAACTTTTATTCAATGTCATGTTGGATGATGTCAAAATACATCAAACGACATGTGATGAGTGTAGTGACTTCAAGTCTAAGAACCACAATCACCATTATCACTATGATAGATGATTCTGAATACCATTTCATTCTCTTTGTATCACTCTCAAGGTGGATCTATCTAATACTCTATTCTCTAACATGTATCTATGTGGTTGGCATGATACACATATCATGACTAATGAGATTATGTCATCAACCAACACACAATGTAGTCTTGTGTATTACTGTTGTCTATTTTTCTTTCATAGTAATATCCAACTAGGGACATGATGAGAATGCATGTGCTCTTAGCATACATATGATATCATTGTTTAGGTCCTCAACCTAAAGACATATGTCATCGAGCAACATCATTTTTTAGACATCTATCATGTTTGTGTCATCATCTCATGAATGAGATAAACATAATACACATAATTACCTTTATAATGATCAAATCAAGTATATGATGCCCCATAATAATCATCATATTATTGGATCTATGGGAATACTACCAACACACTCCCACTTGCACTTAGATCCTATCACTTATGAATCATATTTCAAGTAATCTTCAACATGCCCATCATGTTTCTACTGCACAAGCACCTTTGTAACGGGTTAGCAAGTGAACGCGTCGAGTAGTACATGCCTTTGTGAAGCCCGAGTCGAACTCAGGGATATGTGCAATCGTCGGGGACTCCTACTAACTACTCACGATCAGCTAAGTCGATTAAAAAGTTGAGAGTTGTTGTTGAAATTAAAAGAAAATAAAACAAAACAAAACAAGCAATCAATTAAATGTTGGTTTAATCAATTCAAAAGGAGATCTTTAGGATTGCAGTTTCACTGCGGGTTTTCATTGTATTAAATTCTATATAGCTACTCAATTTTATCTCTCTATCCGGGTAGTGGCCTGAAATCAGAATTGCCCACTGTCGTGGTACAATTCACTACCTATGTCTAGGTCGGTTGCACCGTCGTAGTAACCTATACCCTAAACTAGGTGCATTATAAACGATCTCTCGGTATCCACCATTAATCTTACACCACCTTGTTCAAGGGATTTGTCAATTAATGTAAATTCCGTCTCTTTTCAACCGTTAATCCTTCTTTCAAAGCAATTAAGGGCATTAGGTTATTATTATGGTGATCAAGCATAACAATATATTGGAGAAAACAAAATTATACCATGGATTTAAGAGATAAGATATGAATTACTATTATAAAATCGTCATACAATGAATCCCCGGGCTACTCCCAACCCTAAAGACAGAGGGGATTAGCCCCGCATGGTCATCTCAAAGCACAATGTAGTAGAGAAAAGGGGAAACATGAGAAAAACAAAATTGAGTGGTGAAACCCCTGAACGGAGAAGGTCCAATCGATCCTTGGCGTGGAATCCACGTTCTACTGCCTTTCGGTGGTGGAATTCATCTTCTTCAGCGTCCGGATCAGCTGGGGCGTGATCGTGTGCTCCGTTCTGCTCTCCTTGCTCTCCGAGATGTGTGCATCGGCTAATGACGTGATCTCCTGTCCTTGGACGCCGTCCTTAGGTTTAATTCCTGAGTTAAGTCACCAATTACTCACAGCCGTCCGATTGAGATCATTCTGAATCAAACTCATATCTGACGATGTCGATACCATCGAAACGGGTCGATGGTATCGACCTAGCGCGGCATTGATTGTTCTTCGTTTCTTCGGTAATTGCGACTGATGTCATATCGATACCATCGACGCGAGTCGATGGTATCGACAACCCTGTAGCGACAGTTTTGTCATTTTGTGTCGCTGCAACTCCTCCCGTCGATAGTATCGACCATCGTGTCGATAGTATCGACTCCTTCCTTACCAGCAGCCTGATGGTATCTCGATACCATCGACATCCCCATTGATAGTATCGATCTTGTTCTGGTCCTTGCGGCTGGCAGCCTGTGGTCCGGTCGATGGTATCGACCACCATTGATGGTATCAACGACAGCAGATACTTGTTTTTCCTGAAATTAACACACGGAACCACATAAATCCACACAAAATATATTTTTTCGATAATTAATACTAAAAATGCTTAAATAAAGGGAATTTGACATGAAGAAGTAGCCTAGACCAAAATGAATGAATTATGCAACATTAACCATGAAAATGACTAATAAATGCATAAAACGCATATCAAACAAGTCTATAAATGTGACTCAAAATCATCGCATCACCTGGTATATTTAAAAGAGTACCAATGATGCTATCACATACATTTTTCTCAACGTGCATTACATCGATAGAATGTCTGACGGTCAAAGAACTCCAATAAGGAAGATCCCAAAATATTGACTTCTTCTTGAATGAAGAATTGTCACTCTATGTGGCCATACTACATTGTGATTTCTTACCAAATTCATTGACAATGTCTTTTACTCTTTCATAAACAACATCCCCTGGTATAGGTTTAGGTGCACTCCATTCATCATTCCATCCATTGAATGCTTTGTACTTCCTACGATACTGATGGAATTTTGAAAGAAACCTTCGATGACCAAGATATACAGTCTTGCCGCCATGTTTTAGTCTTATTGAATCAGTGTTTTCTTCACATATAGGACACGCTTTAGCTCCTTTGACACTATATCCAGACAAATTCCCATATGTTGGAAAGTCATTTATAGTGAAAAACAACATAGCGTGCAAATGAAATGTCTCTCTTCCTGAAGCATCATAGGTCATCACACATTCAACCCAAAGTTTCTTTAAGTCATGAATCAGAGGTTCAAGATAAACATCGATATCATTTTCGGGTTGTTTAGGGCCCGATATCAACAACGACAGCATAACGTACTTATTTTTCATACATAGCCAGGGAGGAAGATTGTATATAACAAGCATGACTGGCCAAGTGCTATGTTGGCTGCTCAATGTCCCGTACGGATTCATCCCATCTGTACAAAGCCCAAGTCTTAGATTCCTATCTTCTTCACCAAATTTGGGGTACAATAGATCAATCTTCTTCCACTGTGGGGAATCAGACGCATGTCGTAGGATCCCATCATTATTTTTCTTAACATCTGCATGCCACTTCAAATTCTTCGCATCTTTCGGATTTGCAAACAAGCATTGAAACCGTGATATTATAGGTAGTTACCACAACACCTTGGCAGGAGAACCAATTTTGGACTCCCCCAAAGTCGTCAATTTATACCGTGACGCACCACATTTTGGACAATCTTTCAAATCTACATAGTCCTTTTGAAATAATACACAATCATTCAGGCATGCGTGTATCTTCTTGGCCTCCATTCCCATTGGGCACAACATTTTATTTACTCGGTATGTTGAGATTGGCAGCTCGTTTCCTTCAGGAAGCATTTCTTTCAACAAAGTCAACAATTCAATGAAGCTTTTGTCGCTCCATCTATTGTTAGCTTTCAACTTATACAATCTCAACACAACACTAAGCTTTGTAAACTTAGCACAGCATGTGTATAATGGTATCTCAGCATCATGCGCAATGTTTCTAAAGATAGGAGGTGGATCGGTGTGCTCTACCCTACAACTATCCATCATCGCATCAACGATGTCTACTGGAACTGGTTCGTTCATATCTACGTCATCGGAGGCAATTTCTTCTTCCACCCAAGCACTGCTATCGACATCTACTGGTTTCGAGTTTGAAATCTCTCCATGCCAGTGCCATTATGTATAACCTTGTACAATCCCGTTGCACATGACATGACTTTTGATTTCCTCACCAGTGTTGACTTTCAAGTTGTTATCGCAATGCCTACATGGACAGTAGAACCTATCTGTAGGTTTTTTCCTATGTTCCTCGACAAATCTAACAAACTGATCAAGACCAGATATAAACTATGGGGTGCAATAATTGTGAATGGACATCCATGATCTATCCATTCTATGATCAAAGAGAAAACAAGTATATATTAGGATTAGGGTATACACTTACATCCTATCCAAGATTTACTCCAACAAACACATGTGATGTCATTCTTATATATAATAAATGTGTACCACCTATCCCATCCTTGAACACCTAATCTCACTAGTAAGTGTATAAAGTGTATTGGGTTTTCAAGAAAATTTCGGCAGCATTTCCCCGCTGTTCTCTAAGTACATATGTACTTAGAGAACAGTGGGGAAATGCTGCCGAAATTTTCTTGAAAACCCAATACACATTATACACTTACATCCTAAGTGAGATTAGGTGTTCAAGAACAGTCCCAAACCGGGGACTATCCAAGATTTACTCCTAATGAGTAAATCTTGGACGTGTTTCTAGGCCAACAAACACAATAATAGATATCTACAATGAAGCCAGACCCCATACAAATAGTATATAATTTAGTGATTGTTCATTCTAATTTATACCAATGTACAAGTAATATAAAGAACAATGATTGTTCACTTTCTAGGCCAACAAACACATGTGATGTCATTCTTATATATAATAAATGTGTACCACCTATCCCATCCTTGAACACCTAATCTCACTAGTAAGTGTATAATGTGTATTGGGTTTTCAAGAAAATTTTGGCAGCATTTCCCTGTTGTTCTCTAAGTACATATGTACTTAGAGAACAAATGAGGAAATGCTACTGAAAGTTTCTCAAAAACCCAATACACATTATACACTTACATCCTAAGTGAGATTAGGTGTTCAAGAACAGTCCCAAACTGGGGACTATCCAAGATTTACTCCTAATGAGTAAATCTTGGATGGGTTTCTAGGCCAACAAACACAATAATAGATATGTACATGTTAGGGTTTCATCACAATTGATGTTAGAGTTTCATCAATGTTAGGGTTTAATCAAATCAAATTAGGATGCTAGAATGGACAAGTTTAAATCTTATTTCAACATGCATCAAAATTTACTGAATTAGGTCCAGCATTAGGATTAGAAGCACAAATATATGCAAGCAAAAGATTTGTTTGTATCCTAGAATTTACATAAAGCATTATATATAGATTTGTTCATATCCTTACCAACAGCAAACACGGCCGTGGCTGTGTTGGCCTACCACGACCTTGGTAGGCCAACATAGCCACTATCGTGTTTGCTACATGTAGGTAAAAAGCTAGGGAGAAAGGCTACGACTAATACTTGGAGAGAAGAATGAAGCTAGGTGGCACGGCGGGCGTGAGCAGGTAGTAAGGAGCGGGCGGCGCCGGTGACGTAGGATGAAGCTAGGGCGGCGGCGGCACAAGAGCAGCAGAGCAGGTGGCGGGCGGCAGCGGCGACGCAGAGCAGCAACACCATTGGCGGCGATGGAGAGATGAGGCGAGGAAGCGCAAGCAGCGTCGACGACGGTGAGAACGAGCAGGCAGCTAGCGGGCGATGAAGACAATGAAACAGGTACCCGTGCGATCGATCGTGGGTCTATTAAGTTCATAAAGGTGTCGGTTATCAAATACAAACGACACCTAAAGTCTCTGGCATCGGTTGATAGTAAAACAACGACGCCCAACTAGACAACCTTTACCCTACATTTTTTGGCGGGAACCATTATCAGCGTCGGTTATCGAAGGATAACTGACACTGAAAGTGGGACTTTTCACGCAAATGTTCATTTTAAATAGGTGTCGGTGAATTGTTAAAAAACTGACGCTGTAGGTGACCTAAAATGTTTTCACATGAAAATTGGATTTTGCCGGCGATTTTAGGCGTCAGTCTGTTATAACCAGCCGACACTGAATACAAAGCGGTACCCGTGTCTGGCTGGTCTTCGAATATAGATGTCAGTTTGCATAAATAACCGACGTCTAATATTATAGGCGTCAGTTTTCCTAAATAACTGACGTCTAGAAAAGTGACACGGAACGCTGTTTCTGTAGTAGTGTGTCCATCCATTATTATTTCAATTGAATATCTAAACACTTTTATAAACAAGTTAAACATCATTCATGAATAAACTCCTATTCCAGTTGCATCCTATGTGTGTGACCCTATAGGTCCCAAGTTACATTGACTGTGAATGTCCATAATCAATTTATGAGATCACAGTCATTGAGAAATATCTAGAAGCATATAATTGAACCCAAGTAATTGGAAAGTTTGAGAACAACTTCAACCTACAATCTTTGCTGAGTGTTGCAGTGATCATATAGTTTGTTTGTCTTTTATGTCTGGATTCAACTCGAGTGATAGAATCACCTTCCTCTCAACATTCAATCCATATTCCTTGAACTAGAGAAGACTGTATGAGATGCATGTGAAATCACATATCATATATTGATTCACATGAGTATGGCCATACGTTTCTCAATCTCGCTTATCAAGTGGATAGGATTTCAATCTCCTATAGGAGGGACAAATCTCATCTATGTCACTCACACTCAGTCCTGATGTGTCACAAGGCATCCAAGTATCACCTTTATGACAACTTTTATTCAATGTCATGTTGGATGATGTCAAAATACATCAAACGACATGTGATGAGTGTAGTGACTTCAAGTCTAAGAACCACAATCACCATTATCACTATGATAGATGATTCTGAATACCATTTCATTCTCTTTGTATCACTCTTAAGGTGGATCTATCTAATACTCTATTCTCTAACATGTACCTATGTGGTTGGCATGATACACATATCATGACTAATGAGATTATGTCATCAACCAACACACAATGTAGTCTTGTGTATTACTATTGTCTATTTTTCTTTCATAGTAATATCGAACTAGGGACATGATGAGAATGCATGTGCTCTTATCATACATATGATATCATTGTTTAGGTCCTTAACCTAAAGACATATGTCATCGAGCAACATCATTTTTTAGACATCTATCATGTTTGTGTCATCATCTCATGATTGAGATAAACATAATACACATAATTACCTTTATAATGATCAAATCAAGTATATGATGCCCCATAATAATCATCATATCATTGGATCTATGGGAATACTACCAACACACTCCCACTTGCACTTAGATCCTATCACTTATGAATCATATTTCAAGTAATCTTCAAGATGCCCATCATGTTTCTACTGCACAAGCACTTTTGTAACGGGTTAGCAATGTGTGCTTCTAGTGGATATTTTGCAAGTTTTCACATCTCCTCATTGTACGACTTCTCACATGAGATGGAACTACTTTAGTATGCTATCTAAGAATCCTTTTCCTATCCAGTAGCTCCATTGTTGTCATAGTATTTCTACTATGTCATAAATGGTTGGAGCCTCTCACAATTTCATCTACATGAACTTCTTGATCCATACAAATATCCGCTATTTTTCTCAATATATCAAGGCACTCGACTTATATTGTAGAATTAAAAAACTCTCTCTTGCTCAGAACATTTCCAATTTACAATTCCATATTAAGGTCAAACATAATTTTAGATTGTGATCATTAATTTTCTTTGTCATTTTTGAAGCTTGCATCGGTGTAACCCTTAACACCCAACTCTTCCCTATTACCATAATCATGGAACTGATTCTTTTAGTGCTTCTCAAGTACCTAAGGATGTTTTTTATGGCACTCCAGTGGCTCTCACTGGGCTCTGACTGATATCCACTCGTTATATCCAATACATACAAGATAACAGGATGAGTACATAACATTGCATTCATGACAGATCTAATTGTGAATGTGTGACAACCTAACTTTTATTTCTCCTCATGTATACTATTCCTCTCTCTTCATGACTCATATTACTCAAATATATGTCAATTGCATATCTTAATTTCATGAAACTCCTGTTTAATCACACCAATGACCAATTTCACAATGTATGAATTTAGTTTGCACTTTGATCTAAGTTGTCTTCTTTAATGATTCACCATCTTGCAATAAAAAATCATAAATAAGACCCTTTTATCCTCAAATGTATTGCATGAGGTAGATGAATTGATTATGATTTCAAGGTTACAAACATTGCCCATATCAGAGCTATGAGTCAAAAGTTATGAGCCTTGGAAAAGTAGACACTTTAAGCTTGTTTTAATTTCTTTTACTCCCTTTTATCCAGATTTGGACCGACCCAAGGATATCTCGGCCTAATACAAGGCACACACACATCCCATACACCAAGAAATGATTGAATTGGAGTGTTGGATTGTGATCCAACAATGTAGGAGTCTTCTCATAGGTCTGTACCCATTGTCATTGCAAGGAGCACTGCTCTACCTTTGATCCATCCAATCAATGCCTTTCCCTACCCTTTTAGCCCAAATAAAAACCCCAATGCCTTTGTTCCAACCAACCCTCTCCTTTTTCTCTCTTTTCCCACCATTCTACGTACCCTAACCCTCTTTCTCTCCTTTCTTCTCTTCTTTTGCTCCTAGCCTACATGGTGGTGCCACTACTGCTGCCAGAGTGGGATGGGCCACCTTTATCTATCCTTGTCTCTGTCCAGAGCTACCCTCAACTCTGTGGGTGTGGAGAATGCCTGGGTAGCACATCCGTGGGACTCCCAGTGGTCTCATGCTCGGGGGTTGGGAACCACTAGCAAGAAGCTACATTCGACGGATCCCATGCACGGGCTAGCTTATGCCTAAGTGGACAAAAACCCACAATGGTTGAATTCATGGTGGATCACAGTGGTCCAGAATTTAAGGGTACTAGGTGCACCCCTCTCTCCACAACCTTGATCCATAGTGGACTAGACACATGCATTCAATGAGTGACACATGCCCTGGGCTCACCATCTTGCAAGAGCACGACACAGGTGGGAGGATGGGTGAGTGCAACTCCCAATAGTGTAGGTATATTGTGAGGGGATAAGGAGAAAAGTAGGGCAATAAAGGAATGTGTGCGAGATCCTCATAGTTTCCACATGGCAGCAAACCAATGGCCAAGAAGGTAAAACCCTGGGAACCCTCCACCTAAAATCTTGCAAAATCATAATAATTAGGTCCTAAGTCCAAAAAATTGCAAAACTATATACCATTTTCATCATCTCAGTGAAATATACCCATTTGACACTTTTACATACCTTGAATATACCTATAGATTCCATGTTTTGCTGAAAATATAATGTTAACTATGGTTGACCATACCTAATGCATGATCATAATATAAGTTGGGTTCTTTGATGCTCAATCTACCCCCTAGTCCCTAAACCGGTAACTTGATTCTTCTTTAAGACTAATTATGACCCTAATAACCCTTCTTGCTCTTGTGTTAAAATAAGCTCTAGTTATCATAGCCAAGATTAAAAGTTTATCAAATTTTATTTAATATTTTCTATATAAATCTTAATGTGCCATCTTATTGGATCAGCAATTTAGGTATACTTTATTTTTATTTTTCCATTTTTGGTGGTTATGGTTTTACACAATATAATAATTAATTCACATGAATTAACCAAAACTTTATATATCTTCAAAAATGGGAGTTATTCAAAATCTAGGGGTCCAAATTTTATCACATTTACCATTAAATTATCTTATTATAAATTTGGATGTGATTTTGAATCATACATTATTTTTTTCCGCATCAATAATGTTTGATTTGTAACCCACCCTTTTTAAGTCTCGTAAATATCATTACATATAAAGGAGAGAATATTATTACATGATGTAGGGTTCTATGCCAATTTTAATTTTCTAAACAAGCTTTTCTTTGGTAGGGTTTTCATCTAAAACTTAATGTAACCATTAATTTCCTCTTTCAATTAAAGGTGATTAGAGAATATTATCACATGTTGTAGGGTTCTACGCCAATTTTAATTTTTTGATCAAGTTTTTCTTTGGTAGGGTTTTCATCTATATTTTATGTAACCATTTAATTTCCTCTTTCTATTAAAGGTGATTAGACCTGTAACCTTTTTTTTCATAGTATAGTATAATTTTTCCTTCTATATGTATCGACATAATACTATTTCCTATACTACTTATGATTTTATATAGGCCTATTTTTGAGCTGAATCGTTTATTCAAATATTAAGGTTCTAAATAGAAGTTATCAATTATGTGATTTTTTTGGAAATAGGTAAATATGTATTGCCAAAAGAGGGTATAGCAGGGAAGCTATACTGTATAGAACAAGGCGTCTAAGCAAACCCCAAAGAAAACACCCTACTGGGTTATATTACAAAATCCTAGTAGGTTCTCGTATTGATGTTCAAATTAAAAAAGTTCTTTTTGTTTGCTCTCAAGAACCACCGCAGGTTGGAAGACATTTTGTCCACCAACGATAGTTCTTTCATTTCAGCATTTGTATGTATCCTAGTGTTTCTCTACTGCCATGCACAGTAGAAGGTAGAAGCAATGCAAAGGCTAGGGAATACCAATTTCTTTTTGTCTTGTCCATAATTGAAGATGATCCAGCCAATAACATCTTTAAGGTTGTAGCTGGCCTGGGTTCTACACCTGTTTCATAAGAAGACAATAAATCCCACTCTTCTTTGTGTATGGGTAGTTGAGGAAAGTGTGATCCACAGATTCATCATGTTCTTTGCATAACGGACAAGTAGGATTAATATCAAGCCCCATATGATCAACCTATCCTTAGTAGGTAATCTCCCCAGGACTACCCTATAAAACATGTGCTCCATTTCGGGCAGTGGTCGTTACACCAAACCGCTGTCGTCCACTCTAAGACAGGTAGTGTAGCAGTGTTGATCCATGGTGTCGAGTCAAAGCATGACAAGGTACCACTACTATCAACACTATACAAATGATGGATAGAGGGGAAGATCAAGCACATATTCCTCCAAGCTCTAGAAAGTTTACTCTATTCACTGAATAGTAGGTCATTATCATACCTTTCTGACGACCACCTCACCCAAATTTTATCAGGTTGTCATAAGAACTTATCAATCCTTTTGATGGTGTTAGATCTAAGGATCTCCTCTGGATCAACAATTTACAAGCCCTCTTTCGAGAAGGATTGAGTAATGACACTCCAAGATATGCCATGGGCATTCCCACCCCACACATATATAGAGGTAAGGGCTCTAAGATTTGTGATCATTGGATTTGGGATATCACACATGTATGACTAGTACCTTATCATGCTTTGAAGGATAGTTCTAACCAACACCAGTCTCCTTGCCATTGAAATTATGAGTCCATTCCACCCTTTGATTTTATCTCTGAAATTGTCTTTGCATATGTCAAAATCCCTCACACTACCTCTCCCCTTGCTATAGGAATGCCAAGATATGTAGTTGGTAGCTTGCCCCTTCCCATTCCAGTGGCTCTCTTGAGTCTTACTCTTCTTGAATCACATGATTTAGATAAGAACACATATGATTTAATCGTGCTGGTGTACAAGCTAGTCCTTTTACCAAATTGAGTCAGGACTTTAAAGAATTCTCTCAAGCAGATTGTGTGTCCCATTGAGAATAGGAGGACGTCATCAACAAATATAAAATGTGTCTTCACATTCACCCCCTTCACCTCGAATGGTTTGATGAGACCATTAACTACTACCTTTTTCATGAGACCGGTCAAGCCTTCCATCATGATAGTGAACAACAATGTTGATAAGGGGTCACCATGCTTTAAGCCATTTGAAGCTTTGAACAATCCTTCAGGGGTTCCATTGATTGAGATAGAGAAAGATGTTGTTTGAATACAATGGCACATAATATTGATCCATTGAGTATAGAACCCCAATTCCTCCATTATTTTCACCAATTAATCCCATTGGACATGATCATAAGATTTACTAATGTCGACCTTCATGCATGCTTTAGAAGTAGCTTTATAGATATTGAAGTCATTCAAGAACTCTACAACAAGGAGGGAGCAATTTGCTATTTTCCTTCATTGTATGAAGGCGTTCTATTCTTATGAGATGATTAGAAGTATGGTATCTTTTAGTCTTTTCCCTAGAAGTTTAGATATGATTTTGTAGAGAATTGAGAAGCATGCTATGGGCCTATAGTCTACTAAGTCATTGGAATCACTTTTCTTAGGGATGAGCTTTATGAAATAGTGGTTAACTACTCTAAACATTTTTCTTCCTTTCATAAACCATTTGACTACATTACAAATATCCTCCTTGATCAATGGCCACACGTGGTAGAAAATTTTACTGTTGAAACCATCTAGTCCACGAGCTTTAGATAGATGGATGGATCTGATGGTAGTTTGCATTTCTTCATTGGTGGGTTCCTTGCATAGAGCATCATTAATATTCTTGGTTATTTTTATCTCAGCATTGAATTACCATTCATGTTCTTCCAGTCTACCTTTGTTGTACATGTTGTTGAAGAAATTTATGGCTTTCATAACTATTTCATCCCTACTGTTCATGATCTGTCCATTCTCATCAATGAGTTCATGAATGGTATCCTGTGTTTCCTTCTTTTTAATATCTGAATGGTATGTTTGAGTATTCCTATCCCCATCATTTATCCATCTCAGTCTACATCTCTACCATAAGAAAAATTCATTATCTTTCTCTAACTCCAGTAGTCTTTTCTTCTTTTTTCTCACATCATCAATGGCCCTTTGCAATAAAGGGTTAGTTCAGAGAGTAGTTGCATCTTCATTTTACTCGTCTTTAGCATTCCTTAAAAGGATGGGAAGGTTACCTTCTTTTTTTTCCACTCTTTAAGTCTTAACTTACTTAGTTGTAATTTCTTCAGGACAATGAAGAGAGGGTTGCCACCGATAAGAGTCTTCCAGCTACTTTCCACTTCTTGTTTGAACCCATCCCATTCACAACAGTAGTTAAGAAAGAAAAATGGCTTGGGTGTAGTTTGGAGTTCATGAGGTATGTTCTCATCCATGCATGGCCATTGAAAGGGTGAGCACCCATGTTAATGGTAGCATGAGGAATGGCGTCAAGCCAGGCTTCATTGGTGAGGCCTCCATCTAGGAGACTAGCTATTTTATGCTTGGGGTTTTGTTTGTTTGACCATGACACCATGCCTCTAACCATGTTGAGTTCAAGAGGTAAGCATCAGCAACAACATTGTTGAATTTTTCTAGAATATGATTTGGAACCATGAATCCTCCATACTTCTCTCTATCCCTCCTTATACTATTGAAATCCCCAAGAACTAGCCAAGGTATCTCATCTCGTGCAGTATCAACCATAACATTAAAAAAATGTTCTCTATCTTTGTCAAAATTTTCACCATAGACCTCTGAGATGATGCACACAAAACTGCCCTGATTGAAGCAGATAACTGTGAGCATTTGGTCTGATATCAGGATAGGTTAATCTGCCATATCCTGGGATTCCATCCTAGAATAATTCTTCCTCCTTTGCAAGCCGTCAGGTTTGATAACACTTCCAATGCTCTAAAAATATGGTTTTAACTCTCTCTGTTGTGCTTCTTTTGATTCTAGTTTCGAAGTAGAAAATGATTTTCACATCTATCTCCTTTAGCCCCCCCAACAGTTTAAACTACATTTTAGGTAGGGATGCTCCTTGCACGTTCCATGTGAGGACAACCATCTTGATCTTCTGGTTTTACCCCCTCTTCCTTCTCTAACAAAGTCGGGGGTGACCTTTTCCTTTCATTTTGTAGTGCCACTTCTTGTGTGTCTTGGGTTTATGCTTCTACCGAAGTCCAATGGGATTTCAACATATGCAATCTGATTGAGGATTGCAAACAAGTTCTCATCCATGTTGGCACTAGTGTCGTGTGGTGCCTTAGTGTTGTCTTTTGGGGATTGAGGAATTTCATCGTTCACCTCTCCTTCTACGTTGGTGACATTAGAGGGATAGACTGCTTATCTATCATGTTAACAACAACATCCTCTTGTGTCATGGTCTATTCCAACATCCCCTCTCTATATGTTGGAATTTCCTTCCTATTTTCTTTTGATCCAGGGGGTCTTCTTCGGATGCTACCCCTGTATTTGTGCCTCTTGTTGTTCTAGTTGGGTTCCTTTTCTCCATGTTTGGCATTGACAATTGGCAGTTCCCAATGTGCAGTCATCTCTCCAGGGCATTGTCCAACAATATTCCTGAAGAACCTACATTGATCGCATCTGTCTGGTAGGGCGTCGTAGATGATCTTGACTTTAAGGTTCTTCTTACTTGGTAGTTCAATAATCACTACCAGGGGAAGAGCCCTCTTTGCACTGATCTCAACACAGACATGCGTTGTTCCCAGAAATCTCCCTTTAATTAAGAAGTTGATTACTTTTGGTTCCCCAATCCTATAGGCAATGATGGAGATCGCTCTTCTTGTCCAATGTTGGCCAACATCTACTAAAGTTTCCCAAACTGGGGTAGTGGTAAGGTCAGCATGCCTTATGTTCACCTCGGGCGACCATCTTGTGGGGAGGATCAACTTTTTGTCGAAGAACAAGGGACCCTATTCCACGACAATCAGCATGTCTGACTCAGAAGTAAATCTTGTTGGGAAAAGTCCCTCAACAAGTTGAGATATCTGTAAGTCCCCTATAGGGTGCCACAATCTTAGCATCCAACCGTGGAGCTGTTCCAGGACTGTCTACCTCCTGACCATTTGGACGATGATCGAGCATTTATGGTACTCCTCATCGTAGCAACAACCTGTTCATAAAACTTCATCCATGGGAGATCATCACCAGCCTTGAACTTAGGCTTCTTCACATCATCAGGCATCAACAAGGCCTCAAATCGTCGATGAACGACCGTAGTCTTAGATAAGGCAATAGCCCATGATCTCCCAATTGTGACATTGACATTCAGATTTCCCCAAGATGATGGTGGGGTAGGGGTAGGTGAATTAGTGCTAGTGGAGGCTAAGGCAGAGGAGCCCGCCTCACCTTGGTAGGACAGCATCTGGCACGACCAACCTCTGGTTAGAGATGGAATAGATCCAGTTTTTTAGAGAGAAAGAGACACACACCTTTCCCTTCAATTATGTGAAATTTACCATTCTAGGCTTTGTTAAAAAAAATTGATTTTACAACTACATGTGGTCATACCTAACTAATGAGGAACTCTAGGGTACTCTTACCTTTTAGTGCACTTATAGTGCTAGTTTCAATATTCCTAGAGCCACATTCTAAATCTTCTGACATGTTCTTAATTACTTTTTCTATCAATAATATCTATGCCTAGGAGAGTCCAAAATCTGATAAATGATCTAGGTATGTTTCATGATATTTTGTTGAGGTACATAACTCACAGTATAGTCTCTTATTGCATCCTACTTGTAGTCTAGGTAAATTCCAATAATTGAGCCAATGATGCTAGGGTTTTGTTACAATAAGTTTTTCTAAGTAATACTTACTCCATTTGTACTCCTAACTAAGCTTAATTTTCCATGTGACTTGCATGAGTGCCAACTATTTATAGGCTCTAATACCATGTTGTAAAGACCCAATTCATATGATCAAATATTTACAAATTGTGCATCATAAATATAAACTAATATTTTCATCATACAATTTTCCTAGAGTACATGGTGTCTTTTTTTGTTATAAATGATACATTTACACTGAATCTTAAAATATTAGTGAATCTAATTTTCATCTTACAACAAAGGTCTATCCGATGTAGTCTCTTCTAGTCTTCTCTAGTCACTTGCCCATGAGTTGGGAAGAAAACCACAATGGGCCCCAATAAGGGAAATTGGGGTTAGCAAAGCTGGTACAAAATTGGTATTTGTAAAGAAAAATAATATGAACCTATCTACACCGAATTAATATGAAAAAAATGCAAAGGAATGAAAAAAAATAAGTAAGTATCAAAAGATAGAAATTGGTTTCCAATTTCAATAAGAATCAATATCCAAATTTAGAAACTAGTCATTTAGTTTTCAATAGTTAGCACATGTCAATGTTTATGTTGCTGGGGAATTCATTTGTTCTCTTCATGAGAACAACAACACACCAACTGCATTTCCCAGTATAATGTGGTATCTCATGTCCTTCTCTTTGTACAGAGTCCTGGAAGCATTATTCCACTAAATAATTGACAGTAGCCTAACCTTTTTGACATTTAAACAATGTGTTACTATTTTTAAAGATTTATTGTTGGTGGCTTTCACGGAGGGAGATAAGGTTTACAACAACTTTGAGCCAAACAACCTATCAAAATATGCATGCGATCAATAAGGGAAACACTTTCCAAATAGAAATATAAATTCAGTACCTTTGTATCACAGTAAGCAAAAATGGTAAATTCCAAGTATTTGGCTCCTAGTATTCAATCAAAATAGGAAGAACTACAAAAGTGGATGAATATTTGTCACTATATGGCTTGGAATTATGTGTTGTTCAATTTTCATATTATTAGTGTTATAGATAACTAGGTTTTTCCCATTGTTCATATTTTCCATTATTCTCATATCTAGGGTTTAAACTAAGTTATGTGCAAATGAAATAGATGCTACTATTAAGTATTATATCATCATTAGGTCACCAGTAAATCAACATATTCATGTTTATGATTGTATATTCGTTCTCATTTTAAGATTCATGTAAGTCTAAAATTTCTAAGATACTCATACTTAGTCATAAAGTTTATCTTATTCTATGATATAGGTTGATATTCTTTATGTTTACTTCTCTATGTTTCAATTGAATGTTTGGTCGAAGTTCAACATCCAAAATGTTGTATCCAAGTATAGTCATTATCATATATAGTTTTCGGATTGGACTTATAATATCAATATAGTGTTCATAATTATTAAACTTGATCACTATGAATTTATCAATGCATATATACACAAATATTAATCTGAGGTGGTGGATATTTACCTACTAGACTAACTAGGCTAAATGAGTGGAATGTCATCATGCTCAACTAGCATGTCCTCCTTATTACATTTATTCTCTTTGATGTACACATGTCAATTGTTGTTTATGAAATAGATAATATAGGTCTATGATTTACACATATTGATACCATAAATGAGTGTTATAACATATTATAAGTATCATTAGTTGTTATGATAGTATGATGTATTCATAGACATGAGTTTATTCTTACCAATCTAAGTATCATTTGGATCCCTAATTAAATAAACAAGGAAAGTTACTCACCTATTTATCTTTACTGGTTAATTCTTGGGGTTGAATCTGGTTGTTCCTATATTGGGGCAATTTTAGGTTCATATCACAATTGTGTTTCTTGAATCAACATTGGGGTGCTTCAACATAGTCTTGGTCATCCAGTGGATGAATTAGGCACTAGAATATTGGGCAAGAGATGGTCTCCAAATGGTTGGTACAAGGTGGAGATGATCTTTAAGTCAGGTGCTGAAGACACAACTACAGATTTTTATGAGTGCATCAATGAACTGGAGATGATCATTGTTGATAGCCTCGAAGTCATGATTGCCTCCCCAAGTAAACTTCCAGGTATGTCACCTGGTTAAAAATCTCCTTGATGTGTTGTAGGTTGGAGGTGAAAAAGTCTTAGCAAGGTGGTGTCCATGTCTGGTTGGTGGTCAGGTGGTGTTAGTAGGGTTGAGTTGTGAGGAGTATCAGAGATCATGGATCTTGTATGAGTTCATGATAAGAAGTTGGTCATGATGGGTGGTGTTATCTTATCATATGCTGATGAAACTTAGTAGATTTGTAGATAGGTGTGAAGATAGGAGGCGAGGTAGAAGAAACCAATCAGAGTGGTGGTGATGTTGTGGTTAGTTTGCAGATCAAAGGTTCCAATCGTGTTTGTGCTGTAGATCGCCAATGAAGTTGCACGTTTCTCCATTGCAATCTAGATGTCTATGGTTATGTGTAGTGGCAAGGTGTTGATCACATTTGTAGGATCTCCGATGTTGAACCGTGAAGTAGATTTCCGCTCCTCGCTAGGAGGAAGGGAGCTATGGAAGCGACAATTGTGTGGAGCCTTAGTGGATGGGGGAGGAAAAGATATTTTCTCTATGAGTTGTAGGTATGGGACACATAATTGTGAATCCATGATTTCTTGTAAGGGACTTATGTCTGAGCTGGAAGGGCTAAAGCTGATTGATGTGAGGATGGGGACCTTCAGGCTACTAGTGGAGATCAACATCGGTGATGATCGAGGCAAGTATAGGCGATGCTGATGAGTAGCAGATTTGTCTGTTGTTCTTCCATGGGGGTGGTGACCTTGCCTGAGGTTGTTCATGAGGGAACCCGTTGATGTTGTTGTTGGAAATCATTTCTATGGTGGTGAGGGAGATCAGAGTGCCACACAAATAATCTAAGATTGTGGTGTGATTAGGAGGCAGATCAAGGGGGTCTCCTGTGTTTTCCTGATGGATTTTGTGCTGGCATGGTAGTTGTCAGGGACTGTTCTCTCCTGTTATTCGTTGGTGAGGGTTGAGATTGGCTATAGTGATGGTCCTCGAGGCTCTCAGACCATGGTCCACCAATAGAGTTCGACCATGTTGTAGGTAGCATGGTGGTGGTTATGCGTGAGTTCTTGAAGAAGAGGTGCATTAGGCCTGCATCAAGAGGACAACCAGGGTTTGAAGACAGTAGGGGGTGAAGCTTGCAAGTTTGTAAGTCATTGATATCATGGATTCTATTGGTTGATGATTTAGCATGAAGTGCCTATTGTGGATAATAGTCTCTAGATAGTCAGGGTCTAAACTTCGTGGGGAGGACAATAGAGGAGACACACGATATAGCTACATTTGTAGGTTTAGGTAAGAGAGGAACGGGAGGAGATGAGTCAGTGAAGGGGAAGAAAAAACAACCGAGTTGATGGCATCTAGCAGTTATGGATATGAGAAATGGCTTTGTTGCCATTTTATGGTCAAGGGGGAGAGCAATCCCAATTGGGATGGGTGTCTTCCTTATTTCCAGTTTAGAAAATAAATATGAAAATAATTAGTATAGAGTTTGTTGTCTTCCAACACATTTTATAGCTTCTAAATCAGAACCTCAATTGGTGATTTTTGACACTACATTTAATTAAAACTAAATAATAGAAACTTAATCTCCTACATTAATGATTTCCACCATGTATACAAAAGGATGGGTATCTTTTGGTTAAATTAATGTTTTGTATTGATATCAAAGCCATTAGTTAGAAGCATTGATTTATTTTTGAAACTAGACCAAATCAAATTGTTTAACAACAAGAATGCTAAATTGTACTAAATGATGTCAAAGTGGTTCATGAGTATAAATTGAGAGACTCGTCTATAAAAAAAAATTCATGTGAGGGGAAACAAAGTCAATTAAGTATAAGAATATCAAAAGAAGACATTTTTTATCGGTTAACTGATTAAAATAACTAAATAAGCCTTGGATTAATGGAATAAGTTTGGTTTAGGGGAAGTGATGAGTTTTAGTTCTAGAAGATTTAGTATGCAAGTTCTAGTATGTTACAAGTCAGTCGGCTGATAATGGGCAACTGACTAGAGACATAAGACAAAAATTAGTTTATCAATAAATATGATTAATTGGTTAATTAGTTCATTCTAGAATATTCTAAATGTCTTTTCAAAACTCCATAGGCATCCCATTTTGAGCGAAGTTGTAGCCTTCTTGTTTTTCTAGGGGTTTTGGTAAACCATGCTTCCTTTCCTCTCCTATTTATATGGGCGTGATGGTAGGATTTTGGTGACACGCTCCTGTACGTGAACCTTAGCCATCATTATCCCTGATAGGGAGAGAGAAAAGGAGAGACACTGTGACACTAACACATTGCAAAGTAGAAGGTTACTCCTTCCTGCAGGTTCAGGAAGCGTGACGTGGAATTCTAGTCCATCTGTGTGGATAAAGTAGAGACACAGATGTTGAATGCTTATGTCTAAAGGATGTCGACGAGGATTTTCTTTGGGCATGAGGAGCAACCCACATCACTGCATCAAGGGACATCGTCAGACTTGCTTTATGACAGGGTATATTGTGTGCACCCTCTTTTGGAATACATTTTTGTCAACTAGATCGACTAGTAGGATATATGGAGACCCTTATTTTGTTGTTTCCAGTGCATATGTCATCTCCACAAAACCTAAAAATATGTACCCTAGTATATTACAAGATGTAACCCCAAAGGTGCACTTGGATGGATTAAGGCATACAAAAAATCATCTTATCCATCGGAATATCTTCTCTTCATTAGTCCCTTGGACTTCCCAATTTCTCTGTCATGCTGTTTGCATAAACCTCCACATCTTTATCTGCCATGTCATTGAAGAGAGAGGATATTACTTTTTGATATGTTGCTCTAGAATTTTTGATACCAAATGACATGACCACGTAGGAGAATGCTCTCCACTCTATGTTGAAGGATGTGCTATCTTTTTATTACTTAGCCATCTTTATCTGGTTTTAGCTGACAAATCCCTCCATCAAATTAAGAGTAAGTAACCAATAGTATTGTCGACAAGCGCATCAAATTGTGGACTCAAAAAGTCACCTTTAGGGGATGGTTTGTTGAGATTGTGATAGTCAACACACGTTAGCTATTTTCTATCCTTGCTCAACATTAGTACAATATTGGCGAGCCATGTAGGATTGCTGACCAGCTCTAGGAACCCAACATTGAACTACTTCAAAACTTCTTCTCTGATCTTGAGGCTCCACTCAGCCACAATAGCCTATCCTATTTCTTGATAGGGAAAATCCTAGTGATGATAGATAGTCCTTGAACCATGATCACGTTGTGAAACCTAGTCTTGTTGGAGTAGCTCCTTGCAAACTTGTCGATGTAGTGGCATAGAAGCTCTATCAATTGGTCTGTGATATTTCAGGGTATACGTTCCCCTATTTTGAGTTTATGTTTCTTGGGGCCAGAACATATATTTATCACCTCGATATCATATTTGAGATTGAAAGGTTGATACTCATTATTTATATATTGTATGATGGGAATGTATACAAACTCAACATTATTTTCTATTGTAAATTTGTGTTGTTTAAATGATTTTTTTATCAAACTTATGCAAAGCATGTTTGTATTCTACTATCTTTAGGTTTTAAAACTTTTAGTTTCGTGGGATTTTTTAGATTTTTTAGGATTTACATTGGACAACATGAATGTGGTAGAGTGTGAGTGCATATCCACTCTTCGAACTTAAAATTTCAGGGTGTCATTCCTCTAATAGGCTTTTTTTTGGGTGTGGGAGATAACAACATCCTTAGAATGATGTGGTCCTCTACAAACTAGTTCTAAACCTATGACAAACTAAATTCCTCTCACATATATTATATTCTTTTTCTCTCAATAAATGGACTTCTAATTCAATTGGATATCAATTTCATATTGCGGGTGTTGAGATACCCCAATTTGATCACCTCGATGACTAATGTGATTATATGTGGATCTAATGAGAGATATTAAGCTAAGTTCCATACTTTAAGATATCACCTCTTGCAATTAAAATTGAACTTGTATAATGTACTATGATGATCTAGAAATTACTTTATGTTGTAGAGATTTCTATCACCTTTCCAAAGGCACAAAAATCACCTTTATCCAATCTTTGTAGACCAAGTTAGGGCCTTCCAAAATTGGCTCAAATTATACTTTAATTTTTTCGAATTAATTGATATTAAACTATTATTGGGCCTTTTTATACCTGTCGCTCATCCGCTAGACAACTGAGGTTGGTGGGTGCACATCTTATGATCCTTGGATCACTAATTGACAATGGTGATCCTCTCCATCCAATGGATTCCCTTCATCTTATTCGTTGGTCCTTACATTGTAGCACTACTACAACAGTTCTTTCAGATGACCAATACAAGCCTCCCTTGAGTTCCAAAGATGAAAAATGTTTGGGAAACAACTTCATCTTGACCCCCTCTTCCATTTCCCTCTTCGTTGTCCTTCCTTTCTTGTGCACACAAACTCCTCTTCACCTATTTTTCTCTCCACCCTAACCCTAGTTTCCACCCTTGGTCTAAGACATCTAGCTCCTAACCTGGAGAGCCATTGAATCAGTCTAGGACACAGGTGCAACCATGAAATTTAGGCATAGTTGGGTGGTATCTTTCTGAGGTGTTGTGGGGCTAGTTGTTCCCTATACACGAGCCTCTGATGGGGCTATTATGTTTGTTTCCACCATGGTAAAGGCTGCATTGTGCAGATGAGATGAAGGACCGAGAGTTCCATGATCTCAAACCATTAGCCAAGATTCACTGTGGGGTCGGGTCCCACCCACATTGAGTGAAGCAGACTAGGAATAGGTCATTGCTGGGTGCTGAGCTTGTAACGCACGAGAAGGAGCTATTAGGTCAAGCATCTGTGACCCATATGAAGTCATAGAGTCACCCATCTACCACCACCCTCACCATGTTTGAAGTGTTCGAAAGTGATGATGGTCTGCCATCCTACCATGAGGGCATTATGAGGAGACACATACTGGATGACAATCCCCTATTCAAGGGCTCTGACTACGCGTGACATGAAGATAATGATCTCGCATATTAATTTCTATAATGTTCCAATGCAAATCATGAAAAATACATATCTCCTAGATTTATCATCCAAAATAGCAAATATAATTTATCAAATTGATCAACTTGATGAGACCTACACAATTGGTATGGCTACAGACCCAATTTTCTTTTCTTGTTCCATGTTTTCCTTAAAAGACATTAAATTTAGTATGTTGAGTGAAATTTGTGCATCTTTATGATAAAGCATGGATCTTAATGCTAACTACACTTATGATCATCAAATAAGTATATTTTGATTAGTCTTGAATGATATTAGAGCCTTAACCACCATTCATGTACTCTTAATGACTTAGTGCACTATGTAATTTACTTGGAATACTAATGATGTACCATAGATTAATTGGCAAATCTTGATCCTAGTTGACATCTAGAATCATCTAAACCTTGAAAATCAGTAACATTTTCTCCTATGACACTAATATTAGCCCCTCATATGCTCTTTTCTATGTTTGATTTACATGGTACTAAATGCATGAATATGATCCCCTTTTGGTGATTCATGAAAATAACCTAATCAAATGTAAATCTTATTATTGTGATTTCCCCTCTCAGATCAGGGTTGATTCTTTTATTTTTGATCACCTTGTCGAGGATGTCCACCAAAGTCTTATGTTGACCCATAATGGCATACAAACCATATTAATGCTTGCATATATGTTGAAATGTTGATACCTAAGGTTGGGATTGTGATGCATAGACCCTAGGGGACATCCAACTATATTGGAACGTGTTTCTTATGGTCTAATATTGCTCATCTAAACCATCTTTGGTGTTTGGTTCTTGTGTCTTGATGATCATGACATTGTTTGCCCTATTGCAAGTGTTTTGACCCAAAATTGTAGATAAATGACTCAAACCTTGTAGTGAGCATATAAATGAATGGAACCTCATAATTGACATGAAAGTTGAATTACACCTTTATTATGAGATTTGATTTAGTAAAAGATCATCGAACACACAACTAACCTACTTGAAACCTAAAAATGGGTCTAATTATGGTTAATAATGAAGATCTAATACATGTATACAATATTGTCTTTAACAATTTTTTTAGATGGCTAGATGGTTGAGGATGAGTTAGGTTATAAATCTCTAAATCAGTTACAAGATTTAACAATTATATGACTATGGATTTCTTGTCTAAACTTTGATACATATGTATACTTATTTACTTGCTCAAATATTGTCATGTGGTATCCTAGTATTCTACTTGAAGTTTTTCTTATTGTTTTTGTTTTATAACTTGCACACAAAAATTTTAAATCCATTATACAATGACGAAATATGATTTTTTCTCAATGACTTTAGTCATTGAGGACCTTCATCAAGAAATACGGTTATCTCGTGGTGATGGCCTCGAGGTCTCGCATGTATTAAAAGGTTACCTATTCTTCATCACCCTTGCAAACTCTTCCAATGGCAAGTTAGTCAAAAAGGCCTTACAAATACATGACATTGATGAATACATATTTTTTTTGGAATAGGTTCATTGATGAATACATAATATGATGGTATAATTGGAGTAAAATGACATTAATCATGGTATCTCATTTTTTTAAATACCTAAATTGTTCATTTTCATTCATTTAATCCTGAAATCTTTTCAAATTATGGAAAAATTATTTAAATGCATATATATATATATATATATATATATATATATATATACATACATACATACATACATACATACATACATACATGCCACCCTCCCGGACGTTCGGCCTCTGTCACGGGCGTGGGAGAGGGGGAGAGAATGCCTCTCTTTATCCCATACATACATACATGCCGGCAAGGGAATAGCCCGATTGGCGAATCCCGTTGGTCCCCAATGAAGGGACCCAGGTTCGAAACCACACAGAGAAGCATCTCTTGATTTATCACCCTCCCGGGCATCCGGCCTCTACCACGGGTTATGGGAGAGGGGGAGAGAAATATTTCTCTCTTAATCCCATACATACATACATACATACATACATACATAAACATACATACATATATATACATACATATATATACATTCATATATATACATACATATATGTATACATACATATATATACATATATATACATATATATATAAATAATATATATATATACATATATGTATACATACCTATATAAATGTATATATATACATATATATGTATTTATATATGTATATATATAGTTAGGATAGAATACACTCGAGTGTATTCGGAGAAGAATACACTCGTGTAGTTTTTCATGAGGCAATATTTTTTTCAAAACTCTAATCTGTTGATCTTCTTAAACATGTTGTGAATAACTCATATGCAAAATTTGAGCACATTTGGACATTTATAGATCATGTTATAAAGACCACAAAAATTATTCATTTCAAATCAGCTTCGCACGTTGATTTTGTTTCCCTTGGATGAGTGACTTAAACTCATCCAAATGGGCTCAAAATTTGTATGTAGCCTAGTTATTGTATGATAGTGAAGATCAATGGTTTACATTTTGTAAAAAATAATCTTGATATGGAAACACACTTGAGTGTATTTCAGCCTGACTATATATATATATATATATATATATATATATATATATATATATATATATATATATATGGTTGTTCAGTCGTTGCCCGTGCGGGTAGCCAGATTTTCTCTACCCACTAGTTACTCACACGGGTAAAAGAGTAACTATATGGTACACAAGAGTAACTCTTCTGAATCAAAAGAGTAACTACATTGATATAAGAAGTAACTATGTGACTAAAACAATAACTGGTCAGAAAATATACAATCAATATATATATATATATATATATATATATGTATATATATGTATATATATGCATATATATATATATATATATATATATATGAATACACTCAAGTAGTTTTTCATGATGCGATATTTTTGTTCAAAAATCTAATCTATTGATCTTCTTAAACATGGTGTGAATTGCTCATATGCAAAATTTGAGCACATTTGGACATTTATAGATCATGTTAGAAAGACCACAAAATTATGCGTTTCAAATTAGCTTCGCACGTCAATTTTTTTGCCTTTGGATGAGTGACTTACACTCATCCAAATGGGCTCAAAATTTGTATATAGCCTAGTTATAGTATGACGGTGAAGATCAATGGTTTACATTTTGCAAAAAATAGTATTGATATGCAAACACACTTGAGTGTATTCGTGCGATCTATACACTCAAGTGTATTCTAGCCTGACTCTCTCTCTCTCTCTCTCTCTCTCTATATATATATATATATATATATATATATATATATATATATATATATATATATATATATATATATGGCTGTTCATTCGTTGCCCACGTGGGTAGCCAAATTTTCTCTACCCGCTGGTTACTCGCACGAGTAAAAGAGTAACTAAATGGTACACAAGAGTAACTCTTCTGAATCAAAAGAGTAATTGTATTGATATAAAAAGTAACTATGTGACTAAAAAAGTAACTGCGTAGAAAATATACAATCAGTAAATATATGGACGGGCTTTTTGATTTTGTGGGGAGGGGGAAATGATATTATTTTTGGATCAAATTTTTTGGGGAGATAGATAAAATGCTCCTCTACAATTGTGAAAAAAAATATATCAAGAAGGGTGAGTGAGTAGCTTCCTACGCGAGTATTAAAGATAATCTCATTATATATATATATATATATATATATATATATATATATACATATATATATATATATACACACACATATATATATACATATATATACATACACACACACACACACACACACACACACACACACACACACACATATATATATATATATATATATATATATATATATATATATATATATATATATATATATTCCTTCCCTGTACTCAACACCTCGTGTGTAAACACATAGTGTTTCACATATTTTAGAGGTCCAGTGATGACTATAGAAGTTGATGTGCTTGGTGAGCTATGTCAAGTGTCCTTGTTGTAAGATCCCTAGTATACATGAGCAAACTTGTATGATTTGATTCTTGAACAACTAACATAAATTTTGTAATAAAACAATGCTTCTTTATATATCATGTTGGATGTTGGGGTTACATTGGTGATTTTATATTGTTATCTGGTGATATATGCTAAGAGTTTATGCTCTCACATTTGTGCATGGATTATACCATGTTAGGGACGAACACCTGGGTCCTATCGCAATAAACTTTTTGGTAATTAGGAGTTAGAATTTGGGTAATAAATGGTTATGTGATAAAACCTTATCAACATTTTCATAGGAAGGACAAGGGTCTCTAGGTCTTCACAACTTTTGTATTATATATGGTGTTGAACAACATCCTTGAATCATGTTGTAGGTGTCGTCTTAGTCATCCTATGAAAATTTGTAATCCTCCTCCATGGCTTTGGCATTTGTAGTCTAGAAGTCATCTTGTCTTCGACAATCAGGAAAGATGCAAATTGAAGCATAACTAGTTACATCAAATGGCATCTCTATCGCTTTAGGGGTAAGGTTGACAACTTTCATCTTGCTAACATGATTATCATGGTATCTTTAGTTGCTTTATCTTGTTTTGGGGTGATCTGGCACAACTATTTGATTATGGGGTACACATAATCTTGATTGCTTCCTCATTTTAAGGGATGATCTTGTCTTTGAAATATTGGTTGTTTTGGGTGGTCTCAATGCCTTAGTTATCTTTAGAGTGAGAAAAATTTCCCTGATTTTGACTATGTTGTTAGGTTAGTCTCCATGGTCATATTTGTTGGTCTCTTTCATGAGCTATGACATTGACACAAGATAATGGCCTTGGTATCTTTAGCATCTTCATCAGTTAGGGTTTAGGGTTTAGGACTAGGGTTTAGTGTCTTCATGTTGGTATCTTTGGCCACAAGGACCTATTTCCAGAACAAGTATTCAAATGGGACTTACATGGGACATGGGTCAAGCCCATGCAACTCGATCAAAATACAATTAAGGAATTACTTATCAATTCATGTGTTATATTTGTATAATTCAATTTCACAAAATTGAGGATATTAGATTCACCCATCCTTAAACGAAACTATTCCTTAAAAATTTGAATCTAGTAAGCCAAATTTGAATGACAACTCATCTTTTTTTCAAACCTTAGGGTTAACATCCCTACTTAGATATCCTTAATATCTATTATTGATATACAAATTCCACACATTATTACTATTATTTGTACTTGAATTTAAATCAAGGTATATCCTAATCTATAGTATTTATATGATATCATGTTTTAATGATTAAATTTTCATTTGGTGATTACCTTTCACCAAGTTTTCCAACCTATTATTCATTTAAATTCAACCCTTGATCGTATCTTTAAATTCAACTTACAGTATCTACTCTCATATGTCAATTTTTAAGCATAATATGTGACTTCCCAATCCCTCTCACCCTTAATGGGGTGAACTAAGTACTTGACTACAGCTCAAATACAAAGTTTATCACATTCCCAAATAATAGATGGTGTTCGCACACATTGTTTCCAAATTTCACATTTTTGGTTGAATCATTCTCACAATATTCTAAACCATACATACTTTTTAATCTCATAATCTTATTTTATTTCATGAAGTCAAATTTAATCTCATAATCTTCTTTTATTTCACGAAGTCAAATTTCTTTTTCACATTCAGTTTGTACACAAATCCTTTCATTATTAAGTGAGTTCTTGTATCTTTTATATTTACACCTCATGTATTACGAGCCTTAGCCACTTTGTTGAGGTCTCTAGGGGTACATGTACTTTTTGAGTGATCTTATCCTTATGCATCTAGTGAGTTCCTCTGGCATTCACCTATTCGGTCACATGAACTCATGAAGGTGGCCAATCTCCTGAGACATGGGCTTCGACAAACATAGTTGTTACCTCCCGACCATATTGTCTTGTGCATTTAGGGAAAAATCAACTCATAATCCCATCAGTCCCATGTACCTTTAATTAATACTCCCTACATGACATTAGGATTGAATTAGGGATCTACCCCTCCCAAGGGTTTATTTGAGATATTACAACTTTAACTATCTTTATGCACATTATTGTTATATATAATTCTTTAAAGTGGATTTCCTCCATCTCTTATGATTCCCATTATTTATTTTTATATCCCCTTATTCGACTTATGGAAACACTCTCTTTCGGGCTCAGTCTCATACTTTCAGCCACTTCCATAGTGTCTTTTCCGAATGCCCCTAGAGATGGCATACATGGGTTCAAAGAATCATACCCAATATATGTAATTTCATATTTTGTATACTTAATTCTTCATTGTTTTGGTGACAATTAATGTTACCTCAATCGTTAAATTGATTATGTCAACTTATCTTTCTAGAGAAGGTCCTATCCTAGGGTGCCCTCTTTTCTCACAGGAGAAGTTAGGCTCTCTAGCCACAACCTGACCCCAAGGTCTAAGGTTTTGCCTTGCCCATAGGTCCTTTTTCCACTCGTAGATTGACCCAACTCAGACCAGGACACCAACCCTAAGGCCTAATTTGGTTGGATGTAGAATCAACACACACCATGAGTTGTAAAACAAGAATTCAAATGGTTTGAGTTGAAACTGAAAAGTATTTGTTTGGTTTCACCGAATTTGAGTTCATGCAGTTGTTTTGTTTACGTTTGTTTGCGTGAATTTTCATAGTTGTGACCATACAAATGCTGATGTCGTATGCATAGATCAGGAAACAACGTGTTTAGCATGGTCAGGTATATATGGTTTGGTGTTGCGAACACTGGTGGAAAATGAACTGCGCCTAAAAACGGTGCAGTTCATTTTCTACAGTTTTCTGCAGAAAAGAGGTCAAAGTGTGGGTTCATTTTCCACTGTGGGTTGCTTTTACACGTAACCAAACACAAGGAGTCCAAAAACACTGTGGGTTCCAAGTGCACAGGTTGCATTTCAGTGCAACCAAACTAGCCCTAATAGTTGAACTAAGGGTTTCATATTATCATCTTTTTATGCAACTTATATAAGCATTTCTTATTTTAACATCACCACTAGCGTTCCCTCTCTAAGGGGAGCCTCCTTATGGGGAACTCTCTCTAAGGATTTAGTCCTTGTAATGGACATTAGTCATCCCCATCTGATAACTCTATTCACCCAATGCTCTTAAATTCACCAAAGATAAATATAGGGTGTGAGCAGGTTACATCTATAAATGTGCTATTCATAGGTTAATTATGTTTTCCTAAAACATTTCTCATTCATGCCTTTATTTCACATGCATATATGCATGGGATACTGACTCACCTAACCCATTTAATATATTTTACATTATAACTTCTCAACCTTTATTTGCTGAATATATGCGGTATACACACTCACTGGGGGTATTGTTGATCCATTCATTCCTCCAAAGATAGCATTAGAGAGATGAGAAATTTATATTCACATAATCATTTTCATATATAACCATTGGTTACTTATGTTTCTCATGTATACTCCAATACTTTTACATGTGTCATGCATGAATCTCTCCACATTTATGCATGAAAGACTAGGTCACATAGACTTATTTGTATTGTTCTTAATTCTCATTACTTTTACCCTAACTACGGCTCATACGGGTAGGGTTATCATATGACCCATACAACTCCCATTTCCCAAGATTAGGGTTTAATATGTTGGTTAGGGACTACTCACTACATCTTAGATTTCTTATGTCCCTTGACCCATTTCCCAAACCAACCCTATCCCCATCTAGAGTTTACCCTTGAAACTAAAAAAAAACATTGGTATTTCCTCATTACATGTACATTATTATTCCATATTATTTGTACATTATTATTTCCACATTATTTGTAAATTAGTATTTTTACATTTACATGTACACCATTATTTCCACATTACATGTAAGTTATCAGTTCCACATTACATGTACATTAATTGGTGAAGGATACCTTAATCCTACTTCTTTACAAAAAATCTTAACTTTATATGAGGAGAGAAATGCCATTTTAGGGGTTTTTAAGCTAGAGGGTGAGATGTGTATGAATCGATATGAGGATAAATCCCAAATGTCTTTTACTTAGGTCTTAACCTTCCACCTTTGTCCAAGCAGGATGCACATGCTCGTGAGTCCTCGTAAGACGACTAGCGGTGTGGTGGAAAGTATTGTTAGCCCTTGGTTGTGGTCCTTTCTAGACACTATTGTATATAGAAAATGACCTAACAATTCCCTGATATTTCTACCGAATGTATGAAATTATAGACTATTAAATAATATTTGAAAAATATGGCATCATGAGTGAGAAAATGAAGTCAAATTATGGTAATTGAGTAATTAGGTCATGATCATGCCAAAAAGTACTTTGTTACATCATTCCCTTCCTAAGAGTAATTTTATCCACAAAATTCAAAAACAACCTCAAAAATTGGGGCTATATAATCAAATACATGTCCTCAAAATTATAATCATAATGAAATGAAAAGTCTCTTTTATACTTGCATTGATCAACTATAGATCAAAATTTCAAATTTCACTGAACGAGTACAATTCCAAGTCATGTATATATATCAAGTGAGAATCAGGAACAAGAGTCGAGATTATACATCATGGATCAAATTGGGTCATGTAGTGACGAAATTGTTATTCACAAGTCAAGATTCAAATATCAAAATTTTGGGTCCCACATATGCAAGTCTAGGGTTTTAGTTCCTATTCCGACCACATGTGTAGTCATGAACCCGTAAACAACAATCTAGAAATATTTCAAGAGTGCAAAATCAAACTCTTCATGAAATATGTTTGAGGTGGATGAACGATCCTAACCTAGGTCATGTTTAGGAAATTAACCGTATGCATATATCTAGTTTCAATAGTATCATCATGTACCACATTTTCATGTCCAAATGTTAAGAAACTCAAGCTCAACATAGAGATGATAAAACTAGTCCAACAAGTATATTAATTCTTTCAAATTCAATCAAATGATGATAAAGCTAGAAAGCCCAACACAATAAAGGCAACAATAGATCTTCATAAAGGTATCAAGCCCACACAATAAAGGTAGCAATACGACGTCACAAAGGAAGAAAGGAAAACACAAAAAAATATATCAATATGGCGTCATAATGGTATCAAGCCCAACACAATAGGGCTCAAATTTCAAATTTCCAAGATAAGGTGATTTCAACATTTTCTATAAAAAGTTACTAGAGTTGCATAAATTATTTTAGATTCCCTTATTGATTGTTGGCACGCTTGGCATTGGTATCCCCTACAGGAGGTAGGTATGGGTGTTGTTTATTGAAGTGTCCTTCTTTCTTGCAATAAAAGGAGAGTGTATTATAATGATGTCATTGTCCATCATGCCTGTCTCCATAGTTGTGGCTCCTATCTGGTTTTGGTGCTTTCTTGTTCTTTTGATTAGGTTCATTATGGTAGTTTTGAGCTGAAGTTTCTCTGGGATAACTTTCATCTTGAAGGTAGGCCAAAATTTGATTATTTCCATGTACTTTACTTAGTGTTTTTCCATCTTCAGAGCATGGTTATATGCATCCTGGAAATTGGGAGGTCTAGATGAATCAAACAAAGCTTGTATAGCTACATTAAGTCCCTAAACATAATTGTACAATTTTTCTTCTTGTGTAAATTCTTAGCAAGACACTCCAATAATTAAAACTTTTTGGATGTATTCAGAGATAGAGGAATTTCCTTGAGTGAAGGGAAAAACTATTTCTTCTTCTCCTTCAACTCATTAGTAGTTATGATTTGGGCTATAAAGATAGGTTTGAAGGTTTCCCAGTTCAAAGGAATGATGTGTTGGTAGCTGATGTAATTTTCCCACCCTATTTTGGTTGCGCTCCTCAATTCGTATGCGGTAAAAGTGACTTAATTGTTTTTAGGGAAGCCTGAGACTTTGTAAGTATTCTCCTTAGAGAGAATACATGCATAATCTTTGTGTAATACATTCTCCTCATCTTCACGATCGATGGATTTCAGATGCAACTTAAGAAACTCAATGATGGTGACAACATTTGGTTTGTTAATGTGCATTGCCCAGGGGCCAAGGACATTGTGTGTTTTGGTCAATTTTATCATGGCATCCATAAGTATTTTGTTTTTTACCTCCCAACCATCATCCTTGGTAGTCTTTATGGGTTCATCCTCATCACTATCCTCATCATTGAGACTAGTTCTTTTTCCCTTGTCCACTCATTTTCCATTGTCCTTTTTTTTTCAACTTCTTTGTCATTTTCATTTTCCTTTTCCTTTTCTTTTTCCTTATCCCTTTCCTTTTCAACTTCTTCTTTAGCTTCCTTCTGCATTTCATATTCTTTCTTCTTCTTCTTCTTCTCTGCTTCCCTTTTCTTTTCATTCTTGGTTCTTGAGGGTCCTGCCCCTTGTTTATGAGTTTGAGGGACCATATGAAAGCTAAATACTATTATGACTCTTTTAATTCTCATAGGTAGAATTAAGAATATTTCAGATCATAGTATTATAATTATCCAAAGATTTCAAAATTTATTTTCATATTTTATATGGTTCTTGTACTACCCCAAAATAAAGTGTGTTCCTATAAAGTCATGATACTTAACAAGAGAAAAGGCGAGGAGTCACCCTACTTTTGACTAATGGGTGGTCTCTGTGTAATCCTTAAAGAAGACAAGACAATTGGAAGACTCTCTTGGGTTCTAAAGGAGAACTTTAGGTCCATTTCAGAATCAATTGAGGCTAGGTAGAGTGGGGAACCTTAGCCACTGTTGTGAGATGGATAGGAGGTGATTACTAGCCAAAACCATGAGCCTAGAAATCTCAATTTTCCCCATTGTGGACTTTAGGTTTCCTGGGTTCGACAGACTCAAGTAATTATTTACTTAATGCATATGAGAGTGTGTATGCTCAAATACCATCTATCATAGAACTGTTCTTACCCCAATACCAATCCCATTACCTACATAGAAGTAAAGGGTTTGAAATGTTCATCCCTAGGTGGCCCAAATAGATCTCTGACCCTGGCATATATAATAAGAAAAAGTAACTCAAAAAAGACAAAAAGATTAAAAGGAACTAACAAACCCATATATGATTGCATAGATTTATCTTTGTCCTTAAAGTTTTTTGAGTTTGGAGGTGATCTTTTACATTTATTCATAATTCATCATGTTTTCCTTATGGGGGAAAATCAATACACCTGGTCAAAGCAAGCACATAGGTGCACTATAGGTGAAAATAAAACAAATCGTATAATAACATAGTATCTTGGCATTTGTAAAATAAACAAAGTATAAGTTATAATTAAGGAAAACTTTCAAGAAAGCATTATGTGTTTTAAAAAAAAATGATTATACAATTTATATGGTCATCACTGTCAAGAATATAGGTATTAAACCCTATCAACATCCATAAGTGAGGGTCTGTTTACCTTCACATTAAATACATTTATTGGATCCTATGGTGTGGATCTATTTATGTTAATGTATATTAGGCCTTGTCTACATCTGCATCCAAAGGTGAGCGTTTTTCTATACTTATGCATTAAATCCAAGCTATACCAAATGGTGAGGGTATTTTTTCATGCCAAAGTTCAATAACAATGTATAATGGATTTCCATTTTTATGTACCAAGTTTACTGGGTGAACAAGTCAACAAGGTTATATGCGATTCTTCATTATTCAAGTCATGATTTTAAAGTCTCAAGATAATCATTACAGTAAAATATTAGGGTTTCATGAGAATGATCATGATTATTGAGTCATTAGAAAAAATTTATAAGAAACTGATCATATTGTACGGATGTCAAAAAAATCCATTTAGAATCAGGTCTCAAAAGTATTTTTGGACGGATTCTTTGATTTTTAATTCAAAATTGACTACTTGGTCACATTTTTTGGAATTACAAATTAGAAGATGGTATTTTTTCAAGATTTGATCAATAACAAACATTAAGTAGAGGAGAAAGGAATTACCAGAAAAGGAAATGAGTAGGGAAAATGTTGACCATTGACCATCAGTCAATCAATGATAGTGGCCTATATCTTATTGTCGAGATGGCAATGTGTCCTACACATGAGCAATCGGGAGGAGAGGTGAAGGAGGAGCATGGCTTGGTATGCTACCATTAATCCTTGGTCTCAGTTAGACTTTGATAGTGATCTAGCGATCACGGTTGCTCGCCATGCCCACACAAGCCTACACACATCAATGTGGTGCCATGGAGGAGACCTAGCCCCAGAAGAGAGGGAAAGGGGAATTTGTTGGGAACATGGGCACTGAGCACGTTGAGGAAACAAAATTTTATATATCCATATTCCTAGAACAGTAAGACCACATCAACTATTATGCAATGGAAAGGATGATTTAATGAGTTCATACCCGGTCTTAGAGCAAGTCTAGTAAAAATAGCTCGTTGCAATAGTCATGCACTCCTAGTTGCACTGGGACTTGTATGTGGAAGCTCCTCCATGGATAGCTGACTCAAACAATGCCTTCAATAGCTCCTGGTCTCGCTATGGATTGCGGGCAGACGACGTCCTCATAGCGACGGGAAAAGGCCTCCTCACCTTTATGGATGCCCACACAGACCACCTAGAAATTCTATCATCCTGCTAGAATGGACATGAAGGACTTGTCCCTTTCATTGGTTTTCTAGTCACCAACCTTCTCTCCCACAATGATTCTTAGTTATTCTCTCCCACACTATCCTCCCTAGTTAGGTAGGCTTGCTTGGGCTCTCTTGGTTACCACAACCAGAGAGGACAACAACTGTCAAAGCAACTAATTCTCAATTGTGTTTTTGGGAAGCCCCCAGTGCACTTCTATTTATAAGAGGGGTTAGTGTCAAGGTTCCCAGTTTGTGCGGGAGCGGAAGGGACCAGAAGATCATAATTTTTCATAACATGTAAGTGTTGAATCGGTCCATTGCCAACTAGACTGGTCAGTTCACATGCAAGTTGATTGGTTCGCTCAGCAAACTAGTCATTTCATCATGTTTCCCAATCACATATGACTTCGAAATTTGAATCCAATCAATGTCCAACATTAATTTCTTGTACCAATCTAATTGAACAAGTGAAACGATCAATTATCCTCATGAATTGAGAAAATTACCACAAGATTTGGCTGGTATTACCGATCCGATCAGTTCTCCAGGTGAACAGGTCATCACTAAACTAATCTGACTGGTTCACCCAGTGAGCCAATCGGTTGGTGTCCCAACTCATCCAAAATTCAGCCAATATATTATCCAATAAATCTAATACTCCAAACAATCATATCATCAAAATGATTCGATCGATTGGGAGATTAGACAACTGATTCATTGCTCGAATTGAATACCTAAAAACTTTAGTAATCAATTCAGTTATCATTCTTGATTTGAATTCCTCTTCTAGGTGAATTCCTATGTGTGTGATGCTGTAGTCCCATGTTACATTGTCAATGAGTGTCCATAACTGGTTTATGACATCACAAGAAAAGAGTGGTGCCTAGTTACACATCAGTGCTACCAATGTGAATGGAAAGTTGGAGAACAACTTCATCCTACATTGTGTATAAAGTGTTGTAGTGATTGTGCAATTCCTTTGTTTAAGATATCTGTAATGAAATTGTAGCATGGAATCCTCATCCTCTCAATTATCAATCCATGTTTCTTAAACCTAGAGTAGACTATGTGAGATATATGTGACCTCAATATTAGATATTGATTCACATGTTCATGTGCTTGTGTTTCACAATCTTGCTTATCAAGTGGCCTAGGATATCAAACTCCTTTAGGAGGGATAAATCTCATCTGCATCACTCATAGTCAAGTCCCATGTGTCACAGCTACCCAATCATCACCTTTATGGCAATCCTTATTTAGGGTTATGTTGGATGATGTCAAAGTATACCAATGACATGTGATGAGTGCAATGACTTCATGTCTAAGAATCACAATCACCACCTTCACGATGAAAGATGACTATGACTACCTAGTATGGTTTCCATGTGTCACTCTCAAGGTCAGTTTGTTCGATGCACTGTTCTCTAACATGTATATGAATTCTTGTTCTAATATGTCATATCATGACTAAGGAGATTATGTCATCAACCAACACATACTCTTGTCTTATGTGTTATTGTTGTCTATCTGCCTTCCACAACACCATGTGACTAGGGACATAACAAGAATGTGCATACTCTTAACATCTTTAAGATCTTATTGTTCAAGTCACTTACTTGAATACATACATCATTCAGTAATTGTTATTCTTTATGTTTCCTCATTATCTGATAACTGAGTGAAACAAAATGAATTTGAAGCTTGCCTTAATTATTAATATTCAAATCTTTATGTAATATTCCATAACAATCATCATATGATTGTCTCTCTAGGCATACATACCAACAAACTCCCACTTTGACTTAGATCCAATGACCTACCGATCTTATCCTTAGCGATCCATAACAATAATCATATGATTGTCTCTCTGGGCATACATACCAATAGACTCCCACTTTGACTTAGATCCAATCACCTATTGATCTTATCCTTAGCGATCAAAGCATGTCCACTATGTTTGTGCTATGCAAGTGCTAATCCATTGGGTTAGTAGCACTTTGCTTTTAGTCAATATATTTCATGTTCCTTGACTCCTTGTTGTATGATCTCTCGTATGAGATGAAACTATCGTAATATGTTATCTGGTATTCCTTGCCTAACAAGTAGCTCCATTGTTGTCACAATATCCCTACTACATCATCAATGGTTGGAACATCTTTAAGTTCATCCATATGAACTTTTAGATCCATATAGTATCCTTTATTGTGTTCATAACACTATGATACTTGTATTCAATTGTATAATTGTAAATTAATGGTCTTATAATTCCAAAAACTTCCAACTTATAGCTATTCTATTAAGATTAAACATACAAGTTTAATAATTGTGATCGTTTCTTGTCATTTTGGAAGCTTGCATCGGTGTAGCTCGTTACACTCAAATCTTCATTATTTCTATCATCTATAATTTATCTGTTAGTGATTCTCAAGTACCAATAGATGTCTTTAAATGACATTGCAATTACCCTCATTGAAAACTAATTTGTCATGTCCAAAACATACAAGAATATGAGATGAGTACATTCTTCATAGCATGAATGATAGATCCAACTACAAGAGCATATGGCATCTTACTCATATTTTTCCATTCTTTGCAAAAATCAGAACATTGGGTTTATGAGAGACTAATCCCATAAAAAATGGACAAATTCTCTCTCATTGAATTCTTCATACAAAACTCTTTCATCATGACCAAACTTGTTGTGAGGTATTGTCACTGAGCAAGCCTCAGGACCAGGTATATCTCGTTGAAATCATCCTTCCCATTACATATATATTGATGCGATCTACTCATTATGGGTTTTATGGTTAATTAAATTTTTGTTTCCACTGCGTACTACCATGTAAAACCCAACATGATATTACTATGAAAGTAAAATAGATGACAATAATACATTATACTAGAATATGTGTTTGCTGATGATAGAATCTCATTAGTCATGCTATATGAGATCAAGACAAAAACATCGGTATGTGTTAGATAACAGTGTACTGGGCAGATCCACCTTGAGAGTGAAACATGGAACTGTTGAATGGCAGTTAGAATTAGCTCTCAAAGTGATAGTGGTGATTGTGGATCTTATACCTAAAGTTACTACACTAATCACATGTTGTTTGATGAGCTTTACTCCATCCAACATGACCTTGAATAGGTATTGCCAAAAAGTTGGTTCTCGGGTATGTAGTGACACATAGGGATTGACTGTGATTGATGTAAATGTGATTTCTCCCACCTATGTGAGTCGATATCCTAGACACTTTTTAAGAGAGGCCAAGAAATACATGGCCATGCTCATGTGAGTCAATATGTGATATTGAGCTCCATTGTATCTCAATAGTCTTCTCTGGTTCAAGAAATATGGATTGAGTATTAAGAGGATGATGATTCCCTACCTCACATTCAATCTGAATATCAACGAAAAAGGAACTATATGATATATGTAACACTGACCACATATTTTAGGTTGAAGTTGTTCTCTATTTTTGCAATTACTTAGATATCAATGATGTGTTTCTAGATACCACTCATTTTTTTGATGTCATAATATATTTGTGGACATTTGTTGTCAACATAATTTGGAACCTATAGGGTCACACACATAGGATGCACCTGGAATAGGATTTTACTCATGGACAAGATTTGACTTGATCACTAAAGTGTTTAGATAATCAACTTAAACAACATTGGGTGATAGTTGACTGACTAGAATGTGAGTCAACTGATTGGGAATGTGAGTTAGCTGAGTGGAGTGTCTAGTTGACCGACTAGACAATCAATCAGACTAGATCAAGGATTGATGTTGATGTCATGTTGTGCTTTTATTACCCCATTAAAATCCAATAGGTTTGTGAATAGGAAGCATTCAAACCGACCAACTAGATGTCTAGGGTGTGAATCGACCAATTGGATGCCTGTCTATTCGACTAGTGATTTGTAGCAGTGGAAAATTCTTGAAATTTGCCTCCTTGTGTCCCCGGATTTATAGAAACCCTTACCCATCCACTCCTATATAAATGGTGGGTCTAAGTCTCTCATGACAAGTCCCCTAATCTTAGCATTGCGGTAATGTGAGAGATAGAGATATCTTACCTTAAAAATGGAGAGAGAGTCAGAGGGGAGAAAAATCGATGCTAGCACGTTATCAACACGAGAGAAAACTTCTTCTTGTTAGTTCTAGTGGAATGATAGGAGTACTTAGTGGTCTACATTGATTAACTAGAGGCATGGAGTCCATTTCCACCATGCTAGGTGAAGGTTGTCATCTATCATTCGTGGTGCTATACTAGGAGGATGACGTCAATGACTATTCATGTTTATCTTGAAGAAGAAGTGTGACTTTGTGAGGATTTTTAAGGACTTGCTCCAGGATGAGGTATATGCCTCAACCATCTTTTCTAGATAAAACATTGTAGACTTGATATGTTGGTTAGGAATAAGGACATTTTTTTGTTTCCACTGTCTTATCTACCGTCATGATAACACCGAAATTCAGGCATTTATTTATGGTTTTTTTATCATTATGGCCTTAATATGCCCAGAATAATCATAGATTTTTATCTTTCAGTAATTTATATCTTTTCATAGATAAAGTTGCTCAACTAGACAATTTTGGAACTTGCAGGAACTAAACTTGAAAAGGCATCTATTCTCTAAGATTTCTCCCCAACACATGGTTTTTTCCACGAAGGATGCCGCGACCGCGGCCAAGATGTTGTGTCGACCGACACTCAACACGATTGGGCCCAACTTGGTACGGTAGGGTCGAGGACAAGGCCACGACCGTGGTACACAACTGCAAAATAACCTTGACCACAACTGTCGACTACCTCAATCGAAGCATCTATCTCGACTGTGGGATCCACCTCGACCGCAATGTCTACTGAGCGACTGTGACCTTTGGCAGGACCTGCCAAGCCTGGCATGGTCGAGACGAGACTGGGACTGTGACCGAGTCAGGTGTTGCGACTATCTTTCATCTCCACCTATAAATATTTACCCCTCGCGACCTAGAGAGGGGTTCAAAGGTTTAGAATTTTTGGAGGTTCCACGATTGAGAGGTCCCGTTATGAGTTCAGAGATCAAGAGTTCCATGATCTGATTTTTTTGGTTCCCAGATCCCTGTTGGAGAGTTTCGAGGTCTAGAAAGACTGAGGTGCTCATCCTACGTCTGTTCCTCCAGTTTGCTTCCATCTACCACCATTTTCCACCACTATTCACCCATATTCTACCATTCCCAACCATCTCCCACCTCCATACATCCCCCAAACTACTGTTTGGGGTAGAATTAAAGAGAAAGAAGGCCAAGGAGTCCAGAAGACCAAGGAGGATGATCAAAAGATGAGATCTAGCTTATACAGGGGCTAAGGAGTGAGATCCACCTCTCCTCTATGGGCCAAATCTCTTCTTCTTCTCCTTTCTTATATTGTTCTCCTTAGTTTATGTACTAATGATGTTCTTCCATCTTTGTTTGGTGCCAACTATTCTGGTCCATGACTAGTTGAGATACTTCTTGGCTATGTAGCCCATTTTGGGCATATATATGTACTTTTACCTTAAGCAAGTAGTTTTATTCTAGATCTAGTACATTCCCTATTCTATCTTCTCTTTCTGGTTATGTTTGCTAATTTGGTTGATCTCTTTCTTGCTTGAACTACTATTTCTACCTATATCGATAGATTCATTATAGAAATAGATAATAGCAGATAGTTTGAATCATAATCTAAAAGGAGGACGGTTTGAGGTGATCTATGCACAACTATAGACTTGGGCACGGCCAGGCCCATCCCGACACGGTCGGGCCCACTACCTAGTTCTGCCGAGATCACAAATGTTCCTAGACCCTCATAGTATTCTAGACCTAAGAGGGTATCTAGAATATTCTAAGGTGTTGATTTGTCACCCTCAAGAGAGGTTTCATATCATTGATGGGTTTTAGTCATGCTACGCTAAAGCGAGTGGGATGACCCCACAGGAACAGATACCATAGTACATACTATGTTTGGATGTAGGTTGTTTGTTGAGGTGGTCAAGGGTTGTCAACGCCTGAGATTGGGTGCAAAAACTTCCCAACTTGGGGTTACATAGCCAAGAACTCCTTCTCTCAATTAGTAGAATCCTACAAACTCTGTTTTGTTTTGTTTTCTTTATTTTTTTTCATGACAATCTGTTACACTACTTCGAGCTCCATAATTTTATCGACTATCGGATTGGCTTATATGACTAAAGAGTGAGATCTTGAGAATCCTAAACGTCCCCATGTCTCTGTGTTCGACCTCGTATATCTACTTCAACCCCATAATAAAGTTGTTGGGGTCCTTGAAGGATTCAAATTATAAATTTAAAGTCTGATCGAATCCTTCTGAGTCCGCCACCTTTCGAATGTGCGATTCAGGCCGATCAACTTTTTGGCACCATTACTGGGGACGTAGTTTTCCACATTTAAATGCCCAAAGATTTTGTTCAATCATTCTTAAGCCCATATATATATATATATGTATACTTTCCTTTTGTTTTACACATACCTATTCATGTATACTCAATAGCTTTCCTTTTTTAGTCATGGATCTTGCCTCCGCAAGACAAGTTGTCTTATCCACCTGTCCTCTCAAGCTTTTCCACAGTTCCAACTGCTGGCAAATAATTGAAAGTTGATCTCTACATCTAGTTGAGTTATACTCACCCTCGCCATCGTCATACTTAGGAGTGTTAGTAATGGAGATTTTCGATCATCCCTCAACTTTCGTGCTAACATGGGATCAAGAACTGATTAAAGTAGTGGTGCTAGTCGGAGAAAGTGTCAAAGTTCTAATCTCCTCCTTAGCTCCACATCTCCAAGAACATGTCAATCCGCTCCAGCAGCTACTAGAAAAGTAAGATCACTAGCTCTGAGTATCCACTGAGATCGCAGACCGTAGTAGAAGTATATTTGAAACTGTTGAACAAGGATTCACCCAAGTGCATCAATTTAATATAGAGAATTCCCAACAGAAGTGTTTGGTAGAATTGATGGGTCTTGAAAGCATTTCCACTAAAGTACAACAACTTCATGATAAGGATGTTGAATAGGGCAGGAGACTTCAAGAGCTCATTGATTTGGTTACCATTCAATTGCAAATGCCATCACACAACCATGAAGATTACAATCATCAGAACCATTCCATTGGGCCTAAATTGGAACATACATCACCATCCGATTCAGACCATCAACTGGATTCACCCAGATTTTTCTATGAAGACCAACCATCCAGGGAAGCCCTTCATTGTATCTAGATGATTCACTAGATCAACCAATGGAAGGTACAAGCCACATGCATGAATGATTCTATGATGAATATGATCAGGGTAGTCAAACAGCCTCCCCACATGAAGATCAATTTGGAGAACCTAAATTAGTTGTTGGTCTAGACCAGAGTGATACATTTCATATTAAGACTTGTCACTTCACTTTGAGAAGTAAGCCATTCACGGTTTGGAACAATTTGTTTGATGAAAGTGATGATGACCGAAACACGCACTATCATTAGGATAGCAAGTGAACAATAAAACATGCGGATTACTAAAAATCACTAAATATTAAAACTATTTACAAAGAGATCCAAACATAGGAATACTCTTTCATCAGGAACCAATGTAATACATTTACAACCTGGTTCATAAATACATGCCTTGTACCATCTCTTCTCAAGGATTACAAACATTAACTGCCCTGTTGATACTGTGCACAGGAAGTATAAAAACCTCCAGGCATCAAGCCAAAATCTCAGATCGATTCATTAAAACACTAACTACTAACTCCGAGGACCTGAGAGTAAAGAGACGACACATATGACTACTATCTATATGACTTGACAGACAATATCTCCACCAGAGATCTCACTACTGTCCCTGCTGTTGTTGTCTTTTCTCTGCTGTGGGGATTCTATTTCCTTGTCCACGTCCACCTAAAAATGTTGGATCCCACGGGGGTGAGACAATTTGTAAATTTCCCCAGCGAGAGATATAACTCTCCACCAAAACATTATTATTGCAGTTTATTAAAATGAAACTGAGCAGAGGAATCTTATATACATTTAATAGCAAATCAATCATTGTATGAACAGAGTAAAGTAATCTCCTTTCCTAAGGAGGACATTGCATCTACCCATGGTAGAGTCATAATTCATCTATATACTTTGCAAGGAATGTAAAGATATATAAATAACATCTATCAACTATATATGCATAAAAGAAATGTAACATCAGCCAGTAATTTTACGTATTCAATCCTTAAGCAAACATGCTATACGGCTGATTACATATTACAATCACACTTATGCCCTGAGGAGATGAGGTATACCGCTCATACTCCAATCGACCACTGCGAATTCGAAATCAGTATCATACAAGGTCAATGGAAGAGCCATCTTCCAAGACCTCCCACTTCTCATTCAGTGCGAGACCACATACATGACATCTTGTGTCACTGCTAAATAGCTTTCTAGGGTATACTGGCAACTTCGCTATAGAGCTACAATGGTGGCTGCACTCTCTTTGCAATTGAGAGATTTCATGTTTATCTCCATCGATCCAGTATTAATATTATTGGGAGATTTATGATAAATCCATCCCAATTTTGGGAGATTAGTGATACATCCATCCCAACACATATAATGAAGGATTGATAGGTTTAATGTTTACCTTCCATCAACCCAACATTAGGACGTAAGGATATTTTCGCCCATTTACCCCCGCATATTAAAAAATATGCGATCTCTGGGTTATGCCGCGGAGCAACCAGTTTCACCATCACCAAATTACTGACGATGATGGATCTATGGTCAGGGCTCTACATGATATGATTTGACTTTATTAATTAAGTACATTATCATATTCTTTTAGCAACAGTCAAGTTCTCCAACAATAATTATTATGATAATTGCTACAAGGAGACATATAAATCTCTTATCAATTGCTTTACCAAAACTTATAATACATTGGGATCTTAATCCCTTATCTCATCACTTGAAAGTTCTCATCTCTTAACAACATCATTATCATGCTTATCAAATCTGGGTGTTCACACCTTTAGTTAATACTGAACACTATTACCACTTATTAGGTAACTATTACCTCTAGGTCCTCAGACCAAGGTATTCATGATACTTGTTACACAAGCATCTCACATGGCTCACCAGGCCCATTAAGTATCTGGTTACCTTTCACTAGGCAACAACTTGTTCATATGGCTCATAAGGCCATTGTATATTTTGTTTCTTTTCAATAAGCAACAACAACATATTGGCACACAAGGCCAATACACATCTTATTACCTCTTACTAAGCAACAATAACATGATGGCACATAAGGCCAATGCACATTTTATAATACAAGAGTAACACCTTTATTCCCTCAATAGGGTTAGGGTTTACTATTCACATCAAATTAGAGTTTCTCATATCCCATTTCACATTATTTAGGGTTTCATGTTCATATTATCAATCCAACCCTAATATATTGCTCCACTCCTCTAGGAGCATCTATTGATATCACAAGTACTCACTCATGCTTATTACTCTCATCATATATCATTAATGATTATCAATACAAGGTATGAGTTCATCTCTCATCCTTACCATGGTATGGTTACATCATACTCCTTAGTTTGGCTTAACCCCATTCTCAAGATATATTAGCCTATACTTATCAAATTATATCCAACTCTACATTCTTATTGTAACAACTACATAACACACTTCATGTGTTTCTTATTCAAGTATATTGGATTGAGATGCATCAAGGTATATCAACCCTGAAATGCTAAATGTGATATCTGTCAACCTGAAATGCTAAATGTGATATCTGTCAATTCTTGATGTATCATTTTCTTCATTACTTCTAATGTACTTGAGCTTATCAACTTATCTTGTATTAAGATATTTCCCCAACTTAATACTTTCATCCTCTAACCTATCACTTTTATCATAAAGTGCATAGGCCACACATAAGAATTGTCCAACTATCTTCAATGATATGGACTCATCTCAGGTTAAGGCATTGCTTACTATAAGGTTGCCTAATATCAACTACTTGAGGTATTTCACCTTTATAAGGTATTATCCCTTATTTTATCATTAGGTATTCTCTCATACCATTAGGGTTATGGTTTATCATCATATTGCCCAAGATTAGGGTTTCACATACTATCACCCTATATTAGGGTTTCACATGGCATCACCCTTAATTAGGTTTCACATGGCATCACCCTAGATTAGGTTTCACATGGCATCACCCTAGATTAGGGTTTCTCATACTTTGACCCTGTATTAGGGTTTCACATGGCATCACCCTCAATTAGGGTTTCTCATGGAATCACCCTCAATTCAGGTATCTCATGGAATCACCCTCAATTAGGGTTCCTCATGGAATCACCCTTGATTAGGGTTTCACATCGAATCACCCTTAATTAGGGTTAGGGATTTTCCCATACTATCATTCTTCATTAGGGTTATTATTTCACATACCATTACCCTTCATTAGGGTATCACATCACATTGCCCATGAATAGAACTTCATGCACTATAACCCCAACAATTAGGGTTTTACATAATATCATCCTATATTAGGGTTTATCATGGCATTATCCTAAATTAGGGTTTCATCCTTACCCTAGATTAGGGTTAAGTTTCATCAATCTTCTTAATTTCGGTTTCATAATCTCTTCATCAAAGATCATACCCTAATTTCATAATTTATTTATATTGAAGGTTTTGAGACTTATCCATTGCATGATTATCCCACATGTATGGATTCTTCTCTCTCTCATCCTCTCTAGGATGTTGACTATGTCAAAATTGGTTAGATTAGTTCAACTAACCCTTCAATTAAGTACATTCAATTTAGGGTTGACATGGTGTATTGAAACATTACTTACTTAAGTTTCAAGAAATAACTCATCTAGGGTTACCAATCATTTAGTACCTTAAAGGTACAACCCTAGTAATTATCTTTGAGATAAATCAGTAACAACCATTGGATCATTTGACCTTTGGTCAAATTGCATTTCCAATTAACTTGATCTCATTGAATCATCCAAATGATCTTGACCATTGATGCTCCAAACGGTTTGAAACCGTTTGGGCAAATTTCCCTTGAAACCGTTTGGGCAAGAAGTGTGTTGAAACCGATTGGACTTGGGTTTCCAAACGGTTTGAGACTGTTTGGACCCAAACGGTCTTAATACCGTTTGGTCGAAACCCTCTCAAAATCAAATGGACCAAAAAGGTCTTTCAACACTTAATCAACTAAGGGTTTCCATCAATGAACCGACTATCAATTGAATCATTGATTCTTTCATCAATTGAACTATAGAATCATCCTTCAATTGGACCATCAATTAGGGTTTTTGAACCCAATTGAACTAGGATTTATAATCAAGAAATCATCAATTAGGGTGTTGAAATCGAGAAACCATCAATGGTTAACATTGTGGAACTAATTCGATTGAAATCAATGAAACATCATCAAATTATGATGTGACCTGACCTCAAACGGTCTTGAGGTCGTTTGGATGACCTCAAAACAGTCTTGAGAACATTTTCCCATTTCATCATTGAAATTTGTGAAATTCAATTAGGGTTTAGATCATTGGATTGATCATCAATTAAGCTGTTGATTGCATTTCAATTTGATATCTCTGGATCTTCAACCACCCCATCATACTTAACCCCAGACCTCCAAACGGTCTTGGTTGATGTACAAATAGTCTTGAGACCATTTGGGTGACCTCCAAATGGTCTTGAGACCATTTGGGTTATTCAACCTAAAATTTGAAATCAACCAATTGAAATTTCAGCACTTAACCTGATTAGAGTTTGATAATTAATGAACCTTCAATTGATGAACCCATTGAAACCAATCAATTAAATTTAATGGATAATAAACCATCAATACTAGCATAAAATATCCAAATGGTCAACTGAGGTCAACCCTTCCAAACGGTTTGAAACCGTTTGGTTTCTAACGGTTTGTTGAAACCGTTTGATTTCAAAAGGTTTTGTTGAAACCGATTGAACAATTTGTTGAAACTGATTGAATATCAAATATTGGGAAAAGAGCCCAAGATGATGTCTTCATCATCTACCTTCGTTCATGTGATTCATATTACTTTTGATTCCATGGAATTACCATTTTCAACAAGCAATTAATCAAGAAGAAGAAGGAATCAACATAATTGCAAGATTGATAGTTGAATAACAATGTAAATGGGTTCAAGTTATATAAACCGCCTCCAATTGAGCTTCAAAGCTTCAAACTCCACGTCTTTAATGGTGGAAACAACACCTTCAACTATCCCAAGCTCTTCCTCAAGCTTTGAGTGAAAAGGAATGGCAAGAATTGAAGATTGAGTGAAGAAAAGAAGAAATCATGCATTGATTTTCGATTTCCACCATGGAATCAAGGTGAAAAGAGGTCATGGAGCTTACCAACAGGTTGGGGGTCTTCCTACTGTTCCTACACAGATCCCAAGGTCGTTGTTCAAGCAAAGAGTGGAAGTGGTTTCGAAATTACCCTTTCAACTCATGGATAAATGAGCATATATGCATTTTTTAAAAATTCATTTATGAGAGAGAAAGTGGGGGATAAATCCTCCATTTACTTGCCACTTTCCCCCCTTGTATTCCTTAGGTACTAGGATATCTTCATTTCCTATTATTACTCTCAATTATCCATGATTTAAAGAAAATAAAATTAAGCACCTTAATCCTTATAATAATAATATCCTAAAGTTTGTGGATATTTCTTTTTCTTTTCTTAATGTGAGTGATTTATCCACTCACGTAGATATTTCCATTGCCTTTGCAAGGCACAAGGACGTCCACATATATGTATTTCAACCATTATAATTTCTTTTGAAGGGCACTTCAATTATTATATTTATTTTTGCATTAAATTGAATTAGGGTTTCATTTCTGCTTAAATCTTGATTATTTTAATATCAAGATTCTCTCTCCTTCAAAGTCATTCAAATGAGATGTCCTCACATTTTTTTTGCTCTAAAAGATGCCAAGAAACATTAGAGACTATTTTGAAGTGGTAATTTGCATACTAAACCCTAGGTTTTGGGTAATTTGCACATTACACCAAAACTAGGTTTTAATGCACAAACATTGCTTTATCAGCTCTTTCTTGGTACTCAGGCTTTCCCAAGCCATACCTCTGCATCATCTTCATTCTCATGATGTTTCAACACATGAGGAACATTTTATCATGTAACATCTTCAAGTTAACCCCTCATCTTGGGTAATTTGCACTTTAGTCTAAAATAAGCAAACATTGTTTCAACATTATTCAAACAGGACCAAAATTGAAACATAAGTTCCTCTTGGGCATTAATTACTTTTCACAAAATAAAATTAAGGATCTAATTAGCTTTATTAAAAAAAACTCCTAGGGTTAAGGCATAACCCAGGTCAGGGATGTTACAAATTATAAACCCCTAACAAGGATTTTGTCCCCGAAATCCCAGATAAAGAAAGACAGATATTATTCATTCATAATATCATCATGTCTCCTCATAACATCTCATTTTTATGGAGACACCATACATCTTTTAATAAACTCAAAGTTCTTCTACACATGATTATCATAGAATCGATCACACGGGACACATACCCCACTGTCTTTTCATTATTGATTGTGGAGTTAATACTGTTCCAGGTGACACTTTTCCTTATTTTACCATTTCATGTAATAGATTCTTGTTCTTGAGGAGTCTCCCATACTCCTTATTTAATTTAGCATTTCACTTTCAAGATCACAATTATGTTTTGTCACCCATTTGGGACTATAAGTCTTTTCATACCTCGATTGTGCCATCTCATGTGGTGACACAATACTAGATTTCCTTATTACTTGTAATAACTATCTTATTAGTTGTACATTCTCTTATCATAAGGAGAGGTTACTTATCAATTAAGAACTTATCTTAATGATATCTTCAATTGTTATGTTTATGCAAAGCATAAACCCCTAACATGTGATGTTCATACTATTAAACTGATTTCATGGTTGACCATTCTAGGTAGCCAACACAAATCATCTGGTATTTCTTTAGATACCAGGATCTCTTACCTTGGTATCTGTCACATGTGTTGAAAACACATCTCATATTTATCTTCCTTCCATCTTGGAACTTTACTTGTTATATATGTCTTTACCTTGGAACTAAAGTCCAAGATAAACTGACTTGGGGAACTAAATTCATTTCAGTGCAGTTCAAGTAAATCCTAACACAAAGATTATTTCACCGATTCGTCAAATTTTATTAATCTTCTTCAGACTTGGGAGGGCCCACATCTTTGACCATTCTACACCTATTATATGGCAGATCCCGTCAGTGAAACACAGGTATCATGGACCGCAAAACTATGAATTTGGGATCTAAGTGTAGGAGTTGTAGAGCAGACACCCTGTATTACCTATGCAATTTTTTTAATTAAATTTTAAAATTTTCATAATAAAGTCAATTCAACTTTTGTCTTTCCTTTAACTGTTTAAATTTATTTTCCTTTGCATCATCTAGATTTCTTTTACGAAATATTGCATGCATTTCCTCCTTTTCACCCGGACAGCTGCTCTCGGTATATCTTTTTGAAAAGAAGTTATTTGGTATTCCTTGTTGTTCTCCCATGGTGTTTGACTCTAGATCTATTTTTAAGAACTTTCCAACCTCATTTTATACTCTTAAATATGGATTCTTTGAGACTTGAACCCTTCCAGATCAATCTTGGCACAGTCGTGCTAGGCCAACACGGTCGGGTCGCTCTCATGTTTTTATCTAGATTTCTTGCTAGGCAGTGTCGCGTCCGCAACTGTGGCACGACAACCTTGACCACGATCGCGGACCTGCCTTGACTGCGACTGTTGGTCTACATGACCACGGCCAGGGGTGCTGCCACAATAGAGACCCTTAGCCTGACCATGCAGAACCTGGGTATTTTAAACATTATCAGTTTGACTGAGTAACATGTTAGTTTGACCCCGCCTTTTTCACCGATTGTCGTGCTTTTGACCGAATTTTTCTCCTTTTTGACTGAATTTATGCTTTTGACCTAATTTTTCTGTGCCTTTTTCATTTCATTCCCTTATCCCAGCACGACTAAGCCAAGGCCCGACATGGTCGGTCCTAGGGCAGAACAATGTGCCCAACCTATAAGTACTCCTGTGTCGAGCCACATCTTCCCCACAACTTCCCCTAACCATGTGAAACCCTAAGGTTTCCTCCACCTTCTCTACTCTCCACCTTTTTTCCATAGCTTACTAGCAAGCCTGAGGCAACTATAGGGGCAACTGCAACATCAACTGCCTCGCATGACCGTGCCACCTTCCGACCTAATCGTGCTCAAAGTCAGAAAGCATGCATCACCCACAACTCATTCTATGCCACCGTCTACGTCCGACCGTATCAGACCCTGCGACTGCAGTCGCAGTTGGGGTACACATCACGGTCACAATCGCCTCAGTGGAGGTAGTCAAAGTCGTAGTCACGGTCGACGTCAATGAGCCTTGACCTAACGGTGCCAAACCTGGGCCCGGTCGTTCCGGCCAGATTGCATCACAAATCAGCATTATAAAATCATCACCATGGACACAATGAGAAATAGCTTCAAGAAGCTAAACAAGAGAGTTTCATGAAAGAAAGGGGAAGGAAGCTCCTCATCACCGGCATAGCATGAGAGCCAATATCCAACCTACACCACACGAACCACGAACCTGACGTATGAAGATGAGAAAATGCTTTCCACTTTAGCAGGGTTCGGGTCGCAGGAGACCAATTTAGACTACCACAGTGTGTCTTCCACTTCGATGGAAACCTACAGTGGTGATTCATTACAGGAAGTCTCCAGTGAGAGATGGTCGAGATCATGCCATGACACTGAGCTCCATACTTCGACGGGCCATCAAGAGGGGCTGTCAGTGTTACACAGAGCTTCATCTATAGGGGACCAGCGGCGACAGTCTGTAGAACGGTCGATGTCTTAATGCCGGTCAACTTCATCATGCAATTTAGTTTCGGGGCACAGTCGCACCCCACTCCAAAAGGTGTTAACCAAAGCTTCTTCCCTTCTTCCTTGTTCAGAAGTATGAAGTAAAAGAAGTAGTTTGATGCCTTAATTAAAGTTAAGCACAGATTAATAGGCCCACGATATGCCGACCCTGCAACACTTATTAGGCTCAGGATACAATCACAAGTCGGAAGATATCTTGTAGTTGTTGGTCTAGATGTCCTTGCATACACACAGTGTGATTCTTATCACAGACGCACTTGCAAACTCTATGCTACGTTAGAGACCCCAAAGGGCCACCATCACACTATCATGGATTTTCACCTACTAAACCAGACCCTTCATGTCACTGAGGATCACCTCAATAGCTGGTTGTCATGCTCTATTAAGGACTACATTGAGATGTCCAGGGACCGAATGAAGACATGGGACCACAACTTTAATGTTGCTCAGGCGTGGAAGATGTTTATAGGGGAATATAAATATGTTTCTATAGGTGCCAAAGCTTCACACATCTACAACCCAGCACTTCATTATCTACACTGCGTAATCGTGAACTTCAACTTGGAGAAGTAAGACAATCAAGGGCGCTCAGTTCAGTAGACCTCTACATTTTGTGGTGTGCAACTGTAGGAAGAAAAGTGAATGTGGGGAACTTCATCATCTGCCACTTTCACAACTCTTTCAAAGAGCACGTCCAATTCATGTGGATGGTAGGTATTATCACTTTCATATAGTGCCATCTTGGAATTGGAGAGGGACACCTCACACTTATGCAGGAAAAGGTTGAGTGGTCCAGGTTGGACTTGGATCACTTGATTCACATAGGGGTGATTAAATAGGGAAACACATTATATCTTTGGCTACAACAAGCACAAAGTACTACTGCCACCAAATGCAAAGTTTGCATGTCAAACAATACTCGTGGACGTCTCTCTATTGGACACCCACGACAATGTTCATCAGGCGGGTGGAATCGTAGGAGCATCTTCTTCAACACCACTAGTATCAGAGACCCAGGAGGCCAAACAGTAGGCAAGGGCAACCTTCCACAAAATCCCATACCAGGGAGGGCCCTACACATAGATGCCTTCAATAAATTACCAGTAGTCTCCTCAGCAGGAGCAATATGCCCCAAATCTCAACTTGGGGCACCTTTATGAGTTTATGACTGACTTCAGGGCTGACTTCAGTTGACGGTTCGATACACTAGAGGAGGATGTGCAGTACCTCAGACAGAGGTTTGACACAACCTTCCCTCCACCACCTCCACTAACTTTTTAGTAGCAATTCCAGCAACCCTTCCAGCCTTTCTATCAGCGGACCCATGACTTCAAATAGACATTCCACTTTCAGCAGGGAATGCACCAGGACTTTGAGAACCCACCAGGCAACATCGATGATCTAAACTAGTATATAAACAGTGACTACTAGTAGCAGCTACTTTCCATACCATCCAGAGCTTGAGATTTTCTCGAGGATGAGCAAAAGTTTAAGCTTGAGGTGGCAGGGTGTACCACACTCTATCTTTCTCCTTTCCCTTTTATTTCTTTACTTGCATGCATGCAAGTTTATCTTCTATGTTCCTTGCATTTAGCATACATTTTCAGCTTTACAAGACTTTCTTTCAGAATTTGTAGCTTTGCAATTAAGGATATGTGATGCAAATCTTAGAACTAAATGCTTATCCTTATGCCTAAATGCACAATTTTCATCTTAAAGTTCTTGATCTTTTGCTTGAATTTATCATTGACTCTTTTCTTAACTTTGGTGATAAATCTAAGGATATGTCCTTTTTTCGTAGCTTAAAATATTATTCCCTTGATCTATGTTGTGAATGACAAATTCAGGATATAGGAACGTTGGAAAGAGCTATATTTTGATCAAACTCCAAGATGCATTTTTCACGAACTTGCCTTTATTCTAAGGACGCTTGAATCATAATTACTCTCTTCTCACACATGTATCAAGCAACTAATGATTAGTGTTGAGCTACAATCAAGTTGAAATATTTTTCATTGATGGAATGTGCACCCTCTCACCTTAGATTGAGTCAAAAAGATGAATTTTGTTTTTGCAAAAGAGGCTTGGCTACCCACAAAATCCCAAAAATGTCAAAATACCTCTCACCCAAGCCTATAAAAATAGAATGCATAGAATAAAAGCCTGAGTGTGAATAAATGAATGTTGTTTTCTCTTTTAGGAGAGTTGAGGATGGTTCCCAACCGGAGTATGATTTGCTCATAAATGCGGGTATGTCGTGCTAGGTAGTGCCAACTTGAAAGCTCATTAGAGAGTCACTAGGAACCCCTAGGAGACCTATGAGATCATCCCAGTAGTAGGGTTGGTTTGAGCACAATACGATGAGTTTATCTCATTGCTTTGGGCCAACTGGCTCAAACTACAAGGACTATTGCTTGTTACATGGACCAACCTGACGCAAATCGGGATCCTCAGAAGTCATTAGAGTCATTTTCTTTTGTTTCTTCTTAGGACCTGAATAAGTGGGAGGCACGTTGTTCCCGATTGGTCTACATGAATCCATGATGTAGGCTCATTTCTCATCACCCGTATGATCACCTAGATGACAATGCTTTTATATTTAAATAATTATGGGTTAAACCCTCATGAGTATCGACAGGTTGTAGTGAATTCACTTAATCTTGTAGGATTGTGCTCCATTAGTGGGGGGCTTCTCTGAAACGACATGGGTCAAGAAAATTGATGTTTTAAATTATTTTTCTTAGCCTTAGCATTTATCTCCAAGCTTAATTTGGATGTTATCTTTTTGTTCTTTGAGCACAATATTACTTGAGGACAATCAAAGGTTTAATCTTGGGGTGGTTGATAACACCCAAATTTAGGCATTTATGCTAAGCATTTATTAATGGTTTTGTATCTTATAGACTTAATATGCCCAAAATAACCATAGATTTTTATCTTTTAGTAATTTATAACTTTTCATAGATAAAGTTTCTCAACTAGCTAATTTTGGGACTTACAGGCACCGAACCTGAAAAGACATCTATTCTCTAAGATTTCACCCCAAAACATGGTTTTCGAAGCAGTTAGGCTTCCATCAGTCACAGCCGCAGTGGACTAAGCATCACACTATGTGCATCATCTTAGGAGACAGTGGGCCCAAGAAACTTTTTGATTTCTTGGAACCTATTTTTGATATCCAATCCTTAATCAGAATACATCCTCACCAATTAGAAGGCTCATTGACGCGGGCCCCTAGACACCAGTAATAGCACCCCCTCCCGTGGGGGTAGGTTTGATCCAGGATGTCACAACCGTGACCAAGAAGACCATGCCACGACCACGACCAAGATGTTTTGTCGATCGAAACTCAACACGACAGGGCCGACCTCAGTATGGTCAGGCTAAGGACAAGGCTGTGACTGTGGTACACGACCTCGACTGTGATCGTGGACTACCTCGATCGAGGTATCTATCTGGACTGTTGGATCCACCTCGACTGTAGTGTCTACTAATCAACCACGACCCTTGGCATCATTGTGTTGAGCCTGGAACAGTCAGGCTGAGACTGGGACCACAAACGAGGTAGGCACAACGACCATCTTTCACCTTCACCTATAAATACTCACCCTTTGCGACCTAGAGAGGGGTTCAAAGGCTCACAATTTTTGTAGGTTTTGCAATTGAGAGGTCTCGTTCCTAGTTCAGAGATCAGGAGTTCCAAGTTCTGAAATTTCTTGGTTCCCAGAGCCCCACAGGAGAGTTTCAAGGTCTAGAAAGGCTGAGGTGCTCGTCCTACGTCTGTTCCTCCATTTTCCACCACCATCACCCATATCCTACCATTCCCAACCATCTTCCACCTCCATACATCTGCCAAGTTGTTGTTTGGGGCAAAATCAAAGAGAAAGGAGGCCATAGAGTCTAGAAGACCAAGGAGGACGACCCAAATATGATATTCAACCTATATGAAGGCTAAGGAGCAAGAGCTACCTCTCCTCTATGGGCTAAATCTCTTACCTTCTCCTTTCGTCTACTATTCTCCTTTGTTTCTGTACAAATGATGTTCCTCCATCTTTGTTCAGTGCCAACTATGCTTTTCCATGGATAGTCGAGCTCCTTCTTGGCTATGTAGCCTTTTTTGGGCATGTTTATGTACTTTTACCTTAAGCAAGTAGTTTTATTCTAGATCTAGTACGTTCTCTATTCTATCTTCTCTTTTTGGCTATGATTGCTAGTTCGGTTGATCTCTTTCTTGCTTGACTACTATTTCTACCTATATAGAGATATTCATTATAGAAATAGATAAGAGAAGATAGTTTGCATCAAAATATGAAAGGAGGACGGTTCAAGGTGATTTGTGCATAACCGTAGATCCGGGCATGACCGGGCCTTGTCTGACACAGTCAGGACCACTACCTGGTTCTGCCCTGATCACACCTATTCCTAGCATCTCAAAGTATTCTAGACCTAAGAGGGTATCTAGAATATTCTATGGTGTTGATTTGTCACCCTCAAGAGAGGTTTCATATCATCGATGGGTTTTACTCATGCTATGAGAAAGCGAGTGGGATGACCCCAGAGGAACAAATATCACAGTACATACTGTGTTTGGATGTAGTTTGTTTGCTAAGGTGTTCGGGGGTTGTCTATGCCCAAGAATGAGTGCACAAACTGCCCAACTTGTGGTGGCATAGCAAAAAACTCCTTCTCTCAATTAGTAGAATCCTACAGACTCTATTTTTTTCATTGTTTTGTTTTTTTGTGACAATCTGCTACACTAGTTCTAGCTCCATGCTTATATTGACTATTAGATTGGATTATCTGAGTTAAGAGTGAGATCTTGAGTGTCCTAAATGTCCCCACATCTATATGTTTGACCTGTCATATCTACTTCCACCCCGTAATGAAGTTATGGGGGTCCATGAAGGATTCATGTTATAAATTTAAAGTCTGATTGATTCCTTCTGAGTCTGTCTCCTTTTAGACGTGCGATTCGGGCCAATCAACTTTTTCACGCCGTTGCAGGGGACACGGTTTTCCACTTTCACATCCCCAAAGATTTTGTTTTGTCATTATTAAGCCCATATATATGTATAGTTTCCTTTTGTTTTACACATACCTATTCATATATACTGAATAGCTTTCCTTTTTCTTATACTTTTTCAGCCATGGATCTTGCCTCCACAAGACAAGTTATCTTATCCACCTATCCTCTTGAGTTTTTCTGCAGTTCCAACTACTGGAAAATAATTGAAAGTCATTCTCTATAGCTAGTTGAGTTATACTCACCCCCTCCACCATCATACTTAGAAGTCTCAACAATGGAGATTTCTGATCAGCCCTCGACTTCTATGCTAACATGGGATCAAGAACTAATTAGAGAAATGGAGCTAGTCGGGGAAAGTGTTAAAGTGCTAATCTCCTCCTCAAGCTGGTGAGTAGTATGCCAGCAAGGGGGACAAATCCTTCCTATTTAGTCCAGCGGGATGATACAATTTCTAGGTGGTCCGTGTGGACTACCATAGAGGCACAAAGCCATTATTTTCTACTTGAAGGACAATGTCAACCAACAATCTATGATAAGCAGACTTGTTGAAGAAGATGACATTCATGGTGCAGTCTTTGGTGCAGACCAGGAGGTGCAACAATCAGACATGTCACAGTGCAATTAGTTTTTAGAGTTGCACATCTACAATGACGAGGATTTCTGCTGGACTTGCTCCAGGAAAAAGTATATCCATAAACCATCCTTCCTTCATTATATATATTGATGCGATCTACTAATTATGGGGAATATGATAGATAAAATTTTAAATTTTGCTTCCTGTTCTGTACCATATTTCCCAACAATATCCATCATATTATAGCATACTAGGGTTTCAACAACAATAAGTGAGTATTTCTTTATTCTATTAATCATTCAAAAGGGTTGATCATGATTAGTCACAATCACCAAATTGCATTAGGGTTAAGTATAACAATGTGTGCATATTAGCTTTAAACATTCACTCTTTATGGTGACTATCCATTTCCTCCATATGAGGGCAAAGGTAAGACTGTAAAGTCAAGGCATTGAACTATTGAATTCACATCATCAAAACAAAAACATCAAACCATGGGCTCTCACCCAAACCATCGAATATGAGGAGGTAAAGCCATTGGTTGTAACACAAGAAAACTCCTTAAACAAGCCCGTAAAAGGAGCATTGAATTGTGAACTAGTATGAGTCACCTTATAAACCTAAAAAAACCATCGTTTGATAACATAAAGGGGCACCATTTGTTCTGAGGTGCAACCCATCATCAGTTGTGCACTTAAATAAAGCCATCGGTTGACCACATAACAAGAGCCATATTTTGACAACATAACAAGAGACATTGGTTGACATCCATGCAACCATTGGTTGATGGCCTAGACTAGCCATCAGTTGTCAATCAATAGGTGGAAAAACTTCTCCTAAAACAAAGGCAAAACCATCATTTGTCAAACCAAGATAATTAGCATTTGAGTCACCACTTAGAGACTCTAAAGACCATCAGGTATGGAATCCCTAAACATTTGTTGTTAAGGAAAAAACTTGCCCATTGGTTTTGCTCAAGATTAGCATCTAAAATAGTAGCAAAGGGAACACCATCAGTTGGTATACAAAAGTCAAACAAAATAGCAAATGAACTAGACCATCAGATCAAGAACCAAGGTGGAAAACAACCATTAAAACCCTGAGTAAACCCACCATATAGAACAACATAAAGTGAGCATTAAAGCCTCCCACTTCGAATGAAGATAACCATCAGTTCTAGGTACCAAAAAAACACTCAAAATAGAACCAAGTGCCCACCAACGTCTCTCATAAGGGCCCTACAATCGGATGATGAAGCAAAGGGGAAAAATAGCTCTCAACACATAGAAAAGACGACCATTTTATAGGGTTAGTTTAACCATCGACCATTGGTGATCAAAGTAATATAACCTTCAATCCTAGGGTGCACTAAAGTCATTAAGATAGAAACAAGGTAGAAACCATCGATTTCTCATAGGTTCCAAACCATCGACCATAAAAAAAAGTTCAATATTAGTTAGAAGTAATCATCATTTATGATCCCAAGAGTACCATTGGTTCAGGTTTAAGAAACATATTAGGCATCCTCTATCTCAAGAAGGTCGTACACATAGTTTCATGTTCATCTAGAGTTAGAAACCATTCATGGAACAACATTAAAATTGAAACTCTAGGAAAATACATCTTCTATATGTCCGGTCTTCATTTTAGAGCTATTAGTAAACAATAAACATGAGTAGGGTTACAAAACTTGTCTCTAAGAAGAAGATCATACTCCAAATAGAAAGAAACTCTAAGAAGAAGGTAGAGAACTCTATATAAGTCTAAACTTGGCCAACTAGCTCTTCCTCCACAAGGGAAGCAAACCCAAGGGATAAGGAGCATGAAAGATGAGATCTTTGAGTTCTAGAGAAAGCTTTACCATGGAAAATCATGGTTCCATCCTAGAATAGGCTAGGAGGAAGAAGAACAGAAAGATAAATGAGGGAGGAAAGGAGAAAATTGCTATCTTAGTTCAAGAACAAATGAAAGAAGCTTTATAAACCCTAAAGGAGGGTAGATCCAAGCTCTAGTCATACATGCAAGGAGTTCAACCATCATGTTCTACCTTGGGTTCCACCTTGGGCACCTTCTTTTCCACCAAGAAGGGGAGAACAAAGCCGTATACACCAAAGAAGAGATAAGAATCCAAAGGGTTCATTTATGTGCAAAAGGAGAGGTATATAATGCTAAGGATAAGAAGGAAGAGAAGCCTGATGTGTCCATCTAGGTTGCCATTTATCAAAGTTCATTTTACATGTATGACAACAGGTCCATCAGTTGATATTCTATAAACCATAGAATATTGAATCTAGGAGGACCATAAACCATCAGAACTAGTGCTAGACATTGGCCTCTGCCACTTATAAGAGCCATCGGGTCCCACACATAGCCATAAAGGGATAAAAAGGAGCAATCTGCCCCACCATTGGTTGAGGGCTTTCAACCACTTCAACCATCATTTTGCCACTTATATGGTGAACCATAGACCTCCTTATATATTGGGAAACAATAGTATGGCACCAATACAAGGAAAAACCATCAGATCCCATGGTTGCACACCTAGCAACTCCATCATCCATGCATAGGGAGAAACCCTAGTTCTCACCTAAGTTTTCACCTCTCATTCATAGGTATAACAAGGTGCCTCAAGGTGCAAGAACATAAAAAATGATATAAAAACTTGTGAAACAACGTCTACATGTAACAAATTGCAAGAAAAACCTCAGATATGGATAAATTGCAAAAAGGCCCAGAATGTCCACAAAATTGCTTCACTTGCACCAACAATGTCCAAACTGGGCCAAACTTGAAACCTAACTGTTGGTATGAATGCCCTGAGAGCCAATCATGGGATGATTGGTGGGATACATTAAGATTGATTTGATAAACATCAAAGGCAAGCTTCCAATTCTTTCTGGTTCAGTCATATGAGATAGTGATAGAACAGATTGAATGTCTAGAGAATGACAGTACACAATGACGTATGCTTTCAGGTTAAGGACCTGAACGATGAGATCATACGGATGCTAAGAGTTTGTACATTCTTGTTTTGTCCCTAGTCGGATGTCATTGTGGAAGGTAGATAGACAGCAATGACACACAAGACTAGATTGTGGTGTTGGTTGATGACAAAATCTCATTAGTCATGATATAGAGATATCAAACCAAACACATAGGTACTTGTTAGAGAACAAGGTACCGGATGGACCCACCGTGAGTTTGACACATGGAACCATGAGATGGTAGTCACAGTCAGTACTCACAGTGATGGTGGTGAGTGTGATTCTTAGACCTGAAATCACTGCACTCAACACATGTCGTTGGGCACACTTTGACATCATCAAACGCAGTCCTGAAACATGGGTTGTTATAAAGGTGATGATTGGGTGGCTTTGACACATGGGGATTTTGAGGGGTGAGTGATAGATATGGGATTTGTCCCTCCTGAGGGAGTTTGATATCCAAGGCCACTTGATGAGTAGGATTGAGATAGGCGTGTGCATGCATGTGTGAATCAATATGTGATATTGATGTCATACATATCTCGTTCAATCTACTCTGAGATCAAGAAAGTGAATGAACGTTGATAGGATGACTGTTCCATGCCTCGAGTTCATTCGGGATATCAGTGACAAATGAATTATACATTCGTTGTAACACTATTCACGGATTGTAGGATGAAAGTTGTTCTCCAACTTTCTACTTTCACTTGGGTAGCACTGATGTGTGACTAGGCACCGCTCTTTGCTTGTGAAGTCATAAGTGTTATGGACTTTCACTGCCAACGTGAAATGGACCTGTAAGGTCACACACATAGGATTTAACCTGGAAGAGGAGTTTTTTCCACAAGCAAAGTTTAGATTGATTACTAAAGGATTTTAGTAGTTCAATTAAACACTCAATTGATTGATAGCTCAATATCATACTGTTCAAGGTGTTGGACATGTTGATTGGAGTATCAAATTGTTTGAAATTGCAATTGATTGATTCTGCACAACCTGCACTCCCAACCGATCGGTTCAAGTGTTGAACCGGTCGGCTGAGGTTGCTGAACCGGTCGGCTCAAGTGTTGAGTTGATCAGCTCATGTACATAGTGAAACGAGCGGTTCAAGTGTTGAACTGATCGGTTCAACTGGTACAACCGAGCAAGTTGGGAAAGTCAGGTCGGTGAGAATTTTCCTTGCGTTTCACTTGCCCAATTTGATTGGAACAAGGATTGGTATTCGATACCAATTAGAATCGAAAGAAGGAAAGTCAATCGGGAACCGACCAGGACCACGAACCGACCGGTTCAGAAGTGAACCGATCGGCTCATGGGTCCCAACCGATCGGTTGGTGTTCCAACCGACCGGTTCAGGTCCCCAACTGACAGGTTCACTTGTGAACCGATCGGTTCAGGTTGCGAGTTGATTGCTTTTGTGGAAAATCTCGAACCCTTCTACTCCTGCTTTTAGTCCTGCATTGCTCGGGATAGAGAACCCTGTCCCATGACCCTCCTATATATAGGGGTAGTGGGGGCTTCTCAGAGAACAACTCAATGCAATCAGTTGCTCTGCAAGTTGTCATTCTCTATGGTTTTGGTAACCAAGAGAGAGCCCGAGCAAGTGCTTCCCGCAAAAGGGAGGTGCAGTAAGGGAGGACAACTACAGTTGCAACTGGCAGCAGGAGAGTGTGTTGGTGACTAGTACGTCAATAGGAGGGTGCGACTCCTTCCACTTCCTTGTGGGACAAGGAGTGTGGAGTTCCAGGTGATCCGTGTGGACTACTTCAGAGGCGGGAGGTTTCTGCCGCTCAGGAGGACAACTGTTATCTGACAGTCCAGTAGGAGGAGTCGTCAGTCCCGGTGCAACCAGGAGCTGCACAAACGCCGTCCAAGACCGGAGTTGAAGACCACGCAAGGAGTGAGGTATTGTCGCCGAGCAAGCCTCGGGACAAGGTATGATTCCACAAACCATCCTTTCCTAATATATAGACGTTGACGCATTTCCTCATGCTGGGTTTGGGGAGAAAATTTTTGTTTCCGCTTCCTTCTCTGTCTCCCCTAAAACCCAACAGTGGTATCTGAGCCACGTCAACTGTTCTATATTTTAGGAATATCGATATGATCGATTTTGGTTTGTCGCATTTATTTATTGCATACGATGCGAATAATATCAGCTTTATGCATGTCCAATCCTAAATCCACAAATCCCAATTTACATATATGATATGTATTATTAATGCACTCGATACGCGTCGCCCTTAAACGAGTTTTGTGGTGGATGTGTGTAGCATGATTATGGATTATAAACCCCTATCTATGTGTGGTTGTTTGTGGTTGCTTGCATCTCGATCTGCGCACCGATCTTCCCTCTCTTATTCCTAATGTAACTCGAAATAATTCGAGATTATTTCCTACCTTTGCTCCCCCCGAATGTAACTCAGGGTTTCCCTTTTTAAAGCAATGTAATAAATAGGATAGATTTTTATTTTCCTGTTATGTCGAAGACCGGCGGACATCGAGATGACAGCTGAAACGATCGGTTCAATGTGTGAACCGATCGGTTGACGTTCCAGACGGTCGATTCAAGGAGTGAACCGATCGGTTGATGACCGGTTCGAGGAGCGAGATGAGCGGGTGGCGGACATGACGAGATGCACGATGACCAGGCGAACCGATCGGTTAGGAGGAGCCAATCGATCGGCTGGTGGCACCCAGACGACCGGCTGGAGAGTACAAATCATTCATGTGATGAGTTGATCAACTCGGATGGCAAGGCACATATGTTCATCTTGTACAAGTTGCATGTGATGTAGACCTAGATGACCGTGATTCCTCTTGGCTCGAGGAATCACATTAGGATGGCCATAATCATCGCTTTTTATCGTTTGTGCATGTTTTATGTGGGATATAGCATGTATATGATATGTACTATGTATTGTGGTGATTGGATATGTATATGTATATAAAAACCAAATCCCTCATTAAAATATTAAGTTTTAGATGCCTTCCAAATGTGACACACATGAAAAGCTTGATCGACCAAGTGTGGGCATGCCCAAGCATGGTGCACCATCTATCTCGTGGAAGCGTGAAGGATGAATGTGTGGGTCTGCCCAAGCAGGGTGCATATTCATCGTGTTTGCTTTGGGTCGGACTTAACAAGGTGACCTAGATAGGATCTAGCGCCTTGAGGAATGGAGATGATCATGGCAAGGAGTTGCATATGACATCTTATCAAGAGTTGCATATGATGCAATTGGCAAAAGTTGCCTACCTGAGAGATTTAAGTTGTGGGCGATCAGCCCAAGCTGACTCATGACTTAGAGGATTTCAGGATCTTGCCCACTAGAAGGTTGTACGCTGCAATCTTCCGAATTGATGGTGAGGGCTATCAATTTGAACTAAAATAGTGGGAGCGATAATTAATTAAAGGCCTAATTATATCGTCAAACTTTCAAATCAATCAAATAAGTCAAACTGAGTTTTGGACTAAAATTGCATATTTTCCTTTTGTAGTTCAAATGGCAACAAACAACAACAACTTTTCTTTGCGATCGGTCCTTGACAAGGACAAGCTAAACGGGACAAACTTCCACGACTGGTATCGGACATTGAGAATTGTTCTCACTCAAGAGTGTAAGCTCTATGTCCTGGATACTCCAATTCCAGAGGAACCCGCTCCTAATGCACCAAGGGCAGAAATGGATGCTTACAAGAAGCATGCTGATGATGCCATTGATGCTAAGTGCTTGATGCTATGTTCAATGAACCATGAGTTGCAGAGACTACATGAGAACATGGGTGTCATAGAGATGATTCAGCATCTCAGGAACATGTATGAAGATCAGGCACAACAAGAGAGATACAATGTTTCTAGGGCACTGTTCAAGTGCGTCATGACAGAAGGAGATCCAGTTGGTCCTCACACACTCAAGATGATTGGGTATGTGGAGAACCTGCAAAGACTGGGATTTCCACTGAGCCAAGAGTTGGCTACTGACGTGATACTGCAATCGTTGCCAGAATCATATAGTCAGTTTGTGATGAACTACAACATGAACAACTTTGATAGGCCACTGTCAGAGTTGTTGGGCATGTTGAGGACAGCTGAGATACAGATGAAGAAGGACAAGCCTAAGGCTGTGATGGTGATCACGTGAAAGAAAGGCAAGTCCAAGTGCAAGGGCAAGGGCAAAGATAAGAAAGGTTCTGATGCTAGCCAGGAGCCCAAGATGACTTCAGCTCTCAAGGCCAAGGGAGGCGTGACCAAGAAAGGAAATTGCCACCACTGTCAAAAGCCAGGACATTGGAAAAGGAATTGTCCTCTCTATCTGGAAGAACAAAAGAAGAAGGAGGCGACTGAAGCCTCTACTTAAAGGTGTCATGAAAGTAAACTTGTAACACTTTTTGAGGTATATGATACCAAGATGTAAAGTGTAAAGCACTCATAATTGGGGCAAGTGTTCCCTCCATAGATAGAGTACTTTAGTTTATTATCAGCCTACAAGGCATGTAATACAGTTATGAACTGCTATTTCATATATTGCCAAAAGATAGAAACACTTTATTTTGCATATTGTATGACAATGATGGCAATTAATAAAGTTGAGTTTTCAATCTTAAAGATATGATCTTTGTGCCAATGCCTTGTTTATCTTATGGTTTTCGATATGCATAAGATAAAATGATACCTAAAAGTTATTAGATAACTCAAACAATAAAATTAGCATCAATCATGAGAAATTCATTTCTAGTTTCCATGTGATGGATAAATCTAGACTCTTTTGGTTAGAGAACCAGAAAGAGACATGAATATCTTGGACATGATTAATCAATCTTCACTAATGGTAGTGAGAGAATGATTATCCTATTAGGTATAATACATGTGATGTATTTACATACCTATTGGAATGAGTGCTAATACTTCATATGGTGTTTAGAGAAATACCAATATGAGTATCTTGAAGTGTTCAAGATTATCATTGATGAAGTACAAATTTGGTAAAGTGTTAATTCTTGATGAGATCAATGAATGAAATACTTGGACCAAATGTTTGAGATCCTTTTGAGTGATTATGATAGAGTATCATAGTGAACTCATGATTAAGGCATGGTGATGTCTAAATCAAGAAGGAATCATACTCTAGGGGGTTAGAGAATTATTATCAAATAACTGAATTCTCCTTAATAAATGAATACTCATCACAAATAAAAGATATTAAGAATCACAAGGGTTGTGAGTTCTTATATCTTTAACAGATACACCTCAATTATCTATATGATGAGTTGTTCATGTGATGAGTCAACTATCTAGATGAATATAAGGAATCAAAATTTTGAGTTATGGTATAAGACCATTACATCCTAAATGACTTCCATGTGAACCATAAGGTATGACCTTGATGGTAGCACTCATTGGATGAAATCCATAAGTGCAAATGAGTCTTAAATGTTAAGACACATGGATAACATTTTTGAGAAGGATGATGCTTGTTGATTGCAACTTAATGACTAAGACAGTTGGCACATGGATACTAAAACTGCATTCCTATGAGGAATAAAACAAGGATGTGTATGTGACACAACCTATAAGGTTTATGAATCCACTAATGCAAATGAAGTCTATAAGTTACAATGGACTAATGAATGTGATTCATTGAGTACAAGCAACTCAGAATTGGATCTTTACTTTGATAATATAGTCAAAAGGTTTGACTGATATGTCAAAGATAAAGAAGGGATCTGTGATTTAGTGGGAGCGTGTTCCCATTCCACATGTTGATGTGAAATGGAATTGTTCTAGAATGGAAATCCAAAAGTGGAAATTATCTTTAAGGAAGATAGAGAAGTTTCTAATGAGATAGGAATAGAGATCTATAGAGATAGTTCTCGAAAACCTCTTGACCTGAAAAGAGAAAGCATACATTGGCAATCTGTACTGAAGTGTTCAGTATGCACAGATTCAGTGGGAGAAAACTTGTCAATGCTACATGGAGTTAGTATCCCAAGGCCAAGTGTCCAATTCTTATGAAGAATATGAACACTAAGAATAGATATGATCTATCATGTATGTAATCATCCCATTATCTTGCATGTATGGACATGGCAAGAATAAAATGCATTCATCATCTTGTATGTCTGACATGACAATTTGATGTGCTCATCCTGATAACTCGTATGTGGGACATGACGAGTGGATGTCTGTCTACTTCCAGTAAGGGTTACTGGAATACCATGAGAACTTGATAAGTACTTGAGAAGTACTAGTTCTATGGAGATAAGGAAGAATTCGATGTAAATAGTTACATTGATGCGAACTTCTGAAAGGATAGAAAATTAATCGCAAAATATACATAGGATGTATAAAAGTGAAGGTTTGTTGAAGATTGGAAGTGTTCCAATAAAACCATTTAAAAGGAAATGCCGAGTATCTATGCGTTAGAGAACAACAGTAGATATTATATGGATCTGGAAGTTCATGAGATGAACTTATAGATATTCTGCTCATTGATGACAAGTATGGAATCCTTGATCATGCAATGTGGCTAAAGGTTAGCAAAGAAATACTAGATCGCGTATTACGACACCTCCATCTCATACGTGTGACGTACAGTGAAGAGATGAGAGACATGCAATTTATACTGACTTTGGCAAGGTGTTGCCATAACTCACTATGTTAGCACTAGAGCATAATAACATGTGGGACATGTTTGAAGATCACTATGAATATGATTCAAGGGTGATTGGCTCGCAGTGCAAGTGGGAGTCTGTTGGTATGTATGCCCTGAAAGCCAATCATGGGATGATTGGTGGGATACATTAAGATTGATTTGATAAAAATCAAAGGAAAGCTTCCAATTCTTTCTGGTTCAGTCATATGAGATAGTGATAGAACAGATTGAATGTCTAGAGAATGACAATACTCAATGACGTATGCTTTCAGGTTAAGGACCTGAACGATGAGATCATACGGATGCTAAGAGTTTGTACATTCTTGTTTTGTCCCTAGTCAGATGTCATTGTGGAAGGTAGATAGACAGCAATGACACACAAGACTAGATTGTGGTGTTGGTTGATGACAGAATCTCATTAGTTATGATATAGAGATATCAAACCAAACACATAGGTACTTGTTAGAGAACAAGGTACCGGACGGACCCACCGTGAGTTTGACACATGGAACCATGAGATGGTAGTCACAATCAATATTCACAGTGATGGTGGTGAGTGTGATTCTTAGACCTGATATCACTGCACTCAACACATGTCGTCGGGCACACTTTGACATCATCAAACGCATTCCTGAAACATGGGTTGTTATAAAGGTGATGATTGGGTGGCTTTGACACATGGGGCTTTTGAGGGGTGAGTGATAGATATGGGATTTGTCCCGCCTGAGGGAGTTTGATATCCAAGGCCACTTGATGAGTAGGATTGAGATAGGCGTGCGCACGCATGTGTGAATCAGTATGTGATATTGATGTCATACATATCTCATTCAATCTACTCTGAGATCAAGAAAGTGAATGAACGTTGACAGGAGGACTGTTCCATGCCTCGAGTTCATTCGGGATATCAGTGACAAAGGAATTATACATTCTCTGTAACACCATTCACAGATTGTAGGATGAAAGTTGTTCTCCAACTTTCTACTTTCACTTGGGTAGCACTGATGTGTGACTAGGCACCGCTCTTTGCTTGTGAAGTCATAAGTGTTATGGACTTTCACTGCCAACGTGAAATGGACATGTAGGGTCACACACATAGGATTTAACCTGGAAGAGGAGTTTTGTCCACAAGTAAAGTTTAGATTGATTACTAAAGGAGTTTAGTAGTTCAATTAAACACTCAATTGATTGATAGCTCAATATCATACTGTTCAAGGTGTTGGACATGTTGATTGGAGTATCGGATTGATTGAAATCGCAATTGACTGATTCTGCACAACCTGCACTCCCAACCGATCAGTTCAAGTGTTGAACCGGTCGGCTGAGGTTGCTGAATCGGTCGGCTCAAGTGTTGAGTCGATCGGATCATGTACAGAGTGAAACGAGCGGTTCAAGTGTTGAACTGATCGGTTCAACTGGTGCAACCGAGCAAGTTGGGAAAGTCAAGTCAGTGAGAATTTTCCTTGCATTTCGCTTGCCCAATTTGATTGGAACAAGGATTGGTATTCGATACCAATTAGAAACGAAAGAAGGAAAGTCAATCGGGAACCGACCAGGACCACGAACCGACCGGTTCAGAAGTGAACCGATCGGCTCATGGGTCCCAACCGATCGGTTGGTGTTCCAACCGACCGGTTCAGGTCTCCAACTGACTGGTTCACTTGTGAACCGATCGGTTCAGGTTGCGAGTTGATTTCTTTTGTGGAAAATCTCAAACGCTTCTACCCCTACTTTTAGTCCCGCATTGCTCGGGATAGAGAACCCTGTCCCATGACCCTCCTATATATAGGGGTAGTGGGGGCTTCTCAGAGAACAACTCAATGCAATCAGTTGCTATGCAAGTTGTCATTCTCTCTGGTTTTGGTAACCAAGAGAGAGCCCAAGCAAGTGCTTCCCGCAAAAGGGAGGTGCAGCAAGGGAAGGACAACTGCAGTTGCAACTGGCAGCAGGAGAGTGTGTTGGTGACTAGTACGTCAACAAGAGGGTTTGACTCCTTCCACTTCCTTGTGGGACAAGGAGTGTGGAGTTCTAGGTGGTCCGTGTGGACTACTTCAGAGGCAGGAGGTTTTTGCCGCTCAGGAGGACAACTGTCATTCGACAGTCCGGTAGGAGGAGGAGTCGTCAGTCCCGGTGCGACCAGGAGCTGCACAGACGCCGTCCAAGATCGGAGTTGAAGACCACGCAAGGCACGAGGTATTGTCGCCGAGCAAGCCTCGGGACAAGGTATGATTCCACAAACCATCCTTTCCTAATATATAGACGTTGACGCGTTTCCTCATGATGGGTTTGGGGAGAAAAATTTTGTTTCCGCTTCCTTCTCTGTCTCCCCTAAAACCCAACACTAACCTTATCAAATGATATCAAAGAACCTCAAAAGGTTTAATTAATATTTTAAGAACTAAATTATGATAAGCAAGAATGTTTAGCCAAAAATAAAGATTAGGAGTCTCACATTATAGATTATCATTAGTGAGTCTATATGCCTACTACTATGTTTATTGTTTAAAAATCACATTGGAATATAATTCTGGAAGAGAATTAAATAAAATCATATATGATGTTTCTTTGACTCGAGTTTTTATAGCATTTTGATGCATGTACATGTTTTATATATGGATAACATCTTCTTTATATATGGTATGGTTGAGGCCACATTGAAATTGTATAAGATACTTGGTGTAATATATGGATTTATGCAAGTGTTGGGCTCTTATGTATACTTTCTTGGACATGTTTGTGAAGTTTTAATCAATTTTAATTTTGCCCCTTTCTAGGCTTGTGATTTACTAGTTATTCATCATTCTTTAGTTTTAATTAAACTCATTTAGTGTGGCGGGTTGCCAAAAATATAATACATACATTGTATTCATAGGAACAAGTATTCACTATATGACAACATGATCAATTTTTACTATGTTATATTAAGAAACAAGATGGTCATTTTAAATGAATACTCGTACTCACAAATATGATAACTAGTTATGAAAAATCTAGATATTTGGTCAAATATAAATTTAGTCATATTATTTATACCTAGAATCAAAGGCAAAAAAATCATCAATCACAATGTACACCTATATTTCAACAAAATATACCAAATGATCTAGGTTTAGAATATATTTATGGTAGAATAAGTAAGAAGTAAACATATTTAAGCTAACATTACCAAATAATCAAGTTTGATCACTTAAATATGAAGACTATATAATAGAAACACTGATATATATATGTATGTGGGTGTGTGTGTTTGTGTGTGTGTGTATGTATATATATACATATCAAAGTCATCAAGGTTAGTAAATGTTTCTTCATATAGTTGTTGAGGCTCCAATGAACCAAAATGAGACACTTATCCTTATTCAACAACTTCAAAACATAAGTTAGTTGTAGTATGTGTTCTCAGTGGCTACTTGGAGTTGATGTTATATGTAACAGGTGTTGGGTTTATGGAGGAAACATGTGCGGTAGAATCAGCAAAATAAAATATATTTCCATGCAACCCGCAACAGGATCTCATTGACAATAGCATATTTAGAAAGAGTGTTCGCAGGACCATGTCGCAATGCAAGATCGGTGATGTCATGCTGCATGATAGTGTGCAACACTCCTAGATTACACAGACAATACTTCTCTCCCATCCTCCGAACACATTGTGAGAAGATCCGACAACGCTCCTCTCATGCGGTGATGTACGCCGCTCATAGTGCGCATGGATGGTCGTTGACGTCCTCCAAATACAGGTATCTTAGTATCTGTGTCTCTACTTCATCCACGTGAATGGACTAGAACTCCACTTTACACTTACTAAGTCGGTAGGAAGGACAAGCCTCTATGCGATGACGTGCGAGCGTTGCGGTGCTATCCTTTCTATCTTGAGGATGGTGACGGCTAGGGTTTATGTACGTGAGTGTAAATGAAAAAACCTCTCTTAATATCTAAAAAAGACATCAGCCATAACATAATTTACTAAACCTTTCGATAAACAGATAGACTGTGTTAATTAAAATGCTTTTAGATTAATTAGAATATTTTGGAATTAATGAATTAATCAAATAATCATATTAGTTGATTAATTAATATATGACCCTATGGATTCACTTGGGATGGCTCTATGGGCATGTATACCAACAACATGTTGTGGCCAGTGAGCCAATGAACAGTGTTATGTGATAATCTTTTGACATGATACATCTTACAAGTGACTATATGGATCTAGATGCAATATGTTTCCACTTGAGATGGATACGCGATGTCAATTTGATTTTACCTAGTTTTTTTGTAATGTGGTTTGTAACTGATAATTTCACACTTTGTTTTGAGTAATATTGCATGGTGGCATGTTAGGACATCGCAAAGTTCCTAGTTATGTAACCACAAATTAGGAAGTGTATGCACCTCATTATCAAATGTAGAAAACTGTTGAACACCCTAGCAAGCAACTCATATCCAAACATAATATGCATCAGAGTAACTAATTTTTTGGGAGTCATCCCACTCGCTCTCGCACTATGTGACTAAAACCGTGTCATCAATCTGAAATCTCTCTCAAGGATAATGGACTAACACATCTGAATTATCCAGATTATCTCTTGGGTGTAAAATCTTTAAGAGTTTTAGGAAGAGTAAATGATCTATCCAGAATCATGGCATAGTGGATTGCACTAGAGTTCTCAACACCAATCCAGATCTCTCTAACCTTGGGTTCTAGATAGATCCTCTGTTGGACATCCTTTTATTGGAATTTGATCCAAACTACCTCCTCTACCTATTTCTATAGCAAATCTCTTAATGTAGATAAAAATGGAGGTTCAAGCAAAAAACAAATCAACCAAACCCACACTCACAACCAGATAGAAACAATAGAATAGAAGCATGCTATATATGAATATAAACCATGTTTTTAGGGGAAAAGTATATAAACATGCCCAAAAAGGGCTACATAGCCAAGAAGGAGCTCAACTAGACAAAACAAGCATAACTAGAACCGAACAAAGATGGAAATACATTTTTTGTACCAAATAAAGATGAACAATAAAGAAAAGAGGAAATGAAGAGATTTAGCACATATAGGAGAGGTATCTCTCACTCCTTAACCTCTGGATGGGTTGGATCTCATCCTTGGGGATCCTCCTTAATCGTATTCCTAAGCCTCTTTTCTCTTTGATTCCACCCCAAATGCTTGTATGGACGAATGGAAGTGGTAGATGTTGTAATTGGTTGCAAGGTGGCTGACTCAGGTGGTATATGGTGGAAACTAAAGGAAGATGAATGAAAATTGAATGAGAATGGGTTTAGGGTGATCTCTAGAGACCTTACAGACCTTAGAGCTCTAATACAAATGTCTTAGTACTAAAAATGCATAACCAAAAAGTGTAGAACCCAAAGATTTGGATCCCCTAGCTTGGTTGCCAAGGAGGGGTATTTATAGTGGAATGTAGAAAGTCTTTGAAGTGATGGCCGAGTTTGACTCTAATTGGGGGACATTTTGTTAATTTAAAGCCTGTGGATTGAGAAGTTATGTGTACATTAGTTTTGATTCCAACAGAACCAATCTTTGGGAGATTCCATTAGAAATGGCTCTTCATAAGGCATCATGAGAATTAGGGACCTTTGCAGGGAATCTTAAGAAGACAAAGCCTCAGAACTAGGTTTTGAATGGTTCCACTGTAAGCAATTTCAGATGATGGGCCATTGAAAATCAAACCCATGGTAGGCGGTCCTTTGTTTGTCTTATAAAGGAAACAATTGGTGGTGTGAGGAAATGAAATCAGGTGAAGTTTGATGAAATCAGCTTGAGTTCACTCCTTCTGTACAAGTTCATTGATGTTCTCCTTTGGATTGTTTTATGGTCTTTGATTGTAACCTTTGGAATAGAACATCAAAAGACCGGTCTTTAGAAGTGGCCATCGAAAGGCACCATCAGATTCAACCTTTGGAGCCATCTTTCATTTGGTTCCATCAGAAGACACCATCAGAAGATGGACCTTTGGTTGTCTGCAAAGAAGAAGAGTCAATTGAGCACCAATGAGTATTGCTACAAAAGGGGGAAAACTCGACTAGAACTCAGGAAATAGGAGTCAATTTTGTTTAATTGGATCAGGTTGATCAATGGTTTCTTCTATTTGGTGCGTACAAGTCACAAAATTGGCAAATTGAGCTACTATATTTTCAAAAATGGATAAACAAAAAATTGCTATAATGGAACGAAACTACAAATAAATACTTAGCATAAATGCTTAAATTTTAGTGTTATCACCACCTTCAATGTAGTCAAGATTGGAGGTGACTTCACATACCTTGGGAAAAAGTCCCTTAATATTATCATGACCCTCATGTTTAATTCTAGTTTTGAGCCAGATAGAAATGGAGACTTTGAGCTCCTTAATGGTCTCCCTTACCTTCCTTTGATTGAATGGTCGGACACCCCTCCACACATTCCATGCGAGCATCTTCATGTCAGAGACTTTTGGGCTCCACCTTCCATGCGTAAATCCTTTTATTCCCTCTAAGTCCATGTCCTCTACCCTTCTTTCTCCTAACGGTACTTCCAAGTCATAGATATATTGACAATTTGCTTCTACCGGTCCTCAAGAATCAAGAATTGACTCTTAGACTCAAGCATGTTCACTTCTTCAACTATATGATGCTCGATTCCCCCTTAGTCATTCTATACCATCGACCTCCCTATATATAGGGAAACAATCGGATGGAACCCCTATAAGGAAAAACCATCAACTACCATGATTGCATACCAAGAAACTCCATCATCCATGCATACAGAGAAACCCTAGTTCTCACCTAAGTTCTCACCTCTCATCCATAAGTACAACAAGGTGCCTTACAGTGCAAAACCATCAAACCTGATAAGAAAATTGAGCTAAACTTGAAACTTAAACTTGTCACGTGATATCAAAGTACTTAAAAGGGTTTAATTAAGGTTTTATAGACTTAATTATGATAAGCAAGCATGTTTAACCAAAAAGTAAGGTCAAGAGTCTCACATTGTAGATCATCATTAGAAAGTCTATCTATGTACTGCTACATTTACTTTTTAAAAATCACATTGGAACATACTTATGGAAGTGAAATAAATAAAATCTTAGTTAATGTAATTTTTGTTTCCTCTTTTACTATATGATCGTTATCTTATTTTAAGCTAATGTTATCTATATGTTATTTGAATTGGTTGTAGGATTGACTGCATATTAACTTTTCTTTAGTAATAAATTCATAAAGTATATTATTATTATTATTATTATTATTATTATTGCTATTATTATTATTGTTGTTTTTGTTTTTTAGTGATAATTAATTCAACCAACTAAATAAAAGATAAATTGTTACATTATTTCTTAACATGTTTTTATTTAAAGATCGGTGTGTATTATCTTCATGTATTTTTATGTGATTTTCTAATATTGTTCGTAATTTTCGTACAAAAGAGATAAGGATCCAAAGGGTTCATTTGGGTGCAAAAGGAGAGGCATATAATGCTAAGGATAGGAAGGAAGAGAAGCTTGAGGTGTCCATCCAGGTTGCCATTTGTCAAAGTTCATTTAACATGTATGGAAATAGGTCCTTCAGTTGATATTCAATATAAACATTGGAGGTTGAATCTAGTAGGACCAGCAGCCATCATAACCAGTGCTAGACATCTCCACCACTTACAAGAGCCATCGGGTCCCACACATAACCATTAAGGGCCAAAAAGGAGCAATCTGCCCCACCATCGGTTGAAGGCCTTCAACCACTTCAAACATCATTTTTTTCACTTCTATTGTGAACCATATACCTCCTTATATATTGGGAAACCATAGTATGGCACCCCTAAAAGGAAAAATCACCAGTTCCCATGGTTGCACGCCAAGCAACTCCATCATCCATGCATAGGGAGAAACCCTAGTTCTCACATAAGTTTTCACCTCTCACCCTTAGGTACAACAAGGTGCCGCCAGGTGCAAGAACATCAAAAATGATATAAAAACTTGTGCAACATCATCTACATGTGACAAATTTCAAGAAAAACCTCAGATATGGGTAAATTGCAAAAAGACCCAAAATGTGCAAAAAATTGCTTAACTTGCACAAACAATGTCGAGACTGGGCCAAACTTGAAACCTCACAAATGCACTTCTATAGGTTTAATTAAGATTTTAAGCACTAAATTATGATAAGAAATCAATTTTAACCAAAAAGCAAGGTCAGGAGTTTCACATTATAGATTATCATTAGTGAGTCTATAAGCGTACTACTATGTTTATTGTTTAAAAATCACATTGGAACATACTTTTGGAAGAGAAATAAATAAAATCTTATATGATGTTTCTCTGACTCAAGTTTTGATAGAATTTTGATGCTTGCACATGTCTTATATATGGATAATTCTTTATATATGGAATGTTTGATGCCACATAGAAATTGTATAAGATACTTTGTGTAATTTATGGATTTACGTAAGTGTTGGGATCTTATGTATACGTCCTTCAACGTGTTTGTGAAGTTTAAGTCTGTTTTAATTTTGCCCCATTCTAGGGATGTGATTAAATAGTGATTCATAGTTCTTTAGTTTTGAATAAACTCATTTAGCGTGGCGGGTTGCCAAAAATATAATACATACATTGTATTCATAGGAACAAGTATTCACTATATGAAAACATGATCATGTGTTACTATGTTATATGAAGAAACACGATGGTCATTTTACATGAATCCTAGTACTCACAAATATGATAACTAGTTATGAAAAAACTAGATATTTGGTCAAATATAAAGTTTAGTCATATTATTATACCTAGAATCAATGGATAAAAGTCATCAATCACAATGTACACCTATATTTCAAAAAAATATACCAAATGATCTAAGTTTAGAATATATTTATGGTAGAATAAGTAAGAAGTAAACATGTTTAAGCTAACATTACCAGATAATCAAGTTTTATCACTTAGATACGAATATTATATTATAGAAATATATATATATATATATATATGAATATATATATGTATATATATGTATATATATACATATCAAGTCATCAAGGTTAGTAAATGTCTCCGCATATAGTTGTTGAGGCTTCAATGAACCAAAATGAGGCACTTCTCCTTATTCAACAACTTGGAAGCATATTTTTGTTGTAGGATGTGTTCTCAGTGGCTACTTGGAGTTGATGATCCTGCCTTTCGAGTAGCTCCTGAAGAGGATCATCTTGGTCATGTAGATGAGGTTCCAAAGCAAACATAAGTGTGTTGGGACTTTCCCACCATAGAATTATTGCTCTGATCCATTCTTGGTCTTATAGGGAGAAGGAGGTCGTGGGCTGATCAACATTCTTCATTATTGGGGTGTTCACATGTGATGATGGTGAGGGTGAGTACAACTAAACTAACTGAAGTGCACAATTTCCAAGTATTTTCCTACAGTTGACACTACGAAAAAATATAGGAGGATAGATGGACAAGATAACTTGCCTTGCATAGTCTAGGTCAAATTTTGTATAAAAATAAAAAAGGAAAATGATATCATTATGTATGAACAAGTATGTGCCAAGAAAAGGAAAATTGTGCATATATGCAAGCTTATGATAGCAGAATGAAATATTTGACCGTGCAAACATTGAAATATCAAGTCCTCGACAACGACACCAAAACTTGATGTCATCTAAATCGTGTGCATGTAAAGAGGTGGATTCAAAAGGATCAAACTTTATATTTAGATCACGAAACCTTTAAAATGTGCATAGCTCAATACAAGATCAAAGTCTATATGTGGGGTCAAACTCATGGTCGTGGGTATATTTATACATTTAAGATATTGTCATTAGTTAAATAAATAAAACTAGAAGCTAGAAAGACTATTAGAACTAGATAAAGTCCAGGAAAATAGAATAAAGAAAAGAAAACTAAAATAAAGAAAATGAATTTCGTCAAATTCTACTAATCAAGAGAAGGATTTTGTAAGCACTTAGCTTAGTGATTTATTATGTTTTCTTGGCATAATAAGATGGATAAACCTAAATCTAATCTCTTAAGATGCCTTAATAACATCTGACATGCTTGCAATTTCAATTTAGTCCTATTTGGATGTTGTTTGAGGGGTTATCTTACAATTTGTCACATGTAGGTTGTTCTCTTTGTTATTTGGCATCATGAGTGAGAGGATGGTGCTTTAGAGAACCTTGTGGATCCTTGGTTTGAGGAGGAAAGGGAAGGTTACATGTTGAGTTTTGTTCCTAGGGTTTGCTTAGATGCCCAATGTTGATGATGACTTAATGTTGACTGATTGAGTTCTTGGTGTTTCAGAAACCATCCTTGGATCTTATTGATGTTTTACAAGTAGTCGTAGAGGTTTTTGAGTGTGTGATGAAGTCTCAACAGTTGCAGAGACTATCATCCAATCTTTTGGTCACTGACCTAGGGTTTCATGTGTGTTGGTTGCTTGATTTTTCTTCAACCATGAGCCCTTGTGACCATGTTTTCCTTCAACCAGATGGTCATCCATGACCAAGTGGGATTGCTATATTTTCTTGTTTTTAAAATCTAGGTTGCATGCATGGTTTTAGTAGTTTTATGGTGGTCCTGTGAAGGACCTGTGGGACTTAGTTTTCTCTCTATGATGTCTTGATGTTGTGTATATATTGTTGAAACTTTGGATGTGATACTTGGAGGAGGATGGCTTCTTACATTTTTAGTCACATAGATTATTTCCCTTTGGTTTGGTCACATAGACTAGTTTTCACTTTAGTTGTTGATCTTGATGGTTCTCTTCGATCATTGAAGACGTTGATTTCCTTTGATTGTTTGAATGTGGTGGTACCTTGATCACTAATATAGCATGTGACCTATGGTTTCTCTTCGACCTCTGGATATGGTTACTTTTATTTGATCCTTTGGATTTGGTGATGGTCTTGGTTGTTGATCTTGAAGATGGTCTGAACCATTATGTTATCCCTCTTGGATCACATGGATTTGTGACCTAATTCTTTATTTGATCTATGAAGGGTTATGACATGTGTTCGATCATGAAATACCACAAAGGAAATTCCATGAATGTGGGAAGGTGATATACCTAGGGTTTGATGATAGTGTTGTGATGTAAAACCCTAATCGACTACATGTGAACCCTAACCCTGATCCCAAATGTATGATGTACTTGTGGAAATTTCTCTATCCTACTTGTGTCAATCAAACCTACTTGTGTCAATATAACCTTGCAGGTTGAATGAATATCATAGCTAGAATGCTATCGTTATGCTTATATGACATATGTGATGTTTATAAACCTTATAACGCATGATGAGACATTGACATGGCACAAGGATTATGTGGTTGGGTCATATGACCTGACATAGGCTTAATGCCAAGTGTGAGGTGTTATCCTCCAGTGAAGAGATGTGGGATTGATATCCCATGGTAGTGTGATAATTGTGTTATCCTTCTATGGTAGTGGTATCATGTGATGATGTGACAAGTTTAAGCTTCCAACATTTTATATCTTATGAAGTTGTACTATGTCCTTATCTTTGTAGAAATTGTTTAGGGTTTATAAGTTGTAACTTTATTGATGCTAAAAGATACTGAATTGGCTTAACTAATCAAGTGAAAATCTAATCATGTAGTGCCCTATGCCATTGATCCATCTTCATCATCAGTACTAGTTGGATGGTGAAACGAGAAATTCTTGTGGGAAACTCAATGCACATATTGTTGAATATGTAGGGTGCAAGTCGAGGTATCTCCTTGTATCCTTCATACACTGGGATGGCTGAGGTCGTACCCTGGTAGGAGAATGGTCGAGACCATATCTCAAATGATGTGATTCAGTATATGTGGTATGTTCACTGGGATGATTGGAGTCATACCCTGGTAGGAGAACAGTTGCGGTCACATCTCAGTTTCACTAGTGTCATGACCTATATACCAAGGTGCACTAGGCTATTTTGTAGTTGGAATTGATATGTCACTCTGGTCGACTCAGACTGGACAAGGACATGGTTCTTGCTCTTTGATTGACCTTTTATGGCACTAATTTTGACTTAACAGTTATCTGTTGGAGTATGAGTGGAATACCTCATCTCCTCAGGGCATAATAAATGACTTAACACATCCATGTAGTATATTTTTCTTAGGTTAATGGTGACTCACATTGGATGATCCTTTGCCCTTATCTCTTGTACTGACTTCTTGAATTATAATGTGGTAAGATAAATCAATTGTTACACATGTTCTTTGTATTTCTTCTAAATGCATAAATTGTTCTACTACTCAGTGGTAACTGCCCAATTTGTTTAATCCATATTATCAGTTTAACACAAATAGTTTAGCTTCATCTGCTCAACCTTGATAACATTATCTATCTTCTTTAGTTATATGTGCTTATAAAAGACGTAGATGGAGAGTTATATATCTTCTTGGGACATTTGGTCTCACCCTGTGGGCTTCCACATCTTTTAGGTGGTCGTGCATGATGAGGTAGAGATCATGTAGTTCAAACTGAGCAGTAAGAGGAGTAGTTGTTTAAGGTTGGATATGCTGCTATTGTTTGTAGTAGAGTCATATGTGTTGTCCATGTACTCTCAGGTCCTTGGGGAGGTTTTTTTGGTAAGTACACTTTTGTTGTATAGATATGAGATGTATATATATGTGAACAAGATGTTATATGTAACAGGTGTTGGGTTTTATGGAGGAAAATTGTGCAGCAAAATCAGAAAAATAAAATATATTTCCATGCAACCCGCAACAGGATCTCGTTGATAATAGCATATTCAGAAAGTGTGTTCACATGACCTTGTCGTGAAGAAAGTTCGGCGATGTCCTGCTGCACTATGGTGTGCAACACTCCTAGATTACACAAATGGTACTTCTCTCCCATTCTCCGAATGCATTGTGTGAAGATCCGGCAGCGCTCCTCTCGTGCGGTGATTTACGCCACTGATATGAGGATTTTGAGTCGCATTTATAGACTTGTTTTACGTGCGTTTTATGTGTTTATTGTCATTTTTGTGGTTAATATCACATGATTCACTTACTTTAGTCTACAATCTCATTCTATATCAAATCTTTGATATTTTATCTTTTTTTGGTCATAAACGGTTATTATAATGGGTTTTATCTGAGCTGATTTGGCTTTGTCTTGCAATTTTAGGAAAAATGCATATATACAACTGTCGATACCATCAATATACATCGATAGTATTGACACAGTCATAGACAGGTAGCTACAAGAAGCCAAGCAGTGTCGATACCATCGACTTGGAAGTCAATGGTAGCGAGTTACCTTCAGGTTTCCAGTGATCAGCCGATCGATACTATCGACACAAAGGTCGATACTATCGACATTCTACAACTTTAGTGTCGGAAAGGTGATAGAACCGATGCCTAAGGGTGTCGATACCATCGACCCACGTCGATGGTATCCAGTCTGCATCAAGCGGAATGTCAGAAAAGAAAGGAAACATGTCGATATCATGAGGGGTCGATACCATCGACCTGCGTCGATGGTATCGACACCGTCAGATTAGTTTCTGTTCCAGATCAGATCAAATCCAACGGTGGTGATATTTCGACGATCGAATTTGGCGTTTATACCTAATGATGGTGGCCAGGTGCTATCTATCACATCATTAGCCACTGCACAAGTCCCAAGGAGTTCGAGAGGAGAACGAAGCCCAGAAGCACGCCCCGATCGTTCCGAGAGCCGCAGAAGATGATTTCCACCGCCAGAAGGATGTAGATCGCACATTCTACATCGAGGAACACTTGGATCTTCTCTATTCAGGGGTTTACATCACTTTCATCCACATTTTCTCCATGTTTTCCCTTTCCTCCACCATGTCTTGCTTTGAGATGAACATGCGGGGCTAATCCCCTTTGTCTTTAGGACCGGGAGTAGCCCGGGTAATCGTTATATGACGTTTTTATCATAGTAATTCATAATTTGTCTCTTAAATCCATGGTATAGTTTCGTTTTCTCCATTATATCATTATGCTTGATCACCCTAATGATAATCTAGTGTCTTTAATTTCTTTGAAAGAAGAATTAACGATTGAAAAGAGATGAAATTCACATTAACTCATAAATTCCTTGAACAAGGTGATGTACGGTTAATGGTGGAAACGTAGAGATTGATTCTAATGCACCTAATTTAGGGTATAGGTTACTACGAAGGTGGAACCGACCTAGATTTAGGTAGTGAATTGTATCACGACATTGAGCAATTCTGACTACAGGCCACTACCCAGAATGAGAGATGAATTTGATTAACTATATAGAAATAAATACAACGAGACCCCGAGGTGAAACCGCATCCTAAAGATTCCCATCTAATTTGATTAAACTCAACATTTAATCGATTGCTTTGCTTTCTTTTCTTTTTCTTTTCTTTTTAATCAACTCTTAAAACCATTTTAACTGGTCTAGCTGATTGCAAACAGTTAGTAGTAGTCTACCGATAGTTCAGTGTCCCTGAGTTCGACTCAGGCCTCACAAAGGCCTATATTACATTGACGCATACACTTGCATTATATGCACGGTAAAATTGTGTCAAGTTTTTGGCGCCATTGTCGGGGACACGACAATTGTTGGCACTACTAGTGTTGCAAGTGGCCACTCTAGGCCACAATTCATTTTAGTATTATTTTTGAGATTCATCATTTATCTTTCATATTTAGCATTCGTCTAGCACTGTACTGAATCAAGTTTACTACCCTATAGGTACCAGTGCATTGTGAAGACTCGTAGCATAGACTACACGCTGCCATCACCAGAGGTTCCACCGTTGGGATCAGAAAATGAAGAGAACAATATTCATGATCAGCCGAAGGATATAGATTCAGACTTTGAAGTGGAAGCCATGGCTGAAGAACATACAATCTGGGAGAAGATGAAAGCTTTTTCCTTGTCAGCATCGAAGGGACCAATAAAAAAAATGGCAATAAACATTCCCACTTATAAGATTGATCCGACACTGATCAACTTGGTCAAGTCTCAAGCATTTCATGGGCTGAAGAATGAGGACCCTGTTGCACACATCAGCATATTTGTGGAAAATTGCGATATGATCAAGTTAGACATGTTTCCATAAGAGACGCTGTATTTGAAGTTGTTTCCCAACTCTCTTGCTAGTAATGCACATGAATGGATGCATAACTTAGATGATGAGACTGTCAAGACTTGGGATCAAATGATCGAGGTCTTCTTCGAGAGATTCTTTCCACTGGAGAAAACTAACGACCTAGTACGGAAGATCCACAATTTCAGCCAGAAAACCGGGGAGATGTATTTTGAGACTTGGGAACGTTTTCAAATAATGTTGAGGAGGTGCCCACATCATGGGCTTGACAAGGAGAAACAAGTCAAGATTTTCTATTTTGCTCTTTCTGAGCATCATAGAAGCAATCTGGATTCAGTTGGTTCCGGTTTCTTCCTGAACAACACTAGCACTAGGTGTTGGGAAATCTTGAAGAATATGGCCAAAAAGCAGTCCTGGGGCGATAGAGATGCACCCGAATAGGTTCGAGTGGCAGGTGAGTCAAAGGCAATCAAGGAGCTGAATGAGAAGATGGACCTTTTAGCCAAGAAATTGCTAGCAAAGGAAGACGTCGAATCCGATGATGAAGCATAGGTGAAATTTATGCCCCAACAATAGGGGTACAGAAACAACGATTACTCTTGGGGGAAAGATAAGAAATTTTCATGGAAGGACCCAAATAATTTCCTACAGGACCCCGATGCAAAACCACAACCGTCGGTAGAGGACAAAAGCAACAAGTTGCTCAATCAAGTAATCAAGCAGAATCAAGAACTCATGAGCACGTTTGGCCAATAGATTAAGCAACAAGGAGAATTTATGAATCAATTTTGGCAGATCTTACAAATTCATGGGGCTCAGATGAGAACTATGGAGACATCGTTAGCACATTTAGCAGCTGAGATGGAAAATCTGAAAAAGCCAACACAATAAGGTTTTCCCGGAAATACAAACATTCCAGGTGGAAACCAACAAGCTAAGGAAATTCTGCTATGAAGTGGTAAGAAGATTTTAAACCCCAAGGCTGATGAACCGAGCACACCCCAGCTAGAAAACATAGGTGAGGCCACAAAGGAGGTTACAATCGCAGCACCGATAGAGGATGCGATAGAGGAAGCTACACCAGAAATCATTGCTGAGGAAGAAACTCCAAGGAGGACACCATATGTGCCGCCACATCAAAGGGCACAGACAGTCCCAGTGTCGTATCCAAATAGTTTGAAGGCTAAGAAAGTGGACGCTTAGTTCAAGAAGTTCCTAGATAGCTTTAGGAAACTTTATGTCAACATTCCGCTACTAGAGGCAATAGAGCAGATATCCTCCTATGGCAAGTTTCTTAAAGATATAATTACAAAGAAGAGGAAGATTCCTGATATTGAAGTGGTGGTTCTTAAGGAGCAAGTGAGTGCCTTCATTATGGGCACATTTCCACCTAAAAGACAAGATCCGGGCTGCTTCAATATTTCATGTTACATTGGTAAGATGAAATTCGGAGAAGCATTGTGTGACTCCGGGGCAAGTATCAATTTGATGCCTCTTTCTACTTTCAAGAAGCTGGGACTTAAAGAATCGAGACATAGCAACATGACGATTCAGCTAGTGGATAATAATATGGTAAAGCCATATGGTATTTGCGAGGATGTTCTAGTTAAAGTTGACAGGTTTGTATTTCCAGCAGATTTTGTGGTAATGGAAATGCAAGATGAACAAGGAAATGAGCTACTCCTGGGAAGACCCTTCCAAGCTACTGCAGATATGATACTTGAGATGGGAAGAGGCCGTCTGACATTGGAAATGGTGGATGACAGATTTGAAATGGTTATGCCCCCGAGTTCAACACAATCAAAGGAAAAGGAGAAGTGTCGCATGGTGAAACATTTTGATCACAACATTTCTCTTTGTCTAGGGAAGCCATTTTTAGATATGGCTCATGTAATGACCAAGGTAGATAAGAGAACAATGGCTTTAGATATTATGGAACAAACCAAGGTTGTTTCTCTTTATAGAGCTGTGGGATACCCAAATGATGAAGAGGAGGAAATTCCACTTTCTACTGAAGATGATGCAATAGCAAGTTCGGTCCTTGATGCCTATCCAGAATTGCCCCTTGTAGCTTGCCTTGTCAACATTATGCATGACTAGATGAGAAGCAAATCGCTACAAGAATGCATCAAGATGCTTAAAGTGCTTTCGTGCTACTATGCCAAGTATTATGAAGATCTTGGGCCCCTCCCACCACCGCTTCAATCGTCATTAATCAGTCCACCAGAGTTAGAACTAAAGCCACTGCCTCCCCATCTGAAGTATACATTCTTAGCCGATGGTGAAAGACTACCGGTGATTATTTCGACATATTTGAGTGCCAATGAAGAGGAGCAATTTCTGATCATACTGAAGAACCACCGCGGCGCATTCGGGTGGTCAGTTGCGGATATTAAGGGGATTTCACCTACACTCTTCCAGCTCAAGATCTAGCTTGAGGAAGGAGCCAAACCTATAATACAGCCACATCGTAGACTGAATCCAAGCATGATGGAGGTAGTCAAGAAGGAGGTGATCAAGCTCCTTTCTGCAGATGTCATTTACACTATCTCCGATTCGACGTGGGTAAGCCCCACATAGGTAGTCCCTAAAGGGGGGGAATCATTGTCACTCAAAACTTGTTAAATAAGTCGGTCATGACCCGACTGGTAATCGGGTGGCGTGTGTGCATTGACTATCTCCTATTGAACTCTGCTACGTTAAAAGATCATTTTCCTCTTCCGTTCATCGATCAAATCTTAGAGTGACTGGCTGGTCGATCTTATTTTTGTTTTCTAGACGGCTACTCTGGCTACAATCGGATTTCCATTGATCCTAAGGACCAAGAGAAGTCTACCTTCACTTGTCCCTATGGAACATTTGCATATCGTCGTATGCCTTTCGGTTTGTGCAACGCACCAACAATCTTTCAACGCTGCATGCTGGCCATTTTCTTTGATATGGTTGAGTGCTGTTTAGAGGTCTTCATGGATGACTATTCCATCTATGGCACGTCTTTTAATGAGTGCTTGTATAATTTGGATAAAGTTTTACAATGATGTGAGGACACACATTTAGTTCTCAACTGGGAAAAATGTCATATGATGGTTAGTGAAAGGATTAAGCTTGGACATAAAGTGTCTAGCAAGGTGTTGGAGGTAGATCTAGTTAAAATTGAGGTTATTTCCAAATTACCCCCACCTAATTCGGTTAAAGGGGTAAGGAGGTTTCTCGGTCACGCAGGATTTTATCGCCGCTTTATCAAAGATTTCTCGAAAATCGCTAAACCCTTATCTGAACTACTTGAGAAAGATGTGGTGTTTGATTTTAGTGAAAAGTGTTTGAATGCTTTTAATGTGCTCAAAGAGAAGTTAATTTCTGCACCAGTTGTTCAAATGCCAGATTGGACGAAGCCATTTGAATTAATGTGCGATGCTTCGGATTTTGCAGTGGGGGCAGTTCTTGGGCAACATTTTGAAAACAAACCCACTGTGATTTTCTATGCATCCAAGACTTTAAATGAAGCACAACTTAATTACACTACAACTGAAAAGGAACTTCTAGCTGTCATTTTTGCATTCGAAAAATTTCGGCAATTCCTAGTAGGGTCGAAAGTTGTGGTATGGACAGACCACGCCGCCATAAAATATTTGATGGAAAAGAAAGATGCCAAACCTTGATTGATTAGGTGGATCTTATTATTACAAGAATTTCACATTGAAATTAAAGATAAGGCGGGGATTGAGAATGTGGTTGCGGACCACTTGTCTAGATTAGAACGGGTAGATGAGAAGGACATTAGTATAACCATTACCGAGACATTCCCTGATGAACAAATCCAATCTGTAAAATCCAAAGATCCATGGTTTTCATATATTGTTAATTATCTCGCCTGTAAAATAATCCCAGATGATTGGACATATCAAGAGAAAAAGAAAATTTTCCATTCTTTGAGATATTATTTATGGGATGATCCCATTTTGTTGAAGCAATTTAGGGATGGCGTCTTGTGCAAGTGTGTACCGGAGATAGAATATGGCAGTGTACTTAGTCATTATCACACACTACCAACCGGTGACAATCATGCAAGTTCCAGAACGGCGACCAAGGTGCTTGAGAGCGGCCTTTATTGGCCTACACTTTTTCAGGACACATACGATTATGTGTGAAGATGTGATTCCTGTCAAAGGGTAGATAATATTTCCAAGCGGCAAGAGATGCCCCTCAACATTTTTCAAGAAGTTGAGGTGTTTGATCTGTGGGGTATTAATTTTATGGGACCCTTTGTGTCCTCGAACTCTAACTTGTACATTTTTCTTGTTGTTGATTATGAATCGAAGTGGGTAGAGGCAATACCCACAAGGACTAATGATGTTGCTGTAGTGTGCAGGTTTGTAAAAGATCACATTTTTTGCAGATTTGGTGTGCCTAGGATGATTATCAGTGATGGAGGTATCCATTTCAGAAATCAAAAGTTTGCTTCATTATTGAGGAAATACGGGGTGAAGCACAATATTGGTACCCCGTACCACCCACAGACACAAGGGCAGGTCGAGGTGTCCAATAGAGAAATCAAGCAAATTTTGGAGCGCACAGTGGCTTCAATAAGAAAGAACTAGAGTACTTTGTTACTGGATGCTTTATGGGTGTATAGGACTGCATTTAAGACACCTATAGGCACTACGCCGTTTAGGTTGGCTTATGGGTGGGCCTGCCATTGACCGGTAGAGTTGGAGCATAAGGCGCACTGGGCGCTAAGGAAGCTTAACTTGACTTATGATGAGGCAGGGAAGAAACGAATGCTAGAGCTCAATGAGCTAGATGAGTTGAGGATGAACGCCTATGAAAACTCGAGGATTTACAAGGGGAGAACAAAACTCATTCATGATCAACACATTCAACTATGTTTCTTCAAAAAGGGAGATCATGTGCTATTGTTCAACTCGAGGTTGAAGCTGCATCCCGGGAAATTGAAATCCCAATGGAGTGGACCTTTCATTGTGGAAGAGGTACGGCCACATGGTGCCATCCTAGTGCGTGATGGAGAGACGACATTTCTGGTCAATGGATAGAGGTTGAAGATGTACTTTGGTGAGGACTACATGAGGAAAGTGCATGAGGTCAAACTCAAAACACTTACAGATGCAAGATGAGCGTGACTTTGTCTAGCCTAAGACATTAAAGAAGGGCGCTTGTTGGGAGGCAACCCAACCATTGATAGTTTCATTCATTTTCTTTCACATTTACAAGTTAGTTTGGTTTAATTTTGTTTTTAGTATAAAAATGATACCTTAATCGTTTGTTCAGTGTGTAGGGCTGAGGCAGAGTCGATACCATCAATGCGTGTCGATGGTATCGACCTGGTTACAGGTAGGCGACTGTAGAAAATTTTCTGAGTCGATACCATCAACGGCCTTGTCAATGGTATTGACTTACCATCAGTAACGCCAAAGAAAATGTTATCATGGGGTCGATAGTATCGATTAGGATGTCGATACTCGTGAGATCCCTAAAGATTACAGACGATTTTATCTCAGTGAAGTCGATACCATCGACGGCCATGTCGATGGTATTGACCCGGCAACAGTAAGAAAGTGGCGCCCACTCCTCGTGAGGGCAATTGATCCATACATAGTCGATACCATCAACCCATGTCGATGGTATCGACGCGACACGTCACCGATCTGTGAGAAGAAATCAATGTCGTCTGCCAAATCAAGGAAGTCGATCCGTGGGATGGGTCAATACCATCAAAATGCGTCGATGGTATCGACGTGTTACCAGGCCACCAAATCCAGCCATCGACAACCGTCGATATTCGTGAAGAGCGGATTGCACCTCCAGGTGTCGATACCATCGACACCCTATCGATGGTATCGACGGTGCAACAACAGCGTCGGTTTCAGTTATAAAAGGAAGGGTTCTTTCTCCAATCTCTTCACAACTTTGGAGTTCCTTTCTTCCACCTATGCATTGAGCATCGCTGTGCTATCAGAGACCGTCACCAAGCCTCTGTGGATCGGGATATCTTCACCGAGCTTGCACCAAGCGGAGATTGGCTTTTCCTATCTTCATCGAGCTCTGTTTCTTACTCCCCTTTCTCTCTGGGATGATGGTGCGGACAATAGGAGCATCTTCTTTGCAGGCGGCCCCTATGGAGATTGCCACTTTTGTTCCTCCACCACCCAGATCAATTCCTTGTTTGAGGATCGTTCATCCCTTGGCAGAAGTAAAGAAGATATACGAGGAGTTGCTCAAGAGAAAAATCGAGCCAACCCAATATGTTGATCGAACCATGATCCGCGGCCTTGGGTTCGAGACCAATCTTGCTTATGTCCTTAAAGGGAAAGCACAACATACGGGCAGGAGGCCCGACGAGATGGAGTACCAAGCTGACGGCCAACCCTTTTTCGGTGAGTGGCCGACTTACAAAGAGCTGGTGGCAGAGTTCATGGCATCGCTGGACATATGCGTCATGTCTAACGACCTCATCGCCACTGATCGGGAATGGATAAAGGGTCGCGTTTCTTTCCGGCTCTACAACAACAACTACACCCTCACTCTCAACCAGTTCAATTCTGTGTATAACTGGAATCATAGGAGAGACCAGCACTGGAGGCCGGATAACCGGACATATTATGATGACATCTTTGCCCAGCTAGTGACCGCACCCCCTGGCAAGTCAGTCAGCTACCACAACGCAGCCGTCGCCGATTTCGAGCATCCGTTTGTGAGGATTCTGCACCGCATGCTTTGCACGACGCTTTTTTCTCGTGGCGATCTTTCTCTTAGTAAATTTCAAGAGACCAACTTGTTCTTTTTGTATAAACTGCTGAAGCGCGAGGAGTGCAATTGGGGCACGTTTTTCTTGACGTGCGTGCTGGCTGTGCGGAGGAGTACACGAAAAGCTCCTATCCACTTTGGAGGGCTCATCACACCGTTGGCTCTCTACCTTGGGTTGGACTTTTCCCAACTCACTCCATTGTCCAATAGGAACAAGGTCAACCTGCATCATCTACACCACTCAAATCTCCTTATGCTCCGTGATGGAGTGGCTTATGCACATTGCCATGTTAATCACGAATATCAAGAATGTGCGCTTCTAGACCCCGTCTTCGACATCCAGGGAGCTCAGCACTTCAGGAGGCCCATCATTGCCATCGACGACTCAGATGAAGACGGTGGTAATGATGACAATAATGATGGTGACGACGAGCATGAAGAGGAAGAGGAGGCTTTCACTCCCCTTAGTTCACGAGTAGCACCGCAGAAGCGTCCCTGCTTCCACCCGGGTGAATCATCATCTTCGCATCCTCTGCCACCTCAAACTTCTCAATAAGGAGAGGGTGTTTACTCAATGTAGGGGATGTACTCAATGTTGCAGGAGATTCAACAGACCCAGTAGCAGCACACTGCTTCTTTCGCCGGTATTTAGGATACCACGAACCGGCTTTTCGTCAATCAATAGGAAATCTACGAGAATGAGCGCCTCCTCCTCGCCAACCAACAAAATATTCATGACAGGTTGCATAGGATGGAGATGCAGCAACAACTGTTCTACGATCATTACTGACACCAAAACTACTTCGGGGGATATCCTCAACCTTCATTGATGCCCCAATATGATGTGAGTTTCTAGGGGCAGTATCCATCATGGGACCGCACAACCCCACAGTACCTGCCACCACCACCTGAGCAATGATTGGTATCACTGTTCCACCTTTTAAGATTGTTTTTGACTATGAGGCCATAGTCGAATTCAAGCTTAGGGGGGAGATGGAACATTTTCTCTATCTTTTTCTATCTTTTATTTTTAGTTTATTGTCTTTCCTTTTCCTTTAGCAACTTTGTTAGTTTTTAGGATCCACATGCTATCTAGTGTACCCGTGGATGTCTAATTTAAATGTGTCATCTCTTTGTCTGTCACATGGTAGTCATGGGTCATTTTGAAAATTTTTAATGAATTTGCAAGCTTGTTTTGTTTGAACTTGAGCATATGACTTATGAAAATAATTGGGTTTGTCAACTTTAAAACATAAAACCACAACTCTACATGCCTATGATTCAAGAAAAGTGGACGGAATTAGTGGTTGAGCCTAACCTGACCAAATGGTAATGAGACTTTAATCTGAATTAAGAGGGAGAAACCCCTTGATTTTATACATGTCAATAAGGAGGGACATATAATATCTTCCAATGGTTCTGTCAATTAATCTTGTGATCTATCCACTTCATCTTATCTACACTCCACCATAAGAAATGGGAGCACATTATTGTCTTTCACTCTTTGATTGCATGCCATGTAGATAGGTCTTGCATTACAACTATTTTCACATATTTTTGCATGAAAATGAAAAAAAAGATAGAGTAGTTATACATGCACATTATCTTTAGGTGCGTGTCATTGAATTGCATAACTATCATTTTGTAGTTGCATTCACATCTTTTGTGCATATAGTACAGCATGCATCTTATGTCTTCTGAAACATTTAAGGTGGTGAACTTGTTCCATACCTTCTGAGTGCTTCAAATGTATAAGTTATGTAATAAGAAGTGAGCCCGACAAATAATTCATTGTCATCTATGAAAATGAGGGTCTTAAAAAAAGAGAGAATTGAGAAGTAATAAAGAAGAAGAGGGAGAAAGGAACATGTTCTCACCTGATAATTAAGAAGAATAAGCACATGGTGTAGTTTTCTTAGCTATTCCATCTCACCTTGAGACGGAATGATAGTGCATGCATCATTCCACCAAAAATGTAGCATTAGGACATTTTCACTTATATTTTGCATCATAATAGGTCATCAATTTTTGTATTGCATGTTTGACTATTATGTGCTCCCATCTCTTCCACAACCACCTATTTCATCCACCTGTTGCTGTAATTGGTAGGCCACCTGTGGTTATCTCCTCATTCATTAATATCAGGAGATCTACTTCCATCTAGATGGTAGTTAGGAAATGAGAAACGTAGATAGGAGATCACAAAATGCACCAAGCCTGATCCGGAGGATTTTATTATATTAACTGCCTTATTTGATAGTGTTCATCAATCTTGGGGTGGATATCTCTTATGGATGATCATTTTCGCCTAGAGGGTAATTGTCATTCAGTGGTTAGTGAGGGCCGATATGTGAATGTATGGTGGGGATCATATGGCAATGTCTGTTGTGATACTATGTTCTTTAGTTGACTCTCACAATTTTATTCTATAGTTCTACTACTCGAGGATGAGAAATGTTCAAGCTTAGGGGAGTTTGATGCAAGGATTTTGAGTCGCATTTATAGACTTGTTTTACGTGCGTTTTATGTGTTTATTGGACACTTTGGTGGTTAATATCACATGATTCACTTACTTTAGTCTACAATCTCATTCTATATCAAATCTCTCATATTTTATCTTTTTTTTTGTCATAAACGATTATTATAATGGGTTTAATCTCACCTGATTTGGCTTTGTCTTGCAATTTCAGGAAAAACACATATATACATCTGTCGATACCGTCGACTTCCATCGATAGTATCGACACAGTTACAGATAGGCAACCTCAAGGAGCCAAGTAGTGTTGATACCATCAACTGGGAAGTCGATGGTAGCGAGTTACCTTCAGGTTGCTAGCGATCATCCAGTCGATACTATCGACACAAAGGTCGATACTATCGACGTTCTACATCTTCAGTGTCAGAAAGGTGATGGAACCGACGCCTAAGGGTGTCGATACCATCGACCCGCGTCGATGGTATCGAGTCTGTATCAAGAGGAACGTCAGAAAAGAAAGGAAACCTATCGATATCATGAGGGGTCGATACCATCAAACTGCGTCGATGGTATCGACACCGTCAGATTAGTTTCTGTTCCAGATCGGCTCGAATCCAACGGTGGTGATATTTTGACGATCTAATTTGGTGTTTATACCTAATGATGGCGGCCAGGAGCTATCTATCACGTCATTTGTTGTTGCACAAGTCCCATGGAGTTGGAGAGGAGAACGGAGCCCAGAAGCACGCCACGATCGTTCCGAGAGCCGCATAAGATGATTTCCACTACCAGAAGGTTGTAGATCACACATTCTACGTCGAGGAACGCTTGGATCTTCTCTGTTCAGGGGTTTACATCACTTTCCTCCACGTTTTCTCCATGTTTTCCCTTTCCTCCACCATGTCTTGCTTTGAGATGAACATGCGGGGCTAATCTCCTTTGTCTTTAGGACCGGGAGTAGCCCAGGTAATCGTTGTATGATGTTTTTATCATAGTAGTTCATAATTTGTCTTTTAAATCTGTGGTATAGTTTCGTTTTCTCCATTATATCATTATGCTTGATCACCCTAATGATAATCTAATGCCTTTAATTGCTTTGAAAGAAGAATTAACATTTGAAAAGAGACGAAATTCACATTAACTCATAAATTCCTTGAACAAGGTGATGTACGGTTAATGGTGGAAACCCAGAGATTGATTCTAATGCACCTAATTTAGGGTATAGGTTACTACAACGGTGGAACCAACCTAGATTTAGGTAGTGAATTGTATCACGAAAGTGAGAAATTCTGACTACATGCCACTACCCGGAATGAGAGATGAATTTGATTAACTATATAGAAATAAATACAACGAGACCCCGAGGTGAAACCGCATCCTAAAGATTCCCATCTAAATTGATTAAACTCAACATTTAATCGATTGTTTTGCTTTCTTTTCTTTTTATTTTCTTTTTAATCAACTCTTAAAACCATTTTAACCGGTCTAGCTGATTGCGAATAGTTAGCAGTAGTCTACCGATAGTTCAGTGTCCCTGAGTTCGATTCGGGCCTCACAAAGGCCTATATTACAATGACGCGTACACTTGCGTTATACACATGGTAAAATCGTGTCAGCCGCTCATAGTGCGCATGGATGGTCATTGACGTCCTCAAAACACAAGTGTCTTAGCATCTGCGTCTCTACTTCATCCACATAGTCGGACTAGAACTCCACTTTGCACTTCCTAATCCGGCAGGAAGGAGAAGCCTCTGTGCGATGACATGCTAGTGTCACGATGCTACCTTTCTCTCATGAGGATAGTGATGGCTAGGTTTACGTTCGTGAGTGTAAACTATAAAGCCTCTCTCAATATCTCATAAAGACATCGACCGTCAATCCCCTTTAAATAGGAAACAAAAGGAAGAAAAAATTTCCTAAACCTTTTAATAAACAGAAAGACTGTGTTAATTAAAATACTCTAGAATAATTAGAATATTTTGGAATTAATTAATTACCCAAATAATCATATTAATGTATTAATCAATATATGACTCTATGGAATCACTTGGGATGGCTCTATGGGAATGTATACCAACAATAGGTTGTGGCCAGTGAGTCAGTGAACAGTGTTATGTAATAACCTTTTGACATGATACATGTTACAAGTGACTATATGGATATCGATGCAATATGTTTCCACTTGAGAAGGATACATGATGTCAATTTTATTTTATCCATTTTTTTTTTAATGTGGTTTGTTACTGATAATTTCGCTCTTTGTTTTGAGTAATCTCACATTGTTGCATGTTGGGACATCACAGAGTTCCTGGCTATGTAACCACAAATTGGGAAGTGTATGCACCTCATTATCAAATGTAGACAACCCTCGAACACCCTAGCAAGCAACTCATATCCAAACATAATATGCATTAGAGTAACTAATCTTTTGGGAGTCATCCCACTCGCTCTCGTACTATGTGACTAAAACCATGTCATCAATCTGAAATCTTTCTCAAGGATAATGTACTAACACATCTGATATATCCAGATTACCTCTTGGGTGAAAAATCTTTAAGAGTTTTAGGAAGGGTAGAGGATCTATCCAGAATCATGGCATAGTGGATTGCGCTAGAGCTCTCAGCACCAATCCAGATCTCTCTAACCCTAGGTTCTAGACAGATCCTCCATTGGACATCCTTTTATTGGAATTTGATCCAAACTACCTCCTCCACCTATTTCTACAACAAATATTTTTAATGTAGATAAAAATGGAGGTTCAAGTAAGAAATAGATCAATCAAACCCACAATCACAATCAAATATGAACAATAGAATAGAAACATGCTATATATGAATATAAACCACATTTTTTAGGGAAAAAGTATATAAACATGCCCAAAAAGGGCTACATAGCCAAGAAGGAGCTCAACTAGCCAAAACAAGCATAATTAGCACCGAACATAGATGGAAATATATTGTTTGTACCAAACAGAGATGAATAATACAAGAAAAGAGGAAATAAAGAGATTTATCCCATAGAGGAGAGGTAGCTCTCACTCCTTAGCCTTTGGATGGGTTGGATCTCATCCTTGGGGCTCCTCCTTAATCTTTTGTACTCCTAGGCCTATTTTCTCCTTGATTCCACCCCAAATTCTTGGATGGATGAATGGGGGTGGTAGATGTTGTAATTGGTTGCAAGGTGGCTGAATTCGGTGGTAGATGGTGCAAACTGAATGAAGATAAATGAAAATTGAATGATAATGGTTTAGGGTGAACTCTAGAGCCGTTACAGACCCTAGAGATCTAATACGGATATCTTAGTACTAAAAATGCATAACTGAAAAGTGTAGAACCCGAAGATTTGGATCCCCTAGTCTGGTTGCCAAGGAGGGGTATTTATAGTGGAATGCAGAAAGTCTTTGAGGTGATGGCCGAATTTGACTCTAATTGGGGGAAAGCGAGTTGAATTCAAGCCTGGGGATTGAGAAGTTATGTGTCCATCAGTTTTGATTCCAACAGAACCAACCTTTAGGAGATTCCATTGGAAGTGACTCTTCAGAACACATCATGAGAATTAGGGATTTTTGGAGAGAATCTTCAGAAAACAAAGCTTCAGAAGTAGGTTTCGAATGGTTCCACTTGTAAGCAATTTCAGATGATGGGCCATTGAAAGTCAAACTTGTGGTAGATGGTCCTCTATTTGTCTTATAAAGGAAACAATTGGTGGTGTGAGGAAATTAAATCAAGTGAAGTTTGATGAAATCGGCTGAGTTCACTCGTTCAGTACGGGTTCATTGATGTTCTCCTTTGGATTGTTTTATGGTCTTTGATTGTAACCTTTGGAATAGAACATCAAATGACTAGTTTTCAGAAGTGGCCATCGAGAGACACCATCAGATTCAGCCTTTGGATCCATCTTTCATTTGGTTCCATCAGAAGAAATCATCAAAAGATGGACCTTTGGTTGTCTATAAAGAAGAGGAGTCAATTGAGAACCAATGAGTATTGCTACAAAAAAGGGGAAAACTCGACTAGAACTCAGGAAATAGGAGTTGAGTTTGTTTGGTTGGACCAGGTTGATCGATGCTTTCTTCTGTTTGGTGCCTACAAGTCTCAAAATTGGCAAATTGAGCTACTATATTCTCAAAAAGGGATAAATAAAAAATTGCTAAGTATCTAGAGTTATTTTGGGCATATTAAGGTTATAATGGAATGAAACTACAAATAAATACTTAGCATAAATGCTTAAATTTAGTGTTATCACCACCTTTAATGTAGTCGAGATTGGAGGTGACTTCACATACCTTGGAAAAAAGTCCCTTAATATTATCATGACCCTCTCATTTAATTCTAGTCTCAAGCCAGATAGAAATGGAGAGTTTGATCTCCTTAATGGTCTCCCTTACCTTCCTTTGATTGAATGGTCGGACGCCCCTCCCCACATTCCATGCGAGCATCTTCATGTCAGAGACTTTTGGGCTCCACCTTCCATGCGTAAATCCTTTTATCCTCTAAATCCATGTCCTCTGCCCTTCTTGCTCCTAGCGGTACTTCAAGTCATAGACATATTGACAATTTGATCCTACTGGTCCTCATTAATTGAGAATTGACTCTCAGACTCAAGCATGTTCACTTCTTCAACTATCTGATGCTCGATGCCCCCTTAGTAAAATTCAACCATCGACCTTCCTATATATAGGGAAACCATCGATGGAACTCCTACATAGCAAAACCATCAGTTGCCATGGTTGCACACCTCACAACTCCATCATCCATGCATAGGGAGAAGCCCTAGTTCTCATGTAAGTTCTCACCTCTCATCCATAAGTACAACATGGTGCCTCACCCAACCATCTTCCACCTCCATACATCTACCAAATTGTTGTTAGGGGCAAAATCAAAGAGAAATGAGGCCATTGAGTCCAGAAGACTAAGGAGGATGACCCAAAGACGATATTCAACCTACACAGAGGATAAGGAGTAAGAGCCACCTCTCCTCTATGGGCTAAATCTCTTCTTCTTCTCCTTTCTTCTATTTTTCTCCTTTGTTTCTATGCAAATGATGTTCTTCCATCTTTGTTCGGCGCCAACTATGCTTGTCCATGGATAGTTGAGCCCTTTCTTGGTTATGTAGCCTTTTTTGGCCATGTTTATGTACTTTTACCTTAAGCAAGTAGTTTTATTACACATCTAATACATTCTCTATTCTATCTTCTCTTTCTGGTTACGATTGCTAGTTCGGTTGATCTATTTCTTGCTCGACTACTATTTCTACCTATATAGAGATATTTGTTGTAGAATTAGATAAGAGAAGATAGTTTGCATAGAAATATGAAAGGAGGACGGTTCAAGGTGATTTGTGCCGAACAGTAGATCCATGCACGGTCGGGCCTGCTACTTGGTTCTGCCCTGATCACACCTATTCCTAGCATCTCAGAGAATTCTAGACTTGAGAGGGTATCTAGAATATTCCAAGGTATTGATTTGTCACCCTCAAGAGAGATTTCATATCATCGATGGGTTTTGGTCACGCTACGTGAAAGTGAGTGGGATGACCCCACAGGAATAGATATCACAGTACGTACTATGTTTGGATGTAGGTTGTTTGTTGAGGTGTTTGAGGGTTATCTATGCCCAAGAACGGGTACACAAACTGCCCAACTTGTGGTGACATAGTCAAGAACTCCTTCTCTCAATTAGTAGAATCCTACAAACTTTATTTTTTTTTTCATTGTTTTGTTATTTTTTGTGACAATCTGCTGGACTAGTTCTAGCTCCATGCTTTTATCGACTATCAGATTGGCTTATCTAACTTAAGAGTGAGATCTTGAGTGTCCTAAACATCCCCACATCTCTATGTTCGACTTCATATATCTACTTCCACCTCATAATAAAGTTGCGGGGGTCCTTGAAGGTTTCATATTATAAATTTAAAGTCCGATCGAATCCTTTTGAGTCCATCTCCTTTTGAACGTGCGATTCGGGCCGATCAACTTTTTGATGCCATTGCTGAGGACGTGGTTTTCCACATTTACATTCCTAAAGATTTTGTTTTTTCATTCTTAATCCCATATAAATGTATAGTTTACTTTTGTTTTACACATACCTATTCATATATACTGAATAGCTTTCCTTTTTCTTTTACTTTTTTTAGCCATGGATCCTGCCTCCACAAGACAAGTTATCTTATCCACCTTTCCTCTCAAGTTTCTCTATAGTTCCAACTGTTGGCAAATAATTGAAAGTTATTTTCTACAGCTAGTTGAATTATATTCACCCCCACTGTCATCATACTTAGAAGTCTCAGCAATGGAGATTTCTGACCAGCCCTGAACTTCTATGCTAACATGGGATCAAGAACTGATTAGAGCAGTGGATCAAGTTGGAGAAAGTGTCAAAGCGCTAATCTCCTCCTCAAGCAGGTGACTAGTATGCCGACAAGAGGGACAACTCCTTCCTATTCGGTCCAACAGGACGATACGATTTCTAGGTGGTCTGTGTGGACTACCATAGAGGCAGGAAGTTGTTATTTTCTACTTAGAGGACAATGTCAACCAGTGATCTGTGATAAGATGACTTGTTGAAGAAGACAACATTCATGGATGTAGTCTTTGGTGCAGACCAGGAGGTGCAATAGTTAGACATGTCGTAGTGCAACTAGGTTTTAGAGTCACATATCTACAATGACGATGATTTCTGTTGGACTTGCTCCAGGACCAAGTATATTTGTAAACCATCCTTCCTGCATTATAGATATTGAGCACCACCTTCCATGCGTAAATCCTTTTATTCCTCTAAATCCACGTCTCCTGTCGTTCTTGCTCCTAGCGCTACTTCAAGCCATAGGCATATTGACAATTTGCTCCTTCCGGTCCTTAACAATCGAGAATTGACTTCAGACTCCAGCATGTTCACTTCTTCAACTATTTGATGCTCGATGCCCCCTTAGTCATTCTCAACCATCGACCTCCCTATATATAGGGAAACCATCGGATGGAACCCCTACAAGGCAAAACCATCAGTTGCCATGGTTGCACACCTAGCAACTCCATCACCCATGCATAGGGAGAAACCCTTGTTCTCACCTCAATTCTCACCTCTCATCCATAAGTACAACAAGTTGCCTCACAGTGAAAGACCATCAAACCTGATATAAAAATTTGTGAAACATCATTTACATGTGACAAATTGCAACAAAAACCTCAGGTCTGGGTAAATTGTAGAAAGACCCAAAACGTACATAAAATTGCATAACATGCATAGACTGTGTCCAAATTGAGCTAAACTTGAAACTTAATCTTCTCACGTGATATCAAAGTATTTGAAAGGGTTTAATTAAAGTTTTAAAGACTTAATTATGATAAGCAAGCATGTTTAACCAAAAAGTAAGGTCATGAGTCTCACATTGTAAATTATCATTAGAGAGTCTATTTATGTACTACTATATTTACTTTTTAAAAATCACATTGGAACATAATTCTGGAAGTGAAATAAATAAGATTTTATTTATATTTGTTGTTTCCTTTTTTACTATATGATCGTTAATATTTTAAGCTAATGTTATCTATACGTTATTTGAATTGGTTGTAGGATTGACTAGAGATTAACCGTGCTTTAATAATATATTCATAAAGGATATTATTATTACTATTATTAATATTATTGCTATTATTATTATTACTATTGTTGTTGTTGTTGTTTAGTGATAATTAATTCAACCAACTAAATAAAAGATAAATCGTTACATTATTTCTTGAAATGTTTTTATTTAAAGATCGGTGTATATTATCTTCATGTATTTTTATGTGATTGTCTAATATTGTGCGTAATTCTCGTACAATGCACATGTACACAGCTGCTAGTCGTCTAAAATAAAAATACAAACACGTGATGAGTTATTATCATATTTCCTGCGCGCATGCAATTAATTAATACCAGGACCATGCAAGCATGCTAGATGTATATAAAGAAAGGTGACTATTGAATTGGTCTTCAAGATATATTTTGTTAACACGAATCTGTTGCCATTGGACTTTTGATATGAGTATTGATAAAAGGACTTCATCTTTTGCGCCCATATAAGGAAGACAAGTAATGTGATCTCGATCCCTTGAAGGGCCTTTAACTTTCCTAATTAGACTGATGGAGTAGAGAAAGAGTTACGTGATGAAATAATTGCTTGTAGATGTCATGCAGATACCGTAAACAAAACGACTGTGTAAATATAAAGAATATGGTCTTCATAATATAGTAATTCTCAATCTAAACTAAGTAAATGACTCTAAATATGGTCTATCAAATAAAAAAAAGAATCCACTAAAATATACTTGTATATAATAATAGTTGAGAGAGCTAGTAGCTTGTTCCTTACGTTTCAATAGAAGAGAAGACATCAAAATGAACGTATGTCTCCAGTTCAGCGTATCAGCCATCCCCTTCTGTGCAAAGACAAATAAGTAGGCATACTTAACTATAGTAAAGAGAATTGATCCGAAGATTTCGGCCGGCCACTAAATGGTTCCATGGGTCAGAATAAAATACCTATGCCCAGAACAAACAATAAAAAATGACTCTTGATGGTCTTCCAAAAATATGTAACAAAAAACCAGTATGTATTTGTTAATTGTCAAGTACGTAACTTCTTCCATTCGCGTCATAAATGTTTTAAATTGTTTAATTCGACAGAGGGAGTTTCTCTACTTAAGCGGATACACGCTGCTATAAAAGGGCGCTTATGCTCTGTAGTTGAGCACACCAATCATCCCCTTCTGCGCCTTATAACTACAATCATCTGCTTGTTTCCGCATTCCATCACAATCATGACTTCGTTAGAAGTGGAGTTCAATGTTGAAGAGAAGAAGGATCTGCATCAGTGGGAGGCGTATAGAGATGTTATAAAGAAATTGGGGGAAGGGTTGCCTCACCATGGCTACTCGCATACTCTCCGGGTGCTCCCTCCACGAACGCAGCATCCAGGATGGCTTAATCTGATCCTGAAGACCAACAGTAAGGCTTCTAGAATCTACCTCAAGTTCCGCCAAGACACCCTCTACTTGGAAGGCTTCCAGCGGGAAGTTGACAACAGCTGGTTTGAGTTCGGAAACTGCAGCGACGTCGATCCTAAGCCCGTCCACCTCATTGAAGGCTCCACCTTCCTTGGTTTCGATGGCTGCTACACTGCTCTCACACAGGCTGCCAAAGGGGTAGGGAGAGAGGGCACAATGTTGGGCCAAGAACAGCTAGTGGAAGCTGTCAAGAAACTCTCCGACCTCGACGCCACAGCCAATGTTCACGCCAAGGCGTTGGTGGTTGTAATCCAGATGACGACGGAGGCCATCCGTTACAAAAGCATTTGCAGCTACCTCACAGACTTCAGCAATCACAACAAAACGGCGCCGACCTGGATGATTGCCCAAGAGGATGCTTGGGGTCTGCTCTCTGCTGGCGTGCAGCATGATGACGACCACCCTGAGCACCCTACATGCTACCCTGCAGGTAACCGCGTGGGAATCCGGACCGCAGACCAGGCGGCCAGTGTCCTCGGGGTCCTACTAGGGTCGGAACGACATATATGGCCCTTAGGTGAGGCCAATGCTAATATTCATGGGGAGGAATTGTGCCCTCCTCCTGTACCGATACTAGTAAAAATGCAGGGAAGGTCCATGGTAGAAGTATTTTCGGTTAGTGTCAAAGACAATACTGGTGGCAACCCAGAGACGGTCTACGGCTCCATCTTCATCCGAGATGGCCTTATGGGCACCCGAGCTATCTACAATAGGGCTGCTTCAGATGTTGAGACACTAAGCTCTGATGACGAAACTTTAACGCTCTCAGGCCCATCTAAAGCAGCAATCTCTGCTATGGATGACTTCGCTATAGAGGTGGCCCTCTATAGCCCTCCAGAAAATCAGTTAAGTAAAGGACATATCTGGTGGAACGTCTACAAGCCTAACATTATGCACATGTACAACAAGCATCTAACTCGTAAGTTTCTCGGCGAGTATGGTTCCTCAATTGTCAACTACGCAGTATACAGTGACGCCGCACAGGCTAAGATAGAGGTCATGCTTGTCGGGTATGAGGTTGAGGAAGAAACAACCCCCAGTGCCAGACTGTTCGGCCTCATTACTTGCTACAATACCATGCTCTGCACCAACAGTCGCAGCACCCTCTTCCACCATAAGCAAGGCAAGGATGGCGTGCAGGTAGCTCTTGGTGCCGAGGTGCCATTGTCCAAGTCTATCATCGCTGCTCCCCTTGACTCAACTTTAGTATTGGACTTCAATGTCAGAGACTACAACCACAGCAGTTTCGACGACGAAGTGGCAACCGGCACTGTAAACTTTGATGTTATGCTCTCGGGAAAGTCATCTCAGTTTGTTGATGGCAAGAATGGACAGGTAAAGGTGACAATCACATGGACAACATACACCTACAAGTAGTAAAACGAATATGCGTTACTCAAGATCTTTTATCTGGGTGGGTGAGAAAAATGCATGATATGTATTAGTATTATAATAAGAGAGATGGTGACGTCCTTCCCGTACGTCACACATCTCCACGTGTGTAAGGTTGTGTTTACCGTCTCATGTGTCGTTTGGTGTGACATGTATGTGTTTGTCATTTACTACTTTCCATCTTTATTATTGTTTCACAAAACATATATATTTTTATCTAAATTTACTTATCTAATATGCAAAAATTAGTTGGATTTTCAAAATTGTATAACTCTCGTTTTGTTTCTCTCTACTTTTGCGAGTAGTTTATAAATACAATCTTCTAAATATATTTATTCAGCCATTTGTTTATTTAAGTAACTTGCCTCCCTATCCTTTGTCTCCTTTTCATATTTCCCTCAATGCCATCTATAAATAGAATGTTCTTTTATTTTAAAAACTACAGACTATAGATTTATGCATTCTCTCTACATTTTGAATGTATGATCTAATTATTTAACATCATATCAAAGTATGCATAACTTTTTTTCCTTATTGTGTTTGTTTGGCATGATTTTAGAATTTGTATGTCATTCTAAAACAATTTATTTTTAAAAGAAGTTACTCGGGACATGGGCCTTCATGTATCAATCTCGAAGTGTTATCGAACTCCTCTTCTTTCCTTGTTAGAGAAGTAACTATACTATGAAAGGAAATCTAATTGATTTCACTCCACCTGTTACTAGTAGAAGACTATCAAAGTTTAGTGCGATCGCATTTACTTGATTGGGCCAAACATCCTCCAAGGCTTGAGGAATTTTTCTTGTGATCTCAGTAGTAGCTCATTGTATTTTCCTTGTATAGGATACCCTACACTATGTAATAGGTAGTTTTGTTATCAAAATTGGTCTGAGAGATTTCAATAAAACTTTGAAGCAAGGCTATGATTACACAAAAGGGCTACAATTTTAGTTATAATATTTTGAACCTTTTTCTAGAAATGCATTGTATAATTTTATCTAACTATTGCAAAACTTTGTTTTTTTTAATCATGGTGATTCTTTTGACGTAGTCCCTTTGGTGTATAATGTTTGTCTATGTTGGGTTTAGAGTTTATGGTGTGTCATATAATTTTAAGAAGATTCTATATTATGAGTTAGAGTTATAATACACAACGAAAAATATGGTCTTTAACTACAAAAAAAAAATTGTAGTGAAAATCTCAAAATTTGTAGCTAAAAGCTTTGGCTACATTTATCCTTACATTTAGAATATGAAGCTAATACCCGTGTAGCTAATTATTTAGGCTACATTTTTCAAAGTTGTAGTTAGTTATTTCTCTGGCTACAAATTCATATGTAACCCTAATTGTAGGTGAAAAATGTCCTTACACATAAAAATGTAGTTTCCATTGTAGCTAAATATATGACTACAATTCAATTTGTAGCTATGATATGTAGAGAGAGATGACATTGGTTACAATTTTTATATGTAGTTCATGTATAGTAAAAAATAGCACTTACTACACACTTAATTATAGCTAGTGTGTAGTGAAAGACACTATGTACTACACATACATATGTAGTTAGAGATGTTATGTATCTAGTTAGTCACTTGCCAATATAGAGGGGTATTAAAAAAGAAAAAGATCGAGTTTTGCTTACAATGTCAAAAATAATACTTTCATTTATATTTGAAAAATGAGTACACATGGGGAGGACATTAACCTAGCCCCTATTTTACAATACGCACACAAAAAAAATGTATACAATATCTTCTTCTGACTACCTCTATTCGTTGTAGACTCTATATGCCACATGATCATGAGCATCTTCTTCTATCTTGATTTTTCTTTTGTATCAATTCTGTCACTTGTATCGTCAACAAATATGATAACATTGATAAACTCATAAGAAGAGAAAGACTGTTAAGGTATTGCTCTTCTTGATTGAAAATAGAGAACTTCTCTCTGCTCTGCTTTAGATTGGCAACATGAAGCTCCTAGTTGATATTGATATACATGGAGATTCTTGAAAGACAAATCATTCTCAATAACAACTAGCAGTTCCACCCAGTCTCCAAGTTTGAGGTTTCCATATATCTCAGCACATATTTTGTGACTCTGAGACTATATATTGGATAATTCCTTTGTCCAGCTTCCTTTTGTTGTGGCATTTGTTCCTGTACAAGAGATATGGAATCAAGCTATAACTTAACCTGCAGTAACATAATTTTTGTTATGCGGGTGAAAGTAAGAGAATATGACACTAATTTTGAGAAAAAGACATGGACTGGAACAAACCAATGAAATTATTGCATAGTTTACCTTTCACATGTACATGAAAACTAGTTTATGAAACTCCAATCAAGGTTATGCAATGAGTTATTTTGACTGGGATGAAGATGTGATGCGAAGGCATTCTCTACAATCATTCTTGGCATCAAATAACATGACCTGCAAAAAAGATCACAACGAATGATCATGTTGTCTTGCTAAAAGTTACACATATCGGAATTTATACAAAACATAGCTATGTATGAATTATAATGGCATCATTGTTTGCCAACAAATGTTGTGGCAATAGCATAGTTAAGTGGTGAGCTTGTTACAAGATGATCCAAGATGTGTTACTTTTACATCCCGGATCTAAAACGAGGTGTTCTTTCTACAATAGCATAGTTAAGTGGTGAGCTTGTTATAGAGGGACAACCACAACATATAATGCCTCAACTAGTGAAAAGGTCAATTTCAACTATTGGCCTACATCATCTAGCATTTGGCTGAACAATACTGGCAAATGCTAACATGTTTCAACAATAGTAAACAAAGGACAAGAAAGTCAAGGATATCCTTCAACTTGCATTTGCATAAAGTATTTGATGTATCCCGAGAATTCACATCTTTGCAAGAAAAAATAAAAATGAGTCATTGGTGTGCTTCATTAGATGAAACTTAAAAGCCAATGAGGAAGCACAACTTTTTGACAAATAAAAGCATCAAGTATTGGCATTACTATCACTACTTACACATTTCTCTTTCATTACTATGCTCTCTTTTAGAAGCAACCAGCTCTATCAAACACATCATATGAGTTTTTTCACATATTCTCTTAAGGCCCCCCTTCAAAATCCAAACAGACAACATTTCAAGTTTGAGCATACAACATATATAGTTGTTTTTGTTACGGATCTAATGTCCTCTTTCCACTTGAATCCCTTGACATTGAATCAAAATAAAGGATAAATATATTTGCAAACCTGCATTAAGAAGTATGAATATTATTGTGCGTTGTGGAATCCCAAAGACAAACTCAAGTTTACAACTTAAAAAATTCTCGTAACAGATCTTCATAGCAAGCAATGCATTAGGAGTTATTCTTTAACAAAACCCAAAAACAAACTTGAATTAGCCAGACCAATATGTAGATGCTCCAACATTAATGAAAGCTCAGATAGACCATTGTGTATGTGCTTCCAAAAAACAATCCAACTACTAGATGATGGAAAGTTCCTCAATTCAAGAAAAAATACAACACATGTCATCAACTTTGAAATAAAGGGAAGAGAAAATGCTAAACTAGTTCTCTACATGAATGAACCATCAACTAGGTGTAAAGAACCTAAAGCATTGTCATATGTAGAAGAAATGTCATACCATCAAAACTACCCAGAGTCAGACATATATTATTAGAACCCAAGCCACTTTTGCTAAAGAAGACACCAGATAAGATGGTAGCCATCCAGTTTGTAGTGATAATGACAAAAGCCAAAAGCATATTCTCTTTCAATGCACCCATCCTAGAAGGAAATGATCGTAGAATGACATCAAAGACATAATCATGCTAGAACGAAATGACAACAGAATGACACCAACGACTTACTCATTGTAGAAGGAGCGTGAGCATCATGAACTAGAGTTTTAGAACCAACAAATGTCTACCTCTTACCCTCAATCATGGTCTTGAAGTATTTGAGCTTCATCACACAAAAAAGTCACCACTTGGAAGGTCTTCTTTTGGATTGCCACTGCAACTAGTTGTGATTATCACTACAAACTTAGGCCATTAACATAAAAATAAGAAGGTTGATTCTTCATTGGGCCAAATAAAGTCTAAATGAGTTAACAACATCAATCATCCATAATTAGATAATACTTTAACTTTGCTTGGAGGACTGTCCATTTCACTATAAGAAATTGTCCCTACAGAACATGTTATTAATATTGGCACACTAAGAACTACAGTGCAGCAGAATAGCTACTGTAGAGGAATAACTTTGATCTAAATAAGCAGATTCCAGTAGAATACAAACATTACTGCCTTATGTTTACAAATGACATGGCACCAAGTAAGCTCCTATATATTAACATTATTGCCTGCATATTTAGGTTCTACATATATATCCTTCTTATGGTGTTAGGAACATTTATATATAACACTGATTTATATTGCAAGACAGAGATGTTTCTCAGGAATTAAGTTCTGCTTAGCAAGTTAAGATAGCCATAAATCTAAGAACTTGAATTTTCTACAGGATTACTAATTAGTTTACTTGGATTCACAAAGTTGCATGTCTAGGCTAACATTTATATGTAGCGTTAACTGAGAGTTTGTGCTTGGAGATGAGAATGATAGAAATAAACTTGGTTTAGTGAAGTTTCAAATGATTAGAATAGAGTGGCCAAGCAATGTATACCTTAGTAACAGTTCTAGTAAATAAAATTTTCTATATGATGTGTTGCAGACTTTCTTCTGTAGATAATCTGAGTTTCTTATAGAACTACAACTCAATGTCTATCAAGGATTCTCACAACTTTAATTGCTAAACATATAATATATGCAGTGAGCACTCCTAGTGGTTAGGTAAATGCATAGATCTTTTTCATATCATTTCACTAGATCTTTTCCTTGTCAACACATTAAGATTAGAAGTTCCGCTATAGTTATGGTACACATGGTGTATTTGTCTTGATGCTCCGATTTTGATAGGAATCTCTATCCTCCAGTAGTTATTTAATAGAAGTAAAAGTGCTATTTGTTATTGATTTTACCATCATACATCAATGCTAGTTTCCTGTTGAGGGAAGCATACCCACTTTTTAGTTTACCCTATGTATTTGCATCCTACTGCACATATGCTCGTGCCTAGTGGGGGAGACTGACTCAAATAAGTTTGGGCATTCCCATTGTAAACAAGTTTGGACATATTTGAAACGGGTAGTATGACATCTTATAGTTTTGTGAAACTTAGAGCCTATGTGCCTCCTAGATATGAAGCTCCATGCTTATGGATCAAGAGGTTGATTGAACACAAGAATGTAGTGGACATCCATTTCAATAGAAGAATGTCCAATAAGTTGAAGGACCTCTCGTTAGAAGAATATACAATAAGCTGAAGGTGATTTTTGGGCTACCACTAACACTGACATCTCTGAAGAGGAACCAAGCCAACCTTGAGTCAAGCTGTTCAACAATGATTTCAGCAGTAGAATTGAACTAAAGAAGTTTTAGTATTTGACTCAGCCTTGCCCATCAAAAAAAAATCGTAGAAGATATAAATTGTCCAGGTTATTGCAATATTATGCATGAATAGACAAAGAATATCCTTCAAGGAAGCTAAAACAAATGTAATAATTTCAATTTCTATAGATATCCAATCAAACTAAATAAATATGAAGGATCAACTAGTGTTCATTAATTTTCCCAGAATAGCAATTTAAATATTAATTCAGCTATTCCTACAAAGTTTTCAGATTCATATTTGTGAGTTTGTTTTGTAGACCTTCACTTATGCTTATTAGATATATTTATTATTAAAGAGAGAGAGAAAAAAGTCGACTTACAGTCTAAAACTAACTACACAAGAATCAAATCATCCCAATAATAGTTTGATTCTGTACCTAATTTAGATAATGCATTATAATATTTATTTTGTTTGACTTATTGTATTTTAGAAATTGCAACTCTATAAAGGAATTTTAGATTTTCAACAATGATTTTTTTAAGGGTAGATTTTCAACAATGATTTGTTGTCATACCATGAGTAAAAAAACTATATGCATCAATATTTCCTAGCAAAGTAATATTCATGGAAAAAAGCATATAGGAATAAGCAGTGTTCTCAACATATTCCTTGAGAAAATTATTAATCCTATACTTAACCTCCATAGCAGTTATATGGAAACTGCCACCCAATGCTACTTCACTATTTCTGCATGATGTGGAGCAAATGGGTAACTCTTTTTAATTGTTTCAGTAACTTAAGTTCTCACAACATGATGTGGAACAAACTTTTTGTCACCTTGGTCATAAACGAAGGAGTTAGAATATCATCCATAGCAGCACAGGAGACAAACAAACAAGACGTCAACTGCATCTAGTATGTCTATAATTGAACAACAACTGCAAAAATACAACACATGTCAATAGCTTTGAAACAAAAGGAGTAAGTGTTAATTAGTACTCTATGAGAATGAATCATCAGCTCAATATAGAGATCCTAAAGCATTGTCATATGTAGAAGATACTAATACATACCATGAGAACTACATGGAGTCAGATATATATTATAGAACACAGGCCATGTATGCCAACTTAAAAAGAAGACAACTGAGAAGATGGTAGCCATCTAGTTTGCAGTGATAATGATGAAAGCCAAAATCATATGCTCTTTCAATGCACCCATCTAGAACTTAATGGCAGCAGAATGACACCAAAGACATAATTATGCTCAATATATAGGAAATAATTCCCAATATGTTAAGATGGTTGAATAATTTTGAAAGCAATGAGAATATTAGTATCTTCAACTCAGCAATGATGTGGTTTTCTCCAGAAAATCACCAAGCCCCTACATCACTGATATTAATTTTAATAATTGGGAGACCAAACATCTACCTCTTAGTCCCAGTTGTGGTCTTGAAGTATTAGAGCATTACAGGGAAGAGAGGTTCATGTCTCTTAGAAATGAATAGAAGATCCTAAGGTAGAAATATAAGAACCAAACCTATTGAGAATGAATATCGATCTGAGTGGTTCAAGATGAGAATGAATATTAAGACACATAGTGTTGATACTGAATGAGACATTCAATGATGGACTAAATGTTAGTCTCTCGCTAAACCATTCATCCTTGGCCATTGTTGCAGTTCTTGGAAGGGGAATGCTAGTGGATTGCTTCATGTCTTCTGGTTCACTAAGAAATATACACCACGTGTCATATCCAACATCACCATACCATTGATCTACAAGTTATTTACAGTAGCTTAGAATCCACAACAAAGAAGAGGATACATTGATGGATGAAGAAGAAAAAATAGAAATAGATACAGTAGCCTACATCATGATATCATATACCACTTCCTAAATGCCCAATTGAGTAGTATATTATTCTTATGGGTGGCGATTACACGTGTCACATGTGGTGAGCCTTCCCTATTATGAAAGTTCATAGGTGGACATGTTTAAGGATGAGTTTGACATGCATACTTTGGGAGAGGAAAAAGAGAGGCCATTTTCTGGATGGAATGGGGTTGGAGGATGAAAATGGGATTTACCTTTTCTGAAACTATTTACTAGTTTGTTATGACCAAAGATGTAATGACTCTGGTTTATAATGCATTGAAAAAGATAGCTCCTATCCATAATGAGAAATCACTAATATAATCATCAAGAAGTTGATCAGATTGGTGTGCTCAGATTTGTTGTAAGTTAGCTACCGAAATTAAGATGATAAAACATTATAATAGAATATTCAATCTCAGTATTTTGAAGTGACTGGACCCAGCTAGGATCTACCATGTTCCATATAACTTCATTCCCAAAAAGTGTTCCTCTATTGGAAAGTATTGCATTTTGAATAGTAGCAACCAAAGGGACATAACACTAAGAACTTTCATAAAGCGCTTGCTTTCTAATCTTAAAAAGTGACATGGGAAGTTTCACATTCTATAGAACCAGACATAAATGTAGAGTAGTAACTAACTCCTTTCTCACATGTTATGAGGTCAGAACCATCTAAACGGACTTGCCTCCCTACATAATCAGATGACGAATTTTCATGATTAATAATACCTTGATACATCAGAGGTGAACTATATACTTACTTAAAACTTGGTGTAGAAGACATGCCTTGATCAATAGGTGAATCTAAAATTGGAGTCACCATTAGCAAACAATTTCCTAGATGTTAAATGTAAAACAGTAAGCAAAGTAATACTATGCATTGTGCATGCACTCACTACTAATGCTCAATTGTAGGAATGATCTAGAAAAGTCACCAGGTTTAAAAGAACGAGCATGTAAGCAATAAGGCCTACTTTTCCTATCTAAGCAATGGTAGTAAAGATTCATAGCCAGTTCAGAAATGTCAATCCAATGGCCTTACTGAACTGTGCTTCAATACCATCAATATCTACTAAGAAGGAAACTATATCACCCAAGGCAAAATTGGAAAGCTTCATGAAGTAATATTTTTTTGGGTCAATATTAATCATGATACCAGTCTTATCATTGTTGCAAGTTGTAATTTGACCAAAAACTGCAGTAGCAAATATCCTTCCCAACGTCACACAAACACACCCCTATATCTCATATACCCTTCTTAAGCATTTCCCAGACCCTGGTTATTAGTTCATAGATCCGAATGCATCACACAACACTACTTTGTTATAGATATCCTCTGACTCAAATGAAGCAATTTCATGTTCTTTGAGTAAAGAGATTATAGCATATCACCAAGGTAGGTATTTGATATTGTATTAATAGGGGTAGTGAATGACATCCTATTAATTAAAGAAGAGACTACAACAAAAATAAACAGGGGATAAAAAGGCATGAAAAATGACCATGAATTTATAGATAAAGCTATATAGAATATTAGCGGTAAAAGTAAAAGATAATACCATCAATAAACCCCAAGGAAATCTATATACAAGGAACATTTCCAGTAGCTAGATCACCTTGGTAGTCAAAACATAGACAACAAAGTTGTACAAAGCAACTGAATAAGAAGAATTTTGGTTGTTACTCCTCTAACTAGAATGTACAGTTGGTTTGCTGGACCACTGAGGAAACTTAGGAAGAATTAGAAATCTGTTATCATTGAATATAATTGTTGGATTTTAGGTGACTCTCACAAATCAAAGTAAACAGAGATACTAGTTAGTTACGTTAGATTAGATGGGTATAATGGCCAGTTTGATGCCAAAACATGAGGGTATATACACACACACACACTAAAAGGTTTAGTTACATAACGTGCCTACATATACAAACAAACTAATAGTACATACATATATTACATCCCATGTAGCTAGTTGATGGTTGGTCACCTATGGATAAATTTTCGTAATTGATATCCAATGATAAGGCAGTGCCAGATTTTTCCATGACTAATAGCCTTTGTTCTATACAAGTACTTCAAATTGTGCTAATATTGTTGTATTACATGTTCAAAAATAAATTTATATGGTTCTTTTTCGATCAATAAGTGGATGGTAGTCGTGGCTCTTTATGTACATAGTTTGATAAATGGGTCTATGATGCACATTTGAGGAAATTGTAGTTATTGAGCGATGAACTGAAGCATATAAAACTTAACAAAAGTGTCATGAAATGACAAGTTGATGTAGCCTCATCAAGGCCAGTGTGACGCTCCATTCAAAACAAACGATATAACCAATGCGGAAGCAAACACTAACAACAAATTACTGAAAATTACTAAAAATTAAAAATGCTCATTAAGAGATCCATTTAAAGGAAAACTCTTCCATTCAGAACCAAAGTATTACATTTACAACCTGGTTCATATATATACATATCATGTATCATCCCTACTCCAGGAATGCCAACATCAACTGCTCTGTCTTGGTTGTACACAGGTAGTAAAGAAACCCCGAGACTTAAAGCCAAAATCTCAGATCAACTTATCAAAAGCACTAACTCCTTGGACTTGAGAGTACATAGATGACACATAGGACTATCTATACAAAATTTATCATCCAATAATACCACTTGTAGTATTACTGCTGTTCTTGTTGTTGTTGTTGCTGCTCTTCCCTAGTTACGAGATTTCTGCCTCTCCCTCATCTGCGTCCACCTAAAAATGTTGGATCCCACGGGGGTGAGACAATGTGTAAATTGCCCCAGTGAGAGATATAACTCTCCGCCAAAACATTTCTATTGCAGTTTAATAAAAGTAAACTGAACAGAGGAGTCATATATATATCCAGCAGCAGATAAATCAATATCTAAACTAATTAAAGAAATATGCTTATTCAGAGAAATTCAACTTTAACTTGATAAAGCAACATGTCAGTATTTAGCAAGATATTGAAGAAACATGTATATCATTTATTCTAAAATATACTAAGCAATGTAACTTCAACCAATGATTCTCGCATTTTGACCTTAGCAAATATGCTACACGGCTGATTACATTTTACAATCATTCTTATGCTTATGCCCCGATGAGATGAGGTATACCGCTCATCCTCCAACCGACCACTGCGATGTGAAAATCGGTACCATACAAGATCAAAGGAAGAACCGGGTTCCATGACCTCTCACATATCGGCCAGTGTGAGACAACAAGAAGGACTATGTTAACTGCTCAACATAGCATTCCAGGGTATACTGGAAACTTCACTATAGAGTTACAGCGGCAACTGCACTCTCATCGGCAATCGAGAGATTTAATGTTTATCTCATGTCGAACCGACATTCATCATCATCAGGAGATTCATGATACATCCATTCCGACACAAACAATGAAGGATTTAGAGATTTATTGTTTATCTCACATCAATACCTTCATCCGAGCATAAGGTATTAATGCTCATTACCCCCACATATTAAAAAATATGCGTTCCTTAGGAATTCCCGAAGGAAAACCTATTTCACCATCACCAACATCTGACGATGATGGATCTATGGGTAGGGCTCTACATGATAATATTTCACTTGATTAATTAAGTACATTACCATATTCTTTTAGCATCAGTCATGTTTTCAAACATAAATTATTATAGCCAATGCTACAAAGAATGTGGGATACTTCCATCAAGTACTTTTCAAGACTTAATAGAACATTGGGATCTCAGTCCCTTATCTCAGCTCTGGGAATTCTCATCCCTCACCATCTCATCATGATTAGAAAATATGGGTATTCAAACCCTTAGCTTATCACTGAACATTGTTACCAGTTTTTCAGGTAACTAATACCTTCTAGTCATCTGAACAAGGTAAACATGGCACTTATTACAAAATCATGCCACATGGTTTCAAGCCCATCATGTCACCTCTCACTAGGTAACAGTGCATATAATGGCTCACAAGGCCTATTGAACACTTTCAATAATTAAAGCATCATAGCTCATACCTGGCTATGCTCATCATCTCATGATACCTGCATGGTTAGCACAGATGATAATAGTTACATCAATTACATATCAGCACCATGCAAAACAAATATGATATCACTATTCAAGGGTAACACCACTATTCCCTTACTCAGGTTAGGGTTTCTCATTTCTTTTCAATTAGGGATACTCATCCCATCACCCAGATCAGAGTTACGGTTTATCACCATATTTCCCAAGATTAGGGTTTCATATAGCATTTCATAGCATCACCCTGGGTTTGAGTTCCACATCACATCAAAACATTAGGGTTTCACATCATATCACCCTAAATTAGGGTTCCACATGAAATCACCCTAGATTAGGGTTTTCATTCAATAATCCACAATTAGGGTTTACTATTCATCTTAATTAGGGATTCTACTCAATTACCCATAATTAGGGCTCACTATTCATCCCAATTAGGGTATTTCTTTATATTACTCTGAATTAGAGTTGTTTATGTCATCACCCTTGATTAGGGTTACACTATTACCCTAGATTAGGGTTTCACTCATAATTGCCCCGAATTAGGATTATGGTTCATTAACTTTCTCGATTAGGGTTTCATGATCTCTTTGCTGAGGGTCATGCCCTTAATCACCAAATGAATCACATTCATGTATGAATTCCCCTCTATCGTCCTCTCAACTTGATTAGGTTACATCATCCCTTCAAATCAAATACATACAACTATGATTGGCATAGTGTTCTGATTTATTGCTTTTATAAGCAATTAGGGTTTATCTCTTTAAAGATACTAATCACCTAGGTAGTTTAGGAATTCAACCTTTGTACCTAACATTGATTGACATTACTATCAATCATTGGATCAATGGAACAATTACCACCTTCAATTTCCAAGTGATTGAATCACAATTGATCACCATTCGATTTTGAGGTTTCAACACCAAATGGTTTTGAAAACCGATTGGTCCTCAAATGGTTTTGAAACCATTTGAACCAAACGGTTTCAAGACCGTTTGGGCTCAAACGGTCTCAAGACCCGTTTGGCCAAATCAGTCTCCAAAATGCAAGGGTTCATTAGCTAAATTCATCCATCAATTGAACATGCTTTGCTACATTGAAACCTTGAATCAATTGAATTGTTGAAGTCCAACAATTATTGGCCCTTGGATCTTTAATCCTTGAATCTTCACCATGGACCATCCAAACGGTCTTGAGGTGCTTTGACCATACAAATGGTCTTGAGGTTCTTTGACCATCCAAATGGTCTTGAGGTGCTTGACCTAAAACGGTTTTGAGCTCCATTACCCATTCGGTTTTGGACTCAATTACCCAATCGATCTTGAAGACAAAAACCCATTCGGTTTTGAAAGAATTATCCATTGGTTATTAAGTACAATTACCCATTCGGTTTTGAGTGAATTACCCATTTGGTCTTGAATGGAATTACCCATTCGGTCTTGAATGTAATTACCCATTCGGTCTTGAACTTGATTGACCATTTGGTTTTGAAACTGAATCTCCCATTCGATTTTGAAACCGAATTAGTTCATGCGGTTTTGAAAACTGTTTGCTTCTATTATTGATTGAGGTGTTTGCTTGTGATGATGTCATCATCATCAATCTTCATCCCTACGAAATCTACTTCCATTTCCATGGAAATTGCATCAATTAATCAAAGGTATTGCAAAAAGAGCAATTGAATCAATTGAATTGAGAAATTGAGTTCAATAACAATAGTTAAGGGTTCAAGTTATATAACCCGCCTCTAATTTGACCTTCAAAGCTTGGAGCTTCATGTCAACAATGGTGAAAGAAGCTTCCTCAATTCACAAGGTTCGTTGCTCAAGCTTTTGAGTGAAAAGGATTGGCTAGAAAGGAAGATTGAGTTGAGAAAAGAAGAAATCAATGCTTGATTTGTGATTTCCACCATGAATTCAAGGTGAAAGATTATCAAGAAGCTTACCAACAGGTTTGGGGTCGTCCTCTTGATCCTTCAAAGCTCCCTTGGTCGTTTTGCAAGCAAGAAGTGAAAGTGAATTCGAAATTCCCCTTTCACTCTATGGATAAATGGCCTTATATGCAATTTTTATTAAAAATTCAATTAAGAGAGAGAAAGTAGGAATTATATCTTCCATATTCTTGTCACTTACCCCCCTTATCTTCCTTAGAGACTAGGATATCCTCTTTGCCTCTTATTCTTCTCAATTATCCATGTTTTAAAGAAAAACAATTTAAGCACCTTAATGCTTATAATACTAATATCCATAAGTTAGTGGATATTTCTTTTTCTTTTCTTAATGTGAGTGGGTTTTTCACCTCCTTAAGATATTTTAGAGCCTTTGCAAGGCACAAGGGTGTTCACACTTGAACAAATTCAACCATCTCGTTTTTGGTTGAAAGCCCTTCAATTATTTTTATTTATTTTTGCATTAAATTGAATTAGGGTTTCAATTATGCTTAAATCTTGATTATTTTAATATCAAGATTCTCTCTCCTACAAAGTAGCTCAAATGAGATGCTCCTCTCATTTTATTGCCTCTAAAAGATGCCAAGAAATATTAGGGACCTTATTGAAGTGGAAATTTTCATGTTGAACCCTAGGTTTTGGGTAAAATATACTTTACACCAAAACTAGGTTTTAATGCACAAGCATTGCTTTATCAGCTGTTTCTTGGTACTCATGCTTTCTCTAGCATTACCTTTGAATCATCTTCATTCTCATGATGATTCAACACATGAGGAACATATTATCATGTAAAATTTGTAATTTAACCCATCAACTTGGGTAAATTGCACTTTAGTCCAACACATACACAACATTATTTCGACATTGTTCAAAAAGGAATAAAATTGAAATATAAGTTCCTCTTGAGCCTTAATTACTTTTCAAAAGATAAGAGAAAGCATATAATTATCTTTCTTAAGCAAAACACCAAGGGTTAAAGCATAACCCTAGTCATGGATGTTACAAGTTATCCACCCCTTACAAGGATTTCGTCCCCGAAATCATCAACAAAAACATCAAGAGAAAAGAGAAGGGTACTTCCTCCTCATCTCTTATTCTAGTTCCCACGTAGCTTCTTCAATGCCACAGTGATGCCATATAACTTTTACAAGACATATGTCTTTCTTTTTCAGCTTCTTGATTCTTCTATCAAGAATCAACACAGGTCCTTCAACATATGATATATCATCATTTAGTTCTACCTCCACAGGTTGTAGAACTAACTCTGTGTTAGGATGACACTTTCTCAACATAGAGATATGGAACACTGGGTGCAATCTATGTAGCTCAGTTGATAACTCCATCTTATAGGCTACCTTTCCCATCCTCTCAATGATTGGATAAGGCCCCATAAATCTAGGAGCTAACTTCCCCTTCTTTCCAAATCTCAAGATACCTTTCCAAGGTGAGACCTTGAGATATACCCTGTCTCCAACTTGGAATTCTAAAGGTCTATGAAACTTATCAACGTATGATTTCTATCTCTCCTGGGCAGCTTTCAACTGTTGTTGTATGACTTTAATTTTCTCAGTTGTTTGCTGTACTAGCTCAGGACCTAAGAGTTGGTACTCTCCTATTTCATACCAACATAAGGGAGATCTACAACGTCTACCATATAATGCCTCATATGGTGCCATTTCAATACTGTGATGATAGCTATTATTATAAGAAAATTCTATCAAGCTCAGGTGTAGATCCAAACTTCCAACAAACTGAAGGACACATGCCCTAAGCAAGTCCTCCAAGGTTTGTATGGTCCTTTCAGATTGTCCATCTGTCTGTGGGTGAAAGGTTGTACTAAACCTTAATTGCATGCCCAAAGCTTTATGGAGTTACTCCCAAAAATGACTCGTGAACTGGGGACCTCTATCAGATACAATAGTAGTTGGAACCCCATGCAAACGCACTATCTCATCGATATATATATGTGCAAGCTTCTCAGCAGTGTAGGTTGTTTTGACAGGAATAAAATGTGCTGACTTTGTCAATCTGTCAACTATCACCCATATGGAATCATGACTTTTGGCTGTTCTAGGTAAACCAACCACAAAGTCCATGGTTACATAATCCCATTTCCACTTTGGTATATGCAGAGGTTGCATTGTTCCTGTGGGCTTTTGATGTTCAACTTTAACCTACTGACACACCAGACACTGCATAACAAACTCTGCAACATCCTTCTTCAATCCAGGCCACCAATACATATCTTTTAAGTTATGATACATCTTGGTGCTCCCTAGATGCATAGCATACATTGAAGAATGAGCATATTCCACAACTAACTTTCTTAAGTTATTAGTATCAGGTACTACCATTTGTGACATCCCACTATCACACAGACAGTGAGATGACACACGAAAACGTGTGGAACCACATATTATCGAAAAACACGGGTTAATAAAAACTGATCACGAGAGAACTTTTGCATTCAGATCCTACAGAGAAACATGTTATTTAAACATTCAAAATCATCATTATAGGTCCACAGCTTATCAGCAACAATTTCACTGTCAGCACCAGAGTTCAACACTTGTTTATACATACATAACGACCACGTACTGCCAGCAGCATGTTATAAAAAATTACAACAACTAAACATCATGAAATGTCGTCAAAACACCTCTGAGGACCTGAGAGTACAGGGATGACTCTAGGACTCTACTACAAAACCACCAAAATAGCAGCATGTCCATCTCTTGCCTTCTAATGCTCTTCCTCTTGTTGTTCGGCCACAACCTCACGACCACTACCACGTCTGGCGTGATCACTTAAAAAAAGGGTGTAAACCAACGGGGTGAGACACATAGTCCCAACAGGAAACATAACTCCCCGCCGAAACTATAAAACCTTAGAAGGTTAAGGCGGATAACAATAGATAGCTGATAAAGCATATAATAAGAGCAGCATACTGAGTAGGGCTATGATTATCATCAAGCTTACCAAGATATCCAAGAGGAATATAACCAAGTATTTCTTTATGGAACATGATTGACAAGATAAGCTTCATAAGAACTTATCACAAGATATAAGGATCGTACACACAATTGCATAGTACAACTAGATCAACCATACAAGCGAGGCCTCAATCAATTTTCCGCATTTTTGCTCTAAGCAAGATATACTATTCGACTGGATTACATTTTATTATGCCCTGAGGAAGTGATCCTTCCCTGCTCAAATCCAACCATTGGCTGTGAAGCCCAATCTGGTGCCATACAAGGTCTAAGGAGATCCAGACTCCATGACCTCACCTTCTCACGGTTAGTACATGAATCATCAAGCAAGACCACAGTCTTATGCTTATAGGGCCTCAACCTCTAGGTCAGCTCCGCAAGCTACCCATTACTCTAGCTCACCTTGTCATAGGTGCTAGTATATACATCCAAGCCATGAACGCATCATGCTCATCATCACATATTCTGAGCCATGGGTCTGTTCACCATGCTACATATATTCATAGTGGTACTCAGATTCCTCCTATTTTAGGCTAGGGGAAAACCTCGCATATTCAACAATATGCGCTCCAGGCAAATCCCACAGGATAAACTTGTTTCACCATCACCATGATACTGACGATGATGGATCTATGTCCAGTGCAAACTACATGATATGTTCATCTATAATTAATTAGTATATTTTAAGCCAATTGTTGAAGCAACCAAAGTATAAACATAGCTTTATAGAATTACATCATCAACGCCATCATCATACTGTCCTGGGATCTCAATCCCCCATAACAACAACCACTGCCTCTCAAGGCATCATAATCATGCATCAGCATCCTGGGAATGCATCCCTTAACTTATCATCATGGGATAACACCTCCAATAGGCACTCAGCCTTTATCAGGTCCTCAGACCTATCAACCTGTTATTTTATTATCAAGGATTATCATCACATTGTGCTAGTCAAAGCACATATATCTCATAGCTCTTACCAGGCTATGAATCCACATGCAATACCTACATGGTTAGAATACACACTTATAGAGATTACTGAAGCCATCATGGATGAACAGAATGATCATGCTATCAAAATCAAAGAAGCATCCAATATACATAAACTTTATCATTCATAGTATTATTATCAATCATGGGAATATATTATACCTTATACTTGTGACCATATGCATGTGTCACATCAACATGTGTAGCAGCATCATATGTTCCCAAACATACCTAGTTCACAACCTATCATTTTATCATAGTTGCAGGATTCAAGGTGATTACACCATATCACAAGTATCATTGTTAACAACAGAGATATGACCCCATATAATAGCTATATGCATTTCAGGTCATCAGAACCCTCACCAAAGCTCCCGCAACCCTCATGAAAGATCTGGCAGACAACGCCATCCTTCACTAAAAGATGTGCCCGGTATAGAAATACCAAAGATGTATAACGGCTAGGATTTCCAACCCTAAGGCAACTCACCTCCATATCGGCCAACCACTGCACATCCTTTATCAGGCATCAAGGTTCCATTAGCACTCATGGTGTCGGGCAGCCATCACCAAGGTATAACGTGCAACACTACCATGGCTATCGGCCAAGGGTCTATCGTGTACCAAGCTAGGGTTAGGGTTAGGTTTTCACTATCGGCTATCCTCCAACATGAGCCATATCGACCAAAGGGGTGTCGCCCAAGGCGCCCCTATTGTGCAACCATCTCAGCATCATCCGAGGGTTGACCCTATCGGCCAGGGTACCCATGACATCCAAGAATGGTGTCGTGTATGGCCATGTAGCATCATATCGGCCGACATCTAGGGTTAGCATGTCGGGCATCAAGCCATATCGTTCAACACTTCAACTAAGACATTGTGGTATCAGCCAAAGCCATCCTGGGCACCATACCATATCACCCAAGCTCATCTAAACAAGGATAACGGCCAAGGTTGTGGCGGGCACCAAGCTATCAAAGCCTATCGGCCAAGACCATCTTAAGACAAGGGGGTGCATCAGGCGTCCTCTACACAATGTGTATCGTCTAAGACTTAACCCTAATGAGGGTATCAGGCAACATACTCAAAATGTCACCAAGGAAACACATGTCAGCCAAGAGCCCATCCAAGGGTCTAGCAACCATGTCGTCCAAACCCTAACTCTAGGGTGGATAAGGGATATCGGGCACTAAGGTAAAACTATCACCAACTCATCACAAGGTAGGGATATCGGGCAACCTTACTTCAAGATGTATCATCCAGAGTACAAGATATAAGGTGTATCGCCCAAACTCTATCTCAAGCCAAGGGAACCATACTGGGTGTCAACCCAACCATCTCAACTAGGTGTGCCGCCCAAGGATACAACCCAAGACAAGGTTGTTGGTCATCACAACTCCAAGGTTATAACGTGCAAATCACAACCCAACAAGATCATCTTCAACCTCAAGCACAAGGGAACCAAAACCTAATTGTTTAAGAAGGTCGGCTCACCTCTCAACAACCAAGAGAGAGGAGTTTTTTACTACTTCTATCACAAATCGGGCAACCACAAGGACCAACCTCAACATGGGTCAACACATATCCAAGAGCTCACCTCTCTAATCCATGGTGAGAGGAGGGTGTTGCCCAAGTAACTAGAATATAAGCTCACCTCTCAACTTAAACGAGAGAGTGGTATTGCCCACATTACTAGAGCTCAAACTCACTTCTCATGACCAAGGAGAGAAAAGGGTATTGCTACCCAAGAAAACCCCAAACAATAGCTCGTCCAACTAGATCCAAAGGCATATAAACAACATCATGCTTACTATATCCATAAGATCAACAACATGTACTTAGAGCAAGCAACATACATGCATGGCCGATTATCAACATATAAGAACATGCAACATAGAGAAGGTAGTATAGCTAGGGTTATAAGTTATGTAACCCGCCTTAAACAAACTCCTCAAGTCCCAAATCTCCAAGCTTCAAGCTCCTAGCTCGAAGCTCACCACTTCGGCCACCTCAAGAAAAGGAACAAGAACCATAACCACTATGGTCGAAAGGTAGGAAAGATGGAGAAGAAGATGCTAAGGAGAGAGAGAAGATGCTTACCAAAGAACAAGACCCACCTTGGGCTCGGCCACCGAGATAAAGGAAGAAGAAGAAGAAGTAGAACTCCTTCAAGAGGATTGGCAACCAAGGTTGCAAGGGAGGGGTGTATCGTGCACACAAGGAAGAGAGGAGAAACAAAGAGCTAAAGGGTTCCTAAGGAAGAGAAAGGTGAGGCATATATATGGGGGTCAAGGTTAAATCAAGGCAAGGTGTCACCTTATCGAGGGACACTTGTCCACACGTTTCACCACCTTGCAAAACTCATGCACATGACATGCCACCACTCAACTAAGGTTCGGCCACATGTCCAAGCTAAGGTGACACAACCAAGGCAAGGAGGTCAACAAAGGTCAAAGTCTGACACACTACTCTTCCATGGCCGACACACCCCCATGGGCGATACCCCATGGCCGATACAAAACAACCTTGCCCGATCCAGGGCTCAACCAAGCAAGGCAAGGCCCAACAAGGGAAAACAAGGCACAAAAGAGCTCAACCAAGCCCAAGACAACTCAAGGCACGAGCCCAAGCCTTCCTCTCAACCTTAGAGGAAGCAAGGAGAGAGAAAGACATTCATCAAGGTGACAAACTTGCTTTCCAACCCTATCTCAAGTTATTTTGCAAGTAGAACCTCCAGCTCTCAACTAAGCACAAGCAAACCCTAATCATCATTAAAGATGATTAACAAGCAACCAAGCACAAGATTTAGGCAAAACAAATAGGGTAAGCCCAAAACGAAGGTCATGGTCCTTACAAGCCTTAAACCTCTACAAAGGGATTTTGTCCCCGAAATCCGAAGAGAAAAACGAGGGATACTTCCGCCTCATCTCTTCCTCAAGCTCCCACGTGGCTTCCTCAACACCACGATGATGCCAAAGAACCTTCACAAGAACCAGGTCCTTCCTCTTTAGCTTCTTTACTCTTTTGTCAAGGATCGCCATCAGACCCTCCTTATAGGTCACGTCTTCATCAAGCTCAACCTCAACTGGTTGTATCACTGTTCCTGTGTCTGGGTGACTTTTCTTCAACATGCTGACATGGAACACCGGATGTAACCAGTGCAACTTTGGTGGCAGCTATAACTTGTAAGCTACCTTGCCAACACGTGCTATTACCAGGTGTAGCCCCATATACCTGGGTGCCAGCTTGCCTTTTCGGCCAAACCTTAGCATGCCTTTCCAAGGTGAAACTTTGAGATATACTTTGTCTCCCACTTGGAACTATAAAGGTCATCGGTGATTGTCTGCATAAGACCTTTTTATGTCATGTGCCACTTTCAATTGTTGTTGTATCACTCTAATCTTCTCTATTGTCTACTACACTAATTCTGGACCCAAAAGTTGGTACTCGTCAAACTCATACCAACATAAGGGAGATCTGCACTTTCTTCCATATAAAGCCTCATAAGGAGCCATGTCAATGCTCCGTTGATAACTGTTGTTATAGGTGAACTCTATCAAACTGAAATGCACAAACCAATTACCTAGGAATTGCAAAACACCAGCTTGGAGAAGATCCTCCAAAGTCTGAATAGTCCTTTCGGATTGCCCATCCATCTGTGGGTGGAAAGGGGTATTGAAATTCTACCGCGTCCCCAATGCTTTGTGCAACTGTTCCCAGAAACGACTTGTGAACTGAGGACCTCTGTCGGAGACTATCATTGCTGGTACACCGTGCAAACACACTATCTCTTCTACATACACATGTGCAAGCTTTTCGGATGTATATGTTGTCTTTATAGGTATGAAATGAGCATATTTTGTCAGCCTCTCCACTATTACCCAAATGGAATCATGATTCCTAGATGTCTTTGGAAGACCAACTACGAAATCCATGGTTGTGTGATCCCATTTCCACTGCAGTATCGACAAAGGTTGCAATGTACCTGCCAACTTCTGATGCTCAGCTTTAACTTAGGTTGCAATGTACCTAGCTGTCTTCCTTGTGTGCACGATACACCTCTCCCTTGCATCCTTGGTGGCCGATCCCCTTGAAGGAGTTCTTCCAACCCTAGGGCAACTCACCTCCATATCGGCCAACTACTTCACATCCTCTATCAGGCATCAAGGTTCCATTAGCACTCATGGTGTCGGGCAGCCATCACCAAGGTATAATGTACATCACTACCATGGCTATTGGTCAAGGGTCTATCGTGTACCAAGCTAGGGTTAGGGTTAGGTTTTCACTATCGGCTAACCTCCAACATGAGCCATATCGACCAAAGGGGTGTCGCCCAAGGCGCCCCTATTGTGCAGCCATCTCAACATCATCTGAGGGTTAACCCTATCAGCTAGGGTACCCATGACATCCAAGAATGGTGTCGTGTATGGCCATGAAGCATCATATCAGCCGACATCTAGGGTTAGCATGTCGGGCATCAAGCCATATCATCCAACACTTCAACTAAGACATGGTGGCATTGTCCAAAGCCATCCTGGGCACCATACCATATCACCCAAGCTAATCTAAACAAGGATAACGGCCAAGGTTGTGTCAGGCACAAAGCTATCAAAGCCTATCGGCCTAGACCATCTCAAGACAAGGGGGTGCATCGGGCATCCTCTGCACAAGGTGTATCGTCCAAGACTTAACCCTAATGAGGGTATCGGGCAACATACTCAAAATGTCACCAAGGAAACACATGTCAGCCAAGAGCCCATCCAAGGGTCTAGCAACCATGTCGTCCAAACCCTAACTCTAGGGTGGATAAGGGATATCGGGCACTAAGGCAAACTATTACCAACTCATCACAAGGTAGGGGTATCGGGCAACCTTACTTCAAGATGTATCGTCCAGAGCACAAGATATAAGGTGTATCTCCCAAACTCTATCTCAAGCCAAGGGAACCATACTGGGCGTCAACCCAACCATCTCAACTAGGTGTGTCGCCCAAGGATACAACCCAAGACAAGGTTGTCAGTCAGCACAACTCCAAGGTTATAACGTGCAAATCACAACCCAACAAGATCACCTTCAACCTCAAGCACAAGGGCACCAAACCCTAATTGTTCAAGAAGGCCAGCTCGCCTCTCAACAACCAAGAGAGAGGGGGTTTTGCACTACTTCTATCACAAATAAGGCAACCACAAGGACCAACCTCAACATGGCTCAACACATATCCAAGAGCTCACCTCTCTAATCCATGGTGAGAGGAGGGTGTTGCCCAAGCAACTAGAATATAAGCTCACCTCTCAACTTAAATGAGAGAGGGGTATTTCCCACATTACTAGAGCTCAAACTCACTTCTCTTGACGAAGGAGAGAAAAGGGTATTTCTAACCAAGAAAACCCCAAACTACAGCTCGGCCAACTAGATGCAAAGGCATATAAACAATATCATGCTTAATATATCCATAAGATAAACAACATGTACTTAGAGCAAGCAACATAAATGCATGGCCGATTATCAACATATAAGAACATGCAACATAGAGAAGGTAGTATAGCTAGGGTAAGGAGTTATGTAACCCGACTTAAATAAACTCCTCAAGCCCCAAAGCTCCAAGCTTCAAGCTCCTTGCTCCAAGCTCACCACTTCGGCCACCTCCAGAAAAGGAACAAGAACCATAACCACTATGGTCGAAAGGTAGGCAAGATGGAGAAGAAAATGCTAAGGAGAGAGAGAAGATGATTAGCAAAGAACAAGACCCACCTAGGGCTCGGCCACTGAGCTAAAGGAAGAAGAAGAAGAAGAACTCCTTCAAGGGGATCAGCCACCAAGGTTGCAAGGGAGAGGTGTATCGTGCACACAAGGAAGAGAGGAGCAAAAAAGAGCTAAAGGGTTCCAATGGAAGAGAAAGGCAAGGCATATATAGATGGGGATCAAGGTTAAACCAAGGCAAGGTGTCACCTTACCAAGGGACACTTGTCCACATGTTTCACCACCTTGCAAAACTCATGCACATGCCATGCCACCACTCAACCAAGGTTCAGCCACATGTCCAATCTAGGGTGACACAGCCAAGGCAAGGAGGTCAACAAAAGTCAAAGGCCGACACACTACTCTTCCATGGCTGACACACCCCCATGGGCGATACCCCATGGCCGATACAAAGCAACCTTGCCCGACACAGGGCCCAACCAAGCAAGGCAAGGCCCAACAAGGGAAAACAAGGCCCAAAAGAGCTCAACCAAGCCCAAGACAACTCAAGGAATGATCCCAAGCCTTCGTCTCAACCCTAGAGGAAGCAAGAAGAGAGAAAGACATTCCTCAAGGTGACAAACTTACTTTCCAACCCTATCTCAAGTTATTTTGCAAGTAGCACCTCCAGCTCTCAACTAAGAAGAAGCAAACCCTAATTATCATTAAAGATGATTAGCAAGCAACCAAGCACAAGATTTAGGCAAAACAAATAGGGTAAGCCCAAAATGAAGGTCAGGGTCCTTACAACCATCCTATCATGGTAACAAACTACCTGATCATCTGAATCATGGAAGCAATCTCGTTTCTTACTACCATACTCTGACCTGATTTGTTGAATCATAGTATCAGCTTGTTGTGCTTCTTTAATCTGCTATCTCAGAGTAGGTTTCACTTGCATCTCAGCTAACAGCCCACCTAACAACGATACTTTAAGCTGTATGTTGTTTTTCCTTAAAGAGATAAGCATATCTCTCTTAGAGCACACTAAGGAGTTTAACTATGCTTTATCTAAGGCTGGTGATGCTGATTTTCTGCTGAATGCATCAGCCACCAAATTAGCCTTCCCTGGATGATAATCAATTGTATAATCGTAGTCCTTGATTAATTCCATCCAGTAGCATTGCCTCATGTTCAAATCATGCTGAGAGAATATATATTTGAGGTTCTTATGGTCTGTGAAAATCTAGAATGTCTCTCCATAGAGATAATGTCTCCATATCTTCAAAGCATGGACCACAGCAGCTAGCTCTAGATCATGTGTCGGATAATTCTCCTCGTGTTTGCTGTCGAGAAGCAAAAGAAATCACTTGCTTATCATGCATCAACACACATCCTAGTCCATCCTTAGATGCATCACAAAAGAATATGTACCCCTTTCCCGACTCAGGTAGCACTAACACAGGTGCACCGGTTAACCTCTCCTTCAGCAACTGGAAGGAATGTTGACACTTGTCATTCCAGCCAAAGGAATATCCTTCCTGGTCAACTTGGTAAGCGGTAAAGCTATAGAACTGAAGTTCTTAATGAACCTCTTGTAATAGCCTGCCAGTCCTAGGAAACTACATATCTCCATTGGTGTCTTTGGTTGTTCCCATTGTAGGACAGATTCTACCTTCTTAGGATCAACACAAATACCTGAGGCAGATATTACGTGCCCAAGAAAAGAAACTTCTGGCAACCAGAACTCACACTTGCTAAACTTAGTATATAGCTTATGCTCTCTTAGCAAAGTCAAAGCCAGACAGAGTTGTTGCTCATGCTGTTGAGCATCTTGACTGTATATCAAAATGTCATCTATGAAGATGACTATAAACAGATCAAGAAAAGGTAGAAAGATTCGATTCATGAGTTCCATAAATGCAGTTGGTGCATTAGTTAGTCCAAATGACATAACTATGAACTCATAGTGACCATACCTCGTCCTAAAGGAGGACTTAGGTATGTCACTTTCCTTGATACGTAGATGATGGTATCCTGACCTCAGATCTATCTTAGAAAAGATAGTTGCACCACACAACTGATCAAACAAGTCATCAATCCTTGGAAGAGGATACTTGTTCTTTATGGTTACTTTATTCAACTGCCTATAGTCGATGCATAAATGCTTTGACCCATCTTTCTTTTTAACAAAGAGAACCGGAGCACCCCATGGTGAAATACTCAGTCAGATAAAACCCTTCTCAAGCAACTCTTGTAGTTATTTCTTGAGATCTTCCATCTCCGTAGCTGCCATTCTATACAGTGTTTGTGCTATACGTTGCGTGTATGGAACTAGATAAATCTCAAAATCAATGTCTCGGGACGACGGAAAACCTAGAAGTTCTTCAGGGAAAACATCTTCAAATTCCATGATTATCAAAACTTCAGGAGGATGAGGGCTCTCCATTGTGGTGTCTACCACATGTGCCAAGAATGCAAAGCATCCCTGACTCATCAACTTCTCAGCTACCATAGCTGACACTATACAGGTTAGAAGAATCTTTTTGTCTCCCTGAAAGATCCATTTGTCATCGTTGTCTATGAACACATCCTCCTTGGAATCACAATCCAAGACAACCTTATACTTTTCTAGGGTGTCCATCCCAAGGATTATATCAAACCCTTGCATTTCAAGTGGTATACGATCCACCTGAATGCGATGACTAGAAAAGGAAAGATTGCAGGGAGAGCACACCTCCTGCAACACTACAGATCCCAACAAAGGTGTTTCTAGCAGCAAGCTATCTGCTCTATGACTGGTAATCATATTGTAGTCATAAATCACTTCTCGAGTGATGAAAGAGTGTGTAGCACCCGGATCAATTAAAACAAATACGAAGCAGGATGAAGACATATCAGAATAAAAAAGTTCAATCTGACTTATCACAACCCGAGGGTTGACTACTGCTTCAGGCTGATTCATAGCATAGAATCTAGCTGTTGTCTGTGGTTGACCCTATGCTCGATTGTTGGATGTTGACAAACCGGCTCGAGATGCTTGTACACGTCCTCTAGCACCACTACCAAACTTCTACCTTTGATAGCCTTGTTGGCTCTGCCTCGGTAGTTGGGTTGTACTCTTGACTTTCTCAGGACAATCCCTCACAACATGTCCTTCTTTCCCGCATCTGTAATAGGTTATATTACCCCACTGTGGACTGGGTGGTCCTGTCATTGACATCGATGCTGAGCTATGAGCTCCCTTCCGTGGTAAGCTACGGTCTCTACCCTTGCTTGATGTCCATTGCGTCTGGGTATTAGACCTTGCTGGTGGTGAAGGCACAGAAAACCTCGGTTTCTTAAAACTGAAAACTACTAGAGGGGGGTGAACAGAGTTTTATATTGATTTTAATAATTATTTAACTCAAACAACTAAAATTGAGATTAGAAGAAGGAGACAGGCGTTTAGAGTGGTTCCAACTATAGCAAATACTATAGTTGTCAGTCCACTACCCGGTTGCTTACCCAACCGGGATTTGAAAGTATTTATTTTATTACCTCTCGAGGATTTATACAAAATACAATACTTTCCTTTACACCCTTTGAACAGCCTTCACTTGAAGTAGGTGCACCAACTTTGAGATAGCCTTCTATGAAGTAACTCCAAGCTCCCCCTTGAAGTAGCCTTCCTCTCTAGAAGTAATCTCCCGTTGCACCAGCCTTCTGAAGTAGCTCAAAGTCTCCTTCTTCGCCAAGAAGTTCTTTACCCTCTCCAATCCGCAGCCTCCAACCTAGGAGTAGCAAGGAGAGTACAAACAATAAAAGGGAACAAGAAAGAAAACAGAAATTACAACTTATCCTTTGTAGCCCAAGGCTTGATTTGCCTAGATCAAGCGTATAGATCTCCTAACCAAGTATGTGAACTTGTGATTGCAGTGGATAGGAGATACTAGCCTATAGGACATGAATTATGAGCTAAGGAATGAAATGGCCAATTGTCACAATGCTCAAATTGCTCACAAACAGATTGCACAAAGTATACTCAAAGGTTTCTCAAGTGTAGCAAGTGTAAAACAAGTGAGTTTAGGTGTCCTATGGCTTGTCCTATTTATAGGAATGGCCTAAAGAAGTTTAAGGACATTCTAGACAACTTCTAGGGGTTTCTAAGTGCTTAACTAGCTGTTAGGTACAAAGTTGTTGCTTTAACAACGGCTAATTAATTAATTCTGCAGTTGCTGTCAGAGACCATCTCGGTCGACAAATGGTCGACCGAGACACCTACTCGGTCGAACTTTTGTCGACCGACAGGCTCTCTGGAACAAGTGATTTGCAACGTCTTTCTTCAACTGCCAACTAACTTGTCTGTTGTGTCTAACGGCTACTTTGGATCTTTCTCGGTCGAGACGATTGTCGACCGAGAGTGTCTCGGTCGAGGAGTTTGTCGACCGAGATTGATCCTGTTTCAAGGTTTCAATTTAGGCACTAATTATGTGTGTGAGTGTGCAAAAGTAATCCTATTTGAATGGGATGACTTGTCTAATTGTGGTGTTTAGCTAGGGAGAATCTAACGCTTGATTTACATGCAATTCTAAGTACTTGTACATTATATTTTTGTACAAGTTTTTACAACAGTGATTACATTGCATGAAAATATAAATATGTAAGCTTGTAGATTTTCCCTTGTTGCTTTGTCATCCTGCACACTCAAGTAGCACGTTAGATTAATAAGAATGAAATGTTTGTCATACTCAAAACAAAGGGATTTATAGATGTCCATTTAGCCAACAATCTCCCCCTTTTTGAAGATGACAAACATTTCCAAAATATAAGTAAAGGAAATATAAAACATATGAGTTTCATACCTTTAGATTACCTTTTATAGCTTTTTCTCTTGTGTATAAAATGTGTGCTTATTATTCCCCATGAATTATGGAACATGAAATCCAGATCATTTGGGAATATAGCAACTTTCAATGTAAAGCCAAGAGTTTATTTATGAAACTCATTAATTGAGTTTTACATAATTACTAAATTTTAGTTTTATATTTATCTCTCCCCCTTTGTCATTTCAAAAAGATAACCGTTAAGAATAAAAACTCCCCCTTAATTAGATATCCCATCAAATCTAATGAAAAAGATGTCCATTTAAAAGCCAAAAATGTAAATAAGAGTTTTTATTTAAGTAGCACAAATATCAAAGAAAACATCTTCCAAAGGAGTGATAAGCAATTGCTTCCTAATGTTTTTAAATTGATCTAGTGGAAGCGGTTTTGTAAAAATATCAGCCAATTGTTCTTCCGTATCAACATGATGAAGGGAAACATGATTTTTGGAGATGTGATCCCTTAAAAAATGATGACAGATTTCAATATGTTTAGCTCGGCTGTGTAAAATAGGATTGTGTGCTAAGTTTATGGCGCTTGTGTTGTCACAAAAAATAGGCGTAGATGAAAGATTAAAACCATAATCGCTTAACACTTGTTGCATATAAAGTACTTGAGCACAACAAGACCCAGCTGCCATATATTCAGCTTCAGTTGTAGATAGGGCAACCGTATTTTGTTTCTTGCTAAACCAAGATACTAAAGCTCTCCCTAATAAGAAACAGCCACCACTAGTACTCTTGCGATCAAGTCGACAACCAGCATAATCCGCATCAGTATAAGCTTTGAAATCCAAGGATTGTCCTTTTGGATACCATAAACCAAAGCAAGTAGTACCGGCTAGGTAACAAAAAATTTGTTTAACTGCTAGAAAGTGAGAATGCATAGGTTGTGATTGAAATCGAGCACAAAGACCAACAGAAAACATAATGTCCGGTCTAGAAGCCGTTAAGTAAAGCAAACTACCAATCATGGCTCTATATAAGGAATCATCAATAGGTTCCCCATTTTCATCCTTATCAATTTTGACAGAAGTAGCCATAGGAGTAGTAGCATGTTTGCATTGATCCATCCCAAAACGTTTTAAGAGTTCTTTAGTATATTTTTCTTGGCTTATGAATATTCTGGCAGATGTTTGCTTAATTTGAAAACCAAGAAAGAAAGTTAGTTCACCCATGAGGCTCATTTCAAATTCTTTTTGCATAATATCACTAAATTGTGTGCACAATGAATCATTTGAAGCTCCAAAAATAATGTCATCAACATATATTTGCACAACTAGGAAATCAGATGTATATGTTTTGAAAAATAAAGTAGAATCTGAATTTCCAATAGAAAAACCATTATCAAAAAGATATGTTTTGAGCCTTTCATACCAATTTCTAGGTGCTTGTTTTAAACCATAAAGTGCTTTCTTAAGTTTATAAACAAAGTCACCTTTTTCTGGAATTTCAAAACCAGGTGGTTGGGCAACATAAACTTCTTCTTGAATGATGCCATTTAGAAAAGCACTTTTGACATCCATTTGATAGAGTTTGATGTTTTTATGGGCAGCAATAGCTAGTAACATTCTAATGGCTTCAAGTCTAGCTACGGGTGCATATGTTTCATCAAAATCTATTCCTTCTTGTTGATTATATCCTTGTGCTACTAACCGAGCTTTATTCCTTATTACTTCTACTGACTCATTTAGCTTGTTCCTAAAAACCCATTTAGTTCCTATTATGGTTTTATCTTGTGGTTTAGGAACTAAATCCCATACATCATTTTTAGTGAATTGATTCAATTCTTCTTGCATGGCTATTATCCAATAGTCATCTTTGAGAGCTTCAGATATCTTTTTAGGTTCAATGATAGAAACAAAAGCCATGTTTGCAACATCTTTAAAGGAAGAACGAGTTTTGACTTTATCATTAGGATCTCCAATAATTAATTCTTGAGGATGATCTTTAATAAGTCTAGGTGTAGGTTGTGGTTCAGTTTGGTGATTATTTGTAGCACCTTTCTCACTATCGTTTGGTATGTTTAAATTTTCGAATTGATTAGTGAGATCTATGATTTCTAGATTTTCAGATGGGGATTCTTCATGAAAAGAAACATGAATAGATTCCTCAACTTTTCTAGATATAGTGTTATATACTCTAAAGGCTTTGCTAGAAGTGGAATATCCCAAAAAGAATGCTTTGTGTGATTTTGAGTCAAACTTATCTCTATCGTCTTTGATATTTAAGATATAACATGTGGAGCCAAAAGTATGAAAATAGTCAACTCTAGGTTTCTTAGAATGTATTAATTCATATGGAGTTTTCTTTAAATGAGAGTGAACAGTTACTCTATTTAGCACACAGCATGCAGTGTTTACAGCTTTAGCCCAAAAGGTTTTGGGTGTGTTATGTTCAAGCATCATAGTTCCCGGTCATATGTTTGGAGCATCCACTGTCAACTACCCATTCCTGCATTAAAATGTAGATTTTGGTACCCATGTGATGGTCCGATATGGTTAGAAACTTTTTAAGTTCATACTTGTATAAAAGTTCTGATACAGAAAACCAGTCGGTCGACAATTGTTCGACCGATATTTGTCTCGGTCGACAATTTGTCGATCGAGAAGGTTACTGTATTACAAGCAAAGAAACGCAGAAATTTGCTCGGTTGACCAATTTTCGACCGAAATAGGTGCTGTAAATTTTGATTTGTTAAAGACATCCAGTCGGTCGACAATACTTCGACCGATCCAAAGCTCGGTCGACAATACTTCGACCGACAAGGTTTCTGTTTCAGAACAACAATGCAAAAAAAAAAATAACAATATGCATGACACCTTTTAGTTGAGATAAGACAATATAAATAGCAAAATAAAGCATTTGGTCATATCTCAACTACATTCCACTCTACTAAGTTTGGGGTTTTGGGATCCAGACTAAGTCGGACTCCTTAGTCTTGTAGGGACATGAAAAGGAATAGTGTCCAAGACGTAAGCAGAAATGGCAAGTAATAGAATCAACTTCATTTCTCTTTCTAGCCATTGTGTTCTTGGGTACAAACCTAGTTTGAGTTCATTTAGGTTGATTTTTCTTTGGAGCATATCCCAAACTTTTTCTTCCGTTGAAAACAGTACCAATACTTAGAATGTTATCAAGTATATCTTTTCTTCTTAACTCATGAAGTTCTCTTTGTAGCTGAGCAATATTATTCATTTTCTTGTGTAAATCTTTTCTTGCTTGATCTAAATCAGATAGCAATGAATCTCTTTCTTTTATAACATTTTCATAGTCTAGATGGTTACACAAAATAGGTTGAGTTTGAAAATCATTTAGTTTAGCTAACAAATCAGTCTTTTCTTTAGAAAGGAGATCAACATTTGTTTCTAGAGTGAGTAGCTTTCTAGTGTAATCATCTAAAGATGTTTTTAAAGATAAATTCTCAAGATCAATGTTATTCTTTTCAGAAGAAAGATTTTCTAATTTAGCTATTTGCTCATCATTTGATTTTATAGCCTTCTTTAGTTTCTTCTTGACATCAACATACTTGTCATGAATTTCTTGTAGACTAGTGACTAACTCTTCTTTAGAAAGATCAAGTAGGCTTACCTCTTGAGAGTTTTCATCATCTTCTCTTGCCATTAGACAATCCATGGTTTTTTCTCTGCTTTCACTGTCACTTGATTCGTCCCATGCAGCTTTATAGGCTTTTTCTCCCTTCTTCTTGTGTGAGCTTTTCTTTCCTTTCTTTACTTTAGGACATTCATTCTTGAAATGCCCTTTCTTTCCACATTCAAAGCACCTAGGAGGGGTAGAAGAAGAGCTGGAAATTTTGTTAGATTTAAATCTTTTGTATTTCTTACCATTTACTATCAAGGCTTCTTCTCCCTCTTCTTCATGACTCCTCACTTTCTTGTGTGATAGCTTTTGAAGCTTTTAGAGCCACATCCTTCTTTTTTCCTTGCTGAAGTTCACGTGCTCTTCTTTCTTCCTCTTCTAGAGTTGCTTCATGGGCTTCTAAGTTGCCAATAAGTTGCTCCATTTTCAGTTGAGTGAGGTCGTTTGCTTCTTCAATGGCTGTCACCTTTGGCTTATATTTTGGAGGAAGTGAACGAAGGATCTTTGATACCTGATCTTCTTCAGGAATAGGTTTTCCTAATGCACTCAAACCATTAACAATAGTAGAGAATTTTGCAAACATTTCACTAATTGACTCATTAGTATCCATACAAAAGTGTTCAAATTTTTGTTTAAACACACTAATATTGGAATTTTTGACTTGGACTGTACCCTCATAGGTTATGGACAGTCTATGCCAAATATCATATGTTGTGTCACAATTAGATATTCTATTAAATTCTCCTACCGAAATAGAACAATATAAAATGCTTACAGCTTTTGCATTCATTTGGGCTAGCTTTACCGTGTTTGCATCCCATTCCGCAAATTCATTTTGAGGAAGCATATATGGAGTAGACACCATTCTCCATAAATCCCAGTTGATGCCTTGGAAGTAGAATTTCATCCTCCTCTTCCAATATTGGTAGTTTGTTCCATCGAACGCTGGGGGCCTAGCAACAAGTGTCCCTTCAATGTTGAGGTTGTTGAGTACTCCGTCACCCATTTCTTCAAGACCTTGTTAGGGTTCCTTGAAGCCTGCTCTGATACCAATTGAAAACTACTAGAGGGGGGGGGTGAATGATTTTAATAATTATTTAACTCAAACAACTAAAATTGAGATTAGAAGAAGGAGACAGACGTTTAGAGTGGTTCCAACTATAGCAAATACTATAGTTGTCAGTCCACTACCCGGTTGCTTACCCAACCGGGATTTGAAAGTATTTATTTTATTACCTCTCGAGGATTTGTACAAAATACAATACTTTCCTTTACACCCTTTGAACAGCCTTCACTTGAAGTAGGTGCACCAACTTTGAGATAGCCTTCTATGAAGTAACTCCAAGCTCCCCCTTGAAGTAGCCTTCCTCTCTAGAAGTAATCTCCCGTTGCACCAGCCTTCTGAAGTAGCTCAAAGTCTCCTTCTTCGCCAAGAAGTTCTTTACCCTCTCCAATCCGCAGCCTCCAACCTAGGAGTAGCAAGGAGAGTACAAACAATAAAAGGGAACAAGAAAGAAAACAGAAATTACAACTTATCCTTTGTAGCCCAAGGCTTGATTTGCCTAGATCAAGCGTATAGATCTCCTAACCAAGTATGTGAACTTGTGATTGCAGTGGATAGGAGATACTAGCCTATAGGACACGAATTATGAGCTAAGGAATGAAATGGCCAATTGTCACAATGCTCAAATTGCTCACAAACAGATTTGTACAAAGTATACTCAAAGGTTTCTCAAGTGTAGAAAGTGTAAAACAAGTGAGTTTAGGTGTCCTATGGCTTGTCCTATTTATAGGAATGGCCTAAAGAAGTTTAAGGACATTCTAGACAACTTCTAGGGGTTTCTAAGTGCTTAACTAGCCGTTAGGTACAAAGTTGTTGCTTTAACTATGGCTAATTAATTAATTCTGCAGTTGCTGTCAGAGACCATCTCGGTCGACAAATGGTCGACTGAGACACCTACTCGGTTGAACTTTTGTCGACCGACAGGCTCTCTGGAACAAGTGATTTGCAACGTCTTTCTTCAACTGCCAACTAACTTGTCTGTTGTGTCTAACGGCTACTTTGGATCTTTCTCGGTCGAGAAGATTGTCGACCGAGAGTGTCTCGGTCGAGGAGTTTGTCGACCGAGATTGATCCTGTTTCAAGGTTTCAATTTAGGCACTAATTATGTGTGTGAGTGTGCAAAAGTAATCCTATTTGAATGGGATGACTTGTCTAATTGTGGTGTTTAGCTAGGGAGAATCTAACGCTTGATTTACATGCAATTCTAAGTACTTGTACATTATATTTTTGTACAAGTTTTTACAACAGTGATTACATTGCATGAAAATATAAATATGTAAGCTTGTAGATTTTCCCTTGTTTCTTTGTCATCCTGCACACTCAAGTAGCACGTTAGATTAATAAGAATGAAATGTTTGTCATACTCAAAACAAAGGGATTTATAGATGTCCATTTAGCCAACAAAAACTTCCAGAATTCTTTACTTGGATTTGAGTATATACCTTCTTACTCTTGGTCTGACGTTTCTCAATCACAGACCTCTCTATCCGTCTTATGGACTCCAAAAAATGGCAAACCTCTCTCTGTTCTCTAAAGCAGACACATGAGTGGTTAAATCAGCGTTCAACCCTTTTTCAAAATGCCTGATTCTCTCCTCATCATTGGCTGCCATATGCAGACAAAACCGCAAAAGCTCCATGAACCTAGCTTCATATTCGCAAATGTTCATATGACCTTGCCTCAATCTCTCGAATTGAGAGATCTTCTCATCTAGATACGTCTTGGGGAAGTATCTAGCGAAAAATTCACGTCAGAATTCATCCCATCTGATATCAACACCTGGTCTCTTGCCTTCCTCGATGGTCCACCAGTTACCAGCACTGCCCTTCAACAGGTACACAACATGCCTCACCTTCTCATCTTCAGGAATCATAAGGATTCTAAAGGATTTCCCTAGCTGAGTTAGCCACAAATCAGTGTCTGTTGGGTCAGCTGTGCCAGCATACTCTGTGGCTCCCACCCGACGAAGACGTTCAAAGGTCTTGCCATATCCATGTCTTTCATCATAAGCCAATGCCCTAGGTATAGGTAGTGGCATCCTGTCTGTCATATGGGTCATGGCTGTCATAAACTGCCCAAACATGGCTTGGAAGGCTGGGTTCCCCATATCCACTTGATTGAACTGGGGTTGTTCAGGCATAGGTCCCTCCCTAGCTTGGTTCCTTGCACATCCTCGTGGTGCAGCAACGCTGCTCTCAGTAGCATGTTCATCATGTGATCTATACATCTTCAAGTTCTTCTTCTCCTATATGAGTAGAAGATCTATCAGATAACTAGAAAACACTTAGAACAGACTGAACAACCTTAATCATATGTCTCTGTAGCCTCAGCGAACCTAGAACTCTGATACCACTAAACTCATGACGCTCCATTGGAAACGAATGATATAACTAATGTGGAAGTAAACACTAACATCGGATTACTAAAAATTAAAAACACTCATTAAGAGATCCATTTAAAGGAAAACTTTTCCATTCAGAACCAAAGTATTACATTTACAACTTGGTTCATATATATACATATCATGTATCATCCCATCTCGAGGAATGCCAACATCAACTGCTCTGTCTTGGTTGTACACAGGCAGTAAATAAACCTCGAGACTTAAAGCCAAAATCTCAGATCAACTTATCAAAAGCACTAACTCCTAGGACCTGAGAGTACAGAGACAACACATAGGACTATCTATACAGAACTTATCAGCCAATAATTCCACCTGCAGTATTACTGTTGTTCTTGTTGTTTCTGCTGCTGCTCTTCCCTAGTTATGGGATTTCTGCCTCTCCCTCGTCTGCGTCCACCTAAAAATGTTGGATCCCATGGGGGTGAGACAATGTGTAAATTGCCCCAGCGAGAGACATAACTCTCCGCCAAAACATTGCTATTGCAGTTTAATAAAAGTAAACTGAGCAGAGGAGTCATATATATATATATATATATATATATATATATATATATATATATATATCCAACAACAGATATATCAATATCTAAACTTATTAAAGCAATGTGCTTATTCAGAGAAATTTAGCTTTAACTTGATAAAGCAGCATGTCACTATTTAGTAAGATATTGAAGAAACATGTATATCATTTATTCTAAAATATACTAAGCAATGTAACTTCAACTAATGATTCTCACATTTTGACCTTAGCAAATATGCTACACGATTGATTACATTTTACAATCATACTTATGCTTATGCCCCGAGGAGATGAGGTATACCGCTCATCCTCCAACCGACCACTGCAAAGTCAAAATCGGTACCATACAAGGTCAATGGAAGAACCGGGTTCCATGACCTCTCACATCTCGGTCAATGTGAGACAACAAGCATGACTATGTTAACTGCTCAACATAGCATTCCAGGGTATACTGGAAACTTCGCTACAGAGTTACAGTGGCAACTGTACTCTCATCGGCAATCAAGAGATTTAATGTTTATCTCATGTCGACCTGACATTCATCATCATCAGTAGATTCGTGATACATCCATCCCGACACAAACAATGAAGGATTTAGAGATTTATTGTTTATCTCACATCAATACCTTCATATGAGTGTAAGGTATTAGCGCTCATTACCCCCACATATTCAAAAATATGTGTTCCTTAGGAATTCTCGAAGGAAAACCTATTTCACCATCACCATCTTCTGACGATGATGGATCTATGGTCAGGGCTCTACATGATAAGATTTCACTTGATTAATTAAGTACATTACCATATTCTTTTAGTTTCAATCATGTTTTCAAACATAAATTATTATAGCCAATGCTACAAAGAATGTGGGATACTTCCATCAAGTACTTTTCAAGGCTTAATAAAACATTGGGATCTTAGTCCCTTATCTCAGCTATGGGAATTCTCATCCCTCACCATCTCACCATGATTAGCAAATATGGGTGTTCCAAACCCTAAGCTTATCACTAAACATTTTACCACTTTTTTAGGTAACTAATACCTTCAGGTTATCTGACCAAGGTAAACATGACACTTATTACACAATCATGCCACATGGCTTTCAAGCCCATCATGTCACCTCTCACTAGGTAACAATGCATATAATGGCTCACAGGGCCTATTGAACACTTTCAATAATTAAAGCATCATAGCTCATACCTGGATATGCTCATTATCTCATGATACCTTCATGGTTAGCATAGATGATAATAGTTACATCAATTACATATCAGCACCATGCAAAACAAATATGATATCACTATTCAAGGGTAACACCACTATTCCCTTACTCAGGTTAGGGTTTCTCATTTCTTTTCAATTAGGTATACTCATTCCATCACCCAGATCAGGGTTATGGTTTATCACCATATTGCCCAAGATTAGGGTTTCATATAGCATTTCATAGCATCACCCTGAGTTTGAGTTCCACATCACATCGAAACATAAGGGTTTCACATCACATCACTCTAAATTAGGGTTCCACATGAAATCACCCTAGATTAGGGTTTTCATTCAATAATAGGTTTACTATTCATCTCAATTAGGGATTCTACTCAATTACCCATAATTAGGGTTCACTATTCATCCCAATTAGGGTATTTCTTTATATTACTCTGAATTGGAGTTATTTATGTCATCACCCTTGATTAGGGTTACACTATTACTCTAGATTAGGGTTTCACTTAGAATTGCCCCGAATCAGGGTTATGGTTCATTAACTTTCTCGATTAGGGTTTCATGATCTCTTTGCTGAGGGCCATGCCCTTAATCACCACATGAATCACATTCATGTATGAATTCCTCTCTATCATCCTCTCAACTTTATTAGGTTACATCATCCCTTCAAATCAAATACATACAACTATGATTGACATAGTGTACTAATTTATTGCTTTTATAAGCAATTAGGGTTTGTCTCTTTAAAGATACTAATCACCTAGGTACTTTAGGAATTCAACCTTCGTACCTAACATTGATTGATATTACTATCAATTATTGGATCAATGGAACAATCATCACCTTCAATTTCCAAGTGATTGAATCACAATTGATCACCATTCGATTTTGAGGTTTCAACACCAAATGGTTTTGAAAACCAATTGGTCTTCAAACGATTTTGAAACCGTTTGACCCCAAACGGTTTCAAGACCATTTGGGATCAAATGGTATCAAGACCATTTGGCCAAATCAGTCTCAAAACTGCAAGGGTTCATTAGCTAAATTCATCCATCAATTGAACATGCTTTGCTACATTGAAACCTTCAATCGATTGAATTGTTGAAGTTCAACAATTATTGGCCCTTGGATCTTTAATCCTTCAATCTTCACCTTTGACCATCCAAACAGTCTTGAGGTGCTTTGACCATCCAAACGGTCTTGAGGTGCTTGACCTCAAATAGTTTTGAGCTCCATTACCAATTCAGTTTTGGACTCAATTACCCAATCGATCTTGAAGACAAAAACCCATTCAGTTTTGAAAGAATTATCCATTGGTTCTTTGGTAGAATTACCCATTCAGTTTTGAGGGAACTACCCATTCGGTCTTGAATGGAATTACCCATTCAGTCTTGAACTTGATTGACCATTCGGTTTTGAAACTGAATCTCCCATTCGGTTTTGAAACCGAATTAGTTCATGCGGTTTTGCAAACTGTTTGCTTTTATTATTGATTGAGGTGTGTGCTTGTGATGATGTCATCATCATAAACCTTCATCCCTAATAAATCTACTGCCATTTCAATGGAAATTGCATCAACTAATCAAAGGTATTGCAAAAAGAGCAATTGAATCAATTGAATTGAGAAATTGAGTTCAATAACAATAGCTAAGGGTTCAAGTTATATAACCTGACTCCAATTTTAGCTTCAAAGCTTGGAGCTTCACGTCAACAATGGTGAAAGAAGCTTCCTCACTTCACAAGGTTCGTTCTTCAAGCTTTTGAGTGAAAAGGATTGGCTATCAAGGAAGATTGAGTTGAGAAAAGAAGAAATTAATGCTTGATTTGTGATTTCCACCATGAATTCAAGGTGAAAGATGATCAAGAAGCTTACCAACAGGTTGGGGGTCGTCCTCCTGGTCCTTTAAATCTCCCTTGATCGTTTTTCAAGCAATAATTGAAAGTAAATTCGAAATTCCCCTTTCACTCTATGGATAAATGAGCTTATATCCAATTTTTATTAAAAATTCAATTAAGAGAGAGAAAGTAGGAATTATCTCTTCCATATTCTTGCCACTTTCCCCATTATCTTCCTTAGAGACTAGGTTATCCTCTTTGCCTCTTATTCCTCTCAATTATCCATGTTTTAAATAAAAGCAAATTAAGCACCTTAATGCTTATAATACTAATATCCATAAGTTAGTGGATATTTCTTTTTCTTTTCTTAATGTGAGTGAGTTTTTCACCTCCTTAAGATATTTTCGAGCCTTTGCAAGGCACAAGTGTGTTCACACTTGAAAAAATTCAACCATCTCATTTTTGGTTGAAAGCCCTTCAATTATTTTTATTTATTTTTGCATTAAATTGAATTAGGGTTTCAGTTATTCTTAAATCTTGATTATTTTAATATCAAGATTATCTCTCCTACAAAGTAGCTCAAATGAGATGCCCCTCTCATTTTCTTGCCTCTAAAAGATTCCAAGAAATATTAGGGACCTTATTGAAGTGGAAATTTGCATGTTGAACCCTAGGTTTTGGGTAAATTACACTTTACACCAAAACTAGGTTTTAATGCACAAACATTGCTTTATCAACTCTTTCTTAGAACTCAGGCTTTCTCTAGCCATACATTTGCATAATCTTCATTCTCATGATGCTTCAACACATGAGGAACATATTATCATGTAACATTTGCAATTTAACCCCTCAACTTGGGTAAATTGCACTTTAGTCCAACACAGACACAACATTATTTCAACATTGTTCAAAAAGGACTGAAATTGAAATATAAGTTCCTATTGAGCCTTAATTACTTATAAAAAGATAAGAGAAAGAATATAATTATCTTTCTTAAGTAAAACACCTAGGGTTAAAGCATAACCCAGGTTAGGGATGTTACATCCAAGTCCAAGAGCTCCTCATCTCCGCCATATTTAGGAAAGTGGTCATTTTTATTTATATCTTTTTACTCATATGCACCAGAACTCGACATCATCAGAAATTTTCTTATTATTTAGTTGCTTTAACAAAAAAAACACTTACGATAATGAAATGAAGAAGTCGCCAGTTGCTAGTGTGGCCATGATAGAAATCACACTTTCGGTGCCTTTTTTTAATGATAGTAAAAATAAAATAATTGTTGAGAAATGTAAGTATATGTGAAGAAGAACCTGGTACGTTATGAGTGACAGTCATCAGGGGCTGATCGGCTACCAAAATATTTACCCCTAAATTGATATACAATCACTGACAGACACAACTGGAAAATTAAGCAAAGTTATTGTCATTCATCTGCCCTCTATATGAGTGCTTCACCTGGCATTCCTACAGAGAGTGTAGTTCCATGGGTTGATTAACAAGCACATGTCTTATTTGTATGGCTTAATGATGCTTACCGTCATCCACAACCTGCATAGAGTGTGGCCATGCATTAAAACACCTGATTATAGTTCCAACAGATGTTGGAGATTGGAAGGAATAGCAGGAGGGCATGTTACTGTCACCATGGGCCGCCCTTCTAACATGTTCTTGCACAACAAGATGTTGGATCTGCACGATCAGAGCTACCAAACATTGTCAGTAGAGGAGCATAGTCAGAACGAAACAGGAGGCAACAAACAAAAACATTAAAAATGCTTACCTAACCACCCAGATCCAGTAGCTAGGTGGATCCTTACTGGGGAATCCCTGACAAGAAAGGTAATGGAGAAGTAGAAAGTAGCACCAATCCCCAACAATCTCTGAAGATACATGCCCCCTTAGCTCTAGGATCCCTTTCATTACTTTCAAGATCTGCCGCTATGAGAGAATTGGGAATAAGGTAATCTAAGGATCTTGAGGTGGGGTACCCGGACCTCTCTCTCCATCCTTTCCTAGTGTACCTCGTCCTCCTTCTTGGCTAACTCCACCATGCCATTTCCTGGTGCCTCACTGGCATGGGGCTAGGTGACTTCCTTGATGCTAATGAGTTCCTAGGCAATCTCAAATCTCTAGTTTCTTCTATGCACATCCTTCACCCCAATGGACTCCAGTGATGCGGTTTCATGGATCACCATGATAGGATGTCATGCCCAGAATGGACTATCAGAACTAGTCAACGTGGGGATCCCGATTAGGAGAAAAGACCGAGGTTGGGTGGGGTTATGATTATTTCTTTGGTTTTGCAAAAAAATTCAAAGAAAGTAATGTGACAGGGAACTGAAAGTTAAAAGGGATAAATGAAAACTTTCACACTGAAGGATTTGTTTGGTTACTCTGGATTAATATGTCGTACTACTTGTAAAATTGTAATGGATGTGTAGTTAATAGTGTAGTGGGAAAATAACTACATTGGCAATAGTTACACATGTAAGATTTGTTAGGAGATGTATGTTTTAACTACAAATAAATTTTATGTAACTACTCTAATAGTAGCCAAATCATCATTTTCTTGTAGTGATATAAACTTGATGGTAGATTGGTTATTTTGTACATCCATATTATAAAAGAAAACATGTCCATTTTGAGTCAAATTTAAAAGGTACTAGTGGTATCCATGGCTTATCTACCTACAAAAAGGAGTCAAACGTAATTTTAGAGTAAACAAAGTTGCTTACATCCATGATTTTGACAGGAGATTGCTAGTTGCAAACTTTCTAATGGACTTGACTTCCAAAGGTGATTAATGGTAATACCACAAGAATGCAAATATTGATTCCCATGGAGGATTCAATGATCCATGAGACATATTATATTTTTATATAGGTTCTATATAAGGAAGAAAGGTTGAAGGGAAGCATTATGGTGTTATGCTAGTTTGGGGTAGATCGCCATAGAAGAATATCAACCTTGTTAGTACATACCACCAATACCTCTTTTGTTATGTCAGTTTGTAAGAGTGTGTCTATGTCTCATGTGTCTTTTAGTGTGACATGTATGTGTTTGTCTATTACATCTTTAATTTATATATATATATATATATATATATATATACATACATACTTATCTTGTTTCCTTGTTAGAGAAGGAGCTATTCTATGGAAATCTTATTGATTTCACTTGGTGCATGTCTAGTATAAGAGTAACAAACTTATAGTGTGATCACATTTGTTTTATTGAGCAAAATATCTTCCAACGCTTGAGGATTATTTCTTGTGATCTGATTACTAGCTCCTTGTATTTTCCTTGTGTATGGTAATGTACATAATATCATAGGTATTTTTAATATTAAAATCAATATGTCAGATTTGTATCAAATTTGAAAGGAAGTTTTGGATTATATAGAAAGCATAGGATTATAGATCGTGTTTCTTTGTAGAAAATGAGAAAAAACATAATGAAAAGTTGTGAATCCATGATGGAAAGCTAATTTGGCATTAGAGTCACATAAAATAAATAAAAGAAACAAACAAACTAGAAATTTAGATCTGAATATTTTCTTTCATTTGGGGAAGGAATAGCACTTCAATCTCACCCGGTAAATTGATATTGAACCATTTCTAAGCAATTTGAAGAAAAGATTATTTCATGTTGAATAAAAAGAAAGAAAATAAAAATAACTAATGGAAAACATGTTATATTTGTTGTGGGATTTTACAGATGAAGATGTTAATGTCCTTCCCATCATATCCCCAAAGGTCGTAATGTGTAGGTTGGGATCCTAATCACCTCATGACATCTCATGGAGGAGTTGCCTTGTGGAAAATTAGGACTAATGCATAGAAGTTTTTAACAAATTCTATTTTTTCCATTATCAGATAACAAGTAATATACGGATAGATTAAATAATCAATTTAAGTATATATGAACACTTACATGAAGTTAGACAGTTAAGATAGATAATGGAATGAGCAGTTAGAGACACGATCCAATTACCACTTCTACAACCTAATGACGTTCAAAGGTAGGTGGAGTCAGAGGAAGGATCCTCTGATCACAAATAATGTAGAAAAAAAGAGGGAGTTAGTCCACTCTTTGGCTTTAGGAAAGTCAGAAGGGGCCTAGAATACAATGGAGATAGGGGGTTATTTACATGATGGAATTAGAGTTAGGGTTCATGATACAACCATTTGGAGGTGGCGGCACATCTCCCTGATGCACCATGCTTTGTGGTATGTGAATCTTGGCGATCCACCATGTGTCACTAACAGATTTCTCTGATCTTCCTGGTGGCATGGGTGAGATGCAACTTGTTTTCTATTTTTCTACTAATGTTAAGAATGTTCTAAACAAAATCACGAAAAACCATAAATTTGAAATAAAATAATGAAGGAGATGATGGATAATGTAGGATTATTCATGAGATTTCAGAAATATACAATTGTATATCTAGGGGGAAATGAATGTTTTATTCAGGTAAGACAATTTTCCAATTAATGAAAACATTTCATAAAAAAGTAGAATGGATAAACAAATTGTACTTTTGGTTTGTAAAGGGAGATTTCTATATAGAAAGTGAGATGAAATGGGTAAAGGTGGGTAAAAGGGATGGACTAAATAGGAGGAAAATGTGGTAAATGATAAAATGTAGTAAAAATAATTGTGAATAATGTGTGGATGTGAAATGTGGAATATTTTTCTATTACTAATCTTGATCTTTGTTAATATGTCAACAAAAATATATCTTTTTATCAAAATTTACTTATATAATTTGCAAAAGTGTCATGGAACCATTCTTACACCAATCCCAATCACACTGCCTAAACATTGGTAAAAGGATTGAAGCGCTCATCTTTGAGTGGCCCCAAAAGATCTCATACGTTGGCATATACAATACGAAATAAAAACTCCTAAAATATGAGGTTTAAAGAACTAATCAACTCAAACATGAGATTTTGTAGATTTTATCCAAATCATCAGAGTTTGTCACAAGCTGAAGTGATCTAGTCAATTTTTCATAATGATCCATTTTTTTCCTAAAATTAGGTAAATCTTAACGCAATCAATGGAAATGCATCGGTACACTTTGAAAAGATCATATGTTGAACAATTGAAAACATTTATAGCAAAATATAGTACTTGGAAGGGATATGTTTAAAATTTAGTCAACAAAGCGATTTTCAAAATATCAAGTTTATTTCGAACATTTCAACTTTATAACAAGTTTCTCGTTATGTTGATATCTAGAAGCATGCTTATATATTTTATGTGGTTCCATCATTCCAATGGGATGGGGAAGCTCACCAGGCTCCTCTACATATGAGGTAGGAGGTCAATTGGCATGTACAAGTTTGAGATTATCCGACATGTACAAGTTCCACCCTCCAAATGAGGTGGTCGCTTGTACTCAATATTCAACAAGTATTATTGGTAGTCATATTGGGCAATATCATTTATGTTTTCAAGTTTGTCGCAAACTATAATATAAAAAATAAGAAGACTAATCAGTAGTGACTTGTAGCTCAAACAAATACAGAGCCAAGATTTTCTAGAGGTACACACAAGTATCATTCAATACCACTACTCTGTTCAAGGAGGATTTAAATATAAAAGTGTACCTCATTTTTTGGAGTTTAAAGTATTATCAATATCCATTCAAGAGTATTGCATCCAAGAGGTCATTTCAGATCCTATATTGCAAGATATAAAGCATTTGTCAAGATCTTGGAAAGATACAAGTCATGAGGTCATTATATCATGATTAGAGTTTATAACTCCTAATTAGTCCCTAAGGTGGCCATTCATCATATTATCTCAAAAAACAATCATAAATATCAGTACCTAGTATTATAAGAATGAATGAGGCACGTAGGTATTTTAGGATATTCAATATATTAAATGATTTAGTCATCTTCATGTACGATCATTCCAATAGTAGATTGGCGATTGATCTAGTGGTCATAATCATATGGTCAAATCATTAGGATATAAAATCAGAGTACAACAAGGTCGTGATGTAAGCATATATCATGTAAATCAAAATTTTCAGCAAGATTAGGGCTTAAAATATTAGTGAAAACACTAATCAATATGTATGAAATGGATTTTAGGTATCATCATCGAAATCATATTGTAAAAGGTAAAATATATTGGCTTCAGATTAATATATACATTTCTATGAAAAGATCCATATTTTCTGATCATTTTTTGAACATATGAGCTATTTATAATGGATTTTAAGTCTAACCAATCAGATATTTTCTAGAAAAATAAGTTGGAAATAAAAAACAAAAGTGGCCAGCCAGCTTCATGGATGAGAGGAGGGATCTGAATCAACAAATCCTCCTGCCTGACCTGCTTGCCTTGTTATCAAAATGAAAAATAAGTTATCAAACTTCCCTTCTTGCCTTGTCAGAGGACTAACTATACTTTGAATAGAAATAGTATTGATTTTAGTCCATCCATTACTAAGCAAAGACTATCCAAGTTTAGTGTGATCACATTTGTTTGATTGGGCCAAACATCCCACAAGGGTTGAGAAATTTTCTTGTGATCTTATTAGTAGCTCATTGTATTTCCTTTGTATAGGATACCCTACACTATATCATAGGTAGTTTCATTATCAAAATTGGTCAGAGGGATTTGTGTAAAACTTAGAAGAAAGGTTATGATTATACAAAAGGCCACAAACTTAGTTATAATATTTTGGAGCATTTTTTTTGGAAATACATTATATAATATTATCTAACTATTGCAAAATTTTGTTTTTTTAATAATGGTAATGCTTTACATGTAGCCTATTTGGTGTGTTGTGTTTTTCTATGTTAGGTTTAGAGTTTTTTATGTGTCATATAATTTTAAAATGATTCTATTTAATTATAGCTATAGTATAAACTTGATGGTAGATCGTTTATTTTGGACATCCATATTATACAAGAAAACAAGACCATTTTGATTCATATTTGATAGGTATTTGTGGTATCCATGGCTTGTATACCAATAAAAAGGAGTCAAATGCAATTTTACATTAAACAAAGTTTCTTACATGCATGATTTTGACACGAGATTGCTAGTTGCAAACTTTCTAATGGACTTGACCTATAAGGTGATTGGTGGTAATACCACAAGAATGCTAAGATTTATTCCCTTAGAGGGCTGAATGATCCATGAGACATCTTATATTTCTTATATATGTTCCAAATTAGGTAGAAAGTTTGAAGGGAAGCATGCTTGTGTTATGCTAGTCTGGGGTAGAGCGCCATAGAAGAATATCAACCTCGTTAGTACATACCATGAACACCTCTTTTGTTATGCTGGTTTATAAGAATGTGTTTATGACTCATGTGTCTATTGGTGTGACGTGTATTGTTTGTCTAAACTTTCAAAATGTAATTGTTGTTGCACTGATCTACTCTTTGGGGTGTAGTTACAAAAACAATATTTCAAAATGTACTTGCTTATTTAGTCATTTTTTATTCTAACATCTCACATAACTGTACTTAATCTACTTCCATAGTTCCTTCAATCTCATTTCTGAAATGCATGTTCTTTCATTACAAAAGATAGTTCTTATAGATTTATGTGTTCTCTCTACACTTTGGGCGTAGGATCTAATTATTTTAGATTATATCAAATCATGTGTAACTTATTATCCTCATTGTGCTTGTTTGACATGCTTTTGTAATTGTTATATCATTTCAAATCACTTTAACTTAAAATATGTTACATGAGACATGTTCCTTCAATTTATAATCTCTAAGTTTTATTAGACTCCTTGTTTTGATTGGTCAAAGAAGTAACTATGCTATGGAAATCTTATTGATTTTAGTTGGTCCATGTCTAGTAGAAGAGTAACAAAGTTAGAGTGTGATCAAATTTTTTTATTGAGTGAAACATCCTCTAAGGCTTGAGGAATGTTTCTTGTAATCTGATTATTAGCTCATTTTATTTCCCTTGTGTATGGCATTTTCTTAATATTTTAGGTAGTTTCACTATTTAAATCAATATGTGCAATTTTTATCGAATCTGAATGGATGGTTAGGATTATACAAAAATCTTAGACTTTCAATTAAATTTCACATGATTTTGTATATATATTATCCTATCCAAAAACAATATGTTTAGTATATCTTTGATAGTGAAACAAAATCTGGTGGTCGCACTCAAAATAAGAAGAAGAGTTGATTGAAGTGGCCATCGTGTTACTTATGGAAACTAAGGAAAAACATAATGAAACATTGTGAATCAACAATGGAAAGTTGATCTGGCATCAGAGTCGAATAAAATAAATAAAAGAAATAGATGAACCAAAAATTTGGATCTGAAGATCTTATTTTATGTGAGGAATGATTAACACCTTGATCTCACCATGTGAATCAGTATAGAACCATTTCTAAGTGATTTGAAAAAACGATGATTTCATGTTGAATAACAAGAAAGAAAATAAAAATAACTAAAGGAAAAAGTGTTTTATTTGTGGGTGGGACTTTATGGCTAAAGATGTTAATGTCCTTTCTATCATTGCCCTAAGTTTTTATTTTTTAGGTGGGTTGGGGTCCTAATAACATCATGACCTCCCATGGAAGAGATCCCTTGCGGGCAGTTAGGACTGATGCATAGGAGTTTCTAAAGGATGATGAGAGTATATATATTGACAATAAGGTATAATATTTTTTCATGATCAAATAATGAGTAATATACAGATAGATACATAGATAATAAACTTAAGTACATATGAACACATATATGTGGTTAGAACAGTTAAGATAGATAATTAAATGAACAGTGAGGAACATGGTTAGATTACTTCTTCTACAACCTAACGATGTTCAAAGGAAGGTGGTGTCTAAGTAAGGATCCTCTGATCACATATAATGTAAAAAAAATAGAGTTAATCGACTCTTGGGCCTCAGGAAAGTTTGAAGGGTCCTAGAATACAATGGATATATGGGGGTTACTTACTTGGTGGAATTAGGGTTGGGGTTCATGATAAAACCTTCTGGAGGTGGCGATGCATCTCCCTGATGCACCACACTTTGTGGTATGTCAATAACGTTGATCCACCATGTGTCACTGACGGATTGTCTGATCCTCCTACTGGCCTAGGCGAGATGCAACTTGTTTTCTATTTTTTTGAGTAATATTAGTTATAGTGTGGACAAAGTCACCGAAAACCACACATTCCAAATAAAATAATGAAGGAGACGTATAATAAAGGATTGTTCATGAGATTTATCAGGAAAAGACAATTCAATATGTATGGGGGAATGTATATTTTATTTAGGTAAGACAATTGGCCAATTAATAGAACAATTTCATAACAAAGTAGAATTGATGATGAAATTACACTTTTGGTTTGTACATGGAGATATCTATATAGAAAGTGGGATGAAATGGTTAAAAATGAGTAAAAAGGGATGGATTAAATAGGAGGAAAATATGGTAAAATGATAAAATGTAGGAAAAATGATAAAATGTGAATAATGTGTTGTTTAAAATCAGTAATGTGCTTATGGGTGGAAAATGCTATGTAAGATAAGATCATGTCATATCATATTAAGAACAAATAATTAGACCCTACTCATGAACGTTTATGGAAGGTTGGTGTCTCATGATCTGCCTTCATTATTGGGTTCAAGACCAATCTTGTTCACTTTTAGTGTGTTCAGATGACGGTTCACTTTCAGTGTGTTTGGTATGTTTATGTTCTTATTCACTTTCAGTGTGTTTAGATGACTACTCACTTTCAGTGTGTTTGATATGTTCTTGTTCACTTTCAGTGTGTTCAGATGACTGTTCACTTTCTGTGTGTTCGGTATGTTTATGTTCATGTTCACTTTCAGTGTGTTCTGATGACTATTCACTTTCAATGTGTTCGGTATGTTTATGTTCATGTTCACATTCAGTGTGTTCAGATGATTGTTCACTTTTAGTGTGTTCAGTATGTTTATGTTCATTGAGTAGGTGCCCTAATAAGAATGCTTAATCATGTTCAGAATGCATCCTTAAGTCATGGTTAATGTTTATGCAAGTTCATATCAGTTTTAAGCTTTATCCAAGTTATGTTCATTTATTACTGAAACCCAACCATTTACAAACGGTTTGTCAAATGCATGGTTGGGTGCACGATGCCCACAGGTAAGGAGCAAGCACGTAGGATAAAGCCATCTGACTTGTGAGGACTAGCTCAAGGATTTATGTTTGAGTTCAAGAATTGGTGGGGTGCCATCTATAAGATCCAAGGAGGTTAACAAGTTTACCAGTTATATCATGTATAATATTGTATATTGTAGGAAAAAAAGAATGGGTATATGAGAATCAATGTAATGATATCTTTTGTAAAAAAATTATATTATTACAACAAATGATATATGCTATTTGTGACGTTCCCCCAGTGTGATCTTTATGGTCAATGCTCCGGTGAAGTTGTTTTATGAATTGCACTTGGGCGATGCTAGAACTACAGTTTGCTTCTTGATCCGCCAAGCGAACAAATTACCACCTACAAAGGTGAGTATCTAGAGGTGGATTTTTGATCTATCATGTTTCCAGCATAATCAGAATTGGAATATCTGATAAGTTTGTAGTGCCCATGTTTTCTGTAAAGCATGCCTTTCCCCAGAGAACTCTTCTGATATTTCAAGATATGGTAGATAGCATCCCAATGGCACTGACGTGGCTTATCCAAATATCTACTAACCAGGCCAATAGAAGAAGTGATGTTAGTCCTAGTTACTGTAAGGTAGATGAATTTCCCAACCATTCTATGAAACTGATGATGGTCAGGATAAGGAGGAGAAGTATCATCATCCCAGTTAGTGTTGGGATCTAAGGTTGTACTAGCTGGTTGAGCCCCAAGCATTCCTGTCTCAGATAGGAGATCTAAAACATACTTGCGTCATGACAAATAGAGGCTAGAAGAAGAGAGAGAAACCTCAATGCCCAAGAAGTACCATAGTTTACCCAAGTCTTTTGAAATAAAATGTTTCTCCAAATATGTTTTAGTAGCCTGGATGCCTACAGAGTCACTTCCAGAGAGGATAATGTCATCAACATAGACAATGAGAACTACAAGATTGTAGGGAGATGTTTTGACAAACACAAAGTGATCAGATTGACAGCGACGAAAATCAAATTGTTGAAGAATAGAGCTGAGTTGGTCAAACCATGCTCGAAGGCTTTGATTAAGACCACAAATAGCTTTGCAAAGGTGACAAACTTTTGAAGACTGTCCTTGAACCACAAATGCAGGAGGTTGCCTGATGTAAACCTCCTCATGTAGGTCCCCATAGAGAAATGCATTTTTAATATCTACATGAAATAAGGGTCTGTCAGAGTTGATAGTTATAGAAATAAGGATACCAATAGAATTAAGTTGTGCCACAGAAGAGAATGTTTCAAAGTAATCAACACCATAATTCTGAGTGTAGCCCTTTTTGACCAGACATGCTTTAAGTCACTAAATAGTACCATCAAGTTGATATTTGATTATGAAAATCCATTGACAGCCAACTAGGGAGAAATCTGGGGGTGCATCAACTAAATCTCAAGTATGTCAGTCAGTAAGTGCCTGCATTTTAGTCTCCATGGCTTGTTGTCATGATGGATGTTGAAGAGCATAGGTAGCATTTTTAGGTATAGTAACAACACTTAGGGAAGAAGTGAAATGTGCAAAATTGGTACCCAGGTTAGAAGTAGTGTAGAAATTCCAAATGGGATGTCATGTGCAGGACCGAGTGCCTTTATGTAAACTAATAGGTATATCCAAGTTAGAAATAACATGAGAGGTAGATTGAGGATTTTGTTGGGAAGGAGTAGGTGTCTCTAGAAGAGAAGAAGTAGTATTGACTGGTGGTGTAGTGTCAAAATATAAAGGTAAAGGGGAATCAGATATTAAGTCAGAAGTTAGATGATGAATGTATATTCATCATGAAATTCAATTATCACTTCGAGACCAATTCAAATCTATACATACTATTTCACTCAATATAAATCATAATGTGCAAAACTACTTAGTTGATTCGATTATCAAGGCTTTAACTAAATATTGTTCATTTAACGCAGGTTTTGACAAAGTTGAACAAGTAGTCAAGGTCCACCTTCATCTCTAACTCTGATCAAGAAATCTAACCAAGCAATTCCACCCATGTGGTCTCAAGACCGTTTGATCCCATGCGGTCTCAAGACCATTTGAGCCCATGTAGTCTCAAGACCGTTTGAGCCCATGCGGTCTCATGACCGTATGACCAGTAGAGATCGATTGGAAGCATAATCCAGCTGCAAGGGATCAAGCAGTGCATGGATTCAAGACCTCATAGCAGAGTCCTAACCACGGCCATGGTGGTCCAAAACGGTCGTGGTCTGCTGTCATCACCATGACCGTGTGGTGGTGCCACGACCGTGGTGGATCATTCCCAATGCCTGAGCTCTAACTCGCTACGCCCATGCGAGGTAGCACGGTAGTGTGGCAGCTACCTCACCATGACTGTGGTGTCACGCCACGGCCTTGGCTCAACGCCGTCAGGGCCAAATTTCCCACCCATCACTCCCATGCAAGGTGGCACGGCCGTGGGACAATAGCTTTACCACAACTGTGGTGTGTCGTCTTCAACCTCCGACCAACACTTATTTGTAGCTCCTCTGCGAGATTGATTACAGGTGGTTCGTATACTAAATGAGGTCGCCCCGAGGCCGTTTCACCTGCAGATGAAGGCCGAAGATCGTTTACAGATCGGAAGGCTTCTAGATCAGTTTGACCCAGCTGGTGACGAATTCGTCTACTATTCGAATTAGTTGCAGAAAACCAAACGGTCTGTCCAAGACTGTTTGCCCTTCTTCGACGCGAGACTGTTTGTCCCATGTGCAGGTTTCAGATCATTGAATCAGCTATCTCCAAGACTGTTTAAGTTGGGCTAGAGCGTTGACCGAAGCAACAACCGTTTGCTTATCAAGGGTTTCCAGACGGTTTGCTAGCAAATGGTTTACAAACCGTTTGCCCAACTCTGTCTCATGCATTCTCACCAAAGATCGTTTGGCTGAAGCATTGATCGTTTGATCTCATACGGTTTCCAAACCATTTGTTGCTCAAGACCGTTTGGTCGTATACGGTTTACAGACCGTTTGCTAAAATTGTGCAAGACCGTTTGGTCAGATTCTACAGACCGTTTGGGCTATTTTAAGTGAAACCGTTTGGGAAAAAATATCTGCAGACCGTTTGGTCTCTTTTAATCCAAGACCGTTTGGGGTCAGTCATGTGCCTATAAATAGGACCCCAAGGGTCCTCACTTGGGGGTGGTTCCGGGACGCCGACAAGCTTCCTGTACACAGGTCTGATCCAAATCCAGTCTAGTCCGCGCTAGTTTCATTCCACCTACTGCCCATGTTGCAACCAAGGAGGCTGAGGAGAGAAGGAAGACGGAGTGAGGGAGATTGTCCGGTCTATCTTGGCATCTCCCGTTCACGTCCAGATCTACTCTGACACGATGTAGAAGGTTGTATCTTCTTCACCGAGATGTGACTACCTTCTGCACTGAGTTCATGGTGGATCTCTCTCTCTCTTTCTCATTCTTCTTATTTCTCGCATCATGAGCGAGTAGTCCCTTTTCATTGGGGTGCGGGGACTAGCCCCGCTGCCCATGCAAGCATGTTATTTTGTTAAACTTTCCAAGGCAATGTATATAACTCTTCATTTCGTTGTTAATCGTTATGCTCATAGTTTGATTAATTGCTTGCTTTCATCTTGGTTCTTCCTATGTTCTGAGAACTTCTATATGTAGGATTGAATGTTGTTTAACAAGTTGACTCCCAAACTAGAAATAGAATGGGATTCCTTGAGGTTGTAAGTGTATGATCCGTGAGGGGATGAGCCATCTAGCCTTCAGTGATGCTGTTGTGTTCCTAACGCCTGTATAGGGGGTTCACAGCCTTAGTTGGATTTTGTATCTTCTTGTTAACCGTCGCTGTTTGCTCGAATGTTAATTGCCTACTTGCTTATCGATTAATATGGTTGACTCCCAAACTAGAGATAGAATGGGATTTCTTCGAGGTCGTAAGTGTATGATCTATGAGGAGATGAGCCATCTAGCCTTTGGTGACGCTTCTGTGTGCCTAACGCCTATATAGGGGGCTCACAACCTTCTTCGGATTTCTGTATCTTTGGAGTCGTAAGTAAGTGATCTGGTTGGTGACGAGACATCTGATGCCTAAGGTGATGCTTACGCGAACCTAACGCCTGTATGGGGGGTTCTGCAGTAGCTCTATTTGGATTGTTATATCTTACCTGGATTGTTTGCGATCGAATGTGTTTGCATGTGTGGCGGTGGTGAAACCTGATACCATCCCAGCGATTCCATATCATTGATCTAAACCCAACTTTAATACAGATTTTCCTTTCTAGCAATTAGTTTAATTAACCTCATAACAACCAATCATTCTAAATATTAGTTTTACTTGAGTTAGATTTGACTGACAAAGATTCTTAAAAATGTTGTCCTTTGGGTTCGATCCTTAACTATACTGTGATAAGACTCGTCTGCTTGCGGGTGGTATTATTACACTTTGGTTTTGGTAAAAGCTCGGGGATTTCAACCCCGAGTGAGTTTGTTAGTGCGTTCAAAATACCACGTCCAATTCTGACGACGTTGTCGGGGACAACGGAATCAGTTAGTCGAATCTAGTTCTTTTAAGACTAATTTAGGATTTTTCTTTTTCTTTTTAAACAATTGATCACCTACTCAAATTTTGACTCTACTTCGTGGATCTCATTTTCAAAATCTTTCTATTTTCAAGTACAATCCAAGGCGTAGTGCATGCACCGTTCGGACAACCCCGGACTAACAGCGAGTTTTGACCTCGAGATAGATAGAACTTTCCATCATCAGATCAGAGAAAATCAAGAGAGGATGGCTCAAGAAGAAGAAGTAGCCAGAAGGGTGGCTCAAGCCATCAATGCGCAGAGAGAGAGGCTCATGCAAGAAGCCAGAGCTGCAGTTCAAGAGGAAATTCTAACAACACAAGCAGCAGCACAAGCAGTCAAACTACAAAAGGATCTTAGAGAATTCTCAATCCTAAAAGCTGTGAATGTTCATCATCCAGTACAAACTCCTCCTATCCACGCTCCTAATTTTGAAATAAGAGCGCATTGGACCACTCTGCTTCAGAATAACCCTTTCTATGGCAAGCAAGGAGAAGATAGCCAAGAACATCTTCTAAGATTTATTGATCTTTGTGCTATGACAAAGCAAAATGGAGTTTCTGATGATGCCATTACACTCCGTCTCTTCAAGTACTCCCTTGCTGATAGAGCCATAAGTTAGCACAATTCGTTGCAAAGTGAAATACCCATCACCACCTGGGAACAACTGCAAAATGTGTTTCTAGAAAAATTCTACCCTCCATCTCTTACTTATGAAATCAGAGGGAGGATACAAATTTCACTCAAGTTCCTGGAGAAACCCTTGTTGAGGCTTGGGATAGATACAAAGAGCTTCCACGCAAGTGTCCACACCATGGAATCCCCAAGAACCAACTCATTGAGATTTTTTATAGGGGTGTGGATGATGATATTAAGAGATTCCTAGATTCCTCATCTGGAGGAAACTTCATGCGTCAAAGTTATGACAGTGCATGGAGAGTCGTCACCCTGGGAGCAAAAAAACAAGCCAATTGGGGAAGATCTGTAGGTAAAGGAGTTTTGAAAGTAGCTATGGCCGAAGCTACTCCCGAGTACAAATCTATCGTTGAAACCTTGAAACTCTTAGTTTCCAAGCAAGACCATATTGAATCATCCCTTGCTGCTATTGGAAGAGGACGTTCGCCCACTCGACAATCGGAATAGGTCAAGTCTGCTTCCCTGTTTTATGAAGCATGAAAGAGCACCGATCATTTGACTTTATCATGCAATGTTCTCTATGATGTTGTTCTAAGCAATGTATGTGGCCAAGGAGATACTGGTCAGATGGAAAATCTTAATTCTATCAATACCATTCTTGGTCAAAGCTACTACAATCCAAACCAAAATAGGAATCATCTCGGTTTTCAATATGGAAACCCCTCTAGAGCGGTAAACTCACATTAATTTGGTTCGAACAATCAACCATGTGGCCCACCTAGATTCCAGTACAACCAACAACAGAATTTTGGGAATCAAGGAAATTTCAAGGGGAACTTTCAGAATAGGAACTGTAATAATTATCAAAACAACTCTCAGTATCAGAATCTTAATCAATAGCAAGGACAGCAAGCAGGACCAGCCTCTTCTGATGACAAGCTATCAGTCATTGAAAAGATGTTGCAAACTCAGCAAACTATGATAGCTAACCAACAAGCTCAGCAAAAGGCTATTGAATCTCAATTAGCTCAACTCGCAGCTAGCATAAAGCCACCTGTTGGAGTCTTCGCTGGTCAACCCAAGAACAATCCCAAGCATCCTGAACAGTTGAAGGTAGTCACCACTATAGGTTAGGGAAAGAATATTCGGATCCTCATGAAAAGACACATGTGGTTATTACAGGCGAGGATGAACCTGTGAGTGCCCAAGACTCAACAACACAAGAGACTCAATCAAAAGATGATAAGTCAGAAAAGAAAATTTTGAGAAGCCTGCTCAAGAAGACGAAGAAACTGAAACTCTAGAACTTGATATCCCTATGTAAAAACCTTGTATACCTTTTCCAGCTTGTCTAAGGCAAACAAAGCTTGATACCAGATTCAATAAATTTAAAGAAGCTATGAAGAAGCTTCATGTTGATATCCCCTTTCTCGATGCTCTAGCTGAGATACCAGCCTGGATGAAGTACTTAAAGTCACTCCTCACCAGGAAGTATATAACTGAAGAGTATGAGACAGTAAAACTGGCGACAACTACATCTGATATCATATTGAGCAAGATGCCCAAGAAACAAAAAGACCCGTGATCCTTTAGAATTTCATGTCACATTGGCGACTCATCATGTAAGAAAGGATTGGTAGATCTCGGCGCAAGCATCTCTATTATGCCACTTAGCCTATGCAAAAGACTAGGGTTTACATAATTGCTTCCAACGGGCATGACCATTCAGCTTGCAGACAATTCGGTAACTCTTCCCATGGGAATCATTGAAGATGTCCCAGTCAAAGTGGGCAAGGACTCTTATGTCCCGTATGATTTTGTCATCATGTACATTAAAGAAGATGCCAGATACCCTCTCATCTTTGGTCGTCTGTTCCTCGCCACTGCAAGAGCCCTAATTGATGTTGAAGCCGGTACCTTACTGCTCAGATTAGGCAAAGAAACTCTCGAATTAAAAGTTTTTGAAAGCATGAGAAGACCAAGTATGCAAGAAGAAGTCTATCTGATTGACTGCATTGAGCAAATGTCACTTCTGACTCAAGATCATCATGAATCAGATGATCCTTTAGAAGTTTCTCTGACGAACCTATTAGTTGACGAACAAGTAAAGGATCGCATCGATTCCCTCGACTCTGCTAAAGAAGATATTGAAGCCACTTGTGAAGAACTCAAAGCTATGGAAGCTACAGAAGAAACTTGCAAAAAACCAGAGGCTCCCGAAATGAAGCCCTTGCCCGAGGGATTGAAATACGTGTTTTTGGACGATCTCAAAGTTTGCCCAGTTATTATAAATTTTGATTTAACAACTGAACAAGAAGATACACTCCTGAAGGAACTAAAGGAAAGAAAGAAAGTCATTGGTTATAAAATGAGTGACCTCACTAGGGTTAGTCAAACGATGTGTATGCCCAAGATCCCTATGGTGGAAGATCACAAGCCTACTATTGAGCATCAACGGAAATTGAATCCAAATATGAAGGAAGTGGTCCGTCGTGAGGTCATCAAACTACTGACAGCTGGAATAATCTATCCAATATCATATTTTCCATGGGTGAGCCCAGTGCATGTAGTCCTGAAGAAAGGTGGAACAAGTGTTATACAGAATGAAAACAATGAACTTATCCCCACTCGAACAGTCACAGGGTGGAGGATGTGCATAGATTATAGAAAATTGAACAAGGCAACTCGAAAAGATCATTTTCCAATGCCTTTTCTTGATCAAGTCTTAGAAAGGTTGGCTCACCAAGAATAATTATGTTATCTTGATAGTTACTCTAGATTCTATCAAATACCCATACATCCCGATGATCAAGAGAAAACAACTTTTACCTGCCCATTTGGAACATACCCATTTAAAAGAATATCGTTTGGTCTCTGTAATGCACCCGCAACCTTCCAACGTTGCATGGCTGCCATATTCGCTGGTCTTACTGAAACAATTATGGAGGTTTTCATGGATGATTTTTCTGTATACGGAGATTCATTCGATTCATGTCTAAAGCACCTCTCCCTGGTTCTCAAACGTTGTGAAGAAGCACATCTCGTGCTGAATTGGGAAAAGTGCCATTTTATGGTAAGGGAAGGCATTGTCCTCGGCCATAGGGTCAGCAGTAGAGGAATAGAAGTGGATAAAGCCAACATTGAAGTGATTTCTAAACTGGCTATTCCAATAAATGTAAAAGAAGTCTGTGCTTTCCTAGAGCATGCAGGATTTTATAGAAGATTCATAAAGGACTTTTCAAAGATAACAAAGCCAATGATGAATCTTTTACTAAAGGATATTGATTTCAATTTCAACGAAGAATGTGTCAAAAGCTTCAACACTCTGAAGCAAGCCCTTACAACCACCCCCATCATTAGTGTGCGACGCCAGTGACTATGTTGTGGGCACTGTTTTAGGGCAATATATAGAGAAGAAACATTATGTGATCTATTATGCGTCAAAAATCTCGATGAAGCCCAGAGGAATTATGCAACTACCGAGAAAGAACTTCTAGCAGTCGTGTATGCCTTTGACAAGTTCAGATCCTACCTTATTGGTTCGAAGGTCATTGTCTACACAGACCATGCTGCCATTCATTACCTTTTGGCAAAGAAAGATGTAAAACCCAGGTTGATTAGATGGATCCTCCTATTACAAGAATTTGATTTAGAAATAAGAGATAAAAAGGGTACAGAGAATGTTGTAGCACACCACCTCAGTCGCATTCAAAATCTGGATACTGAGAAGATCTCGATCAATGAATCCCTACCGGATGATCAACTGATGAAGGTCTCAGAAGTTGTACCGTGGTACTCAGATTTTGTGAACTACCTTGCTGCTGGGGTTATTCATCCTCAATGTACCTGAAATGCACTGAAGAAATTTATGCATGATGTGAAATAATATCACTAGGATGAGCCATATCTTTTTAAGCTATGTGCTGATGGTCTTTATAGATGATGTATTGTAGAGGAAGAAACCAAACTCATTCTAGAGCACTGTCACTCTAGCCCAGTTGGAGGCCACATGAGTTCTAAGAAGACTGCGATAAAATTTTTGCAATGTGGATTCTTTTGGCCAACCATATCCAAGGATTCCTACAACTTTGTTCTATCATGTGACAAATGTCAAAGAACAGGTAACATTACAAAGAGAGATGAGATGCCACTTAAGTTGTGGCAAGAAATTGAGATATTTGATGTTTAGGGTGTGGACTACATGGGGCCATTCCCATCTTCCTATGGATTTTCTTACATCCTAGTAGCGGTTGATTACGTCTCAAAATGGGTTGAAGCTATACCAACCGTCACTAGTGATTCCAAACTCGTCATCAAATTATTCAAAGATATTATTTTCCCCCTTTTGGAGTGCCACGATTCATAATATCTGACGGAGGGTCTCACTTCCTTGAAAGAATCTTTGAATCTTTGCTGAGAAAATATGGTGTAATACATAAAGTAGCCTCGCCTTACCATCCACAAATGAGTGCACAGGTAGAGGTTTCTAATCGTCAACTAAAGGCCATTCTGGAAAAAAATGTAGGCCGCAATCGAAAGGATTGGTCAGTATAAATCAACGACACATTATGGGCCTATAGAACCGCTTATAAAACTCCCCTCGGGACCACACCCTTCCTATTAATATACGGAAAAGCTTGCCACCTGCCAGTCGAATTGGAACACAAGGCATGGTGGATAATTAAACAACTAAATTTCGACATGAAGAAAGCTGGCCAAGCCAGGATTCTGCAACTCCAAGAGATGGATGATCTCAGGATGACAGCTTACGAGAATGTGTGAATCTACAAAGAACACACCAAACTTTGGCATGATGGTCATTTGAAAATAAAAGACATACAAGTGGGAGACCAAGTTCTGCTGTTCAACTCAAGATTGAAGTTATTCCCAGGAAAACTCCGCTCCCGCTGGTCTGGACCTTACATTGTCAAAAGCATTTTCCCACATGGTGCTTTCTCTTTATGGAGTGAAAAGTCAGGCGAATTTATGGCAAATGGTCACCACTTAAAGAGATATTTCACCTCAATTGACATAGGCACTGAAACAATGTTGGAACTCACCAATCCTAAGGATCCACCATGAAGCTGAAGAATTTAGTCGAGCCATCGACATAAAACAAAGGTGCTTGTCGAGAGGCAACCCGATCAATAAATTTGTTTTACTTTTCTTTTTAAATTAGAACATTACTTCAGTTTTGTTTTTAAATTCTAGTTAATTCTTCATTAAATGAAATTTGCATCGCAAGATGCTATTTTAAGATCTAATTGCTCTTTACCTTTGAGATTTTCAGATAGGAGGATGCACGCTGATCGGAACACAACCACACCTGGCGGTCATTCTGGCATGAATTTTCCCCTCCATCTTGGATTTAGGGTTTGCTTGGGATGAGCAAATCTCTAAGTTCAGGGTGGAGGGTGGGTGGTACGTACCTCACCTTCCACCTACACCCATCCTTTTCATACTTAAGTTTTCACTATCACATTCTTGATAAAAAAAAATCAAAAAATTCAAAATTCTTTAAAGTTTTCCAAAGAAATTGAATAGATACTTGATGAATTTTTGACACTTCCTATTTCATTAAAAGTCACTCTCTAACTTGCTATGCATTTTCAATCATTATATCCTCCTTAATCGAAGTAAATCCTCAAAAGGACCACTTTTTGAAACAAGCCTTTTGATTGAAATCATCTTGTGAAGCTTATGATTCCTAACATCATGACACTTATGCAAAAATGACAAGTGTCTACCAAACTGATTGGGATCAAACACGTCGTGCTTCCTAACTGACTAGTGGAACAATAACATGAAATCTCCACTGGATCCTCATCAAGTCATTATTTGAGCAAAGTACGATAAAGAGAACAACCCGTGCGTTGAATTGTAAATCAAGTTGCATTCTGATCTGAACCCTCTTCTACACTTCTTCTACCATCTTCGTATCCCTCCATCCATCAAAAAGGAACAAAAATAGCCAAAATAGTGCCAAACCCTAAGTTTGGGGTGGCACGCCACTTCCCTCTATATCCGCTTCTTCCATACCCCTCGCAAATAAATAGGGGTGTGCCACCAAAAATGCAATCTCGAGTCGAATAGAGGAGAGATTTGCAAACAAAAGATGCCAAAGTGCACACAAAAAGAAATCCAATCTCGAGTCGAATAGAGGAGAGATACGCACAAAAAAATGCAATAAATGAAATTGCACATCATAAAATAAAAATCTTGAGTCGAATAGAGGAGAGATTTACTTCTTCTTTCCATACCACCTTTCACTCCATTTTCTACCTAATGGCACAATGATTTCTTACCCTATCCTAAAAAACACCAGTGTCAGATCAAATGCACACTTGTCATTCTGCGGGTGTCTCTGAATTCTTACAAAACTCTTTGACATGCTTGATTGTTGGAAAAAGTGAGGAGGAAGTGATTTTGGAAAACGAACTCAGGAACGAAGATATGGTAAGATGTGTTTAGTGGTCTCAGGAGGTTGAGATGCTTAGTCATATTGAGCAGAAAGAAAACATTCGTGATGTGAAGATGAAGCAATCACATGAACTAAAAGTATTCATTTGGAGACCGTTTCAGATTTTGTGTTACTCGAGGACGAGCAATGTTTAAGTTTGGGGTATTTTAATGAAGGTATATTCATCATGAAATTCAATTATCACTTCGGGACCAATTCAACTCTATACATACTATTTTTCTCAATATAAATCATAATGTGCAAAACTACTTAGTTGATTCGATTATCAAGGCTTTAACTAAATATTGTTCATTTAACGTGGGTTTTGACAAAGCTGAACAAGTAGTCAAGGTCCACCTTCATCTCTGGCTCCGATCAAGAAATCTAACCAAGCAATTCCACCCATGCGGTCTCAAGACCGTTTGAGCCCATGCGGTCTCATGACCGTATGACCAGCAGAGATCGATTGGAAGCATAATCCAGCCACAAGGGATCGAGCAGTGCATGGATTCAAGACCTCATAGAAGAGTCCTAACCACGGCCGTGGTGGTCCAAAACGGTCGTGGTCTACTGTCATCCTCATGACTGTGTGGTGGTGCCACGACCGTGGTGGATCATCCCCAATGCCTTTGCTCTAACTCGCCACGCCCGTGCGAGGTAGCACGACCATGTGGCAGCTACCTCACCACGACCGTGGTGTCACGCCACGACCGTGGCTCAATGCCTTCAATGCCAAATTTCTCACCCACCACGCCCGTGCAAGGCGGCACGGCCGTGGGACAGCAGCTTTACCATGACCGTGGTGCCTAACCACAGTCGTGGTGTGTTGTCTTCAACCTCTGACCAACACTTATTTGCAGCTCCTGAGCGAGATCGATTTGAGGTGGTTCATATACCAAATGAGGTCACCGCGAGGCCGTTGCACCTAAAGATGAAGGTTGAAGATCATTTACAGATCATAAGGCTTCTAGAATGGTTTGACCCAACTGGTGACGAATTCATCTACTGTTTGAATCAGTTGCAGAAAACCAAACGGTCTGTCCAAGACCATTTTCCCTTCTTCGACGCGAGACCGTTTGACCCATGTGCGGGTTTCAGATCGTTGAATCAGCTATCTCCAAGACCATTTGAGTTGGGATGGAGCGTTGACCGAAGCAACGACCGTTTGCTTATCAAGGGTTTCCAGACCGTTTGCTAGAAAATGGTTTACAGACCGTTTGCGAGCAAATGGTTTACAAACCGCTTGCCCAACTCTGACTCATGCGTTCTCACTGAAGACCGTTTGGCTGAAGCGTTGACTGTTTGATCTCATACGGTTTCCAAACCGTTTGCTGCTCAAGACCGTTTGGTCGTATACGGTTTACAGACTATTTGCTAAAGTTGTGCAAGATTGTTTGGTCAGATTCTACAGACCGTTTGGGCTATTTTAAGTGAAACTATTTGGGCAAAAATATCTATAGACCGTTTGGTCTCTTTTAATCCAAGACTGTTTGGGGTCAGTCTTGTGCCTATAAATAGGACCCCAAGGGTCCTCACTTGGGGGGCGGTTCTGGGACGCCGACAGGCTGCCTGTACACAGGTCCGATCCAAATCCAGTCCAGTCCGCGCCAGTTTCATTCCACCTACTGCCCGTATTGCAACCAAGGAGGCTAAGGAGAGAAGGAAGATGGAGCGAGAAGACTGTCTGGTCTGTCTTGGCATCTCCCGTTCGCATCTAGATCTGCTCTGGCATGACGTAGAAGGTAGTATCTTCTTCACCGAGCTGTGACTGCCTTCTGCAATGAGTTCATGGTGGATCTCTCTCTCTTTCTCATTCTTCTTGTTTCTCGCATCATGAATGAGTAGTCCCTTTTTTCTGGGGTGCGGGGACTAGCCCCGCTGCCCATGCAAGCATGTTATTTTGTTAAACTTTCCAAGGCAATGTATATAACTCTTCATTTTGTTGTTAATCGTTATGCTCGTAGTTTGATTAATTGCCTACTTTCATCTTGATTCTTCCTATGTTATGAGAACTTCTATATGTAGGATTGAATGTCGTTTAACAAGTTGACTCCCAAACTAGAAATAGAATGGGATTCCTTGAGGTTGTAAGTGTATGATCTGCGACGGGACGAGCCATCTAGCCTTCGGTGACGCTTCTGTGTACCTAACGCCTATATAGAGGGTTTATAGCCTTAGTTGGATTTTGTATCTTCTTGTTAACCGTCGATGTTTGCTCATATATTAATCGCCTACTTGCTTATCGATCTTATCGATTAATACGGTTGACTCCCAAACTAGAGATAGAATGGGATTTCTTCGAGGTCGTAAGTGTATGATCTGTGAGGGGACGAGCCATCTAGCCTTCAGTGATGCTTCTGTGTGCCTAACGCCTGTATAGGGGGCTTACAACCTTCGTCGGATTTTTGTATCTTTGGAGTCGTAAGTAAGTCATCCAGTTGGTGACGAGACATATGATGCCTAAGGTGATTCTTATGCGAACCTAACGCCCGTATGGGGGGTTCTGCAGCATCTCTATTTGGATTGTTATATCTTTCCTGGATTATTTGCGATCGAATGTGTTTACATGTGTAGCAGTGGTGAAACCTGATACCATCCCAGCGATTCCATATCATTGATCTAAACTCAACTTTAATACAACTTTTACTTTCTAGCAATTAGTTTAATTAACCTCATAACAACCAATCATTCTAAATATTTGTTTTACTTGAGTTAGATTTTACTGACAAAGATTCTTAAAAACGGTGTCCTTTGGGTTCGATCCTTAACTATACTGTGATAAGACTCGTCCGCTTGCGGGTGGTATTATTGCACTTTGGTTTTGGTAAAAGCTCAGGGATTTCAACCCCGAGTGAGTTTGTTAGTGCGTTCAAAATACCATGTCATTAGATTGATCCAGTTGGAGAATAAAATGACATATGTTCAAAGAAGACAACATCAACCGAGCCCATCCACCTCTTAGAAATTGGATCAAAACTGTGGTACCCTTTTTGTGTCCTAGAGTATCCTAGAAAAATACACTTCATGGCACGGGGATCTAGTTTGGTAAGGCCAGGACGTAAATTTCACACAAAGCACGTACTCCCAAAGATATGAGGAGGGAAAATGAACAAGGGAGTGTTAGGGTATAGAACCTAAAAGGGCACTTGTCCTCCGATAACAGAAGAAGGCATGCGGTTAATCAGATAGCATGTAGTAGAAACAGCTTCCAACCAAAAGTTTGAGGAACATGATAATGAAATAAACGAGTACAAGCAACTTCAAGAAGATGGTGATTCTTGCATTCATCCATGCCATTTAGCTGAGGTGTATATGCACATGAGGTTTGGTGAATAGTACCCATTTTGCTACAAAAAAACTTGACAGATTATTGCATAAATTTAAGGCATTATCTGTCTAAAAGATTTTTATAGGTTAATCAAACTGGGTATGGATCTCAGAAAAGAAAGATGTGATAGTATCTAGTATATGAGATATATCTCATTGTGAAAATAACCAGGTAGTTCTAGTAAAATCATCAATGAATCTCATAAAGTACCAAAATCCGAAAAGCTCACAACTGAGCTTGGTCCCCAAATATAGGCATGGACAATATCAAAAGGATGTTTGGAACTCATATATGTTTTCTTAGAAAAAGTAGATCGACTATGTTTCCCTAACTAGCGTGTTTCACAATGAAAAATAGAACCAAAAATACCAGGTACTAATTGCTTCAATTTGGCCAGCGAAGGATGACTGAGGTGATAGTGCCACTAGATACCTGTGATAGAAGTAGTCAGGTACACCATCATCTTTGGTGCATCCAAATAGTAAAGGCCATCTGGTCCTTCAGGGCCATAACCAATCTTCATCTTTGTGGCCAAATCCTAAAAGATAACACCATCCGGATCAAAGGTAATTGAGAACCTTAGGCTCTTAACAGTTCTACTCACAGATAACAAGTTGATAGGAAATTTAGGGACATAAAGAGCAAAATGCAAAGAAAGATGACTAGAAGTATAGATATTTCCAATCCCTAAAATAAGATTCTGAGACCCATCAGTGAAAGTGACTAGCGAAATTGTGATAGATTTATGCAAGGTAGAAAATATGGACTGATTGCTAGTAATATGAGAAGTGGCACCAGAGTCAATAACCCAAGTATTTTTACTAGATTGTGCCATGAGAGTAGATTGTGTCAGAAGAGCAGAATTTCCAGATTTAGGAGAAGGAGAATGGCATTCCTGGAGTAGTTTCTCAATTTTAGAATGGAGCCAATCAACAGAGGGAATAGCCATTGTAGTGATAGTAGTGTTAGGTTGTTCTGTAGTAACCTGATTTGCCCAAGTAGGTTTTCCATACTTGATCCAACAGTAGTCCTCAGTATGGTTAGTATGTTTGCAAAAATTGTAGTAACGGGATTTAGTAGAAGTCTCAAAGCCACAACGAGTACCATGAGTGGAGCGACCACATCCATGACCACGGCCACGGAAGCAATCCCTTGAATGAACATCAAGAGAAGAAAAATAAGATAGATCAGGTGCCACCTGAGAGACATAAGGGAGGTGTTGTACACATTTTAAAACATCATGTAAGGAGGGTAGCAGATCACTGGAGAGAATTTGATCAACTACACCTGCAAAGGAGGGTGGTAGGCCTGTAAGGAACAGAATGAGTTGTAGTTCATTTTATTGTTTGTGGGATTCTTTAACATCAGAAGATATAGGTTGATACACATCAAACTCATCCTAGAGTGCAACACACCGATTGTAGTAATCTTTAATTGAATTTGTAGTCAAGTATTCTTTCTTGGTCAGTTGTTTGAAAAGATTAAACATGTTTTTGGGATTTTGTTGATAAGAATATACATGACCATAATCATCCTTAGACCATATATCATAAGCATGTTTTGTCTTGGCATCGGTCGTAGCATTTGGGATGTCAGGTCCAAGAGTAGAGAGATAAGAATAGCATCCATGGGCCTTGACATAGAGAGAAAAGGATGTTGCCCATAGGTGATAGTTAGACCCATCTAACTAAATCATCACATGCAAATTGCATAGAGGATCTATGGATGCCATGAGAAATATAGAAGAAAGATGTTAATATGTAGTCACATCACACAGAGTAACAAGCTAGCACGGAGCAGTAGGCACACAATAGTTAGCATGAAGATTGAAAAGAACTTGTAAGTGGGAAGAAGTAAGTAGATAGAGATCTAACACATCAGATCACATAACTCTCATAGGGTAGAACATGATGCCGAATACCTACGTCAATATGGATGAATATTTATCCTTCCATGAGGCATCACAGACAAAAAACAAGATCTTAATGAAGTCTTCAACGTGCTATGATGACCCAGATCTGTGAACACCATTGGATCTGGTGATTAAGTCTTAAACATGATTAAGTATTCAATGTGTGAATAGAAGGATTGCTTGGTTTCATGGCACGTCGGGTGTAGGGCATGATTATTGTGGGAAGGGAAGTGATGGCATTGGATGTTGGTGGATGCATGTAGGCAGGAAGCAAGATGTATGTGGTGGTGGCATGGCCAGGAGGTGTGGCATTGCGTTGGTGGATGCAGGGTGCTGGTGTGGATGGTGCTAATATCAAGCGTCAGGTGGTTGAAGGAAGTCGACATTGTAGCGGGCGTCGAGTGGCGTTAGGTGGTAGGGTGCAGGTGGGATCTACAGTGGGTGGATCGAGATGCTAATGGGTGCAAGGCCCCATTAGAAGTGGTCGGAAATTAGAATGTGAAGACCCAGTGTGCAAAGTGCTCAAAGTACCATCTAGGAGAATGCAAGTTTGTGATGGGAGTTTTCTATGCACGTGGTGAGATAGGCAACCTCAGACCTAACCACCCCAAGTTTCAAAAGAAAGAGCCTAATGTCAATCAAACACCTAAACAAAAGAGGCAAGCTAGAATATTTGACATGGTAGATGAGAGTGAAGATGATATGTCTAGAGTTTAGTGTAGTACTTTTCTTTTCAAAACTTTTCTTGCATGGAAATGTTTGGAACTATGGATTAACATGATAATAGTAGTATGTTGAAGTTTTTATGCTAAAGATATGAAATTTCTAAGGTGGGTAGTTTAATGAAATTTCAAGGACAAGATTTAATTAAGGTGGGTAGAAATGTAACATCCAATTTTTCATGCATACTTTGAACTTTTAAAGTAGTTTTCCTTAATAAGAATTTCTTTGAGGGTTTTAATGCAGAGAGGTCAAAATAATGTTGTTTTTAGAATAAAAAGGCAAGGAGAAATAGAAAAAGGAATCAAAACATATTTTCCTTTTATTTAATGTGTTGTGGATACTTGAATAATAATAGAAATGGGGTTTTCCCTTTCTTTTCTACCAAAGAAGTCTAAAAGAGAAGAAAGAGAAAGAATGGAGAAAAATAATTTGATTTCAATTAAATGACTTGGGCAATAAGTATTTTATTTTCTTTTTATAGCTATTAGTGTATATATTTTCTTGGATTTATTTATCTTATTTTCTCTCTTATTATTCTTCTATGGGCCTTTGTTTATTAGCACATTAGCCTTTTTCCTTATTCGAGAATAATCTTGTTCTAGACTATTCCTACTCTCTCAACTCCTATATAAGAGAGTATCTTGTACTTATTTGGATCAACTAATACAAATCTTATTTTCATATCCTAGATGGTATCAGAGCATGATCCATCCCAACCCATGCCACCCCAAAACCTATCCACCATCTTTCCCTTCTCCCTCTCCTCTCCTTCTTCTTCCTTCCATCTTCACCATCACCCATATCTCACGTCGCCAACCTGCCATCACGCCTTCTTGATCTGCATCACACATCCACTCATCCCAACGCCTTCTGATCCACTCATCCTGATCACCATCACTCAATCTCAATGTATGCTGAGATCTCAACATGCTCGACACAACCTATCTCACACTGTCAACTCCCACCAACATACGCTGGATTAACTCCCACTAATGTGAACTCCCCAATCAATTCCCACCAATGCCAATGCCCCTCCTGCGACCCGCCTGCCTACAACCACTACGTCCTCCCCGATCAACTCCCGCCCTCAACTCCCACTGAGCCGCCTGTTGATCAACACGCCACCACCCCCGATCATCAATGACATCTACAGCCGCCACCAATCTCCTGCTCCCAATGCACCCACAACTCCCTTCCTAATACAGTCATGTCATCTCCTTAGCCACCCACCAACAAACGCATCCAGCCACCAACCAATGCATCTGGCCCTAGATCCCTCTCACCCCATCTGGAATCATGACCTTTGGTTGTCCTACAAAGACCAACCACAAGGTCCATAGTTATATGATCCTATTTCCACTGGGGTATCGACAAAGTTTGTCGCATTCCTGTAGGCTTCTGATGCTCTACCTTGACCTATTGACAAACTGGACATCTAGCGACGAATCCTACCACATCATGTTTTAAAGCTGGACACCAATACATATCCTTCTGATAATGGTACATCTTGGTACTACCAGGATGCATGACGTACTTTGAGGAGTGAGCTTCCTCAAGAACCATCTTCCTAAATCATCCACATTGGAACCACAATCCTATTATGAATTCAAACTATCCCATCATATGACTCATGAAAACCATCATACTCCTTGCTGCTAAATGCTACCCTAATATTTTGTATCATGGTATCCTTCTATATGCATTTTTGATCTACTACATCAACGTAGGCTTCACTTTCTACTGTACCAACATCCCTACTAATAAGGAAACCTCCAATTGAGCATTCATTTGGCAAAGTGATACCAACATGTCCAGTTTGTGACACACCAAAGCATGTAACTGTGCCTTGTCTAAAAATGATGATGAAGATGATCAGCTCCATTCATATCCTTTGTCACATGTTCAACTACTACTTTGAGAATATATATTGATGGTTCTTATGGTCGGTGAATATCTAAAACTTCTCACCTTACAGATAGTGTCCCCAAATCTTCAGGGCATAAACCACTACGGAAAGCTTTAGACCATGTGTCGGGTAGTTCTTCTTGTGTTTCTTAAGATGTCACAAAGAAAAAGAATCACGTTCTTATCTTCCATCACCACACATCCCAAGTCATTCTTTGAATCATCATAGAAGACGATGTAGCCTTTCCCTTATTTTGGAAGCACTAACATTGGTGCATTGGTTAACTTCTCCTTCAATAGCTGGAAAGAATGCTGACACTTGTTATCCCAAACAAAAGAAACACCTTTCTAGGTCAACTTGGTTAGGGGTAACGCTACAACACTGAAATTCTTTATGAATCACCTGTAGTAACTAGCCAAACCTAGGAAACTATGGACATCCGTCGGTGTCTTGGGTTGTTTCCACTCCATCACTAATTGTACCATCTTCGATTCTACACATACACCTTTAGAAGATATGATGTGACCAAGAAAAGATACCTATGTCAACTAGAACTCACACTTGCTAAACTTGGCATACAACTTGTGATGCATTGACAACGTCAAAGCCCGATGAAGGTGTTGTTGATGATGTTGACTATCCCTAAAGTATAATAAGATATCATATATAAATAGTGGCATGAACTGATCCAGATATGGTCTAAACACCATGTTCATCAGGTCCATGAAAGTTGTCGGCGCATTGGTTAACCCAAACGGCATAACCACGAACTCATGGTGACCATACCTAGTCCTAAAAGAAGTCTTAGGTATTTCACCCGCCTTGATCCTCAACTGGTGATATGCTGACCTCAAATCTATCTTTGAGAAAACTATATCACCTCTCAACTGGTGAAACATATCATCAATCCTTAGCAATAGGTATGTGTTCTTTATGGTGACCTTGTTCAACTATCGGTAATCTAGCACAACCTCATGGAACTATCTTTCTTCTTCATAAACAACATGGGAGCACCCCAAGGGGAAGTGCTCAGTATAACAAAACCCTTCTCTAGAAACTCTTGAAACTGATTCTTCAACTCCTACATCCCTTTAGGTGCCATCTTGTAAGGTGTTTGCGCTATGGGTTGTGTTCCAAGAATAAAATTGATCTCATAATCAATCTCAAGGAGGGGGAATACCAGGAAACTCTTCTAGAAATACATCCTCAAACTCACGCACTATAGGAACCTCCTAGATACTAGGACTCTTCACCTTGGTATCCACCACATAAGCCAAGCAAGCCTCACACCATTGTCTTATCAACCTCTCCACAGTTATGGCTGACTCCAAGCATGTAGGAAGAATCTTCCTATCTCATTGAAAGATCCACGAAACATATCCATCACAGAACATCACCACCTTGGAACTATAGTCCAACACAACCTTTTACTTCTCTAGTAATCCATCCCTAGGATCACATCATATCCAATCATGTCAAGTGGCATAAGATCCACTTGAATGTTGCAACCCAAAAAAGGAAGAATGCGGGATGAACACACCTCCTACAACTCAATGGAATAGACAAGAGGGGTTTCTAACAAAAAACTATCAGATCTACTACAAATAGGCAGACTGCAACTACTTATCATCTCTCTGGTGATAAAAGAGTGTGTCACACTCGAGTCAACTAAAACAAATACGAAAGAAAAAGCAAATAAGTTAAAATTAAAATGTTCCATTTGACCTGTCACAACTTGTGAATTGACCACTCCCTCTGGCTAACTCATAGTGTAGAATCTAACCAATGCCTATTGTCATCCTCATCATCTACTAGTTGGTCCTGATGACCCCGCCTACAATGCTTCTCCACGTCCTCTCCACCAGCACTGCTAAATTGTTGTTGCTGCAAATTTTGTTAACTCTTCCTTGACTATTATGTCAGTTCTTCATCCTTCATGGGATATGTCCACCTAATATGCCCTACTTGTCCACACCTGTGACATTTCCTCGAATCTTAATACAGCCTAGATGACCCTATCACTGACACAAACACTGCATTGTGTGCTCCTACTGGTGGAAAACTATGACCTCTTCCCTTACTCAAGGACCACTATGAAGACACTCTTGATCTCAACTCATAGAAAGTTGGTTTCTTCTATGACTGTGGTTACAAGAACCTCATCTTCTTAAATCCTACAGATGACTTCCCCTAAAACTTAGATGGACTCTTCCTAAGGTTATCTTCACACTTCTCGATAGCAGACTCAATCTACCAAATCAACTCCCCAAAGGTAGAGAACCTCTCTTTGTTCTCCAAAGCATTAGTTATTGTAGACAACTCCGAGCTCAACCCTTCTTGAACCTGTGGATCCTCTCCTTATCCATCATTGCCATGTGAGGACAGAACCTCAAAATTTCCATAAACTTCATCTCATAATCATTGATCGACATCGAACCCTGACATATCTTTGCAAAATACACTATCTCTTCATCTGGGTACTTCTCTGGGAAATATTAGCTCATAAATTTCTGCCAAAACTCTTCCCAACCAACCACAACTCCTAGTCTCTTCTCCTCTTCTATGGCCCACCAATGGTCGACACTGCCCTTCAACAAGTAAACCACGTGCTTCACCTTGTCCTCTTCTAGGATGTTGAAGATCTTAAATACCTTCCCATGCTCTTTCAACTACATATCAGCATTAGTCAAGTCTATTGTACCTGAATATTTGATCTCCCCCTCACATCTCAACCTCTCGAACATTATCCCAGAACCTTGAGATTCTGCATTAGGGACAACTACCCTAGCTTGGTATGTGGGGTGCCCTATCCTCTATATGTGTAATCATGGCCATAAGTTGTCTGAACATGGAATGAAATTCTGGATTGACCATGGTTATCGGGTGAAACTGAGGCATCACACGCTACTCTGGCCCCATCTCATGAACACTTCCATCATGTCCATGCCTCCTACCACCACGTCTTGGTGCGATGTGTCTATACTCAACTTTCTCTTCACGTTCTCCAGACATATCTGTATAAGCATAAGCTATCATCAAATATGTTGGATTATGTAAGAACAGACACAAACCTAAGTCATATGACCTTGTAGACTCAGTGAACCTAAAGCTCTGATAACAACCTATGATGTGACGCCCCACCACACCAAATGAGATTTCTCAAAACAAAGCACGTGATCAACTACTAATTAAACACATAACCATAAATGAGGGTAAATTAAAACTTATGTATACATTTCTATCACGTTCAAATAACATTACATAAGGGTCCAACAACTTACATATCATCACATACCATATAAGGCATTGACATATATGTCTAGTGGACTCAACCACAACTTGTATACAAAATATATGGTTCCACATATACATGCTATATAAAAACATCATCTTACTGCCAAAACCATGTATCAATATGCATATCATCTATAAAACATCCCCTGCCCAGATATGAGAGTACAAGGATGACTCTAGAACTCTACAACTACTATCCAACCTTCTGCTCCTACTGCTCTCAAAGTTGTGCTTCCTCACCACCACGATCTTGATGATACCGCTGATAATAACCTAAAATGATGTGGTGATCCACGAGGTGAGACCAATGTCCCAACGAGAGATATAAGTCTAACAGAAAAACAACCTAGTATTCCCTTGGTATATAGGTCACGACACGGGTAACCAGGGTATAAAAAACCCTATCATCTGAGGTACAACTGAACATGTCCTCAATCACATGTCATATATTGAATCATAATCATCTGACATATGGCGTCAACCACTCTCCTGGTTAGGTATGACCGCAACCATCCTGAAAAACATGCATGTACTCAACAATATACGAATTCGAGCTTCCACTAAAGGAGAACTCATTTCACCATCCAACAAATCCTGACACTGGAATGGATCTATGGCATAGGGCACTATGTGATTAGGGTTTCACTTGATTAGTTAATGCCAATTGGGTATCTTTTAACAGCATCAATCAAGTTACATACAAACCCTAAAAGAGTTCTACAAAAAAAGCATGGGTGGATTGTAACTTCAAAAGATATAAAATGTATGAAACATAAAGCTTATCATATCATCACATGGTACTATTCCATTTCCATACATTTGTCCATTCTTATCATCATACCATCACTAGATACAAATCCTGGTCACATAATTCAGAGGATAACACCTCAATTAGTCACAAACCATGTCCAAGGTTACAAGACCATTCACATCATTCCCTACAAGAACATCATTATATTCCCATGCTTCATCAAGGCTTATCATACACCATACACGAGACACATAAGTTTGATACAACATTATTTAAGAGCTATGATGTTCATATGGTAGAAAATTAGGATTACAATAACATAGAGAGAGTACTCAATCATCATGCTAGTTACGCAAGAAGCTATGTATTATCATCATTTACTTGTATTAGGGTTAGGTTTGATGAGAATAGTTTCATTAACATTACAAATCAATGCTTTACAAAAATGTTAGGTGTGAATTCATTCGAGGCCAAAGGAAAAACTAGCAGATCATGTGTATCCAAGCACCAATGAATTAGGTTTACTTAATCAAACACCATCAATCATAAACCAGGAAACATAGAGACCATGAGCAGAATTCATCATCGACCACATAAGGTAGGAACCACCTTGGCGACCGTTGAAATTAGGATTCACCACTTTGGCGACCACTGAGGTTAGCCACCTTCAGCGACCACTAAGGGTAAGCACCATCAATTACCACTACGGTTAGAATCCATCAACGACCACTAAGTCTAGGGTTCTTAGCAACCACCTAGGTCAAAGAACTTCATCGACTGCTAGGGTTAGGTCACCTCAACTATCACTAAGGGTCCAAAACTTGGCAACCGATGGAGATACAAATCTTGGTGACCATATGCATTCAAAACTTGGTGGCTAATTATATTCCAAAATTTAGGGACCATAGTGGGTTAAATCTTGGTGACCACTATAGCTCAAAACTCATCGACCACGTAGGGGTTCAAAAAAATCTTAGCAACTATCAAGAGACCAAAATCTCAACTGTAAGGCCCCTAACCTTGATTGAAGTATTGAATAAGATTAATTACCATCATTGAGTGTGTTAAACCTATATCTAACCTTGTTATATGTTTTGGTATCATGTGACAAGCTTAAGTTTCAAGTTTGGTCCAATTTGGACATTGTTTGAGCAAGTTATACAGTTTTATTGCACATTTAGGACTTTCTATAATTTACCCAAATATGAGGTTTTCTTTGCAATTTGTCACATTCACTATATTCCTTTGGTGTTATATTATCATTCTTGAGCTTTTTGATCCATTGGGAACTTGCTTGAACCTTGGTTTGGTGGTGATTCTCTTCTATGGTGAATTAGGGTTTACCCCTTGATGGATGATGGAGTTGCTAAGTGTAAAACCAAAGAGATCGAAGGTTTTCCCCGATGGGGGTGCTAACCAATGGATTCCTTGGATATAGGGAGGTTGAAGGTTCACCCTTTAAGTGGTGCAACTAATGGTTGAGGTGGGTAAAGGTTCTCAACCGATGGTGAGGTAGAATGTACCTTTTTGCCCTTTTGTGGTAGTATGAAATGGTCGATGGTCTTTTTAGGGGTGGAGACCGATGGATACACTATGTTGGATGGCCTATGGTCCTTCTAGTCATCAAGTAGTGATGTTTAGGTAGCAGGACAACAGATGGACCTATTGTTTCATGTCCATGGAAGCTCTAAGCCATGGACACATGGAGAGCTGCTAGGACACCTCATGATTCTTCTCTCCCTTATCCTTAAGCTTTATATACTTATCATTAGGCACCCAAACAAAACCTTTATTCCCTTATCTCTTCTTCTCTCTCTAGAGCTCATCTTTCTCCAACTTGGTGGCAGAGTAGCTGTCTAAGGAAGAAGAAGGTGGCCGACCTTCTTGCTGGATCTTCTAGGGTTTTGTTTTGCTCTCTTTTAGGGTTTATAAAGCTCTCTTTTGGTGATCTTGACCTAAATGAGTAAGTATCTCCTTCTCCCTTAGTTTCTTTTTTGGTTCTTCCTCCTCCTACGCCTTTTTACTGGCTAGAACTCTGGTGTTCCATGGTAAGAGTTGCTTTAAAGATCAAACATCTTATCTTTCTTGTTCCTTCTACCTAGGGTTTTCTTCTCTTGCGAAGGAAGGTTCTACTTGGCCGAGTTCAGACCTACATCTAGGGTTTTCCTACCTTCTTTTCTTGAGTTTCTTGCTTCTACAAACCTATTCTTCTTCCTAGAGGTGAGTTTTATAACCCTTTTCACTTTTGTTGCTTACTACAAGCTTTCTTGCTCATTTACTTGCTCTAAAATGAAGATCCAAGCACTTAGAAACTACGCTTGCCTAGGGTTTTGATTTTTTATGTTGTTTCTTGCTTGGTTTCTAGCTCTAGATAAACCAAAGACTATGTGCACGTTCTTCCTCAGATATAAGATGACTTATTTCAGGTTGGTATGGCATCTGGTGGTGCTTAGTACCTATTAAACGATGGTCTCTACTTATGGTTATAGGCTATTTTTCCACTTTACACATAAATTGATGGTAGTATCCTTGTGACAACTGATGGTGTTGTCTTCTTGAAAACTGATGGTGATGATTCCAATGGTGTCAACTGATGGTCCCACCTTAGGTCATCTATAGTTTCCTTTAGAAGCTTATTAAACATTGGTCTAATGATTTATAGATGACATCAATCGATGGTGGTTTTAAATCAAGTTTGATGGCGACAAAGGATGGTAAAGCTGACCCTAAAAACCTATGGTGGCACAATGTGTAACAACCGATGGTGGATCAGGTCACCATAACTGATGGTGAGTCAAGGCTTTAAATATAGCATCAATTAAGCCATAAAACAATGATTTATTGGTTCAATTGAGTCAATGGTTAGACCTACACTCCAATTGATGGTTTTGAATAATGAACTCGGTCCAATGAATGAGATTGGATGCTTCAACATCGAATGGATTAGAATAAATCGTATAGTATAATATCTTGGTTCTAATAATGAGAATGTGGTACCTTTTCTCTCATATGAATATATTTGATAAATAACCATAACAAGTGTATGTGTACCCCTAATGATAGATGACTTGTTCCACCTAACCCTAATGTAACTAAGTGATGGTGCTAGATTGTAATCAGCCCTTTTGAATGATTAAATGTGACAATGAAATACTATCTTCTTATGCTTGGACCCTAATATCATGCTATATATACATCATAGTTCATTGATATGTTAATCTTATATGTCACATGTGTATTTATGATTTGTTGAGCCTTGTTATAAGGCATTGAAAGATAGTGATGATCTTATAGGGATTAATATGATGGTATTTAAGGACTTCAGGAATGAATGAGCTTTGATGAAGGTATAATATTCTTCATGATTCAATAAGGGTTGTAACTCTGGAACTTCATATAAGAAATTGTACCTTATAATTGTATGATGACAAGTGCGATTCCATGATTTGGGAATGAATAAGTATAATGTGGTAGTGTGATTCAGATTATATACCTCATACGTTTTATATTTTCTGAAGTTTCAATATTTATACACTTGATAAAAATGAATTAGAGTTTGTATGTCCATTTGTATGATGAAGCCTTAATTCACCCAATTGGCAGTAACTAATTAAGTGTGACCCTAATCATGTAGTGCCCTATGCCCTGTGCCATGGAACCATCTTCAGTGTTAGAACTTGCTATATGGTGAAATGAGTATTCCTAAGGGAAACTTAGAGCATATATTGTTGAGTATGCAGGGTGCTTGTCATCCTAACTCCAAGTCTTTATGAGGATGACTTCAGTCATACCTAGCCCTTAGTTGGAGAATGGTTGCAGTAGTGACTCGATGATTATATATAAATATAAATATATATATATATATATATATATATATGATGAGGTTGAGGGCAACTGCTATTGTGCCTCAAATGGTAGGGTTTGTATTCCCACCTCCTTTCAGTAGTGTTGTGACCTGTACCAAGGACGGACTAGTCTATTAGCAGTTTGGCTAATGTTTCATTGTGGCGGGCTCGTACTGACTGAGGGAGGAGAATATCTTAGGAATTTGATTCTCCTAGATCCTGTATGAAACTGATTTTGACTTAGCAGCGGTCAGTTGGGATTTGAGTGGTATTCCTCAAATTCCTCAGGGCATAATAAAAGATGTAATACAATCATGTAGTATATTTGCTGGGGTTAAATATGTTTCACAATGGTTGCTTAGCCCTTACCTTGTCTTTATACTACATAGTTCTTACATGCTGCAATTTTATGAAATTTGAGTAATTATACTTGTTGCCAAGCTTATTTGTTTAACTTGCTTAGTATGCTTAAACTATTCAATATGCTTAATTTTTTATTCAATACACAACCTACTTAGTATTTTATTGTCAATTAATCAGTTGTAATCAACATCTAAGTTATATCTCTCACTGGGACATGGGTCTCACTCGTTGCTCACCACATCTTTTTAGGTGGTCGCACACAACATGGTCGAGGTCGTGTTGTTGAAGAGGAGAAGTCTAGTGATCAGTAATCAAAGAAGGTTGGACAACTATTTTTTTAGTAGTAGATTCCTAGTGTTGTCCATGTACTCTCATGTATGGGTATAGGAAGTGTTTTCTAGATGATATACTTATATCGACGTGAGATTTTGGAAATATGCCAATGTTTGTAAAATATGGCATGAACATGTGGAATATCTTTTGTATACAGGATATGGATGAGGTTGTTGGTTATAGATGTAAATACATGTCATGGTATATGAAAATGGAATAGATGGACCTTTTTGTAATTTTTTCAAAGCTTGTGCGTGATGTTGAAATTGGTTTTAAATCTTCCGCTTTTCTGACTATGTGATTAGTTAGTAGTTGATCATGTTATATGTTTTGAGTAATCCCATTTAGCGTGACAAGGTGTGCCACATCAAAAACCCCTAAGAGTCAAACATGTTTGTTACCATCAAGAATCTGAAAAGTTATCAAGTTGCATCACATGGAAGGATATCGGTTCAAAACCCTAGTTAGCAACCATCATTTGAGAGGACAAAAACCAACATTTCCACAAGCATGCAAGGACTAAAAATTCCATCACCAAAGAAGGATCCATGCACAAGGTTTTAGGGTTCATCCAAAAGGGTACTCTACTAAAAAACTATCATGTAATCACAAACTCTAGGTCAATATAATCTTCCTACTTGGAATAACGTTTTAGGGCAAGATCATATGCATGAAAGGTATAAGTAAGCAATAATTGTGGAGAAATTTATATAACTCACCTTGGAGATGATGAAGCAACTCCTAGAAAAATAAGAAAAATAAAGAGAGAGGGGAACATCTCACTTTACAAGACCAAGAAGAAGAGAAAGATAGCATCAAACAATCACAAGAAGGGTAGATCCAAACCCTAGGTCAACATGAAAGGTAGATCAACCAAGTTCCTTCAACTTGAGATCCTTCTCCTCTACCAAGCAAGGGGGGAATATCTCTAACTGCAATAAAGGAATAAGAGAGAGGAATCTAGGTGTCTAAAGAGGTTGTTTGCATGCAAGGAGGGAGGTATATATGGCTATGGGTGGAAGAGAGAGAAAGAGGGTTATGTGTGAGGCCCAACATGCCATGTGTGCAAGGTATCTCATCCATGCAAGTAGCTCACACATGAAACTAAGTCAAACAAAAACTAGGCAAACCCACCAAGAAAACTCGTCTACCAGGGCGAGCAGTAAAACTGTAACATCCCTGACTTGGGTTATGAATTAACCCTAGGTGTTTTGCCTAAGATATGTAATTAAATCCTTGTGATTATCTTTTGGCATGTAATTAAGTTCCTAAGGAACATACATTTTCATTTCTGTCCTTTTTAAACAATGATTGTAGTATTGTTTGGTAATACAGGGACCTATGTGCAAATTACCCAATTAGAGGGGTTAACTTGCAAATTACACAGGTTAAGATGTTCCTCTAATAAAGAGACATCATATGAAGGAATATGATGAGGTATGATGGATTTCCCAAGTTTGGGCACTAAGGTGCAGCTTGTGGAGCAATCCTTGTGCTTAAAACCTTAATTTTGGTGAAAAGTGCAATTTACCCAAAATATGGAGTGCAACCTGTAAAATATACCTTCTAGTATATCTTTTATGACTCTTTACATCAATTAGAGAAGAAATGATGAGAGGGGCGCTTCAATTAAATAATTGGATAAGAAGGATGACCTTTGTAGTGAAAACACCTAGTATGAGTAAGAAGACCCTTCATATATGTACCTTAGTATGCATGTTGGTTTTATCTACCCTTAGATCTTGAGTTTTGATGAGCTTTGCATAAGATTATCATGCTTGGACGTGCCTTAGAAAGAAGAAGGGACTTAGATGAGAAATCTATGTTTTAGAGGTCCTTATGGTGGAAAATAACCTAAAGTATATAAGCCTAGTTCCTTGTAAAACAACCAAACGTATTCCCTTCACTTCCTCACTTCTCATCTTTCTCAACCGACCAAGGCAAAGCTCTGGAGCTCAGGGAAACGACCAACCTGTTATAAGGTAAGAAAGCACCATCTTCTAGCTTGAATTCATGGGGAAAATCCTTGTATAAGGTTGGTTTCATGGTTAATTCACTTAGTTTTCTCTTCCTAGCTGATCCTTCCCAACCTTTCTTGAAGAAACAACCTTGGATGACCTGTGGAGCTCAAGCCACCATTAAAGTTTCGAAGCTTGGAAGCTTGGAGCTCTAGGAACAACATTTGAGGCGGGTTTTATAACTCTACACCTTGCTTTGTTATGCATACTTTTATTCTTGCAAATAATAGTTAGTTCTTCTTCTTCCCCATCTTTCTTTGCACTCTTGCAATCTTTTTCGTGAAGAATAGACCTTGGTTTCAAGGTTGAAGATAAAGGGCGTTAATACCTATGTTGGTCCTTATCCAACTTTATCAAACGAGTTCACACTCGTTTCATCTTAAATGGGTTCACACCCATTTCACCTCAAATGGGTTCACACTCGTTTCATGTTAGATGGGTTCACACCCGTTTCACATCTAATGGGTTCACACTCGTTTCATCTTAAATGGGTTCACACCCGTTTCACCTCTAATGGGTTCACATTCGTTTCATCTTAAATGAGTTCACACTCGTTTCACCTCAAACGGGTTCACACTCGTTTCAACTGAAATGGGTCACACTCGTTTCAATCCAAATGGGTCACACTCGTTTCAACTAAAATAGGTCATACTCGTTTCAATCCAAATGGGTCACACTCGTTTCAACTGAAATGGGTCACACTCGTTTCAATCCAAATGGGTCACACTCGTTTCAACTGAAATGGGTCATACTCGTTTCAATCCAAATGGGTCACACTCGTTTCAACTGAAATGGGTCACACTCGTTTCAATCCAAATGGGTCACACTCGTTTCAACTGAAATGGGTCATACTCGTTTCAATCCAAATGGGTCACACTCGTTTCAACTGAAATGGGTCACACTCGTTTCAACTGAAATGGGTCACACTCGTTTCAACTGAAAGGGGTCATACTCGTTTCAATCCAAATGGGTCACACTCGTTTCAACTGAAATGGGTCACACTCGTTTCAATCCAAATGGGTCACACTCGTTTCAACTGAAATGGGTCACACTCGTTTCAATCCAAATGGGTCATACTCGTTTCAACTCAAATGGGTTCACACTCATTTCAACCTAAATGGGTTCAATTAAAGGATACCTTGTTTTATGTAAACTCTAATGACATGATAGTGGTGATTTGGTTTATGTTAATCAACAAGGACTTAAACCAACCCTATCTAGAGTGATGTAATCACCTTTCATTAGGAAGGAGAGAGAGAAAGTACCATTTATGGTTAAAACTCAAATAAAGTACCTTCAATGTATATGAATATGCAGGATTAGGGTATGATCCACTTATGAGAGATCATGAAAACCCTAATTAAGATAATTGATGAGTCTTAACCTAATTTGAAAGCATCAATAATGATGATGTTTCTCATTCATGATGATGCTATGAGTAATGTAAATAGTAAACCCTAATTCTAGGGTAATCATGAGTAATGTGAATAGTAAACCCTAATTCTAGGGTAAGCATGAGTAATGTGAATAGTAAACCCTAATTCTAGGGTAATCATGAGTAATGTGAATAGTAAACCCTAATTCTAGGGTAATTAGAAGTAATGTGAATAGTAAACCCTAATTCTAGGGTAATCATGAGTAATGTGAATAGTAAACCCTAATTCTAGGGTAATCATGAGTAATATGAATAGTAAATCCTAATTCTAGGGTAATCATGAGTAATGTGAATAGTAAACCCTAGTTCATGGTAATATGTAGAAATGAACAATAAACCCTAAACTCATGTTATTCCTTTAAGCATGAATTGTATTATCAAAGATATGAGATTAGGAATTATTATTCCCAATCATAATGAAAGGGGTGAATAACCCTAAATGATGTAAACAAGGGAATCTTACCCTTTGTAAGGACATAAAAGTATAACCTTTGAATTGAAGGGTTAATTCTATCTTATTGACTGCTGATCTAATTATGAATTGTTGATTATTATCAATTGATTCAATCATGCAGGTTCCTATAAGAAAATAATCATATCCAGGTAAGGATCATGACATCATGTTCATTGAAAGCATGTCAATAGCTTATGAACATAAATAACTATGTTGCCTAGATGCAAGTGGTATCATATGAAACTGATATGCCTTAAGGACCATGAATGACATCAAGGTCATGCTAATAGATGACTTGATGCTGACATGTCATTTGATAGCAAGTGTTATGATGATATAAGGGTATGAACACCTATGTTCCTGAATTATAGTGATAAGATGATTAAGAATTGATATCCATCTGATAACTGATATGAGTAATACCTGTTACATTTAGTATTCTTCTGTTATAGCAATGTTTAGTACTTGAATGTTTGGAAACATGTATGATGCTAAAAGAATACTGAAATGTACCTAATAACCAAGTTTAATCATATCATGTAGAGCCCTGATCATAGATCCATCATTGTCAGAGTTTAAATGATGGTGAAATAGGTTTTCCTAAGGTTACTCCTAGATCACATACTTTAGAGTATGTGGGGGAATATGGATGTGTATATCCTTACATCCTAGTGTAGGAGTTGATGTGGATGTATCTTAATCCATCAACCCTTCACTATATGTTTATACCGGGATGATGTAACACTATTCTTCCAAGGGAATCTTTTATACGCATCGATGAGAGATAAACATGAAATCTTTTGATAGCGAAGAGAGTGCAGAATGCCACTGTGACTCTAATTAGAGAAGTACCAGAATACCCTGGTAAGCTATATTAGCAGGGACACTAGATGTCCTGCATGTTTATCCTCATTCTGACTGAGGTAGTTGAAGGTCATGAGAATCCGGCTCTTTCGATGACCTAGTATGATACCGATGCGACTTACTAGTGATCGGTTGGAGCATGAGCAGTATACCTCATCTCCGCAGGGCATAATGATGTTTGTAAAACATAATCAACCGCGTAGCATAACTGCTTAGGTTGAACTACGAGGAACATTGATTGATATTACATTGCTTGCTTTTAATATCCTGTTCAAGTATTAGTATACATGTTCATCATATTCCTTAAATAAAGATGAGTATTTGTTATCAAGCCTGCTGTGAGTAACCTAATTTACTTGCTCCTGATATTCCTTTGATTGTTTTTAACAAAGTTTCTGGCGGAGAGTTATAACTCTTGCTGGGACAATTATATAAAATTGTCTCACCCCGTAGATTTCTACCTTTAGGTGGACGTCGAGGTCAAAGGAACCGATCTGCAGGTGGACAGCAGCAACAGCAGCAAATTTAGGAGCAGCAGTGATTTCAGGTGGAAACACTGTGCTGTCTAGTCTTGTAGTCAGAATAGTCTTATGTCGTCTCTGTACACTCAGGTCCTAGGAGTTTGTTGATCTGAGAATTTTGAAATCTTGATATTTTGTATCATGACGTATATAATCACTCGAGAAGTGATTTATCAGAGATGTAAACAGTTCATCTTACTTTTATAAAAGGAGTTTCATGTAACATCCCTGACCTGGGTTATGCTTTAACCCTAGGTGTTTTGATTAAGAAAGATGATTATATGCTTAATCTCATCTTGTGAAAAGTAATTAAGGCTCAAAAGGAACCTATGTTTCAATTTTGGTCCTGTTTGAACAATGTTGAAGCAATGTTTGCTTATTTTGGACTAAAGTGCAAATTACCCAAGTTGAGGGGTTAAATTGCAAATGTTGCATGATAAGATGTTCCTCTGATGTTGAGACATCATAAGAATGAATATGATGTAGTGGTATGGTTTCCACAAGCTTGGACACCAAGATTAAGCTTGTAAAGCAATCCTTGTGCATTAAAACCTAGTTTTGGTGTAATGTGCAATTTACCCAAAATCTAGGGTTCAATATGCAAATTACCACTTCAACAAGGTCCCTAATGTTTCTTAGCATCATTTAGAGCAAATCAAATGAGAGGGACTCCTCATTTGAATTAAGTTGTAGGAGAGAGAAGCTTGACATTAAAATATTCAAGAATAATGCCTAATTGAAACCCTAATTCGATTTAGGGCAAAAATGAATAAAAATAATTGAAGGGCTTTCAACCAAAATGTTTTGGGTTGATTTTGAATAAGGATGGACGTTCCTTTAACAAGATAAGGAACGAAAATATCTTAAGTAGGTGAAATTCCACTCACCTTATTATAAAGAAAAGTAATATCCACTCACATATGGGATATTAATATAATAAGCATTAAGGTGCTTAATTTGCTTTTCTTTAAATTGAGGATAATGAAGGAGAATTAAATGCAAGGAAGGTGCCTCGTACCCAAGGTAGTTGAGGGGGAAGAGGAGGCCACTTTATTGGGATTAATTGAATTTTTATAAAGCATTTTCTCTCTCATCAATTTCCTTATAAAAGTGCCATTTTCAAGCCCAAACCAAGGCCTTTTTCGGATTTTCTTCTTCCCCTTGCTTGCAAAACCGACCAAGGAGCTAGGGAGGAGCAGGGAGCACGTCCCCAACCTGTGGGTAAGCCCTTGACCTTCGTTCTCCATGATTTCATGGTGGAAATTGAAAATAAATTATGGATTCCTTCTTATTTCGATCTCCTCTTCAACCCTAGCCAACTTTTACAATCAAAAGCTTGAGGACGAGCCTAGGGAGAGTTGCAAGAGCTTCATCCCCCATTAATGGCGTGAGCTTGGATCTTTGGAGCTCAATTGGAGGCGGGTTTTATAACTCAAACCCTTAATCATTGCTATTGCATCAATCATCTATGCTTTGTTGATTGTTTTCTTCAATTTGTTACAAACTTGATTCTTTGCTGCAATTTCCATCAAGAACGGTAGCTGTTCTTGGGTGCACGAAGCAATATGATGATGACATCATCATAAGCAAGCACCTCACCAAATATCTTGGGAGAAAATGATCTCAAAAGTTGGGACCAAACGGTTTCATCAAAACCGTTTGGTGACCAAACGGGTTGCAAACCGTTTGGTGGAAAACGGGTTCCAACCCGTTTGAAGGAGTTTACCAAGCGTTGACCGTTTGAGAATATCGTTCCTAATTATGTATTCTAATGGCCCTCCAAATTTGAGGGGTTAACGCCAAAGGAATCATAGGTTGAAGGCCAATCAATTAGACAAATCGAATTGAATTAAGTGCTGATTTTCAACCTGAATAACTTGACCTGCTTGGGCAAACGGGTTCAAGACCGTTTGAGATGGTTGACCAAGCGTTGACCGTTTGGGATTCCTGTTCATAATGATTTTTTATAATGACCCTCCAAATTTTAGGGGTTAACTCAAAAGGAATCATAGGTTGAAGGCTAATCAATTAGGAAAACCTAATTGGATTAAGTGCTGATTTTCAACCTGATTAACTTGACCTGCTTGGGCAAACGAGTTCAAGACCGTTTGCGTGAGTTGACCAAGCGTTGACCATTTGGGATTCCTGTTCATAATTATGTTGGTTAATGACTCTCCAAATTTTAGGGGTTAACTCCCAAGGAATCATGAGTTGAAGGCTATTCAATTAGGCAAACCATAATTGAAAACAGTGCTGAAATTCCAATGAGTTAAGTTGAGATTTTGGGTTGATTAGCCCAAACGGGTTCAAACCCGTTTGGGGGTCACCCAAAGGTTTCAAACCCGTTTGGGGGTCACCCCAAGACCGTTTGGAGGTCTGGGGTCAAGTATAGTTGACCAATTAAAGGTCCAAAGGTACTAATCATATTGCAATGAAGTGCTGATTTGTTGATCAACTCGATAGACCAATCCTTGATGATTTTTCACTAGAATCCAAAGGATGGATGGGCAAAACGGTCTCAAGACCGTTTGGAGCTCATCCAAACGGTCTCAAGACTGTTTGGTGGTCACCCAAGACCGTTTGTAGGTCTAGGGTTGAGTATGGTTAGGTGTTTGAAGGCCTAAAGGTACCAAGTTGATCTGCAATAAATTGCTGAATTGGTGAGCACTTCAATGATCCAAACCCTACTTGGATGGCTTGGTTTTGAGTGATATGATGGGCAAACGGTCTCAAGACCGTTTGGAGGTCATCCAAACGACCTCAAGACCGTTTGGGGTCAGGTCATACCCAATTTAGATGATGGTTCAATGGTTTCAAAGCAACTAGTCTTACATTGATTAGTGTTGTTGAATCATCGATTCCAAACCCTAATTTAATTGAATCAAACCCTAATTGATGACCAATTGAGGGTAAATTGAGGGTCAAATCAGTTGAAGGTTGACCTATTAAACTCAATTGAAGTATGAGTATAGGTCCAATTGATGATTGGTTCCATGAATTCAATGATTGAAGGAATCAACATTGGAAACCCTAATTCAATTGGATTCCTTATGTAATGGAGGTTCAATGTGATTGAATCTCTTGAGAATTAAGATGATGAATGTTCTATTGATCCAATGATGATTAGTAATGATAATAAAAGAAGGTACAAAGATTGAAACCCTAATAGTACCTAAGTTATTAATGCCAATTAAGGGATGAATCCCTAATTGCTTATAGGAGCAATGACTTGATACACTATGATAATCATTGTTGTATGTACTCGATTGAAGGGTTGATATGACCTAATCAAGTTGAGAAGTTGATAGCATGAATGCATACATGAATATGATTCACATGGTGATTAAGGGTTATGATCCTTAATCAAAGAGATCATGAAACCCTAAACATGAACATAAACCCTAATTGACAGGGTTATTGAACTCAACCCTAGTTGAGGGTGATTCCATGTGAAACCCTAGTTTAGGATGATTCCATGAGAAACCCTAGTTGAGGGTGATTCCATGTGAAACCCTGGTTTAGGGTGATTCTATGAGAAACCCTAGTTGAGGGTGATTCTATCTAAAACCCAAATTAAGGTTCAATACATGTGAAATCCCTATTTGAGATGATGGCAACTGTGGTAATGTAACACGGTCATGGTGATTTTACTTTGCACGACCGTGCAAAGTAGCACGACCGTGGTGGCTTCCCCTCGTACGGCCGTTCATGGTTACACGGCCGTGGTGCTCTATGTTTGACTTAGAGTTGATTCGAAAGTGACCTAACATGGTCGTTTTATTAATTCCCAACTTAAGGATGAGAGATAAACTCATACCTTGTGATGATAACCATTTAATGATACATGATGAGAGTAATAAGTATGAATGAATACTTATGATATCAATGAATGCTTCCAGAGGAGGGTAGCAATGAATTAGGGTTAGAGTGATAATACAAATATGAAACCCTAATTGATAAGAAAGGAAAATCCTAACCCTAGCTTTGGATAAAAGGGTGAAAAACCCTAATTGATGGTAAACCCTAACCCTGGTAAGGGAATAGTGGTGTTACCCTGTATTGCATGATGTGTTGTGAACTTGATAAGTCTATTATCATGTGTGACAATCATGCAGGTCTCATGAGGTGAGGATCATAGCCAGGTATGAGCTATGATGTCTAATTGATAAGAGTTGATTGGCCATATGTGCCATTATGTTTTTGTTACTTAGAAAGAAGTAACAAGATTAGTATGGGCTTGTAAGCCTTTGCCTAGTGAGAGGTGACAAGATGTGAATGGCCTTGTGAGCCATGTGAATAAAGTTGTTGCCTAGTGAGAGGTGACAAGATGTGAATGGCCTTGTGAGCCATGTGAATAAAGTTGTTGCCTAGTGAGAGGTGACAAGATGTGAATGGCCTTGTGAGCCATGTGAATAAAGTTGTTGCCTAGTGAGAGGTGACAAGATGTGAATGGCCTTGTGAGCCATGTGAATAAAGTTGTTGCCTAGTGAGAGGTGACAAGATGTGAATGGCCTTGTGAGCCATGTGAATAAAGTTGTTGCCTAGTGAGAGGTGACAAGATGTGAATGGCCTTGTGAGCCATGTGAATAAAGTTGTTGCCTAGTGAGAGGTGACAAGATGTGAATGGCCTTGTGAGCCATGTGAATAAACTTGTTGCCTTGTGAGAGGTGACAAGATGTGAATGGCCTTGTGAGCCATGTGAATAAACTTGTTGCCTAGTGAGAGGTGACAAGATGTGAATGGCTTTTGAGCCATGTGAATAAGTATCCGATGAAAGTGGTACATGTCTCTTTATAGCATTTGTCTGAATAAAATATGTTTGAGAACTTGACTGATGCTAAAAGAATATGATAATGTACTTAATTAATCAAGTGAAATCTATTCATGTAGTGCTCTGACCATAGATCCATCATCGTCAGGAATAGGTGATGGTGAAACAGGTTGCTCCGCGGCATATCCTGGATTTCGTATATTTTTTAATATACGGGGGTCAATGGGCGAAAATATCCTTACGTCCTCTTGAAGTGATTGTGAGGAGGTAAACAAGAAACCTCTCAAAACCTTCATGAATAGGTCGGGATGGATGTATCATTAATCTCCCGATGATTGGGCCAGATGTTGTACCCATCTCCCAATGTTTTTGTCAGGTCGACGGAGATAAACATGAAATCTCTCGATTACCGACGAGAGTGCAGTTGACGTTGTAACTTTGTAGCGAAGTTGCCAGTATACCCTGGAAAGCTACGTTAGCAGAGACACGAGATGTCCTGCGTTTTGTCTCGCACTGACCGAGACGTGGGAGGTCTTGGAATCTGGCTCTTCCCTAGACCTATGTATGGTACCGGTTTTGACTTCGCAGTGGCCGGTTGGAGTATGAGCGGTATACCTCATCTCCTCAGAGCTTAAATATGATTGTAAAATGTAATCAGTCATATAGCATGTTTGCTTAAGGATTGAATACGGAGATTCATTGGCTGATGTTGCATTTCTTTGTGCATTCCTTAGCAGATAAATGTTTTTTATGTCTCTTTATATTCTCTGCAAAGTAGACAGATGAATTACTTATCTACCATGGGTAGATGCAATGCTCTCCTTGAGAATAGGAGATTATCTTATTTTGTTCTATGATGAATAATTCTGTCTGATATGGTAAAAGTAACCCCTGCTCAGTTTTAATTTAATAAACTGCAATAATAATGTTTTGGTGAAGAGTTATATCTCTCACTGGGGCAATTTTCAATTGTCTCACCCCCGTGGGAAACATTGTTAGGTATGCATGGAAGGCAGAGCAGAAACCCTAGAACAGGGAAAGAGCAGCAGCAACAGCAGGGACAACAATAAGATCTCAGGTGGAAATATTGTCTGTCTAGTCATATAGATAGTAGTATTATGTGTCGTCTCTGTACTCTTAGATCCTCAGAGTTTTAAATGTATCAATCTGAATTTTGGCTTAGTGCCTCGAACTTTTTATACTGCCTGTGTATATTCGTAACAGGGCAGTCAATGTTGTAATCCTTAAAAAGGAAGTGTACAGGTTGTGTACTTGTGAACCAGGATGAAATGGAAACACTTTGGTTCTTGGTTAAAGAGTTTTTCTATGAATGGATCTCTTTGAAAAAGTTTTAAATTTTTAATGATTTTCAGTAATTCCGCTGCAAATGATTTGCTTCCGCATGTTTTATTATTGTTAATGGCACTTGTTATCTTAACGATGGCGAGTGTCGTTACAAATTAGTGGTATCAGAGCTCTAGGTTCGTTGAGTCTACAGAGACATAGGACTAAGTTGTTGAGTCTGTGTTAGTGTCCTCCAGTATACCCTATAATGATTTCTGCTTGTGCAGAGAAAGGGTAAAGTTTAAAATGACTGGAGAACACAAGGAACACATTGCTAAGGGAAATGTTGTTGCATCAAGAAGAGGTGCAAGGGATCTGACAAGAATAGAATGAGTGCCTGAGAATCCCCATTAAGACCTGATCAGGATAGAGAATCCTATGATCATGCTCTTATTGGGAAGATTAGGGCAACAGTAATGCATATGAGTGGACTCGATGCTAGGCTTACAACCTAGGTTATCAGTCCTTAATACAGAAAGCTTGAGCTTTAAATGAGTTCCTAAATGACTTAGTCATGTTGGAACAAGGGAAAATATGGAAAAGATTAACTTATAGCAAGAAAGTGGACTCTGCCATGAGTTCAGACAGATAATAAATATGTGATGGCAGTGCCCAAGAAGGGGCAATAAGCTGAGAAGTAGGTGATGATCTCTATAATTTTAGAGACATTTGCCTAATGGTTCTAAAAATCCAAGGTTTTTGGTACAAATAGTGCAATAAATGCCTAGTGTACCAGGGAAGTAGCCACGAAGTAAGTGCAAAGGTCTTAACCTTTCACCTGTAAGATTCTATGGCTTAGTTTTTGATTCAGTAATAAGACTAGTAAGACCATGATATGAGTACAAGGTATGTTATAAATGTGTACATGTTGAGTACACTAAACCCTTTTTGTTATAAAAAGGAGGATTGTTGATTTTGTTTTCCCTATTAGTTGCCATGTATGGAAGAAATGATGAGAACTAGAATTTGAATTCTATTCAGTATTCTTTTAAATGCTCTATATTGATCATGCCTCTATGAAAGAGGAAGAGGTATAGAAGAGATGCCTGGATAAAATCCAGGGATGTTAAATCTTATGTTATGATAATATGAAAAGCAAGAAATATGATAGAATGTAATTGCATACTACTTGATCTCAGTACTTGTAAACCCTGATCAGGTATACAACTATTGATGATAAAGTGAGTATGGAAACTCTTAGATTGATATCTTTTTGATTGCCCTGATCAAGCAATCATTCTGATACAATCTAATGAGTATCATGAAATAAGAAATATGGTATGGATAAATGTATCATACCTTAAGTACAAAAAAAGAAGGATCTGATAGGAATTCAGATCAGTATGTGTATATGAGGAAGTAAAATTATGACCCTCATATGATGAGAAAGAGAACAAGGGAGGTGATCCATGTTCAATAAAGTTGTAAATATGATAAAAGAAAGATGAGAATATGATGTGTTTTCAACACATGTGTCTGATACCAAGATAAGAGATTCTGGTATCTGAGAATTATCAGATGATTTAGATTGGCTACCTGGAGTGGTCAACTATGAAATCAGTCTGACTATATAAAATGATATGAACATCATATGTTAGGGGTTTATGCTTTGCATAAACAAAACAACTAAATATGTCTTTAAGATAAGTTCTCAATTGACTCTATGAGAATATTGTGTGAAGGAACTTTGTGCTGATCAAAGTTCTATGATGTCTCCATAACAATGAGGTATTATGAAGAGACATGATGATATGATGAATGAATAATATATGTTTCCTTTATCTGGGATTTCGGGGACGAAATCCTTGTTAGGGGTTTATAATTTGTAACATCCCTGACCTGGGTTATGCTTTAACCCTAGGTGTTTTGATTAAGAAAGATGATTATATGCTTAATCTCATCTTGTGAAAAGTAATTAAGGCTCAAAAGGAACCTATGTTTCAATTTTGGTCCTGTTTGAACAATGTTGAAGCAATGTTTGCTTATTTTGGACTAAAGTGCAAATTACCCAAGTTGAGGGGTTAAATTGCAAATTTTGCATGATAAGATGTTCCTATGATGTTGAGACATCATAATAATGAATATGATGTAGTGGTATGGTTTCCACAAGCTTGGACACCAAGATTAAGCTTGTAAAGCAATCCTTGTGCATTAAAACCTAGTTTTGGTGTAATGTGCAATTTACCCAAAATCTAGGGTTCAATATGCAAATTACCACTTCAACAAGGTCCCTAATATTTTTTAGCATCATTTAGAGCAAAGAAAATGAGAGGGACTCCTCATTTGAATTAAGTTGAAGGAGAGAGAATCTTGACATTAAAATAATCAAGAATAATGCCTAATTGAAACCCTAATTCGATTTAGGGCAAAAATGAATAAAAATAATTGAAGGGCTTTCAAACAAAATGTTTTGGGTTGATTTTGAATAAGGATGGACGTTCCTTTAACAATATAAGGAACGAAAACATCTTAAGTAGGTGAAATTCCACTCACCTTATTATAAAGAAAAGTAATTTCCACTCACATATGGGATATTAATATAATAAGCATTAAGGTGCTTAATTTGCTTTTCTTTAAATTGAGGATAATGAAGGAGAATTAAAGGAAAGGAAGGTGCCTCGTACCCAAGGTAGTTGAGGGGGAAGAGGCAGCCACTTTATTGGGATTAATTGGATTTTTATAAAGCATTTTCTCTCTCATCAATTTCCTTATAAAAGTGCCATTTCCAAGCCCAAACCAAGGCCTTTTTCGGATTTTCTTCTTCCCCTTGCTTGAAAACCCAACCAAGGAGCTAGGGAGGAGCCGGTAGCACGTCCCCAACCTGTGGGTAAGCCCTTGACCTTCGTTCTCCATGATTTCATGGTGGAAATCGAAAATAAATTATGGATTCCTTCTTATTTCGATCTCCTCTTCAACCCTAGCCAACTTTTACAATCAAAAGCTTGAGTACGAGCCTAGGGGGAGTTGCAAGAGCTTCATACACCATTAATGGCGTGAGCTTGGAGCTTTGGAGCTCAATTGGAGGCGGGTTTTATAACTCAAACCCTTAATCATTGCTATTGCATCAATCATCTATGCTTTGTTGATTGTTTTCTTCAATTTGTTACAAACTTGATTCTTTGCTGCAATTTCCATCAAGAACGGTTGCTGTTCTTGGGTGAACGAATGAAGATGATGATGAAATCATCATAAGCAAGCACCTCACCAAATATCTTGGGAGAAAACGATCTCAAAAGTTGGGACCAAACGGTTTCACCAAAACCGTTTGGTGACCAAACGGGTTGCAAACCGTTTGGTGGAAAATGGGTTCAAACCCGTTTGAAGGAGTTGACCAAGCATTGACCGTTTGGGAATATCGTTCCTAATTATGTATTATAATGACCCTCCAAATTTTATGGGTTAACTCCAAAGGAATCATAGGTTGAAGGCCAATCAATTAGACAAATCGAATTGAATTAAGTGCTGATTTTCAACCTGAATAACTTGACCTGCTTGGGAAAACGGGTTCAAGACCGTTTGAGATGGTTTCCAAGCGTTGACCGTTTGGGATTCCTGTTCATAATGATTTTTTATAATGACCCTCCAAATTTTAGGGGTTAACACAAAAGGAATCATAGGTTTAAGGCTAATCAATTAGGAAAACCTAATTGGATTAAGTGCTGATTTTCAACCTGATTAACTTGACCTGCTTGGGCAAACGAGTTCAAGACCGTTTGAGTGAGTTGACCAAGCATTGACCGTTTGGTATTCCTGTTCATAATTATGTTGGTTAATGACTCTCCAAATTTTAGGGGTTAACTCCCAATTAATCGTGAGTTGAAGGCTATTCAATTAGGCAAACCATAATTGAAAACAGTGCTGAAATTCCAATGAGTTAAGTTGAGATTTTGGGTTGATTATCCCAAACGGGTTCAAACCCGTTTGGGGATCACCCAAACGGTTTCAAACCCGTTTGGGGATCACCCCAAGACCGTTTGGAGGTCTGGGCTCAAGTATAGTTGACCAATTAAAGGTCCAAAGGTACTAATCATATTGCAATGAAGTGCTGATTTGTTGATCAACTCGATAGACCAATCCTTGATGATTTTTCACTAGAATCCAAAGGATGGATGAGCCAAACGGTATCAAGACCGTTTGGAGCTCATACAAACGGTCTCAAGACCGTTTGGTGGTCACCCAAGACCGTTTGGAGGTCTAGGGTTGAGTATGGTTAGGTGTTTGAAGGCCTAAAGGTACCAAGTTGATCTGCAATAAATTGCTGAATTGGTGAGCACTTCAATGATCCAAACCCTACTTGGATGGCTTGGTTTTGAGTAATATGATGGGAAAACGGTCTCAAGACCGTTTGGAGGTCATCCAAACGACCTCAAGACCGTTTGGGGTCAGGTCATACCCAATTTAGATGATGGTTCAATGGTTTCAAAGCAACTAGTCTTACATTGATTAGTGTTGTTGAATCATCGATTCCAAACCCTAATTTAATTGAATAAAACCCTAATTGATGACCAATTGAGGGTCAATTGAGGGTCAAATAAGTTGAAGTTTGACCTATTAAACTCAATTGAAGTATGAGTATAGGTCCAATTGATGATTGGTTCCATAAATTCAATGATTGAAGGAATCAACATTGGAAACCCTAATTCAATTGGATTCCTTATGTAATGGAGGTTCAATGTGATTGAATCTCTTGAGAATTAAGATGATGAATGTTCTATTGATCCAATGATGATTAGTAATGATAATCAAAGAAGGTACAAATATTGAAACCCTAATAGCACCTAAGTTATTAATGCCAATTAAGGGATGAATCCCTAATTGCTTATAGGATCAATGACTTGATACACTATGATAATCATAGTTGTATGTACTTGATTGAAGGGTTGATATGACCTAATCAAGTTGATAAGTTGATACCATGAATTCATACATGAATATGATTCATGTGGTGATTAAGGGTTATGATCCTTAAGCAAAGATATCATGAAACCCTAAACATGAACATAAACCCTAATTGCCAGGGTTATTGAACTCAACCCTAGTTGAGGGTGATTCCATGTGAAACCCTAGTTTAGGGTGATTCCATGAGAAACCCTAGTTGAGGGTGATTCCATGTGAAACCCTAGTTTAGGGTGATTCCATGAGAAACCCTAGTTGAGGGTGATTCTATGTAAAACCCAAATTAAGGTTGAATACATGTGAAATCCCTATTTGAGATGATGGAAACCGTGGTAATGTAACACGGTCATGGTGATTTTACTTTGCATGACCGTGCAAAGTAGCACGACCGTGGTGGCTTCCCCTCATACGGCCGTTCTTGGTTACACGGCCGTGGTGCTCTATGTTTGACTTAGAGTTGATTCGAAAGTGACCTAACATGGTCATTTTGTTAATTCCCAACTTAAGGATGAGAGATAAACTCATACCTTGTGATGATAATCATTTAATGATACATGATGAGAGTAATAAGTATGAATGAATACTTATGATATAAATCAATGATTCCAGAGGAGGGTAGCAATGAATTAGGGTTAGAGTGATAATACAAATATGAAACCCTAATTGATAAGAAAGGAAAATCCTAACCCTAGCTTTGGGTAAAAGGGTGAAAAACCCTAATTGATGGTAAACCCTAACCCTGGTAAGGGAATAGTGGTGTTACCCTGTATTGCATGATGTGTTGTGAACTTAATAAGTCTATTATCATGTGCGACAATCATGCAGGTCTCATGAGGTGAGGATCATAGCCAGGTATGAGCTATGATGTCTAATTGATAAGAGTCGATTGGCCATATGTGCCATTATGTTTTTGTTACTTAGAAAGAAGTAACAAGATTAGTATGGGCTTGTAAGCCTTTGCCTAGTGAGAGGTGACAAGATGTGAATGGCCTTGTGAGCCATGTGAATAAAGTTGTTGCCTAGTGAGAGGTGACAAGATGTGAATGGCCTTGTGAGCCATGTGAATAAAGTTGTTGCCTAGTGAGAGGTGACAAGATGTGAATGGCCTTGTGAGACATGTGAATAAAGTTGTTGCCTAGTGAGAGGTGACAAGATGTGAATGGCCTTGTGAGCCATGTGAATAAAGTTGTTTCCTAGTGAGAGGTGACAAGATGTGAATGTCTTCTGAGCCATGTGAATAAGTATCTGATGAAAGTGGTACATGTCTCTTTATAGCATTTGTCTGAATAAAATATGTTTGAGAACTTGACTGATGCTAAAAGAATATGATAATGTACTCAATTAATCAAGTGAAATCTATTCATGTAGTTCTCTGACCATAGATCCATCATCGTCAGGAATAGGTGATCGTGAAACAGGTTGCTCCGCGGCATATCCTGGATTTCGTATATTTTTGAATATACGGGGGTCAATGGGCGAAAATATCCTTACGTCCTCTTGAAGTGATTGTGAGGAGGTAAACAAGAAACCTCTCAAATCCTTCATGAATAGGTCGGGAGGGATGTATCATTAATCTCCCGATGATTGGGCCAGATGTTGTACCCATCTCCCAATGTTTTTGTCAGGTCGACGGAGATAAATATGAAATCTCTCGATTAGCGACGAGAGTGCAGTTGACGCTGTAACTCTGTAGCGAAGTTGCCAGTATACCCTGGAAAGCTACGTTAGCAGAGACACGAGATGTCCTGCGTTTTGTCTCGCACTGACCGAGACGTGGGAGGTCTTGGAAGCCGGCTCTTCCCTAGACCTATGTATGGTACCGGTTTTGACTTCGCAGTGGCCGGTTGGAGTATGAGCGGTATACCTCATCTCCTTAGAGCTTAAATATGATTGTAAAATGTAATTAGCCGTATAGCATGTTTGCTTAAGGATTGAATACGGAGATTCATTGGCTGATGTTGCATTTCTTTGTGCATTCCTTAGCAGATAAATGTTATTTATGTCTCTTTATATTCTCTGCAAAGTAGACAGATGAATTACTTATCTACCATGGGTAGATGCAATGCTCTCCTTGAGAATAGGAGATTATCTTATTTTGTTCTATGATGAATAATTCTGCCTGATATGGTAAAAGTAACCCCTGTTCAATTTTAATTTAATAAACTGCAATAACAATGTTTTGGTGAAGAGTTATATCTCTCACTGGGGCAATTTTCAATTGTCTCACCCCCGTGGAAAACATTGTTAGGTATGCATGGAAGGCAGAGCAGAAACCCTAGAATAGGGAAAGAGCAGCAGCAATAGCAGGGACAGCAATAAGATCTCAAGTGGAAATATTGTCTGTCTAGTCATATAGATAGTAGTCTTATGTGTCGTCTCTGTACTCTCAGGTCCTCGGAGTTTTAAATGTATCAATCTGAATTTTGGCTTAGTGCCTCGAAGTTTTTATACTGCCTGTGTATATTTGTAACAGGGCAGTCAATGTTGTAATCCTTAAAAAGGAATTGTACAGGTTGTGTACTTGTGAACTAGGATGAAATGGAAACACTTTGGTTCTTGGTTCAAGACTTTTCCTGTGAATGGATCTCTTTGAAAAAGTTTTAAATTTTTAGTGATTTTCAGTAATTCCGCTGTAAATGATTTGCTTCCGCATGTTTTATTATTGTTAATGGCACTTGTTATCTTAACGATGGCGAGTTTCGTTACATTTCAGGTTTTTGAGATCTCGTTTTCGAAAAGTTTTAATTTCTCGTGATTTTCATATTCCGTTGTTAACTGAATCGCTTCCGCTATGTTTATCTTGTGTTTTGGAGATCAGAGCCCACAATTAGTGGTATCAGAGCTCTAGGTTCGCTGAGTCTACAGAGACATAGGACTTAGAGTGTCAAGTCTATCCTTAGTACTTCTTTCTTATCTAATAGAGTCTTCTGCTCCTCAGGAGAAGAAGATAATTGAGGATGTCTGGACCACAGAAGGAGTACGAGGCAGAAAGTAGTGTTGTTGCACCTCGAGAAGGTGCAAGGAACCTAGAAATAGAGCAACCTGTACCTGAGCCACCTATGGAGCCACCTCAGTTTGACCCAGCTGACATGGGAAACCCAGTTGTTCAGACCATGTTTGGGCAGTTTATGACTGCCATGACACACATAACAGATAGGATGCCTATGCCTGCACCTAGGGCACCTGTCCAGTCTAAGGGTCAAGGTATCAGTAAGACGTTCGAGCGACTTTGTCGTGTCGGAGCAACCGAATACTTTGGAATAGATGACCCTGCTGATGCTGATCTATGGTTAACTGAGTTGGAGAAAGCCTTTAGAATCCTCAACATCCCCGAAGGTGAGAAGGTTAGACATGCTGTCTATCTTCTCAAAGGCAGTGCTGGTCACTAGTGGACCATGGAAGAGCAGAAGAGGCCTGGAATAGAGATCTCGTGGGAAGACTTTCGTTAGGAATTCGTCCGCAGATATTTTCCAAAGACCTTCCTGGACGAGAAGATCTCTCAGTTTGAGAGACTGAGGCAGGGTATGATGAACATTAGCGAGCATGAAACTAAGTTTATGGAGTTGTTGCGATTCCGTCCGCATATGGCTACCACAGATGAAGAAAGGATTAGGAGGTTTGAGAAGGGTTTAAATGCTGACATGACTACTCCCGTGTCTGCACTAGAAAACCGGGAGAGATTCTCTACCTTTGTTGAGTCAGTCCGAAGGATAGAGAGATCCATAGTCGAGAAAATACAAACCCAAAAGAGATATCCACAGTTCCAGGGATCTTCATCTAGAGACTTTAAGAAGCCTATATTCTCTGCACCTACACCTCCACCACCCAGATCTAGTTCTCAGACTCTGTGGTCTCCAAGTAGAGGTAGAGGACGAGGGTTACCACCATGAGAGACTCACAGTTCAGCATCAATATCGGTCACAGGACCGCCAAGACCACAACAACTGGAGAGAAGTTGCTATAACTGTGGGAAGGTGGGACATCTGATGAAGGACTGTAGGTCTAGGCCTGTTAGTGTGACACAGCCTCTGAGGCAGAATCAACAGGGATCACAGAGAAGGCAGTCTCAAGGAGCAGCTAGAGGACGTGGGCAAGCGTCTCAGGTTGGATCGTCAGCACCAACTCAACCTCAGGCGACAGCGAGGTTCTATGCTATGAACCCACCAGAAGCAGTGGTCAATCCACGGGTTGTGGCAGGTCAGATGGAACTTTTATATTCTAATATGTCTAAATCCTATGTGGTATCTTTTTTTATTGACCCGGGTGCTACGCACTCTTTTGTCACTCAAAGAGTGATTCGTAACTGCAATATGACAGTTAGTCATAGGGCAGATAGCTTGTTGCTTGAAACTCCGTTGAGAGGATCTGCTATTTTGCAAGAGGTATGCTCTCCCTGCATCCTCTTCTTTTCTAATCATCGCATTCAAGTGGATCTTATACCACTTGATATGCAAGGATTTGATATAATCTTGGGGATGGATACCTTGGAAAGGTATAGAGTTGTCTTGGGTTGTGAATCCAAGCAGGTTGTGTTTGCTGATGAGAGCAACACATGGATCTTTCAAGGAGAGAGAAAGATTCTACCCACCTGTCTTGTGTCTGCTATGGTTGCTGATAAGATGATGAGGCAAGGATGTTATGCATTCTTGGCCCATGTGATAGATACCACCATGAAGAGTCCTAACCTTGCTGAAGTTCCTATAGTCATGGAATTTGAAGATGTATTTCCTGAAGAACTTCCAGGTATGCCACCGCCTCGGGAAATTGATTTTGAAATCAATTTGATCCCAGATACCCAACCTATAGCACAAACACCGTATAGGATGGCACCTGCTGAGATGGCAGAACTCAAGAAACATCTTCAAGAGTTGCTTGAGAAAGGTTTTATCCGACCAAGTACTTCACCTTGGGGTGCTCCGGTCTTGTTTGTTAAAAAGAAGGATGGATCAATGCGGTTGTGCATCGATTACAGACAACTAAATAAAGTAACGATAAAGAATAAGTACCCTCTGCCTAGAATTGATGATCTTTTTGACCAGTTGCGTGGTGCAACCGTCTTCTCGAAGATAGACTTGAGGTCAGGATATCATCAACTTCGTATTAAGGACAGTGACATACCCAAGTCTGCTTTCAGGACAAGGTATGGTCACTATGAGTTCACAGTTATGTCGTTCGGACTAACTAATGCACCAACTGCATTTATGGAACTCATGAATAGAATCTTCCGACCTTTCCTCGATCAGTGTGTTGTTGTCTTTATAGATGACATCCTGATCTATAGTAGAGATGCTCAGCAGCATGAACAGCATCTTCGTCAGGCTCTAAATTTGCTAAGACAACATAAGCTATACGCTAAGTTTAGCATGTGTGAGTTCTAGATGCCGGAGGTATCTTTTCTTGGACATGTGGTATCTGCCTCGGGAATTCGTGTTGATCCTAAAAAGGTAGAATCTGTTCTACAGTGGGAACAACCGAAAACACCAACGGAGATTTGTAGTTTCTTAGGGTTGGCTGGCTATTATCGAAGGTTCATTAAGAACTTCAGTTCTATATCCCTACCCTTGACGAAGTTGACCCGGAAAGATGTTCCTTTTGCCTGGAGTGATAAGTGTCAACAGTCTTTTCAGCTATTGAAGGATAGGTTGACAAGTGCACCTGTGCTTGTGCTACCTGAGCAAGGAAAAGGATATGTAATCTTTTGTGATGCCTCCAAGAATGGACTTGGATGTGTGTTGATGCAGGATAAACAAGTGATTTCTTTTGCTTCTCGACAACTTAAGAAACACGAGGTGAATTATCCAACACATGATTTAGAGTTAGCTACTGTGGTTCATGCCTTGAAAATCTGGAGACTTTATCTTTACGGAGAAACCTTCCAGATTTTCACAGACCATAAGAACCTTAAGTATATCTTCTCTCAGCATGACCTTAACATGAGGCAACGTCAATGGATGGAGTCAATCAAGGATTATGATTGTACAATAGATTACCATCCAGGAAAGGCAAATGTAGTTGCAGATGCCTTGAGTAGGAAATTAGCAACATCATCCTCTGATAGGGCACAATTAAACTCTTTAGTATGCCCTAGGATAGATATGCTTATCTCCTTAAGGCAAGACAATGTACAGATGAAGGTGTCATGGATTGCCGGGTTGTTGGCTGAGATGCATATTAAACCCACCCTAAGAGAGCAGATTAAGGAGGCACGGCAAGTTGATGTTGCAGTTCAGCAGATCAGATCTGAGTATGGTGATGAGAAGCGAGAAGGTTTTCATGAATCAGATGATCAAGTGGCATGCTATCATGGGAGGATGATAGTACCAGATGTAGATAACCTGAGGAAGTTAGTCCTGGAGGAAGCTCATTCTTCAATGTATGCTATGCATCCAGGAAGCACCAAAATGTATTAAAACTTGAAAGATATGTATTAGTGGCCTGGGATGTAGAAGGACGTAGCTGAGTTTGTTCTGAGGTGTCCGGTGTGTCAGTAAGTTAAAGTTGAACACCAGAAGCCTGCAGGAACAATTCAACCTTTACCCATACCACAGTGGAAGTGGGATCATGTAACCATGGACTTTGTTGTTGGTCTACCTAGAATAAACAAAGGACATGATTCCATTTGGGTAATTGTTGATAGGTTGACTAAGACAACGCATTTCTTACCTGTCAAAACAACCTATTCTGCTGAAAGGATATCCCAATTATATGTTCAAGAGATAGTGTGTTTGCACGAAGTTCCTGTCACCATAGTTTCTGACAGAGGTCCTCAGTTCACAAGTCATTTTTGGGAACAGCTACATAGGGCACTAGGCACCCAGTTAAGGTTTAGTACAACCTTTCATCCACAGACGGATGGACAGTCAGAAAGGACTATACAGACCTTAGAAGATCTGTTGAGAGCATGTGTTCTCCAGTTCACAGGAAGTTGGGATCTGCACCTAAGCTTGATAGAGTTTGCCTATAACAATATCTATCAACATAGTATTGATATGGCACCTTATGAAGCCTTGTATGGCAGACGTTGTAGATCACCCTTATGCTGGTATGAGACTGGTAAACATCAGTTGTTAGGTCCTGATCTTGTGCAGGAGGCTACGGAAAAGATTAAAGTAATACAACAACAGATTAAGACTGAACAAGATAGGCAAAAATCTTATGCTGACAAGCGTCGTAGACCGTTGGAATTCCAGGTTGGAGACAGAGTGTATCTCAAGGTCTCGCCTTGGAAAGGAGTCCTTCGTTTTGGAAGGAAAGGGAAGTTAGCTCCTAGATTTATAGGGCCTTATCCAATCATTGAACGGGTTGGAAAGGTAGCCTATAGACTAGAGTTACCACCATAATTACAAAAACTACACCTTGTGTTTCACATTTCTATGTTAAGGAAATGTCATCCCGATACTGAGTCAGTTCTACAACCTATGGAAGTAGAATTGAATGAAGATATAACTTATGAGGAAGGACCGATGTCAATCCTTGATAACAGAATTAAAAAGCTAAAGAAGAAAGAGATAAAAATTGTAAAAGTTCTCTAGAATCACCGTGGTGTTGAAGAATCCACTTGGGAACTAGAGGAAGAGATGAGAAGGAAATAACCTACTCTTTTCTCTTAATATGTTTTATCGATTTCGAGGACGAAATCCTTGTAAGGGGTGGATAATTTGTAACATCCCTGACCTGGGTTATGAATTAACCCTAGGTGTTTTGCCTAAGATATGTAATTAAACCCTTGTGATTATCTTTTGGCATGTAACTAAGTTCCTAAGGAACATACATTTTCATTTCTGTCCTTTTTAAACAATGATTGTAGTATTATTTGGTAATACAGGGACCTATGTGCAAATTACCCAATTAGAGGGGTTAACTTGCAAATTACACAGGTTAAGATGTTCCTCTAATAAAGAGACATCATATGAAGGAATATGATGAGGTATGATGGATTTCCCAAGTTTGGGCACTAAGGTGCAGCTTGTGGAGCAATCCTTGTGCTTAAAACCCTAATTTTGGTGAAAAGTGCAATTTACCCAAAATATGGAGTGCAACCTGTAAAATATACCTTCTAGTATATCTTTTATGACTCTTTACATCAATTAGAGAAGAAATGATGAGAGGGGCGCTTCAATTAAATAATTGGATAAGAAGGATGACCTTTGTAGTGAAAACACCTAGTATGAGTAAGAAGACCCTTCATATATGTACCTTAGTATGCATGTTGGTTTTATCTACCCTTAGATCTTAAGTTTTGATGAGCTTTGCATAATATTATCATGCTTGTATGTGCCTTAGAAAGAAGAAGGGACTTAGATGAGAAATCTATGTTTTAGAGGTCCTTATGGTGGAAAATAACCTAAAGTATATAAGCCTAGTTCCTTGTAAAACAACCAAACATATTCCCTTCACTTCCTCACTTCTCATCTTTCTCAACTGACCAAGGCAAAGCTCTGGAGCTCAGGGAAACGACCAACCTGTTCTAAGGTAAGAAAGCACCATCTTCTAGCTTGAATTCATGGGGGAAATCCTTGTATAAGGTTGGTTTCATGGTTAATTCACTTAGTTTTCTCTTCCTAGCCGATCCTTCCCAACCTTTCTTGAAGAAACAACCTTGGATGACCTATGGAGGTCAAGCCACCATTAAAGTTTCGAAGCTTGGAAGATTGGATCTCTAGGAACAACGTTTGAGGCGGGTTTTATAACTCTACACCTTGCTTTGTTATGCATACTTTTATTCTTGCAAATAATAGTTAGTTCTTCTTCTTCCCCATCTTTCTTTGCACTCTTGCAAGCTTTTTCGTGAAGAATAGACCTTGGTTTCAAGGTTGAAGATGAAGGGCGTTAGTACCTATGTTGGTCCTTATCCAACTTTATCAAACGGATTCACACTCGTTTCATCTTAAATGGGTTCACACCCGTTTCACCTCAAATGGGTTCACACTCGTTTTACCTCTAATGGGTTTAACTCGTTTCACCTCTAATGGGTTCACACTCATTTCATCTTAAATGGGTTCACACCCGTTTCACCTCTAATGGGTTCACACTCGTTTCATCTTAAATGGGTTCACACCCGTTTCACCTCTAATGGGTTCACACTCGTTTCATCTTAAATGAGTTCACACCCGTTTCACCTCAAACGGATTCACACTCATTTCAACTGAAATGGGTCACACTCATTTCAATCCAAATGGGTCACACTCGTTTCAACTGAAATGGGTCATACTCATTTCAATCCAAATGGGTCACACTCGTTTCAACTGAAATGGGTCACACTCGTTTCAATCCAAATGGGTCACACTCGTTTCAACTGAAATGGGTCATACTCGTTTCAATCCAAATGGGTCACACTCGTTTCAACTGAAATGGGTCACACTCGTTTCAATCCAAATGGGTCACACTCGTTTCAAATGAAATGGGTCATACTCGTTTCAATCCAAATGGGTCACACTCGTTTCAACTGAAATGGGTCACACTCGTTTCAACTGAAATGGGTCACACTCGTTTCAACTGAAATGGGTCATACTCGTTTCTATCCAAATGGGTCACACTCATTTCAACTGAAATGGGTCACACTCGTTTCAATCCAAATGGGTCACACTCGTTTCAACTGAAATGGGTCACACTCGTTTCAATCCAAATGGGTCACACTCATTTCAACTCAAATGGGTTCACACTCGTTTCAACCTAAATGGGTTCAATTAAAGGATACCTTGTTTTATGTAAACTCTAATGACATGATAGTGGTGATTTGGTTTATGTTAATCAACAAGGACTTAAACCAACCCTATCTAGAGTGATGTAATCACCTTTCATTAGGAAGGAGAGAGAGAAAGTACCATTTATGGTTAAAACTCAAATAAAGTACCTTCAATGTATATGAATATGTAGGATTAGGGTATGATCCACTTATGAGAGATCATGAAAACCTTAATTAAGATAATTGATGAGTCTTAACCTAATTTGAAAGCATCAATAATGATGATGTTTCTCATTCATGATGATGCTATGAGTAATGTAAATAGTAAACCCTAATTCTAGGGTAATCATGAGTAATGTGAATAGTAAACCCTAATTCTAGGGTAAGCATGAGTAATGTGAATAGTAAACCCTAATTCTAGGGTAATCATGAGTAATGTGAATAGTAAACCCTAATTCTAGGGTAATCAGAAGTAATGTGAACAGTAAACCCTAATTCTAGGGTAATCATGAGTAATGTGAATAGTAAACCCTAATTCTAGGGTAATCATGAGTAATATGAATAGTAAATCCTAATTCTAGGGTAATCATGAGTAATGTGAATAGTAAACCCTAGTTCATGGTAATATGTAGAAATGAACAATAAACCCTAAACTCATGTTATTCCTTTAAGCATGAATTGTATTATCAAAGATATGAGATGAGGAATTATTATTCCCAATCATAATGAAAGGGGTGAATAACCCTAAATGATGTAAACAAGGGAATCTTACCCTTTGTAAGGACATAGAAGTATAACCTTTGAATTGAATGGTTAATTCTGTCTTATTGACTGCTGATCTAATTATGAATTGTTGATTATTATCAATTGATTTAATCATGCAGGTTCCTATAAGAAAATAATCATATCCAGGTAAGGATCATGACATCATGTTCATTGAAAGCATGTCAATAGCTTATGAACAGAAATAACTATGTTGCCTAGATGCAAGTGGTATCATATGAAACTGATATGCCTTAAGGACCATGAATGACATCAAGGTCATGCTAATAGATGACTTGATGCTGACATGTCATTTGATAGCAAGTGTTATGATGATATAAGGGTATGAACACCTATGTTCCTGAATTATAGTGATAAGATGATTAAGAATTGATATCCATCTGATAACTGATATGAGTAATACCTGTTACATTTAGTATTCTTCTGTTATAGCAATGTTTAGTACTTGAATGTTTGGAAACATGTATGATGCTAAAAGAATACTGAAATGTACCTAATAACCAAGTTTAATCATATCATGTAGAGCCCTGATCATAGATCCATCATTGTCAGAGTTTAAATGATGGTGAAACAGGTTTTCCTAAGGGAACTCCTGGATCACATACTTTAGAGTATGTGGGGGAATATGGATGTGTATATCCTTACATCCTAGTGTAGGAGTTGATGTGGATGTATCTTAATCCATCAACCCTTCACTATATGTTTATACCGGGATGATGTAACACTATTCTTCCAAGGGAATCTTTTATACACATCGATGAGAGATAAACATGAAATCTTTCGATAGCGAAGAGAGTGTAGAATGCCACTGTGACTCTAATAGCGAAGTACCAGAATGCCCTGGTAAGCTATATTAGCAGGGACACTAGATGTCCTGCATGTTTATCCTCATTCTGACTGAGGTAGTTGAAGGTCATGAGAATCCGGCTCTTTCGATGACCTAGTATGATACCGATGTGACTTACTAGTGATCGGTTGGAGCATGAGCGGTATACCTCATCTCCGTAGGGCATAATGATGTTTGTAAAACATAATCAACCGAGTAGCATAACTGCTTAGGTTGAACTACGAGGAACATTGATTGATATTACATTGCTTGCTTTTAATATCTTGTTCAAGTATTAGTATACATGTTCTTCATATTCCTTAAATAAAGATGAGTATTTGTTATCAAGCCTCCTGTGAGTAACCTAATTTACTTGCTCCTGATATTCCGTTGATTGCTTTTAACAAAGTTTCTGGCGGAGAGTTATAACTCTCACTGGGACAATTATTTAAAATTGTCTCACCCCATAGATTTCTACCTTTAGGTGGACGTCGAGGTCGAAGGAACCGATCTGCAGGTGGACAGCAGCAACAGCAGCAAATTCAGGAGCAGCAGTGATTTTAGGTGGAAACACTGTGCTGTCTAGTCTTGTAGTCAGAATAGTCTTATGTCGTCTCTGTACACTCAGGTCCTAGGAGTTTGTTGATCTGAGAATTTTGAAATCTTGAGATTTTGTATCATGACGTATATAATCACTCGAGAAGTGATTTATCAGAGATGTAAACAGTTCATCTTACTTTTATAAAAGGAGTTTCAGGTTTTTGAGATCTCGTTTTCGAAAAGTTTTAATTTCTCATGATTTTCGTGTTCCGTTGTTAACCGAATCGCTTCCGCTATGTTTATATTGTGTTTTGGAGATCAGAGCCCACAAAAACATAGCGACCACTAACACACATAGCTACCAAAGTGCTTAGAAAACCAAATGATCGATAACTGCAGGATTGCTAGCAACCAAGATGACTCAGAAACCTCATCGACTGCCAACCCTAGATGGCTCAAGACTTCATTGACTACCAAAAGTTATGATCATAGGAAAACTTAGCAATCACCCAAACTAGGTAGCTTACAATAAAGGTCAAACATTGACTTAGGGCATCCATGCAAACCCTAATCTCCACACAAGGTGTCACCACTCAAACTAAGATATAACAAGGCACCCCAAAGAATAACCATATAAAACATGATGTAAAAAATGTTAGGCACAACAATCACATCACAAATTGCAAGGAAAACCCTAGTGGGTAAATTGCAATTAGGTCCAAAATAAGCACATATATGCATAACTAGATCAAATAGTGTCCAAACTGGACCAAACTTGAAACATAAGCTTGTCACATGATATAAAAGCACATTACAAGGTTTGATTAAGGTTTTAAGGACCTAATTATGATAATAAAGCATGTTCAACCAAAAATCAAGGTCAAGGGTCTTACATAAAAGAGCCCATAACATTTAGTTTTACCATTCATACAATTTCCTTGTCAAGGCATATAATAAGTTATTTTAATATCATAAGTACATACCAATATCCATCAAAATATTTTTCCATGGTAACAAATATATCTCTAAATTATAAGAACACAACTATCCATTAAGTAATTGTTTACAATCAACAAAAATTAAATTCTCACTTATCCTCCATTATATCCATAAAGCCATAAGATACTTATATAAGACTTGCTTCCAATTATTTAAAACCATAGTTTCCAATATTCCAAACATAGAAGAGATTTGACCAAAATATTGTCACAATAATTGTAATATCTTGACCAAGTTTGAGTCAAATAAAATACTTGTTGATCTATAAAAGGATAATTTACAAAGGATGTAATCAAGATTTAAATAACATTTTCTACCAATTTAAAACATCTTGAATGGTCATATTTTCTTTATACCCCATTATATATTCATCTAATCCAAAATAATTAACTTCTTTGTTTCTAAAATTTAGATGATCCTAAAAATACTAAATATCACCCATCTTGAAATGCACAAAAGAAAATGAGTAACTAAAGTAGAATTACATTTCATCTTAGATTAAATACATCAAAAAATCTCAATGATTTTCTATTATATGCACAAGATTTATAATTACACCATGATTGAACAAAATTACATCAATACATGACTAAGACAGATTATACAAAATTGTTTGACTTAGAAAGTTAGCCCTCTCCACAACATCCCATATAATTGTTAGTTTTTAAAAAAATTAAGATGAAGTGTATCGACAAAAATTATACCAAGTATATGTGAAAGATAATAATGCATCATATCACATGCCATATGTTAGAGAAAATACTAGTAACATAACATGAACACACTGTCAAAATCTAGCATCGATAGAAAATATGAAACTCGCATATACCTTCTGATGACACCATGGGAACACTAGCACAATTTTATTATCTTCATAGAGTTGTCCCTCTTGGTATTATATACATTTACTTAGTCATGTATCATATAGAATATACTATATCAAAGTGACTACATGAGTGGATATCATGTCCCTAGTGCATTCTATGACTGCTTGGAGTAAAATAAGATCGTGCTAGTTATTCATACATCTATGATTACATCCTATATGAAAAGTGTAACTTCCAAGGTGAATAAGAGTCACTTTAGTGATCCTCAAACTCCCATTCAATCTTATAGAAGGAAAATTTGGTATGTTTGAGTTTATTACTTACCTATTTGAAAAACAATTATGAGACATGCCTTATCATATTAAAGATTGTCAAAACATTTATGATATAGATCATTTATATTTATGATACGTTAACTAGTAGGTTTTCACCTGATGGCTTGGTAGAGGGATTACTAGAAGGGCATGGCACCACATTGACATTATTAAGAAATTCATATGTTAAGTTGAGAGATTATAGTCAATTAATAGAGCAACTTTTTATTCTCAACAGTTGATTAAGGCTAAGTATTTTGATCATTTTATGTCAAACTCGATTGTTTGCATATATTTTGTATCATTGAAGTCAATCTGTACTTATTGGATTGATGATTGTATTAAATGAGATATATGCACCAACAGAATGTAGTGCTTCGAGAGGTTGGTTTACAACTAAGTAAAAAACTAAGGAAGAATAGGTAGCTCCTTAATAGGAATGTTTCTTAGTGACCTCAGGTCTAGGAGAAGAAAATGTTGCATGAATATAAACTACAACAAGTGTCATTTAGCAAGATATAAACTTAGATGTCAACCCCAATAAAGGTCCAACTAAGAGTTTGAGGAGGTTAGGAAAATGAGACCACTACTCGATCACTATTCAATAGAAATGGCATACCATATATGTCTCTTGATAGTTCTTTGGGGGCTAGTGATGTTCTCTACCCATTGTTGAGTGTAAAATCTCATCTTAGATGATTATGTGTCACCATGTAGTCAAATAGAAAGCATAGAAATTTTGTTAATAGGTCGAAAAGTGGTGATCTCTATGTGTAATACATAAGGTGGATCTTCTCCCCTCTAGTTTCATAGGTATAGAAAAAATCTATACAATCCTTGTGTTTGGACAAACTGAAATCATTCTTGAGCACATGGAATGTATACTACTGAAAACTTGAATCTACTGCGCGACTTGAGTCTAGATATTTTTAGGAATTGGGTTGGGTAGTAGTTGGGAATGTGTTATCCATATGGAATTGATACGCAGGTTGAATATTTCATCCACAATTGACTTGCTCATCTGACTAAATCAAGATCAATTCTTGATATAGTATTTATACATAAACCTTCCTTGTTTGATTGGCACATTGTTGTCATACAACCATATTCTCTTGATTCTAGTGTCTAGCATTCTTCCCTACTAGTACATCACCAAAATCAACACATAAGTAGGAACCATTGGCATGGATGCAAAGGAAACAATCCTTGAGAAGGCGGCATACAAAAGACTTGTAACTAACCAAAATTTTAAAACAAAGAAAGCATTTTTTTGTCTATCATTTGTTGGAAAGAACTCTAAACTAGAATCTAAACTAGAAAAGGAACCAAAAAGGCTCCAATATTAAAGCACAAATATACACAAGTTGCAATGACTTATTTAAGGCGTCTGACAAAACAAACACGGTTGGATAACTTATAGGAATGTGTTGGCCACAACTACATTGGAACCAGTTCAAGGTTGGGGATGTTTGCCTTAATCTGACCTTCTTATCTCATATGAACATAAGTTCCATTGATGCTGATGATGATACTATTGGTAAGTCAGTTACACATGTGGATGTTGATATTGCTCCACCTTTTTATGTCTCAATAGATTTTGAATCTTATTTTTCTTTTCCCATGTGTAGAACCAGATCCTAATGATACTTGATTTGATTCGTTATCATAGGGATCTAAGGTCAACTTTTTCAATCTTACACCTCAAATCCTTTACTAATGCTTGATCACTTGATTTGAAAAATGTTATATAAATTAGTGTTCTTGGTAATCATCAAACCAAATGCCCTTTTGGAACATGGTTTTGATTTACATTATACTATATGGGACATGATTGGCATGATTTGATGTACATACTTCAGTTTTTACTACTATACAGATTGATCATCTCATACATTTTATGTCACAGTTTCGTCAGTTTCCTCACACTAACTTCTCGTTGTGAGTAGTGATCAGTAACGTTTGGTTAGACCAACATGATTTGTTTTGAGAATATTTGTATGTCCCTTAAGGTCTGGCGGTCTGCCAAAACTGATTCATAATTGCATTTTTACTACAAAAGTTTGTGGAATCCAACAACTTTAGTGTTGCTACATCTAAGAAAAGATTGGTGGTATAAAATCATTGTTTATTATGCTATTATTACCTTGATATGACCATATCTTGTGGATTTCTTTCTACATATGTATATCTGGAGTCTTTATACAATGAAGCTTTTGTGTTTGGATTTTGTACAATTTCTTATAATCTTGTATATCAGTTATGATACAGGTGGAACAAAAGAAGCCACGCTTGATACTAGTGCAGCTGTCCACGTTCCATAGTTTGTGAAGACTGAAGATGAGATACTAGGGAAACAAGAATAGGATAGTACGTGTTACAATTGCACTTGCACCATATGTTACAATAGTAATGAATGTACTATATTTTTTGTCAACATTTGTAATATCAAATTGATTGGAATTCTGAATGTAATTATGTTGAAGCCACTTGGAGGAAGAATTTTGAAACTTGTTCTTCCTATGCCAAATATTTTTGGATAGTTTTGTTAAATTTCTCCTGAGTATAAATTTGGTATTATTAGGGAAAATGTGGAATTGTGTCCAGAAATTATTTTGTAAACACTGTTTAGATGTAATTGTGCAAATGTCGTCCAGTTTTGGATTTAATTAGTCACCAAATTGATGTCAAATGATGTGAAATTGTTGTTAAATGACGTTCGGATTTGGTTTAGTTGGTCTTGCGGTGCAGTTCGGTTTATTCAGGTGAGTTTGGTTTTTCAATTCGGGTTTGGGTGGAATCTGTTTCGGATGAATTCGGTTTTTTATTTGAACTTCAGTTCGGGTTCAGTTCGGGTTTTATGGGTTTGGATTCGGGTTGGGTTCGATTCAGGTTAACAAAAATCCACCCATTGCCATCCCTAGTTACGGAACCAAAGAGTCTAGATGTAGTTGTATCTACATGTAATGACTTGTGCATCTTGTTAAAATCCGACAATAACTTATTGGTATAGAGACTAGTATTCTTCCTTGGTAGTTGATAGTACCGCTAAACCGAGGTATTTGATGTAAGAGGTAGGCGGTGGGACGGACCAAAAGGAAGTTCCCACTTGGAAAAAGGATATGGATACAAAAGCTGATTGTAACTTATTCCACCTGTTGGCGAAACCAAAAAACGGTTGTATAACTTATTTAATGGACTGTCCCTACAGCAGGAGCTTGTATAGCATAGCTTTGTCGATGCCATCAAATATAGGCACCTGTAACTGCAATATGACAGTTAGTCATAGGGCAGATAGCTTGTTGCTTGAAACTCCGTTGAGAGGATCTGCTATTTTGCAAGAGGTATGCTCTCCCTGCATCCTCTTCTTTTCTAATCATCGCATTCAAGTGGATCTTATACCACTTGATATGCAAGGATTTGATATAATCTTGGGGATGGATACCTTGGAAAGGTATAGAGTTGTCTTGGGTTGTGAATCCAAGCAGGTTGTGTTTGCTGATGAGAGCAACACATGGATCTTTCAAGGAGAGAGAAAGATTCTACCCACCTGTCTTGTGTCTGCTATGGTTGCTGATAAGATGATGAGGCAAGGATGTTATGCATTCTTGGCCCATGTGATAGATACCACCATGAAGAGTCCTAACCTTGCTGAAGTTCCTATAGTCATGGAATTTGAAGATGTATTTCCTGAAGAACTTCCAGGTATGCCACCGCCTCGGGAAATTGATTTTGAAATCAATTTGATCCCAGATACCCAACCTATAGCACAAACACCGTATAGGATGGCACCTGCTGAGATGGCAGAACTCAAGAAACATCTTCAAGAGTTGCTTGAGAAAGGTTTTATCCGACCAAGTACTTCACCTTGGGGTGCTCCGGTCTTGTTTGTTAAAAAGAAGGATGGATCAATGCGGTTGTGCATCGATTACAGACAACTAAATAAAGTAACGATAAAGAATAAGTACCCTCTGCCTAGAATTGATGATCTTTTTGACCAGTTGCGTGGTGCAACCGTCTTCTCGAAGATAGACTTGAGGTCAGGATATCATCAACTTCGTATTAAGGACAGTGACATACCCAAGTCTGCTTTCAGGACAAGGTATGGTCACTATGAGTTCACAGTTATGTCGTTCGGACTAACTAATGCACCAACTGCATTTATGGAACTCATGAATAGAATCTTCCGACCTTTCCTCGATCAGTGTGTTGTTGTCTTTATAGATGACATCCTGATCTATAGTAGAGATGCTCAGCAGCATGAACAGCATCTTCGTCAGGCTCTAAATTTGCTAAGACAACATAAGCTATACGCTAAGTTTAGCAAGTGTGAGTTCTAGATGCCGGAGGTATCTTTTCTTGGACATGTGGTATCTGCCTCGGGAATTCGTGTTGATCCTAAAAAGGTAGAATCTGTTCTACAGTGGGAACAACCGAAAACACCAACGGAGATTCGTAGTTTCTTAGGGTTGGCTGGCTATTATCGAAGGTTCATTAAGAACTTCAGTTCTATAGCCCTACCCTTGACGAAGTTGACCCGGAAAGATGTTCCTTTTGCCTGGAGTGATAAGTGTCAACAGTCTTTTCAGCTATTGAAGGATAGGTTGACAAGTGCACCTGTGCTTGTGCTACCTGAGCAAGGAAAAGGATATGTAATCTTTTGTGATGCCTCCAAGAATGGACTTGGATGTGTGTTGATGCAGGATAAACAAGTGATTTCTTTTGCTTCTCGACAACTTAAGAAACACGAGGTGAATTATCCAACACATGATTTAGAGTTAGCTACTGTGGTTCATGCCTTGAAAATCTGGAGACTTTATCTTTACGGAGAAACCTTCCAGATTTTCATAGACCATAAGAACCTTAAGTATATCTTCTCTCAGCATGACCTTAACATGAGGCAACGTCAATGGATGGAGTTAATCAAGGATTATGATTGTACAATAGATTACCATCCAGGAAAGGCAAATGTAGTTGCAGATGCCTTGAGTAGGAAATTAGCAACATCATCCTCTGATAGGGCACAATTAAACTCTTTAGTATGCCCTAGGATAGATATGCTTATCTCCTTAAGGCAAGACAATGTACAGATGAAGGTGTCATGGATTGTCGGGTTGTTGGCTGAGATGCATATCAAACCCACCCTAAGAGAGCAGATTAAGGAGGCACGGCAAGTTGATGTTGCAGTTCAGCAGATCAGATCTGAGTATGGTGATGAGAAGCGAGAAGGTTTTCATGAATCAGATGATCAAGTGGCATGCTATCATGGGAGGATGATAGTACCAGATGTAGATAACCTGAGGAAGTTAGTCCTGGAGGAAGCTCATTCTTCAATGTATGCTATGCATCCAGGAAGCACCAAAATGTATTAAAACTTGAAAGATATGTATTAGTGGCCTGGGATGTAGAAGGACGTAGCTGAGTTTGTTCTGAGGTGTTCGGTGTGTCAGTAAGTTAAAGTTGAACACCAGAAGCCTGCAGGAACAATTCAACCTTTACCCATACCACAGTGGAAGTGGGATCATGTAACCATGGACTTTGTTGTTGGTCTACCTAGAATAAACAAAGGACATGATTCCATTTGGGTAATTGTTGATAGGTTGACTAAGACAACGCATTTCTTACCTGTCAAAACAACCTATTCTGCTGAAAGGATATCCCAATTATATGTTCAAGAGATAGTGTGTTTGCACGAAGTTCCTGTCACCATAGTTTCTGACAGAGGTCCTCAGTTCACAAGTCGTTTTTGGGAACAGCTACATAGGGCACTAGGCACCCAGTTAAGGTTTAGTACAGCCTTTCATCCACAGACGGATGGACAGTCAGAAAGGACTATACAGACCTTAGAAGATCTGTTGAGAGCATGTGTTCTCCAGTTCACAGGAAGTTGGGATCTGCACCTAAGCTTGATAGAGTTTGCCTATAACAATATCTATCAACATAGTATTGATATGGCACCTTATGAAGCCTTGTATGGCAGACGTTGTAGATCACCCTTATGCTGGTATGAGACTGGTAAACATCAGTTGTTAGGTCCTGATCTTGTGCAGGAGGCTACGGAAAAGATTAAAGTAATACAACAACAGATTAAGACTGAACAAGATAGGCAAAAATCTTATGCTGACAAGCGTCGTAGACCGTTGGAATTCCAGGTTGGAGACAGAGTGTATCTCAAGGTCTCGCCTTGGAAAGGAGTCCTTCGTTTTGGAAGGAAAGGGAAGTTAGCTCCTAGATTTATAGGGCCTTATCCAATCATTGAACGGGTTGGAAAGGTAGCCTATAGACTAGAGTTACCACCAGAATTACAAAAACTACACCTTGTGTTTCACATTTCTATGTTAAGGAAATGTCATCCCGATACTGAGTCAGTTCTACAACCTATGGAAGTAGAATTGAATGAAGATATAACTTATGAGGAAGGACCGATGTCAATCCTTGATAACAGAATTAAAAAGCTAAAGAAGAAAGAGATAAAAATTGTAAAAGTTCTCTAGAATCACCGTGGTGTTGAAGAATCCACTTGGGAACTAGAGGAAGAGATGAGAAGGAAATAACCTACTCTTTTCTCTTAATATGTTTTATCGATTTCGAGGACGAAATCCTTGTAAGGGGTGGATAATTTGTAACATCCCTGACCTGGGTTATGAATTAACCCTAGGTGTTTTGCCTAAGATATGTAATTAAACCCTTGTGATTATCTTTTGGCATGTAACTAAGTTCCTAAGGAACATACATTTTCATTTCTGTCCTTTTTAAACAATGATTGTAGTATTATTTGGTAATACAGGGACCTATGTGCAAATTACCCAATTAGAGGGGTTAACTTGCAAATTACACAGGTTAAGATGTTCCTCTAATAAAGAGACATCATATGAAGGAATATGATGAGGTATGATGGATTTCCCAAGTTTGGGCACTAAGGTGCAGCTTGTGGAGCAATCCTTGTGCTTAAAACCCTAATTTTGGTGAAAAGTGCAATTTACCCAAAATATGGAGTGCAACCTGTAAAATATACCTTCTAGTATATCTTTTATGACTCTTTACATCAATTAGAGAAGAAATGATGAGAGGGGCGCTTCAATTAAATAATTGGATAAGAAGGATGACCTTTGTAGTGAAAACACCTAGTATGAGTAAGAAGACCCTTCATATATGTACCTTAGTATGCATGTTGGTTTTATCTACCCTTAGATCTTAAGTTTTGATGAGCTTTGCATAATATTATCATGCTTGTATGTGCCTTAGAAAGAAGAAGGGACTTAGATGAGAAATCTATGTTTTAGAGGTCCTTATGGTGGAAAATAACCTAAAGTATATAAGCCTAGTTCCTTGTAAAACAACCAAACGTATTCCCTTCACTTCCTCACTTCTCATCTTTCTCAACTGACCAAGGCAAAGCTCTGGAGCTCAGGGAAACGACCAACCTGTTCTAAGGTAAGAAAGCACCATCTTCTAGCTTGAATTCATGGGGGAAATCCTTGTATAAGGTTGGTTTCATGGTTAATTCACTTAGTTTTCTCTTCCTAGCCGATCCTTCCCAACCTTTCTTGAAGAAACAACCTTGGATGACCTATGGAGGTCAAGCCACCATTAAAGTTTCGAAGCTTGGAAGATTGGATCTCTAGGAACAACGTTTGAGGCGGGTTTTATAACTCTACACCTTGCTTTGTTATGCATACTTTTATTCTTGCAAATAATAGTTAGTTCTTCTTCTTCCCCATCTTTCTTTGCACTCTTGCAAGCTTTTTCGTGAAGAATAGACCTTGGTTTCAAGGTTGAAGATGAAGGGCGTTAGTACCTATGTTGGTCCTTATCCAACTTTATCAAACGGATTCACACTCGTTTCATCTTAAATGGGTTCACACCCGTTTCACCTCAAATGGGTTCACACTCGTTTTACCTCTAATGGGTTTAACTCGTTTCACCTCTAATGGGTTCACACTCATTTCATCTTAAATGGGTTCACACCCGTTTCACCTCTAATGGGTTCACACTCGTTTCATCTTAAATGGGTTCACACCCGTTTCACCTCTAATGGGTTCACACTCGTTTCATCTTAAATGAGTTCACACCCGTTTCACCTCAAACGGATTCACACTCATTTCAACTGAAATGGGTCACACTCATTTCAATCCAAATGGGTCACACTCGTTTCAACTGAAATGGGTCATACTCATTTCAATCCAAATGGGTCACACTCGTTTCAACTGAAATGGGTCACACTCATTTCAATCCAAATGGGTCACACTCGTTTCAACTGAAATGGGTCATACTCGTTTCAATCCAAATGGGTCACACTCGTTTCAACTGAAATGGGTCACACTCGTTTCAATCCAAATGGGTCACACTCGTTTCAACTGAAATGGGTCATACTCGTTTCAATCCAAATGGGTCACACTCGTTTCAACTGAAATGGGTCACACTCGTTTCAACTGAAATGGGTCACACTCGTTTCAACTGAAATGGGTCATACTCGTTTCTATCCAAATGGGTCACACTCATTTCAACTGAAATGGGTCACACTCGTTTCAATCCAAATGGGTCACACTCGTTTCAACTGAAATGGGTCACACTCGTTTCAATCCAAATGGGTCACACTCATTTCAACTCAAATGGGTTCACACTCGTTTCAACCTAAATGGGTTCAATTAAAGGATACCTTGTTTTATGTAAACTCTAATGACATGATAGTGGTGATTTGGTTTATGTTAATCAACAAGGACTTAAACCAACCCTATCTAGAGTGATGTAATCACCTTTCATTAGGAAGGAGAGAGAGAAAGTACCATTTATGGTTAAAACTCAAATAAAGTACCTTCAATGTATATGAATATGCAGGATTAGGGTATGATCCACTTATGAGAGATCATGAAAACCCTAATTAAGATAATTGATGAGTCTTAACCTAATTTGAAAGCATCAATAATGATGATGTTTCTCATTCATGATGATGCTATGAGTAATGTAAATAGTAAACCCTAATTCTAGGGTAATCATGAGTAATGTGAATAGTAAACCCTAATTCTAGGGTAAGCATGAGTAATGTGAATAGTAAACCCTAATTCTAGGGTAATCATGAGTAATGTGAATAGTAAACCCTAATTCTAGGGTAATCAGAAGTAATGTGAACAGTAAACCCTAATTCTAGGGTAATCATGAGTAATGTGAATAGTAAACCCTAATTCTAGGGTAATCATGAGTAATATGAATAGTAAATCCTAATTCTAGGGTAATCATGAGTAATGTGAATAGTAAACCCTAGTTCATGGTAATATGTAGAAATGAACAATAAACCCTAAACTCATGTTATTCCTTTAAGCATGAATTGTATTATCAAAGATATGAGATGAGGAATTATTATTCCCAATCATAATGAAAGGGGTGAATAACCCTAAATGATGTAAACAAGGGAATCTTACCCTTTGTAAGGACATAGAAGTATAACCTTTGAATTGAATGGTTAATTCTGTCTTATTGACTGCTGATCTAATTATGAATTGTTGATTATTATCAATTGATTTAATCATGCAGGTTCCTATAAGAAAATAATCATATCCAGGTAAGGATCATGACATCATGTTCATTGAAAGCATGTCAATAGCTTATGAACAGAAATAACTATGTTGCCTAGATGCAAGTGGTATCATATGAAACTGATATGCCTTAAGGACCATGAATGACATCAAGGTCATGCTAATAGATGACTTGATGCTGACATGTCATTTGATAGCAAGTGTTATGATGATATAAGGGTATGAACACCTATGTTCCTGAATTATAGTGATAAGATGATTAAGAATTGATATCCATCTGATAACTGATATGAGTAATACCTGTTACATTTAGTATTCTTCTGTTATAGCAATGTTTAGTACTTGAATGTTTGGAAACATGTATGATGCTAAAAGAATACTGAAATGTACCTAATAACCAAGTTTAATCATATCATGTAGAGCCCTGATCATAGATCCATCATTGTCAGAGTTTAAATGATGGTGAAACAGGTTTTCCTAAGGGAACTCCTGGATCACATACTTTAGAGTATGTGGGGGAATATGGATGTGTATATCCTTACATCCTAGTGTAGGAGTTGATGTGGATGTATCTTAATCCATCAACCCTTCACTATATGTTTATACCGGGATGATGTAACACTATTCTTCCAAGGGAATCTTTTATACACATCGATGAGAGATAAACATGAAATCTTTCGATAGCGAAGAGAGTGTAGAATGCCACTGTGACTCTAATAGCGAAGTACCAGAATGCCCTGGTAAGCTATATTAGCAGGGACACTAGATGTCCTGCATGTTTATCCTCATTCTGACTGAGGTAGTTGAAGGTCATGAGAATCCGGCTCTTTCGATGACCTAGTATGATACCGATGTGACTTACTAGTGATCGGTTGGAGCATGAGCGGTATACCTCATCTCCGTAGGGCATAATGATGTTTGTAAAACATAATCAACCGAGTAGCATAACTGCTTAGGTTGAACTACGAGGAACATTGATTGATATTACATTGCTTGCTTTTAATATCTTGTTCAAGTATTAGTATACATGTTCTTCATATTCCTTAAATAAAGATGAGTATTTGTTATCAAGCCTCCTGTGAGTAACCTAATTTACTTGCTCCTGATATTCCGTTGATTGCTTTTAACAAAGTTTCTGGCGGAGAGTTATAACTCTCACTGGGACAATTATTTAAAATTGTCTCACCCCATAGATTTCTACCTTTAGGTGGACGTCGAGGTCGAAGGAACCGATCTGCAGGTGGACAGCAGCAACAGCAGCAAATTCTGGAGCAGTAGTGATTTTAGGTGGAAACACTGTGCTGTCTAGTCTTGTAGTCAGAATAGTCTTATGTCGTCTCTGTACACTCAGGTCCTAGGAGTTTGTTGATCTGAGAATTTTGAAATCTTGAGATTTTGTATCATGACGTATATAATCACTCGAGAAGTGATTTATCAGAGATGTAAACAGTTCATCTTACTTTTATAAAAGGAGTTTCAGGTTTTTGAGATCTCGTTTTCGAAAAGTTTTAATTTCTCATGATTTTTGTGTTCCGTTGTTAACCAAATCGCTTCCGCTATGTTTATATTGTGTTTTGGAGATCAGAGCCCACAAAAACATAGCGACCACTAACACACATAGCTACCAAAGTGCTTAGAAAACCAAATGATCGATAACTGCAGGATTGCTAGCAACCAAGATGACTCAGAAACCTCATCGACTGCCAACCCTAGATGGCTCAAGACTTCATTGACTACCAAAAGTTAGGATCATAGGAAAACTTAGCAATCACCCAAACTAGGTAGCTTACAATAAAGGTCAAACATTGACTTAGGGCATCCATGCAAACCCTAATCTCCACACAAGGTGTCACCACTCAAACTAAGATATAACAAGGCACCCCAAAGAATAACCATATAAAACATGATGTAAAAAATGTTAGGCACAACAATCACATCACAAATTGCAAGGAAAACCCTAGTGGGTAAATTGCAATTAGGTCCAAAATAAGCACATATATGCATAACTAGATCAAATAGTGTCCAAACTGGACCAAACTTGAAACATAAGCTTGTCACATGATATAAAAGCACATTACAAGGTTTGATTAAGGTTTTAAGGACCTAATTATGATAATAAAGCATGTTCAACCAAAAATCAAGGTCAAGGGTCTTACATAAAAGAGCCCATAACATTTAGTTTTACCATTCATACAATTTCCTTGTCAAGGCATATAATAAGTTATTTTAATATCATAAGTACATACCAATATCCATCAAAATATTTTTCCATGGTAACAAATATATCTCTAAATTATAAGAATACAACTATCCATTAAGTAATTGTTTACAATCAACAAAAATTAAATTCTCACTTATCCTCCATTATATCCATAAAGCCACAAGATACTTATATAAGACTTGCTTCCAATTATTTAAAACCATAGTTTCCAATATTCCAAACATAGAAGAGATTTGACCAAAATATTGTCACAATAATTGTAATATCTTGACCAAGTTTGAGTCAAATAAAATACTTGTTGATCTATAAAAGGATAATTTACAAAGGATGTAATCAAGATTTAAATAACATTTTCTACCAATTTAAAACATCTTGAATGGTCATATTTTCTTTATACCCCATTATATATTCATCTAATCCAAAATAATTAACTTCTTTGTTTCTAAAATTTAGATGATCCTAAAAATACTAAATATCACACATCTTGAAATGCACAAAAGAAAATGAGTAACTAAAGTAGAATTACATTTCATCTTAGATTAAATACATCAAAAAATCTCAATGATTTTCTATTATATGCACAAGATTTATAATTACACCATGATTGAACAAAATTACATCAATACATGACTAAGACAGATTATACAAAATTGTTTGACTTAGAAAGTTAGCCCTCTCCACAACATCCCATATAATTGTTAGTTTTTAAAAAAATTAAGATGAAGTGTATCGACAAAAATTATACCAAGTATATGTGAAAGATAATAATGCATCATATCACATGCCATATGTTAGAGAAAATACTAGTAACATAACATGAACACACTGTCAAAATCTAGCATCGATAGAAAATATGAAACTCGCATATACCTTCTGATGACACCATGGGAACACTAGCACAATTTTATTATCTTCATAGAGTTGTCCCTCTTGGTATTATATACATTTACTTAGTCATGTATCATATAGAATATACTATATCAAAGTGACTACATGAGTGGATATCATGTCCCTAGTGCATTCTATGACTGCTTGGAGTAAAATAAGATCGTGCTAGTTATTCATACATCTATGATTACATCCTATATGAAAAGTGTAACTTCCAAGGTGAATAAGAGTCACTTTAGTGATCCTCAAACTCCCATTCAATCTTATAGAAGGAAAATTTGGTATGTTTGAGTTTATTACTTACCTATTTGAAAAACAATTATGAGACATGCCTTATCATATTAAAGATTGTCAAAACATTTATGATATAGATCATTTATATTTATGATACGTTAACTAGTAGGTTTTCACCTGATGGCTTGGTAGAGGGATTACTAGAAGGGCATGGCACCACATTGACATTATTAAGAAATTCATATGTTAAGTTGAGAGATTATAGTCAATTAATAGAGCAACTTTTTATTCTCAACAGTTGATTAAGGCTAAGTATTTTGATCATTTTATGTCAAACTCGATTGTTTGCATATATTTTGTATCATTGAAGTCAATCTGTACTTATTGGATTGATGATTGTATTAAATGAGATATATGCACCAACAGAATGTAGTGCTTCGAGAGGTTGGTTTACAACTAAGTAAAAAACTAAGGAAGAATAGGTAGCTCCTTAATAGGAATGTTTCTTAGTGACCTCAGGTCTAGGAGAAGAAAATGTTGCATGAATATAAACTACAACAAGTGTCATTTAGCAAGATATAAACTTAGATGTCAACCCCAATAAAGGTCCAACTAAGAGTTTGAGGAGGTTAGGAAAATGAGACCACTACTCGATCACTATTCAATAGAAATGGCATACCATATATGTCTCTTGATAGTTCTTTGGGGGCTAGTGATGTTCTCTACCCATTGTTGAGTGTAAAATCTCATCTTAGATGATTATGTGTCACCATGTAGTCAAATAGAAAGCATAGAAATTTTGTTAATAGGTCGAAAAGTGGTGATCTCTATGTGTAATACATAAGGTGGATCTTCTCCCCTCTAGTTTCATAGGTATAGAAAAAATCTATACAATCCTTGTGTTTGGACAAACTGAAATCATTCTTGAGCACATGGAATGTATACTACTGAAAACTTGAATCTACTGCGCGACTTGAGTCTAGATATTTTTAGGAATTGGGTTGGGTAGTAGTTGGGAATGTGTTATCCATATGGAATTGATACGCAGGTTGAATATTTCATCCACAATTGACTTGCTCATCTGACTAAATCAAGATCAATTCTTGATATAGTATTTATACATAAACCTTCCTTGTTTGATTGGCACATTGTTGTCATACAACCATATTCTCTTGATTCTAGTGTCTAGCATTCTTCCCTACTAGTACATCACCAAAATCAACACATAAGTAGGAACCATTGGCATGGATGCAAAGGAAACAATCCTTGAGAAGGCGGCATACAAAAGACTTGTAACTAACCAAAATTTTAAAACAAAGAAAGCATTTTTTTGTCTATCATTTGTTGGAAAGAACTCTAAACTAGAATCTAAACTAGAAAAGGAACCAAAAAGGCTCCAATATTAAAGCACAAATATACACAAGTTGCAATGACTTATTTAAGGCGTCTGACAAAACAAACACGGTTGGATAACTTATAGGAATGTGTTGGCCACAACTACATTGGAACCGGTTCAAGGTTGGGGATGTTTGCCTTAATCTGACCTTCTTATCTCATATGAACATAAGTTCCATTGATGCTGATGATGATACTATTGGTAAGTCAGTTACACATGTGGATGTTGATATTGCTCCACCTTTTTATGTCTCAATAGATTTTGAATCTTATTTTTCTTTTCCCATGTGTAGAACCAGATCCTAATGATACTTGATTTGATTCGTTATCATAGGGATCTAAGGTCAACTTTTTCAATCTTACACCTCAAATCCTTTACTAATGCTTGATCACTTGATTTGAAAAATGTTATATAAATTAGTGTTCTTGGTAATCATCAAACCAAATGCCCTTTTGGAACATGGTTTTGATTTACATTATACTATATGGGACATGATTGGCATGATTTGATGTACATACTTCAGTTTTTACTACTATACAGATTGATCATCTCATACATTTTATGTCACAGTTTCGTCAGTTTCCTCACACTAACTTCTCGTTGTGAGTAGTGATCAGTAACGTTTGGTTAGACCAACATGATTTGTTTTGAGAATATTTGTATGTCCCTTAAGGTCTGGCGGTCTGCCAAAACTGATTCATAATTGCATTTTTACTACAAAAGTTTGTGGAATCCAACAACTTTAGTGTTGCTACATCTAAGAAAAGATTGGTGGTATAAAATCATTGTTTATTATGCTATTATTACCTTGATATGACCATATCTTGTGGATTTCTTTCTACATATGTATATCTGGAGTCTTTATACAATGAAGCTTTTGTGTTTGGATTTTGTACAATTTCTTATAATCTTGTATATCAGTTATGATACAGGTGGAACAAAAGAAGCCACGCTTGATACTAGTGCAGCTGTCCACGTTCCATAGTTTGTGAAGACTGAAGATGAGATACTAGGGAAACAAGAATAGGATAGTACGTGTTACAATTGCACTTGCACCATATGTTACAATAGTAATGAATGTACTATATTTTTTGTCAACATTTGTAATATCAAATTGATTGGAATTCTGAATGTAATTATGTTGAAGCCACTTGGAGGAAGAATTTTGAAACTTGTTCTTCCTATGCCAAATATTTTTGGATAGTTTTGTTAAATTTCTCCTGAGTATAAATTTGGTATTATTAGGGAAAATGTGGAATTGTGTCCAGAAATTATTTTGTAAACACTGTTTAGATGTAATTGTGCAAATGTCGTCCAGTTTTGGATTTAATTAGTCACCAAATTGATGTCAAATGATGTGAAATTGTTGTTAAATGACGTTCGGATTTGGTTTAGTTGGTCTTGCGGTGCAGTTCGGTTTATTCAGGTGAGTTTGGTTTTTCAATTCGGGTTTGGGTGGAATCTGTTTCGGATGAATTCGGTTTTTTATTTGAACTTCAGTTCGGGTTCAGTTTGGGTTTTATGGGTTTGGATTCGGGTTGGGTTCGATTCAGGTTAACAAAAATCCACCCATTGCCATCCCTAGTTACGGAACCAAAGAGTCTAGATGTAGTTGTATCTACATGTAATGACTTGTGCATCTTGTTAAAATCCGACAATAACTTATTGGTATAGAGACTAGTATTCTTCCTTGGTAGTTGATAGTACCGCTAAACCGAGGTATTTGATGTAAGAGGTAGGCGGTGGGACGGACCAAAAGGAAGTTCCCACTTGGAAAAAGGATATGGATACAAAAGCTGATTGTAACTTATTCCACCTGTTGGCGAAACCAAAAAACGGTTGTATAACTTATTTAATGGACTGTCCCTACAGCAGGAGCTTGTATAGCATAGCTTTGTCGATGCCATCAAATATAGGCACCTGTGCTGCATTTATTCCACCCCTCAAGAACCAAGAGCTTGTTCGAGAAGGAGAATATCAGAGAGGGAAATTAAATAGATGCATGTTGCAAAGAGACGAGAGGAAAAGGTCGGGAGAAAACGTAGCCACCAATATGATATTTTGCGGATGTGGTGGTTGCTCCATCAGCCCATCCCCATCAAACGGCCAAATGCGTAAGCATCTTTTATTTTCTTTTCTTTCCGTCAAGCAAACAAACAAGAGTTTTTTCCCAAAACCCCCCTCTCTTTTGCTGAAATTCCTGAAAACCCCCTTCCTTTTATCAAATCCTATCTAACCCCTCTTTGTTTAACTAAATTCCAATTACCCCCCTCCCAACCCTTTTCCGTCAGCCCCCGTTTCCCAGCCGTTACGGCTGTTCTTTCTTCTTCCTATTTCACTTTCTTGCCTTTAATTTATTTATATTTATATATATATTTTTGTTGCACTATTAATATATAATATTTTCTAATTATGATATTAATAAATTATTATAGATGTTCATCACAAAAAATATATAATTCAAGAGTTTGAGTCCGTTCTATGTCCAGATTTAGATCAGTGCGGGTCGACTTTTACAAATTTTGTTCTGTTTGGAGTTCATGTACTGGTTAAACATGCCCGGTCGATCGGGTCAATTTTGATTTAAAATATTTATTATATTTTATTATTAAACAAGGTGATGAGAAACACTAATAAACATGTGTGGTCAATTAGGTCAATTTTGGTTTAGAATGTGATGAGTTGGGACACACACTCAGCGCCATCTGGGTCAAATTTTTAAAACTTTGACTTCACCATGAAATATTCATACTGAACTAGATAATTAATCGAATCATTTTTAAACCATGTATGAAGTCAAACAACAAGAGTTATAAATAGTGTGACATGGACTAACCCAGATAATATTTGCTTGAACTGAACCTGGCGTGACTTGACTCAAACATTGTAAACATATTTCATTATGAACGAGTAATATGAAATGAAGGATAAATAAAAAATTAAGAAATTTTTACAATTCTTGTTCGTGATAATATAATTTTACGATGTTGGATAGGTTTGGTCGGGCTCGGGTTGGTTCAATACATGTTTAGGTCAGTCCAAGTTGGATTTTTTACATCTTTTGATCCACTTGGTTCAGGTACGGGTTGAATGTGTCCTATAGACTATTTGAATTAGTTTGAACATTCACGGTCTAGTTGGGTTCAACAAAATAAAATCTTGGCAAAATCCAACTTATCACTATGCCTAATACTATATATAACAAATATTGTAACCAAAATATTGTAAGTTTGATCTGGGTTAAACTTTTATTCAACTTGGGTTTTTAAATATGCTTACAATGTTTGGGTCAGATTGCGTCAGATTCAATTCAAGTCGATACAGTTTTAGTTCGTCTATGTTACAATATTTACAACTCTTGTTGTTTGAGTTCATATACGGGTTAAAAATACTTCAATTAAATATCTGGTTCTGTATGAATATTTCATGGTGAAGTCGAGTTTCAAAAATTCAACCTCAATACGTGATGGCGATGATGGCACTGAGTGGGTTTTCTCATCACCTTGCTTAATAATAAAATATAATAAATATTTTAAATCAAAATTGACCCGATCGACCGGGCATGTTTAACCGGTACATGAACTCAAACAGAACAAAATTTGTAAAAGTCGACCTGCACTGATCTAAATCTGGGCATAGAACGGACCCAAACTCTTGAATTATATATTTTTTGTGATGAACATCTATAATAATTTATTAATATCATAATTAGAAAATATTATATATTAATAGTGCAACAAAAATATATATATAAATATAAATAAATTAAAGGAAAGAAAGTGAAATAGGAAGAAGAAAGAACAACCGTAACGGCTAGGAAACGGGGGCTGACGGAAAAGGGTTGGGAGGGGGGTAATTGGAATTTAGTTAAACAAAGAGGGGGTTGGATAGGATTTGATAAAAGAAAGGGGGTTTTCCGGAATTTCAGCAAAAGAGAGGGGGGTTTTGAGAAAAAACTCAACAAACAAATGGGATAGAGTGAGAAGAAACGAAATGACAGAGGGAGAGAGAGAGCAACAACTGAAATGTGGTGTTAAGGGCAACCGGCGGGCTGGAAAGAAGAAAGAGAGCCACGCCTCGAGAAGTTACTCGTTCGCGGTGGTGGCAGCGGCTCCAGCTTCGAGCGGTTAGTCGGAGCAAGAAGAGGGTTTTAGCGAATGCCGAGGCATCGGGGCGGAGGAGCATGACAGCCGCCAGGCCAATCGACTCACGGCTGTGTCGTTGCCGATGATGGATAACGCACTCTGCGACGAGCTGGTCCAGGAGATTTTCCGCCGCCTGCCGCAATCGTCGTCTGTATCCGTCTCTCTCGTCTCACGCCGCTGGCGTGCTCTCCTCCTCTCCTCCTTACCTACACTAACCCTCCGCCTCCCTCCTCCCTGTACCGTCCCTGATCCTAACCTCATCCCCTATTTCTATGCCTCCATCCTCCTGCGCTTCTCGGCCCTTTCATCACTCTCCCTCGTCTACGACGCCTCCGTGCCCACCGCCTCAGCTGCCGCGCTGTCCCCTGACGTATCCGACGGCGTCCTATTATCTCTCGCCTCTCCTTCCCCGTACGTTTTTGCTGCCCCCGGAGACCAAGATGAGGACAGGTGGCGCCGACGTCGGCACCCGCTCAAGCAGCTCCGGTTTCTGCTGGGACCCGTTTCGCCTTCGTCCCTGGTGTTCGTGGCGGGTTTGTCCCCTTTCCGTTGGTTGACTTCTCTCCAGCTTGCCTCGCTCCGGCCACTCTCCTTCCGATGGCTCCTTTGCTTCCCGTGCCTCAAGGACCTTTCCCTCGCCGATTGCTCCAACTACTGCTATTCTCCTGGCCGTCGGAGGCAGCCACAGGAATTCACCATCGGGAAGGTCGATGACGATGAGCAGGGTTCTTGCAAGGTTCAAGAAGAAAAATTGCTCCTTGAGTCCCTTTCTTTATGCGGCATCCCTCCGGGCGATCACGGCTTCAACTGGCTCTGGCGCCGCTGCGCCTGTCTCCGCCGACTCCAGTTCCGCGGCTGCGAGGGTTTAGGGAACGGCGACCCCGACGCTGACGCCGAAACAGGTACAGTCTCCCCCTTTGCGCGCTGCATCCGCGGCATCCGCCGCCTAGAGCTCCGCACGTGCCGAGCGATAGCCGACAGAATCCTCCGACAGGCCTCAGACAACTGCTCCTCACTCGACACGCTCCTCCTCTACGACGGCGGAAGCCGCGACGCGCTCCGCTACTTCCTCCGCCGGTGCCCTCCTTCCCTCCGCGCCGTCGACCTCCGGCTCCCGCTCGACCTCGACAACACCCACCTGGCCGCCGCAGCGTCACGGCCCTCCGGCCTCTCCTCCATCCGCCTCCAGAGCTGCTGCCTCGTCACCGGCGACGGGCTACGGTCCCTGTGCCACTCCCAGGCGCTGGCAACATCACTGGAGGACCTCGCGCTTGTCAACTGCGACGTCGTGGACCGTGAGCCGGGATTGCTATCGTTCCTCGCACAGTGCCTGAAAGGCCTTCGAAGGCTCGACTTGTCCCACAACGAAGTGCTTGCGGATAGGGAGCTCGGGGCCATGCTGGCGTCATGCCGTGGGTTGCTGGAGATTAGGCTCAGCGGGTGTGGTGGGATCACGGATGCCGCGGCGACCGCGGTGGCCAGGTACTGCAGGGAGCTTCAGGTGGCGGACATCACGTGCTGCTGCGGCGTTACTGCGGCTGGGGTTGAGACGCTGGTTGTCCGTGGGTCGCGCCGGCTCAGGAAGCTGGTCGTCGAGGAGAAGAAGGTGTCGCTCGCCGTCGGAGCTTGGGCCGACAGGAAAGGGGTCCAGGTTTCTTTCAACAGTTAAATTGTTAATTATAAACATATTCCGTGGTTGGATAATCTTGCGGCCCTGTACTGCTGTATCCGTCCGGTTCATATATACGTGTAAGTTATATACATAATAATTGTTTCCCAAAGGACGAAAGAAAAATTTAATTTGCAACAGTGTTCTTCGGCTTTCTCTTCTATTCCCGCTTATATTTGCCACTATTCCTAATGAACTCCTCACGTTCCTTATTATATTTTTTAAAGAAAAAACCTCCATCTTGTCGTGTTTTAGTAAACCAGGTCGATTCCAGCTTATGTTTGTCAGTTTTCCTAATGACCTCCTCACGCATTTTATAATCTTGAAAACTCTCTCTTATCTTATATTGTTGACACCCCCACATCTTACTTCCGTTAAGTGAGGCGCTGACACCCCCACATCTTGCTTCCGTTAAGTGAGGCGCCCTATAACTTTTTGTTATTTGGTGATACTTGGTTTAAGCTAAATGTTATGATATATGATATGGAATCACATGTAGAGATCCAAGTATTCTCAACAATGCATTATTCAAATATTCATTGAATCATGATTCAAAAACGTATTTATCAAGTATAGTTTCCATTATGAGAATATGGGTTTTCAAAATTTTGGTAATGGTGAAGCATACTTTATTGTTTAATATAAAAACCTGACTTGAACCTATTTGAACGGAAGACTCCAAATTCATAATTCTAACACTTTTTTTTTTTATGAGATGGGGGAGGGGACAACCAGTTCATGTCCTAATTTTCAGGTCGATCCCAAAATTAAGGGAATTTCAATTAGAGGCGTCAGATAACTTGTACTTGGCCGAGCATACATGTCAAGCACAAATCAATATCACTCACGGGGAAGAGTCTCGGGCAAAGTCATCATTGTTTTTGGTTGGGTGGAACACAAACCAAATCTTTGGACCGACTTTGAACCGAGTGTAGGCTTGTTTAACATTAAGAACATTAGCCCTTGTCCGTCTCCTCGTTAAAAAGTACAAGTATCATACGGAATTTGGGTCAGGGCACTTGTATTATAAAGGAAGCATCATCTAAACATACTAAAACAGTCATATTTTTTTAATAAGACACACTGATAAATCTGATATAAAAGAAATTTTTTGAGTTGACAAGACAATTTTATCAAATATACATGTTTCACGCATAACAATGTTATAAATGTATGAATTCCGTATCTAAACTTACAATATATTGGATATTTGGCTCTACTGCTGGAAGTATGCCCTGAAAGGCGGTCATATGATGATTATAACGACATATTTCACAATTGATTTGATTAATAAATACAGTTCTAATTATTATGTTTGTTTCACCATGAGATAATGAATAAAGATATCATGATGTATTTTAAATGTGTGTTTTGACGACATGTGATTGTTGTCTGATGAGTACGTCTCATTTAGTCACAGTTACATGTTATGAACAAGTGAACTGGACATATCCAACTTGAGTATGATACATGGAAGCTATAAGTGACATTCAGAATCATATCTCATGTGAAAATGGTGATTGTGGTTCTTAATTCTAAAGTCACTGCAATAATCACATGTTGTTCAATGTATTTTAACACTATCCAATGTGATCTTACATTAGGGTGGTCATATAGGTAGTGCTTGGGTAAATTGTGACATGCATGATTTATTGTGAGTGACGTAGACGAATTCATCACTCCTAATGAAGTGATATCTCGGCCACTTGATGAGTGAGCCTTTGAAATGCACGAACATACTCCTTCAAGTCAATATGTGATGTTGGAAACGTATGTATATCAAATGGTCTACTATAGATCAAGGAATACTAATAATTCGATGTGGATATTAGAGACGAACGGATTATACGATCATTGTAACATTGATCATAATACTAGGTTAATGTTCTTCAACTTCTCTAAGTACTTGCGTGGAAACAAAGTCTTATTAGGAACCAATCAATGTATATAAAGCTTAATATAATTATTTACATCACTAATAACAGAATTTCGATCGTATATGAACACGCACATAGGATGCATAGAAAAGGGGAGTATTATAATGGAGACATGATTAATTGATTGCTAAAAAGTTTACATAATCAATTCGATTTTTAATGGGCTGACTGGAAGCCTAGTGGCCTGACTGGACAAGCTAGTCAATCGACTGCAGTGTCTAGTTGATTGACCATGTCGAGATTAGCCCAATCAGTCGACTGGCTAACCCAACCATCCGACTAGACAAAATCTATCAATTGGTCGACTGGCTAATCGAGTCGCCTGATTAGATTGGATCAGTGGATCAACATATTGGATTAGAATGTTTTGACCCAACCCACTCACTCAACTGGATAGTCTAGTCGTCCAACTGGTTGTCCCAGGCGGGTCACTGTAAAACAACATGACCCAGCTAGTCACTCGACTAGACTGAACCAGTCGCTCAACTCACTATCTGTGAGAGGACTGCTGAAAAGAGGCGCTGCTTTTTGTTTTACAGGGCTTATTAGAAACCCTAATTCCCTACTTCTTCTATATATAAGGGAATGACGACTAGGTTTTATGTTACACCTTTTGACACGTGAATCGTAGGTGTCATTACCCATAATGAGATAGAGAGAAGGAGAGTTTGTTCAATCATCACGTCACCAGCAAAAAGGTTGCTCCTTCATGCCGATTCTAAGAGCATGCAAAGGAGTTCCCAATTATCCGTATGGATTATATAGAGACACATATGCCTTGTTTCTGTGTTTTGAGAACGTCAACGAGATGTCTTTGCATTCCTAATTTTTTGTGAGCAACATTGCCTGATCTACTCCAGAACAAGGTACACGTCACATCCCTTCCTCCTTGATATACTAGTTTTGATGAGATTCACTCATGGGAATGTAGATTTATTAAACTCTTTTATTACTTCCAGTGTGTTTGTCGCCTCCACAAATCCCCATAATGCTATCGGAAAAATTATGGTGCTTGGACATACATATGTGGATTTATTAAACTCTATTTTTTTCTTCCAACTTCCTTTTAGGGATTGCTACAAAAATGATAGTATTTACATAATTGTGTACCTTCTAAATCTTTTCAAAAGACTCCATATGAGATATGGAGTGAGAAACGTCACAATTTGTGTTCTATGATGATATGGGGATGTGAAGCTTATGTCGAGAAATAGTTATTGAGTATATTGACCCAAAACTAACAAATGTCATTTTGTTGAATATCCTTAGGGAACCAAGGGATATTATTTTTGTATTTCATCTGAAATAGAGTGTTTGTTGCTACAAATATTTTATTACTCAAAAAGGAATATATTTTTAGAGGAACTTGTCAGAGTAAAATAGAATGTGTAGATAATTGGGCACGTGTAAATCCTAGAAAGGCCAAGATTCCTGTAGACGAAGAGCTGGCCACAAATATGATTACATGAATCATATAGCCAGTTCATCAAATGCTTTTACACGAACAACCTGGATAAACCGTTGTCTTAACTTCTTGGCATGTTGATATATGCCAAAGCAAGAATGAAGAAGGAAAAACTTGAATCCTTGATGGTGATCAGTGAAAGGGAGTTCACATGTGAAGGAAAAGCCAAGAAAAGTTTTGAGTCTAATCTGAAACCCAAGGATTTTGCATTCAAGAGGAGGAGAAGGATAAGTATAAGGAATTGCAGAAGAAAAAGTAGAGGACAAAGATCTCCATTTCATATATATATATATATATATATATATATATATATATATATGTGTGTGTGTGTGTGTGTGTGTGTGTGTGTGTGTGTGTTTTTGAGATGGACTTGTCTACTTCTTCACTTGGGTATTGGATACCAGATGTGGATCTCACATTTGCTCAAATGTGCAATATATGATAATAAGTAAACCTATAAAGAAAGGCGAGGAAGAATTGTGCTTTGCAAATGGAGAAAGAGTTGCTACCATTGTAGTTCGAACCTATAAGTTATCTTTGCCCAGTGGGCTTGTAATAGAATTATAGAACTGATATCATGTACCTACCATTGATAGGAACATAATAATTGTATCTTGTATGGATAAGAGTGGATTCAAATTTCAAAAAAAGAATGAAAGATGTTCTATTAGTAAAGATGAGATCTTGTATGACAGTGCTCCTATGTCCTATGGTCTATACTTGTTAGATTTGGAGACAAATATTTATAACGTAAATACCAAAGGTTAATATTGATATTTCAATCAAAACATACCTTTTGGCATTCTCGTCTAGGGCACATTAATGAGAAACACACTTCTAGACTCCATAAAGATGGTAATCTAGGCTTTGTTGACTTCAAATCAATAGAGACATGTGAATCTTGTTTATTGGACAAGATGATAAAGACTCCTTTCACTGGACACAGTGAGAGAGAAAGTGATCCATTGGGACTTGTATATACTGATGTATGTGGACCATTTAGCACAAATGCTAGAGGTGTTTACCAGTACGTCATTACCTTTACTGATGATCTATGTAGGTATGGATGGCTATGTGTACTTAATAAATCACAAGTCAGAAACCATTGAAAAGTTCATGGGTTTCGTGAATGAAGGCCCCAACTTGGTAAAAGTATTAAAGCACTTCAATTAGATCGTGGTGGAGAATACTTAAGCTAAGAGTTTGAGGACCTTCTACAAAATCGTGGTATCGTATTATAATGGACTCCACCTAGAACACCACAACGTAATGGTGTATCACAAAGAAGGAACCACACATTACTAGATATAGTACGATTAATGATGAGTTTTACTATTCCGATTTCCATCTAAGGATATGCTCCAAAAACTGCATCGTTTACACTTAACCACGTACCATCTAAATCGGTTCAAAAGACACCATATGAGACGTGGTATTGGAAGCTTTCAAATGTGTCTTTTATAAAGATTTGGGGATTGAAGCTTATGTGAGAAAGCAGTTTCTCAAAAACCTTGGACCCAAATTGGATAAATATTATTTTGTTAGATATCCTAAGGAAACCAACGGTTACTACTTCTATATTCTATCTGACAACAGAGTGTTTGTTTCCAGGGATTTTGTGTTCCTAAAAAAAGGAGTTTATTTCTAAAGGAATCAGATGGATGAAAGTAGAACTCGAAGAGGTTTGAGACTAATAAGAAAATATTGAACCTGTAGAGGTACAAAAGGAACATGAAGAGTCACAAATTGTTGTGGAATCACAAGTTCCTCATCTAACACAGGATCATCATAGATCTAGTAGGACATGCCTTGGCTTGAAAAGATTTGGTTACCTTGAGACTCAAGAAGACGATGAGTTTGTCATAGATGATGAGCCAACAACCTACCTAGAAACTATTTATGGACCATGGTCTGAGAAGTGGCTTGAGGCCATGCGATCTGAGATGGAATATATGTACAAAAACAAGATATGGACGTTGGTGGATACATCTGAAGGGCAAAAACCCATAGGATGCAAGTGGGTCTTCTAGAAGAAGACTAACATGGATGGTAATGTACTGACCTATAAAGGAAGATTGGTTGCAAAGGGTTTCAGACAAGTTCAAGGTGTTGACCATGAAGAAACCTTTTCTCAAGTTGCAATTGTTAACTCTAGTAGGATCATGCTTGCCATTGATGTTTATTATAACTACGAGACTTGGCAGATGGATGTTAAAACCACATTCCTTAATCAAGATCTACTTGAAGATGTGTACATGATGCAACCTGAGGGTTTTACAAATCGAAAAGAAGATAATAAAGTGTGTAAGCTACAAAGGTCAATCTATGGATTGAAGCAAGCATTCGGAGATGGGATCTTTTATTTGACAAAATAGTCAAAGAGTCTAGCTTTAGTGAAAATAAAGATGAAATGTGTGTTTACAAGAATATTAGTAGCAACATGATTGTATTCTTGATATTGTGTATAGATGACATTCTATTGATGGGGAATGCCATCTCTACCATACAAATGGTAAAGATCTGTCTAGGAACTACATTCTCTATGAAGGATTCAGAAAAAGCATCCTATATCTTGGGTATCAAGATCTATAGAGATAGATATAGAAGGCTACTTGGCTTAATACGGAGCACATACATTTGACAAGGTGTTGAAAAGGTTCAACATGAAGAACTCGAAGAGAGGAAAATTACCCATGTCTCATGGTGTTAGTATCTCTAGAGCTCAATGTCCCCATTTTTGTGAAGAGTGGGAATACATGAGTAAGATTTCATATGCATATGCAATTAGATCCATCATGTACGCAATGTTATGTACTCGTCCCAATGTCTTGTATGCCTTAAGCATGGTGAGTAGATATCATTCAGATCCTAGAGCAGGTCACTAGACTGTCGTGAAGAACATCCTTAAGTACTTGTGAAGAACTAAGGATCAATTGTTTGTCTACGGTGGTAAGTAAGAATTGGTGGTAAAGGGTTACACCGATGCCAGTTTCCAAACTGACAAAGATGACTATAGATTGCAATCTGAATTTGTATTTTGCCTCAATAACAGAGCTGTGAGCTGGAAGAGTTCCAAGCAAGAAATAGTCGATGATTCTACAATAGAGGTCAAGTATATTGTTGCCTCCAATACAGAAAAGGAAGTTGTTTGAATCAAGAAGTTCATCATTGAACTTGGGGTGGTTCAAAGCATCAACGCTACAGTAGAGTTTCATTGTGACAACAATGGAGCTATTGCACAAGCTAAGGAACCTAAATCACAGAAGTGTTCCAAGCACATGATACGACAGATCCATCTTATACAAGAGATTGTACAATGAGGAGATGTGAATATTTGTAGAGTACCAACTGAAAGCTATGTTGTTGACCCCCAGACAAAAGCACTTTTACAACAAAAGCATGAAGATCATGTTATATCACTTGGGATTAAATTCATGGATGATTGGCTCTAACTACAAGTGAGAGTCTGTTGGTATGTATTCCTAGAGATCCAGTCATACAGTGATTGTAATGTGGCATCATGTACTTAATTTGATTAATAATAAAGGCAATTTTTGTCTATATGTATATTCAATTATGAGATGATAGTATAACTTGATATATGTCTAAAGAATGATATTACTCGATGACATATGTCTCCAGGTTGAGGACATGAACAATAAGATCATATGTATGTTAGGAGTATACACATTCCTGTTATGTCCCTAGTTGGATATTATTATGAAAATAATATAGACAAAAATAATACATAAGACTAGAATTGTGTTGACTAGTAAAAGAATTTCATTAGTCATAATATATGATATCAAGCCAAACTAGGTACTTGTTAAAGAACAATGTACCAGATAGACCCGCACTGAGAGTGATACACAGAAACCATTGCATGGTATTTAGAATCAAATGCCATAGTGATAATGGTGATTTTAGTTCTTAGACATGAAGTCACTACACTCATAACATGCCATTTGATGTACTTTGACATAAACCAACATGATCTTAAATAAGGGTTACCGTAAAAGTGGTTCTCAAGTACATTGTGACACATGGGGATTGACTATGAGTGATGTATATGGGATTTTCCCCTCCTACCAGAGTTGATATCCTAGCCACTTGATAAGAGAGATTGAGAAACATATGGCCATACCCATGAAAGTCAATATATGACATGCAAGATCACATGCATCTCAGACAGTCTGTTTTAGTTCAAGGAACATTGACCGACCCAAATCCAATGTCCAAAAAGGAGCGGATCTAGAGTAGTTAGACTCTTAAATTTAAAATCCAGCACTCAAGTTCCCCGCAACTATTATACAGGATCCGATGTGGTAGACCGGGGTCGAACCACAGGGACAAGTAACGAGAAGTTCTAAGAATGTGAAACCTTAGCTCAAATACACCAAGAAAAAGAGGTAGATAAAATTGGGTGTTCCTTATGGAAAGATGTTACTCCAAGCCACAAATAAAACAAAAGAAGTAAAGCAAACAATGAAACAAAATAAGGGAACGAGAACAAACAAAAGATGTTGCAACAAAGATGGATGGGAACTTGGATTGGGTTTCAAGCAAAAGGGGTAGATAAAACTGGGTGTTCCTTATGGAACAATGTTACTCCAAGAAACAAATAAAACAAAAGAAGTAAAGCAAACAATGAAATAAAACAAGGGAACGAGAACAAACAAAAGGAGTTTTAACAAAGATGGATGGGAACTTGGATTGGGTTTCATCATCTAAGGTCTCTCACCAACATGCAATACTCACACCCTTTATATACCCTTAGCAAGATTACAAGCAATCATCATATATGTCTATTCCCTCCTCTCTCGAGCTTATGATAGATCTAGATTATAAGGTTGTCTCTCTATCAAGATGGAAAACAAACAATCACAAAGATAACCATATACCATTAGCTTAAGAACTCCAACATTCTCCTGCATTCAGAAAACTTCATAAACACTTAGTTAGGGTTAGCACTACTCTTCCGAGGCACTAACAATCAAACATCACAAGATGGTAGCTAATTGATGAATCCATATTCATCATGATATTCAGTCTCCCTCTTTGGCCCAATTCTACTCAATACATTCACTTTTATCTCCTAAATCTTACAAATTGCAATCTTGCTTATTGACTAGGGTTTATATGAATTTCATGCAGATCATGCAGGTCATGATGAGGTTGGATCTTCATCTGGGCCTAAACCCTAGATCACCACCTTGGTGGCTCCACCTTCCACTTCCACCTTCATCAACATCCTCCATCTACACCAACATCCACCACCTCCATACCCTAATAGTGGGGCCCACCTACTAGGTTGCAGGCCCATCTTCACTCAAGTCAACCCTCACCAACCCTAGATCCTTCATCAAACACCCTTCATCTACATCAACACCTCCACTCTCGATCACCTTCTCCTACACCTTAACCTCCTCCATGGTTGGAAGCCAACAACCACCTCATGGAAACCACCATCGATAGCACGCCAGCTCACCTACCTTCACCCCTATCATTTTCCATCCTCCTCACCTGCAGCACCACACCCTCCACTATTACCCTCCTATCATCTTCATCCATGGTCGATCTGACCACCTGCACCTGCTGCACTCCCAAACCGTGAGGAGGGTCACGCCCTCAAGACCGCATGGATGAGGCTATTCAGTCCTCAAGACCGCTTGTCCGCTGCTCCCCAAACCGCGAGGAGCCCTAGTGGTCCTCAAACCGCGAGGAGCCCTAGCGGTCCCCAAACCGTGAGGAGCCCGAGCGGTCCTCAAACCGCGAGGAACCCTAGAGGTCCTCAAACCGCGAGGACTCATTCTTCTCACCTTCATGATCATATGCATCCCTAAAGCCGTCGACACACCTGCGTCTCCCTCCGCCTCTGCGTCGCGACGCCACCTCTACGACCTACATCCTCACGTGAAGACCTGTGACGACATCCACCCAACTGGTCTGCACCGCAGAGTCTCTCAAGCGGTCTCGAGACCACATGGTGGCTATTCGGTCTTGAGACCGTGTGGACAGAGAACGATGATCGAGAGGCGACCAAACCATGAGGAGGGCATTAATGCTCAAGACTGTGAGAAGTGCACAATCGGTTTCAGGATCGTGAAGACCCTCACAATCTCAAGATCGTGAGGATGTCTATCGGTTTCTAAACTGTGAGCCGCTAATTTGTTTTCCAAAACAAAACCGTAAAGAGAGTCCTAGCGATCTAAGACTATTCAAGACCAAAGAGTCTAGCCTCCCACCAACTCTATAAATACATACGCACACCTGCCTCCCAAGGGAGGGGATCCGAGACACTGCCAGGCTACCTAAACATAGGCCCAACCCCTGGAAAGGGATCCTGATCCATCACTCTTCTCCACAATCCATCTGCGTGCATCCACACTACATACACATCCAAAGATTGCTCCTCCTACTGTGAGCAAGAATGACAAGAAGAGAAGGAAGGTGGATAGAGAAGCTCTATCCCGTCTTCCGCGGTGTCCCTTGCTCCTCGTCCAGATCTGCTCCGATGTGGTGTAGAAAACTGTATCTTCACCAAGCTGCGACCATCTTCTGCATCGTGCTCATGGCGGAATCTTCCCTCTCTCTTGTTCTTTTTGTTCCCCACATCATGCGAAAGTAGTTTCCTTTTGTTGGGGGTGCGGGGACTAGCTCCGCTGCTGACGAAAATTTACCGTGCGCAGAAACGCAAGTGAACGCGTCGAAGTAATATAGGCCTTTGTGAGGCCCAGATCAAACTCAGGGATACGTGAAATTTTCGAAGACTCCTACTAACTACTCGCGATCAGCTAAGCCGATTAAATAGTTGAGAGTTGTTGTTAAAAATAAAAGAAAATAAAAATAAAACAAAACAAGCAATCGATTAAATGTTGGTTTAATCAATTCAAAAGGAGATCTTTAGGATTGCGGTTTCACCGCGGGTTTTCATTGTATTAAATTTTATATAGTCACTCAATTTTATCTCTCTATTCGGGTAGTGGCCTGAAATCAGAATTGCCCACTGTCGTGGTACAATTCACTACCTATGTCTAGGTCGGTTCCACTGTCGTAGTAACCTATACCCTAAACTAGGTGCATTAAAAACGACCTCTCGGTATCCACCATTAATCTTACACCACCTTGTTCAAGGGATTTGTCAATTAATGTAAATTCCATCTCTTTTCAACCATTAATTCTTCTTTCAAAGCAATTAAAGGCATTAGATTATTATTATGGTGATCAAGCATAACAATATATTTGAGAAAATGAAATTATACCACAGATTTAAGAGATAAGATATGAATTACTATGATAAAATTGTCATACAATGAATTTCTGGGCTACTCCCGGTCCTAAAGACAAAGGGGATTAGCCCCGCATGTTCATCTCAGAGTACAACGTGGAGAAGAAAAAGGGAAACATGGATAAAAATGAGATTAAGTGGTAAAACTCCTGAACGGAGAAAATCCAAGCGATCCTTGGCGTGGAATACGCGTTCTCCCACCTTTCAGTGGTGGAAATCGTCTTCTTCAGCGTCCGGATCGGCTGGGGCATGCTCTCGGGCTCCGTTCTTCTCTCCACCTCTTCTCGGGATGTGTGACGCGGCTAATGACGTGATGATTCCCTCTTGGGCACCGTCATTAGGTATATTTCCCGAATTAGGTCGCCAATTAATCACAGCCGTCTGATTAAGATCAATCTGAAACAAACTCATATCTGACGGTGTTGATACCATCGACGCGGGTCGATGGTATCGACCTAGCGCGATATCGACAATTCTTCTTTTCTCTTGTCTTTGCACCTGATGTCATCTCGATACCATCGACACGGGTCAATGGTATCGACGAACCTGTAGCGATGGTTTTGTCTTTTTGTGTCGCTGTAGCTCCACCAGTCGATAGTATCGACATATGAGTCGATAGTATCGACTCACTTTTTGCCAGCAACCTGATGATATCTCGATACCATCGACATCCCTATCGATAGTATCGACTTTCTTCTGATCCTTACGACTGGCAACTTGTGGTTCGGTCGATGGTATCGACCACGGTTGATGGTATCAACGGTAGCAGATACTTGTTTTTCCTGAAATTAACACACAAAACCACATAAGTCCACACAAAACATATTCTTTTAATAATTAATACTCAAAATGTTGAAATAGGGGAAATTTGACATAAAGAAGTAGCATAGACCAAAGTGAATGAATTATGCAACATTAACCATGAAAATGACTAATAAATGCATAAAACACATATCAAACAAGTCTATAAATGCGACTCAAAATCATCGCATCAAACTCCCCTAAGCTTGAACATTGCTCGCCCTCGAGCAACTAGACCTTAGAATAGAATTGCCAGAGTCAACTAAAGAACAAAGCATCACAACAAACATCCCATATGACTCCCACCGGACATTCGCATACCGGCCCTCGCTAACCATAGAATGATAATTACCCTAAAGGCGACAATAATCATCCATAAAAGATATCAACCTCAAAACTGATGAACACTATCACATAAGGCAGTTAACATAATAAAATTTGCCGGTCCAGACTTAGTGCATCTTGTGATCTCCTATACTACGTTGCTCGCCCTAACTACCATCTACATGGAAGCAGTTCTCCTGATATTCACAAGTGAGGAGAAAATCACGGTGGCCTACCAATTCGAGCAACGGGTGGATGGAATGGGTGGCTAATGGAAGATGTGGAAGCATTATACGATTTCAACATGCATAAAACAAAAATTCCCTAAATGATGCAAATGCACATGAAAAATGCCCTAATGCCTAAGATTGGGTGGAATGATGCATGCACTAACATTCCGTCTCAAAATGAGATGGATATCTAATTAATCTACATCATGTACTCACTCATCTTGAAATGCAGGTGAAATTAAATTCCTTTCTCCTTCTTGTTCTACTTGCTTCTTTTTAACTTCCTTTTTTTTCAATTTCATTTTTTTTAGATTTTTTTCTTTTTCAAACCCTTATATCCGCAATTGACAATGAATACTTAATTGGGCTTATTTTTCTGCATATCTCGAATAGTTGAACTATTTAGAAGGTATGGAACAATTTAATTCACCATTAAAGAAGAAATGAGGTACATGATATACTCTATGCATAAAAGTTATGAATGCCACTAAATGACATGCACCTGAAGATAATTGCATGTATACCTATTCTATTTTTTAATTTTTCATGCAAAACATATGAAGGTGGTTGCAATGCAAGTCCTATCTACATGTCATGCATCAAAAAGGTTAAAACCGTACTTTACTTCCAAGTCTTGGTGGATTGTGAAAAGCAATGAGGTGGACAGATCACAAGACTAATTGACTGAACCTTTGAAAAATATTATGTGTCCCTCCTTACTGACCTGTGTAGTAGTTAAGAGATTTTTCTCTCTTACTTCCAATTACAGTCTCATTATCATTTCGTCAGTTTAGGCTCAAACAACCAATTCCGTCCACTTTCATGAATCATTAGGAATGTACAGTTGTGATTTTCTATTTTAAAGTTGACAAAACCAATCATTTTCTAAGTTACACTCAAAAAATTTTAAATTTTCCCTTAATTCCCATGTACATGCAACTGAGATGACTCAAGATTAAAGAAATCCATGATTACACTAAATAGAATGTGGATCCTACAAACACACTAAGATTGCAATAAACAAATGACAAGAAACAAAAGCAATAAAACTAAAAACAGAGAAATAAAAGATAGAGTTGTTCCAACACCCCCCCTAAGCTTGAATTCGACTATGGCCTCATAGTCAAAAACAATCTTAAAGGTTGGAACAAAGATACCGATTTACTCTTCAGGTGGAGGCGGGTACTGTGGAGCCGTGGGGTCCCAAGAAGGATACTCCCCCTGGAAGCTTGGATCAAATTGGGCCCTAGGTGGAGGTTGTGGATAGCCTCCAAAGTAGTCTTGGATCCAATAGTGATCGAAAAAGGGCTGTTGTTGCATCTCCATCCTATGCAACCGATCATGAATCTGTTGTTGGTTGTCGAGGAGAAGACGCTCGTTCTCGAACATTGCCCTTTGATTGTCCAGTAACCGGTTTGTAGTTTCTTGAATACCGGTGTACATCGCCATGTGATGATGCTGCATCTGCTGTATGTCCTGCAGCATAGCATACATGCCCTGCATTGAATAGACATCCTCGCTTGGCTGTGAGGGCGGTGGTGGTGGCGGAGGTTGTGAAGATGAAGATGCACCCGGATGCATGCGAGGATGCTTCCGTGGTGCCACTCATTCCTGAAGAGGTGTGAAGGCCTCCTCTTCCTCTTTAGCCTCGTCATCATTGTCGTTGCCGTCGTCGTTGCCGCCGTCTTCATCGGAGTCAGCAATGGCTATGATAGGCCATCAGAAATGTTGCGCCCCTTCGATGTTGAATACCGGATCGGGAAGCGAGCACTCTTGGTAAGCATGGTTGACGTGGCAGTGTCCATACGCCAAGCCATCTCGAAGAAGGATGAGGTTGGAGCGGTGCAGATGTTGCAAGTTCACCTTGCTCCTGTTGGAGAGCGGGGTCAAAGTAGAGAAATTCAGCCCGAGGTAGGAGGCCAGCTTGGTGATAAGCCCGCCAAAGTGAATTGGGGCTTTCCGTGTACTCCTCTTCACCGCTAAAACCCACTGCAAAAAGAAAGCTCCCCAGTTGCATTCTTGGCGCTTCAGGAGTTTATACAAGAAAAATAGGTCCGTCTCCTGAAACTTGTTGAGCGACAAATCACCCCTAGCAAACAACGTAGAACTCAACATCTGGTGAAGAATCCGGACGAAGGGGTGCTCGAAATCAGCTACCACAGCATTATGATAGCTCACTGACTTGCCCGGCGGCACCGTCACCAGCTCGGCGAAGATTGCATCATAGTCGGTGCGGTTGTCCGGTAGCCGGTAGTCTGACCGCGAGTGATTTCAGTTGAAAATCTCATTGAACTGCCGGAGTGTAAGGGTGTAGTCATTATTGTACAGCCAGAAAGACACCCGACCCTTAATCCACTCGCGGTCAGTGGCTATGACGTCATTGGGTACGACGCAGACGTCTAGCGACGCCATAAACTCAGCCACCAGCTCCTTGTACGTAGGCCACTCGCCGAAGAACGGCTGACCATCTATATGGTACTCCAGCTCGTCAGGCCTTCTGCTCGTGTGATGCACCTGGCCCTTCAGAACATAGGCCAAATTGGCCTCGAATCCCAAGTTGCGGATTGTTTCCCATTCAACATAACGGGTCGGCTCGATCTTCCTGTTTAAGATCTCCTCGTAGATCTTCTTGACTTCCACGGATGGATGGATCAGCTACGGGCGTGAGATTGACACGGTCGGAGGTGGCACGAACTCCAGGTTCTCCATCGGGTTGGCGCGAACTCCGGGATCTCCATCGGGTTGGCGCGAGACGACGATGCACCAGCAACATGCACCATGATCGCGACAGAAAGAGGAATAGAAAGGGAGCTCGGTGAAGATCGGAGAAGTGAATCTCCGCTTGATGAAGAACTTGCTCAGTGTTGCTTGTCGTCGGGCTCGGACAGCTCTGGAATACGCTCGACACAAGTAGAGGAGGATTGCTCTGGAGTTGTGATGTCATCTGACGCAAATCCTTCTCATATATAGCCATGGCCGGCGCTGCTGTATGCCCGTCGATGGTATCGACACGGGTAGCACGATCTGTACCATCGCGAGTATTGACAGTCGTCGATGGCTAGATCAGCGGGGCTCGGATTGCTGACGCGTCGATACTATCGACGTGAGTCGATGGTATCGACCCGTCCCTTGGATCGACTTCTTAGTTGATGGGATCGCCGTAGATCTTTCCTCACGGATTGTTGACGTGGCGCGTCGATACCATCGACGCGAGTCGATAGTATCGACTCTCTGATTAGGGAAAACCCTCGCGAGGCCCGGCCGCCGCCTTCTTTGCATGAATGTGTCGATACCATCGATAGGCCCGTTGATGGTATCGACTTTACTGAGACGATTCGTTCTGAAAATATCCATAGATCTCAATAGTATCAACACCCATGTCGATACCATCGACCTCTGCTTTCGATCTGCCTGTAGGTATGTCGATACCATTGACGAGGCCGTCGATAGTATCGACGCAATGCGATTTCTGCAGTCGCCAACCTGTACCATGGTCGATACCATCGACACAAGGGTCGATGGTATCGACTCTGCCTCAGCCGTGCACATGTAGCAAATGATTACGGTATCTTTTCTACACTACAAACTAAGTTAAAACAAATCAAACTACAAATGTAAAGGAACTAAACCAAAATACCAATGGTTGGGTTGCCTCCCAACAAGCGCCCTTCTTTAACGTCTTAGGCTAGATGACTTGAAGCACGTCATGCATCCGAAAGTGAAATGAGTTTGACCTCATTCACCTTCCTCATGTAATCTTCACCAAAATATAGCTTCAACCTCTGTCCATTCACCAAAAATGTGGTCTCACCATCGCGCACCATGATTGCGCCATGTGGTTTGACCTCTTCCACCGTGAATGGTCCACTCCATCGGGATTTTAGCTTCCCGGGATGCAACTTCAGCCTCCAATTGAACAAAAGCACACAATCTCCTTTCTTAAAGGTGCGCATCTGAATGTGGCGATCGTGGATCAACTTAGTGCGCTCCTTGTATATCCAAGAGTTCTCATATGCAGTCATTCGCAGCTCATCCAGTTCATTTAATTCAAGTAATCTCTTCTTCCCCGCTTCATCATAACTCAAATTGAGCTTTCTTAGCGCCCAATGTGCCTTGTGCTCTAACTCCACTGGTAAGTGGCAGGCCCGACCGTACGCCAACCTAAAAGGCGTGGTGCCTATAGGTGTCTTGTATGCCGTCCTGTATGCCCACAACGCATCCGGTAGTAAGGCACTCCAGTTCTTCCTCGTGGAAGCTACAGGTTGCTCCAAGATTTTCTTAATTTCGCGATTGGAGACCTTCACTTGTCCTTGAGTTTGCGGGTGATACGGGGTACCAATGTTATGTTTGACCCCGTATTTTCTCAATAGTGCCGAGAACTTTTGATTCCTAAAGTGCGTACCCCCATCACTTATGATCATTCAGGGCACTCCAAACCTGCAGAAGATATTCTCCTTAACGAACCTGCACACTACAGTAGAATCATTAGTCCTTGTGGGTATTGCTTCTACCCACTTCGACACATAATCAACAGCTAAGAGGATATATAAATTCGAATTTGAGGACACAAAGGGTCCCATGAAATCAATACCCCATAAATCAAATACCTCAACCTCTTGGAAAACATTTAGGGGCATCTCCTGTCTCTTGGAAATGTTACCCGCCCTTTGGCAGGAATCACATTGCCTCACGAACTCATAAGCATCCCGAAACAAGGTAGGCCAATATAGGCCACTTTCCAGTACTTTGGTTGCTGTATGAGAGCTCACATGGTGTCCGCCCGTAGGTAGTGTGTGACAATGACGAAGAACACTCTCGTATTCCACCTCAGGTACACACCTGCACAGGACACCATCCATGCATTTCTTCAAAAGAATAGAGTCATCCCAAAAATAATATCGTAGAGAATGGAAAATTTTCTTCTTCTCTTGATACGTCCAATCATCCGGGATGATCCTGCAAGCAAGATAATTCACAATATATGAAAACCACGGATCTTTAGAATTCACTTTCAAAAGTTGTTCATCCGGAAATGTCTCGGTAATGGGTATGTGTAAATCTTTTGCATCCACCCTCTCTAACTTAGACAAATGATCTGCTACAACATTTTCAATCCCCACCTTGTCTTTGATTTCGATATCAAATTCTTGTAAGAGCAAGATCTACCTAATCAATCTAGGTTTGGCATCTTTTTTCTCCATCAAATATTTAATAGCGGCATGGTCAGTCCAAACAACGACTTTCGATCCAACTAAATATTACCGAAATTTTTCAAAAGCAAAAACGACGGCAAGCAATTCTTTTTCAGTAGTCGTGTAATTTAGTTGGGTGTCATTCAAAGTCTTAGAGGCATAAAAAATCACGGTGGGCTTATTGTCTACCCGCTGTCCCAACACAGCTCCTACAGCGAAATCAGATGCATTACACATGAGTTCAAACAGCTTAGTCCAATCCGGTGTTTGAACAACCGATGCGGAAATCAATTTCTCCTTCAGCACGTTGAACGCATGTAAACATTTATCATTGAAATAAAAAACGACATCCTTTTCTAGAAGCTCAGATAAAGGTTTGGCAATTTTTGAAAAATCTTTTATGAAACGACGATAGAATCCGGCATGACCTAAGAAACTTTTTACCCCTTTGACCGAATTTGGTGGGGGCAATTTGGAAATTACTTAAATTTTTACCGGATCTACCTCCAAACCTTTGCTAGACACTTTATGTCCTAGCACTATCCCTTCACTCACCATCATATGACATTTCTCCCAGTTGAGGACCAAATGTGTGTCCTTGCATCGTTGTAACACCTTATCCAGATTATAAAGGCATTCATCAAAAGAAGCACCATAAACCGAGAAATCATCCATAAAGACCTCTAGACAGCGTTCTACCATATCAGAAAAAATGGCGAGCATACAACGTTGAAAGGTCGCTGGTGCATTGCATAATCCAAAGGGCATGCGGCGATACGCGAACGTTCCATAGGGACAAGTGAAGGTGGACTTCTCTTGGTCCTTAGGATCAATCGAAATCTGATTGTACCCCAAATACCCATCCAGAAAATAGAAATGTGATCGGCCGGCTAATCGCTCTAGAATTTGATCAATAAACGAAAGAGGAAAGTGATCCTTTAGCGTAGCGGCATTCAGTCTTCAGTAATCTATACAAACTCGCCACCCGGTTACCAAGCGGGTGGTGACAGGTTCATTTAAAAGGTGATGAGTAACAGTTATTCCCCCCTTTTTAGGGACTACCTGTGTGGGACTCACCCATGTCGAGTCTGAAATTGCATAGATAATACATGCGGAAAGAAGCTTAATCACCTCCTTCTTCACAACCTCCATCATGCTCGGATTCAGTCGACGTTGCGGTTGAATCACCGACTTGGCTCCCTCCTCGAGCCGAATCTTATGTTGACACAAAGTAGGGGAAATCCCCTTGATATCTGCAACAGACCACCCAAAAGCTCCCCAGTGGTTCTTTAGCACTATCAACAACTGGTCCTCCTCTTCAGCACTCAGATAAGCAGAAATAATCACAGGTAACTTGTCTTCCTCAGCTAGAAAGGCGTACTTGAGGTGCGGTGGCAGCGACTTTAACTCCAATTCCAGCGGGCTGATTAAGGATGATTGAAGCGGTGGGGGAAGTTCGCCTAAATCTGCATAATACCTAGCATAGAAGCATGGCAACATCTGAAGCATCTTGGCGCACTCCTTGAGTGATTTGCTTCTCATCCAATCATGAGTGATATTGACTAAACAAGCCTCAAGTGGTAGTTCCGGATATGCATTAAAAACTGAATTTGCTATAGCATCATCCTCAGTAGAGGGAGGAATGTCCTCATCCTCATCATTCGGGAACCCTACAGCCTTGCAAAGGGATACAACTTTGGTCTGCTCCATGATGTCCACAGCCAAAGTCCCTTTATCCACCTTGGTCATTACATGGGCCATATCTAAAAATGGCTTCCCTAGACAAAGTGAGATATTGTTATCAAAATGTTTTACCATGTGGCACTGCTCCTTGGATTTAGGTGAAGTAGCGCTGGAAGGCATGACCATCTCAAATCGGTCATCGGCTATACCTAAGGTCAAACAACCTCTCCCCATCTCAAGTATCATGTCGGCTGTAGCTTGCAAGGGTCGTCTGAGCAGTAGCTCATTGCCTTGTTCATCCTGCATCTCCATGACGACAAAATCTGTTGGAAATACAAATCGATCCACCTTTACTAGCACATCTTCACAAATCCCATATGGCTTTACCACTGAATTGTCCGCCAATTGGATTGTCATGTTGCTTGGTCGTGACTCTTTTAATCCCAGCTTCTTGAATGTAGAAAGGGGCATCAAATTAATGCTCGCCCCTGAGTCACATAGTGCTTCACCAAACTTGACCTTCCCGATGTAACATGAGATGTTGAAACATCCTGGATCTTGCCTCTTTGGTGGCATTGTGCCCATGATGAAGGCACTCACTTGCTCCTTAAGCACAACAACCTCTGTGACTGGGATTTTTCTCTTCTTGGTGATGATGTCTTTCAGAAATTTCCCGTAAGAAGGGATTTGCTCAATAGCTTCCAATAAAGGGATGTTGACTGAAAGCTTTCTGAAACTGTCTAAAAACTTTTTAAATTGGGCATCTACTTTCCTTGCCTTAGCACTATTCGGATAAGGGACCGGGATAGCCTGTGCCCTTTGATGCGGTGGCACATAGGGTGTCCTTTTCTGAGGCTCCTCCTCCTCTGCAATATGATCTTCAATAGCATCCACTGCTATGTCAGCAACTGGTTCTGTGACCGGTACGGGCAGCTCCTCAGTGGCCTCACCTTCAATTTCTGCTTGGGGTTTGCTTGGTTCATCGGCTCTAGGATTTAACAGTTTCTTGCCACTTCTTAGCAAGATGGCCTTCGCCGGCTGGTTTCCTCCTGGAACATTAGTATTACCCGGAAAAACTGGATGCGTCGGCTTCTTCAAACTGGCTATCTCCGCTGCCATCTGTGCCATGGATGTCTCTATTGTCCTCATTTGAGCCCCATGGCTCTGCAGTGTCTGCCCAAATTGGTTCATAAACTCCCCTTGTTGCTTTATTTGCTGGTCGAAAGTGGTCATGAGTTCTTGATTTTGCTTTATCACTTGATTGAGCAGCTCTGTGCTCTTATCCTCCGCTATTGGCTGGGGTTTAGCATCTGGATCCTGCAAGAAGTTGTTTGGATCCTTCCAAGAGAACTTCTTGTCTTTCCTCCATGAATAGTCGTTATTCCTGTAGCCTTGCTGCTGCCTCATAAATTTAACTTGAGCCTCATCCTCAGACTCAGTATCCTCCTTTGTAAGCAGTTTCTTCGCGAGAAGATCCATCTTCTCATTCAGCTCCTTGATTGCTTTAGATTCACCTGCCACTCGAACCTACTCCATGGCGCCTCTTTCACCCCATGATTGCTTCTTGGCCATGTTCTTTAGGATTTCCCAACACCTGGTGTCCGTTTTGTTCAAGAAGAATCCTGAGACGGTTGAATCGAGGTTGCTTCTATCATGCTCGGAGAGAGCAAAATAGAAGATCTTGACCTGTGTCTCCTTATCAAGCTCGTGATGCGGGCATCGCCTGAGCATGATCTGAAACCTTTCCCAGGTCTCAGAATAGGTCTCTCCTGCTTGTTGGGTGAAGTTGTGGATATTCCTGATCATGTCATTAGTCTTCTCGGGTGGAAAGAACCTATCGAAGAAAACCTCCACCATGTGGTCCCAAGACTCCAAGTATTCATCGTCCAAGTTGTGTAGCCATTCACGTGCATTTCCCGCTAGAGAACTCGGGAAGAGCTTCAAGTAGAGCACATCTTGTGGAAATCTGTCGATTTTTATCATATCACAATTCTCCACAAATTAACTTATGTGCGCGACCGGGTCTTCATTTTTGAGCCCATGGAAGGCATTAGACTTCACCAAGTTGATTAAAGCCGGATCAATCTTGTATGTCAGAATATTAACTGCCTGCTTCTTGATCGGCCCCTTAGAAGCGGATGCGGAAGAAGCCTTGATCTTCTCCCATATTGTATGTGGTTCTTCCATCTGTTCTTGTTTGGGTTCAGAATCTATATCCTCCAGATGGTATTGATTATGGCCTTCCTCGTCATCAGGTCCTGTCAGTGGAACCTCTGGTGCGTGCCTTGTGTAGTTTGTACTACGCGTCTGCACCATGCACAGTACATGCAAATAATAAAAATTCAAATTCAGTACAGTGCTTGACGATTGCAAATATTTAGAAAATAATTATAAATTTTGAAATGATAAAAAAATAAAAAAAATAAAAATGTGGCCTAGAGTGGCCGCTTGCAGCACTCTTAGTGCCGACAATTTACCGTATCCCCGACAACAGCGCCAAAAACTTGACGCAAATTTACCGTGCGCAGAAACGCAAGTGAATGCGTCGAAGTAATATAGGCCTTTGTGAGGCCTGGATCGAACTCAGGGATACGTGAAATTGTCAGAGACTCTTACTAACTACTCGCGATCAGCTAATCCGATTAAATAGTTGAGAGTTGTTGTTAAAAATAAAAGCAAATAAAAATAAAACAAAACAAACAATCGATTAAATGTTGGTTTAATCAATTCAAAAGGAGATCTATAGGATTGCGATTTCACCGCAGGTTTTCATTGTATTAAATTCTATATAGTCACTCAGTTTTATCTCTCTATCCGGGTAGTGGCCTGAAATCAGAATTGCCCATTGTCGTGGTATAATTCACTACCTATGTCTAGGTCGGTTCCACCGTCGTAGTAACATATACCCTAAACTAGGTGCATTAAAAACGACCTCTCGGTATCCACCATTAATCTTACACCACCTTGTTCAAGGGATTTGTCAATTAATGTAAATTTTGTCTCTTTTCAACCATTAATCATTCTTTCAAAGTAATTAAAGGCATTAGATATTATTATGGTGATCAAGAATAACAATATATTTGAGAAAACGAAATTATACCATGGATTTAAGAGATAAGATATGAATTACTGTGATAAAATCGTCATACAATGAATTCCCGGGCTACTCCTGGTCCTAAAGACAAAGGGGATTAGCCCCACATGTTCATCTCAGAGTACAACGTGGAGAAGAAAAAGGGAAACATGGAGAAAAATGTGATTAAGTGGTAAAAATCCTGAACGGAGAAGATCCAAGCGATCCTTGGCATGGAATACGCATTCTCCCACCTTTTAGTGGTGGAAATCATCTTCTTCAGCATCCGGATCGGTTGGGGCGTGCTCTCGGGCTCCGTTCTTCTCTCCACCTCTTCTCGGGATGTGTGTCGCGGCTAATGACGTGATGATTCCCTCTTGGGCGCCGTCATTAGGTATATTTCCCGAATTAGGTCGCCAATTAATCACAGCCGTCTGATTAAGATCAATCTGAAACAAACTCATATCTGACGGTGTCGATACCATCGACACGGGTCGATGGTATCGACCTAGTGCGATATCGGCAGTTCTTCTTTACTCTTGTCTTTGCACCTGATGTCATCTCGATACCATCGACGCGGGTCGATGGTATCGATGAACTTGTAGCGACGGTTTTGTCTTTTTGTGTCGATGTAGCTCCACCAGTCGATAGTATCGACATATGAGTCAATAGTATCGACTCACTTTTTGCCAGCAACCTGATGGTATCTCGATACCATCGACATCCCTATCGATAGTATCGACTTTCTTCTGATCCTTGCAGTTGGCAACCTGTGGTCCGGTCGATGGTATTGACGGTAGCAGATACTTGTTTTTCCTGAAATTAACACACGAAACCACATAAGTCCACACAAAATGTATTCTTTTGATAATTAATACTCAAAATGCTGAAATAGGGGAAATTTGACATAAAGTAGCATAGACCAAAGTGAATGAATTATGATATTAACCATGAAAATGACTAATAAATGCATAAAACACATATCAAACAAGTCTATAAATGCGACTCAAAATCATCGCATCAGCTGCCCATGCTTATATGTCTTTTCATTAAACATTCCATGGCATGTATATAACTTTTCATTTCGTTATTAATCGTTTATGTGTGTTTGTGGATTGATCATCAGCTTGCATTTATCTTTTTCTTTCCTATGTTGCGAGAACTTCAATATGTAGGTTTGAATGTCGATTAACACGGTTGACTCCCTGATGAGAAATCGGATGGGATTCCCTGAGGTTATAAGTGTGTCATCTGTGAGGGGACGAGCCATCTAGCCCACGGTGATGCTTTTTTGTGCCTAAACATCCTAACGGAGGGCCATAAATTCAGTTGGATATCTATATCTTCGGAGTCGTAAGTACATGATCTGGATGGCGATGAGAAATCTGATGCCTAAGGTGATGCTTACGCGAACCTAAACATCCTAATGGAGGGTTTGTAGCAGCTCTATTTGGATAGTTTGATCTAGCCTGGATGTTTGTGATTGGATATGTTTGCATGTGTAGTGGTGGTGAAACCCGATACCAACCCAGTGATCTTCATTATTAATCTAGATTCAACTTTAATCTTGTTCTTTACTTTCTTGCAATTAGTTTAATTAAACTCAAATCAACCTTTGTTCTAAATATTAGCCTTACTTGAACTAGACTAGACTAGCAACGATCCTTAAAAATTTTGTCCCTTGGGATTCGATCCTTAACTATACTGTGATAAGACCCGTCCGCTTGAGGGTGGTATTATTGTACAGGTTTTGGTTAAAAACTCAGGGATTTCAGCCCCGAGTGAAATTTTTAGTGCGATAATAGACCACGTCAAATTCTGGCGCTGTTGCCGGGGACAATGGAATCAGTTAGTCAAATCTAGTTCTATTAAGGATAATCTAGGTTTTTACTTTTCTTTTGATACTACCGATCATTCACTTGAATTTGGTTTTACTCCATCAATCTTACTTCCGAAAAATCTTTCCATCCCAGGTACCCCCGAAGACTAGTGTATGCACCGCTCGAACAGTTTTAGACTCTCTAATAGCTTTGACCCTGAGATAGACAAAACCTTTCTTCGTCAGAACTGAGAGAACCAAGATAGAATGGAACAAGAGAAGGAAATAGCCCGAAGGGTAGCTCAAGACCTCAAAGCGCAAAGAGAAAGGCTTATGCAAGAAGCCAGAGCTACAGTTGAAGAAGAAATCCAAGCAGCACAAGCAGCATCACAAATAGAAGAACTGCAGAAGGACCTTAGAGAATTCTCAATCCCTAAAGCTGCTGACGTTCATCACCCAGTGCAACCTCCTCCTATAAACACTCCAAATTTTGAGATAAGGGCACATTGGATCACCTTATTTCAAAACAGCCCATTCTATGGTAAATAAGGAGAAGATAGTCAGGAGCACCTTCTAAGGTTTATTGATCTATGTGCCATGACAAAGCAAAATCGAGTATCCGACGATGCCATCTGACTCCATCTCTTCAAGTATTCTCTTGCTAATAGAGCTATAAGTTGATACAATTCCTTGCAATGCAAACCCATCACCACTTGGGAACAACTTCAAAATGTCTTTCTGGAGAAGTTCTACCTTCCTTCTCTCACCTATGAAATTAGGGGACGTATAACTCAATTCACTTAGGTCCCTGGAAAATCTCTTGTTGAAGCATCGAAAAGATACAAAGAGCTTCTACGCAAGTGTCCACACCATGGCATTCCTAAGAATCAACTCATCGAGATCTTCTATAGGGGTGTGGATGACTACATCAAGAGGTTCTTAGACTCCTCATCTGGAGGAAACTTCATGCGTCAGAGTTATGATAGCGCATTGAAGGTTGTCACCCTTAGAGCTGAAAAACAAGCTAATTGGGGTAGATCTGTAGGTAAAGGAGTGTTGAAGGTAGCTATGGCTGAAGCTATTCCTGAGTACAAGTGTATCATTGAGTCCCTCAAGCTCTTAGTTGCAAAACAAGACCATCTCGAATCATCTCTTGCTGTCTATGAAAGAAGACGCTCACTCCCACAACAACAAAAACAGATCAAGTCAGCTTCATTGTTCTGTGAAGCATGTAAAGGCAGTAATCATTCTACACTATCCTGCAATGTCCTCTATGACGTTGTTCTAGGCAATGTTTGTGCCCAAGGAGATAATGGCCAGGTGGAAAATTTGAATGTTGTCAACACTATCCCTGGTCAAGGATATTATAATCCGAATCAGAATAGGAACCATCCAGGTTTTCATATGGAAATCCTTCAGGAGCAGTAAACTCACAACAACTTGGTTCAAACAATCAACAACGAGGTCCGCTGGGATATCAGTACAACCAACAACAAAATTTCAGGAACCAAGGGAACTTTAACTACAACTAGTATCAAAACAACTCTCAGTTTCAGAACCCTAATCAAGCCCCTTATCAACATCAACAACAAGGGCAACTAGATGACCCCATCTCTCCTGATGACAAGTTGTCGGCCATTGAGAAGATGTTGCAATCACAACAGACGATGGTAGCAAACCAGAAAGCCCATCAAAAGGTTATTGAATCTCAACTAGATCAACTTGCAGCTAGCCTCAAGCCACTTGCTGGAGCCTTTTCTGGCCAACCAGAGAACAATCCTAAGCACCCAGAGCAACTAAAGGCTGTCACCACCAGGTCTGGAAAAGACTATTCTGATCCTCCTGTCAAGACGTCTGTGGTTATTACAGACAAGGATGACTATGTGATTGTCCAAGACTCTACAACACCTGAGTGTCAACAAAAAGGGCTAGTAACTACTAATAAGACAGATGAGGAAAGTTCTGAAAAACCTACTATTGAAGAAACAGAAACACCAGATCCAGATGTGCCAGTGTACACGCCACATCCCCCTTTCCCTGATCGTTTAAAGCAAACCAAACTTGATACTCGTTTCAACAAATTCAAGGAAGCTATGAAAAAGCTTCATGTTGATATACCCTTTCTAGATGTGATGGTTGAGATACCAGCCTGGACGAAGTACTTGAAGTCACTCCTGACAATGAAATATATAATTGAAGAATATGAAAAATTCAAGTTAGCAACATCCACTTCAGATATTATTCAGAGCAAGATGCCAAAGAAGCAGAAAGATTCAGGATATTTTGGGATTTCTCACCGTATCAGTGACTTTTCATGTAAGAAGGGATTGGCCGATCTTGCTGCTAGCATCTCCATCATGCCACTTAGCCTTTGCAAAAGGCTAGGGTTTGCTGAACTACTCCTGAATGGCATGACCATACAGCTTGCAGATAACACTGTGACTCTCCCCTTGGGAATTATTGAAGATGTCCCTGTCAAGGTAGCAAAAGACTCCTAAGTTCCGTGTGACTTTGTCATCATGGACATTAAAGAAGACGCCAGATACCCTCTCATCTTTGGTTGTTTGTTTCTTGCCACTGCAAGTGCTCTGATTGATGTTGAAGCAGGAACCTTGCTGCTCAGACTAGGCAAAGAAACTCTCGAGTTCAAAGTTTTTGAAAGTTTGCAAAGACCAAGCATGCAAGAAGAGGTCTACTTGATTGATTACATAGAGCAGATGTCACTCCTCACGCAAGAAGATTATGAACAAGAAGACCCTTTACGAGTGGTTCTGACTAATCAAAATGTAGATAGTTCAGTTGATGAACAAGTGAAAAGTTGTGTTCTCCACCTTGACACTATTGAAGAAGATCTTAAAGCCAAATTTGAGGAACTCAATGCTGTGAATGCTACTGAAGAACCGTGTGAGAAACTACAAGCTCCTGAAATGAAGCCCCTACCCGAGGGACTGAAGTACGTCTTTCTAGATGATCTCAAGGTCTACCCAGTCATCATAAATTCATATCTAATGGCAGAACAAGAAGATAAACTCCTGATGGAATTAAAGGAAAGAAGAAAAGCCATCAGATACAAGATGAGTGATCTCACCAGGGTCAGTCAAGCATTGTGCATGCAAAAAATCCTCATGATGGAAGACCACAAGCCGACTGTTCAAAGGAAACTTTTTCCGAATATGAAAGAAGTTGTTCGCCTTGAAGTTATAAAGTTTCTCAAAATAGGTATTATCTATCTGATCTCCGATTCACCATGGGAAAGTCCCGTGCATGTTTTTTCAAAGAAGGGTGGAACTACTATGATATAGAATGAAGATAATGAACTCATCCCCACTCGAACAGTCACCGGGTGGAGGATGTGTATCGATTATAGGAAATTGAACAAGGCTACACGTAAGGATCATTTCCCGATTCCTTTTCTTGATCAAGTCTTAGAGAGGTTAGCTCACCAAGAATATTTCTGCTATCTCGATGGTTACTCTGGATTCTATCAAATTCCTATACATCTATATGACCAAGAGAAAACAACTTTTACTTTCCCATTTGGAACATATGCCTTTAGAAGGATGTTGTTCGGCCTCTGCAATGTGCCTGCAACTTTCTAGCGTTGCATGGCAGCTATATTCACTGGTCTCATTGAAACTATAATGGAATTTTTTATGGATGATTTTTCCGTATACGAAGATTCATATGACTCGGCCTGAAGCACCTCTCCCTTGTCCTTAAACGGTGTGAAGAAGCACATCTTGTGTTGAACTGGGAGAAGTGTCACTTTATGGCAAAGGAAGGCATTGTCCTTGGCCATAGAGTCAGCAATAGAGGGATCGAAGTAGACAGAGTGAAAATCGACGTGATTTCCAAACTCGCTATCCCAACAAATGTAAGAGAGGTCCGCGCGTTCCTTGGTCACACAGGTTTTTACATATTGTTTATAAAGGATTTCTCCAAGATAACCAAGCCGATGATGAATTTGTTGCTAAAGGACACTGATTTCCATTTTGACAAAGAATGTGTTAAGAGTTTCAATAACCTGAAGCATGCCCTTACAACAACACCCATCATCAGAGCTCCTGATTGGGATCATCCATTTGAAATCATGTGTGATGCCAGTGATTATGATGTGGGTGCTGTTTTAGGCCAATATATAGAGAAGAAACATTATGTGATCTACTATGCATCGAAGACCCTCGACGAAGCTCAGAGGAACTATGCAACTACTAAGAAGGATATCCTTGCAGTCGTGTATTCTTTTGACAAGTTCAGATCCTACCTCATTGGTTCTAAAGTCATTGTCTACGCAGATCATGCCACTATCTGTTACCTCCTGGCGAAGAAAGATGCAAATCCCAGGTTAATCAGATGGATTCTCCTCTTGCAAGAATTTGATCTGGAGATAAGAGATAAGAAAGGTACAGAGAATGTTGTGGCAGACCACTTGAGTTGTATCCACACCATGGTCACTAAAAAGATCCCAATCAATGATTCTCTTCCAGACGACCAACTCATGAAAGTTTAGAAGCTACCCCTTGGTACTCGGACTATGTGAACTACCTTGCCGCTGGTGTCATCCACCCTAAATGCACTGGGAATGCACTGAAGAAATTCATACATTATATTAGGCACTATCACTGGGATGAGCCGTATCGCTTTAAGCTTTGTGTTGATGGTCTCTATAGACGTTGTATCGCTGAGGAGGAAGCCCAACTTATTTTAGAACAATGCCATTCAGGCCCAGTTGGAGGCCATGTGAGTTCTAAGAAAATTTCTTTGAAGGTTTTAAAATATGGTTTCTTTTAGCCAACCATATCCAAAGATTCCTACAACTTTGTTCTAGCATGTGACAAATGTCAGAGAACATGTAACATTATGAAAAGAGATGAGATGACGCTTAAACTGTGGCAAGAAATCGAGATTTTTGATGTTTGGGGTGTGGACTACATGGGTCCATTCCCATCTTCACATGGATTTTCCTACATCCTAGTGGTGGTGGATTACGTCTCGAAATGGGTAGAGGCCATACCGACCATCACTAATGATTCCAAACCTGTCATAAAAATGTTCAAGGATATTATTTTTCCCCATTTTGGAGTCCCACGCACTGTGATATCTGACGGAGGTTCTCATTTTCTGGAAAGAAGCTTTGAGGCATTGCTGAGAAAATATGGTGTAACACACAAGGTAGCCTCACCCTACCATCCCCAGACAAGTGGGCAGGTAGAGGTTTCTAACCGTCAACTCAAGGCTATCTTGGAAAAGACAGTAGGCCGCAACCAAAAAGATTGGTCAGTGAAAATCAATGATGCCTTGTGGGCCTACCGAACCGCTTTTAAGACTCCTCTTGCAACTACACCATTTCGATTGATCTATGGAAAGTCTTGCCACCTGACTATAGAACTGGAACATAAAGCATGGTGGGAAATCAAATAGCTAAATTTTGACATGAAGAAAGCTGGACAAGCCAAGATTCTGCAACTTCAAGAGCTGGATGAACTCTGGATGACAACTTATGAGAATGCACGAATCTACAAAGAACACATGAAGCTTTGGAATGATGGTCATCTGAAAATAAAGGACATTCAATTGGGAGACCAAGTTCTGTTGTTCAACTCAAGACTGAGGTTATTCCCAGGGAAAGTCCGTTCTCGATGGTCTGGACCTTACATTATCAAGAGCATCTACCCGCATGGTGCTTTCATTTTATGGAGTGAACAGTCAGGAGAATTTGTGGCCAATGGTCAACGCTTGAAGAGATATTTCACCTCAGCCGACATAGGCACCGAAGCAATGTTGGATCTAACCAACCCAACGTATCCACTAGAAAATTGAAGGATTCACATTGAGCCATCGACGTAAAACAAAGGCACTTGTCGAGAGGAAACCCGATCAATAATTTTGTTTTTTCTTTTAGTTTTGAATTAGAAAATTTCCTTAATTTTTTTTCATTTTTTAGAAAATTTTGCACTGAACAGATATCACATCGCACGATGCTATCTTAAGTTCATACTAGTCTTCATCTTTGAGATTTTCAGATGGAAGACACGCGCTGATTGGAACGCAACCACATCTGGTGGTCCAACCGGCATGAAAGTTTCCCCTCCATCTTGGATTTAGAGTTTTCTCGGGACGAGAAAATTTCTAAGTTTGGGGTGGAGGGTGGGTGGTATGTACTTCACTTTCCACCCACACCCGTCTATTTCAGACTTAAGATTTCATCGCTGCATTTTTGATCAAATTTTTAAAATTTTTAAGTTTTCAAAGAAATTGTATAGAAATTTGATGAAGTTTTGATGCTTTATGTTTCGATAAAAGCCATTACCTAGCTGGCTAGTTTCTCTCTCTATGCATTTTGAATCATTATACCCTCCTTATTTGAAGCAAATCCTCAAAAGGGCCATTTTCTAAAAACTAGCCTATTGATTAAAATCATCTTGTGAAGCTTATGAATCCTAACATCATGATCCTTCTACAAAAATGGCAAATTTCTATCAAACTAATAGGGATCAAACATGCTGTGCTTCCTAACTGACTAGTGGAATAATAGCATAGAATCTCCACCAGATCCTCATCAAGTCATTATTTGAGCATAGTACGATAAATAGAATGAATCGATGCACTGAATTGTAAATCAAGTTGCATTCTGATCTGAACTCTCTTCTACACTTCTTCTATCATCTTCTTACCCCTCCATCCATCAAAAAAAGAAACAAAAATAGACAAAATAGTGCCAAACCCTAAGTTCGGGGTGGCACGCCACCTCTCTCTATATCCACTTATTCCATACCCCTTGCTATAGGGGCGTACCACCAAGAAAAGATGCCAATGTGCACACAAAAATGCAATCTCGAGTCGAATAGAGGAGAGATTCGCACACAAAAAATGCAATCAATGTAATTGAAACCATATAATAAATCTCAAGTCGAATAGAGGAGAGATATACAACTTCCTTCCATACCACCCTTCACTCTTGTTTCCACCTAAAGGCACAATGAATGCCTCTCCTATCCTGAAAAACACCAGTGCCAGATCAGGTGTACATTTGCAGTTTTGTGGGTCTCTCTGGACTCTTATGAAACTCTTAGAAATGCTTTTTGTTGGAAAAAGTGAGGAGGAAGTGATGTTGCAAAACAAACTTAGGAACAAAGATATGGTAAGATGTGTTCAGTGATCTCAGGAAGTTGAGATGCTTAGTCATACTAAGCAGAAAGGAAACAATCATGATGTGAAGATGAGGCAACCACACGAGTTGAAAGTATTCATTCGGCGACTGTTTCAGATTTTGTGTTACTTGAGGACAAGAAACATTTAAGTTTGGGGTGTTTTGATGAATCCATATCCATCATGATATTCAGTTGCCCTCTTTGGCCCAATTCTTCTCAATACATTCACTTTTATCTCCTAAATCTTACAAATTGCAATCTTGTTTATTGACTAGGGTTTATATGAATTTCATGCAGATCATGCAGGTCACAATGAGGTTGTATCTTCATCTGGGCCCAAACCCTAGATCACCACCTTGGTGGCTCCACCTTCCACTTCCACCTTCATCAACATCCTCCATCTACACCAGCATCCACCACCTCCATCAACCAGGTCAAACCGTAATAGTGAGGGCTCACCCACTAGGTTGTGGGCCCATCTTCACTCAAGTCAACCCTCACCAACCCTAGATCCTTTATCAAACACCCTTCATCTACATCATCACCTCCTCTCTCGATCACCTTGTCCTACACCTTAACCTCCTCCATGGTTGGAAGCCAACAACCACCTCATGGCAACCACCATCGATAGCACACCAGCTCACCTGCCTTCACCCCTATCATCTTCCATCCTCCTCACCTGCAACACCACACCCTCCACCATTGCCCTACTATCATCTTCATCCATGGTGGATCTGACCACCTACATCTGCCGCACTCCCAAATTGCGAGGAGGATCACACCCTCAAGACCGCATGGATGAGGTTGTTCGGTCCTCAAGACCACTTGCCCGCCGCTCCCCAAACTGTGAGGAGCCACTAGTACATTTTTGGCCTCTAACATCGCTTCCGTTAGCGTCACTTATATTAGAAAAACCGACCTAATAAACTAAAACCGAAGCAAGAAGTCATTAGAAAAAAATCCGAGTACCGCTTGTAGCTATTGGGTCGGTTATGTTAAAGTAATCGACGCTAGAAAAGACCCGCGAAAATATAAAACTGACCCAACATGCTTCCCGCGGAGAAAATTGGTTTTTCTGCCTTCGCGCGCTGAGCTATGGGGTCGGTTTTTTAAATAAACGACCCTAGTAATTATTCGGGTACCGCTTGTCGACTTCTCCGGTCGGTTTTTTAAATAACCGTCCGCATAGCTGACCGCTAGGCCGAATTTTCCGGTCGGTTTTACTGGATAACCGTCCGCATAGCTCTGGACTTCTCGGGTTGGTTTTTAAATAACCGTCCCTATAGGTTCGGTTGTTCGGACACGGATATTTCTCGGGTCGCTTATTTTCTAATAACCGTCCCTATATGGGACATGTTGGGTCGGTTTTTAGTTAACCGACCGCAGAAGTCAACACAAAAATAAAAACCCTGCCCTCTCTCCCACATCGTCACAAACCGGCCGCAGCTCGCACAACCCTCTCTCCCACAACACTCTTTCGCCGCCCGAACTTCCGGAGTTCTCACCTCGCCGCTCGACACTCAGAGTGTCGTCGCAGCTCTCTGTGCTGCCACACATCGTGCCGCACTGCCTCCAACCTTTGCCGCCGCCGCCAAGGTGTCGGCCCTCTCTCCAACGACACCCCTGCCGCCGCCAAGGGTCTCTCCGACGCAGCAAGGTCTCGCTGACGCTCCAAAGCTTTGTCGCTGCCACTTCAAAGTTGTCGCTGCCGCCATCTCAACCGATTCTCTGAGGATACCCCTCCGCAGCCAAGTTTCACCGCCGCCACCTACTCTCTCCAAATGATTTCACCACCGCCAAGGCCTTTCGACGCCAACACCTTTCCGGTAAGTTCATTTTCCGTTTCAGACTCTTCTTTTAACCTAATGTTAGAGTACCATGGTCTTTCTACGGCCATGCTTGGTGCCACGACCTGTGCTTTGCACGGCCATGCTTGGTACCATGGCCTGTGCTTTGCATGGCCATGCTTGGTGCCACAGCCATTTTGGCCAAAAAAATTAGTTTGTTACGTTCACCATGACTGTCGTGAAGGACCATGACCATTTTGAGTATGAAATGGTCAAACTTTTGATTTACTGTTATCGATTATGAAAGAGCATGCATGATGTTTAACTTACTCCCTTCTGTTTATATTTGTCAAGAGCACCTGATTGATTATTCAATTTAGTACATATAATGAATATTTATCTATGGAACTCTTGATTTGTCAAGAACATATAATTCAATTTATTTGACTAGTAAACCAACCAATAATGAAAACATGTAATCTTTTATATCTACATTTTATTATCAATCACATATGTAATCATTGTATACAATCTAGAAATATGAGGGTAGACATTGTGTAGTTTCAGATTGACACTTTAGGGTTTATAGATGAGACCATCGATGCATAAATATGACAATATTACATTTATATATAAAATTAGAAACTCGTTCAAAATTTATTCATTAGGAGTAAATTTTGAATAGTCCCCGATATGGGACTGTTTTTGGATATTTAATCTCACTTAGGATGTAACTGTGGAATGTATGTTTAGTTTTGAATAAAATTTTAGTAGTATTTCCTCATTTGTTCTCTGGGTACATATGTGAGTGGTTATTTGCCATTTACATTGATGTACTTGGAGAACTAAGGGGAAATGCTGCTGAAATTTTATTGAAAACTAAACGATACATTATACAATTACTAGTGAGGTTAAATATTCAAAAATGGGATAGGTGGTACACTTTAGTATAAAAGTAATGAATTTCCTATCAAAAAAACCTTACAACTTATAGTATCAGTATTAAATGCCCTGTTTGATAATTAATTTTAATGTGATCTAGAAAATGGATCAAAGTTGGATGTCTATCAAGAACCGTTGCAGTCCAGACTTTACCAAAGGTGTTGATGAATTTATCAGATTTGCTGAGGAACATAGGAAACTACCTACAGATAGGTTCTATTGTCCATGTAGAAATTGTGGTAACAATTTTAAAGTTGATACTGTTGAGGAAATTAAGAATCATGTCATATGCAATGGGATCATACAAGGTTATAATGAATGGTATTGGCATGGAGAGAAACCTAATTATGGATCAGAAAATGTCGATATTAATAGTGGTGACATAGAAGATATAGATAATCATGTTAACAATGATGAACCAATTCAGGATGACCCGATTCAGGATGATATGGTTGATGAGATGCTATGTAGCTGTCAGGACAATGTCATTGATCCACCTTCTTTATTTGCAAACATTGTCCATGATACTGAAAAACCATTATATAAGGGTTGTACTAAGTTCACAAGGTTGAGTGTTGTGATGCGATTATATACTCTTAAAGCTCAAAACCGGTGGAGCGATAAGAGTTTCACTTCATTGTTGTCTTTGTTAAAGGAAATTCTTCCTGAAGGCAACGAGCTTCCAATTTCTACATATCAAGCAAAGAATATAACGTGCCCAATGGGAATGGAGGCTAAGAAGATTCATGCATGTCCAAATGATTGTGTGTTATTTCAGAATGACTATAGTGATTTGATAAATTGTCCAAAATGTGGTGCATCAAGGTATAAGACTACAAATTCAGCTAAGGCTAATAATGGCTCTCCTGCCAAGGTGATGTGGTATCTACCAATAATACCACGATTTCAACGCTTATTTGCTAATACAGAAGATGCGCAAAATTTTTCTTGGAATGGGGAGTTAAAGGTCAATGATGATGGCATCCTACGACATGCATCTGATTCACCACAATGGAAGAAAATTGATTTATTATATCCTCAATTTGGTAAAGAAACAAGGAACTTAAGACTTGGACTCTGTAAAGATGGAATGAATCCATATGGTACATTAAGTAGCCAACATAGCACGTGGCATGTTATGATTGTTATATACAATCTTCCTCCTTGGTTGTGTATGAAAAATAAGTATGTCATGTTGTCAATATTGATATTAGGGCCCAAGCAACTTGGAAATGATATTGATGTTTACCTTCAACCTCTAATTGATGACCTAACAAAATTATGGGAAGAAGGTGTTATGACATATGATGTTGCACGTAAAGAGATCTTTACTTTGCGTGCTATGTTGTTTTGCACGATTAATGACTTCCCAGCTTATGGAAATTTGTTTGGATATAGCATAAAAGGATACAAAGCATGTCCTGTTTGTGAGGAAAATACTGATTCAATTTGACTGAAACATGGTGGTAAAATTGTATATCTTGGTCATCAGAGGTTTCTCCCAGTAGTGCATCCTTATCGAAGGCAACACAAAACCTTTAATGGGTCAACTGAGGAACGAAGTGCTCCTAAACCTATACCAGTAAATGTTGTATATGATAGGGTGAAACATATTGTTAATGAATTTGGAAAGAGTTCAAGTAGTCATACGCTCGCATGTGACAAATCTCTATACAAGAAGAGGTCAATATTCTGGGATCTTCCTTATTGGAGATTTTTGACAGTTAGACATTGCATTGATGTCATGCATGTTGAAAAAAATGTTTGTGATAGCATCATTGGTACGTTATTGAACATACCAGGAAAGACTAAAGACGACATCAACTCTAGAAAAGATTTAGAATTAATGGGTATAAGAAAAGAATTATCAGTTGAGATCAGGGATCGCCACACATATTTACCACCAGCTTGTTACACTTTGTCCAAGAAGGAGAAAAAGACTTTTTGTGAGTGCTTGTATAATATTAAGGTTCCACAAAGATACTCTTCTAATATTCGTAGATTGGTATCAAAGAAGGATCTGAAGTTGATAGGTCTCAAATCTCATGATTGTCACACCTTAATGCAACAAATTTTACCTGTGGCTATTCGATCTATATTGCCGAAGCATGTAAGGTTTGCAATCACAAGACTCTATTTCTTCTTCAATGAAATATGCAACAAAGTGATACATCCTGATACTCTCGATAAATTACAAAATGATGTAATTGTTACCATGTGTCATCTTGAAATGTACTTTCCTCCTTCATTTTTTGATATCATGGTTCATCTTGTAGTACATATTACAAGGGAGGTGAAGATGTTGGGTCCAATTTTTTTACATTGGATGTATCCATTTGAACGCTACATGAGTGTTTTTAAAGGTGATGTTCGGAATCGTTATCGTCCTGAAGGGAGTATTATTGAGGGTTATGTAGCTAGGGAAGTGATGGACTTTTGCAACGATTTTTTGAATTCCAATGAAACTTCTAGCGATCTAAAAATGATCTTGTTACTGAGTCTTATTGTGGCAAAGGAACTCTGGGAGCACGAGTGAAAGGAATTAGTCGTGAGTTGTGGGAACAAGCACATTTGTATATTTTACACAACATCGATGAAGTTAGTAGCTACATCACAAAACACAATGATCTTATCAAGAAAAATCATCCGCGATCCAGTTCAATGTGGCTTGCAAGAGAGCATAATCGAACATTTATTAGGTGGTTTGAAGAGAAAGTCTTTAAGCAGCTATTTGAATCACCAAATAATGTTGCTGAAAACATAAAATAGCTCGCCTTTAAGCCAAAAATGGATGTCATGTCATATGAAGGTTATGACTTAAATGGATTTTTATATTACACTAAATGTCAAGATGAAAGTAGTGTAGTCCAAAATAGTGGGGTCACTGTTAAAGCTTGTTCGTTGTATTTTGCTAGTGTCAAAGATAAAAGACCACGTGAAGTTGAGATGTCATATTTCAGAATCATTGAGGACATATGAGAAATGGACTATACAAATTTCAGAGTTCCTATCTTTAGATGTAATTGGGTTGATAACAAAAAAGGCATTTTACTAGATGAGTTGGGTTTCACATTGGTGAATTTTGAAAAAAATTGGAGAGAAAGACATCATGGCAGACCAAGCAAAACAAGTATTCTATATTGATGACCCAGCAAATAAAAATTGGTCTGTCGTTCTTCATGGAAAAAGACAGTTTACTGTGGATCCTATAAATGAAGAAGAATACTACGAAAAGTATGATGATTCCAGCCCATTTTCAGTTGGTTTGCCAACTATCAATGTTGAAGTTAACATCGATGACTTATATACACGTCAAGACCATGCTGAAGGAATTTTAGTTGACTAACAACTCAACCAAAACTAGAGGCATGTATTATCATTCAAGCACACATTTTCTTTTATCATGTATACATTTTATTATATATCACCACTTGTTCTTTTATTATCACTTATGTTTTCTTTTATCATGTATATTTGCAGGTTTTTCTAAAATGGCAAGTGAAGATGAACATTTTGATCATGAGCATGAGGATGCTAGTGGTGATGCTAAGAAGAGTAGAGGTCCCACAGTGATGTGTCGGCTACAAGAGCTTAGGGCAAAAGGGGAGAAATTGCCAATCCAGTTTGAAAGGGGAGGAGCACCTATTGGGGAACACGCTAGTACTTTTAAGCATTATGTAGGGGCAACCGCACGCAGTAAGGTGCCAATAGATATAGAAAACTGGCATGATGTTCCTATTGGCTTGAAAGACCTCCTTTGGAAAGATATATATGTGAGTTGAATTTTGATACTATATTATCTTGTTTTTTGTTTTGACATATACTTTTTGAAATAAGATTGTTGCTTCATTTGTATATAGGGTGTTTTTCATTTAAATTAAAAAGACCATAGGAAAAGAGTGTTGTAGCGTTGTGGTGTACGATGGAGGCCATTTAAGACCTATCTCAAAAGGGATTATATAGATAATCCTAATCAAAAGAAGAAAGCAACAGACGTATATATTTTCATAGATCCTGAGGTGTGGGACAGATTTGTTGCACAAAGGAATTCAGAAGAGTTTCAGGTATACAATTAATGTTTTTATATATGTATATGTTTGCCAAGTTGTAAATTGCAATACCTCATTTTAAATGATCAGGCTATTCACGAGGCCCAAAAGGAAAGACGGTCCAAAAATGTGCATAACCATCACATGGGATCCCTTAGTTATGCCCAGCGCCGAGAACAACTGGAGAAGCAAATCTCTTCTGGAGAAGGGTCTAGCACAACTCAAGTTGAGTGTCCACCCCGTTATAAAATTTGGCTTGATGCTAGAAAAAATAAAGCAGGTGAAATTACCAACCCTGCAAATAAGGAGGTGGCACAAAAGATGGTAAGTTCATCACAATTAAGTAATTATAGAGTAGGATTTAATAATATCTAATTTTTGTGATTTAATATTTTCATTAAATATGAATAGGATGATCTCTAATTGTTTGTGATTTAATATTTTCATTAAATATGAATAGGATGATCTCTATGAGTAAAGAAAACAAGGAAAGTTCATACCAATTGGACGCATGGATGAACTATCAGTTGCTCTTGGTACGAAAGAGCATCCTGGCCGTGTTAGGGGATTAGGATCTGGCATAGGATTCAAGACTTATTATGGGCCTTCAGATGCTAGAAGAGGTCGTATAGTTACACATGACGAGGTTGAAGCATTAGTATCACAGAAAGTGCAACAAATATTGTCTTCATATCAACCTATTCAACCTTCTCAACCTTCTCAAACTCCTCAAACCGTGCGTCTCTCAGATGATGAGGTACAAGCTCGTACTCCAATTGTAGAAGGTCGTGGGAACACTCACAATGAACCACCACAACAATCTACAGTAAGTTTGTATATATATGATATATAATATAGTAGGTATCTGGTTTACCACTTTGTATATATAACTTATATTATTGCAACTAGGTTGGTATGAACAGTAAACTTGCAGTGGAGGTTCCAGAGTACAATGTTGTGGCAGCGGGTAAGGTATACAACATCGGTGGTACATTGCATTGTCAATCTGTTTCTGATGACATTTGTCGTGTTTCCATCCATCTTGTGTATGACGGAATGGGGGACAAACCACTACCCATACCTTCTTCTGAATATGGTACAGTTGATGAAGCAGAGGGTGCTATGGTGGGATGGCCTAAACACTTGGTTATCATTGACAAGGTATATCTACATTGTTTTTATATTTGACTAGCTACATATATGAACTCGTTTAATATAAGTATGTATTTAATTAACATGTTTGTAAACCAAAAAGTAAAAATCCTAGTAGCCGTCCTCCTATGCCCAAACCTTCTTTCATTCCAGAAGCCACATTCGATGAATTGGGAAATAAAAGTAAAGGTTTGGCTCGATACTTAGCCAACCAAAGCCCAGGATCACATATGGTGGTCAATTTAACAGAAGATGCAGTTGGGAGGGACTTTGAGAATTTTATTTTTATTGATGATATTATAGAGTTGTTCCGGTATGATTGCCTAAATACTTCGATATTAGAAGTATGGATAAGGTAAGAATTAATCAATATAGATTGCTCGAATATATACATTTTTAGCTTATCTATAACATATCAAATTTTTACAAATGTTTTACAGCCATTTATATATACTGAGATGACAAAATTTGATATAAAGAATGTTGCATTCTTAGTTCCTTCAGTCACTAGTCAAGTGCAGACATAAATGGATGATGTGAATGAGTACTTCAATACTGCATTCAAATATTTTGGTAGTGTTGGAAAGGAAATTATTCTAATTCCTTTTAATGTCGAGTAAGTATTATAATTTAATAGAATTCTAATATTGACTCAATTATAATTCTAATTTTTATTTTCAATATAAATTTACTCAGATCTAGACATTGGGAACTAGTGGTGGTTGTCCCAAAATTGATGACTTTCTATTATCTTGACCCAATGGGAAAAACAACAAGGGGTCACAAACTGAGATTGCCAACTATGGAGTAAGCATAAATTTTAGTTTCTATAACATCAATTGTTATGCTTCAACATGATATTTATACTTAGAATTTCTATTTTGACAACTATCGTAATCAAATTGATTGATAGGGGAATAAAGGCTTATCATGAAGGTGGAGGAATAATACCCACAAAATTAAAGACACTGACTTTGAAAAATGTCAAGGTAACTACTTTGACTGATTAGTCGTATATATGTACAACTCTTACAGTAATGTATTAATGTCAAATTTTATATGTTAACACTCTTATAGTCTTATTTCTTTATTTGTACAACTCTGTTTGTAGCAGTTTACTAATATTAATTTATAATTCTTTATTTGTAGTGTCATATACAAAATAATGACTGGGCTTGTGGCTACTACGTAATGAAGTATATGCAAACTATTTTTGAAATAAGCATCAGTAGACATTCAGAGTATAGATAAGGTAATTAATAAAGAATAACATCATAAATTTCCAAGTGAGATTTGCATCATTTTATAAAATATATATGAGCATGTGCTTTTTTTTGCAGATCTTTACAACTCATCCTTACACACTTGATGGGTTAAATGAATTCCGAGAAGAATGGTCAGATGCTTTTCTTAATGAAGTCACTATAGCATTGGATTGAAATTCATAACTTCATTTGTGTATGTAGATTTGAAAATCTATCAAATTTTACTTTTTGTAGTATGACATTAAAATTTAATATCACTTTTAAACTTGCAATCTATCATTGTTGTTAGTATGTGCTATGTGTATGAATGTTAGTATGTGCTATATGTCTCATTTGAATGAATCTATCTTAGACTTGCAAGAATGTTAGTAAGTGTTGTGTATAAAGACTCTACTCAATATATGTGAATAAATTTGTTATGAAACATCAATTCAAAAAGGATTGGACATTAAAAGTTTGCAAATGGCTTTGGAATGCATTTTTGGCTTGCATCATTGCATTTGCAAGTCTATTTCTATTGCAGGTTTTGAATTGCGTAAAGCAATTCTGTTTTGCAGGTTGTTGTACTGAAGATTTCTGGTTCTGTAGAATTTTTCTTTAAAAAAAATGTAACTTCTCAAGTCGGTTATTTAAAAAATCGTCCCTATAGATACTTCTTGGGTCGGTTATTCAAAAAACCGACCCAGTAGGTTCTATCTCAAAATCTACAGCAATTTGAAGACTTCTAGGGTCGTTTATATAGAAAAACCGACCCAATAGATACTTCTTGGGTCGGTTATTAAAAAAACCGACCCAGTAGGTTGTATCCCAAAATCTACAACAATTTGAAGACTTCTAGGGTTGTTTATACAGGAAAACTGACCCAATAGATACTTCTTGGGTCGGTTATTAACAAAACCGACCCAGTAGGTTCTATCCCAAAATTCTACAGCTATTTGAAGACTTCTAGGGTCGCTTATGGAGAAAAACCGACCCAAGAGACCCTTCTTGGGTCGGTTATACAAAAAAACCGACCCAGTAGGTTCATCCCAAAATTCTACAGCTATTTGAAGACTTCTAGGGTCGGTTTTTGTTGCTCTTTTGGGTCGGTTTTTTATCTCTTTTGGGTCGGTTTTATACCTCTTTTGGGTCAGTTTTTTTACCTCTCTTGGGTCGGTTTTTGTTCCCTCTAGGGTCGGTTTTTGTGCCTCTCTAGGGTCGATTTTTCTACCTCTATAGCGTCGCATTTATGTAGCGACGCCCACCTAGGTGTCGCTTAAAAAGTGACACTGCAGGCTTCAAAAAACTGACCCAAGAGACCATTACTGTACTAGTGAGCCCTAGCGGTCCCCAAACCGAAGGAGCCCTAGCGGTCCCCAAACTGCGAGGAGCCCTAGCGGTCCCCAAACCGCGAGGAGCCCTAGCAGTCCTCAAACCGCGAGGACTCATCCTTCTCACCTTCGTGATCGTATGCATCCCTGCAGCCGTCGACACACCTGTGTCACCCTATGCCTCCACGTCGCAACGCTGCCTCCACGACCTACATCCTCACATGAATACCTGCGATGGCATCCACCCAACCGGTCTGTACCGCAGAGTCTCCCAAGCGGTATTGAGATCGCATGGTGGCTATTTAGTCTTGAGACTGCGTGGATAGAGAACAAGAGGTGACCAAACCGCGAGGAGGGCATGGATGCTCAAGACCGTGAGAAGTGCGCAATCGGTTTAAGGATTGTGAAGACCCTCACGGTCTCAAGACCGTGAGGATGTCTATCAGTTTCTAAACCGTGAGCCGCTAATTCATTTTCCAAACCAAAATCGTGAAGAGAGTCCTAGCAATCCAAGACTAAAGAGTCCAGCCTCCCACCAACTCTATAAATATGGACGCACACCTGCCTCCCAAGGGAGGGGATCCGAGATGCCTCCAGGCTGCCTGAACACAGGCCCGACCCCTAGAAAGGGATCCCGATCCATCACTCTTCTCCACGATCCATCTACGTGCATCCACGTTACATACGCATCCAAAGATTGCTCCTCCTGTTGTGAGCAAGAATGATGAGAAGAGAAGGAAGGTGGAGAGAGAAGGTTTGCCCCGTCTGCTGCGGTGTCCCTCGCTCCTCATCTAGATCTACTCCGACATGGTGTAGAAGATTGTATCTTCACTGAGCTACGACCATCTTCTACATCGTGCTCATGGTGGAATCTTCCCTCTCTCTTGTTCTTTTTGTTCCTTGCATCATGAGTGAGTAGTTTCCTTTCGCTGGGGGTGTGGGAACTAGCCCCGCTGCCCATGCTTATATGTATTTTCATTAAACATTCCATGGCATGTATATAACTTTTCATTTCGTTGTTAATCATTGATGTGTGTTTGTGGATTGATCACCTACTTGCATTTATCTTGTTCTTTCCTATGTTGTGAGAACTTCAATATATAGGTTTGACTATCGATTAACGCAGTTGACTCCCTGATGAGAAATCAGATGGGATTCCATGAGGTTGTAAGTGTGTGATCCGTGAGGGGACGAGCCATCTAGCCCACAGTGACGCTTCTGTGTGCCTAAACATCCTAACGGAGGGCCACGACTTCAGTTGGATATCTATATCTTCGGAGCCATAAGTACATGATCCGGATGGCGATGATAAATCTGATGCCTAAGGTGATGCTTACGTGAACCTAAACATCTTAACGAAGGGTTTGCAGTAGCTCTATTTGGATAGTTAGATCTTGCCTGGATGTTTGTGATTGGAAATGTTTGCATGTGTAGTGGTGGTGAAACCCGGGACCACCCCAGCAATCTTCATCATTAATCTAGATTAAACTTTAATCTTGTACTTTACTTTCTTGCAATTAGTTTAATTAAACTCAAATCAACCTTTGTTCTAAATATTAGCCTTACATGAACTAGACTAGACTAGCAACAATCCTTAAAAACATTGTCCCTTGGGATTCGATCCTTAACTATACTGTGATAAGAACCATCCACTTACGGGTGGTATTATTGCACAAGTTTTGGTTAAAAACTCAGGGATTTCAGCCCCGAGTGAATTTGTTAGTGCGATAATAGACCACGTCACTAATCATGCAATTGAAAAATTAAATACAAGTGTACAAAGATAATCATTGCTAAAAGCATATATATTCAAATGGACGTAATTATATACATGTTGAGAGAGTCTTAGTAGCTACCCACAACCCAATCTATATGTTTAGACACTCATGGTAATGAGTAGCATTACGGGTTTACAGATGTAGCAAGACATGATGGACAATAATGAAGTAGATGCAGATGGATGACTAGATCTAGAAGGGAAGAAGGGGGATACACCAACTATGATCACAAACAACCATGGTTGGTTCACGTTGTCTTTAGATCTGGATGTAGATCTGGGATGAACGATGGTGAGTGGTTATTCCTTCTTTCAAAGAACAAGATGAGGATGATGGTAGATGTGCAAATCTTCTTTCTCTCTGACTCTTGTCTCAGAAATCCAAGATCAATTGGATGAACAATGGGTGAGTATGGAACGTAGGTGCACTTCATCATCTCTTGTATGTCGTGACTCCCTTTATGGATGAAGTGGGGGTCGATTTATAGGCCTTGCTAACCGACTTAAATGTCTTCATTAACCACATAGGGTACATGTCTTCATCGATTGTAAAGAATTGTGATGACCGTAGAGGGTCTCTGGTCATTTCGGTCGCAGAAAATGATCACTGAAGAAACGACCTCATCAGTAGCTATGGTGACTTATGCTTTAGTTGCTAATGTGACACTAACAACATCGATCGTAGAAGATTTAGGTCCTTTTTGGTCACAGAGGTAATTGACACTTTGGTCGCTAACCTGGGAGAGGTTTCATTGGTCGCCACAATGTTGATTCTTTTAGTGACCTTAGAGAATGGCGTGAAACTCGTCAGTCACTAAGATGGCTTTAGGTTCTTCAACCACTAGGAAGTGCCCTTTTTGTAGAAAATTAGAAAGAAGGGTGAACTTAGGTAACTATGTCGAGTCATGCTCACAACAATATGAATTATCTAGATAAAACATAAAATAGATGATAGTATGAGAACAAAACAGACACTCAAATATCTACAAAACTGAATGTTATCAACTCCCTCAAACATAGAATCTATCTTGTACTCAAGCTAATAAATAGAATCAAAGCATCCAGTAATGGGCCTTAGTTGTTTTCAATTCATAAACTCCCCACTATAAAATTATGCCATCCTTACAGCAAAATCTTTGCATCTAGCTTGGTTCACATATTGAGGTCTGAGTCCATTCCCTTATTTCTAGAGTTGGATAGCTTATTTGCACATGCTATAGACGTTTGTAGTAAATGCCTTTCCCTCACAACGGCTTCCCGGCCTTGGTTCCTATCTGTACTTGTAAATGGTTCCTGCTAGGGGTAGCTTTCACACCTCTTGTTTTAGCAAGGTCCTAGCTATTGTGTTGGGGGAGACTAAGGCTTTAGTGTAACCTTGTTTTTCTCAGGTTTGCTAAACCATATTGTCGTCGTAAAGATAGCATCTCCCGATAGGGTCCTGATGTAATGTCAAGTGGTTGTGTGAGGTCCCCTTTGAAATGCAGGTGTGTAAAAGTTGGCTTCTAGACTCCACTACCGGGCACAACATATCTACATTCTCGAGGTACAACAATACACCGACTGGGTGAATTCCTTCAACATTTTTCCGGGCACAACTCTTGTGATGACCTCAATTTTAGGAGTTTGTCATCAATATAGTATTTGAGGATCATGAATTATATACATACAAACTTGACCCAAATTGAGGAATTCATTGTTCAATTGTGGACTCTTTTCACCCAAAGTGTTATTGGAGATACAGTTGATGATTAGGAAACCAAATGGAGTCTCTTTGTAATGAATAATTTTAGCTAACCAAAATGAGTATTGTGTGGTTAAAAGACCATTACTTATCTATTTTGAGTTTCCTTTCAATTTTTTCACATATGCTCTTACTACATGTCATAATGTAAATATGTAAACATGCTCATTATCATGAGTGTCTAGTTTAGTAAATGTGGGTCGGGAGTAGCTACTAGGCCCTCCCAACCATTTAAATAGTTTATATTTGTTTGATATACATGTTGTTGGCATGCTTGTCTTCTTACTCTTGGTTACATTCTATTGCTTATGTGCTTAGCTACCATCATATGATGTTTTATTCCTTATGACATTGAGAGAGTTTTTTTACATAAATTTTTAGGGAGTAGTGTGAGCCCACAAGAATGTTAGATAACTAGAATAAGGGTGAATATGGTTTTTTTGTGTGATTGTTTTTTTTTGTCTTCTTAGACAAATATAGAGTGAATAGTGTGAACCCATGAAAGCATTAGATCACTTGAATAAGGGGTCATATGGTTGTTTTGTATGGATTTTTGCTTGTCATTGTGAGAGAGGCATGCTTCTAACCTAGACCTAACCCAATCTTGAGAAAAGGAGGGAATAGAAAATATTGATGCCTACTTTGAAACTATACCTAGAGCACGAAAAGTGTTTGAATGTTTGCATATTCAGCGAGTGAGAATGGTATGTGAACCCGAAATCAAGTTCCTTTTAGTCATATCTTAAGAAAAAGTGTTACCCATCTTTGTTTTGTTTGGTAATTAGATTTTGTTCCTTGTTTTCTATTAATCTAGTTCAACACAGTGTTCCTTTTGGAACACCCCTAATCTACTTCTTTTATTGACTTAGATAATCTAATATCAAAGGTCCCACTAATCTACCACCCTTATCCCTATGATTGACCCCACATTACATCTAACCTTGTATATTGTTGTGGGTGTCCCATGGAGTTGGGCTACAAATCCAAACTTCAACCTTTGGGCCCCATATTTTGAGCCAGTCAACTCCCTATACAAGCTAGCTATACTCACTTGGTAGTGTTACATGACAAATGCTTAACATTTGGCTAGCTTAAGAGAGGGTTATAGTTGTCCCTTGTTATTGATTTCACAAAGCGGGTACAAAAATGAACAAGCATTATTTGTTCAACTATCTTCCCATAGAGAGAATTCATGTGAAAAAAAAAATTAAATAACAAGAGACATGGGAAGGTTGTTAAGATGGTGCACGTCTTCCAAAATTGGTGATTCACATAGTGAGCTCTTTTTCTTTGTTCTTATATGGGTATTTCCAAGCTAATGTCTAAATTATGGAGATGTTTACATGCACACATAGAGGAGGCAACATAGTATTTTACAAGAATAGACATTGTAGCTTGTGGAGGTCCTTTCTTTGAATATATCCAATGGTGGGTTGATCCTCTACCCATTAATCTTGGTGGCTTTTGGTTGTAATCCATGATAGATGCTTCCTCAAACACTTTTGTGTCATTTATGGTCCAATCTTGGGTGCTTAAGGATAATATCTTGAGAGACAACATGATTTGTAGTATGGACTTCGATTTTGATAGTACTTCACTTCTTCTTCATGGTTTTGATTCTAACTTTTGACTTTAGTAGTTTTCTTTAACAAGGACATGTCCCCATAGATCCCAACATGCCTTGGATAGTGCCCTTTTGGAAAATTTGTTGAGAGACTTGGAAGTTAAGTTTGAGATAACCATTAGACAAAAAGTAGTTTTTGTGTGTCTACAAAATGGTAATGATCATGACTATCTTGTTGTTATCCCTAAGGATTGATTGGGTTGGGGCTGATAAAATCATCATTTTAGAGGGTTAGGGTTTACAGTTTTTTTAATCGACCCAAATTTGATCGGAACCTAAACATTAATTTAAATCAGTTCATGTTTTGGGTTTTATACTTGAATTGACCTGATCGACCCTTAATTCATAATTAATTATTAAATAAGAGTAAAACATTAAATTTTAACCCACTTAATGGTCTCATATATCCCTCTTTATGTTTTCTTATAGAAATTCTATATAGTTTTGTATTGGTATGTACTAACTTTATATTAGTATTCATGTGATATTAAAAGGTAAATTCTGTATCTCTTATTATCATAATTTGTATATATCTGTGTTTAGAACTCTTATACAACTTATAATAGTTTTTGGAATGTGCTTTTTGTCAAATATTGGATTTATTTATATTGAAAATCTATCGATCATAGCTTATTATTACTAAGATTTAGGAAATAATGCCGACAAGGAGTGGCTAAAGTGATCAAGCATGGTGTCCCCTAACAAAGGGACCCGGGTTCAAATCTCGGTTGCCACCTTGATTGACCACCCTCCCTAGTATTGGGCCTCCCCCACAGGCATGGGAGAGGGGGAGAGAATGCCTCTATTATTCCTAAAAAATAGTAAAATAATACTTTATTCCAACCATTCTTTTAGATTTTATATTTAGGGTCCAGAACCTTGATCCCTAAAAAATTCAATCGGGTTGGGCCATGCGTTTTCATCCAAAAATGCATCTTGTGCAAGTCTAGGGTCTAGTCAAGCAACTATTGATTCAAATGACCCAAAATACAACTCGGTCAAACCAGACTACATTCCTCCCTTAGGTTAGGCCTATATATGTCATTAGTGGATTATCATACTATCTTCATATATGTTTGTATGATTACTCTATTTCCTATTGATGAGACATGTCTAATTTTTTATAAGGCATTTCTAAAAACTTTTGTGGAGCATGCAGCCACACCGGGGGGCGTTGCTACTTATAAAGAGTCATCAATGATTTTTTTGTTACTGATTTGCATGAGGGAAATCCACACTTAGATCAGCTGTGTTGTGATTTTTGGATACATTGGAATGAAGCATCTATGTGTAAATCTAATAGTGGTTTCCCCACTTGTAGGCTTGAGGGGTGGGGGAACAAACAACATACATCAAATATGATGGCACTAGGGTTTGCTGGAGCAGGCGACGATCAAGCCAACCACAATGGGAGACGCTTCACCCGTCCCCCTGAGGAGGGAGATGGAAGGGGGAAAGGAGAAGGCGATGGCCAGTGGACATGGCCGATAGAAGGTGGCTTATATCCAGAATGTTCCAAGGATTGTAAGGAATTCAATTTTTGTAGGAGTAGACCACTAAGTGAACATCTCAACAAGAAATTCTGAAGAGACTCAGAATCTCTTTGGAATTTAGCAGTTATAGGGAGAGTAGTGGAAGCAATACGAAGAAAGATTATACACATGCTACCATGGAAGTCAACCTACTGAACGAGATGGAAAACCAATTCCCTGATCTAGATCATGGATCTATTAGCAATGACAATCTGGGGAATCACATGAACCCTCCACACAAGCCATGCAAATTGGTGGAATACAAGGACATCGAGATGGATTAGGCAGACTACCATTCATATGGTTTAACGACCATGATGCAAAGTTAACAAAAGAGCACATTAAAACTAGGATGAAAGAAGGAACCCCTACGTTCAACATAGATATTGACGTCTTCAGAGATGTGATGAAACCATGGACTTTGTAGGTGGTAATGAAGATCATAGATAGAGAGATTGGCTTCCTCACACTACAAGATCAAATCCGATCGATGTAGAGGCCGACTGAAGCATTTAGGCTAATAAATCTAGAGGATAACTTCTTCATAGTGAAATTAACAAGGGAGGATGATTGTCTAAGATCACTTATGGGAGGACGATGGCTGATCATGGGTTTGTACCTTAGTGTACAACCATGGGATCCTAGATTCTCTCCATCGACAACAAATCCAAGGTTCATTGTGGCTTGGGTGAGAATTCCTACTCTACCTATCTTTTTTTATCACACACAGTTTCTCAGGGAGGTGGGAGATGTTGTGTGTACCATGATAAGAGTAGATTCCAATACAGACCAAAAGAAGCATGGGAAGTTTGTGAGAATGGCATTAAAATTGGATATCATCAAACCGTTAACCCCAGCCATTTTCATTCAAGATGAGATGTAAGGAGCGGGACCTAGAGGGGATCCACTCCCTTCTAAAAATTTGAAGAATAAAACATCCATTCCAAACACACTCAAAAGGTATGATGGAATAGGTGTAAATTTTTCAAATTTCAAATAATGGTATACAAAAGACCAAAGTGTATAGAAGTAGAATAAAAGTAATGGCTATCTTCAATTTTACAACAAGATTACAAAAGTACATCGTAATCTCCCACATATGATTTACATGTATGATACAAAAAAGGGATCTAGTAGAGGGAAATCCAAACCATATCAAGTTTGTCTCCAAGTATCAACTCCTTAAGCTGAGTCCATGTTGGATGCCATGTTCTCCTTTACCTACACTAGGGGTTGGAAGCATACCCCGACAAGAGGAGAAAATAATGACATCAACAAAAACTGGTATGTTCATACTAAAAAGATATTGAGCAATATATGGAAAGGACGTAAAAATAAAAGGATTCCCAAAGAAAAGTAAAGGACTACCCAATCAGGCATAAAAGAAAAGAATCACAATAAAAGAGATAAATAAGAGAAAAGAATAAGAACTAAGGCATCCATGTGTTTCACATGTGACAATACTAGACAATATAAACATGTAGGTAGGAAATAACACATCTATAAAAAAATGTGGGTTGAGCGGGAACTATATACATCTGCTCTAAATATGGAGTAAGAGGAATTGTATACATCCACCTGGAGTAGGAAATACACATCTACTCAAAATAATTTTATATGCAGGAATTTTTAACATCTGCACTCATATGTAGGAATGTTCACATCCACATAAAACAACATGTAACATTATACTAGCAGTCACCACATGATGCATATTAAAAGAATAAGTAAGTATAAAAGAGAATAAGAGAGATGAGAGCATCCAACAAAATAAAGTGGGATTAGAGGATATGTGCCATCACATAGTGTGCCATATAAACATCCACTACAAAGGTGGGCAAAGAAGAACATATCACAAAAGATTGTTCCACCATGAGCAAAGAATAAGAAAGAGACCAAGAGAATGTCCAAATATGATCACAAGATCAGTTCCAAATAAAGTAGTTCACATGAACCATAATTTTCAAAAGAAAGAATATTGTGTAGGCTATTGTCCATAGGACCAAGAGAAAGATAAAAATAAGTGAATTTCTCAAAGAGAATAATAGGGGATGCAAGCATACATTTAGAGAGAAAAATTAGAAATTTCTCAATATAGAAATAATGTGGGATGCAATCATACTTTATTTCAGAGTCCTAGAAACACTATTCACCAATTTAGTTGTTTCCAAGATCAACTTTTCCTAATTACAAATTATTCACATGTATTAGGTTTTATAATGTGTAAAGAAACCCTAAATCCAGACCTTTTTGGAAAACCTCAGGTTTTGACTCTAAAAATCTCACCAATTTATGTTCTCTTGATCAAGAAAACATATTTTTATGTTAATTTTCGAGTTTATATGATGAAGTTACCAATTTTATGAATTTTATGCATATATTTCATTTCTCAAAAAGCATCCTTAGAAAAACATGGAAACGAGACACAAAAACATTTTTATTAGATATATCTCATTTTTGTGATTCCAAAACATATTTGTTTATAATTTTGGAGCTTCCAATAAAAAGATATGGTTTTTAGAATATTCACTTTATTTACTAATTTATTTGTGAAATTAAATTGCAAGAAACAAATTTCCCTTAAATTAAAAAATCAAAACTTTATTCTCTGAAAGGGTATAATGTACTATTTATGCTAACATGACAAGCGATAAAAATTGATTTAAATGTTGCTCTTTATAAGAATACACATAATGTTCTCCAGAGCGCGTCAAAGTGATTAGTCAATAGCGGGATATTAGGATAGAAGTCGATGATGTATCCAATGAGACATTTGTTCCATCTGCTTGCATTTTCATCTGCCTCCTTCTTAGGATAGATGAGTTTCCCGTCAACCAAAACAACATCCACGGTCTTCAGATCCGATGGACTCCCGGATATTTTAGGCCTTAGTATCTCCCATCCAAGCGGAGGATTCAGATTATGGACCTGACTATCAACCACCGTTGCCACAGATCTAACGTTAGTAGCAGCGACTGGTAGTCCTCCAACTGGCCTGAAATCTCCTGAGGACGGCTGTCGACGCAACGCCGTCGCCTCCCCCGTCGCCTTTCCACCTAAGCTGTCGGGAGCTCGGGAAGCTTCTTTGAAGTTTTTTATAGAGGCTATGGTTTCTTCTTAGTCAGGTTTGACGATCTGGAAGATATGGAGGATGCTTTAACAGGGGAATGGTTCGTGAAAGGGAGGCTGGTTGTTTTCAAGAAGTGGAAACCTGGGGAGGAATACAACAGAATCGCCCTATCGGATGTTCTTGTATGGGTTGATATTTTAAACCTCCCAACTGAACTTTGGGACTGTAGATCTTTTAGTAGGATTGGTTCGCTCCTGGGAAAACCTGTGAGGATGGACGATGATACTATTAATTTGAGGTGCCTAGATGTTGCCAGGATACAAGTCTTGATGAACAAGGATGCTAGTTATCCAAAGAAGCTTATGATGAGGAGTGATGCAGGGGAAGAACATACTATATTTCTGGATTACGTGTGGATACCCTAAAAATGTTCTAGGTGTGGATGTTTGGGGCATGGTGAATGTCCGATGAAATAGTTTGTTAGGTCTGTTAGTCTGAATGTTAATACTAATCCAAGGAAGGTTTGGGAAGTTAGGAAAAAGTCTGTAGATGAAGTGTTTGATAAATGTCCTGTGGTGCAGTTGAACGGTAATTCTGAGTTTGTGATTGAGGAAATTACTGATGTAGCCGAAATCCTTAAGGGGAAGATGATAGCTGAACTGGAAGAAGAAATTCCTAAAGATGTGGTATTATCCAAATTAGTTAATGAAGGATTTGATGTCAGGAGCAGTTCATCTGTCCCTTCGACTCCTGTGGCGGCACAGATATGTTCTAATGTCTCTCCGGACAGTTCAATTGTTGCTAAGTATGTAGCTGAACCTAATGACAGAAGGAGGAACATATTTCCTCTAGATCTTCAAGTTAAATATAGTACTGGAATTTTTCATAGGATTGCAGAGGCTAATTTTTCTCCGATATTAGCTCAAGTGGAGGAGCTTCATGTTATTTCTGATGATGCTGAGGCTGACAGCTCAACAGCCAAGGTATCCAAATGACTCCATCCATTTTAATCTCTTCTTGGAATGTTAGAGGTCTAAGTAATAAGGTTGGACCTGTCTAAGAAGAGTTAAGAAGGATGAATGGTGATATTGTTATTCTTGTAGAAACGAAAGTGAGAATAGAAAAAGTTAACGCCTTGATTTCTAGATATTTTCCTGATTATAGCTATATAACTAACCACAACTCTCATTGTCTGGGTAGAGTGATTATTCTGTACAACAATTGTTCTATTGTTGTTTTGAAGGAGACTGATCAGTTTATTCATGCTAAAAGTGACTGTTAATGACCTCTTTTTTAATGTTTGCTGTGTATGGACATAATGGTGATGTGGATAGGTCCAAGCTTTGGGGGGATATTGAAACTTTGTGTTGGTCTATTAATGAGTCGTCGGTCCTGCTTGGAGACTTTAATGCAATCAGATATGAAGTTGAAAGAATTAGCATTCAACCTCCAACTAAGAAGTCCATGGAAGACTTTACTAGTTTCCTACTTAACACTGGTCTTTATGATATGAATTTGGGAGGCCCTTTCTATTCCTGGGATAACAAGCAGAGTGGTGACAAGTTTATTACTTCTAAGATTGATCGGGTGTTACATAATACTCAATTCATTGCTAGTATTGCTGATTTTTCTAGTGAGCTGGTTTCTACCTCTATTGGTGATCATAGGAGAATTGTGTTAAAGATTGGTAACCCAAGGATTATGAAAACTCCGTTCATATTTGTTAATGCTTGGGCTCAAAGACAGGATTTCATCGCCAAGGTTAAAGAAGCATGGTCTATTGATGTTGTTGGTTATAGGAGTTATGTGTTATATAGAAAGCTGGAATCGGTGAGGAAGTCTCTTTTGAAGTGGAACAAAGATGTGGTCGGGGACCTTTATGAGAATGCTGCCAAGATTAGATTTCAGGCAAATGAGGCTCAAAGTGTGGCTGATTTAGATCCCATGAATGAAGGCAAAAGAGAGTACGCTAATATTCTTAGAAAGGAAGCTAATAAAGCTGATTTGGCTGAAGAATCTCTTCTCAAACAAAAGTCAAGGGCTCAATGGCTGAAGGAAGGTAATGCTAACTCGAAGTTTTTTTATTCTTCCCTAAAGACAAGAAGACACAGGAACATCATGAAGAGCTTGTTAGTTAATGATGTGACTATTACAAATTATGATGATATCAAGAAGGATGTTAAGGACTTTTATATGAATATGTTTAATAATAGTGAGTCTGTTGGAGACGTTTGGAGAGATTGTTGGAATGGGAACACTTTAACCATTGATCAAGCTAGGATGATCATTGCCCCTATTACCAGGAAAGAGGTAGATGATATTGTGAAAAACCTTAATTCTGATAAAGCTTCGGGACCTGATGGGTTTAATGGTTGCTTTTACAAGGCTGCCTGGTGTATTATTGGGGATGATACCTTTGAGGCTGTCAAGGAGTTCTTTTCTAGAGGTACCATGCTTAAAGAAGCTAAAAAATCCTTTATTACTCTGATTCCTAAGGGACAAGATTCTTCTCATATTACCAATTGGAGACCTATTGCCTTATGCAATACTTTCTATAAGATTGTTGCTAAAGTTTTGGCGAATAGAATTAAGCCTGTCCTTCCGTCTATTGTTGATTGCAATCAGTGTGCTTTTGTTGGGGGCAGAATTACGAAGGATGCTATTCTTGTTACTAATGAGATTCTAAGTGATTTCAGTAGAGAGTCTAATTGTATGTGCATTCAAGCTGATGTGACAAAGGCTTATGATTCGGTTAGCTGGAAATTTCTTTTCTCTGTCCTTTTTAAGATGGGCTTTCCTCTTAAGTGGATTAGTTGGATAGAAGCTATTTTTCATTCCACTTCATATCAGGTCCTTGTGAATGGTGAGCCTACTGAGGTTTTCTATCCTTCTAATGGGATTAGACAAGGAGACCCCTTAGCTCCTTATCTTTTTGTGATCGTGATGCAGGGGTTTTCTAACATGATGAAGAAAGGTGTTCAATCTAAAAAGCTACAGCTGATTAGAGCTCATGGTTGTATGCCTATCTCTCACCTCATTTTTGCTGATGACTTGATGGTGTTCTTGAAGGCTACTACTGATAATGCTCTTTATATTAGCAAAGTTTTGAATGATTTTGGCATGATGTCTGGTTTGAAGTTGAATGTCAATAAAAGCTCTGTTGTTTTCAGCAAAAAGGCCAAGACCGAGCTGATTCTTGGGATCCTTCATATGCAAAAAAAGGATGTTAGTGAGTTTAAGTATTTGGGGATTCCTATGTTTATGGGTAAGCTTTCTAAGAAACATTATTATAGTTTGATTGACAAGCTGAAGAAAAGATTAGACTCTTGGAAAGCAAGGTTGCTGAGTTTGGCGGGGAGATTGGAGCTTATAAAGTTGACCCTTTCTTCTATGTATCTGCATTGTATTATTTCCTTTCCTATTCCTTCCTCTGTATCCGATTCTATTGACAAGATTATTAAGGATTTTTTGTGGGGTCAATCTGAAGGTGGAAGCAATGTTCATTTGGTTTCTTGGGATAAAATTTCTCTTCCCTATTCGGAAGGTGGTCTTGGCATTAGGAAATGCAAATATTTGGTTTGAGCTTGTGTTCTTAAGAATGCTTGGGATTTGAACAGTTTGAAAGAGAGCCTTTGGGTGAAATGGATCCACGCTAAATATTTTAAGAAAGACACTTTTAAGAATATTGAATCTTCTCCCAATTACTCTTGGTTGTTTAACAAGATCTTAGCCTCTAAGTCTACCCTCTTGAAGTTTGTTAAGTTTAACATTGGGTTAAACTCTCAGTTTAAAGTTTGGAAAGTTCCTTGGGTTAATGGTAAGTTTCTTTCTGAGTGTGATGAGAAGCTTAATCCTATTAATACTGGGATTGGTATTGAAGCTAGTTTATGCACTATCATGAAGCTTGATAAGTGGTGTTTACCTAATTCTAGAGTTGCTGGCCTCATAGCTAAGGTTATTGATGATAATAATATTAAGATTAGAAATACTGATTCTATTTGTTTTCTGGATAAATCTGAAGTGAATCTGAGTATTGCTTGGGAAGCAATTAGAACCAAAGGTATGGTTATTCATGTTATGTCGTGGCTTTGGAAATGTAAAGCTCCTAAGAATCACTTGTTTCATGCTTGGAAAGTGTATCTTAATAAGCTCCCCACTCATGATTATAGTAGGAGAATGGGCATTACTGTGGTTTCAAGGTGTCATCTTTGTAAGGCAGACTATGAAAATACTCCTCATATCTCTTTCCAGTGTGAGTACTCTTGTCATGTTTGGAAGGCATGTTTGGAGGGTGGTCTCATTAATGCTATTCCTTTTGATATGAATGATGTACGTCGTGTTAGTCTCAAGTCCCATTACATTACCTGCTTTGCGGTGATGTAATTTTTATGGAATGAAAGGAATAAGAGAGTTCATAATAATGTTTCTAGAGAACCTGATGTCCTATTTAAATTGGTTAAACAGATGGTGGCAGATCTGAGTTGATGTGGAGTATGGTCTTTTTCTTTTGAGTTGCCTCTTGATTTTCACCTTTGGATGATGTTCTGGTGTTGATGACTCATCTCTGGAAGGTTTTCTTTTCTTGGTGGCTTGATGGCTGCAGGGGGAGGTTGCTGCTTGTTTCTTATCTTTAGAAGTGAGGCTATCTTTTTCTACTTTTGTTCTTTGATATGGGTGTTGTTGTCAGCTGTGGTGGTCTACTGGGTGTTTCATGTTGTTGTTAGTTGAAGTTTTTTGGTTGAGCTGTGCTCTGCTGATGGATGTATGATGGTGTTGTTGTTCTAGTTTGATGAGCTGTGTTCTGTAGTGATAGTTTCTAACTGCTTAACTGCTTTCTTATCTCTACTGTTTCTCTATCTTGGATGAGCCGTGCTCTCTGTTTGATGCTTTGGAAGTTTTATGTTTTATGGTTTGGTGCAGTTTGGGTTTCTGAAGACCTTCTATGTTCCTAGTTCTAGTGCTTTGGATTGGGATCTGCTGTCGATGGTGGTGTTTGGGTTCCTTTGATCATCTTGAAACCATAGTAATGAAAGGATCACCATGCTCTACTAATGGATGAATGATGGTGTTGCTGTTCTAATAGATGAGCCGTGCTCTGCAGTGATAGCTTCTATCTACTGATCGTCCTCTTCATCTCTTTCTATTTCTGCTGTTCTTTTCTCTGTTGCTTCACAGTTTTGGAGGAGCCGTGTTTTTCTGAAGGATGGGTGATGGTGTTTGCTCCCCTCTCACTTCTGTGAGGGTTGAGTGTGGTTTGGGTTCTGGTGTTTCTGATTTGATATCTTTTCTGTTGTTAAGAGTGCTTTGAAGATGCTTCTTGCGGTTTGTTAGTGGATGAGTTGGGGAGCTATGGTCCATTTTCTTTCAGCGGCTGTTTAGTCCTGTATAGGCTTTTTTTTCTCTATCTTCTGATGATGCCTCATAGATTATCTCTCTCATTCTTCTGTATGTATCCTGTATAATCCTTTTATTTTCTCTATCTTCTTTGAAGGTAGGATGCATTGTATAGACACTCTAGATAAAATACAAAAAAGCAACACGAGTTTTTGCCGACCAAAAAAAAAAGAATACACATAATGAGAAAAAGAAAATAATAGAGAATCAAGGGGCAAAAAGGGGGAAACATAAGGGATCATCCCTTTCCCCACTACACACGTCATGCCCATATCGGTAAGGAGAATCTTGTCCAAAAGCTTGGGAAAAACTTCGTTTATTACTCATTCGTAAAACTAACTAGTCGATCATAATGAACAAGTGCCAAAGTTATTTACTTGAGGTCCAATTACGCTCCGAAAAAGCAAGACATCAGGGAGAGGTTTTGCAAACTCAAATCAAGAATCACGTTCGAAGATATAAAAAATTACGATGGAAGGAGCGATTAAAATCAGATGAGAGTCTTTGGGTGAGCGTTTCATATGAGGGTAGGGTCCTGATTATATGAGTTTGAGTTTCAAGGGGTGTGTGAGAAATTATTTCGGAAGACTTGAGGAACAAGTTTAGGCACTTCTCCATTATAGGTCTGGAGTAGGGTATGGATGGATGTGAAATTTAATTTTTAATCCAATACAACTCATTTCACGAAGTTTTGTTGAGAAACAAGGGAGTTATGCCCAAAATACCAGACCTCGGTCAGCGATTATTGTTCATGCGGGCTGCAATGAATGCCATTTAATATAATTTTCCAACTTTGTTCTTTTGACGCATTTAATGTACAAAAGTTTCTATAATTATTTGAGGGTACAAATGAAGTCCAAATAAATCTAAATTTGGTAGGCTAGTAAATTTTGGGATGAGCAATCCATTTTTGCCAATATTCTATTTTTAAAGACTTCTAATACTTTATTCAAATATTTTTAAATATTATCACTTATGTTATCCCTTTAATGAGTTAGATCCATATAGAAACTTTCCAAAAACTTGGCCTATAAGAAATACTAAACGTAAGGAACACTATTTTTCCATTAATTAAGTTTTTAAACATATTATTTAATATTTTTGTTCTTTAAATTATATTCTCTCTCCTACATTAACTATAATAACTAGATTATCCAAATCAGTTGAAAATTTATCTGTATGCTAATTTGGTCATGTAGATATTGAGTTTGAGATTAATTTTCTCTTTTGGAGTCATTAATAATTTATTTATATATTTGACTCTAATTCTTCTTTTCTTTCCCAGTTAAAATAAAAATAGTTATTATTATGCAAAGCATGTGAAACTTCACCCTCAAGCAAACTAAAACATATGAAACACAAATTGGCCATTAATTTTATCTCTTGGTATTATTTAATACATTATTTAATATTTTGGACTTTACATTCTCTCTCCTAATCTACGCATGTATATTAAAGATTATTCAAATTACATAAAAATTCACCCAAAGGCTATTTTAATGTGTAGATTATGAATCTAAGATTATTTTCCACTTTTCAAGTCATTAGATGATTTATCTCATACTTTGAAGGAAGATCACCTTTTCTTTTATATATAAAACTGATATAATTATTATTATCCTAAATTTTTCAAACTTGGCCATCAAGCCATATCATATCTAAAAAATAAATTTGAAGTTATTCTTATCCAATTGGTCTTCCTTTTATCAATTTTAGCCCATTATCCATTATTACCATTATTCTCGTACTAAATAATTCAATATCACGTTATCTTGTTTAGGGAGTTATTATTTATTTCTTTTTCTCATTTCTTGTTCCAAAAAACCATAGAAAATTCTAGATCAATATTATTTTATCATTATAACTATCATTCTTCCAATTGTGTCCCATATCTACACATTACAACTAAAATGATTATATATTATATTTATCATTTATCTCATATGACATATTTTATGTATCCCTTATTGGTCTTATGATTATTACGATGGTATTATGTCATATTTATGTTCATACATATACATTAGGGTGATTTATTCACGCATTACCTATTACAATTACCATTAATGTTACGACCCCACCTCCCGATAACCCCCAATTAAGGGAGACCGAGAGGTCGATGCCGCACCCATGACTTCCGGATCAAAGGTTCGGCAATTAACCAAGAATAATTATCAAATTTTAACATATTATATTGAAAGTTGTAAGAAAATAAATTTTTGCATACCTTTTTGAAAACTTGGATCTCTAAACTTCTATCCACACAGATACTATTCTATCTAATCCTCCTTTGCACTTTAATTCTCATTTAGTACCACATGTGCCACTTTACTGTTTGTTCTTTTCATTGTACCTAAAACTCCGACAAATAAAACGTCGGTCAGCCGAAGCTGGTATGTGGGGGAAACAAAAAAAATGTTCAACTAGGTTAACAATATAATCACTCAATTAATCATTTAACAATCAATATTACGTTTTAAGCCAAACTACTCAATCCATACCTATCCACAACTCTGTGTTGTCCCTGTAAGGACTTATATGGTACCTCTATAAAGGTACTTGATGGACCTACCCTCTAGGTAGCCAAAGTCATTCATGACCTGATGGACCTACCCTCTAGGTAGCCATGTACTAGGTCAGCCATTACGACACAGAGGGGACCAGGATCTGAGCTAGAAGGCATATACATTATGTGATAGTCATAGTCACTTTATAATTGCAATATGAACATCCAAACAGTTTAGTTGCATTCAATGCAATTAAACATCCGGGAATCTATCGGAAAACCTAAAGCGGTTATTCATAATCGTAACCACATACCTGTCTTGGAGATCTCAAGCAACAATTTATCCAAATCCAACTAGATGTCCAATCAAGCAAGCCAATCAATCAATCAAGCAAACATTGATCCTGAAAACATGTAAAATGTCTAATTGTCACAAGCATATCCCAAACAACTCCTTATTGACTTGGGACACCTTTCTAAGGTTTCTAAGTCTCATTAGGATGCATTAGGGTTTCTTAGATCAATTTCTAAAACTTTATCCATTTTAGGGAACAAACCCTAAAATATCATTTTCCATATTTATGAACCTTAATTGCTCAACTATCCATTTTAATAGTCTTTTATTGACTTATGATCATCACATCCCTAATTATTCATGGATTTGAACATTTAAACAATTAAAAGACATATTCTCTTAAATTAGGGTTTTCAAACTCATTAATGCATACTCATGCACTAAATCCTAAATTAAGCCAAATATAAAAAGATCATCTTTTTAGATCCTATTCTCACTTTTATTAACAACAGGTTAATATCAACTTGAATTATGTCATTAAGACCATTTTCCATCAAATCTAAGGGTTTTCCCTTAATTAAAACACTAAAGATGATAACTTTATGTACTTTTCCAATTTCATGCATATTTAAGCACATAAACTCTAAATTAGACTGATCATGTGCAAAGTTATTCCTTTTTGAACATTATGTACCTTTTTACATTTAATAGGTTAACATCAACCCTAAAGATCCATTAAACCCTATTAAACACATTTATCATATCAAAATAGGGTTTCTTAATCATCATTACATTAAAGTTAATAACTTATACTACTTTTCGAATTGCAAGCAGAATTAGGCTTCAACTATGTTTTATTTAGATTCCTCTCGATTTTCTAAGCAAAATTCATATATTACTTGCTACAATCGGAGTTACTAATATGTAGATATGAATTTTGCAAAGAATACCTTTCTAGACCAATGACAAGCCGCCACGTCGGACTCGTCCATGCAACGTGAGTTTTTGGAAACATTTCAAAAAGTCATAATTGCCCTCACTTAACCATCTGGCCCTAGTACCGTGCGGAGGGTAGAAGCGTCAAAATGGAGTCCAGGCTTCTTCAACCTCGGGATACCCTAGCAGCGTTGCGATGCAGCAGGTTGCGGGTGTCCTACACTCTCCTCCAAGCCCCGATTGCTGCCGCCGACCTCTGCCCCAGCTCCGCCACCCTCCGTCGTCCTTGGGGCGCTGCCCAAATCGCGGCCTAGCTAGATCTATGGAGCGTGCAAGGTCCCGTGACCTGTGGACGTCTTGCAGCCAACCAGCAAAGGTGGCGCACGATCCAGAGCAGGGGAAGCTGGCCTATTCACCTGGGGTTGTCGTGGGAGCACCCTACTTCCATCCAAACCTCGACACCACTCCTTGGTGTCCTCAGATTAGATCTATATTGTCCATTAGGGTTTGCACGGAAAGAAGATGAAGAGAGAAAGAGAGAAGCATGAGATCCTTTTCAAACTCGAGCCAAAAGCCCTACCCCTTATATAGGGGAGGGTATCGATGCCCTAAGGTGCTTGCCCATGAAGCAACACGGCTCTTTCCCAATAGGAATCCAATTCCTTTATTGAAAATCAAGATTCTCTCTCTTATTCCTTAACCTTTTGATATTTCTTCTTCTTAAGATATTAGAAATTCGAAATCCCTCTCCTTCACTCTCTTTATTTTCCTTTTAATCTATTGGCCACGAAATTAAGTTTTCCCTTAAGTAGAAAATACCACTTCATTACCAAAACCACAACATTCACTAATTGTATATTCACATTATGTTCTTATTTGACATTATTGGTATTTTCTCTTTCCTCTTTCTTCATTGGGGCTCCTTGGACCCCAAGAAACTCTATTATTTCGAAATCCTTTTCATTGGATACTCATTGTCCTTCTAGATGCATCTAAATGCATTATTTCTCATTATCTTGTTTATTTCTTATTAAAATATATTTCCTTTTGAGGATTTCTATTTATTTCTCTTGTACTTTCCTTATTGATATTCCTTTTATCATTAAGAACCCCATGGATACGAAATTTCCCCAAGAAATCTCATTTATGCCTCTTTCTACTCATTTTCCACATATTACCATTATTTTCAATTTATTTCTTAATAAAGAAATACTTAATTAATCTTTTCTTTTCTTTTCTTATTGCTTTATTTTTGCAACATTGGACTCCTTGGTACCCAAGGAACCCAAGAGACACGAAATCCTCTTTGGATTTTCCTTCTAGAGGTTTCCACATTATTCTTTTCTCAAATATTCAATTATTCATTACAAATTGAATTTTCTTTGTTATTTGGGCCCAATAGCCAATAAAGCTCATAACACCATCATCAAGGCTATTGTAAACAAAATCTATGTATTCAAAACAAATTATACCATTCTTTGTTCAATTATCTTTAATATGAGGAATTGCATTTCTCACCAATTGAGCCCAAAATTGGGGTTGTAACAATTAACTACCATTAGATATATCCTCAACCTTGTTTGGCTAAGCCCAAAGAACTAAGGCCTCTAACCTCTTAACCTTGGAATAGGATAAGGTTCTAGATTTTGGTATGTTACAACATACCATCCCTTGAAGATATTTCGTCCTCAAAATCAAAAGATAAACTATATAAACTATTTACCACTCCTTAAAAGATTCAACCTAACAAGTCAAACTAAATATCACCAAGGTACTATGGTCAATTTGTATCTTTTAATTGTGAATATTTTAGGGGTTTAAGTTGTTTGTGTATCCCACTAAAAATTCATAACCAACTATGGTTGAGATTTAGGTCCTTGTGTCTCTAACCTAACAACCCTAAGGTTCACATAACGATCAAAGGTCAAAGAGGATAGGTCAACTACACCTTTATATTATTCCACATATACCTAGCCACCTCTTCATAGAAAAATCTACAGTTAAGATTCTATTTCAACAAATTCTAGGGTTTCTATAACTAGGCTTCATAAATATCTTCATTGACTCAGTTCAAGAAAACATCGACAAAATCCAAAAAAACATAATTTTTTATATATATTATTATAAAAAATAATTTGATGCAAAAACTTTTGCGATAGAAAACTGAAATCAGGGCCCAAAATCAAAGCTAGAACCAAGTCACAATATTTCCATAATATGATCTCCTTATCCTACTAGTACCTTATCCTCATCATCTAATTTCATCCTCAAGTCAAACCTTATAGCATCCAAATATATATATGTCAACATTAACCTATATGGTGGGGTAAGATCACCTAAAACCTCATCATATTAGGGTTAACTAATCATGATTCTAATGTGAAACTTATATCAACCTTTCATCATCTTGAGAATAACATAGATCAATTCTAGGGTGAACATCTCACCTAGAGGGCAACTATGCAAGGTAAGGATTCTAATTAGGGAGACAAAATTGAAATAGTAAAATTCTGACTACCATGGGCTCTAATACCATGCTGTAAGGAGTGGGACCCAGATAGGATCTACTCCCTACTAAAAATTTGAAGAATAAAAAACCCATTCCAAACACACTCGAAAGGTATGATGGAACAGGTGTAAAATTTTTAGTGTTAAACAATGGTATGCAAAAGACCAAAGAGTATAGCAGCAGAATAAAAGTAATGATCTTCAATTTTACAACAAGATTACAAAAATACATCATAATCTCCCACATAGGGTTTACTTGTATGATACAACATAAGGATCTAGTAGAGGGAAATCTAAACCATATCAAGTTTGTCTCAAGTATCAACTCCTTAAGCTAAGTCCATGTTGGATGCCATGTTCTCCTTAACCTACACCAGGGGTTGGAAGCATACCCCAACAAGAGGAGAAAAATAGATGACATCAAAAAAAGTTGGTATGTACATACTAAAAAGATATTGAGAAATATATGGAATAAAGGACGTCAAAATAAAAGGCTTCCCAAAGAAAAGTAAAGGACTACCCAATCAGGCATAGAAGAAAAGAAACACAATAAAAGAAATAAATAAGAGCAAAGTATAAGAACTAAGGCATCCATGTGTTTCACATGTGACAATACTAGACAATATAAACATGTAGGTAGTAAATAGCACGTCTATAAAAAAAATGTGAGTTGAGAAGGAACTGTATACATCCTCTCTAAATATAGAGGGGGCAAGAACTGTATATATCCACCCTGAGAAGGAAATACACATAAATATTTTTATATGCAGGAATCTTTAACATCTGCATTCATATGTGGGAATGTTCACATCCAAATATTATAACATATAATATTATACTAGCAGTCACCACATGATACATATCAAAATAATAAGCATGTATAAAAGAGAATGAGAGAGATGAGATGAGAACATCCAACAAAATAAAGTGGGATCAGAGGATCCATGCCATCACAAATGTGCCATATAAACATGCACTACAAAGGTGGGAAAAGAAGCACATATCACAAAAGAATGTTCCACCATGAGCAAAGCATAAGAAAGAGACTAAGATAATGTCCAAATATGATCACAAGATCAGTACCAAATAAAGTAGTTCATGTGAACTGTTCCCGCTCAACCCACATTTTTTTGTAGACGTGTTATTTCCTACCTACATGTTTATATTGTCTAGTATTGTCACATGTGAAACATGTGGATGCCTTAGTTCTTATACTCTACTCTTATTTATCTCTTTTATTGTGATTCTTTTCTTTTATGCTTGATTGGGTGGTCCCTTACTGTTCTATGGAAAGCCTTTTATTTTGACGTCCTTTATTCCATATATTGCTCAATATCTTTTTAGTATGTACATACCAACTTTTTTTGATGTCATCTATTTTCCTCCTCTCACTGGGTTATGCTTCTAACCAACGACATTGATCTTGTTGTCTAGAATGGTCATGTTGTCTGACACGTCTATTCTGGTTTGTCCTACAATGCCACTTTTTCACACTAAATCGACGTCGAAGATCTTAGTTGTCATTTTTTCTTAGAAAGACCAATCACTAACTTTTTTTAATAGCAGCATGCAGTCCTGTTGTTCAGTTTTTCAGCAGGATATTGAACTTGTAGTTGTAGGTTAACAACATCTATTAGTTTGTCTAAACAACAAGCCAACAAACAACCAACAAAAACATTCAATATCCATTCTCATCACATGTTCGAACATAATTGTATTCATTCATTTCAACATTGATTCACACAGATGATACTTCAAATAATTATAGAAAATTTTGTACATTAAATGCGTCAAAAGAACAAAGTTGAATATTTGTATTAAATGACATTCATTGCAGCACACATGAACAGTAACTGCTGACCAAGTTCTGATATTTGTGGGCATAACTCCTTCGTTTCTCAATGAAACTTCATGAAATGAGTTGTATTGGATTGAAAATTAAATTTTGCATCCATTCATACCCTACTCGAGACCTATAATGAAGCATTCTAGAAATGCATAAACTTGTTCTTCAAGTCTTCCAAAACAACTTCTCACACACCCTTGACACTCAAACTCATATATATAGGACCCTACCCTCATATGAAATGCACACCCAAAGACTCTCATCTGATTTTCATGTATCCTTGCATTGTCTTTTCATCCACCTTCAAATGTGGTTCTTGATTTGAGTTTGTAGAATCTCTCCCTAAAGTCTTGCTTTTTCAGAGTGTAATTGGACCTCAGGTAAATAAATATAGCACTTTTTAATTATGATCGGTCGGTTAGTTTTATGAATGTGCATTGAATTAAATTTTTCCCATACTTTTGGACAAGATTCTCCTTGCCCGAACGACCATGATGTGTGTAGCGGGGAAGGGATGATCCCTTGTGTTTTCCCCTTTTTGCCCCTCGATTCTCTTTTATTTTCTTTTTCTCATTATGGGTATTCTTATAAATCACCACATTTTAATTCGATTTTATCACTAGCCACATCAGCACAAATAGTACATTTATACCCTTTCATAGAGTAAAGTTTTGATTCTTGATTTAAGGGGAAATTGGTTTCTTGCAATTTAATTTCACAAATAAATTAGTAAATAAAGTGAATCTTCTAAAACAATATCTTTTTATTAGATGCTCCAAAAATTATAAATAAATATATTTTGGAATCACAAAAATGATCTCTATCTAATAAAATGTTTTTGTGTCTTATTTCCATGTTTTTATAAAGATGATTTTTGGGAAATGAAATATATGCATAAAATTCATAAAATTTGTAACTTTGTCATATAAACTCTGAAATTAACATAAAAATATGTTTTCTTGATCAAGAGAACCTAATCAGTTGATTGGTGAGATTTTCAGAGTCGAAACTCGAGGTTTTCCAAAAAGGTATGGATTTAGGGTTTCTTTACACATTATAAAACCCCAATACATGTGAATAATTTATAATTAGGCAAAGTTGATCTTGGAAATAACTAGATTGGTGAAGAGTATTTTTGGGACTCTGAAATAAGGTTTGATTGCATCCCACATTATTTCTATATTGAGAAATTTCTTATTCTTCTCTCTACATGTATGCTTGAATCCCCTATTATTCCCTTTGATCAATTCACCTATTTTTGTCATTCTCTTGGTTCTATGGACAATATCCTACACAATATATGAAAATTATATGGTATAGATTTCCCTCTACTAGATCTTTATGTTGTATCATACATGTAAACCCTATGTGGGAGATTTTTATGTACTTTTTTAATCTTGTAGTAAAATTGAAGATCATTACTTTTATTCTGCTTCTATACTCTTTGGTCTTTTGTATACCATTATTTAAAAATTGAAAATTTTACAGCTGTTCCAGCATACCTTTCGAGTGTGTTTGGAATGGGTGTTTTATTCTTCAAAATTTTAGTAGGGAGTGGATCCCCTCTGGGTCCCACTCCTTAGAGCATGGTATCAGAGCCCATGGTAGTCGAAATCTGACTATTTCAATTTTGTCTCCCTAATTAGAATCCTTACCTTGCATAGTTTCCCTCTAGGTGAGATGTTCACCCTAGAATTGATCTATGTAATTCTTAAGATGTTGAAAGGTTGATATAATTTCACGTTAGAATCATGATTAGTAAACCCTAATATGATGAGGTTTTAGGTGATCTTGCCCCCACCATATAAGTTAATGTTGACATATATATATTTGGATGCTATAAGGTTTGACTTGAGGATGAAATTAGATGATGAGGATGAGGTACTAGTATGATAATGGAAATATTGTGACTTGGTTCTCGCTTTGATTTTGGGCCCTGATTTCAGTTTTCTATCGCAAAAGTTTTTGCATCAAATTATTTTCCTTATAATAATATATATACAAAAATAATGTTTTCTGGATTTTATTGATGTTTTCTTAAACTAAGTCACAATGAATATATTTATGAAGCCTAGTTAGATAAACCCTAGAATTATTTAAAATAGAATCCTAACTGCAAATTTTTCTATTAAGAGGTGACTAGGAATATGTGGAATAATATAAAGGTGTAGTTAACCTATCCTCTTTGACCTTTGGTTGTTATGTGAACCTTAGGGTTGTTAGGTTAGAGACACAAGAACCTAAAGCTCAACCCTAGTTGGTTATGACTTTTTAGTTGGATACACAAACAACTTAACCCCTAAAATATTCACAATTAAAAGATGCAAAGTGACCATAGTACCTTGGTGATATTTAGTTTGACTTATTAGGTTGAATCTTTTAAGGGGTGGTAAATAGTTTATCTTTATATTTTGAGGACGAAATCTCTTCAAGGGGTGGTATGTTGTAACATACCTAAATCTAGAAAATTATCCTATTCCAAGGTTAAGAGGTTAGAGACCTTAGTTCTTTGGGGTTAGCCAAACAAGGTTGAGGATATACCTAATGGTAGTTAATGGTAACAGTAATAGGTAATGCGTGAATAAATCACCTTAACATATATGCATGAAAACAAATATGACATAATACCATCGTATTAATCATAAAACCAATAGTGGATACATAATATATGTCACATGAGATAAATGATAAATAGAATATATAATCATTTTGGTTGTAGTATATAGATACGGGACACAATTGGAAGAATGATAGTAATGATGATAAAATAATATTGATCTAGAATTTTCTGTGGTTTTTTTTGGAACCATAAATGAGAAAAAGAAATAAATAACAACTCCCTAAACAAGATAATGTGATGTTGAATTATTTAAATGAAAAATAATGGTAATAATGAATAATGGGCTAAAATTGATAAAAGGAAGACTAGTTGGATAAGAATAACTTCATATTTGTTTTTTCAGATATGATACGACTTGATGGCCAAGTTCAAAAAATTTAGGATAATAATAATTATATCAATTTTATGTATAAAAAAGGTGATTTTCCTTCAAAGTATGAGATAAAACACTTAATGACTCGAAAAGTGGAAAATAATCTTAGGTTCATAATCTACACATTAAAAATAACCTTTAGGTGAATTTTCATGTAATTTGGACAATCTTTAATATACATGTGTAGATTAGGAGAGTGAATGTAAAAGTCCAAATGTTAAATAATGTAGTAAATAATACCAAGAGATAAAATTAATGGCAAGTTCATGTTTCATATGTTTTAGTTTTCTTGAGGGTTAAGTTTCACATTCTTTGCATAATAATAACTACTTTTATTTTAATTGGGAAAGAAAATAAGAATAAGAGTCAAACATATAAAATAAATTATAAATAAATACAAAAGAGAAAATAAATCTCAAACTCTTAATATACATGACGAAATTAGCCTATAGATAAATTTTCAACTAATTTGGACAATCTTAAATATTTTAGTTAATTTAGGAGAGAATATAATTTAAAGAACAAAAATACTAACTAATATGTTAGAAAAATTGATTAATGGAAAAATAGTGTTCCTCATGTTTAGAATTGCTTATATGACAAGTTTTTAGAAAGTTTCTAGATGTCTCTAACTCATTAAAGGGATAAAATAAGTGTTAATATTTAAAAATAATGAAAAAAAATATCAAAAGTTTTTAAAAATAGAATAATACCAAAATCGGATTGATCATCCCAAAATTAGCTAACCTACCAAATTTGTATTTATTTGGACTTCATTTAACTATATACATCCATCCTGAGCAGGAAACACACATCTACTCAAAATATTTTTATATGCAGGAATCTTTAACATCTGCATTCATATGTGGGAATGTTCACATCTACATAAAATAATATGTAACATTATACTAGTAGTCACCACATGATGCATATCAAAAGAATAAGCATGTAAAAGAGAATGAGAGAGATGAGATGAGAACATCCAACAAAATAAAGTAGGATCAAAGGAACCATGTCATCACAAATGTGCCATATAAACATCAACTACAAAGGTGAGCAAAGAAGCACATATCATAAAAGAATGTTCCACCATGAGCAAAGCATGAGAAAGAGACCAAGAGAATGTCCAAATATGATCACAAGATCAGTACCAAATAAAGTAGTTCACATGAACCATAATTTTCAAAAGAAAGAATACTGTGTAGGTTGTTGTCCATAGGACCAAGAGAATGATAAAAATAGGTGAATTGCTCAAAGGGAATAATAGGGGATACAAACATACATTTAGAGAGAAGAATTAGAAATTGATCAATATAGAAATAATGTGAGATGCAATCATACCTTATTTCATAGTCCTAGAAACACTCTTCACCAATCTAGTTCTTTCCAAGATCAACTTTTCCTAATTATAAATTATTCACATGTATTGGGGTTTTATAATGTGTAAAGAAACCCTAAATCCAGACCTTTTTGGAAAACCTCAGGTTTTGACTCTAAAAATATTACCAATTGACTGATTAGGTTCTCTTTATTAATAAAACATATTTCTATGTTAATTTTAGAGTTTATATGACAAAGTTACAAATTTTATGAATTTTATGCTTATATTTCATTTCCCAAAAATCATTCTTAGACAAACATGGATACAAGACACAAAAACATTTTTATTAGATAGAAATCATTTTTATGATTCCAAAACAAATTTATTTATAATATTTGGAGCTTATAATAAAAAGATATGGTTTTTAGAAGATTCACTCTATTTACTAATTAATGTGTGAAATTAAATTGCAAGAAACCAATTTGCCCTTAAATCAAAAATCAAAAAATTTACTCTATGAAAGGGTATAAATGTATTGTTTGTGTTGACATGACAAGTGACAAAAATTGAATTAAAATGTGGCAATTTATAAGAATACCCATAATGAGAAAAAGAAAATAAAAGAGAATTGAGGGGCAAAAAGGGGAAAATATAAGGGATCATCCCCGTCCCCGCTACACACGTCATGGATGTATGGGCAAGGAGAATCTTATCCAAATGTTTGGGAAAAACTTCATTCATCGCTCGTTCATGAAACTAACTAGTTGGTCATAATTAACAAGTGCTAAAGTTATTTACCTGAGGTGCAATTACACTCTAAAAAAAGCAAGACATCGGGGAGAGGTTCCGCAAACTCAAATCTAGAACCTTCAAAGGTGGATGAAACGATGATGCAAGGATACATTAAAATCAGATGAGATTCTTTGGGTGTGTGTTTCATATGAGGGTAGGGTCCTATTCATAGGAATTTGAGTTTCAAGGGGTGTGTAAGAAGTTGTTTCGGAAGACTTGAGGAATAAGTTTAGGCGTTTCTTGAATTCTCCATTATAGGTCTCGAGTAGGGTATGGATGGATGCAAAATTAAATTTTCAATCCAATGCAACTCATTTCATAAAGTTTTGCTGAGAAACAAGGGAGTTATGCCCACAAATACTGGATATTGGTCAGTGGTTACTGTTCATGCGGGCTACAATGAATGTCATTTAATACAATTTTCCAACTTTGTTCTTTTAACACATTTAATGTACAAATTTTTTTATAATTATTCATGGGTAGAAACGAAGTCCAAATAAATTTAAATTTGGTTGGTTGGCTACTTTTGAGAAGAGCAATCTGATTTTGGCATTATTCTATTTTTTATAAGACTTCTAATACTTTATTCAATATTTTTAAATATTATCACTTATTTTATCCCTTTAATGAGTTAGAGACATCTAGAAACTTGCTAAAAACTTGGTTTATAGGCAATACTAAACATGAGGAACACTATTTTTCCATTAATTAATTTTTTTCAGCATACTATTTAATATATTTTTCTTTAAATTATATTCTCTCTCCTAAATTAACTAAAATATTTAAGATTGTCCAAATTAGTTGAAAATTTATCTATAGACTAATTTTGTCATGTATATTTCGAGTTTGAGATTTATTTTCTCTTTTGGAGTCATTAATAATCTATTTTATATGCTTGACTCTTATTCTTGTTTTCTTTTCCAATTAAAATAAAAATAGTTATAATTATGCAAAGAATGTGAAACTTCACCCTAAAGAAAACTAAAACATATGAAACATGAATTAGCCATTAATTTTATCTGTTGGTATTATTTAATACATTAGCTAATATTTTGGACTTCTACATTCTCTCTCCTAATCTACACATGTATATTAAAGATTATCCAAATTAATGAAAATTTACCCAATGTCTATTTTTAATGTTTAGGATTATGAATAGAAGATTATTTTCCACTTTTCACATCATTAAATGATTTATCTCATACTTTGAATGAAAATCACCTTTTCTTTTATAAATAAAATTGATATAATTATTATTATCCTAAATTTTTCAAACTTGTCCATCAAGCCATATCATATCTATAAAAACGAATATGAAGTTATTATTATCCAACTAGTCTTACTTTTATCAATTTTAGCCCATTATTCATTATTACCATTATTTCTCATATTAAATAATTCAATATCACATTATCTTATTTAGGGACTTATTGTTTATTTCTTTTTCTCATTTCTTATTTCAAAAAAAATCATAGAAAATTCTAGATCAATATTATTGTATCATTATTATTATCATTCTTCCAATTGTGTCCCATATCTACACATTACAACCAAAATGATTATATATTATATTTATTATTTATCTCATGTGACATATTTTATGTATCCATTATTGGTCTTATGATTAATACGAGGGTATTATGTCATATTTGTTCTCATGCATATATGTTAGGGTGATTTATTCACGCATTACCTATTATGATTACCATTAACTACCACTAGGTATATCCTCAACCTTGTTTGGCTAAGACCAAAGAACTAAGGTCTCTAACCTTTTAACCTTGGAATAGGATAAAGTTCTAGATTTCGATATGTTACACGAGATATACGAAATTGATATGAGAACCTCACATGCATCTACATGTTTTGTGGTAGGATAGGGCTCAAAGAGGCTGATTGTAAGGAGAAAGGAGTGTTGAATGAAATATAAATAGAAGTGGGGAAACAAGTAGGAGGGAAGAGGGTGATTCTGATGCCTTTGGGGGAATTCATGGAAGCCATGCATGCAAGATCATTTCAAAGGAGACAAAAATGTCCAGATAGTCAAGCCAAAGGCAATGCAGCTGAGACAGAGAATAGGTTTGGAAGTCTAAACCTAAATGAAGGTTGTACAATTCTTAGTGCTAATACATAAGGGGTAGTACATTTCCTAGTGCTAGTGTAAGACACAAAATAAGAAGAAGCAACCGATCGAAGAGGGTTTTCAAAGGCATGTGTAAAGTAGTAGACAACATGCTGGTCTTGAAGGTGACCAGGGGAGAAGAAGAGGAGTAGAGGAACAAAGGAACACACACATGGCTACTACAATTGAGGGATATAATATGGTGGTTATCCCAAATAAGGAATCAGGATCCATAGGGAACCTTCAGTTCATCATGCGGAACCAGGATGCACCCCATGCATTTGCCAATAGTTTGATCAAAAACCAGTTGACCTTCGAGGCAACGATTGGCATCCACTTGAGGAATAGAAAGGTCCTAAATTCCAAGGAACTCATGAGGAATGTTTCGTTGAAGAACATGAAGGAAGGATACCAAGGAAGTAGCAATGCAGAACCGAGCAAGGAGGACCCTAGACCACAACAAATGAAGTGTTAATGTTTGTAGCTTTATGGAACGTACAAGGTATCTGTTCTACTGATATCCAAAATACTTTGAGAGTGCTCACACAGCTATATAGAGTATATATATGTGTTTTCATCAAACCTCGCACTAGTGGAGGGTGTGTAGAGGAGATTGTAAAGAACCTAGAATTTGAAGTTTTGTGTAGAGTGGAGTCTATTGGATTTACATGAGGTATTTGGGTTTTGTAGAATAATAGAATCGATATAGTGGAACAAATAAATCATCCAATGTATAATTAACTAGCAATGTCTAATCAATTTTTTATTCCAGTACCAAGCAGGCTCGACGTTTCCTGTTATGGGTACATTTGGATACTCTATATAATGCCCCCTCCCTACCCAAGCTGTTTTGGGGGATTTCAACTTGGTGTTGCATGCTGAAAAGAAGACGGATGGGGAACCAATTCATATTGGAGGCTATAGAGAATCTTCTATGGGCTTATCTAATGGTGGTTTAGAATATTTAGGGGCCACTAGTCCAAGAGTGACCTTTAAGAGGGGATGGTTACAGGAAAGGCTAGATCGTGTGACTGCAAACCATGAGTGGATTGATATGTTCCCATGACCTCTGTTGAGGTGATGCCTAGAATCAACTCTGATCACTCCTGTTACAACCCCAATTTTGGGTTTTTTTGGTGAGAAATGCTATTAACAAAATGGTGTAATTTGATTTAGAATGAATGAATTTCGTTTATAATAGCCTTGTTGGTTGCTTTGTGGGCTTTATTGGCTATTGGGCCCAATAACAAGGAAAAGAAAAAGGAAATTCAATTAGTAAATGAATAATTAAGAAATGGAGAAAAGAAACCTCTAGAAGGCAAAGGAATATTCTCTAAAAGTGGATTTCTTACCTCTTGGGTTCCTTGGGTTCCAAGGAGTCCAAGTTGCAAAGATAATGCAACAAGAAAGAGAAAAGATCAATTAATTATTGCTTTATTTAGAAGGAAGTATGAAATAATAATAATATTACAAGAAATATGTGGAAATATGGATAATGGATACATCTTGGATGAGATTTCGTGTCCACATAGTCTATAATGGTAAAAGAAATTCAAATAAGGAAAATAAAAAGAGAAAGAAAGAGAAAGTATGAATAAAATTAGTTTTATTAAACAATTTCTTTCATATGAAGAAAATACATCTTTCCTTTCGAGTTTAAGGCTCAAAATTGGAATAAAGGAAGACAATGTAAATCTAAGGATTTCCATAAAATTTGGTTGAAAAACAATGCATGGTTTCCAAGTTATGCAATTTACAAAATATCCTAAAGTGTGGACATTAATAGCATAATGATCATGTGTCACGATTTATCTGGGAATAAATCCCAATTTTTTATTTGGGTGCTCATCTGCGATCATTGGATCTATGATCCACGGCCTGGGACAAATCCCGGTCTCACCAGGATCTGGAATATCAGAGTACAGGCTATGAATTTTCGATCAGAGATTTCGCAAGTTAGAAGTCATTTGTGAATATGTGAAGGAGACCATCTCCTTCAGGAGCTTGTTCTGAACCCAACCACCCTAAGGTTGGTGGGGTTTTGTTGTGAAATGTGGAAGTCCCCAATTCACCGAGGACTCGATGGCCACCCTATATATAGGGTGGTGCGCAAAAAAATGCGAGCAAACCTAAAGTCTACCCCCTCATAACCACGGCGCAGCGACAATTGTCATGGTGTCATCAATTCAAGGAATTGACTTGACCTAAGACCCTATCGAGAAGCAGATAACGCCAGAGGGAAACTGCACCTTGTTTGCAGTGAAGGAATGACGAGAAGAGAAAATTGGATCAATGGTGGAGTTTGTGGGAGGATGAAGAAGTTGCGAGTAGCTTTAGTTCGCTCGCAGCAACCCAAAATTGCCAAGTCAACTGGTGGAGTTGACCACCTGCTCGCGCGTAGAACAACGAGTGGTTGAAGATGACCCCGAGAGTTTTACCAAAATGCCCTCTCGCCTCTACGGTTTAAGTAAGGACATTTTTTTCTTTTGTTTCTTTCCAAACCCATGTGGGGTGCTCGATCACAGATCGTTGGATCCAACGTGATCCAGCGGATCATCAATATCACGACTGACATTTTTCTAAAAATAATAGATAATTCAAGTTAATGTCTTTTCTTGCAAAAATCATAACTTTTGATAGGAAGCTCCGATGAATAAAGTCAAAATATGAAAATTTATCCTCAGAATGAGAGGAACACAAATAAATTATATTTGAAGCTTAATTCTACTTTCAATTCAAAATGTATGTAAAGATGCTATCTTTAATGGTTTAATTGATGAAACCCTAATCTTTGATGATTAATGAATTAGGAAGGGTTATATTGATGTTTAAAGTTGATATTAACATGTTGATCATAAAAAGACGCATTAGATCTAAAAGGATGAACTTTATGCATAATTTGATTAATTTAGGGTTCCATGTACATAAATAAGCTTTAATGGGCCTTAAACCCTAATGTTAGTAATTATGTTTCGTAATGGCTTTAATTGGTCAAATTCATGTATAAAGCTGAGATTTGATGGTTCTAAGATATTTTGAGTATAAAAGCTCCTAATTGTGGATAAATACCCTTATTTTGGTAATTAGGGTTTCCTAGTGGATTAATGTGATATTAGTGATAAATAGAGTTCATATGTGAATTGAACTATAATGAAATATGAGTTGTCAATTCAAAAGAAACTAAAGGTGATAATTGAGTCTAATGATCTTGAAATAACTTAAAATGATAAAGATGGTAATTTTAGTGTAAAAGGGGAATAATTGACTTAATTGACTTTTAAGTAGGCTTATGATGTTGAAGTTAGGGTTTGTGAACTAAGAGAGTGTTAAACGAGATAAATGTGTTATGAAAGCTAAAACCTTAATAAAACCCTAAAGTGGCCTAGAAAGCCTAAGGTGGAATCCAAGTCTATCTTGAGAATGTTTTGGATAAACTATAACACTTGGATGTATTGCATTAATTTCAAGATATTGTTGATTGTTTGTTTGATTGTTCTTTATCATTATTTCTTGGACATCAAGTTGCTCTAGATCAGGTATGTGGTTAATTATGGTTAATCGCATTAGTTTCCCGAAGGCTTTCCGAATGATTAATCGCATTGAATGCAACCTATCAGTTTGGATGTTCATACTTGCAAATCATAAAGTCACTATGATTATCATAATTATAATATAAGTGTGTATTCTCGCACCTACATGCCACCCTGATGGATGATGAAAAAATGTCAAGCCCAGGAGGGAAGACCCATGGGTACCATGAGTGGTGACCCCAGACACCAAGTTTGAGATTGAGAAGGTGGTATTTGTTTCATGACTAATGGGCACCATGAGAGGTGACCCCAGGCACCAAGCTCGGGATTGAAAAGGTGGCCTTAAGTCAATGGCAAAAGAGAAACCCTAAAGAGGGTATTCTAGGGTTAGGGCAAAAGCAGTGGAGAATGTCACACTGAACGCGTAAATTGGCTTGTTAATTAACTTGATTGTGATATTTAGATTGTTAGCCATATTTGTGAAATTTTGGTTGTCCCCACATACCGGCATATTCATATATGCTGACCGACGTTATATTTGTTAGCGTTTTAGGTACAACCCTGAAAAGAACAAACAGTAAAGTCTCACATTGTGAAAATAAGAAATAAAGTGTGAGGAGGATTAGATAGAATAGATTCAAGCTGTGGATAGCAGTAGATATCCAAAGTTTTTAAAAGGTATGCAAAGTTTTATTTTATACCAGCTTTCAGTATAATTTGGTAGAATTTTATAATTATTAATGATTATTTGTCGAACCTTTGATCCTGTTAATTGGGATAACGGCGGTGACCTCTTGGTCTCCCTTAATTGGGGGTTACTGGGAGGTGGGGTTGTTACATTTGGTATCAAAGCATTGGTTTCTCATTTAATCTTTAGTAATTATTAAATTTTACAAATTCCAAAGAATCGAGGGAGTTATTAGAGGATTTTCCAAAAGACAGAGGTGTCTAGAAAAGGATCACATCTGGGGGTTGGCAATATTTTCCTCCGCACCGCTAGTGGGAATACGAGGACTCCCAGATCTGTGTGACTTCCTGGCCAATGTCTTAGGATTTGACTCGAAATAAGATACCTTTATGACTCTCTCATCTATTTTTGTCCTTTTCAACCCTAATTCTGTTAGGATTATAAGGTTTATGATTTTCTCTCTCTTCCTCACCCTCTTGAGGATAGGGTATGCATGATAAGGTTAAGGAATCCTCCACCAAAATTAATAAAAAGCATGTAAATAAGATGTCATGGACATAAGCTTGATAGTTTAAGTGTAAACTAAAGAATAGCTGCATGCTTAGGTCGTATGACATGTGTTGTCATGAGAGAACTGAGGTTAGACCCTCTGGTCAGGAGGACGAGTAGAGAGTTGGTTTTAGAGGCAGAGATCTCCATTATAGGTAGAGACATGGTACATCCTCTGAGGATGATGCTAACCCTAACCCTAAGTGGTGGTTAGAGAGGGATGACACGATGATTTAGATGTCATGGTAGACCATGTATGTGGGTGGACATGCTTTTGGTTTGGATACCCATGACGATATGGGACATGTGAGGTTGGTTGACCTAGTACCTTTGGCGACCCAACCCTGGGAAGGGTCGTGCATGTTAGGGTGAAGGCTAACTCCTTCATTGATGAGGTTAGTGATGACCATATAGAAACCCTATGAGCTTATATGAGCATGGCAAAGTTGCACCCAAAGTACGTCAGTAGGGCTAACAGTAGGCTAAAACCCTAGCCAGGAGAGTATGTTGGATAGCTTATGAGATAAGCATGAAGAGTTTTGGATAATCTTGGGCAAACATAGGTTTCTCTCATGTAGGTGTATGCTTGTGAGCTTGATCCACCTTAGAGAGAGGACCTCTGGTAGTAAGGTTGTTGTAGGTTTAACTCTATAGAGAGAGAGCAGGACCCAGGCAAGAAGGTTGGAAGTTTAGACTCTGGGTTAGGAGGAACCCTGAGGAGTGGAGGATGATGCGACCTAAGTGAATGGTTGTGGTTGCCCCATGCATGATCCCTGAAGGCTTATGGTATCTTGGTTGCCTTTAGAGGAACCAAACCCTAGAAGAAAGATGAGGCTGCTGGTACCTATGTGCAGATGATATAGGTGCTTACCTGCTAGGGATAGGAAGAAGAGTTCCTTAGACCCTGAAAAGGTATAGTAATGAGTTGTGAGGCCTTATACCTAGTCGGTTGTCCTTGAGGAGGACTCCACTCTGAGGTGTTGTTCAAGTGGAATGGTGATAGGATGTGCATGTTATACCTCGTACATGTTTGGTACGTGGTTAAAAGGTTGAGCATGCAGTTGGATAGCTGTCGCATAAAGAGGTGAACCTAGGGTCCCTAGACCTAAGAGGGGAAGTAGTAGTGCCTGGTGCACCTGATGCTCATGACGAGACTTGAGGTTCCATAGATTGAGCATGGCACTCCTCATGTTTGGAGGAATGGGAAACCCCTCATATTAAGGTGTATGTTTGATGAACCTCTCACATATAGGTTGGTGACATATGATGTTGGTCCAATGTTGAGGAATGAGAACAAGTATGACTTATCAGGGAGACCTAGCATGGTTTAATAGGTGGTCTTTGGTTAGATATGATCCTTAGTAGCTTGCTAGGGTTAAGCATGCTCATGTGGATGTAAACCCTAGACATAAGGATGTTTTCGACCTTTGTTATCAAGATGTAGTTTCCTCCCATCCTAGGAGAGGACCCTTTTATAAGGTATGAATCATCTTTTGTTGGGTTTGAGGAAACCCTAAGAGGTCTCATAGGATCTTAAGAAGCTAAGTGAAAAGTACATAATATGAGAATGAACATGTAGACCCATAGATAACCATCTCTAAGTGCATGTGGATGTGTTACCATGGAGGTAACCGGTATGGGGCTTGACCAAGGTAGGCAGGTCACCATGACCCCTATGAAAGGATGAAAGTCAACCCGTGAATGCAGAGAGAGATGATGGAGACTTGGGTAAGGTTCTAAGTTGGACATGTACTATATTAGAATCCTAAGTCTATCCTAGGGTTAGGTAGGGATAAGACCGATGGAAGTAGGAGTTGCCTAATTCCCTAGTTGCACATGACCATAGGGTCAGAAGGTAACTGCTATCATTGTCTGAGGGCCATGGGTTAGGAGATTGATCACCTTCATGAACTCATGGGACCCAAAGGGCAGATGAGGAGGGCACTCTCTAGATGCATAAGGGAAGAGGGATGACCCCAAAAGTGTCGGCACCCTACAGACCTAGAGGAGATGACCAAGGATTGTGTGTGGACCCAAGTGTGTTCAAGACCAGTTTTCCATGGAAGTAACTTTGATATCAAGATGATTGTGATGTAGAGACATATGATGCACGTTTCAACTTAGATTTGAAGGTGTACTAGCAATGTGGGATGTACCATCTCTACTCTTGGAACATGAAGAACTTTGTGTTTGGACGGCCGCCAAATGCTTATTTCCTCTTGTTATGGGAGTGAGAGATAGGACAGTACGCAAGCCATACACCAAGGATAAAGATAATGTGAGTGGAAACGTTGCTATAATGCATGAGGATGGAGATAATAATGTACACTTGTGGAGTGTAAGATGTGTGGATGTTGTACAAACACTAAAAGAACTAAGGTAGTCATCTTATGAGGATGTTTTTATCATGAGCTATGTGGAATTTGCGAGCTATACAAGGTTGAGTTTGAAAACTAAGAGGATGAGCTCAGAGTTTTCTTGATGAAGATGGACTTAGAGTTGAGATGAGATAGTAAGTGGAGTACATGGAGGTGTATGTCTTCAACATTACCTAATACATAAGGATGTGAGGTGGTAATGGATGCTCTGGTTGAGATGCAGGTGCCTAGTTTAGCTAGAGGCTAGAAGAAGTTGTTAGGTTAACCCTAAGTTTGGAAATGGAGATATGTTTGGCTAACACTAAGATGTAACGAGATCTGTTAATCAAGTTAGTGGTTGTTTGGTTAGCCAGCCTAGGCCTTGATGCAATAAAAGGATGGTTGTAGAACCTCAGATGCACTTCTCTGGAAAAGAAGGTGGTGAAACCCCGACTAGAGTTGTTTAGGGTTTCTAAGGAATCAATATTAAGGAATCATGACATACAAGAGATCATGATTTTAAGTTCATCATACACTGTGGTACTACTAAGATAGTAAGTGGTAGTAGTACTTTGGATACCTAAGAGGAAGTTGCATGTGGCTTGTCTCCATGCATGTCAGGAGGTGAAGGACGAACACCAGTAACCCAGTAAGTTGATACAAAGGATAAAAAGTCCCTGAGAGGGAATGGGAGGTCATCACTATGGATGTCGTGGTAAGTCTCCCCTGGACCAAGGAAGGTCAAGATGTAATATGAGTTATGGTAGATCGCCTTACCTAGATGACATAATCTAAGAGAAAGAGAGAATATTGTCGGGAGACAGATCCAGCTAAACTACAAGTAAGAGAGATGGTTCAACTACACCAGGATGTAAGATCAAAAGTTCTCGAATATGATCTAAAGATTCACTTTCATAAGGTGAAAGTAGATACATGAAGAACTCGATGTGAGTACAGCTTATCACCCCTAACTAATGGTTAGTATGATCCAGACAAGAGGGTCTGATGAGAGCATGTGTGCTCATTCAGGGTGATACATGGGGGGCAGTTCTCGCCCTATGAGAGATGTGATGATAACCACAATAGCCAGTATCGGGATGTAAAGAAGCTCTTTAAGGGAGGTTGTATTGGTCACCATTTCATTAAGATAATGTTGGCGAAGGGACCTCACGAAGGTCAGAAAAGGACCACAGTGTGTGCAGATGAAGTCACTTTGATCATGTCATGGATGAGGAAGCCCAGGGGTGACATGAGTCGTGAGCTGATGCAAAGCAGACTGACATGTAGTTCACTATGGGAGAATATGTGATGTGAAAATCCAACCCCTCTAAGCTACAGCTGAGAAAGCTAAGTCCCCGATATATGGGTCCTTTTGAGATGGATTGATGGAGATGGTTATGTTCAGTCTTACCCCTCAGGATAATGTGATGTGTTCCACGAGTCCGATCTAGAGCACTATGTGAGGTACCCAAGCCATGTGCTGAGCCATGAACCCAGTTAGCTTTGAGAGAGGCTGAAATGTCCTGAGTCACCTATGAGGGTACGATATACCAAGGTGAGAAAGAACTCAGATGCAAGAATATGAGATGATGAAGGTTCTTGGGAGGCACCATGGAGAGGGAAAAACCACATGGGAGCCATGATGGACATGAGGAAGTGTTATCATGTTTGTTTGTATGCTTGTGGAAATTTTGGGGGCAAAATTCCTATAAGAGGGGAAGGATGTTACAACCCCAATTTTGGATTCTTTTTGTGAGAAATGCAATTTCTCCTATTAAAGATATATTTAAAAAATGGCGTGATTTGATTTAGAATGAATGAATTTTGTTTATAATAGCCTTGTTGGTTACTTTGTGTGCTTTATTGGCTATTGGGCCCAATAACAAGGAAAAGAAAAAGGAAATTCAATTAGTAAATGAATAATTAAGAAATGGAGAAAAGAAACCTCCAGAAGGAAAAGGAATATTCTCCAAAGTTGGATTTCATACCTCTTGGGTTCCTTGGGTTCCAAGGAGTCCAAGTTGCAAAGATAATGCAACAAGAAAGAAAAAGATCAATTAATTATTGCTTTGTTTAGAAGGAAGTATGAAATAATAATAATATTACAAGAAATATGTGGAAATATGGATAATGGATACATCTTGGATGAGATTTCATGTCCACATAGTCTATAATGGTAAAAGAAATTCAAATAAGGAAAATAAAAAGAGAAAGAAAGAGAAAGTATGAATAAAATCAGTTTTATTAAACAATTTCTTGCATATGAAGAAAACACATCTTTCCTTTCGATTTTAAGGCTCAAAATTGGAATAAAGGAAGAAAATGTAAATCTAAGGATTTTCCTAAAATTTGGTTGAAAAACAATGCACGGTTTCCAAGTTATGCAATTTACAAAATATCCTAAAGTGTGGACACCAATGACATAATGATCATGTGTCACGATTTATCTGGGAATAAATCCCGATTTTTTATTTTGGGTGCTCATCTGTGATCATTGGATCTATGATCCATGGTCTGGGACAAATCACAGTCTCACCATGATCTGGAATATCAGAGTACAGGCTATGAATTTTTGATTAGAGATTTCACAAGTTAGAAGCCATCTGCGAATATGTGAAGGAGTCCTTCTCCTTCAGGAGCTTGTTCCGAACCCAACCACCCTAAGGTTGGTGGTGTTTCGTTGTGAAACGGGGAAGTACCCAATTCACCAAGGATTCAATGGACATCCTATATATAGGGTAGTGCACACAACAATGCGAGCAAACCTAAAGTCTACCCCCTCGTAACCGCAGCGTAGAGACAATCGTCATGGTGTTGTCAATTCGAGGAATTGACTTGACCTAAGACCCTGTCGAGAAGCAGATAACGCCGGAGGGGAACCGCACCTTGTTAGTGTGAAGGAATGACGAGAAGAGGAAATTGGATCAATGGTGGAGTTCATGGGAGGAAGACGAAGCTGTGAGTATCTTTAGCTCACTCGCAACAATCCAGAATCGCCAAGTCAACTGGTGGAGTTGACCACCTGCTCGCGTGTAGAGCAGTGAGAGGTTGAAGATGACCCTGGGAGTTTTACCAAAATGCCCTCCCGCCTCTGCGGTTTAGGTAAGAACATTTCTATCTTTCATTTCTTTCCAAACTCGGGTGGGCGTGTGATCACAGATCGTTGGATCTAGCGTGATCTAGCGGATCATCAATCTAACGACTGGCATTTTTCTAAAAATAACAGATAATTCAAGTTAATGTCTTTTCTTGCAAAAATCATAACTTGTGATAGGAAGCTCCGATGAATAAAGTCAAAATAAAAAAATTATCCTCATAACGAGAGGAGCACAAATAAATTATATTTGAAGTTTAATTCTGCTTGCAATTCAAAAAGTATGTAAAGATGCTATCTTTAATGGTTTAATTGATGAAAAACCCTAATCTTTGATGATTAATGAATTAGGAAGGGTTATATGGATGTTTAAAGTTGATATTAACATGTTGATCGTAAAAAGATGCATTGGATATAAAAGGATGAACTTTATGTGTAATTTGATTAATTTAGGGTTCCATGTACATAAATAAGCTTTAATGGGCCTTGAAACCCTAATGTTAGTAATTATGTTTCTTAATGACTTTAATTGGTCAAAATCATGTATAAAGCTAAGATTTGATGGTTCTAAGCTATTTTGAGTATAAAAGTTCCTAATTATGGATAAATGCCCTTAATTTGGTAATTAGGGTTTCCTAGTGGATTAATGTGATATTAGCGATAAATATAGTTCATATGTAAATTGCACTATAATGAAATATGTGTTGTCAATTCGAAAGAAACTAAAGGTGATAATTGAGTCTAATGATCTTGAAATAACTTAAAAGGATAAAGATGGTAATTTTAGTGTAAAAGGGGAATAATAGACTTAATTGACTTTTAAGTAGGCTTATGATCTTGAAGTTAGGGTTTGTGAACTAAGAGAGTGTTAAACGAGATAAATGTGTTATGGAAGCTAAAACCTTAATAAAACCCTAAAGTGGCCTAGAAATCCTAAGGTGGAATCCAAGACTATCTTCAGAATGTTTTGGATAAACTATAACACTTGGATGTATTGCATTAATTTCATGATATTGTTGATTGCTTGTTTGATTGTTCTTTATCATTATTGCTTGGACATCAATTTGCTCTGGATCATGTATGTGGTTAATTATAGTTAATCGCATTAGTTTCCCAAAGGCTTTCTAGATGATTAATCACATTGAATGCAACCTATCAGTTTGGATGTTCATACTTGGAAATCATAAAGTCACTATGATTATCACAATTATAATATAAGTGTGTATTTTTGCACCTACATGCCACCCTGATGGATGATGCAAAAAGGTCAAGCCCAGGAGGGAAGACCCATGGGTACCATGAGTGGTGACCCCAGACACCAAGCTCGACATTAAGATGGTGGTCTTTGTTCCATGACTAATGGGCACCATGAGAGGTGACCCCAGGCACCAAGCTCAGGATTTAGAAGGTGACCTTAAGTCAATGGCAAAAGAGAAACCCTAAAGAGGATATTCCAAGGTAAGGGCAAAAGAAGTGGAGAATGTCACATTGAAAGTGTAAATTGGCTTGTTAATTAACTTGATTGTGATATTTAGATTGTTAGCCATATTTGTGAAATTTTGGTTGTCCCCACATACCGGCATATTCATATATGCTGACTGACATTTTTTTGTCGGTGTTTTAGGTACAACCCTGAAAAGAACACACAGTAAAGTGACACATTGTGAAAATAAGAAATAAAGTGTGAGGAGGATTAGATAGAATAGATTCAAGCTGTGGATAGAAGTAGATATCCAAAGTTTTTAAAAGGTATGCAAAGTTTTATTTTATACCAGCTTTCAGTATAGTTTGGTAGAATTTTATAATTATTACTGATTATTTGTCAAACCTTTGATCCTGTTAATTGGGATAACGGTTCTGACCTCTTGGTCTCCCTTAATTGGGGGTTACTGGGAGGTGGGGTCGTTACAACTCCCGTCTACTTGTTCACACTAGTGAATCCAAGGGGAAGTTTATTCACAAACCAAAGTCAAGTGTGGTCTGGAACAAACAAGACTTGTTCCTAATTTCTTTCTACAAAATTAGAATGTTGTTCTAAACTTCCATCACGCTCTAACTAGTTTCATGAAGAAAGCCTTGAAATGGGATAGAGAGGAGATGCGTAAAACTCAATTTTGGAAAGATCATATCCTATCTAAGATTGCCTACAAGCAAGATGCACCTATGATGGCTACTATGCGGTATAATGGGTGATATTATAAATCGACAACTCGAGTTCAAAGAAATCCTATATCATGAGACAGAGGAGTGGAGACAGCGGGCTAGATGTGACTGGATGTGTTCTAGAGACGGAATACACACTATTTCTAATCCATTTTGAAGGTGAAGAAACATAAGAATCTCATATCTAGACTGAAAAGCAAGGTGGGGGTCTGGATAGAGCACAAAGATGAACTCAAGAATAGCGTACAATGTTTCTTCCAGGAACCTTTCTCTAGTGGTGAAGAACGAGATCAAAGGTTTGAGGCTGTTAAATATCCCAAACAATTCCATGTGTTGGCGCCACACCAAACAACAAAGACCGGCAACATCTGCACTGATGAGGAGATTTATTCCACCCTACTGGAGATGAAACCTATCAAGTCCCCTGGTCCGGATGGGATAGTTGTTGGCTTCTTGCAGAAAAATTGGCCCTGTCTAAGGAGATCTCTTTCACTAATTATAGCTAATTGTTTAGTAGGTCAATTCATTTATGATTCACTAGCACAATCCATACTGGTGCTAATCTTGAAGATGCCCACACCGGAGTCATGTTATAGCCTCAGACCGATCGCTCTAGATAATGTGATCCTCCAGCTCATATCTAAGATAGTGGTACAGAGGATTAAACCCTTTCTCCCTAAGTGGATGCCACCCTTGCAAAGCAACTTAATACCTGGAAGGCGGATTGCGGATAACATACTACTGGTACAAGAGGTTATATTTAATGAAGATGAGGATGGGGAAGAAGACTACAATGGCCCTGAAGCAAGATCTTTCTAAAGATATCACCATGTGAGTTGGTCATTTATTCAAGACACTTTATGCAGAACGACCATCCCAGAGAATATCATCACCCTTATTATGAACACCATCATCGCAGGATACATTACAATATCTTGGCAAGGTTATTTGTTGCATCCTTTCAAGGCATCAAGAGGGTTAGGCAGGTTGACCCACTATCCCCCTACATATTCATATTATGCCAGGATCAATTGAGTCGAGCGATTATTGTAGAGGAGGTGTCCAGCAATTGGAATCATTCCAAGGAACCAAGGGAGGAATCCATGTCTCGCATGTTTGCTTCACATATGATCTTATCCTATTCACAGAGGCCATAGAGAGACATGAAAGGATTATGATGAAGGCTCTTAGAAGATTCGATCGAGCATCAGGCTAGATGATGGAAAAGGAGATATCCTCCATTTTCTTCCCCAAGAATATGAGTATTGCAAATTGAAGGGAAATCACGAGAACTATATGCATGAGGCAAATTGATAATTTAGGTAAACATCTTGGGGTGTCAAATATCCATGACCGGTCCAAAAAGATGTTATACCTCGACATGATTACAGAGACTGGAGCATGGATTGCATCTTGGGTTAATAACTCACTATTTTTAGTTGGGAGAGTGACACTAATCAAATTGGTACTTAACTCCATGTTGATCTATACTATGCAGACAACACACCTACCATCTTCCATTTGTGACAACATTGATTAAGTAGTACACACTTTTCTCTAGAAGGGCGACAAGGGGTCTGGAGGTGTGCACCTGCTGATATGGGATAAGATCACAACGAGCATTAAAGATGGGGGACCGGATATCAAGAGATCAAGAGCTCAGAATGAGGCGCTATTACAAAAGCTAGGATGGGATTTCATGACACACAAGAAGGCGTTATAGATGGACATCATGTCATACAAATACAAGCATCGCTCCAACCAGGGAGTTGCTAATGCATCACACATATGGATATTCATAGAAAACTCAGGGAGTTAATGCTTAACTCAGGGAAGGTGATCCTATCAGGTGACAACACTAATGTTTGGAGAGAGAAATGGATCCTAGGGAGTATGTGCCCACAGTTGAAGATGAAAGTAATCATTCCACTTGAGTTGTAAGATCTTAAGGTAAGTTTCGTGGTCAATCTAGAAGGAGTTTTGGATTGCGAGTTTCAGCATGAATGGTTTGATGAGGAAATAGTCAACCTCGTCACCACCATGCCACCCCCATACAAAGAATAGGTCCTGATGAGGTCACCTATGTACCTGATGCCAGAGGAATCTTCTCAGTAAAATCCATCTATCACAAGATCCAGCATAGTTCAACAATTCAAGCCCCTAGAAAGGGGAGGACCATTTGGAAGCTAGAAGTTCTGTAAAACATCAAGACTACCCTATGGATATCAATGCATCAAGTTTTGATGACAAATCAGAATTGGATGAGAAGAGGATTCATGAAAAATGACCATTGCCCTAGATTTGGTGCAGAATCTGATACGATGACACATGCCCTAGTGAAGCATGATGACATCCAACGGGTATGGTTCGTAATTAGGCATAAGATTAATACTCAAACTATCACAAGCCAAACCTTTTATACATGGCTATCCACAAATTTGAACAATAAAAAACACCACATAGATTGGCAAACCAAGACAGCCATTACAATCTAGAAACTCTAGACCTTTCGATGTTAGTTAGTCTTCCAAAACATTAAGGTATCTGTGGAAACTATGTTCATATCCATTGAAAAAGAGGTAAATCTCTACCTTAGTACTTTCAATGCACAAAAAACACCTTCCTCAGACCAAGTACCTATTGAGAATGGTTGGATACCTCCAGAATGAGAGTATTTGAAGCTTAACATTGATGCTTCAATGAAAAATAATAGGAACACCATGGGTACTAGTTTTGTGATCAGGGATATGACAAGAAAGTGGTTAGGAGGAGGATGTAATAGAGACATTGTGAAGGATGTCCTTTTTTCCAAACTGAGGCCTATACCATTAAGTATAACACTTTGCAAAGAAAAAATCACTAAAGTAGAGTTGGTTTCAGACAGCATGCTAGATATTAACATTATCACAGGGAAGATCGATATTCCAGTGAAGTATAGGACTTGGTGCAAGCTTTAAAATAAAGACATAGTAGGGTTATAGTCTATTAGATTTTAATAAGAGAGTCTATAATAGAGTTGTTGTATGCAGTAGCCAAGTGGTCAGTATCTCAAGAGAGGTCTTTAGTTAGGTAGGAGCAGTGTCCCAAGTTCATTTCCAATCGTGTTGGAGATGAGATGCCATTGTACCACAGTAACTCTCTATCGCTTGATTTTCCAATAATGGGAGTACAACATGAATCAGTTCTCAAAAAAGGGCTCTAGGGAAGAGTATGCTCACCTCTTTGGTGGGTATGGAGAGCACAACACACACATACACTTGCACCATTACACCAGTACACACCTGACTGGGCTTGGGCTAGGGCTAGGGCTTGTAGTTTGTGGGTTGTAGGAATTGTCTTCCATCTACTTTTTGCACAAGGATACAATTATATAATTAATTACTAATTTAAATAATTGTTTATTTCCTAAATGGATTTATTTTTCTTTACGTGGATAAGAGCAATCATGTGATTGTGTCTAATTGGGAATAGGACGTGAGGGCATGAACGAGCTATAATTAAGTCTTTGGTCATTAGAATTAAACACAACTTTTGAACACTAGTTTTCATTCGTTCGTGTGCGTGGAAAAGCCTAAATCAATCTCTCTTCACCTATCATTGTTGCTTTAGACTGCTTCTAGAGAGTTCTCTCCTATCTAAAGTGATTACGTCCTTCTTCTCTTAGAGATGTGATCTATCTGGGTAGTGGTACCTACAATATTGGGTTGCACCAATAGTACACGTTGATCATCGTCAAGCACAAGTGAGATGACTACTTGCCTCAAGTTTGTGACCGGATCATTTAGAAGAACAACGTTCATCTTGAGGATGGTGAGTTGTTGATTTATATAAGTATCATGTTTTTTTCAACGAATCATTCAATTTGAGTTTGTAACTCTGTTTAGTTTTTGTTCTCATGCACTATTTATTCTATGTGTTTCTTATTTGGTACCTACTTCAGATCCATGACTAGATCGATTAGAAGAATGGCACTCATCTTGAGGACTGTGAGTTGTTGATTTGTTTAAGTATCACATTTTTTGTTCAACAAATGATCTGGTCTAAATTTCTAACTATATTTAATTTTTTCTCGAGAACAATTCATCTATGTATTTTTTATCTAGATCTAGCATGAATTTGTTAATCTAAATTGCAATTGTTGTTTTTGCATGTAACAATGTGATAAGTAGTTTCAATATTCCTAAAGAAAACAGTTTCCTATCATAAATTAACAATGGCTAATCATGTTTTTGGCAATAAAATTGACATTGTCAATATGCCTGAAAAAATTACGGGTATCATCTTTGCCCATTGGCAAAGTACAATGCAAATTTGGCTGAACATAGGTGGATTACAATAAGTTCTTAGAATAGGATGAACCTAAAAATGATGGAGTTGTCCTTGATAAGATAAATCAATAGTAAATTGGAAGAAGGGTGATAAGATGTGTCGGGGGTTAATCTTGTTTACGCTAAATAACTATTTGTATGATTCTTACTCTACCTCTCATGTTACTACTTTTAAAGTATTGTATGGGCATTAGAAAAAATATATAATATGGAAAATTAGGGTGATGAAAACTATTGTGTTTCAAATTTATGAAGTTTCATATGGTTGACGGTAAATATGTTTCTGATCAAACTCGTGACTTTCAACTCTTGTGCTAAGAGATCTCAGATGCAAGTATGGGATTGTTTGAGAATTTTGTTATTGTGTACATCATAGGAAAATTTTCCAAATATTTGGAGTCGTTCGAAATGACTCTTAAGCATCACAAAGGAGACTTGTCAATAAACAATCTCATGAGGGACATAAACATACATGAAGAACACTCAAAAGAGAAGATTGTCAAGTTACTTATAATGTAAATCCTACTGCCAAATTTACTGTTGCTAAGAATAAAGATAAGAAATAAAATAATATAATAAGGATAAGATCTAGAAGAAATTGAAGAACAAATTTTGCTGGACATGTGGATAGGTTGGACATTGGAATAAGGATTGTCCTTCAAAGAAGGCAAAAAACATTGTTGCATCTGCAACTGAGGAGGTTGTAGTCAGCACGATGGATGCATCATTATACCTCAATTATGGGTATGTGTCTACAAAACCAAAAATACTTTCAATTTTTGAACCACTTTACTAGATAATTGAAATTGGGGATAATGTATATGTTTGTACTGATAAGTACATGTTCGTCTCTTACGGGGCCTCAAGCGGTCATTCCATGACTTTAGGTGATTTGAGTTCCGCAGAAGTCAAAGGAAAAAAGGATGGGTGGACTTGAAGTTTCTTTTAGGGAAGGTTCTGACATTTCATAGAGATAAATATGTTTCAATCATTCGGCACAATATCCTTAGTGGAACAATTCTTGTCAGGGATGCTCTTAGAACAGAATGTAAATGTAACAAGGATATTATTACACGTCTTTGTGCTTATTTATTTTTTCGCAAGGGGTATCTATGTAACATAGAGAACTTGTTTAAGATTCTTGTTGAACCTGTTTCAAATTCAGTTTTAAATTTGAATGATAATAGTTTTGTTTTCATGAATCGCGTATCTCCTGACATATGACATAGTCATTTTGGGACATGTTAATGTGGCTCAATGAAAGGAATGATAAATCTAGAGTTAATTCCTCCTATATAGAACTTTCATGTTAGTAGATGTAAAATTTGTGTGCAAGCTAAACTGCATAGGAAGCCTTTTTATTCTGTGAATAGCAATTCAAAAATTCTTAATTTAGTACACACTGATATATATGAGTTTAATCAGATTGCTAATAGGGATCAAAACCATTATTTCATAACTTTTATTGACGATGTAAGTAGATATTGCTATTCTACTTAGAAGTAAAGATGAGGCATTAGAAAAGTATAAAATCTTTAAGAAAGAAGTTAAAGTTCAAACTAGTAAATTACTTAAATGATTACATTTTGATAGGGGAGGAGAATACACATTGAACTTGTTCTTGAAAGTTTGTCAATTCCGTGGTGTAGTTCATGAGGTTACTGCTCCTTATTCACCATAATCCAATGAGATTGCAGAACGTAAGGACCAAACCTTAATAGATATGGTCAATACCTTACTCCAAACCTCAGGTCTACCAAACTCTATGTGGGGAAAAGCTTTGAATATGGCTTACCATATTTTGAATAGATTTCCCCATAAACATAAAGAAAGTAGTTTATTTGAGCAATGAAGAGGGAGAAAATTAAGTCTCAAATATCTTCAAGTATGGGAGTGTCTTGCTAAGGTGCATGTCCCTGAACACAAAAGAAAGAAATTTGGAACAAAAATGGTTGATGTAATCTTCTTGGGTTGTGTGGAGACAAGTTATACCTATAGAGTCTTGATTATAAAATATGATATCTCAGGCATTTATGTCAATGCAATTGTGCAACTATGTGATGCTACATTCTTTGAGGATGTGTTTTCTACAAAACCTGATAATGGTCAGAGAAGTGTCTCAGGAGGATTCATTCACCACATGTTCTATATTCAAACATGAGGAAAGGATGACAAATGTGGGGATGACTCAGAACATGTTGTTTATGAATCTAGTGGTTCTAAAGAAATGGTTGAACCAAGGAGAAGTAAATGACCAAGGACATTAAGGATTTTGGAAGTGAGTTTTTCACTTACAATATTGAGGATGATCATATATCTTTCAAACAAGCTATGGATCCTATAGAAGATATGTTCTGGAAGGAATCTGTGAATGATGAAATCAATCAATTCTTTTGAATGGAGCATGGGAATTGGTGGATTACGGCCTGATTGTTCTGCAGTTGGATTCAAATGGATCTACACGACAAAATTTAATGCAGATGGGGCAATCGATAAGTATAAAGCTAGATTGGTTGCTAAGGGTTGCACATAGAGGGGAGGAATAGATTATTTTGATATTTATTCTCTTGTTTCCTGTATGAATACAATCTGAGTGCTTATATCATTATCTTCTACTTATAATCTCTCTATCCATTAGATGCATGTGAACATTGTGCTCTTTCACAATGATCTTCAAGGAAAGATATATATGGAACAACCTGAGGGATTTTTGGGTCGTGAAAATGAGTCTAAAGTGTATAAACATGTTAGATCATTATATGACTTGAAACAAGCCCCTAAGAAATGTCATGAGAAGTTTGATTCTCTAATATCATATTTTGACTGTGTTTCTAATTATTTTGATAAGTGTGTTTACTAAAAAATTGTCAATGAGGGATTCATTTTGTTATGCTTATATGTCAATGATATCATGCTTTTTTATTTTGATATGAAAGTCGTAAATGAGAAAAGTCATTCTTGTGTAGCAAGTTTAAGATGAAGGATATGGGTGTCGCTGATGTGATTTTAGGGCTTAAAATCATAAGGTCTATTGATGGTATAAATCTCTGCCAGTCTCACTATGTTGAGAATGTACTGTAGTGGTTTGACTACACATCACATAGACATGTTAACACTCCTATCATTCATCCAAGGCCTTGTTTAAAAATGATACTAGAGTTCTAGTGTCTCAATTACAATACCCTCAAATTGTCAGAAGCTTGGTGTATATTATGAACTGTGCACAACCAGACATTGTGTTTTCCATGAACAAGTTAAGTAGATACACTGATTATCCTGACAAACCATTGGGAAGCTCTTGACAGATTATCAAGGTATATCAAGGGAACTTGTTCTCTTAGGCTGCATTATGACAAATATCCTTCTATAGTTGAAGGACATAGTGATGCAAGTTGGATTGCCATGAGTTCTAGGAGTAATGGTATCTTAGAATATGTATTCATGTTGGGAGGAGGTGTGGTTTCTTAGAGGTCTAAGAAACATATCATATTGTCTTAGTCTACTTTTCAGACTGAGTTGTGTGTTTTAGATGAAAATGGATTGGAAGTTGAATGGTTATGTGGACTTATGTCCAGTTTACCTATGGTAAAGAGTCACTTTCTAGAATTTCAGTTCACTATGATAGTACTATAACTATTTCCAAGATAAAATGTTCCAAGTACAATTAAAATAGCATAGACACATCCAATTCAGACTTAAGTTTGTAAGAGAATTAGAGCCTAATGGGGTGGTGGATGTAGAATATGTTGGTATGTATGCCCTGAGAGCCAATCATGGGATGATTGGTGGGATACATTAAGATTTATTTGATAAACATCAAAGGCAAGCTTCCAATTCTTTCTGGTTCAGTCATATGAGATAGTGATAGAACAGATTGAATGTCTAGAGAATGACAGTACTCAATGATGTATGCCTTCAGGTTCATGACATGAACGATGAGATCATACGGATGCTAAGAGTTTGTACATTCTTGTTATGTCCCTAGTCGGATGTCATTGTGGAAGGTAGATAGACAACAATGACACACAAGACTAGATTGTGGTGTTGGTTGATGACAGAATCTCATTAGTCATGATATAGAGATATCAAACCAAACACATAGGTACTTGTTAGAGAACAAGGTACCGGACAGACCCACTGTGAGTTTGACACATGGATCCATGACATGGTAGTCACAGTCAGTACTCACAGTGATGGTGGTGAGTGTGATTCTTAGACCTAAAATCACTACACTCAACACATGTCGTTGGGCACACTTTGACATCATCAAACGCAGTCCTGAAACATGGGTTGTTATAAAGGTGATGATTGGGTGGCTTTGACACATGGGGCTTTTGAGGGGTGAGTGATAGATATGGGATTTTTCCCTCCTGAGGGAGTTTGATATCCAAGGCCACTTGATGAGTAGGATTGAGATAGGCGTGTGCACGCATGTGTGAATCAGTATGTGATATTGATGTCATACATATCTCCTTCAATCTACTCTGAGATCAAGAAAGTGAATGAACGTTGACAGGATGATTGTTCCATGCCTCGAGTTCATTCAGGATATCAGTGACAAACGAATTATACATTCGCTGTAACACCATTCACGGATTGTAGGATGAAATTTGTTCTCCAACTTTCTACTTTCACTTGGGTAGCACTGATGTGTGACTAGGCACCGCTCTTTGCTTGTGAAGTCATAAGTGTTATGGACTTTCACTGCCAACGTGAAATGGGCCTGCAGGGTCACACACATAGGATTTAACCTGGAAGAGGAGTTTTGTCCACAAAGCAATGTTTAGATTGATTACTAAAGGAGTTTAGTGGTTCAATTAAACACTCAATCAGTCGATGGCTCAAAATCATATGGTTCAAGGTGTTGGACGCATTGATTGGAGTATCAGATTGATTAAAATCGCAATTGACTGATTTTGCCCAACCTGTGCTCCCAACCGATCGACTCAAGTGTTGAACAGGTCGGCTGAGGTTGCTGAACCGGTCGGCTCAAGTGTTGAGTCGATCGGCTCATGGTCAGAGTGAAATGATCGGTTCAAGTGTTGAAACGATCGGTTCAACTAGTGCAACCGAGCAAGTTGGGAAAGTCAGGTCGGTGAGAATTTTCCTTGCGTTTCACTTGCCCAATTTGATTGGAACAAGGATTGGTATTCAATACCAATTAGAAACAAAAGAAGGAAAGTCAATCGGGAACTGATCAGGACCACAAACCGACAGGTTCAGAAGTGAACCGATCGGCTCATGGGTCCCAACCGATCGGTTGGGGTGCCAACCGACCGGTTCAGGTTGCGAGTTGGTTGCTTTTTGTGGAAAGTCTCAAACCCTTCTACTCCTGCGTTTAGTCCCGTATTGTCCGGGATAGAGAACCATGTCCCATGACCCTCCTATATATATAGGGGTATTGGGGGCTTCTCAAACAACAACTCAGTGCAACCAGTTGCTCTGCAAGTTGTCGTTCTCTCTGGTTTTGGTAACCGAGAGAGAGCCCGAGCAAGTGCTTCCTGCAAAGGGAGGTGCAGCAAGGGAAGGACAACTGCAGTTGCAACTGGCAGCAAGAGAGTGTGTTGGCGACTATTACATCAACAGGAGGGTGAGACTCCTTCCACTTCCTTGTGGGACAAGGAGTGTGGAGTTCCAGGTGGTCCGTGTGGACTACTACAGAGGCGGGAGGACACTGCCACTTAGGAGGACAATTGTCATCCGACAGTCTGGTAGGAGGAGGAGTCGTCAGTCCCGGTGCGACCAGGAGCTGCATAGACATCGTCCAAGACCGGAGTTGAAGATCACGCATTGCGTGAGATATTATCACCGAGCAAGCCTCGGGACAAGGTATGATTCCACAAACCATCCTTTCCTATTATATAGACGTTGACGCGTTTCCTTGTGCTGGGTTTGGGGAGAAATTTTTGTTTTCGCTGCCTTCTCTGCCTCCCCTAAAACCCAACAGTGGTATCAGAGCCACGTCAACTGTTCTATATTTTAGGAATATCGATATGATCGATTTTGGTTTGTCGCCTTTATTTATTGCATACGATGTGAATAATATTGGCTTTATGCATGTCCAATCCTAAATCCACAAATCCCAATTACATATATGATATGTATTATTAATGCACTCGATACGCGTCGCCCTTAAACGAGTTTTGTGGTGGATGTGTATAGCATGATTATGGCCTATAAACCCATATCTGTGTGTGGTTGTTTGTGGTTGCTTGCATCTCGGTCTGCGCACCGATCTTCCCTCTCTTATTCCTAATGTAACTCAAAATAATTCGAGATTCTTTCCTACCTTTGCTCCCCCCGAATGTAACTCGGGGTTTCCCTTTTTAAAAGAAATGTAATAAATAGGATAGATTTTTATTTCCTGTTATGTCGAAGACTGGTGGACATCAAGACGACAGCTGAAACGATCGGTTCAAGGCATGAACCGATCGGTTGATGACCGATTCGAGGAGCGAGACGATCGGGTGGCAGACATGACGAGATGCACGACGACCAGGCGAACCGATCGGTTGGAGGAGCCAACCGATTCGCTAGTGGCACCCAGATGATCGGTTGGAGAGTACAGATCATTCATGAGATGAGTTGATCAACTCGGATGGCAAGGCACAGATGTTCATCTTGTAAAGGTTGCATGTGATGTTGACCTAGATGACCGTGATTCCTCTTAGCTCGAGGAATCACATTAGGATGGCCATAATCATCGCTTTTTATCGTTTGTGCATGTTTTCTGTGGGATATAGCATGTATATGATATGCACTATGTATTGTGGTGATTGGATATGTATATGTATATAAAAACCAAATCCCTCATTAAAATATTAAGTTCTAGATGTCTTCCAAATGCGACACACGTGAAAAGCTTGATCGACCAAGTGTGGGCACGCCCTAGCGTGGTGCACCGTCTATCTCATGGAAGTGTGAAGGATGAATGTGTGGGTCTTCCCTATCAGGGTGCATATTCATCGTGTTTGCTTTGGGTCGGACTTAACAAGGTGACCTAGATAGGATCTAGCGCCTTGAGGCATGGAGATGATCATTGCAAGGAGTTGTATATGACATCTTATCAAGAGTTGCATATGATGCAATTGGCAAAAGTTGCCTACCTGAGAGATCTAACTTGTGGGCGATCAGCCCAAGCTGACTCATGACTTAGAGGATTTCAGGATCTTGCCCACTAGAAGGTTGTACGCTGCAATATTCTGAATTGATGGTGAGGGCTATCAATTTGAAGTAAAATAGTGGGAGCGATAATTAATTAAAGGCCTAATTTTATCGTCAACTTTTCAAATCAATCAAATAAGTTAAAAATGAGTTTTGGACTAAAATTGCATATTTTCTTTTTGTAGTACAAATGGAAAGAAACAACAACAACTTTTCTTTGCGATCAGTCCTTGACAAGGACAAGCTAAATGGGACAAACTTCCACGACTGGTATCAGACATTGAGAATTGTTCTCACTCAAGAGCGTAAGCTCTATGTCCTGGATACTCCAATTCCAGAGGAACCCGCTCCTAATGCACCAAGGGCAGAAAGGGATGCTTACAAGAAGCATGCTGATGATGCCATTGATGCTAAGTGCTTGATGCTATGTTCCATGAACCATGAGTTGCAGAGACAGCATGAGAACATGGGTGTCATTGAGATGATTCAGCATCTCAGGAACATGTATGAAGATCAGGCACAGTAAGAGAGATACAATGTTTCTAGGGTGTTGTTCAAGTGCGTCATGACAGAAGGAGATCCAGTTGGTTCTCACACACTCAAGATGATTGGGTATGTGGAGAACCTGCAGAGACTGGGATTTCCACTGAGCCAAGAGTTGGCTACTGACGTGATAGTGCAATCGTTGCCAGAATCATACAGTCAGTTTGTGATGAACTACAACATGAACAACTTTGATAGGCCACTGTCAGAGTTGTTGGGCATGTTGAGGACAGCTGAGATACAGATGAAGAAGGACAAGCCTAAGGCTTTGATGGTGATCATGAGCAAGAAAGGCAAGTCCAAGCGCAAGGGCAAGGGCAAAGCTAAGAAAGGTTCTGAAGCTAGCCAGGAGTCCAAGCCATCTTCAGCTCTCAAGGCCAAAGGAGGCATGACCAAGAAAGGAAATTGCCACCACTGTCAAAAGCCAGGACATTGGAAAAGGAATTGTCCTCTCTATCTGGAAGAACAAAAGAAGAAGGAGGCGACTGAAGCCTCTACTTAAAGGTGTCATGAAAGTAAACTTGTAACACTTTTTGAGGTATATGATACCAAGATGTAAAGTGTAAAGTACTCATAATTGGGGCAAGTGTTGCCGCCATAGATAGAGTACTTTAGTTTATTTTCAGCCTACAAGGCATGTAATACAGTTATGAACTGCTATTTCATATATTGACAAAAGATAGAAACACTCTATTTTGCATATTATATGACAATGATGGCAATTAATAAAGTTGAGTTTTCAATCTTAAAGATATGATCTTTTGTGGCAGTGCCTTGTTTATCTTGTGGTATTCGATATGCATAAGATAAAATGATACCTAAAAGTTATTAGATAACTCAAACAATCAAATTAGCATCAATCATGAGACATTCATTTCTAGTTTCCATGTGATGGATAAATCTAGACTCTTTTGGTTAGAGAACCAGTAAGAGACATGAATATCTTAGACATGATTAATCAATCTTCACTAAAGGTAGTGGGAGAATGATTGTCCTATAAGGTATAATACATGTGATGTATTTACATACCTATTGGAACAAATGTTAATACTTCAAATGGTGTTTAGAGAAATACCAATATGAGTATCTTGAAGTGTTCAAGATTATCATAGATGAAGTACAAATTTGGTAAAGTGTTAATTCTTGATGAGATCAATGAATGAAATACTTGGACCAAATGTTTGAGATCCTTATGAGTGATTATGATAATGTATCATAGTGAACTCATGATTAAGGCATGATGATGTCTAAATCAAGAAGGAATCATACTCTAAGGAGTTAGAGAATGATTATCAAATAACTGAATTCTTATTATTAAAAGAATACCCCACACTAATAAAGGAAATTAAGAATCACAAGGGTTGTGAGTTCTTATATCCTTAAAAGATACACCTCAATTATCTATGTGATGAGTTGTTCATGTGATGAGTCAACTATCTAGATGAATATGAGGAACCGAATTTTGAGTTATGGTTTATGACCATTACATCCTAAATGACGTCCATGTGAACCATAAGGTATGACCTTGATGGTAGCACTCATTGGATGAAATCCATAAGTGCAAATGAATCTTAAGTGTTAAGATACATGGATAACATTTTGAAAAGGATGATGCTTGTTGATTGCAACTTAATGACTAAGACATTTGGCATATGGATACTAAAACCGCATTCCTATGAGGAATAAAACAAGGATGTGTACGTGACACAACCTATAAGGTTTATGAATCCACTAATGCAAATGAAGTATATAAGTTACAATAGACTAATCAATGTGATTGATTGAGTACAAGCAACTCAGAATTGGATCTTTACTTTGATAATATAGTCAAAGGGTTTGAATGATATGTCAAAGATAAAGAAGGGATCTGTGATTTAGTGGGAGTGTGTTCACATTCCACATGTTGATGTGAAATGGAAATGTTTTAGAATGGAAATCCAAAAGTGGAAATTATCTTCAAGGAAGATAGAGATGTTTCCTATGAGATAGGAATAGAGATCTATAGAGATAGTTCTCGAAAATCTCTTGACCTGAAAGGAGAAAGCATACATTGGCAATCTGTACTGAAGGGTTGAGTATGCACATATTCAGTGGGAGAAAACTTATCCATGTTACATGGAGTTAGTATCCCAAGGCCAAGTGTCCAATTCTTATGAAGAATGGGAACACTAAGAATAGATATGGATCTATCATGTATGTAATCATCCCATTGTCTTGCATGTACGGACATGGCAAGAACAAAATGCATTCATCATCTTGTATGTATGACATGACAATTTGATGTGCTCATCCTGTTAACTCGTATGTGGGACATGACGAGTGGATGTCTGTCTACTTCTAGTAAGGGTTACTGGAATACCATGAGAACTTGATAAGTACTTGAGAAGTACTAGTTCTATGGAGATAAGGAAGAGTTCGATGTAAAGAGTTACATTGATGCGAACTTCTGAAAGGACAGAAAATTAATCGCAAAATATATATAAGATATATAAAAGTGAAAGTTTGTTGATAATTGGAAACGTTCCAATAAATTCGTTTAAAAGGAAATGCCAAGTATCTATGCGTTAGAGAACAGCAGTAGATACTATATGGATCTGAAAGTTCATGAGATGAACTTATAGATATTCCGATCATTGATGACAAGTCTGGAATCCTTGATCATGCAATGTGGCTAAATGTTAGCAAAGGAATACTAGATCGCATATTACGACAGCTCCATCTCATACGTGTGACGTACAGCGAAGAGATGTGAGACATACAATTTATACTGACTTTGGCAAGATGTTTCCATTACTCACTATGTTCGCACTAGAGCAGAATAACATGTGGGACATGTTTGAAGATCACTATGAATATGATTCAAGGGTGATTGGCTCGCAGTGCAAGTGGGAGTCTGTTGGTATGTATGCCCTGAGAGCCAATCATGGGATGATTGGTGGGATACATTAAGATTGATTTGATAAACATCAAAGGCAAGCTTCCAATTCTTTCTGGTTCAGTCATATGAGATAGTGATAGAACAGATTGAATGTCTAGAGAATGACAGTACTCAATGACGTATGCCTTCAGGTTCATGACCTGAACGATGAGATCATACGGATGCTAAGAGTTTGTACATTCTTGTTATGTCCCTAGTCAGATGTCATTGTGGAAGGTAGATAGACAGCAATGACACACAAGACTAGATTGTGGTGTTGGTTGATGACAGAATCTCATTAGTCATGATATATAGATATCAAACCAAATACATAGGTACTTGTTAGAGAACAAGGTACCGGACAGACCCACCGTGAGTTTGACCCATGGAACCATGACATGGTAGTCACAGTCAGTACTCACAGTAATGGTGGTGAGTGTGATTCTTAGACTTGAAATCACTACACTCAACACATGTTGTTGGGCACACTTTGACATCATCAAACGCAGTCCTGAAACATGGGTTGTTATAAAGGTGATTATTGGGTGGCTTTGACACATGGGGCTTTTGAGGGGTGAGTGATAGATATGGGATTTGTCCCTCCTGAGGGAGTTTGATATCCAAGGCCACTTGATGAGTAGGATTGAGATAGGCGTGCGCACGCATGTGTGAATCAGTATGTGATATTGATGTCATACATATCTCCTTCAATCTACTCTGAGATCAAGAAAGTGAATGAACGTTGACAGGATGATTGTTCCATGCCTCGAGTTCATTCGGGATATCAGTGACAAAAGAATTATACATTCGCTGTAACACCATTCACGGATTGTAGGATGAAAGTTGTTCTCCAACTTTCTATTTTCACTTGGGTAGCACTGATGTGTGACTAGGCACCGCTCTTTGCTTGTGAAGTCATAAGTGTTATGGACTTTCACTACCAACGTGAAATGGACCTGTAGGGTCACACACATAGGATTTAACCTGGAAGAGGAGTTTTGTCCACAAAGCAATGTTTAGATTGATTACTAAAGGAGTTTAGTGGTTCAATTAAACACTCAATCAGTCGATGGCTCAAAATCATATGGTTCAAGGTGTTGGACGCATTGATTGGAGTATCGGATTGATTAAATTCGCAATTGACTGATTTTGCCCAACCTGTGCTCCCAACCGATCGACTCAAGTGTTGAACCGGTCGGCTGAGGTTGCTGAACCGGTCGGCTCAAGTGTTGAGTCGATCGGCTCATGGTCAGAGTGAAACGATCGGTTCAAGTATTGAAACGATCGGTTCAACTAGTGCAACCGAGCAAGTTGGGAAAGTCAGGTCGGTGAGAATTTTCCTTGCGTTTCACTTGCCCAATTTGATTGGAACAAGGATTGGTATTCGATACCAATTAGAAACAAAAGAAGGAAAGTCAATCGGGAACTGATCAGGACCACGAACTGACCGGTTCAGAAGTGAACCGATCGGCTCATGGGTCCCAACCGATCGGTTGTGGTTCCAACCGACCGGTTCAAGTCCCCAACTGACCGGTTCACTTGTGAACCGATTGGTTCAAATTGCGAGTTGGTTGCTTTTTGTGGAAAATCTCAAACCCTTCTACTCCTGTGTTTAGTCTCGTATTTCTCGGGATAGAGAACCTTGTCCCATGACCCTCCTATATATAGGGGTATTGGGGGCTTCTCAAACAACAACTCAGTGCAACCAGTTGCTCTACAAGTTTTCGTTCTCTCTGGTTTTGGTAACCGAGAGAGAGCCCGAGCAAGTGCTTCCCGCAAAGGGAGGTGCAGCAAGGGAAGGACAACTGCAGTTGCAACTGGCAGCAGGAGAGTGTGTTGGCGACTAGTACGTCAACAGGAGGGTGTGACTCCTTCCACTTCCTTGTGGGACAAGGAGTGTGGAGTTCCAGGTGGTCCGTGTGGACTACTACAGGGGCGGGAGGACACTGCCGCTTAGGAGGACAACTGTCATCCGACAGTCCGGTAGGAGGAGGAGTCGTCAGTCCCGGTGCGACCAGGAGCTGCACAGACACCGTCCAAGACCGGAGTTGAAGACCGCGCATTGCGCGAGGTATTATCGCCGAGCAAGCCTCGGGACAAGGTATGATTCCACAAACCATCCTTTCTTATTATATAGACGTTGACGTGTTTCCTCGTGCTGGGTTTGGGGAGAAATTTTTGTTTCCACTGCCTTCTCTGCCTCCCCTAAAACCCAACAGAATATGTCGGTACCAAAGATAATACATTTGATCCTTTCACTAAAGGTCTTAACCTGGTCTTAGTGGAGAAATCCAGGTTGGACATGTGACTAAAACCCTTTAGATTCACAGGCAATAGCAACCCAACCCAAAAGAATAGAGATCTCATAAATTGGGGTTCAATGTGGTAATAATAAGTTATCAAGTGGATTAGATGACACTATATTTTTCATTGATATTTCTTGTATCTATGTCTATCCCTTGGGAAACTTGTTAGTGTCATGACTGCAAGTTAATAAGGGATTAGTCTCTGAATGGTGTCAAGTTCTAGGATAGGATGTTAGTAGTACATTCTTTGAGACTCCAACTACTTGATTGATGTTGTATAGGTCACAATAGGGCAATAGGGTTGTTTGTTGATATCAATCATGACATGTTTCAGATGCATACATTGTATTTCTTTTCTGTCATTTGTTTATCGTGTTGTTACCAATAGATACTCTTACACCCATGGTTCAACTTCAGGACTTCTATTCACCTAGTTCCTACAGGGGTCAAAATTAGATAACTCAGGTAGATTTAAATTAAAAGGCATTTGTTGAAAGCACAATATGGAGGACTGAGTGGTAGAGCACACTACACCATTGGACCTTGTAGGGGAATTGTTAAATATATGACTACTCCAACCATATATCTACATAGGTTAAGTCTAGTATAGTGCAGCTAGTACATAGAGAAATTGTAGTTTTATATGTTGTGAAAATGGGAAAGAACTTTGGCCCACATTTCTCACTCTTAGAACTTTTATTTTATGTGTAGGAACACATGTGACACTAGTGTCTACATGGCTCTAGGCAAGAGTATGCTCACCTGCTTGGTGGGTATGGTGACCACAACTCACATGCATGCATGTGCACGCACATCGTGCCATGCCTCACCTTGCCTGGCCGAGTTGGGAACGGGCTCGGCTTGTGGGTTGTGGGTTGTTGGAATTGTCTTCCATCTTCTTTTTATACAAAGATACAACTACTTAATTAATTATTAATTATTAATTGTTTCTTTCCTAAATGGATCAATTTTCCATTACATATACAAGAGCGATTGTGTGATCATGTATTACAGCGAATAGGATGTGGGGTATGAAAGGACTATAAATAAGTTTGTGATCATTAGGGTTAAGCACAACTTCCGAACATTTATCGTCATTTGTTTTTGTGCGTGCAAGACCCTAACCTAGTCTCTCTCCTGATGTCGTCGTCTCTCCCAACTGCTTCTGGAGAGTTCTCTTTTGTGCAGAGCGAGTTCGTCCTCCCTCTCTCAGAAATACAATCTGTCCTAGTGGTGGTACATGCGATCGTTGAGTTGTATTGGTAGTGCACACTGACTATAGTCAAGTGTGAGCAAGATGACTACCTACTTCAGGTTCGTGACAGATCAACGAGAAGAGACATGCTTATCTTGAGGGTTGCAAGCTATTGATTTCTTAAAGTGTTACATTCTTTGTTCAACAAATGATCTAGTTTGACGTTTTAATTCTATATAATATTTGTTCTCTTGCACTATTTATTCTACGTAATTCTTATCTGGATCCACCATAAATTTATTAATCTAAATTGCAACTATTGCTACTGCATGTAACGACGTAATAATTATTTACAACACAAAAAGCCTATGTGCGTCATAATACGACGAGCGAATAAACAAATGTCACGGAAGATGCCAAAATGTCACATAAAAGAGAGGGTAAACAATGATCCTTGCCCATCTCAGTTCTCGTAGGAATATCGCTCAATGAAATTCCCAAAAACCACATATAACATTACAAACACCAAACAAAGACAGAGTTTATCAAGTTCCCTTCTGAGCCAATCACTCTAGCAAGGAGGTCAATATCATCACAAAAGCAAAGCATTGGGCAAGGAACAATGTCACACGACTCCACAAGGGTGGCCAAAGCTTTTTGATAGAGATGTTTGCTCAAAGGTTAGCACTAAGAGGAATGGTAGCAGTGACAAACTTCAGCAAAGGGTTTTGTCATACATATTATAGAAGCAAATGAGAAGGTTCCAAGGGTGAAGAGAAGTTTGAGAAGCAATTTATTGAGACACGTCACCCCTAAGATGGTAAAAGTGGAAGAACAAAGGCAAGGGAGAACGAAGAGCTAAATAAGCATACAACAAGATAGAGTGGGTTAAAAAAGAATTGGGGGTTCACTTGAAATGACCAAATTATGAGGCTGTCATTTGAAGATGTTATTGCCACATTAAGGAGGCAACAACAATGACACACATGGTTTGACACGACCATGTTACAATGCTTGTTGGAGATAACAGAGCGGCACATAAGAAGACGGAAGGTAAAAATCACATGCGTAATGCCTTCAAATTACGTGTGATCTCAGCCACTAGATGAGCCATGCCAAAGGTTTGTGAATTAAGCCACGACCTCATTCCAAAAATGGTAGCCTCACACCTACGAGTGTTGTTGAACACTAAAATGTGATGTAGCCCAGCTGTGATATAGTGATCCATATCACCGAACCTATTTTCTAACCTTATATTCAGGGTTCAAGACAATTTGCATGTACTGTTGGTAGACGATTCACAAAAGTTGGTAAATTAACAAATATTTTTATTAAATCACAATAATTAATATCGGTTTAAGTTTACTTGATTTTAATATAGGCTAGCCTATCTAAACCCACCACCTGGATTGATCCTTTAGAGCAATGTTACTACACTGTCTATTACAAAACCAACATTAGCAAAAAGGTTGGGGAAAAAATATGCCTGATGACCCCACTGCATAACAATTAAATAGCACAAAACTTGCCTTCAAAAAGAAGTAGCGCGAAACTGCTAGCTAAAGAGCGGTTTAGTTTCTTTGTAGCTAACTCAAAATACAGCACAAAATGACATGGAAAGAAAAGAACGATCCATTCAGCCAAACCGTAACATGACTAGAATGATGATGATTGTTTCAAGGAGACTAAACCACATCAATACAATGCATAAAGATCTAGTGTGGCATACGACCACAAAAAGAGGGTAACTTTGTTTCTTCTTCTTCCACCGTTTTTTCTTTTCTTTTTTTTCTCGGGTAGGGGGGGGGGGGGGGGGGGTTGTGTGTTTGTTATTAAACTATAGAAATGATATGGAATTATTTGAGGGAAGAGTATTGTACATATGATTTAGAAACAAAAGTATATTGCATCGCTACACCAGTTTTTTTATATACTATTGTGTTTCATTTCTCCAAGGTTGTTACAAAAGTCATGTGGCCCACAAAAAATTACAAATATTATATATAAGAAAACCACAAAAGCTAGAGCAGTTTCATATCTATTTGCACCCAGTGTACAGAACCGTGACCAAAATTTAAGTGGTAAAAAAAACGAACTACCAATTCAACCTTGTAAATATGCCATGAATATTAAGCAAATACACTGGAGGCTGTGCGTGCTACTGAAGAGAATTGTAGAAAAGAATAAGTACAACAGATACTCCAATAAGAATAGGCAGGCCACTGACCAAGTAAAGAGCGCTGTAGCCCTGCACCAGGAATGATCACGTCAGTGCTCAATAAAGGATTAGTTGGAAGGTATTTACATAAAAGCAGTAAAAATTCATCGTATGATAGGAATACTAGATGGTAAAAAGCTGTTTATGGATTCCTAGCATCATTGGTTTCAAGCGGTTACTGACATATTGTACCACTGCTATGATGTTTCTGACCACTCACAAACTATTATGATGCTGCTGTCAGTGAGCATGAGAGCCTTGGGGCACAAAATATTAGTCACCTATTGACTTCAGTGGGGAGCAGCAACATCACATGGCCATGAAGATGGTATGTGAGCATGTGACCCATGGTGATAAGCAACTGAGACATGGAGAGTGTTGAGAAAATGAAGATATACACCAACAACAGGTAAATCTAGCATTAAGATTCATGGTCCCATGACGATAAACAAACAATTGAAAGATAATGAGCAAGCAGCTAAGAGTCTGCTAGATTACAAAGCAGACGCTCAACTAAAACATTCACCATCTGATTTCTGTAAACCATGCTGATTCTAGTGCTCTGTCAGTGAATGATCTGCCTCAGTCATAAATCAGAATCAATCCCAGACAAAGGAAAGTGATAAATTCTTCGGACATACCACAACAGCCGGAACCTCAAGTTCATCACTTTTATCTTCCTCTTCAATTTCTGCAGCTGAATCCCAATCCATCTTAAGTCTTTTTGCAGCTTCCTTTGGATCTATTCCTGTATCAGTAGCTTTGGCATAGAGAGATTTTTTAGGTTTGCTCTTTTCTACTTCCACCTATATAGATAGAATTCCAATTAAGAGAGCAGCATACACCATTGTGAAGAGAATGTTGAAGTTCTAAATGTGACATTTGACCAGCTATTAAATCATCAAAAGATAACACAAGAATTTTTCATGTGGTCAATGATATAGAACATGTGTACATCAACGTGGCATACAACAAATTTGACGGCTTGCCTTGGAAATGTTCACTAAGGAGTTCCAGTATCTATATTATTATCATTTTCCTAGATAGTTAAAATGTGTTTTCTGCAATGTGACAAGCTCGACGCCCGGGCTATGCTTTAATTGACTAACGTGAAATGGTGTGCTCAAGGGAAATAATAGAAAAGCACTGAAAGAAAGCATTTCCCACTTAAACTTTGAAATGACACTGGCATCAATCAAGACACCAATGTAGAAAGCTTTTTATCATTTATAGTTTTTATAATGAATTGATTTCCATAAACCAAAGTAGTACTGGGTTCTTGAGCTTTAAGTCCGAATCCCACTCCTACTATTTTTATGTTCATGGTAGTGGACACATCACACGTGATGTTTCTTTCACAAATTTAAAAGTAATAACTAAAACGAAATCTATTCACGGACAATGCCAAGTTGTGCAGCCTATAAAATGTGTGCACCATCCCCATAAGTATATTAAGAAGTACCTCTAGATTAGGCCATTGCATCATTTCTTCGGCAAGTAGTTTGAGAGCAAGACGGTCCTCGGGAATCTTATCCTCCTGCACCTGTTGAGGTAAATAATATTAACATTTAAGGAGTTCATACAAGTAGATGCTTGACACTTTATGCAAACACAAGGCCGATCACCTCATGCATATTCATCTCTTTCGACATTCTGAGTATATATGTCAAGCAGTTACTTGACACTTTATGCAAACAAAAGGCGAATCACCTCATGCAAAGTAAGACATCAACAAGAAGAGAGTGGAGGTAACTTCTTGACATACTAAGAAAGTTCTTTCTAACTCTCCTTTAGTCTGACAGCTTACAAAAGTAAGCCTATTTTATCACTAACTAGGGATTACATAGCAAAGGATATCAAATTCTATTCCAGAAAATCACTGAAACTGTGATCATGAAAAAAAAAAAGTAACAGAATGGGACGGCTTTTTTACAGAAGTAATAATCGCATGCCTCAGCTACCAATACCATTGAGTGTTTCCTGACACTAATTGTGAGGTGTGAATTTCTGCTAGAAATACACAGAAATACATATATATTTCTACACTAATTAATCTGTTTAACGAGTATAAAAACATTTGGATGATAAATAGATAACATGTATAAGAACTTTAGTGAACCTTGATGGCTTTTATCACAATTTGCACTATAATTCAATCAGCAGGGACCACATTAGTATAGAAAAAGGTATCTCAGCTTTTAAAAAACACATTGCATATTACATCTTCCAGGGCAGCAACTAAATCATCCCTTGTCACTTCATCTGTATCTATACCCAATAATCTTTTTCTTTCAGCTTCCCTAGGATCCTCGATCATGATTGTTAACTTAACCTGGCCATATAAAGGAAGCAAGTAAGCTATTATATTATAACACAGATTGGAAGAGGTAAGAATTGGCATCAAAAAATGAGCAATAACAAGGATTATGGACAAGGTATTCAATTAGGATCATCAATAAGAAAAAGAGTTACTAGATTTGTTAAACAAAATCTTTAAAATGTTATAGCATTCAAGCAAATGTTCCTCTACTAATGAATAACAGTCATGAGATATTCTAGTTTAAATAGTAATAAGCTTTAGGCAAAAAAAACTTGTAATTCTTCAACCCACACTTAAACCAGGCAGGCATAGATGAAGGTTCAGCTGAAAGGCCGCCAATGAAGTGCCTGATCAAACCTTTGAAACCATCCGTGATATGCCTCCCCACTGCACATCCCGAGGTTTATGCAGTTGGTGGGCAATAGGAGGGTCACCCCCACTGTTTCTCGTTTGTTTGACTCAAACTTGTTCCCTTCAACTCTTGTGTTAAACTTAACACAAAAGAATGTTTTGAAGAGACACGTGAGCTAAAACTGCACTAGAAAAGGAAGATGCACTGAAAGGAAAATATAGAGAAAAATAAGGAGTCTATTGTCGTATGCTTTATAGAGATCTGAAAAAAAAAAAAAAAACAAATCAAAGATTGTATAATATCCTAATATCCCGCCGTTTATAATCAACTTGACTGTCATTTATTATTATGTACAGTCTTCATGAAACAAATTATTTGTGTTAGAGAGAATAAGTGTTATGTTTAGGCCTATGTGGGCCAATCAACAAAGCTTAGCTTAAGTGTTCCTAAGATATACCATATCACGTAGCACTCTTATATATGGAGCATCATGTATCCTAATTATAATCAGTGAAAAACCATTTGCTATTCTACATGGTACCAGAGAAATGGTTGTATTAAAGACTCCTGATGGGGCTTTGTCTATGTTGAAAACTTTTCATGAGATGGTTGTTACCCAATTCAATGTTAATATTACAATTCCCACAGAAAATACCCTCAAATATGTGGTTGCAGCCTTCTTTACCTTTAGTCTGAGCACTGGTATGCTCCAACAACGGTCTTGTGCACATATTTCACAACAAAATGGAGTTTTTTTTTTTAAATAAGTCAGGAGGTATTTTTATTCATCCCACCCTCCTCTTGTGGGCCAACAAAATGGAGTTGAGACGCGCATAAACATACATTTTTTGGACATTACCAGAGCTCTCATGTTTTAAGCTCATCTACAGAAATATTTGTGGTCTGAAGCTATCCTTACTGCATGCTACCTAATTAACCAACAATCCCCTTATATTCTCAAGGAAAATATTCCTTTCTCTCTTGTCGGTTGTAAGGAGACGTGTACAACCTTTACGCACCATTTTTGAACCAAGGGATGACAAACTAAATCCACGAGCCATTAAGACCATCTTCCTTTTTCAGAAATGTTACAAATGCTTCTGCCTTCAAACCAAAAGATGGATACACCTGCTGATTTAAGATATTGAAAATAAGGCATGTTTCTGTCCGAAATAAGCATCAGGATTCAGAAATCTTGAGTTACCCACAAAACTCTTCGGCGCCTTTTGTAATTACAGTTGATTCACCTTCTCCAAGCATTGTTCCAGATGAGGTCCCCACACCCTCTCAACCAAAAAGCATTCCCATTTTTGCTAAAGTCTATCAAAAAAGCAGATTATCCCTAAACTCATATCCATTGGCATCACAATCCAAGACATCCTCATTACCAGTAGCACTAGAAAAGATACTCATGCCATGTTTTCCATCCCATTTCTCATACTTGTCTTTCAAAACTTATCAAATCTGCCGAGGTTGTTGCCAATGCCCTGGATAGCATCCAGATTCGTCACACTTATCAAGAAGCTCTTGAAGACCCTGGTTGCCGAGCCACAAAGTGGGAGGAGATGACTGCTCGACAATTCAACAACACCTGGTCTCTTATCCCTGCTCCAATAGGACACAATGTGATTGGATGTTGATGGGTCTTATCTATTAAGTATAATTCCCACATCACCCGAAACATCTGAAAGCGAGGTTGGTGACAAAAGGCTTTACTCAAACTTTTGGTATAGACTCTTCAAAACATTCTTCCGTGTCACCCACATTGCTTCTCGCACTCTGTTTTCTCCAGAGACGCATCTGGATTGGCCGTTGAACCAGCTTGACATAAAGAATGTCTTTCTACATGGTGATTTGGTGGAAGAAGTCTACATGCAGCAACCCCTAGATAGTTTGTTGTTATAACCTCAATTTTCTAAGTTTTGTAATGAAAGGTGTAATTCTCTTTTAAATAATAAATGAAATCTATTTTGATTTGTGATGGATTTCGTGTGAAATGGCCATGATTGATTGATAATGGGCTTTGTTGGCCATTGAGCCCAAATGAAAAGAAAAGAGAAATAAAAAGAAAAAAAGGATTTGCCTAATAAAAGGAGAAACATAAGAAAATGGATAAATATAATTGGAGAAGGCAAAGGAATATTTCCCTAGGTGGGATTTCATGCCTTCAGGGTTCCTTGGGGTCTAAGGAATCCAAAAATAATAATTTAATGAGAAGGAAAAAGAAAATATGTGAAAAATATATATAATTAAGTGATGACTTGCAACTAAAGAAAAGGACCCGATTTTTTTAGATAATAATCCCAAATTTGGCATGATGAAAGATTAAGGCTTTAATGAGATTCCCTTAAAATTTGGGATAAAAAGGAGCTACGGATTAGGAGTTATGAATTTCTCAAATTATCCTAAAACATATGGAATTATTTGGAATAAAGGAATTTATTTTCCTTTTGGTTGAGCGCAAGGAATGAGGACCGTTGGATCGCCAATCCAACGACTGGGATTAAATCCCAGTGGCGCGAGGAGTCTGTGCAGAACATGCTTGCGAAGATCCAAGATCGGATCATTGCATGAAAAAGAAAGCACCTCAGCCTGCGAGGAGACCACCTTTGGGTCCGGAGAGAAATCCGGTGAGAACCAACCCTACTTGTTAGGGGTTTGGTCGCCGATTGGGAGAGTCCCCAATCCAACAGGGATCTGCCTCCGACCCTATATATAGGGGAGTGTTCGTGAGGGCGCCAACACGCAAACTCATCAACCCACAACCTTCAGAGAGCGGCAAGGAGTGTTTCTGTGCAACCAATTCGAAGATCAACCCTGACCTTCCCCCTCGTCCACCCAGTTTGCTTTGCCGGAGTCCGGCGAGTTGGAGACGGTGCTAGTACGGCAAGGACGAGCAATTAAAGGCTTGGTCGTGTTCGGTGGAGGGAGACGAAGCTCCCTGACCTTTCAGCACGCTCGCAGGTGGTCAGGATCGCGAAGTCAACTGAGGAGTTGACTGCGAGGAGAAGGCAGGCTCGGCACGAGGAAGAAGAAGACCAACTGGTCTTTTACCACTTTGCCCCTTCGCGCCCAGTACAAAGGTAAAGCCCCTTTTTGTCTTTTTGGTTGTGTTTAGCGCTGTTGAGGCGAAGTCTCGCTGGGGTCCAGCTGCCGACTCGGCGCAAGCCGATTGGCTCAGCCCGGCCCCGCTAGCTTGGCTCAACAAGTCGGCAGTACACGTGGCATGGCCTGATTGGCCAGAGTTTATTTAATCTTTGAAAAATCATAGTAATTGCTAGGAATCTCAGATTAATAAACTTAATACATGAAAGTTGATCAGAAAAATGCGAGGAATAAGAAAAAAATAGTTTGAAAGCCTAAATCTGTCTCTTTTAGCAAAAGTATATAATGTTGATGAAAAAGGTATTAATTTGTGGTTAGAAGCCCTAATTGATGATAAAGGATAGATTTAATAGTGCAAATAAGTTAATTCGAGTATTGTTAACTTGTTTAATGATAAAGATGAATCTTAACCGTAAGACCCGTTCTGTATAGATTTAATGGGTCACGTAAGACCCGTTCTGTATCTAGAGGTCATTAATGACCTTCCTCATGACAAATGTTCGTGGCTCCGGAAAGCCACGTAAAAAGAAAGAAGGAGAACTATCCTTGAGAACAAAGCTACCATGGCGATTCTTGTTGAATCTAAAATCAAGTCTCATATGTCTCACACTTCTGTCCGTATGTTTCCTAATGGTTGGCTATGGGTTTCTAATCACTTGCATGATCCTAATGGTCGTATCTATATTGGATGGAATCCAAATTGTTGGGTTACTACTGTGACTGAGATGGATGATCAACAGGTTACTATTAAATGCAATAACAAAGGTGGTCTCACTATCTACGTTACGGCTATCTACGCTAGGAACTCTAAGCTGGTCGTTCTGTCCTGTGGAATACCTTAAGAGAGGATTGCTGCTAGTATAGATGATGCTTGGCTTATCACAGGCGATTTCAATAATATCAGGAAACAAGAGGAGAAGGCGGGGGGTCGCGAGGTTCCCTCTACTATACTTAGCTCTTTTAATGCTGCACTTGATAATGTTGGTCTTACTGAATTACCTGTCATCGGTAAAGAGGTTTACACTTGGCATAACAAACAAGGTGTTGCTAAAAGGGTTGCTTGCAAGCTTGATAGAGCCTTTGTTAATGATGATTGGCTGTCTAAATTTCCTGGTTCCAAAACAAAGTTCATTACTTGCAATTATTCTGATCATTGTGCTCTTAACATTAATATGAAGCCTATATCTTTCAAGAAGAAACCTTTCAGATTTCTCAACTACTGGATGGATTGGGAGGGCTGTCGTGACATTATTAAAGACGCCTGGGATACTGATATTAAAAGCAACCCACTCTTTCACTTCTGCCATAAACTCAAGGTAATTAAGGATAAATTGAAAACTTGGTCCAAACAATACTGCAATCTCAAGAATCTTATTGCTAGAGAAAGGATGGAGCTTGATGACATCTCAGCTGTGATCCGTAGATACCCTCTTGATTCTGATCTCATTCATGCTGAAAAACAAACCCTTGAGAGGTTGGACATGCTTCTTAAGGCTGAGGAGGTCTGTTTCTGGCAGCGCAGTAGAATGGAGTGGCTTTCCAATGGTGATAGGAACACTAGTGTCTATCATACCATTGTGAGGAGAAGGGATGCTATTAATTCTATAACTGAACTTTTTGACTCTAATGGAGATCTTTTGCAGGACAATAATACTATTGCAGATGACACTGTTCAGTTCTTTGAACAACTTTATAATCAATCTCATGTTGCAACAAGTTCTTGCTTTCCAGATTGGTCTCCTCTTATCTCTGTGAACGACAATGCAATGTTGTGTTCTATTCTGAATTTGAAGGAAGTTCATGATGCTGTTTGGAGCATAGGGCCTCACAAAAGCCCGGGTCCGGATGGTTTCAATGGCTATTTCTATAGGGAAAATTGGAATGTCATCTGTGATGATCTTCTTAAGGTTGTCCAGTGGATTTTTGAAGGTGGTAACATGGTTAGACAAGTTAATCATGTTTTTCTTGCTCTTATTCCTAAGAAGGACATTATTTCGTCTCTTGCTGATTTTAGGCCCATTTCCTGCTGCTCAATGCTCTATAAAATCATTGCCAAAGTCATTTCAAGGAGGTTATCCACTCTTCTGCCGAATATTATTTCTCCTTATCAAGGTGCTTTTGTTAAACGTAGGAGTATTGAGGATTGCTCTCTTCTTGCGGCTGAGTTTACTCTCAAATTCAATCGGAAATCCAGCCCTCCTACAGCTTGCATCAAGTTGGACATCACCAAGGCTTTTGACTCAGTTCATTGGCCTTATTTGTGGGATTGTCTTATTGGCCTCGGCTTCAATGACAGGTTTATCTCCATACTTAAACAATGTGTGGAGACCCCATCCTTTTCTCTCTTGCTGAATGGTTCTTCGATTGGCTTCTTCAAAAGTTCTAATGGCCTTCGACAAGGCGATCCCTTATCTCCCCTATTATTTGTTCTTGCTATGGAGGGTTTCAGTAGATGTCTGGAGGAAGCGTATGAGAACAAACTCATTAGAAGCTTCCCTATCAACAGGACCAAGGCTCTTAGTCACCTTCTTTTCGTTGACGATGTTCTTATTTTCTCCGAAGGGCGCTTGCGTAGTCTTATCAATCTTAAACAGGTTTTGCTTGATTTTGGTTCTATCTCTGGAATGAAATGCAATCCTAACAAGACTCATATTTTTCTATCTTCATCTTGCCGCAACAAAGATGCCTTGATTGATTGCTTAGGTATTCAACATGGCTCTTGGCCCACGAAGTATCTCGGATTTCCTATGTCGGGTGGCAATCTCAGGAGACGCCACTTCCATGAATGCCTGGACAAACTTAGGGACATGATCCAGAGATGGTCGGGTTCTAAAATTTCTATGGCTGGTCGCCTTGTTCTTATCAAGCACTGTGCTATGGGCTTGATTGGCTACTGGCTACGTATGGGTGACATTCCTCCAGTTGTTCAACGTAGAATGGAGTTGTTACTTTCATATTTCTTATGGGGCAGTTCGGTGCATCCTTCTTGTTGGGCACAGCTTGCCTACCCGCTTTGTGAAGGAGGTCTTGGTCTAAAAAGACTTGATGAGCTTGCTGATTTCTATACTTTACGCCGTATTAAAAGGTTCACTCAAGTTCAATGCATATGGAGCTCATGGCTTTCTTGTAGGTATGGTAATTCCTTGACTACTATCTCCAAGAATAGTTCTACTTGTCATAAGCGTATGACTGCTCTTTGGCCTTCCTTCTCTATGTGGGAGGGCAAGGATCTTTGGGATAACACCAGGCAAAAGCGTCCTATTGACAAAGCTTATGGTAATCTTTGGTTATCTAAGCACTATCCTAGATGGAGTCTCACTACATTTAGAGCTCTCATTAATGTCCTTCCTACTTTAGAAAAGATCAGCTCCTGGTCTGGGGCTCCTGTCTCTGCATGCTTGTTGTGTGGCCAACACAATGACTCGGTTGCTCATCTTTTCGGGAGCTGCAAATATTGGAAGTATATATGGGGCCGAGCTCAGCTTAAGCTCAACATCAGATCCTCTTATTCTCTTTATGGATGTCTCACAGATCTTGGTAACAGGTCTAAACACTCCAGAATCATAGATCTATGGGCCATCACTGGCGCTGTCCACTTCATTTGGGAGGAACGTAACAAAAGGCTGCATAATGGTGGCGCTTCTGACTTTGTTGGCATCTTCAACCATCTTGCTTTAGAGATTAAGAGAATGTATTCCGCATTTAAAACTTGTCTTGTTATCTCTCCTATGATAGCTAGGAATTGGGATCTGCTGTAACCAATTTCCTAGGAGTTTGTAGTCACATGTAAGGGTGTGGCTTGTACTTTGTTCCCCCTTTCCCGGGGGTTTTTGGAATATATTTACCAATTTTCCAAAAAAAAAAGATGAATCTTAACCTGTGTTGAAGATGAAATTGCAAGATTTAGGGTTTTAAACCTAATATGATGGTTAATATCCTTAGAAACCCTAAATAGGGGAAAAAGGAAAGAAAAGTGCCTTTAATCCGAAATTAGGGTTATATGTTGTTAAAAGGTAACCTTAAATATCTTTCATGAAGAATAGATGAGATAATTAGGATTTGTGAGTAATTTTATAAAGTTAGGGTTTAAAATAGTAAAAATGAAGTGAAACCCTAATTGGAATCAAAACTCTAAAAAGGACTAGTAACCCTAGGAAGCAACTAGGCTTAATAGACCTTGATGGCATAAACAATGATAGGAAAATTGGATGCATGTTTTCAGGGTCATCTTGTGTGCTTGCTTGTTTACTGGATTTGTTGCTTAGTTGGATTATTTCTGCACTCAAGTCAGCCTGACAGGTATGCAGTTAATTATGGTTAATTGCATTAGTTTCTCGAAGGTTTTCCGGATGATTAATCGCATTGAATGCAATCTATCAGTTTGGATGTTCATACTTGCAAATCATAAAGTCACTATGATTATAACAATTATAATATAAGTGTGTATTCTCGCACCTACATGCCACCCTGATGGATGATGCCAAAAGGTCAAGCCCAAGAGGGAAGACTCATGGGTACCATGAGTGGTGACCCCAGACACCAAGCTCAGGAATGAGAAGGTGGTCTTTATTGCATGACTAATGGGCACCATGAGAGGTGACCCCAAGCACCAAGCTCGGGATTGAGAAGGTGGCCTTAAGTCAATGGCAAAAGAGAAACCCTAAGGAGGGTATTCCAGGGTTAGGGCAAAAGTGGTGGAGAATGTCACATTGAAAGCGTAAATTGGCTTGTTAATTAACTTGATTGTGATATTTAAATTGTTAGCCATATTTGTGAAATTTTTGTTGTCCCCACATACCAGCATATTTATATATGCTGACCGACGTTTTGTTTGTCGGCGTTTTAGGTGCAACTCTGAAAAGAACAAACAGTAAAGTGACACATTGTGAAAATAAGAAATAAAGTGCAAGGAGGATTAGATAAAATATGATTCAAGCTGTGGATAGAAGTAGATTTTCAAAATTTTTAAAAGGTATGCAAAGTTTTATTTTATACCAGATTTCAGTTTAGTTGGTAGAATTTCATAATTATTATTGATTAATTGTCAAACATTTGATCTGGTTTATTGGGATAACGGCTCTGACCTCTTGGTCTCCCTTAAGTGGGGGTTACCGGGAGGCGGGGTCGTTACATTTGGTATCAGAGCATAGGTTCCTCACTTAATCTTTAATAATTATTAAATTTTACAAATTCTATAGAACCGAGGGAGTTATTAGAGGATTTTCCTAAAGACAAGGTGTCTAGAAAAAGATCATGTCCGGGGGCTGGCAATATTTTCTTCCGCACCGCTAGTCGGAATACGAGGACTCCCGGATTTGTGTGACTGCCTGGCCTATGTCTCAGGATTTGACTCGAAATAAGATACCTTTAGGACTCTCTCATCTTGTTCGTCCCTTCTCAACTCAAATTCTGTTAAGGATTTTAAGGATTAGGATTTTCTCTCTCTTCCTCACCCTCTTGAGGTATGGGTAAAGTTGATAAGGTTTAAGGAATCCTCCACCAAATTAATAAAAGATACGTAATTAAGAAGATGGCATCGACATAAGTATAATTAGTTAAGTATAGACTGAAGGTCTGTTTGTGTGCTTATGTAGATGGCTCGTACAAAGATCGTTGCTATCCCGGTTGCCGCCAACGCTGGTGGGCCTCCCCGCAAGGAGAATGGGTCTTTCGAGAAGAGGAAGCGGAACCATGGTGGTGAAACCTCAAAGAAGAGGAAGAGACCTGAAGAAACTGCACATGAGGCCCCCAATCCTGAACCAATACCCTTCAGCAACCTTGAACAAGAGGAGGGATCGGGATATGAGAAGCAACATGTGTACGAGGAGGTAGCCCAGATGGAGGAGGACCAGTCTGGTGGTCCAGAACCGACTATGGTAGTTCACACTACTGATGCGGTATGGATGGAGCAGCAGAAACGGATGACTGAGGCTATTCCAACCGCCAAACCCCTCACGCCACTATTAACCCCACCCACCCCTAGCAGCTGCCACCACCCCTCACCCCGCCGCCTCCCTTCCCTCCTCCACCTAATCGCCTCCCCCTCCACCATCTAACCACCTTTCCTCCACAGATCGGCCTTCCTCCCTCCCCTCTTCTTCCCTCGTCGCCGTCTGGCACTTTCTAAAATAGCACGTGCAAAATCTAAAAGAACTATCTTTGTTGCTTGCATACGCCTCATAGTGGAGTAACTCTCTCCCCATAGTGGCGTAGGTCCTTCTACTCTCTATTACCCCTATGCGGGTTTCTCAAATTTGTTGATCTAGATCTGCTGCTTCTTACTTGCCCCTATGCAGGTTTCTCAGATCTATTGATCCAGATCTACTACTGCACTCTACTACCCCTATGCGGGTTTTTCGGATCTACTGATCCATATCTGCTTCTTCGGTTGTTGCTACTTCATCTCTATGTGCATCATCACTCTGACTTCTATGGCGATCATAGATCCTCCCCGGTCTTTGTGTGTAACGATGTGAAATTCAATGGATCAAACTATCAACGTTGGTCGACATTGTTTGAACTATATTTTAAATCCCAAGGGCGCTATTCCCCCATTTCTATTGACATTCACATCCCTCATGACGCTACAGCTAATGAAAAAGTCAAGCAAGCCTACGCTCAGTGGTCTAAAGATGATTTTGGAGTTATGACGTAGATGGTGAATAATATCAAACCGAAGATCAATCAGTTCTCCTTTGCCTTCAGAATGCCAAAGCTATGTGGGATCAATCATCTTGTGTGTACTCTCACCAACAGAACCAAGAAGAAGGTCTTCGAGATCTTCAAGAATCTAACGAAAAAGGAGTATTCGACTTATGGATATGTTGAATACTACTACAACCAATGTTCGACATTCTGAGATGAATATGAAGTATATCATCCCTTCTTCCGGCATCAAAGAAGTTCAGAGGCAACACAACGAACTTCAGTTAGTTCAGCTCCTGGCTGGAATCCCTCAATCTTTTTTTAGTTTTATTGACAAGATCTTATCCACTGATCCCTTACTTACACTAAGGGATGTTCTCAAGCGTGTTTAACGACTTTCTTCCATGTCTTCTCGACCTGCTACATCTTCTGATCACTCGGTCCTTGTGGTTCTCTCCCAGGACCTTATACAAGGATGTGGATGTAGACGTGGCCGCAGTCGCGGTCCTCGTGGTCGTGCTTCTGGTACTCCTAGACGTGGTCCTTCTGAGGCCAACCTCATCCTCCTACTACTAACTGCTTCTGCACCTTCTGTGGACGTATGAACCACGCTGAGGATCGTTGCTGGAAAAAATATGGTGCACCTACCTGAGCAAACCAGGCCTCCTCTACTAACTCTAAAAATCTGACTGTTGTTGCCTCCAGTTCAACCTCACCCACGGTTGAATGGATTCACTCTGAGTTTGGAAATCTCCTCCAGGCTCGTCTATCCTAGCCTACACCTGCTCTAGAAGGAGGTTCTCCTGCTTCACTCGCTTCTCCTGCTACCCACGATAAAAATAAATGGGTCATCGACTCTGGAGCATCGTCTCATATCTCTGGTTGTTCTACAATTTTTACTGCCTTATCTAGAACAACTAGGGTGCCTCCTATGACCGTAGCAGATGGGACTCAGTCTGTGGTTCATGGAATTGGAATTATTTCTCTATCTAAAGGTCGGCCATTAAAATACGTCTTATATGTTCCACACTTTCCTCTTAATTTGTAATATGTCAGTAAAACTGTTAAGAGCCTTCAGTGCTCAATCACTTTTGATCCTGAGGGTTACGTGTTTCAGGATCTCTGAACGAGGACGAGGATTAGTTCGGGCCATGAGGGACCTTACACTGTACTACCTGGACGTGCCGAAATCTACTGCTGCTATGTTATCTTCTTCTGTGACTGGTCTACAGTGGCAACACCGTCTGGGACATCCTTTTGCAACAAAATTGCACTATTTATTTCTTAAAATTTCTGAAAAATGTTTTTTTGTGAATCTTGTCTATTTGGCAAACAGACGCGGACTATTTTTCATAAAAAGAAAGAAATTGGTTCTAAAAATCTTTTTGATATTTTCTTCATGTAGATATCTGAGGACCCTGTTATGTTACTAGCTTACCTGGCTTTTGCTACTTAATGACTTATATTGACAACCATTCTAGGACAACATGGTTGTTTCTCTTAAAAGATCGTAGTAATGTTTTGCAAATTATCACCACCTTTTTTACTGAAATCCAAACCCGATTCAAGACAATTCTTAAAATATTACGAACTGGTAATGCCTTAGAATTTATGCAAATATCAGTGGATCTTTTTTTTACTGCTAAGAGTACCATTTATCACACTTTTAGTTCTTACACAACAACAAATGGTGTGGCAAAAAGGAAGAATCCGCATTTTCTTGAGGTAGCCCAAAATGTTCTTCTTTACTATCATGTTCCTAAACATTTTTGTCCTGAAGATGTTTCTACAGTGTGTTAATTAATCGCATGTGTTCTTCTGTATTGCACAATCAAGTCGCTTTCTCTCTTTTTTATCCCGATGCGCCGTTGTTTTCTGTCACACCAGCATCTTTGGCAGCACTTTCTTTGTTAAGAATCTCCGCCCTGGGATATCTAAACTTGACCCCCGCTCCTAAGTGTATTATTCTGAGACATTCAAGAACTCAAGAAGGATATCGTGTTATGATCATGAGAAAAGACAAGGGATTGTTAGTGCGGATGTTATCTTTTTTTATCACATGTCGTACTACTTTGACAAGGGATTTTCTTTATCAAGTGATATGTTGGATCCTACTCCTCTGTCTTAAGTAGTAGAACATGATCATACTGAAGTAACAAAAGATCTTCCTCCTTTTTTAAAGGTGTACAAGCGGAAACCCAGGGTATAGTCCCATCCTTGGCCCCTCAACAACCAATCCCTCCCTTGTCGGACGATCACAACACCTCCCAGGTAATCTCTAACCTACATCTTCCTATTAGTCAATGGAAAGGTGTTCGTTCCCGCATTCAGCATCCGCTTAGTATTTTTTTTTCTACCACTAATTTTGGTGCTAGCTTTGCTTGTTTTGCTGCCAGTCATTCTGTTATTTCTGTAAAAGAATGCTACACAAACTCTTCAACATCCTGCCTAGCGTCAAGATATGGAAACTAAAATGACTGCCCTTCGCGATCGCAAGATAAGGGATCTCGTTGATCTCCCTGCAAACTATTTGATTGTTGCTTGTTGTTGAAGCAGAATATACAGTTGTCTCATACTGCTTGTGAATTATCGTGGGTCCAAGGACTCTCAAGGAATTTGTTATCTTTGATTTTGCTCTTATTCCGATGCACTGCGACAATAAAGCCTTCATTTTTATTTCCAACAATCTCAGTTTTCATGAGCGCGCCAAGCATATTGAAGTGGATTGTCATTTTTTGTGATATTTGTTCTCTCTGGTCGCATTTGCACTCCTTATTCTTGACAGAAGATAAAGTTGCTGACATCTTTACCAAGATACTTCCCAAGACTCGCTTTGCTACACTTGTGGACAAGTTGGGCATGTTTGACATCTATGCTCCAGCTTGTGGAGCCATTATGCTTTATTGTGTGCTTTTTACTTGTCTTGTCTTTAGCTTTTCCTTTATCCCATATTGTCTAATTCTATTTCTCACTTACTCTCTTATCCTATAAAAGAGATTCCATTGTATTTATTGTAGACGCGCCAAATAAATGTTTATATTTCTCTGTTTGAAGACAAATGAGATATAGAACAATATGCTATATCCACAAAGACTGAATAGGAATAATTTGGTTCTATAATATTGGATGAGAAGATGGGAGAGTTCATCCTCATATGAATCTCTTTGTAGCATGCCCCAAAGGCATGATGTTTTATAAGTCTATTTACAGTGTAGGTAAATGTTAAGGATGACCCATATATGTTTGACTAGATGTTTTGAGGAAATCGATCCTAACACATGGTCCAAGTTATTTCTGAAAGTGCAAGTAATTATGCTATAATGTAGAAAATTCTTAAGAATTAAATATATGCACATCATTAGGGCAAATTGTACATCACAATGTATAGATATTATGTTTAAGGACAATGATGAATTTTGTATAAATTTCAACTTTGATCGATTTTAATAAGAAAGCACCAATCAAAGGGGACGAAAAAGGTTGAGGAGCACCCGGTTTGCTACAAACTTATTGTGTTTGTCTACTTTGATGCAAAGCAACCTTTGAGGTTTATGGTTGCTTTACTTATCTTAAGGATCCTCTCTTACGCAAGGCTATATTGGACCCATCCATGTAGAGTAAACCTTGGGCTAAATGTGGTGAGGCCAGTCACCCCAGTGCAACACTCAATAGTGTGTGGTGGCACCGTAAGACTAGTTTTGGCTTGTGCTCCTTCTACGAGATTTGTTTCCTAAAATCCATTTGCAAAGGGATTCTAACCTAGGATCTCTTATATAATAGAACACATCTGTTAATATATCTCTTTATATTCATCTATATTATATTTTTGTAATTTTCATATATTGCTGGACCTCTATGTAATTTCTCTAAGTTCTTCTATTAATTAAAAGGAGAGGGCTCATGAACCCTCTCACACGTTGCATTGCATGCAGCTTTGTGGCATCTACGTTTACATGGTATCAGAGCAGAAAAACTCCTAGGGTTCCTTTCCAAGTCCCCCCCTCCACGCCGCCGCCGGAGGCAATGGACAACAGCAGTAGGTCGACGTCGTCGCCGCCCAGGGGAGCAGGCCGCCGGCCAAGGCGACAACAGCAGCTGCGGGCCAAAGGCAAGAGCAGTAGCCACCAACAACCCCCTCCCCTCTCTTCTCCAGTCGGTTCCGAAGGCCGTGGTTGCAGGCCCTTTGGTTGATCAAACGGATTATTAAATCTCATATCGAAGGGTCCTTCGTTTCGTAGGAAATTCCTAATCACATCTCCTCCATGTGTGATTAAGGAATTTTCTTTTGGGGGTTGTGGATGTGTCAGACACGCATCTAATCCTTTGACGTGACGTGTATCTCTCCGTCACTCAATCCTTCTTGTGACGTGTATCACTCTGTCACCCTATCTCTCCATTGAATCATGGAGGACACCAAGGCATGTACCATCTATAACGAGATGTCACCTATCCCCTCCATCAAGCTGAACGGGAAGAATTATCTATTGTGGTTGAATGTTGTCCATACAGTGTTAGAATCCCGAGACAAGGCAAGACATGTTCATTCTAATCCTCCTGCTTCTACTGACAAAGGCTATGCTGAATGGAAGCGTCATAATAGCCTGGTGAAGACATGGCTATGGGGGAGCATGGAACCTGGTATTGCTGCTAGGTTCATATTCTAATAACTGCCAAAGAAATATGGGATGCGATAAAGAAGCATTACTCTCAAGAAAATAATGCTCTTCGTCAGTTTATGATATATGATCGCCTTTTTGTAGAACGGTAGGGAGACAAGCCTTTAGAAGAATATTTTAGAGTGAACCAAGCTATTGCCCAAGAACTGAGCTTCTATCATCCAGTGACTGTCCAAGAATAAGTTAAAGACATAGATGACTTAATTACAGCAAAGTTCCTATCTGGTTTGAGTTCTTCGTGCAGTTCAGCCCGCAGTGTCATCCTAGCTTCTGACAAACTTCCCAGCTTGGAAGTAGCTTACTCAAGGATTTTACAATCAAATTTTAAACTAGTTGATCCTACAGCAGTCTCGTCTCCTGGAGATTCTCATGCATCTATAGCCGATGCAGTTAGAGGAGGCCGTACAGGTACAGGTCAAGGTTGTGGCACACGTCCTATGTGCACTTTTTGTGACAAACCTGGACACACTGTTGAGAAATGCTGGAAGAAGGATGGTAGACCTGCTGCACCACCTGTGGGGGCAGCAAACTATGTTGGCACTGCTGAGTCTTCTAAGCCTCCTGTTTTGAATTCTGGTTCTTCTGGCATCACACTCACCAAGGAGGAATATGATAGATTTATTCTGGCTACCCAGCATCTAAGCTTGGGATCATCTTCCTCAGCAAATCTGGCATCTACTATTGATAATCAGGCTACCTCTTTACTGGCTTCTGGTTCAACTTTTTCATGGGTGGTTGACTCTGGAGTGTCACAACATATGATTGGTATGAGGAGACTGCTTCATTCCATTGACTCACATATTCCTCACTAATCTGTGACCATAGCAGATGGTTCAATGAGGAGAGTGTTAGCAAGTGGATTTGTTTCTCTGACTCCTAAAATTGATCTTAAATCTGTACAATATGTGCCTGTATTTCCAATTAATCTTCTCTTTGTTGCAAAATTAATTGATATTGTGAAATGTTCAGTAACATTTGGACCTTCTTGCTTTGTATTACAGGATCTCAAGAGTATGAGGACGATTGGTGGGGGGCCTAGGAAAGGTTATCTCTACCTCTTCCATGGTGAAAGTCTGCTTCGCCAAGTATATGCTCCTGGTCCAGCTATCCTTTTGAGCGGTTCTCCCTTACTGTGGCACTACAGATATGGACATCTTTTGTTGGAGAGCTTGAGAAAGTTAGAACCTGAGTTAACCCAAGTGTCTTCATTAGAGTGTCAGTCCTGTTAACTGGGAAAACATCATAGAATGTCTTATCCCAGTCGTGTCAATAAACAGACTTCTTGTCCCTTTGAGTTAGTCCACAATGATTTTTGGGGTCCTGTAAAAGCCAATAGCTATAATGGTTTTCGCTATTTTATTTCCTTTGTGGATGATTTTTCTCATATGACATGGATTTATTTGTTGAAGAATCGAGAGTCTGTGTTATCCATTGTCAAGCATTTTCATCAAGAAATAAAAGTTCAATTTGAGTGCAATATTAAAGTTCTTTAATCTGATAATGCCTTAGAATATGTTCAAAGTGCTATGGCTGATTTTTGTAGCTATGTTGGGATGATACATCATACGTCATGTCCTCACACCCCTCAACAAAATGGGGTAGCTAAGAGGAAAAATCGTCACCTTCTTGTTATTACCAGGACAATTATGTTCCAATCCAATATCCTAAGAGATTCTAGTCTGATGTGTTACTGCATGTTTCCTTATTAACAAACAACCCTCTTCAGTGCTTCAAGGACGTACTCCGTTCTCTGTCTTACGTCCCAAGGATCAGCCCTTTCTTGTTCGACTCAGAGTGTTTGGTTGTACTTCATTTGTCCACAATTTTGATCCTAAGGCTGATAAGTTATCTCCTAGGTCTATTAGGACTTTTTCTTGGGTACCTTAACACTAGCAAAGGATACAACTGTTATTATCGCAGTCTCCATCGTATGTTTGTGTCTAGGGATGTAACTTTCCATGAATCCGCACCATATTTATCTAGTGTTCCTAGTAAGGGGGAGCAATTGTGCGAAAGTGAGAGAGTGCCACCATCAGACATCAGTGAGAGAGTGCCGCCACCACACCAGAGTGAGAGAGTGCCACCTATCATTGGTGACTATACTATAGTTCAGGAAGAGCAGCCAGCAGATGATACATTAATTCAGCAATATCCACACGTTTACAGCAGATGAGGCAGACATGATCCAGAGGAGGTAGCGACTCCAATCTCTGAGCTTTCCCCATCTTCCTCTACTCAAGAGATTTCTGAAGAACCATGTGTCCTTGATTTTCCCATTGCTGTTCACAAGGGTACTTGTTCCTGTACTATCTGACATCCTATTGCAAATGTGTGTTGTTTGTCAAAATTATCCAAGCAGGCCTGTTCATTTGCTCTTGGAATTGATTTTGTGTTCATTCCAAGAAATCATCTTGATGTTATGAAAGATATTGGTTGGAAACAAGCAATGCATATGGAAATGTCTGCTCTTCTACAAAACAACCACCTGGGAACTTACTGACTTACCTCCAGATAAAAGTGTTGTGGGCTGCAGATGGGTATTTACATTAGAACATAATCCAGATGGTTCACTTGAGAGGCTGAATGCTAGACTGGTTGCAAAAGGTTACACTCAGACATATGGAGTTGATTTCTTTGAGACCTTTTCACCAGTGGCTCGTCTGAATTCAGTGCAGATTCTTATTTCTCTGGCTACTTTTAACTGGCCTCTTTTTTAGCTTGATGTCAAGAATGTCTTTTTCCATGGTGATCTACAGGAAGAGGTGTACATGGAGCAACCTCCTGGTTTTGTTGCTCAGGGGGGGTGTCAGAAAGTGTGTAGATTGAAGAAAGCCATCTATGGGTTGAAACAATCTTCTAGAGCTTGGTTTGATAAGTTCAGTGATGTTATACTAAAGATGGGCTTCTCTCGTTCTGTGACTGATAACTCCTTATTCTATTCTAGCTCTTTTGTTGGATCCATTATTATTGTTGTATACGTCGATGATATAGTTATCACCGGCAGTGATTCTACAGGCATATAACGTGTGAAAGAAGGATTGCAGAGGCATTTTCATACAAAGGATCTGGGCAAATTGAGATATTTTCTGAGCATTAAAGTACTTATATCTCATGCATGTACTAATTTGTCTCAGAGAAAATATGTGTTGGATTTACTGCAGGAAGCAGGTATGAGTGAATCCAAGCCAATGTCTACTCCTATGGACTATCATGTGAAGGAGACGACTGATGATATTGATTATCCAGATCTGGGATATTACAGGAAAATTGTTGGTAAACTAATATATATCAGACAGTTACTCGTCCTGACATTTTCTTTGTTGTAGGAGTGGTGAGTCAGCATATGATCTCACCACAACAGTCACATTGGATGGCAGTCTGCCATATTCTGAGATATATGAAAGGTGCACCTGGTAAGAGGATCACCTATTATAGACCCAAGAATCATGTGTCTACTCATGTTCTTACTCGTTATGCAGATGCAGATTGGGCTGGTAATCTGAATGACATGAGGTCTACTTCTAAATATTGCACGTTTCTAGGAAATCATCTTATCACCTGGAAAAGAAAAAAGCAGAATGTTGTGGCAAGATCTAGCACAGAGGCTGAGTATCAAGCAATAGCTCATGCTTGTTACGAGTTGCAGTGGGTTCAATCAGTGCTTTTTGAATTAAAGATTCATGTTTTGTTTCCTATAGAGCTCAGATGTGACAATCAAGTTACATTCTACATTGCCAAGAACCCAGTCTTCCATGAACATACTAAGCATATAGAGGTTGACTGCCACTTCATCAGAGGTCAGATCAAGAATGGTACTGTTGTGACTCCGCACATCAAATCTGAAGATCAACTTGCAGATGTTCTCACAAAGCCATTGAGTCCAGCAATATTTCAAATTTTTGCAACAAGCAGGGCATACACGATGTGTACGCTCCAGCTTGAGGGGGGTGTTAATATATCTCTTTATATTTGTCTATATTCTATTTTTTTAATTTCCATATATTGTTGGACGTCTATGTAATTTCTACAAGTTCTTCTATTAATAAAAAGGAGAAGGCTCATGAACCCTCTCACACGTTGCATTGCACGCAACTTTGCGGCATCTACGTTTACAACATCATTTATTACATACTCGTCTAGGCGACAGGTGGGTCCCTTTATTAAGGGGAGTCTAGGCGCCTAGACGAGAGCCCAATCTTTTGTAGGCGTTTTTGCTATTTTATTATTTTACATATATATAGTATCATCTACATATATTTTTTCATATATATAGCTGTATTCAAATTATTAAATATTATGTATATTTCTAATAATTATATCTAAGTTATAACAATTATATCTGACTCAAACCACACCTAACATAACATAAACTAGACCTGATTGACCCTAGTTTAACCTATCTTGATCTAAATTGAACCTAATATGACCTAAATCTAACATAATTTTTCATAACATAAACTTCTTATACCTTAACTTCCCCTAATTTACCCTATATTTACCTAAATGCAACCTAGTTTGGCCATATCATACCAAATTTCCCTAAAGTAGATCTATTTTCCCCATATCAGGCATATTTTTCCGAACCAGACCTAATTTGCTAAAATTTGACTGGATTTGGCCTAAATCACACCTAATTTTGCATAACATGACCTAAACAGATCATACTTCCCCTAATTTAACTTGTATGGACTGAAATGAAACTCAAATTGAGCCAAACCAGACTTGTTTTTCCAAATCACATGTATTTCCCCCAAAGTCGACCTGTTTTCCCCAAATTAGACTTCATTTCCCCAAATTGAACCCGATTTGGCCTAAATTAGACCTAATTCTCCATAACATGACCTAATTAGACATAACTTTCCCTAAGATACCCTATAATAACTTAAACGAGACCCTTTTTGGCCAAATCAAACTTAATTTCCCAAATCAAATATATTTCCCTCAAACCGGACATGTTTTCCCCAAATCAGAACTAGTTTACAAAAAGTTGTCCTGATTTGGCCTAAATCAGACCTATTTCAATCATAAAATGACTCAAGAGATCTAATTTGACCAAATTTAGACCCCATTCATGCTAATTCAGCCTTTAATGGCTTAATTTGGGCCAAAAAAACCTTAGACAGACACTTAATACACTTAATAGGCTGGGCACCTAGTGCCTACGGCACCTAGGCGAGCGCCTTAATAACTGTGCCTTATTTGAACAAATGTTTATGGTTGCTTTCACTGAATGAAGACAACCCCATCAATCTAAAAAATGTGGAAGATCTGTTGTGCAAATAGAACAAATCATCTAGGCACATGAGTTTCAAGCTATTGTAAAACCATCATTAGCGCCATTAAACCATTTGTAAAAGTGCTGAGACGAAGAAATAGAGACAGATCCAATACGATTTACATTTGTAATTGTAAGGCATTGGATATGGTGAAGTGAATTATATATGCCTTATTGGAAAGATATGCATCACATGCGAAGTAGTATAATGCACAATCCTATTTAAGTTGCTACTGCTATTAGAACCCTAAGATGCATTATGAGCAAAAAAGTTAGATGGAATATGAAGCTATAGCATTATCTAAGAAAAATGAGCCAAAGAATGGTTGTTGACGTGTTTACAAATCCAAGATTGCACATAAGGTTCGTGATTATCACTATTTGGATAGTGATGTTTTCAACAAACTTGTAGAATCTCTTTCTCACACAAATTTAACTAAGATTAGTATTCATCCCAAAAAAAGGTAAGAGAATGAATTACAATATTCCCTTCACCAAAAAATGATATTGTATTATTACATGTCTAATTTAAACATCCTTAAAAGGACGTAGGTGGGATATGGTCGAGAACCTATTGCAAAGGTTGGTGACAAGACTACAAAACTTGATCAAGTAGCGCTTTTGCATGTGAAATAAACTTGCATGCTTTTTCATGCCACCTAAGAAAGGGGATCAAGTTGAACCTACAATGATCCATGACCTGGTCTAGTTCGAATTGACTTGCACTTAATGAAGACCAGTGCTACAAAAGAAACAACCAGTCCAAAGCCTAATTTATTCACATTATTAATTATTTTAAATTGATTATTAATGATGTGTGTGGATCTTGTAATCAAAAGAGTCTTGAAGATGAGGCCTTTGACGAACAAAAATAAGTTGCAAATGAGCTGGCTAATGATGAGTTAACTTATTCCTGGGCTAAATTGTTCGTTGTCTTATCTTTAACTGGAGAAAACTTTAATGTTTGGTATGTAATAGAACAATTAATATCTTTGTATTATTTTGTGAATCTTCTTATGTTGGATCGCTTGTACTTCAAGACTTGGATAGCTTGTATTTGTGCATGTTGGAATGCATGTTATTGTTTTCCATCTTTGATGAGATCTTGAATTTAAAACCACTGCATGTTATATATAGAAAGAGAGGGAGTGAGTGAATGCGAGAGAGAGACCTAATCTAGTGAGAGTCGGCTTTAGTAAGAGCATGAAAACCATTGAATCGATAAAAATTCAAAATATGTTTCTAATGTCTTACTAAATGAATGGAAGGAGCATTAATTCATCTAATTGCACACATATATTGCTACAGCAGACATCATTTGCTTGTTTGTCTATGCAATTTACATATTTCTTTTAAAGGTCAACTTGAACCATACACGGAACATTGAAAAGTTTTTCATTGTCATGTATGTTGTATAGATTTGAGGCTTACGAGAATTTGGAAACAAGTAAACACAACGGGAAACTTTGAATCTATATGGTTGCATAGTGAAAAACAAACCCGCTCTCTCCTCACTACCATTGGCTCTAAATGGTAACTCCATAACAAACATAACTGACTTAGTCTCAATTGTTCCAAGAAAAACTCTTTAAGTAATTCTCATTTTCCCTTTTTTTTTCAAAATTTCTACTTTTCTAGCAAGAAAAATTGTTGAATCTCCAACTTGTTGCTATATATGTAGTTATACATCCATGGACAACATGAACTTGACATGTTGGTTTGGGTATTGCTTCATATGTTGAGTGTCAATGAACACTCCCATGCAAGGCCACATTGAACTCATCGTAGTGGAGTAAACCCTAGGGCCAGACGTATGGTGGTAGGTCACCCCACTAAGGTATTGTTTCATAAAATAGTGTAATAAAATCTAAAAAATTAGACAAAATCCGTGAGATAACTATAATGAGGGTATTCGATCAAAATCACGGAAATTTATCATACAACTTTATGAGAGTTGTGGATATTTCAAACATATAACAGATATTTGATTCAAAATTTAAAAAATACTGAACAAATATGAATATTAATAGCATAGGGAAATAGGTTTATACAATGAGCCTAAAACATTCACAACATCAAAAATAACAAAATCATTATGTTAAATTTTAACATGTACTTTAAAACACATTTTTTTCTGAAATGATATGAATTATAGGAAATTGTTGGATGCTCTCCATCTAGATAATATCACATTATAAAAATTGCTAATAGACATTATGTCTTAGTACATGACTACATGCTAACATAAACAATCTAAGATTCTCGATGAATTCTTCTTACATATTACATCAAACAAATACAATTTTTTTTTCAGAACTTGATAACTTTACATCTTATCACAAACATTAAAGTAAATGCTTTTCTTTCCAAATAGCCCTTAAGCTATATAACTCTGCTATTCGAATTCTTTTGACAATGTTAGAATATATTATGTCACTTTATTATTTTGTTTTCTATTTCTTATTCCCTGTCATGCACTCGGTCCTCTCTATATAAATGTACTTCATTTGTAGTGTTCTCAAAGAAAACCCACTTACTTTCGTTCTTGCTACTAGAGCACTGAACAGAGAGCACACGCTCACCATCATGCCTATCTATCCCTCCTATCCTTATTGGTAACTTCTTCCCCACCGTCCAGCCATGGTAGCATCGTAGATTATGTAGCACGTATATTGCCACAAGTGCTATTCAAGGATTTAAATTTCCACAATCCATTTCTACGACTGGGCTACATGTGAAATGGCCAGTCTATCAACAGATGAAGATTTCCATGGAAATATTAGTATGTTGGTCAACAAACCAACCAAACCAATACAAACTTCACTGAAATCGTCTGAATTCATACAATTTTACTACTAAATCAAAGGGTGATTTTGGGTTATATTTTCCTTCTATCTGATAAAATATTTTATTTAACATTCAATATTAGTTACATACCTACAAACTAATGAATGTTCTACGCTCGAGATAGTGGTTTAAGTTGTAATTATCCTTGGAAGCATGAATACTCCAAAATAGGTGCCATACCCGTGTCGGATACATATTGGATGATGGTACTCTTAGGATAGGCCAAGATATGTATGGATCCACTTTTTAAAGAGTGGATGCTTCATGGATGCATCTTGGATACTTCGCGAATACGGCCCAAGCCATTTATATAGAGATGCATACATAAATCTGATTTAATTTTTCAAGTATGTGCCTATTATAACAGTAGAATATATATATATATATTACAACTATTCTTTCTTGTCTCTTCAAATAAAACCTGAGATCTTTGGGATTACCAAGAAACTCAATGTGTATGATAATTATAGATCTCGACAACCAAGTTGATATTCTAATAAAACTATTGTTATTCTGTGGCCAAAAGATACTTATTGTTTGATCGTAAATACCGTTAATAACTCATTGTTAGTTACAAACTCTTTAGACTGTTCTAGTAACCTAATGTTAGTTCTAAATTTGTCTAGACCTTTTTGGCTCACAAATTAAAACTGAAGTTTCAATGAAAACATGTTGAACATTAATTATAAATCTATAGATTCACTGTTCTATAAACTTAGTTGTTATCAAAATAAACGCGCTCTATACTATCGTTCAAAGTGTATGACAGGGTCCATATGAAGTTGAGGATATCAATTCATTAGGGTGCTTGTAGTTAGGATCTTGAACAGTTAAGACTCTAATTCAATATCTGTATTGATTGTATTATGTTGTTGAGAATATTTCTTACAATCTCATTCTCTTTTAAATTTCCAGATCTTTTTGTTGTCTAGTTCTTGGTTTTTTTTCATGCGAATCATGTACTTCATCCCCTTGAATGATATCTTTGTTTCTTCCTTATACTATCCAATTTGCACTAATCGTTATATATTTGTTATCCACTCTTTCTAATATCTGATTAAAGACACGTCTTACAACTGAGTGTGATGATCATGCAACTTGTAGAAGTATGCAATTATAATATGTGAAGCATAAAAGAGTGGCAATAGTGAATTTTATTATACCTATGTTAACAAAGAGTACATAATTCCATATACTTAGGGAAAAGTGCACATGCTTAAGGTTCTATGCAAGGGGATCAAAATCTTCCCAAAAGTCAATATGGAACACCTAAGTGAATGCAACAAACAAAAATCATAATATGTCATGTCCAAGAAGATCCATATTCAATTATTAATTATATTTAAATGAAATTAGACGGTCTTAATATGTATTTCAATAAAAAAATATAAATTATGATTTTGCATGTATCCAAAATTTTCAAAAATTGTTGTATCTCGTATCCGTGTATGTACTCCTACTTGTGTTCCTATTCGTATCCGCATCCATGCTTCATAGTTAGAATCAAATTTAAAGTAGTTATTCTATGAATAGTATGGGTTGGATGAGTTTTTTTTGTGTAAAATAACATTATCCTAGAACTTCATACTGAATTTCCATAACTTGCATTGAGTTTCTACTTTCTAGGGATTATGTATTGTCTAAATTTCCATCAAAAATTTCTATAGATGGACGCAAGTATTTCCTGAATTTTTTGTGGAATGTTTTTTTCAAATTCCTATTTCCACATGTGGCAAAATGGCGTAAAAAAATGTGTCATTTCCTTGGTGCTATTGCAGTTATTATGATTCTAACAAGTAGAGAGTCCCTTCGGGTTTTCCAGTCACTTCTTTTGTGGGTTCTTGCTCACTCTACGTGATCAACCTGCCAACACCTGTGTTAGTGTCTGACTGCTATTTTCATGTATTCTCTACATTCTACATGGGTTATGTTATTGTTGATAGTTTTAAAATTCACTCCTGTGAGGTTAAGAAAAAGAACTATACACAATGAACTTGATCATTTCTGATCCATGTGAAGCCGAAATAAAAATATGATTATCTTATAGAAACAATTTGGCAATGCTAATGAGAAGACAAAGACAAAGTAAAAAACGTAGTTGAATGACACCAAGCAATTGATTACTAACATTGTGGTTTATGACATCTCTTCACAGCCAAGTCTATGTGGGAGTAAATTTCTTGTTTTTACATCCAATACAAAGCAAAGAAGTAAAATTGTTAACTTTCATTTAAAATTGCCACATGAAGATTCTATTTAAGATTACTACTCCAAATGAGTGAGACAAACGTGAATAGGACGTTTACAATCAGCTATATATGCATCTACCCACTCTCGAAAAACAAATTCAAGAACTTCTTTGCTTTCAGCCAAGTCCTGTTTTAGGATTATTGAGTTGTTTTTTTCGAGTAATCCCTTACTTGAGATAGCTTGCGGCAACAGGACCTACAACACGTATTCTACGTGTTTCAGAAACCTTCGCTTCCAGTTCTGGTAGACATATAGACATTGCTATTTAGCCGGGTGATGCACTGGAGTCAGGTCTACTAGCAAAAAAATCTTGATATATTCATCTCAATTGAAACTATTGTATTGGGCTTGATGTGAATTTACCACAGAAGGAGAATGGTGTTATTGATTGGAAAAACTATCATCTTCGAATGTTGTTGGAACAATTATGTTTTCCTCTCTTGTTGGGACCATGTTGCTTGATGTTATCCAGATTGCTTGCTATCTAGAATGTCTTCTTCAACCCTGAATAACAAGATTGCTTCCAAATTATGTATGATGATGCACCCATTTTCTCTCTGTCTCAAAAGATTTTAAATTATACTTGCTTAGTGAAGATCTCTCCCGGTCTCCCTGACCAAGACAGGTTGTCTCCCACAGTTGCCAAGTTTTTTCATTAGACACGTCACACACAAAAAGGTTTTATGTTGCCATCTCATGTAAAACAAATTTTGTGATAGTGAAATGTCATCTTTTTAGAGAATGCTTTTTATTTGTGTGTTATAGGTTCCACTCTTTTCTGATTGAGTAGGTAAATCTATCCATCTATGCCTCTATACATGTGTACCATAACTGTATTTCAGTCAAAACCTTTTAGGCATGTAAAACGTTGTGGCCTTTACATAAGTTAGCGTCCAAAGATCTAAACAGTAAGAACCTATGCAGTACCACCAGGCATTCAGACCATTCACAAGACTTGACTATTTCCTCGGGAAAAAGTTAGTCTTAATAGAATCGAGAGAGTGTGAAACAATCTAGTAGACCTTCCGTACCTCAGAATCCAAATCCCAAAAGAATGAACTGCCTTTCACATTAAAGTTTTGTAAATACTTTGGAATATAATATCTATCCATTCCGGTAATGGAGTTTCTAAGACAAAACTATGGTCCAGCGTTCTGTTAAATCCACAAAGGAAAGACTGCCTCTTCAACACAGGGGATTCTGGTTTCTCTTGGACGTAACTTCCAATCAGACAGTTTGAGACCAACAAACACCAGAGCTTAGTCATTGAAAGTTGCAACACTCAGTCCCCAACAACGAGCAAAACACACAACGAATCAAGTGCATGTCTTTGGGAAAAGAAAAAAGCAAAGTATTTTTCTACTAATGGGAATTCACTCGCGACTTAGCAATCTATTATCAGAATTCGGCATTGGCACAGTGCCGTTATTAACTGCCATTAAAGACGGGCGGTATTCCAAACACAATGGAGAATTGATAGTGATAGAAATGGTCGTGAAATGGAAAAGAATTAACGCGTACAGCTGGCACTCACCTCTTCGAAGATCATATCTCTGTTCTTCTTTAGAAGCTCCAGCACCTACGCAGAATAGAGGTGAACAGAGAACGAAAATATTGTCATATCGAGCTCGCATATGAGGAGGGGAAGATCTAGAAGAACGAATTTGGTTAAGCCCACCCGCTTTATTTGAGCAATGTATTCCAGGTCCTCAGGAGTCGCCTCTAGCTGCGGCAGCTCCTCCTCCGACGTGCTCAGCTCAGCAGTATCTCCAGTCATACCTGAAGACCTCCTGAAAAAGCCACGGCGGCAAGCCCTGAGCCGGAGAAATGGGAGCAGGCGGGCTGGAGAAGGTTGTGGAGTCGCGAGGCATTGACATGAGGAAGCGCGTCGAAGCGCAGGGAGAGACAGAGATTTGTAGGGACAAGAGGGAGTCGGGTTAGAGGAAGTCGGGTCCGCGACGGCGAAAGGCAGCTGCAATGGCAGCGCCATCCCGCAGGAGTCGTCACCGCCGCTGCTCACGTACCCACTCCGCTTCGGGGAATGAAGCTTGCTGCTCTTACTTCGGGACCTCGGACCTCCCCGCACCTGCGTTTTGCTTCTGGTCCAGGATTGTTGTTCCGGATTTCGGATAGACAACCCCGCCGACCTGGTTTTTCTCTTTCTACTTGTGTGTTAGTATCATTTTTTTTATAATAGTTAGTTATATTGATATTAACTTATGCTAACCGCTATAGCTATAAGTCACAGGTTAAGAGAAACAGTCGGCTATTAATAGAGCTACATATCAGGCAAATAGGGGATTCAATTAACAGTGGTGTATCTCCATGCGCTAGAGTTTGTAATAAATATACATATCATCCTCAAAATAACATCAACAAAAAGCGGACTTCTCCTGATGTATGAAGAGTTCCGAATATGTTCGGCAAAGATCATGGACTCTATGTTGGCAACTTCAGTTCGAATATGTTCGGCAGAGATCATGGACTCTGTGTTGGCAACTTCAATTTTCTCCTACTCCCTCCGTCGGGCCAAGTGTCAGTGTTCTTGTGATGCTAGGCTCAGTGATCTAAATGCAATGTTCAAAATTTCGACGAAATGGTCGAAACTTCGACTGAAATTTTTGTTTCGGTGGCAATCGGACATCGAAATTGACGGACAAACTCTCGAAACAGGAAGATCATTGAATTTCTTTTTCTACTTTTTCATATACTATGTACTACCTAGAGCATATTTTTTTGCACAGTTTTGTGTCTTTAAGTCTATATATTGTGCTCGCAAACTATAATGACTTAATTCATTGATTTCACTATTGAAAATTGACATCAAAAATCCCCATCGAAATGCCCATTGAAACAGTTCAGGGTCATTCACTCAAAAATGAGGAGACCCCACTCCACACATATCCAATATGAAATATTATTACATATTTGAGTAGATCTACACTAGTGGATCATTCTGGTAAAATTTCATAAATTAATTCGTTTATTTTACCGTCGAAATGTCGGGAATGCAATTATTGAAATTTCTGTCAAAATTTGTCAAAATTTCTGTTGTTGTGGCCACCGAAATGGCATCGAAATTGGACATTTTCTTCCTTGGACAAGAGCATGAGTAGTGGAAGAAAGGACGCCAAGACAATAAGTTTGAGATATCATCTTTGCTTTCTACTCTAGGTGTTGAACGGCATCATTATGATTTTTGGGAATGGTGGTAATGTCGAGGGTAGTAGCAAGATCATGAGTAGTGGAAGCAAAGCAGCCAATACAATAAGTTTGAGATATATGATGCTTAGAAGTGCAAGCTTGTTTACCTTTATGGTGGGAAATCAACGCATCATGTTTATATGGTAATAGAGGATGGCGGTGGGGCCTCTTCTCGAGGATCATCAACCATTCTCCTATGATGTACCATAGGTAGAAGTAGGGTGGCGATGGTGGAGTTGGTGGATTATTGATGGTGGTAGGAGTTAGTAGTGGTGGGAAGGGGTCAATATCTAGAGGTATCAATACAAACTATAGTGTGGGGTTAGGGTTCTTCTTGGAGAAGATGATGACGTCTTTATGAAATAAGACATCAGCAGAGACATGCAGACGGTTGGTACTAAGGTCAAGGCACTTGTATCCTTTCTGCACCAGAGAGTAGCCTAAGAAGACAGTCTTTAGGAGATGAGGTGAAAGTTTGTCAGGCTTTGCATTGAAGTTATGCACAAAGGCGACGCATATGAACACCTAGGGAGCAAGGCGAAAGGGATTCTTCAGGGGATGAAGAATAGAGAATGGAAATTTTCCTCTAAGAATAGACGGTTGTTGGTGACTTAAGAAACAGACAGCTTCGAACCAAAAGCCTTTAGGTAAGTGAGTCTAGATGACCATTGGCTGAGTGGTGTCCAGAATATGACAGTTTTTGTTTTTGTCATTTTGTTGCAAAATGTGAACACATGACCATTGATGGATCATACCAATGTCTGACAAAATGACGAGGTTGTGCCTAATTTATATTCAAGGACTTTGTTGATTTGAGGAATCTTAATACACGAGCGATATTGTACAGAGATCATTTTATGAAAAGCTCTCAAAATAGAAAAGATATCCTCCTAAGTTTTAAGCAAATACAACCAAGTCATTCAAGAAAAATCATCGACAAAAGTCTAACTCCTATGTTTTAAGCAAATACAACTAAGTCATTCGAGAAAAATCATCGACAAAATTCTAACAATATCAACAACCATTGTATGCAGTAGAGCAAAATGGTTGTAGATTTCACTATATATTAAGTCAAAAGTGATTACAGACTATTTATGAGTACAAAAAGGGAAATAATTGCAATGATGTTTTCTTAACTGACATGCCTAGAAAGGAAGTAAGGAGAGGGAAGAAACATAAGAATCTAAGACTTTATGCTTATCTAAAGAAGGATGGCCAAAATGAAAATGTTGTTGTAGAGGTAAGATGGTAGCAAGGGTAGTAGATCGTGGAAACAAATGCGTAGATAGGTAGGTAGTAGAGGTCACTAGAGCACCCACCCCCTCCAATCATCCTCACATCCTGCATGAGGAAGTTTTTAAAAGAATCAACAAGCTTCATTGTAAAGAGTAGATTATAGGGAAAATTAGGGACATAATGTCAGGAAGGCAAGGTGATGGAGGTGAGCTAAACAACCACTTTGTTAACAACTTCAGAAGAACCATCTATAAACATGATAAATGTGTGATGTGGATGGGTTTGAGGTGGTAAGAAGGTGTTACATACTACATGACAGGTGACATTGGAGTCCATGATCCATGTGGAGTGGCCAGTCGGCATGGACGGTTGATATTACCATAGGTTGTAGCAATGAGATAACCTAGGATGAAACATGTAGCATTAACTATAGAATCATTGATGGACCAATCGGAGGTGGCAAGGGAGGTACCTATCAGTTGTGTATGGAGTAGACAGGATCCACCTTGTTAAATAGTAGGATCTCATACTCATCATTGCTGAGGGTGATGTGAGGAGGAGCACTTATCATGGGAGTTGGCAAAGTCGCTATGCTTAGAGGAGCTTGAGTTAGATTAGCAGCATGTCTACCCTAACCACATCTGAGTTGTGATGCCTTTTTGGTACAACAATTTTCCTTGACATGACCCAAACGATATTGGTAAGACTAGGAACATTGGGGATGACGTCCACATATGTATCCACCTTCATGAGTTTTTGAAGCGTGAATCAGTCTCTAGAGGCTTTATAGGAGGGTGGTGGAGAATGGCATTTCTATCTAGGAGAGACATATGTAGGCTTGTTCCATGGAGGGTATAAATGCCCCACTTAGGAGCAGCAAGAGGACTGCAACACAAAGAGGATGAAGATCATTCAACATTCATTATGAAAGAACAACAATGTGCTCTTTGGTAACATATGTTGATGTCATAGGAGAGAAGTAATAAAGCTAGTTTTCCATTGCCTTTGTGGCGTTTGAGTGGACGTCAAGAGGCTGGTCTCCCTACTTCTCAGGAAAGTTTACTATGATAATATGCATGTAGACAATTTTGTTCTTGAGCATAGAACTCTTTTATTTCATCACACATGGCATTTCAGTGAAGATCAAACACAAATATCACAGCAACATGAGGCTCCATATTGCCTCAGAGACAATGAAGAATCTGGTTGTTAGTAGTAGTATGGGTGGGGTCATCCTCTGGTTTCACTTGTGGAGTGATGTACTTGAGCTTGTTGTAAGATTCAAGAGACCTCACTACTACAGAAATGGCTTATAATGTCACTTTTAAAGGCGTCGGTTGTATAAATACACCGACACCTAAAACCTACAGTGTCGATTTAATAAAACAACCGACATCTATCTGTGAAGGGAGACCAGACACGAGTATCGCTTTTATTCAGTGTCGGTTCCCTAATAATAAACCGACGCCTAAAATTAACCGCCAAATCCAAAATTTCCAGTGAAAAAAATTACCTCCAAAATTTAACATATGGCGACGTTTATTAACTATTAAACTGACGACGAAAGGTTATTCGCGAGACAGAAATTGGGCACATTTTGGTCGTCTGTTTTGCTAGAATGACCGACACTTATGGGTTTTCCCGCGTTGTTCCCGGGAAATTTTTCACACCCTTTGAGCGTCGATTTTCGAAAGAAACCAACGACTATGGTCATTAATCGAGCACAATTTTTTTAATCGACATATGTATAAAGACGTCGGTTTTTGTCTAGTAAACACTGACGACTATCATTGAGAATAGGTGTCGGTCTGTTTGTACAACCGACACCTTTAGTTTTATGTGTCAGTTTTATTTAAGAACCGACACCTATTGTTAACTTAACATCACCCGCGCGAGCCCGACTCTTCCCCTTTCTCTGTTTCATTCATTCTCGCGCTACTCCAGGGTTTGCTCTGGCGATTTCTCCTCTGCCCCCACCTCCGCCGCCACTTACTCCAGCCGCGCGCTGCTCCGCTTGCTTGCTGGTCCTCTGCCGACCTCCGTCGTCACTTGCCCTCTGCCCCCAGCTCTCCGGCGGCCTTCTCTCCTGCTCTGGCGGCCTGCTCTCCCCGCACTGCCGACCTTCTCTCCTGCTCCGGTGACCTTCTCTCCCCGCACCACCGTCGGTCGCTGCTGCTACTCTCCCCGCCGACGCCGCCGAAGGTACCTTCTCTGCTCTTCTTCCTCCTCTTCTTCCTCCACCCTCAAGCAGGTACCCTGCTCCACGACCGTGTGAAATCGTAGGTTGGCACGGCCGTGCTGGGCAGCACGACCGTGTTGGTAGCACGGCCGTGTTGGATGATTTTGTGCTATATTGCTCAATTATAATCGGATAGCTACATTTGTGTGTAATGATTATCTTGATGATGAACATGCATCTACATTTGTGTGTATTTGTGTGGCTGATTTTTTAAAGGGAGTGGTTTTTTTTATTAAATGACTGCAGAAGACATAATATTAACTCTAGCATAATCTCATGTGTAGGTGATATTAATCTTTGAGATATTAATTTTTTATCAGACCCAGTTGATATTTTGTTTGATTTAAACATGATTGGGCATTATTATGACTAATTTTTTCCATAATGAGGCAATTTTTACAATACCTTGCTCTTGTTCCAATTGTTGGACAATTCATATACTCTCAATTGGGAAATATTATTGCTCTTCTAAAATTATTCTTATAATGTTGAATTGGGTCAATGACCACACCTGCTATTGTGCCTGAATTATGCCATGTATGTTTGTACAAAGTGAATCTTATCGCTCTAATTGTGAATTATTGCATGTTTGAAACTATTGAATTCTTGATTTATTATTTAATAATGCTCTAATTGTGAGTGATGCAATGTAAGTGAGCAAATACACGTAGTGGATATGTACTCATTAGCCTAGAAACCCGTCCAAGATTTACTCATTAGGAGTAAATCTTGGATAGTCCCCAGTTTGGGACTGTTCTTGAACACCTAATCTCATTTAGGATGTAACTATATAATGGGTATTGGGTTTTTAAGAAAATTTCGGTAGCATTTCCCCGCTGTTCTCCAAGTACATATGTACTTAGAGAACAAACGGGGAAATGCTACCGAAATTTTCTTGAAAACCCAATACACATTATACACTTACTAGTGAGATTAGGTGTTCAAGAATGGGATAGGTGGTACACATTTATTATATATAAGAATGACAACACATGTATTTGTTGGCCTAGAAACTCGTCTAAGATTTACTCATTAGGAGTAAATCTTAGATAGTCCCCGGTTTGGGACTATTCTTGAACACCTAATCTCACTTAGGATGTAAGTGTATAATGTGTATTTGGTTTTCAAGAAAATTTTGGTAGAATTTTGTAATGCCCGGGGCCATTGCCCAAGGCTCTAGTAGAGTTTTAGAAATGACGACTGTCCCCACAAACCACCACTAGCCTTAACTGCACGCTTTTTCCTCACTCACGCGCATGCCAGGATCAACTTCCCAATAGGTCACCCATCCCAGTACTACTCCAAGCTGAGCACGCTTAACTATGGAGTTCTTAGTGATGGGCTCCTGAAAAAGGAGGTGCACCACTGATACCGTTTGTAATGTCTGGGCCCACTGCCCAAGGCTCTAGTAGAGTTTTAGGAATGACGATTGTCCCCACAGACCACCACTAGCCTTAACTGCACGCTGTTTCCTCACTCACGCGCATGTCAGGATCAACTTCCCGACAGGTCACCCATCCCAGTACTACTCCAAGATGAGCATGCTTAACTATGGAGTTCTTAGTGATGGGCTCTCAGAAAAAGAGGTACACCTTGGTGATATGGGTAGTCCAATCATTCCTTATAAGATCATTATATTCGAGGCCTCAAATACTAGGACGTTATGTTGGTATGTATGCCCATAGAGCAAGTCATATGATGATTGTAATGGGATACTTTGTAAATGATTTGAATAATAATAAAGGCAATTTCCGATCTATAAGTTTAAACTGTTTCTGAGATGATAGTGTAACATGATAGATGTCTAAAGAATTGTTTTACTCAATGACGTATGCTTTTGGGTTGAGGACCTAAACGATGAGATCATACAGATGTTAAGAGTATGCATTCTTGTTTGGTCCCTAGTCGGTTGTTATTGTGGAAATAACCATAGACATCAATAACACTAAAGACTAGACAGTGTGTTGGTTGATGACAGAATCTCATTAGTCATGATATAGTGATATCAAACCAAGCACATAGGTACTTGTTAGAGAACAAGGTACCAGACAGACCCACCGTGAGAGTGACACATGGAACCATGACTTGGTAGTCATAGTCAGCTCTCACAGTGATGGTGGTGAGTGTGATTCTTAGACCTGAAATCACTACACTCAACACATGTCGTTGGGTACACTTTGACATCATCAAACACAGTCTTGAAACATGGGTTGTTATAAAGGTGATGATTGGGTGGCTTTGACACATGGGGCTTTTGAGGGGTGAGTAATAGATATGGGATTTGTCCCTCCTGAGGGAATTTGATGTCCTTGGCCACTTGATGAGTAGGATTGAGAAAGGCATGTGCATGCACGTGTGAATCAATATGTGATATTGATGTCACACACATCTCACCCAGTCTGCTCTGAGATCAAGGAAATGAATGAACGTTGACAGGATGACTGTTCCATGCCTCGAGTTCATTCATGATATCAGTGACAAAGGAATTATACATTCACTATAACACCATTCACAGATTGTAGGATTGAAAGTTGTTCTCCAACTTTCTATTTCACTTGGGTAGCACTGATGTGTGACTAGGCACCGCTCTTTGCTTGTGAAGTCATAAGTGTTATGGACTTTCACTGCCAACGTGAAATGGACCTACAGGGTCACACACATAGGATTTAACCTGGAAGATGAGTTTGTCCACAAACATGTTTAGATTGATTACTAAAGGAGTTTAGTAGTTCAATTAAACACTCAATTGATAGCTCAATATCATAGTGTTCAAGGTGTTGGACTGATTGATTAGAGTATCTGTAACATCCCTGACCTGGGTTATGCACTGACCCTAGATGTTTTGTCTAAATATGTAATTAAATACTTGTGATTATCCCCTGGCATGTAATTAAGTTCCTGAGGAACATACATTTTCATTTCTGTCCTTTTTAAACAATGTTGTAGTATTGTTTTGTAATACAGGGACATATGTGCAAATTACCCAATTAGAGGGGTTAACTTGCAAAGTTACATAGGTTAAGATGTTCCTATGATGATGATACATCATATGAGTGAATATGATGAAGTATAATGGATTGTCCAAGCTTGGGCACCTAGATACAGCTTGTGGAGCAATCTTTGTGCTTGAAACCCTAATTTTGGTGTAAAGTGCAATTTACCCAAAATGAGGGGTGCAACTTGTAAAATACACCTTTTAGAGTATCTTTTATGACTCTTGACATCATTTAGAGTAGAAATGATGAAAGGGGCGCTTCAATTAAATAATCAGATAAGAAGAATGACCTTTGTAGTAGAATCACCAAGTTATAAGTAAAGAGACCCTTATATATGTGCACCTTAGTTTCATGTTGACTTTCATTGCCTTAGATCTTGAGTTTTGATGGGCTTTGCTTAATTTATGATATATTGAACGTGCCTTAGAAAGAAGGAGGGACCTAGATGAGAAACCATGAAACTAGAGGTCCTTATGTTGAGAACTAACCCAAGCTATATAAGCTTCTTTCTTTGAAAACCAAGTAAACGTATTCCCTTCTCTTCTTCACTTATCATCTTGCTCAAACGACCAAGGTAGAGCTCTGGAGCTAAAGAAGACAACCAACATGTTCTAAGGTAAGAAGAGACCATCACCTAGCTCGGATTCATGGAGGAAAGTGAATTACAAGTTTGGTTTCATGGTTTTCTTACTTAGGTTTCTTGTTCTAGCCGACCTTCCCCAACCTTTTCTTGGAGAATCATCTTTGTCCGACCTGTGGAGCTCAAGATGCAATTAAAGGCTTGAAGCTTGGAAGCTTGTAGCTCTAGGAACAACGTTTAAGGTGGGTTTTATAACTCTAAACCTCTTGCTTTATTATGCATATCGTTATTCTTGCAAGTACTAGTTAGTTCTTCTTCTTTCCCATCTTTCCTTGTTTTCTTGCAAGCAAAACCACGAAGTAACCGACCTGTTCCAAGGTTGAAGATGATGGGCATGAATTCCTAGGTAACTTTGCCAAACGACCTTGGACCATATGGTCTAAACGGTTTGCAAATCGTTTGAAATCAAACGGTCTCAAGACTGTTTGATCTCAAGCGGTCTTGCAAGACCGTTTAGATTCAAACGGTCTCTAAGACCGTTTGGTAGGGTTGACCAAGTGAAGACCATTTATAGGTATGTTGTACACATGTTGATTTAATCAATTACAAAGAATCATGACCTAATTGCAAACCACTCACAAGTTGAAGGCACTTCAACCCCCTAAACCCTAATCGGGTTGAATTGTTGTTTTCAATGACCAATTTTTGTGAACTTTGGGTTGAAGGGCCCAAACGGTCTCAAGACCATTTGGGGGTTCACTCAAATGGTCTCAAGACCGTTTGGTGACAACCCAAGACCGTTTGGAGGACTAGGGTTAAGGTAATTTGATGAATTGGAGGTCCAATCACAATAGGTTGATGAATTGAATAAAAGTGTTGATTTTAGACCTGATTAGGGTTCAACCCTTATCTTTTTTATTTAGATTTTGATGTAACTTTGGTCAAACGGTCTCAAGACCATTTGGAGGGTTTCCAAACGATCTCAAGACCGTTTGGGCCAAGTTTGGGCCCAATTGAGTGTCAATTGATGGGTTCAACCTCAATTAGATTCATGTTGATGGACATTGATGGTTAACCGATTGCAAACCCTAATTGAATTGGTTTCAACCCTAATTATCTTTCAATTGAGGGTCAAATTGGTGTCCAATTGATTAAGATTAACCCTAATTGGCTCAATTGATAAGTGGTAAACAAGGGTGTGGCCAATTGAAGGCTTCAACATGGGAAACCCTAATCGATTACAAGCTTTGATGCACCTTTGAGTTCCATGTGGTCTTGACCCATTTGGACCAAACAGTCTCAAGACCATTTGGGACCAAACGGTCTCAAGACCATTTGGGACCAAACGGTCTCAAGACCGTTTAAGGTCAAATGGTCTCAAGACTGTTTGGGACCAAACGGTCTCAAGACCGTTTGGAACCAAACGGTTTCAAGGTCGTTTAAGATCAAATGGTTTCAAGGTCGCATAAGTTCAAACGGTTTGGAAGTCAACTCTGATCAAACGGTCAATGCACTCAAAAGTTCTCAAGACCGTTTGAGGGCAAACGGTCTTGAAGGTCATGCGGTCTTGAAGTCAACTATATCAAATAGTCAACCCATCCAAACGGTCTCAGGACCGTTTGGAGTTTGAAAGTGTGTAATCATTTGGAGACTTTAGGGTTGTGATTACTTAATACTTTGAAGGTTTGATTGGTTCAATGGTGGTCTAATCCAAACCCTAATGATACCTAAAGACATTAAGGGGTTAAGTGATTAATAGATTGACCCATGATTGTAATCAATGGGGTACATTACTAATGTGCCCTTGAAGGGTTCAAGTAGATGACACCTTGTTTAATCAAAATACTAACAACATGATAGTGGTGATTTAGCTTATGTTAATCAATGATGACTTGACCTAACCTAATCTAGAGTGATGTAATCACCATCTATTAGTAAGAGGAGAGAGAAGGTTCCATTTAGGGACAAACTCAAGTAAAGTACCTTCAATGTATATGAATGTGCATGATTAGGGTATGATCCACCTATGTGAGATCATGAAAACCCTAATATGATAATTGATGAATCTTAACCTAACTGGAAGGCATCAATGATGATGTTTCTCATACATGGTGATGATATGAGCTCAATTCACTATGAAGTGAATAGTAAACCCTAATTCTAGGGTAAAACATGTAATGTGAATAGTAAACCCTAATTGAGGGTGATGTGATGAAATGTACAATAAACCCTAATTCCAGGTTATGCTTTTAAGCAAGAAGGTACAAATCTTGATATGAATTTTTTATTGTTATTAATTGAATTAACCATGCAGGTTCTTATATGAGAATGATCATATCCAGGTAAGGATTATGATACCATATTCATTGAAAGCATGTTATTAGCTTTATGAATAGTGACATATCATGTTGCCTAGTAAGTGACATCTTATGAGATTGATAGGCTGTAAGAGCCATGAGTATCATCAAGTTCATGCTAATTAGATGACTTGTGATAAGATGATTAAGAAATGATAACTGATGTAAGTTAAACTTGATACATATAGTATTCTACTTTCATAGCTGATGTTCTAATGTAAAATGTTTGAGAACATGTATGATGTTAAAAGAATACTGAAATGTACCTAACTAATCAAGTATATATAATCATACCATGTAGGGCCCTGATCATAAATCCATCATTGCCAGAAGTTAAATGATGGTGAAACAGGTTTTCCTAAGGGAACTCCTGGATCACATACTTTTGAGTATGTGGGGGAATATGGATGTGAATATCCTTACATCCTAGTGTAGGAATTGATGTAGATGTATCTTAATCTATCAATCCTTCACTATATGTTTATGTCGGGGTGATGTAACACTATTCTCCCGAGGAAATCTTTTATACCGCATCGATGAGAGATAAACAAGAAATCTTTCGATAGCGAAGAGGGTACAGAATGCCACTGTGACTCTAATAGTGAAGTACCAGAATACCCTAGTGAGCTATAGTAGCAGAGACACTAGATGTCCTGCATGTTGATCCTCACTCTGACTGAGGAAGATGAGGTCATAAGAATCCGGCTCTTTTTATGACCTAGGTATGATACCGATGCGACTTAATAGTGATCGGTTGGAGTATGAGTGGTATACCTCATCTCCGCAGGGCATAATAATGTTTGTAAAACATAATCAACCACGTAGCATATCTGCTTAGGTTGAACTACGAGATACAATGATTGAAGTTACACTACCTAGTAAACATGTTCTTCATATTCCTTAATATCTGTTGTCCTACTTAATGTCAAACCTATTGTTGATTATCTTGGAAGTCTTTTATTGCTTATGTTATTCTTTGATTGCTTAATAAAGCTTCTGGAGGAGAGTTATAACTCTCGCTGGGACAATTATTTAAAATTGTCTCACTCCGTAGATTTCACCTTTTTAGGTAGTCGCTGAGGACGAAGGAACCAGTATGAGGGAGATCAGTATCAGCAGCAACAACACCAAGAGCAGCAGTGAATCTCAGGTGGAGATACTGACTTCTGAGTCATGTAGTTAGTTAGTCCTATGTTGTCTCTGTACTCTCAGGTCCTTGGAGTTAGTTGATCTGAGATTTTTGGTTTTGAATCTTGAGATTTTATATCTGGTTGTGTATAATTACTCAAGAAGTGATTTAACAGATATGTAAATTGTTTATCTTGTTTCTTATAAAAGAAGTTTTATGTTTTCAAGATCTTATCTCAAAAAGTTTTAATTTTCGATGATTTTTGTATTCCGCTGCTAATCGAATGTTTCTACTGAGCTTATATCATGGTTTATGGATCGGATTGTCTCAATTTCGTGGTATCAGAGCTCTAGGTTCGCTGAGTCTACAGAGACATAGGACTTAGGATGTCGAGTCTATCTTTAGTGTTTCCAGTATATCTAATAGAGTCTTGTGCTCCTCAGGAGAAGAAGATAACTAAGGATGTCTGAGCCACATGAGGAGTACGTGGCTGAGAGTAGTGTCGCTGCACCTCGAGAAGGTGCAAGGAATCCAAAAATAGAACAACCTGTACCTGAGCCACCCAGGGAGCCACCTCAGTTTGACCCAGCTGATATGGGTAACCCAGCTGTTCAAACTATGTTCGGGAAGTTTATGACTACCATGAAACACATCACCGACAGGATGCCCATGCCTGCACCTAGGGCACCTGCCCAGCCTGAAGGATAAGGTATCAGTAAGACGTTCGAGCGACTTCATCGTGTCGGAGCAACCGAATACTTTGGGATAGCTGACCTCGCAGATGCCGATCTGTGGTTAACTGAGTTGGAGAAAGCCTTCATAATCTTGAACATCCCTGAATCTGAGAAGGTTAGACATGCCATCTATCTTCTCAAAGGAAGTGTTGGTCACTGGTGGACCATGGAAGAGCAAAAGAGGCCTGGAGTGGAGATCTCGTGGGAAGACTTTCGTCGGGGATTTGTCAACAAATACTTTCCAAAGACATTCCTGGATGAGAAGATCTCTCAGTTTGAGAGATTGAGGCAAGGCATGATGAACATTAGCGAGTACAACGCTAAGTTCATGGAGTTGCTACGATTCTATCCGCACATGGCTGCCACAGAAGAAGAGAGGATCAGAAGGTTCGAGAAGGGTTTGAATGCCGACTTGACTACTCCCGTGTCTGCTCTAGAGAACCGGGAGAGGTTCGCTACCTTCGTTGAGTCAGTCCAAAGGATAGAGAGATCTGTAGCTGAGAAGAGGTAAACCCATCAGAGATATCCGTAGTTCCAGGGTTCTTCATCTACAGACTTTAAGAAGCCTAGATTCTCTGCACCTACACCTCCACCACCCAGATCTAGTGCTCAGACACAGTGGACATTGAGTAGAGGTAGAGGACAAAGCCTACCACTACAAGAGACTCACAGTTCAGCATCAATGTCAGTCACAGGACCACCAAGACCACAACAACTGGAAAGAAGCTGCTACAACTGTGGGAAGGTGGGACATCTGATGAAGGACTGCAGAGCTAGTCCTGTCAGTGTGACACATCCTCAGAGACAGAGTCAACAGGGATCACAGAGAAGGCAGTTTCAAGGAGCAGCTAGAGGACGTGGACAAGCGTCCCAAGCTGGATCGTCAGCACCAACTCAACCTCAAGCGACATCAAGGTTCTATGCAATGAACCCACCTGATGCAGTGATCAACCCACGGGTTGTGGTAGGTCAGATGGAGTTGTTATATTCTGATATGTCTACATCATGTGTTGTATCTGTTTTGATTGACCCGGGTGCTACGCACTCCTTTATCACTCAAAGAGTGATTCGTAACTGTAATATGACAATCAGTCATAGGGCAGATAGCTTGTTGCTTGAGACTCCGTTGCGAGGGTCTGCTGTGTTGCAGGAGGTATTCTCTCCCTGCATCCTCTTCTTTTCTGATCATCGCATTCAAGTGGATCTTATACCACTTGAGATGCAAGGATTTGATATAATCCTTGGGATGGATACCTTGGAAATGTATAGGGTTGTCTTGGATTGTGAATCCAAGAATGCTGTGTTTGCTGATGAAAGCAACACATGGATCTTTCAAGGAGAGAGAAAGATTCTACCCACCTATCTTGTGTCAGCTATGGTTGCTGAGAAGCTGATGAGGCAAGGATGTTATGCATTCTTGGCCCATGTGGTAGATACTACCATGGGAAGTCCCAACCCTGCTGAAGTTCCTGTAGTCAGGGAATTCAAAGACGTGTTTCCTAAAGAACTTCTAGGTATACCACCGCCTCGGGAAATTGATTTTGAAATCAATTTGGTCCCAGATACACAACCTATAGCCCAGACACCGTATAGGATGGCGCCTGCCGAAATGGCATAACTCAAGAAACAACTTCAGGAGTTTCTTGAGAAAGGTTTCATCCGACCAAGCACTTCACCCTGGGGTGCTCCGGTTTTGTTTGTTAAAAAGAAAGACGGATCAATGCGGTTGTGCATTGATTACAGACAACTAAACAAAGTAACAATAAAGAATAAGTACCCTCTGCCAAGGATTGATGATCTTTTTGACCAGTTGCGCGGTGCAACTGTCTTCTTGAAGATAGACTTGAGGTCAGGATATCATCAACTTCGTATTAAGGACAGTGACATATCCAAGTCTGCCTTTAGGACAAGGTATGGTCACTATGAGTTCACAGTTATGTCAATTGGACTAACTAATGCACCAGATGCATTTATGGAACTCATGAATAGAATCTTCTGACCTTTCCTCAATCAGTGTGTTGTTGTCTTCATAGATGACATTCTGATCTATAGTAGAGATGCTCAGCAGCATGAACAACATCTTCCCAAGCTTTGACCTTGCTAAGGGAACATAAGCTATACGCTAAGTTCAGTAAGTGCGAGTTTTGGTTGCCAGAGGTGTCTTTTCTTGGACACGTGGTATCTGCCTCGGGTATTCGTGTTGACCCTAAAAAGGTAGAATCTATTCTACAATGGGAACAACCGAAGACACCGATGGAGATTCGTAGTTTCCTAGGGTTAGCTGGCTACTACCGAAGGTTCATTAAGAACTTCAGTTCCATAGCCTTACCCTTGACCAAGTTGACCCGGAAAGATGTTCCTTTTGTCTGGAGTGATAAGTGTCAGCAATCTTTCCAGCTGTTAAAGGAGAGGTTGACAAGTGCACCTGTACTTGTGTTACCTAAGCAAGGCAAAGGATGTGTAGTTTTCTGTGATGCCTCCAAGAATGGACTCAGATGCGTGTTAATGTAGGATAAGCAAGTGATTTCTTTTGCTTCCTGACAGCTTAAGAAACACGAGGAGAATTATCTGACACACGATCTGGAGTTAGCTGATGTGGTTCATGCCTTAAAGATCTGGAGACATTATCTCTACAGAGAGACATTCCAGAATTTTACTGATCACAAGAACCTTAAGTACATCTTCTCTCAGAACGAACTTAACATGAGGCAACGTCGCTGGATGGAGTTAATCAAGGACTACGATTGTACAATTGATTACCATCCAGGGAAGGCCAATGTGGTTGCAGATGCCTTGAGTAGAAAATCAGTAACATCAACCATGGATATGGTACAACTAAACTCCTTAGTATGCTCTAGGAGAGATATGCTTATCTCTTTAAGGCAAGACAATGTACAGTTGAAAGTGTCATTGTTGACTGGGTTGTTGGCTGAGATGCATATAAAACCTACTCTAAGAGAGCAGATCAAGGAGGCACAACAAGTTGATGTTGTAGTTCAACATATCAGATTAGAGTATGGTGAAGAGAAGCGAGATGGTTTCCATGACTCAGATGATCAAGTAGCATGCTATCATGGGAGGATGATAGTACCAGATGTGGATAACTTGAGGAAGTTAGTCCTAGAAGAAGCTCATTCTTAGATGTATGCCATGCATCCAGGGAGCACCAAGATGTATCGAAACTTGAAAGATATGTATTGGTGGCCTGGGATGAAGAAGGATGTTGCTGAGTTTGTTCTGAGGTGTCTTGTGTGTCAGCAAGTTAAAGCTGAACACCAGAAGCCTGCAGGAACAATGCAACCTTTACCCATACCACAGTGGAAGTGGGACCATGTTGTTGGATCAATGGGCTCTAGAAGGGGGGGGGTTGAATAGAGCTTCACAAACTTCACAAAAGTGATTAGACCACCAAATTATATTAAGTGCAGAACTTAATTCAAAACAGCAATTTGATGTCCTAAACTAGCATACAAAGCAAGGATAAGAGACAAGGAAAGCATGCACTTGGACAGGTGGTTTAGAGTGGTTCCATGTCCTAAACTTAGGAGCAATGTCAGTCCACTACCTAGAGTTGGTTAGGCTCTAGGATTTGTAACTTGGTTCTCTTATATATATCACACAATAAGATTACAAGCTACAACTACCAACCATCCAAGGACTTATATATCAAGCCAAGATCTTCTACCTCACCAAGGACTTACCCACCAAGCAAGTAGTCTTCCACCTTCTTCAAAGGACTTACCCACTCTTGCTCTAGTCTTCGGCCTTGCAGGATTTACCTATCTTGCTTGAGCTTTGCCTTGCACCTCTCCTTCACTTGGAGAGCTTTAGCACCTTCCTCCTTCACTTGGAGGCCTGGAGCAGCTAGCCTTCTTCTCCTTCACTCGGGGAAGAACAGCAACCTTCTTCTCTTTCACTCGGAGAAGAAACTTCAATCAATCTTCATAGAGAATGGAGATGGGAGAAGTGGAAAGGAGAGCTTTACAAGATTACAAATGATAGCTCTCATACATGGGATCCTAACTCACTCATACTCACGAATTTGCTTTGAAGGTAGAGAGAGAAAGGGGCTCAAAGGATTAGAAACCACTCAACTAAGGCTTAAGACCAGGCATATGTGAATGAGCAACCTTGGAATGAAGTCCAAGAGGTCCTATTTATAGTTGAGGGTGTCCCTTTGAGGTTGGGAGAGTTAAGTGGCACAAACTAGCCGTTTTACAACTTGCAACGGATCTATTTTGAGTCCCACCTACTCCTCCAACGGTTGGAATTTCTTTTTCTGCATTCCAGTACAGTCCGATCGGCCGAGTTTCAATAAAGGCAACTCGGCCGAACCACTAAGCGACAAGTCTGAAAGATAGACTGTCGACCGAGTTTCCTTGGAGAAACTCGGCCGATCGGTCGACTTTCAACTTGGACCGATCAGTGGATCGGCCGAGTTTCCCACCATAGAAACTCGACCGAACAGGGATCGGCTGAGTTGGTAACTCGGCCGACCGCCCAGAAAATTCCAAAATATATGGATCGGCCGAGTTTGGAATTCGGCCGACAAAATCCCTGTTATGGGTATTTTGGAATTTTCATAAACTGTACAAACGATGGATTTTTGAGTCCCAATCAATTTATCCATCTTAGTTACAATACAAAACATGAGTATAAGTGATTACATCAATTGTTCTAAGCCTCTAAGGGCTATATTACAAAATGATCAAAAGTCACATGTTTTGCATGTGCTGGATGAGTAGCTTTGGAGTGGAATGAGATTCTTTTCTTGTACCTAATGTCTGAAACAATCTCAAATAGATTTGTTAGATACATATGAATGGAATGGTTAAGTCATTATCAAAATATGGGCAATGTGCGACACCTAGGTCAACATTCTCCCCCTTTTTGACAATGACAAACCATTCCTCAACATATTTAAAAGAATGTGAAAGTTATACCTTTTCTTAGGGAATTGCAAGGGGATGCAAATATGATCAATTTGTAATGCTCCCCCTCAATTCATGCTTACTCATTCCTGCATGGTTAGCTAAAAAACAAGAAACCACAACACATATGTATATTATATGATTCTAAGCAAGTCTAGATGTATTTCAGTTAATTAGACAAGAAAGGAACCATACAAGAAATAAAAACAATATGATTGAGCTATTTCTCCCCCTTTGTCATCTCAAAAAGGCAGGGGGTAGAAGAGCATAAAAGCAAGGTCTTCTCCAACAAAAAAACACTCAATCAAACATTTCCACAGAAAAACAGATTAACATCAAGATAAACCATGAAAGCAATGCATTGTCATTAATCAAAATATGGAAAACACTACAAGATAAACCATACAAAGCGTTTCCATAAACCATAAAACAAAAACTACAAGGATATCATAGAGTAGAAATAGTACAACTCAGATGATGTGCCTAATGTAGATAATACAATCATAGTCCAAAGAGATGTAACATGGTCATCTGAGACTAAAACTAGACACATCAACTCCTAAGCTAAACTACTCTATGTCGATATCATCAACAACAGCATCCATGTCCTCATCGGGCTGGTAGTCCTCATCGCCATCATCAGAAGGAGGGGCAGCAGCTGGTGTAGCCTCGGCATCATGATCAGCATCGTCATCCTCATCCTCGTCTTCAGCATCCGTCGCAGTAGCCTCATCAGCGTCAGTCTTAGCATCCTCCTGGTCAGCCATATCCTCGTCTAGAGGACCAGAAGCACGCCCGGGCCACCTCGCACTCTTCTCGGCCCAAGACATGCCTAGAGCATGTAACTCATAGGCAACCTCAATGGGGGGAACAGAAGAAGTGTACTGGGCCAGGAGCTCGGACAGACGACCACCTGGGAGCGCCAGAATCGGAGAAGGGCATCCACCTGCAGAGGTTTCAGCGGAAGCAGTAAAGGGTGGAGCAGGGTAAAACTGGCTATACGCGTAAGAAGCGTAGTCACCACCGGGGTAGGGCTCGTAGGTGGGGTAGGGCTGAGGGCAAGATATCGACATGGAAGACATGATGTGGCACAGATCCTGATGGTGGTGTTGCTGGACCTGCATGTTGTAAGCCTGCTGGTGCATGAGATACCCCATGAGGGCCTCATTTGAAACGTGGAAGTCAGCAAAGGCAGGCTGCGGAGGAGGCTGGAAGGATGGCTCAGGAGGAGGAGGTGCAGCTGAGGAAGATGGAGGTGGAGGTGGAGCTGAGGAAGATGATGCACCAGGGGTAGGCACACTCTTTTGAAGAGTGGTCTCACTGATATAAACTCCTTTACGATCAGGGCGGTAGAGAAAATCGGTAAAGAGAGATTTTCCAGTGGCATGCTGGAAAAGACCACAAATTAGGGCAGGATATGGAAGATGTGTGCCCTTTGTGTTCTTTCCCGAGTCAAAACAGGTCATATGGTGAAGGATGTAACAGGCCCATTTGACTCCTTGGTTGTTCAACAGAAGATACATCATCATAGCCGTATTCTCGGCGATGTCCGTTTGATTCTTCTTTGGATGGACATTGCAACTGAGAATAAATTCCAAAACGCGGCGAGGAGAGGAAAGGGCGGAGGAAGGCAAAGTACCCTTTTTTCTATAAGGAAAGTTGGGTTGCTTGAGAAACTTGTGGATATCGGTCAAGTCAACCTCAATTGTCTTATAGACATCCTCGGGAGACAAAAGATCAAGATAGAGAGGGTAGTCGGTGATCCAAGCAGCCGTGCCAACATTGCCATTGAGATAGAGATTGAACGAGCGTTCAGTAATATGGAAAGATTGTCCGGCGATCATGGACGTCAATACAATAGAGGTGTCCGCGGAGGGGACCAAAGAGTCGTAGTTCCACCGCAAATTTGCGTAGAACTCACAGACGACTTTGGTACTGTATTTCAAGTTATAGAAGCGGGCATCCTCTATGCAAAACGCCTCAAGATGATGGGTGCGAAAGATTTGATAAGCTTCCAAGAGGTCAGCGTGAAAGCTATTTGGTTGATGTAGAGCTCGAAAAGGGAAGGGAGAGCGAGGAAGGAGCTCTTTGTAACGAGAAACAACAGCATTGTCAACAAACGAGAGATTATCGACCGTTATATACCTAGGAGCAAGAGGAGTCGCCATGGCAGGGGCAGGAACGGCGCGTTTCCGGCGTTGTGACCTCATGGAGAGGAGAAAGAAGGAAAAGAGCCGATCCACGCGGGGAGAGAGAGCAGGCGACACTCCTAGAATAGCAAGAACGAAAGCATAAGGTCGATTGGAGGAGAAAACGGCCGGAAAGAGGGAGGAGAGGACCAGGGTTAGGAAGGGTCGGGGTAAACGGCTAGGGTTCGGTCGACTTTGCTCTAGTTGAGAGGGAGCAAGTCGGCCGATTCCTATTAATATAAAACCAATCTGCCGCCGATCGGTCGAGTTTGGGAAATGGAAACTCGGCCGATCGAGCGCACAGGTGCCCTGTACCCGACCGTTCGGCCGAGTTGGAAACTCGGCCGACCAAAACCCTGATGTGGAAAAAACCTAAAATCTAGCCCTAGCCTCAAATGACCGAATGCAAATTTTATTTTTGGTCTAGATTGTATATTAAGCATATTTAGGCACATTCCCATCATCATAGGGTACTATTTGTCGATTAAAACCCAATTTGTGAGAAAAGCCCAAAAAAAAGATAAAAACTAGAGAAAAAAATATGCAAAAACAAGCATTTTTTAGCAAACAAAGCATTTTTAAGCAAGAGCAACACATATAAGATGTAACCAACTAATTAGAGAGCAATTCAACATCATCAAGAGAAATTATGAGCAATTTTGATCTAATAAAATTAAATTGTTCTCTAGCAAGCGGTTTAGTGAAAATGTCGGCCAACTGATTTTCCGTATCCACATGTGTGATATAAATATACTTTTTGACAATGTGGTCACGGAGAAAATGATGGCGAACTTCTATGTGTTTAGCTCTACTATGCAATATTGGATTATAAGAAAGATTGATTGCACTAGTATTATCACAGAAAATAGGAGAAGCATCAAAATGAATGTTAAAGTCTTAGAGCATTTGCTTCATCCATAGGACCTGGGCACAACAACTTCCGGCTGCAATGTATTCAGCTTCGGTAGTTGATAATGCCACTGTGCTCTGTTTCTTGGAGAACCAAGACACCAAGCATGGTCCCAAGAGGAAGCAAGTGCCACTTGTGCACTTTCTATCAATCAAGCAACCTGCGTAGTCAGCATCACTATATGCCACAAGAGTAAAGTCCCTTGACTTAGGGTACCATAGTCCAAAATTTGGAGTTTTGGCTAAGTACCTCAAAATCCTCTTGACAGCAATAAGATGTGATTTCCTAGGGCTTAGTTGAAAGCGAGCACACAGGCCAACACTAAACATTATATCAGGTCTAGAGGCAGTTAAATAAAGTAAACTTCCGATCATACCTCTATAGAGCTTCTCATCTACCTTCTCACCTTCTTCATCCTTGTCAAGTTTGGTAGTGTTTGACATGGGTGTATCCATCGGCTTCATGTTCTCCATCCCAAAGCATTTGAGTAGTTCAGTTGTGTATTTGCCTTGGTTGATGAAGTTGCCTTCCTTGGTTTGTTTGATTTGGAAGCCGAGGAAGAAGGTCAGCTCACCCATCATGCTCATCTCAAATTCACTCTGCATAAGCGAACTAAACTCTTTGCAAAGATCAAGGTCAGTTCCGCCAAATATAATATCATCAACATAAATTTGAATTATGAGAAAATGGGTAGAAGTGTGTTTTAGAAATAAAGTACAATCAACTTTGCCCATGATATACCCATTATCTAACAAAAAGTTCTTTAGTTTCTCATACCAAGCTCGAAGTGCTTGTTTGAGTCCGTAGAGAGCTTTTTGCAAGAAATATACATGATTGGGTAACTTATCATTTTCAAAGCCTGGAGGTTGAGCAACATATATTTCCTCCTCGATTGTACCATTTAAAAACGCACTTTTAACATCCATTTGATAAAGCAAGAAATTTTTATAACTAACAAAGGCAAGTAGCATACGAATAGATTCTAATCTAGCAACAGGAGCATAGGTTTCATCAAAATCAATACCTTCTTGTTGATTGTAACCTTGTGCTACTAACCTTGCTTTGTTCCTTACCACTTTTCCTTGCTCATCAAGCTTGTTGCGGTAGACCCATTTGGTACCAATGATCTTTCTATCATTTGGTCTTGGCACTAAGGTCCACACACGGTTCTTCTCGAACTGCTCAAGCTCTTCTTGCATGGCAAGGATCCACTCATCATCGCCAAGGGCCTCTTTGATGTTCTTTGGCTCCAGTTGAGAGATGAAGGCACTGTCTGCTTGTTCTTTGTTGTGTGCAGCTCGTGTCCTTACTCTTTCAAACGGGTTGCCAATGATCAACTCCTTGGGGTGATTCTTTGCAAAGCGGGGAGTGGGATCCTTCCTTTCTTCTTCTTTTTCTTCTTCTTCAACCTGCTTACCTTTGTCTTTGATGTTGATCTCTTTTAAGATAGGAATGATTTCATCTGCAACATCATCATCACCAATATGCTTGCCAATAACAGGGTTAGTTTCAATAAATTTAACATTTATAGATTCTTCTATTTTAGATAGTTCAATGTTAAATACTCTAAAAGCCCTGCTAGTAGTGCTATAGCCTAGGAAGAAAGCCTTGTACGATTTTAGATCAAACTTGTCGAGAGAATCCTTGGTGTTCAAAACAAAACAAGGACATCCAAACACATGAAAGAAATCAATTGACGGCTTCCTACCACACCATAGTTCATAGGGGGTTTTCTTAAAAGACGGATGAGTGAAAACTCGGTTTTGCACAAAACATGAGGTGCTAACGGCTTCAGCCCAAAACTTCTTAGGAGTGTCATACTCAAGAAGCATGGTTCTAGCCATCTCTTGTAGCGATCTATTTTTCCTCTCAACAACTCCATTTTGTTGGGGTGTGCGAGGAGAAGAGAAATTGTGCGAATAACCCGATTTTTCACAAAAACATTCAAAAAGATCATTTTCAAACTCTCCCCCATGATCACTACGGATGGAAACAACATGACAAGAAGCTTCATTTTCAACTCGTTTACAAAAGCTCGAGAAAACATCGAGTGTATCGCTTTTAGAAACGAGAAAGAAAGTCCAAGTATATCTAGAAAAATCATCGACAATAACAAGACAATACTTGGAGCCGCGAAGCGTTTGTGTTCTCATAGGTCCGAAGAGATCAATATGAAGAAGCTCTAGAACTCTCTTGGTACTCATGACTCCTTTGGATTTGAAGGAGGATTTGGTTTGTTTCCCTTGTGTACAAGGTTGACATTCCTCATCCTTTTCAAAATCCAATTTAGGAAGTCCTCGAACCAAGTCCTTTTTGTTCAGTTTCTTCATTTGATGCAAGTTCACATGACCCAAACGTCGATGCCAAAGCGAAAGATCATTTTTATCCACGACTAAGCATCTATTTAGTATGGGCTTTAAAGCATCAAGAACAATCACATATAGATTACCATTTCTAGTTCCCTTATATATAACATTATAGGATAGGGAATCTAGAAGCAAGCATTCTAAGGAAGTAAAGAGCACAAGATAACCATTATCACATAATTGGCTAACACTAATTAAGTTGTGATGTAGGCCATCAACAAGCAAAACATTTTTAATGCACAATTCATTACCTACATCACCCTCACCTATAACCTTACCCTTTTTGTTGTCCCCAAAGGTTACCGATCCTCCTTTCTTCTTCACAAATTTGTTGAAATGGCTGATTTCTCCAGTCATGTGCTTAGAGCAGCCACTATCAACAATCCATTTCTTTGTGACCTGCAAGAAAAGAGGATGTCGGAACCCAACTCAAACTTTGGGGTCCGGGGTTAGCTTGGGGACCCATTTCATATTTGGGTTGGTCCCCTTAGGCTTGTAAGGACAATAGGTAGAATAATGATCATCACATTTGCAATGCATACATACCATGGGGTTTTTAGAGCCGGAAGACTCTCCATTGAAAATTGGAGTTTCCACACTCTTTTTCTTACCCTTCTTCTTCTTCTTACCTTTTGGAGTAGTCGCATTGTATCCTAGACCACTAGTACCAACTTGTTTGGTAGAGTGCTCTAGAACATCATTTAGAGACTTCTTACCCGAAAGAAACCTTTGCAAAGTAGATCTTAATTTAGCATTATCATCACTAAGATTTGTAATGGTAGTAGATAAACTAGCAAGATCTTCTCTAGCATGCAAAAGGTCGGCCTCAAGACAGAGGGCTTTAGTAAGAAGAGAATCTTTTTCAAGAGTTAAGTTTGCAACTTCATTTCTAGGCAAGATAGGTCTAGAAGATAAATCATTTGTTTGTGCAAGAAGTTTAGCATTTTTAGATTTAAGGACAACAATTTCTCTTTGATAAGAATACACTTCATCTCTCCTAGCATCATCAATAAGCTTAAGTTCAACATTTTCAGTTTTTAGAACATCTAGCTCATCTAGGCAATTTTGGTTCTCTATCTTAAGATTTTCAATAGTTTTAAGATAAGTACCATTCTCAACCTCTACTCCATTATATTGAAGTTCAAGGTCTAGAAATTGCCCTTGTAAGGAATCTATGCTATCAAGATGTAATTTCTCATTTTGATCTAGAATATCAATCTTGGCATAGAGATCATCAACTATCTTTCCTAATCTTTTTCTTTTAGCTTTACATTTAGCAAAAGATGATTGACAATCATTAAGCATTTCAATGAGGGTTTCCTTAGATAAATCAAGTAAACTTTCATCACTTACCTTGCTTACCTCACTTACCTCAATTACTTCTTCACTAGTAGAAGCCATGAGTGCAAGGTGACATTCACCATCCTCGGAGCTTGAGGAACTTGAAGTAGAAGACTCCTCCCATGCCACATGAGCTGCATCTTTGGGTCGTCTCTCCTTCTTGTTCTTCTTCTTGTACTTGGCTTCTCTTTTGTATTTGTCATCCTTCTTGTGGCTGCTCTTATGATATCCCTTCTTGTATTTTGGGCAGTCATTCTTGTAGTGGCCCTTTTGACCACACTCGTAGCACCTAGGAGTGGAGGAGGATGGCTTGCCCTTGAAGTGTCTTCCTTTTGAATAGTTGGCTTCATGATCATTTGCACCTTCATCTTCGCTTGAGGAAGGGCAGGGAGACTTCATGGCAAGTTGTTGTTGCCGCATCATTTCTTCAACTTGAGCTTTGAAGGCTGTGTCCTTCATCTTCTTGGACTCCTTCTCTTCTCTTTTCTCCTCTTCCTCTTGCTTGTCGAGCCTTGGTTCATGTGATTGGAGATTACCAACCAGCTCATCGGTTGACAACTCGCTCAGCTTGTAGACTTCTTCAATTGAAGTGACCTTTGGCTCCCATCTCTTTGGAAGAGATCTCAAGATCTTTGCATTGATGGTACCTCTATCCATGACACTCCCAAGGGCTACAAGGCTGTTCAAGATGACATTCAACCTTGTGTACATGTCCGCAACTCTTTCATTCTTCCCCATCTTGAAGTTCTCAAGTAGGCCGCCGAGCATATAGACCTTGGCCTCCTTGACTTGCTCCGTCCCTTCATAGGTGACACACAACTTATGCCAAATCTCATGCGCCGTGTCCCAAGAAGAGATGCGGTTGAACTCCGATGGTGAAAGGGCGGCGTAGATGATGCTCACGGCTTTAGCATTGAGTTGAGAACGCTTCATCTCATCTTCCGTCCACGTGGTGATGTTCCCCTTCGGCTCTTCATACTTGAGATGGACTATCTTCCACATCTCGTAGCTCACGCCTTGGATGTAGAATTGCATCCTTCTCTTCCAATATAGGAAGTTTGTGCCGTCGAAGACCGGGGGTCTCATGGAGAAGCTTCCTTCAAGATTGAGTGACCCAAGAGCTGAATCGCCCATCTTCTCCTACTTGTTGAAGTAGCTTGGAGAAGACCTGCTCTGATACCACTTGTTGGATCAATGGGCTCTAGAAGGGGGGGGGTTGAATAGAGCTTCACAAACTTCACAAAAGTGATTAGACCACCAAATTATATTAAGTGCAGAACTTAATTCAAAACAACAATTTGATGTCCTAAACTAGCATACAAAGCAAGGATAAGAGACAAGGAAAGCATGCACTTGGACAGGTGGTTTAGAGTGGTTCCATGTCCTAAACTTAGGAGCAATGTCAGTCCACTACCTAGAGTTGGTTAGGCTCTAGGATTTGTAACTTGGTTCTCTTATATATATCACACAATAAGATTACAAGCTACAACTACCAACCATCCAAGGACTTATATATCAAGCCAAGATCTTCTACCTCACCAAGGACTTACCCACCAAGCAAGTAGTCTTCCACCTTCTTCAAAGGACTTACCCACTCTTGCTCTAGTCTTCGGCCTTGCAGGATTTACCTATCTTGCTTGAGCTTTGCCTTGCACCTCTCCTTCACTTGGAGAGCTTTAGCACCTTCCTCCTTCACTTGGAGGCCTGGAGCAGCTAGCCTTCTTCTCCTTCACTCGGGGAAGAACAGCAACCTTCTTCTCTTTCACTCGGAGAAGAAACTTCAATCAATCTTCATAGAGAATGGAGATGGGAGAAGTGGAAAGGAGAGCTTTACAAGATTACAAATGATAGCTCTCATACATGGGATCCTAACTCACTCATACTCACGAATTTGCTTTGAAGGTAGAGAGAGAAAGGGGCTCAAAGGATTAGAAACCACTCAACTAAGGCTTAGGACCAGGCATATGTGAATGAGCAACCTTGGAATGAAGTCCAAGAGGTCCTATTTATAGTTGAGGGTGTCCCTTTGAGGTTGGGAGAGTTAAGTGGCACAAACTAGCCATTTTACAACTTGCAACGGATCTATTTTGAGTCCCACCTACTCCTCCAACGGTTGGAATTTCTTTTTCTGCATTCCAGTACAGTCCGATCGGCCGAGTTTCAATAAAGGCAACTCGGCCGAACCACTAAGCGACAAGTCTGAAAGATAGACTGTCGGCCGAGTTTCCTTGGAGAAACTCAGCCGATCGGTCGACTTTCAACTTGGACCGATCAGTGGATCGGCCGAGTTTCCCACCATAGAAACTCGACCGAACAGGGATCGGCTGAGTTGGTAACTCGGCCGACCGCCCAGAAAATTCCAGAATATATGGATCGGCCGAGTTTGGAATTCGGCCGACAAAATCCCTGTTATGGGTATTTTAGAATTTTCATAAACTGTACAAACGATGGATTTTTGAGTCCCAATCAATTTATCCATCTTAGTTACAATACAAAACATGAGTATAAGTGATTACATCAATTGTTCTAAGCCTCTAAGGGCTATATTACAAAACGATCAAAAGTCACATGTTTTGCATGTGCTGGATGAGTAGCTTTGGAGTGGAATGAGATTCTTTTCTTGTACCTAATGTCTGAAACAATCTCAAATAGATTTGTTAGATACATATGAATGGAATGGTTAAGTCATTATCAAAATATGGGCAATGTGCGACACCTAGGTCAACACATGTGACCATGGATTTTGTTGTTGGCCTACCCAGGATAAGAAAAGGACATGATTCCATCTGGGTAATTGTTGATAGGTTGACAAAGATAGCACATTTCTTACCTGTCAAAACAACCTATTCTGCTGAAAGGTTATCACAGATGTATGCTCAAGAGATAGTGCGATTGCACGGAGTTCCTGTCACAATAATTTCTGACAGAGGTCCCCAGTTTACAAGTCATTTTTGGAAGCATTTGCACAGAGCTTTAGGCACCAAGTTAAGGTTTAGTACAGCCTTTCATCCACAGACTGATGAATAGTTGGAAAGGACTATACAGACCTTGGAAGACTTGTTGAGGGCATGTGTTCTTCAGTTTATTGGGAGTTGGGATCTACACCTAAGCTTGATAGAGTTTGCCTACAACAATAGCTATCAACATAGCATTGCTATGGCACCTTATGAAGCTTTGTATGGTAGATGTTGTAGATCACCCTTATGTTGGTATGAGACTGGTGAACATCAGTTGTTAGGTCTTGATCTTGTGCAGCAGACCACAGAAAAGATTAAAGTAATACAACAACAGATTAAGACTGCACAGGATAGGCAGAAATCTTATGCTGACAGACGTCGTAGACCCTTAGAGTTCCAGGTTGGAGACAGAGTGTACCTCAAAGTCTCACCTTGGAAGGGAGTTTTGAGATTTGGAAGGAAAGGGAAGTTAGCTCCTAGATTTATGGGGCCTTATCCAATCATTGAACGGGTTGGAAAGGTAGCCTATAGACTAGATTTACCTCCAGAGTTGCAGAAGTTACACCCTGTGTTCCACATTTCTATGCTGAGGAAATGTCACCCTAACACCGAGTCAATTCTACAACCTATGGAGGTAGAATTGAATGATGATATAACTTATGGGGAAGGACCAGTGTCAATCCTTGATAACAGAATTAAAAAGCTAAAGAAGAAAGATATAAGTCTTGTGAAAGTCCTCTGGAATCATCGTGGTGTCGAAGAAGCCACTTGGGAACTAGAGTAAGAGATGAGAAGGAAATACCCTGCTCTTTTCTCTTAATATGTTTTATCGATTTCGGGGAAGAAATCCTTGTAAGGGGTGGAGAATTTGTAACATCCCTGACCTGGGTTATGAACTAACCCTAGATGGTTTGTCTAAATATGTAATTACATACTTGTTATTATCCCCTGGCATGTAATTAAGTTCCTGAGGAACATACATTTTCATTTCTGTCCTTTTTAAACAATGTTGTAGTATTGTTTTGTAATACAGGGACCTATGTGCAAATTACCCAATTAGAGGGGTTAACTTGCAAAATTACACAGGTTAAGATGTTCCTCTGATGATGAGACATCATATGAGTGAATATGATGAAGTATGATGGATTGTCCAAGCTTGGGCACCTAGATACAGCTTGTGGAGCAATCTTTGTGCTTGAAACCCTAATTTTGGTGTAAAGTGCAATTTACCCAAAATGAGGGGTGCAACTTGTAAAATACACCTTTTAGAGTATCTTTTATGACTCTTGACATCATTTAGAGTAGAAATGATGAAAGGGGCGCTTCAATTAAATAATCAGATAAGAAGAATGACCTTTGTAGTAGAATCACCAAGTTATAAGTAAAGAGACCCTTATATATGTGCACCTTAGTTTCATGTTGACTTTCCTTGCCTTAGATCTTGAGTTTTGATGGGATTTGCTTAAGTTATGATAGATTGAACGTGCCTTAGAAGGAAGGAGGGACCTAGATGAGAAACCATGAAACTAGAGGTCCTTATGTTGAGAACTAACCCAAGCTATATAAGCTTCTTTCTTTGCAAACCAAGTAAATGTATTCCCTTCTCTTCTTCACTTATCATCTTGCTCAACCGACCAAAGCAGATCTCTGGAGCTAAAGAAGATGACCAACCTATTATAAGGTAAGAAGAGACCATCACCTAGCTCGGATTCATGGAGGAAAGTGAATTACAAGGTTGGTTTCATGGTTTTCTTACTTAGATTTCTTGTTCTAGCCGACCTTCCCCAACCTTTTCTTGGAGAATCATCTTTGGCCGACCTATGGAGCTCAAGATGCCATTAAAGGCTTGAATATTGGAAGCTTGGAGCTCTAGGAACAACGTTTAAGGCGGGTTTTATAACTCTAAACCTCCTGCTTTATTATGCATATCGTTATTCTTGCAAGTACTAGTCAGTTCTTCTTCTTTCCCATCTTTCCTTGCTTTCTTGCAAGCAAACCCACGAAGTAACTGACCTGTACCAAGGTTGAATATGATGGGCATGAATTCCTAGGTAACTTTACCAAACGACCTTGGACCATTTGGTCTAAACAGTTTGCAAACCGTTTGATCTCATGCGATCTTGCAAGACCGTTTAGATTCAAATGGTCTCTAAGACCGTTTGGTAGGGTTGACCAAGTGAAGACCATTTATAGGTCTGTTGTACACATGTTGATTTAATCAATTTAAAAGAATCATGACCTAATTGCAAACCAATAACAAGTTGAAGGCACTTCAACCCCCTAAACCCTAATCGGGTTGAATTGCTGTTTTCAATGACCAATTTTTGTGAACTTTGGGTTAAAGGGCCCAAACAGTCTCAAGACCGTTTGGGGGTTCACTCAAACGGTCTCAAGACCGTTTGGTGACAACCCAAGACCTTTTGGAGGTCTAGGGTTAAGGTAATTTGATGAATTGGAGATCCAATCACAATAGGTTGATGAATTGAATAAAAGTGCTGATTTTAGACCTGATTAGGGTTCAACCCTTATCTTTTTTATTAATATTTTGATGTAACTTTGGGAAAATGGTCTCAAGACCATTTGGAGGGTGTCCAAACGATCTCAAGACCGTTTGGGCCAAGTTTGGGCCCAATTGAGTGTCAATTGATGGGTTCAACCTCAATTAGATTCATGTTGATGGACATTGATGGTTAACCGATTGCAAACCCTAATTGAATTGGTTTCAACCCTAATTGGCTTTCAATTGAGGGTCAAATTGGTGTCCAATTGATTAAGGTTAACCCTAATTGGCTCAATTGATAAGTGGTTAACAAGGGTGTGGCCAATTGAAGGCTTCAACATGGGAAACCCTAATCGATTACAAGCTTTGATGCACCTTTGAGTTCCATGCGGTCTTGACCCATTTGGACCAAACGGTCTCAAGACCGTTTGGAACCAAACGGTTTCAAGGTCGTTTAAGATCAAACGGTTTCAAGGTTGCATAAGTTCAAACGGTTTGGAAGTCAACTCAGATCAAATGGTCAACGCACTCAAACGGTCTCAAGACCGTTTGAGGGCAAACGGTCTTGAAGGTCATGTGGTCTTGAAGTCAACTATATCAAACGGTCAACCCATCCAAACGATCTCAGGACCGTTTGGAGGTTGAAAGTGTGTAATCGTTTGGAGACTTTAGGGTTGTGATTACTTAATACTTTGAAGGTTTAATTGGTTCAATGGTGGTCTAATCCAAACCATAATGATACCTAAAGACATTAAGGGGTTAAGTGATTAATAGATTGACCCATGATTGTAATCAATGGGGTACATTACCAATGTGCCCTTGAAGGGTTCAAGTAGATGACACCTTGTTTAATCAAAAACCTAACAACATGATAGTGGTGATTTAGCTTATGTTAATCAATGATGACTTGACCTAACCTAATCTAGAGTGATGTAATCACCATCTATTAGTAAGAGGAGAGAGAAGGTTCCATTTAGGGACAAACTCAAGTAAAGTACCTTCAATGTATATGAATGTGCATGATTAGGGTATGATCCACCTATGTGAGATCATGAAAACCCTAATATGATAATTGATGAATCTTAACCTAACTGGAAGGCATCAATGATGATGTTTCTCATACATGGTGATGCTATGAGCTCAATTCACTATGAAGTGAATAGTAAACCCTAATTCTAGGGTAAAAACATGTAATGTGAATAGTAAACCCTAATTGAGGGTGATGTGATGAAATGTACAATAAACCCTAATTCCAGGTTATGCTTTTAAGCAGGAAGGTACAACTCTTGATATGAATTGTCTATTGTTGTTAATTGAATTAAATGAATTGTCTATTGTTGTTAATTGAATTAACCATGCAGGTTCTTATATGAGAATGATCATATCCAGGTAAGGATTATGATACCATACTCATTGAAAGCATGTTATTAGCTTTATGAATAGTGACATATCCTGTTGCCTAGTAAGTGACATCTTATGAGAATGATAGGCTGTAAGAGCCATGAGTATCATCAAGGTCATGCTAATTAGATGACTTGTGATAAGATGATTAAGAAATGATAACTGATGTAAGTTAAACTTGATACACATAGTATTCTACTTTCATAGCTGATGTTCTAATGATTAATGTTTGAGAACATGTATGATGTTAAAAGAATACTGAAATGTACCTAACTAATCAAGTATAATCATACCATGTAGAGCCCTGATCATAGATCCATCATTGTCAGAAGTTAAATGATGGTGAAATAGGTTTTCCTAAGGGAACTCCTGGATCACATACTTTTGAGTATGTGGGGGAATATGGATGTGAATATCCTTACATCCTAGTGTAGGAATTGATGTAGATGTATCTTAATCTATCAATCTTTCACTATATGTTTATGCCGGGGTGATGTAACACTATTCTCCTGAGGAAATCTTTTATACCGCATCGATGAGAGATAAACAAGAAATCTTTCGATAGAGAAGAGGGTACAGAATGCCACTGTGACTCTAATAGCGAAGTACCAGAATACCGTGGTGAGCTACAGTAGCAGAGACACTAGATGTCTTGCATGTTGATCCTCACTCTGACTGAGGAATATGAGATCATAAGAATCCGGCTCTTTTGATGACCTAGGTATGATACCGATGCGACTTAATAGTGATCGGTTGGAGTATGAGCGGTATACCTCATCTCCGCAGGGCATAATAATGTTTGTAAAACATAATCAACCGCGTAGCATATCTGCTTAGGTTGAACTATGAGATACAATGGTTGAAGTTACACTACATAGTATACATGTTATTCATATTTTTTAATAGCTATTTTCCTACTTAATGTCAAACCTATTGTTGATTATCTTGGAAGTCTTTTATTGCTTATGTTATTCTTTGATTGCTTAATAAATCTTCTGGAGGAGAGTTATAACTCTCGCTGGGACAATTATTTAAAATTGTCTCACTCTGTAGATTTCAACTTTTTAGTTGGTCGTCGAGGATGAAGGAATCAGTCTGAGGGAGATTAGTATCAGCAACAACAGCACCAGGAGCAGCAGTGAATCTCAGGTGGAGATACTGATTGCTGAGTCATGTAGTTAGTTAGTCCTATTCTGTCTCTGTACTCTCAGGTCCTTGGAGTTAGTTGATTTGAGATTTTTGGTTTTGAATCTTGAGATTTTGTATCTGGTTGTGTATAATCACTCAAGAAGTGATTTAACAGAGATGTAAACTGTTTATCTTGTTTCTTATAAAATAAGTTTTATGTTTTCAAGATCTTGTCTCAAAAGGTTTTAATTTTTGGGGATTTTTGCATTCCGCTGCTAATCGAATGCTTCCGCTGAGCTTATATAGTGGTTTATGGATCAGATCGTCTCAGTATCGGATTGATTGAAACCGCAATTGACTGATTCTGCACAATCTATACTCCCAACCGATCGGCTCATGTGATGAACCGATCGGCTCAGCTTGGTGAACCGATTGGCTCATGTGATGAACCGATCGGCTCAAGGATAGGGTGAACGATTGCTTCAAGTGTTGAAATGATCGGTTCAACTGTTGCAACCGGGCAAGTTGGGAAAGTAGGATTGGTGAGAATTATCCTTTCATTTCACTTGCCCAATTTGATTGGAACAAGGATTGGTATTTGATACCAATTAGAAACAAAAGTTGGAAAGTCAATCGGGAACTGACCAGGACCACAAACTGACCGATTCAAAAGTGAACTAACTAGTTCATGGGTCCCAACCGATCGGTTGAGGTGTCTACTGACCAGCTCATATCTCCAACCGACCGTTTCAGTTATGAAACGATCGGTTCAGGTTGCGAGTTTGTTGTTTTGTGGAAAATCTCGAACCCTTCTACTCCTGCTTTAGTCCCGCATTGCCCGGGATGGAGAACCCTGTCCCATGACCCTCCTATATATAGGGGTATTGGGGGCTTCTCAAACAACAACTCAGTGCAAACCAGTTGCTCTGCAAAGTTGTCGTTCTCTCTGGTTTTGATAACCAAGAGAGCCCGAGCAAGTGCTACCCGATAAGGGAGGCACAACAAGGGAAGGACAACTGTAGAAAGTGACTGGTGGTAGGAGAGTGTGTTGGCGATTAGTACGCCGACAGGAGGGTGCGAATCCTTCTGATTCCTTGTGGGACAAGGAGATCAGAGTTCTAGGTAGTCCGTGTGGACAACTACCGAGGCGGGAGACCTCTGTCGCTCGGAGGACAACTGTCAATCCCGACAGTCCCGGTGAAGCCAGGAGTCTTCAGTCCCGGTGCGACTAGGAGCTGCACAGACACCGTCCAAGACCGGAGGTGAAGACCGTGCAAGGCGCGAGGTACTGTCGCCGAGCAAGCCTCGGGACAAGGTATGCATCCACAAACCATCTTTCCTATTATATAGACGTTGACGTGATTCCTTTTGTTCTGGGTTTTGGGAGAGAATTTTTGTTTCCGATGCTTCTCTGCCTCCCTTAAACCCAACAGTGGTATCAGAGCCACGTCAACTGCTCTATATTTTAGGATTATCGATATGATCGATTTTGGTTTGTCGCCTTTATTTATTGCATACGATGCGAATACAATTGGCTTTATGCATGTCCAATCCACAAATCCCAAATATACATATATGATATGTAATATTAATGCACTCGATACACGTCACCCTTAAATGAGTTTTGTGGTGGATGTGTAGCAAGGTTATGGCCTATAAACCCTATATCTCTGTGTGGTTGTATGTGGTTGCTTGCATCTCGGTCTGCGCACCGATTCCATTTCTATTATTTCTGATGTAACTCAAAATAATTCGAGATTTCTTTTCCTACCTTTTCTCCCCCCGAATGTAACTTGGGGTTTCACAATTCAATTGTAAATAGGATAGATTTTATTTCTTGTTATGTCAAAGAATGGCGGACGACCTGAGATGATCGGTTCAAGGCGTGAACCGATCGGTTGGTGTTCCAGACGACCGGTTCGAGGAGTGAGATGAGCGGGTGGCGACCTGATGAGATGCACGACGACTGGTGAACCGATCGGCTGGAGGCGCCAGTCGATCGGCTGGTGGCACCCGAACAACCAACTTGATGGCGAGCCGATCAGTCATGGAGATGAGCTGATCAAACCCAGAAAGGCAGGCACAAATTTCATCTTGTACAGGTTGCATGTGATGTAGACCTAGATGACTGTGATTCCTCTTGGCTCGAGGAATCACAATAGGATGGCCATAATCATTGCTTTTGTCGTTTTGCATGTTTTCTGTGGGATATAGCATGTATATGATACGTACTATATATTGTGGTGATTGGATATGTATATGTATATAAAAACCAAATCCCTCATTAAATATTAAGTTTTAGATGCCTTCCAAATGTGACACATGCGAAAAGCTTGATCGACCAAGTGTGGGAACGCCCAAGCGTGGTGCACCGTCTATCTCGTGGAAGCATGAAGGATGAATGTGTGGGTCTGCCCAAGCAGGGTACATGTTCATCGTGTTGGCTTTGGGTCGGACTTAACAAGGTGACCTAGATAGGATCTAGCGCCTTGAGGCATGGAGATGATCATGGCAAGGAGTTGCATATGACATCTTTCAAGAGTTGCATATGATGGAATTGGCAAGAGTTGCCTACCTGGAAGATCTGAGTTGTGGGTGACAGCCCAAGCTGGTCCATGGCTCAGAGGATTTCAGGATCTTGACCCACTAGAAGATTGTACGCTGCAATCTTCCGAATTGATGGCGAGGGTTGTCAATTTGAGCCAAAATAGTGGGAGCGGTAATTAATTAAAGGCATAATTAACTATCGTCAAATTTTATTCAAATCAAATCAAAAGGAGTTTTGACAAAATGCAATTTTCTCTTGTAGAATGGCAAAAGAATCATCTTTTAAAATGTGCAAATTAATTGAGAACAAATTCCATAACTGGTTGAGGACTGTGAGAAGTGTTCTTCACAATCCAGATATACCAGGAGCCTTTGAATCCACTCTATGTATACTTAATGCGTTAGTGAAGAAGAAAGAAAGTTCATTGATAGAGATCAATGGAACGAACGATAAGGGAAATAAGGGTTCTCTCGCCAAACCAATTTCTTCTACATGGAGAGGATGGAAGGAACGATGGAAGAAGAAGTCAGAGATAGAGATCTCTACTTCTGGTGTATACGTGATAGAGATTAACTTTACTACTTCTTCGTCATGGGTACTTGATACCGGATGCGGATCTCACATTTGTTCAAATGTGAAGGATCTTAAGAGAAGTAGGCCTTTAGGGAAAGGCGAGGTTGAACTACGTGTTTCCAATGGGGCAACAGTTGCCTCCAGTGCCGTAGGAACCTATGAATTAACTCTACCAAGTGGGCTAATAATAGAGTTGAAGAACTTCTATTATGTACCTGCCATAAATAGGAATATCATTTCCGTCTCTTATTTTGAAAAAGATGGATTTGAATTTCTTATTAAGAATGGAAAATGTTCCATTTCTAAAGATGGGATATTTTATGGTAGTGCCCCAATGTCTTATGGTCTATACTTGATAGATTTGGAGACAAGTGTATACAACGTAAACACCAAAAGGCAAAAATTCAATGACTCAAACAAAACATATCTTTGGCATTGTCGTCTAGGGCACATAAATGAGAAGCGCATTTCTAGACTCCATAAAGATGGTTATCTAGACTCTTTTGATTATGAATTAATAGAGACATGTGAACTTGTTTATTGGGCAAGATGACCAAGACTCCTTTTTCAGGTAAAGGTGAGAGAGCTAGTGATCTATTAGGACTCATACATACTGATGTATGTGGGCCTTTTAGAACTAATGAGAGAGGTGGGTATCAGTACTTCATTACCTTTACTGATGACTTCAGTGAGTATGGCTATGTGTACCTGATGAAACATAAGTTAGAAACCCTTGAAAGGTTCAAGGATTTCATGAATGAAGTACAAAACCAACTTGGTAAAAGTATTAAGGCACTTCAATCTGATTGAGGTGGAGAATACTTAAGACAGGAGTTTGAGGACCTTCTGCGAGCCCGTGGTATTGTATCACAATGGACTCCGCATGGAACACCACAACATAATGATGTGTCTGAAAGAAGGAATCACACATTGTTGGATATGGTGTGATCAATGATGAGTTTTTATGATCTTCCAATTTCTTTCTGGGGTTATGCTCTTGAAATCGCCGCGTTTACACTTAACTGAGTACCATCTAAATTGGTTCAAAAGACACCATATGGGATATGGACTGGGAAGCATCCCGATTTGTCTTTTCTGAAGATTTGGGGTTGTGAGGCTTACGTTAGGAAAATGTTTCCTGATAAGCTTGGACCCGAATCCGATAAATGTTATTTTGTTGGATATCCCAAGGAAACGAGGGGATATTATCTATACCACCCTACTGACAACAAAGTGTTTGTTTCCAGGACAGTTGTGTTCCTAGAGAAGGAATTTATTTCCAAAGGAAGTAGTGGGAGGAAAATAGAGCTTGAAGAGGTTCAAGCCCAATAAGAAAACATTGAACCGGTAGATGTACGAGAGGAAAATGGAGATTCACAAGGTGTTGTGGAATCTCATTCTCCTCAGGTAACACAAGGACCTTGTAGATCTAGTAGGACCCACCTTGAACCTGAGAGGTTTGGATACCTTGTAACTCAGGAAGGTGGTGAGTTGATCATAGACGATGATGATCCAACTACCTACGTAGAGGCTATGGAGGGACCATATTCTGAGAAATGGCTTGAAGCCATGAGATCTGAGATGGAATCCATGTACTCCAACAAAGTATGGACTTTGGTGGAACCACCCGAAGGGGTAAAACCCATAGGGTGCAAGTGGGTCTTTAAGAAGAAGACCGACATGGATGGCAATATGCAAACTTATAAAGGCAGATTGGTTGCTAAGGGATTTCGACAAGTTCAAGGTGTTGACTATGACGAAACCTTTTCTCCAGTTGCCATGATTAAGTCCATCAGGATCATGCTTGCTATTGCAACTTATTATGACTATGAGATTTGGCAGATGGATGTTAAAAATGCATTCCTTAACGGGAATATAAATGAGGATGTGTACACGACACATCCTGAAGGTTTCGTAGATCCAAAGAATGCCAATAAAATTTGTAAGCTACAAAGGTCAATCTATGGATTGAAGCAAGCATCTCGGAGTTGGAATCTTCGATTTGATGAGGAAGTCAAAGTGTTTGGCTTTATTCAAAATGAAGATGAACCTTGTGTGTACAAGAAGGTTAGTGGGAGCTCGACCACATTCCTCATATTGTATGTGGATGACATACTTTTGATGGGGAATGATGTCTTAGCCTTAGAGAAGGTAAATACTTGTCTTGGGAATACTTTCTCAATGAAGGACTTAGGAGAAGCATCCTATATACTAGGAATTAAGATCTATAGAGATAGATCTAGAAGGGTTCTCGGTCTAAGTCAGAGCACGTACATTGACAAAGTGCTGAAGCGGTTCAGCATGGAGAACTCAAAGAGAGGCAACATCCCCATGCTACATGGAGTCACCGTCTCTAGAGCTTAGTGTCCCCAATCTTGTGAAGAGAGGGGGCATATGAATGGGATCCCATATGCATCAGCCATCGGATCCATCATGTACGCTATGTTGTTCACACGCCTAGATGTCTCGTATGCTCTCAGCATGACGAGCAGGTACCAGTCAGATCTCGGGGATGCTCACTGGACAATTATAAAGAACATCCTCAAGTACTTGCGAAGGACTAAGGATCAGTTTCTGGTTTACGGCGGCGAGGAAGAGCTGGTTGTAAAGGGTTACACCGATGCAAGCTTCCAAATCGATAAAGATGATTACAGATTGTAGTCAGGATTTGTATTTTGCCTTAATAATGGAGCTGTGAGCTGGAAGAGTTCCAAGCAAGAAATAGTTTCCGATTCTACTACAGAGGTCGAGTATATTGCTGCTTCACATGCAGCAAAGGAGGCTGTGTGGATCAGGAAGTTCATTTCTGAACTTGGTGTAGTTCCCAGTAGCTGTGATAGAATTGAGCTTTATTGTGACAATAATGGAGCTATCGCACAAGCAAAGGAACCCAGATCACATCAGTGGTCCAAGCACATACTGCGGCACTTCCATCTCATACGAGAGATCATACAGCGAGGAGATGTGAAGATTTGCAAAGTACCAACTGAAGACAACATAGTTGATCCACTGACTAAGGCCCTTTCTCAGTAGAAGCATGATGGTCATGCTAGGTCACAAGGACTACGTTTCCTTGGTGACTGGCTCTAAGTGCAAGTGGGAGTCTATTGGTATGTATGCCCATAGAGCAAGTCATATGATGATTGTAATGGGATACTTTGTAAATGATTTGAATAATAATAAAGGCAATTTCCGATCTATATGTTTAGATTATTTCTGAGATGATAGTGTAACATGATAGATGTCTAAAGAATTGTTTTACTCAATGACGTATGCTTTTGGGTTGAGGACCTAAATGATGAGATCATATAGATGTTAAGAGTATACATTCTTGTTTGGTCCCTAGTCGGTTGTTATAGTGGAAATAACCATAGACATCAATAACACTAAAGACTAGATTGTGTGTTGGTGATGACAAAATCTCATTAGTCATGATATAATGATATCAAACCAAGCACATAGGTACTTGTTAGAGAACAAGGTACCAGACAGACCCACCGTGAGAGTGACACATGGAACCATGACTTTGTAGTCATAGTCATCTCTCACAGTGATGGTGGTGAGTGTGATTCTTAGACCTAAAATCACTACACTCAAGATATGTCGTTGGGTACACTTTGACATTATCAAATGCAGTCCTGAAACATGGGTTGTTATAAAGGTGATGATTGGGAGGCTTTGACACATGGGGCTTTTGAGGGGTGAGTGATAGATATGGGATTTGTCCCTCCTAAGGGAGTTTGATGTCCTTGGCCACTTGATGAGTAGGATTGAGAAAGGCATGCACATGCACATGTGAATTAATATGTGATATTGATGTCACACACATCTCACCCAGTCTGCTATGAGATCAAGGAAATGAATGAACATTGAGAGGATGACTGTTCCATGCCTCGAGTTCATTCAGGATATCAGTGATAAAGTATTTATACATTCACTGTAACACCATTCACGGATTGTAGGATTGAAAGTTGTTCTCCAACTTTCTATTTCACTTGGGTAGCACTGATGTGTGTCCAGGCACCGCTCTTTGCTTGTGAAGTCATAAGTGTTATGGACTTTCACTACCAACGTGAAATGGGCCTGCAGGATCACACACATAGGATTTAACCTGGAAGAGGAGTTTGTCCACAAACATGTTTAGATTGATTACTAAAGGAGTTTAGTAGTTCAATTAAACACTCAATTGATAGCTCAATATCATAGTGTTCAAGGTGTTGGACTGATTGATTAGAGTATCAGATTGATTGAAACTGCAATTGAATGATTCTGCACAATATGTACTCCCAACCGATCGGCTCATGTGATGAACTGATCGGCTCAGCTTGGTGAATCGATCGACTCATGTGATGAACCGATTGGCTCAAGGACAGGGTGAACGATTGCTTCAAGTGTTGAAATGATCGGTTCAACTGTTGCTACCGGGCAAGTTGGGAAAGTAGGATTGGTGAGAATTTTCCTTTCGTTTCACTTGCCCAATTTGATTGGAACAAGGATTGGTATTTGATACCAATTAGAAACAAAAGTTAGAAAGTCAATCAGGAACTGACCAGGACCACGAACCGACCAGTTCAGAAGTGAACTGACTGGTTCATGGGTCCCAACCGATCGGTTGAGGTGTCAACCGACCGACTCAGATCCCCAACCGACCGTTTCAGTTATGAAACGATCGGTTCAGGTTGCGAGTTGGTTGTTTTGTGGAAAATCTCGAACCCTTCTACTCCTGCTTTAGTCCCGCATTGCCTGGGATGGAGAACCATGTCCCATGACCCTCCTATATATAGGGGTATTGGGGGCTTCTCACACAACAACTCAGTGCAAACCAGTTGCTCTGCAAAGTTGTCGTTCTCTCTGGTTTTGGTAACCGAGAGAGCCTGAGCAAATGCTACCCGATAAGGGAGGCACAACAAGGGAAGGACAACTGAAGAAAGCGACTGGTGGCAGGAAAGTGTGTTGGCGACTAGTACGCCGACATGAGGGTGTGACTCCTTCTGATTCCTTGTGGGACAAGGAGATCAGAGTTCCAGGCAGTCCGTGTGAACGACTACAGAGGCGGGAGACCTCTGTCGCTCGGAGGACAACTATCAATCCCGACAGTCCTGGTGAGGCCAGGAGTCTTCAGTCCCGGTGCGACCAGGAGCTGCACATACACCATCCAAGACCGGAGGTCAAGACCGCGCAAGGCGTGAGGTACTGTCGTCGAGCAAGCCTCGGGACAAGGTATGCATCCACAAACCATCTTTCCTATTATATAGACGTTGACGTGATTCCTTTTTTTCTGGGTTTTGGGAGGGAATTTTTGTTTCTGCTACTTCTCTGCCTCCCTTAAAACCCAACAGTGGTATCAGAGCCACGTCAACTGCTCTATATTTTAGGATTATCGATATGATCAATTTTGGTTTGTCGCCTTTATTTATTGCATACGATGCAAATAAAATTGGCTTTATGCATGTCCAATCCACAAATCCCAAATATACATATATGATATGTAATATTAATGCACTCGATACACGTCGCCCTTAAATGAGTTTTGTGGTGGATGTGTAGCAAGGTTATGGCCTATAAACCCTATATCTCTGTGTGGTTGTATGTGGTTGCTTGCATCTCGGTCTGCGCAACGATTCCCTTTCTCTTATTCTTGATGTAACTCAAAATAATTCGAGATTTGTTTTCCTACCTTTTCTCCCCCCAAATGTAACTCGGGGTTTCACAATTCAATTGTAAATAGGATAGATTTTATTTCTTGCTATATCAAAGAACGGCGGACGACCTAAGATGATCGGTTCAAGGCGTGAACCGATCGGTTGGTGTTCCAGACGACCGGTTCGAGGAGCGAGACGAGCGGGTGGCGACCTGATGAGATGCACGACGACCAGTGAACCGATCGGCTGGAGGCACCAGTCGATCGGCTGGTGGCACCCGAACAACCAACTTGATGGCGAGCCGATCAGTCATGGAGATGAGCTGATCAAACCCAGAAAGGTAGGCACAGATTTCATCTTGTACAGGTTGCATGTGATGTAGACCTAGATGACCGTGATTCCTCTTGGCTCGAGGAATCACAATAGGATGGCCATAATTATTGCTTTTGTCGTTTTGCATGTTTTCTGTGGGATATAGCATGTATATGATACGTACTATATATTGTGGTGATTGGATATGTATATGTATATAAAAACCAAATCCCTCATTAAATATTAAGTTTTAGATGCCTTCCAAATTTGACACATGCGAAAAGCTTGATCGACCAAGTGTGGGCACGCCCAAGCGTGGTGCACCATCTATCTCATGGAAGCGTGAAGGATGAATGTGTGGGTCTGCCCAAGCAGGGTACATGTTCATCGTGTTGGCTTTGGGTCGGACTTAACAAGGTGACCTAGATAGGATCTAGCGCCTTGAGGCATGGAGATGATCATGGCAAGGAGTTGCATATGACATCTTTCAAGAGTTGCATATGATGCAATTGGCAAGAGTTGCCTACCTGGAAGATCTGAGTTGTGGGTGACAGCCCAAGCTTCCATGGCTCAGAGGATTTCAGGATCTTGACCCACTAGAAGATTGTACGCTGCAATCTTCTGAATTAATGGTGAGGGCTGTCAATTTGAGTCAAAATAGTGGGAGCGGTAATTAATTAAAGGCCTAATTAACTATCGTCAAATTTTATTCAAATCAAATCAAAAGGAGTTTTGACAAAATGCAATTTTCTCTTGTAGAATGGCAAAAGAATCATCTTTTAAAATGGGAAAATTAATTGAGAACAAATTCCATAACTGGTTGAGGACTGTGAGAAGTGTTTTGCACAATCCAGATATACCAGGAGCCTTTGAATCCACTGTATGTATGCTTAATGCGTTAGTGAAGAAGAAAGAAAGTTCATTGATAGAGATCAATGGAACGAACGGTAAGGTAAAGAAGGGTTCTCTCGCCAAACCAATTTCTTCTACATGGAGAGGATGGAAGGAACGATGGAAGAAGAAGTCAGAGATAGAGATCTCTACTTCTGGTGTATACGTGATAGAGATTAACTTTACTACTTCTTCATCATGGGTACTTGATACCAGATGTAGATCTCACATTTGTTCAAATGCGAAGGATCTTAAGAGAAGTAGGCCTTTAGGGAAAGGCGAGGTTGAACTACGTGTTGCCAATGGGGCAAGAGTTGTCGCCAGTGCTGTAGGAACCTATGAGTTAACTCTACCAAGTGGGCTAATAATAGAGTTGAAGAACTTCTATTATGTACCTGCCATAAATAGGAATTTCATTTCCGTCTCTTATTTGGACAAAGATGGATTTGAATTTCTTATTAAGAATGGAAAATGTTCCATTTCTAAACATGAGATCTTTTATGGCAGTGCCCCAATGTCTTATGGTCTATACTTGATAGATTTGGAGACAAGTGTATACAACGTAAACACCAAAAGGCAAAAACTCAATGAGTCAAACGAAACGTATCTTTGGCATTGTCGTCTAGGGCACATAAATGAGAAGCGCATTTCTAGACTCCATAAAGATGGTTATCTAGACTCTTTTGATTATGAATCAATAGAGACATGTGAATCTTGTTTATTGGGCAACATGACCAAGACTCCCTTTTCAAGTAAAGGTGAGAGAGCTAGTGATCTATTAGGACTCATACATACTGATGTATGTGGGCCTTTTATAACTAATGCCAGAGGTGGGTATCAGTACTTCATTACCTTTACTGATGACTTCAATAGGTATGGCTATGTGTACCTGACGAAACATAAGTCAGAAACCCTTGAAAGGTTCAAGGATTTCATGAATGAAGTACATAACCAACTTGGTAAAAGTATTAAGGCACTTCGATCCGATCGAGGTGGAGAATACTTAAGCCAGGAGTTTGAGGACCTTCTGTGAGCCAGTGGTATTGTATCACAATGGACTCCGCCTGGAACACCACAGCATAATGGTGTGTCTGAAAGAAGGAATCACACATTGTTGGATATGATGCGATCAATGATGAGTTTTTCTGATCTTCCAATTTCTTTCTGGGGTTATGCTCTTGAAACCGCTGCGTTTACACTTAACCGGTACCATCTAAATCGATTCAAAAGACACCATATGAGATATGGACTGGGAAGCGTCCCGATTTGTCTTTTCTAAAGATTTGGGGTTGTGAGGCTTACGTTAGGAAAATGTTTCCTGATAAGCTTGGACCCAAATCCGATAAATGTTATTTTGTTGGATATCCCAAGGAAACGAGGGGATATTATCTATACCACCCTACTGACAACAAAGTGTTTGTTGCCAGGACAATTGTGTTCCTAGAGAAGGAATTTATTTCCAAAGGAAGTAGTGGGAGGAAAATAGAGCTTGAAGAGGTTCAAGCCCAATAAGAAAACATTGAACCGATAGATGTACGAGAGGAAAATGGAGATTCACAAGGTGTTGTGGAATCTCATTCTCCTCAGGTAACACAAGGACCTCATAGATCTAGTAGGACCCACCTTGAACCTGAGAGGTTTGGATACCTTGTAACTCTAGAAGGTGATGAGTTGATCATAGATGATGATCCAACTACCTACGTAGAGGCTATGGAGGGACCAAATTCTGAGAAATGGCTTGAAGCCATGAGATCTGAGATGGAATCCATGTACTCCAACAAAGTATGGACTTTGGTGGAACCACCCGAAGGGGTAAAACCCATAGGGTGCAAGTGGGTCTTTAAGAAGAAGACTGACATGGATGGCAATGTGCAAACTTATAAAGGCATATTGGTTGCTAAGGGATTTCGACAAGTTCAAGGTGTTGACTATGACGAAACCTTTTCCCTAGTTTCCATGATTAAGTCCATCAGGATCATGCTTGCTATTACATCTTATTATGACTATGAGATTTGGCAGATGGATGTTAAAACTGCATTCCTTAACGGGAATATAAATGAGGATGTGTACATGACACAGCCTGAAGGTTTTGTAGATCCAAAGAATGCCTATAAAGTCTTTAAGCTACAAAGGTCAATCTATGGATTGAAGCAAGCATCTCGGAGTTGGAATCTTCGATTTGATGAGGGAGTCAAAGTGTTTGGCTTTATTCAAAATGAAGATGAACCTTGTGTGTACAAGAAGGTTAGTGGGAGCTCGACCACATTCCTCATATTGTATGTGGATGACATACTTTTGATGGGAAATGATGTCTTAGCCTTAGAGAAGGTAAAGACTTGGCTTGGGAATACTTTCTCAATGAAGGACTTAGGAGAAGCATCCTATATACTAGGAATTAAGATCTATTGAGATAGATCTAGAAGGCTTCTCAGACTAAGTCAGAACACATACATTGACAAAGTGCTGAAGCGGTTCAGCATGGAGAACTCAAAGAGAGTCAACATCCCCATGCTACATGGAGTCACCGTCTCTAGAGCTCAGTTTCCCCAATCTTGTGAAGAGAGGGAGCGTATGAATGGGATCCCATATGCATCAGCCATCGATCCATCATGTACGCTATGTTGTGCACATGCCCAGATGTCTCGTATGCTCTCAGCATGACGAGCAGGTACCAGTCAGATCCTAGGGATGCTCACTGACAGTCGTAAAGAACATCCTCAAGTACTTGCGAAGGACTAAGGATCAATTTTTGGTTTACGGCGGCGAAAAAGAGCTGGTTGTAAAGGGTTACACCGATGCAAGCTTCCAAACCGATAAAGATGATTACAGATCGCAGTCAGGATTTGTATTTTGCCTTAATAATGGAGCTGTGAGCTGGAAGAGTTCCAAGCAAGAAACAGTTGCCGATTCTACTACAGAGGCTGAGTATATTGCTGCTTCACATGCAGCAAAGGAGGTTTTGTGGATCAGGATGTTCATTTCTGAACTTGGTGTAGTTCCCAGTAGCTGTGATGCAATTGAGCTTTATTGTGACAATAATGGAGCTATCACACAAGCTAAGGAACCCAGATCACATCAGCGGTCCAAGCACATACTGCGGTGCTTCCATATCATACGAGAGATCGTACAACGAGGAGATGTGAAGATTTGCACAGTACCAACTGAAGACAACATAGCTGATCCACTGACTAAGGCCCTTTCTCAGTAGAAGCATGATGGTCATGCAAGGTCACAAGGACTGTGTTTCCTTGTTGACTGGCTCTAAGTGCAAGTGGGAGTCTGTTGGTATGTATGCCCATAGAGCAAGTCATATGATGATTGTAATGGGATACTTTGTAAATGATTTGAATAATAATAAAGGCAATTTCCGATCTATATATTTAAACTGTTTCTGAGATGATAGTGTAACATGATAGATGTCTAAAGAATTGTTTTACTCAATGACGTATGCTTTTGGGTTGAGGACCTAAACGATGAGATCATACAGATGTTTAGAGTATACATTCTTGTTTGGTCCCTAGTCAGTTGTTATTGTGGAAATAACCATATACATCAATAACACTAAAGACTAGATTGTGTGTTGGTTGATGATAGAATCTCATTAGTCATGATATAGTGATATCAAACCAAGCACATAGGTACTTGTTAGAGAACAAGGTACCAGACAGACCCACCGTGAGAGTGACACATGGAACCATGACTTGGTAGTCACAGTCAGCTCTCACAGTGATGGTGAGTGTGATTCTTAGACCTGAAATCACTACACTCAACACATGTCGTTGGGTACACTTTGACATCATCAAACGCAGTCCTGAAACATGGGTTGTTATAAAGGTGATGATTGGGTGGCTTTGACACATGGGTCTTTTGAGGGGTGAGTGATAGATATGGGATTTGTCCCTCTAGAGGGAGTTTGATATCCTTGGCCACTTGATGAGTAGGATTGAGAAAGGCATGCGCATGCACGTGTGAATCAATATGTGATATTGATGTCACACACATCTCACCCAGTCTGCTCTGAGATCAAGAAAATGAATGAACGTTGACAGGATGACTGTTCCATGCCTCGAGTTCATTTAGGATATCAGTGACAAAGGAATTATACATTCACTGTAACACCATTCACGGATTGTAGGATTGAAAGTTGTTCTCCAACTTTCTATTTCACTTGGGTAGCACTGATGTGTCACTAGGCACCGCTCTTTGCTTGTGAAGTCATAAGTGTTATGGACTTTCACTGCCAACGTGAAATGGACCTGCAGGATCACACACATAGGATTTAACCTGGAAGAGGAGTTTGTCCACAAACATGTTTAGATTGATTACTAAAGGAGTTTAGTAGTTCAATTAAACACTCAATTGATAGCTCAATATCATAGTGTTCAAGGTGTTGGACTGATTGATTAGAGTATCGGATTGATTGAAACCGCAATTGAGTGATTCTGCACAATCTATACTCCCAACCGATCATCTCATGTGATGAACCGATCAGCTCAGCTTGGTGAACCAATCGGCTCATGTGATGAACCGATCGGCTCAAGGACAGGGTGAACGATTGCTTCAAGTGTTGAAATGATCGGTTCAACTGTTGCAACCGAGCAAGTTGGGAAAGTAGGATTGGTGAGAATTTTCCTTTCGTTTCACTTACCCAATTTGATTGGAACAAGGATTGGTATTTGATACCAATTAGAAACAAAAGTTGGAAAGTCAATCAGGAACTGACCAGGACCACGAACCGAACGGTTCAGAAGTGAACCGACTGGTTCATGGGTCCCAACCGATCGGTTGAGGTTTCAACCGACCGGCTCATATCCCCAACCGACCATTTCAGTTATGAAACGATTGGTTCAGGTTGCAAGTTGGTTGTTTTGTGGAAAATCTCGAACCCTTCTACTCCTGCTTTAGTCCCGCATTGCCCGGGATGGAGAACTCTGTCCCATGACCCTCCTATATATAGAGGTATTGGGGGCTTCTCAAACAACAAATCAGTGCAAACCAGTTGCTCTGCAAAGTTGTCGTTCTCTCTGGTTTTGGTAACCGAGAGAGCCCGAGCAAGTGCTACCCGATAAGGGAGGCACAACAAGGGAAGGACAACTGCAGAAAGCGACTGGTGACAGGAGAGTGTGTTGGCGACTAGTACGTCGATAGGAGGGTATGACTCCTTCTGATTCCTTGTGGGACAAGGAGATCAGAGTTCCAGGTAGTCAGTGTGGACGACTGCAGAGGCGGGAGACCTCTGTCGCTCGGAGGACAACTGTCAATCCCGACAGTCCCGGTGAGGCCAGGAGTCTTCAGTCCCAGTGCGACCAGGAGCTGCACATACACCGCCCAAGACCGAAGGTGAAGAATGCGCAAGGCGCGAGGTACTGTCACCGAGCAAGTCTCGGGACAAGGTATGCATCGACAAACCATCTTTCCTATTATATAGACGTTGACACGATTCCTTTTGTTCTGGGTTTTGGGAGAGAATTTTTGTTTCCGCTGCTTCTCTGCCTCCCTTAAAACCCAACACGTTACACATTTCCCATTTGTTCTCTAAGTACATGTGTACTTGGAGAACAGCGGGGAAATGCTGCCGAAATTTTCTTAAAAACCTAATACACATTATACACTTACTAGTGAGATTAGCTGTTCAAGAATGGGATAGGTGGTACACATTTATTATATATAAGAATGACAACACATGTATTTATTGGCCTAAAGTTTTAACCATGCAAAAACTCTAATCCTAGACCCTAATCTTGTTGTAATATATACTTGTTTTCTATTTGATCATAGAATGGATAGATCATGGATGTCCATTTGCAATCGCTGCACCCCAGAATTTATATCTGGTCTTGACCAGTTTATTAGATTTGTCGAGGAACATAGGAAACAACCTGGAGATAGGTTCTACTGTCCATGTAGGCATTGTGGTAACAACTTGAAAGTCAGCACTGGTGACGAAATCAAAAGTCATGTCATGTGCAACGGGATTATACAAGGCTATACAGAATGGCACTGGCATGGAGAGATTTCAAACCCGAATCCAGTGGATGTCGATAGCAGTGCTTGTGTGGAAGAAGAAATTGCCTCTGATGATGTAGATGTGAATGAATCAGTTCCAGTAGACATCGTTGATGTGATTCTGGATAGTTGTGGGGTAGAGCACACCGATCCACCTCCCATTTTTAGAAACATTGTGCATGATGCTGAGATATTGTTATACACAGGTTGTACTAAGTTTACGAAGCTTAACACTGTGTTGAAATTGTATAAGCTGAAAGCTAACAATAGATGGAGCGAAAAAAGCTTCACGTCATTGTTGTCTTTGTTGAAAGAAATGCTTTCTGAAGGAAATGAGCTGCCAATCTCAACATACCAGGTAAAGAAATTGTTGTGCCCAATGGGAATGGATGCCAAGAAGATACACGCATGCCCGAATGATTGTGTATTATTTCAAAAGGACTATGTGGATTTGAAAGATTGTCCAAAATGTGGTGCGTCACGGTATAAATTGACGACTTAGGAGGAGTCCAAAACTGGTTCTCCTTCCAAGGTGATGTGGTATCTACCTATAATATCATGGTTTCAACGCTTGTTTGTCAATCCGATAGATGCGAAGAATTTGAGGTGGCATGCAGATGTTAAGAAAAATAATGATGGGATCCTACGACATGCGTCTGATTCCCCACAGTGGAAGAAGATTGATCTATTGTACCCTGAATTTGGTGAAGAAGTCAGGAATCTAAGACTTGGGCTTTGTACAGATGGGATGAATCTGTACAGGACATTGAGCAGCCAACATAGCACTTTGCCAGTCATGCTTGTTATATACAATCTTCCCCCCTGGATGTGTATGAAAAATAAGTACGTAATGCTGTCGTTGTTGATATCGGGCCCTAAACAACCTGGAAATGATATCGATGTTTATCTTGAACCTCTGATTGATGACTTAAATAAACTCTGGGGTGAAGGTGTGATGACCTATGATGCTTCACGAAGAGAGACATTTCATTTGCATGCTATGTTGTTTTGCACTATTAATGACTTTCCAGCATATGGGAATTTATCTGGATATAGTGTCAAAGGAGCTAAAGCGTATCCTATATGTGAAGAGAATACTGATTCAATAAGACTAAAACATGGCGGTAAGACTGTATATCTCGGTCATCGAAGGTTTCTTACAAAATTCCATCTGTATCGTACGAAGCGCAAAGCATTCAATGGATTGAATGAGGAACGGAGTGCACCTAAACCTATACCAGGGGAGGTTGTTTATGAAAGAGTAAAAGACTTTGTCAATGAATTTGGTAAGGGATCACAATGTACTATGGCCACACGGAGTGACAAATCTTTATTCAAGAAGAAGTCAATATTTTGGGATCTTCCTTATTGGAGTTCTTTGACAGTCAGGCATTGTATCGATGTCATGCATGTTGAGAAAAATGTCTGTGATAGTGTCATTGGTACTTTTTTGAATATACCAGGTAAGACTAAAGATGGGCTAAAATCCAGACTGGACCTACGTGAAATGGGAATAAGGTCAGAATTAACAGAATTACGTGAAATGAGAAATTGGAGAAGATACTTACCTCCAGTTTGTTACACATTGTCTAGAAAGGAGAAGAAAGCTTTTTGTGAATGTTTGGTAAATGTTAAGGTGCCACAGGGTTACTCATCCAACATATGTAGATTGGTATCAATGAAAGATCTGAAGTTGATAGGTCTTAAATCTCATGATTGTCACACTCTAATGCAACAAATATTTCCTGTGGCAATTAGATCTATATCACCGAAGCATGTAAGGTTTGCAATCACCAGACTTTGTTTCTTTTTCAACAGTTTGTGCAGCAAAGTTATTGACCCTGATACTCTCGATAATTTGCAAAGAGAAGTGGTTGTTACCCTATGTCAGCTTGAGATGTATTTTCCTCCGTCGTTCTTTGATATCATGGTACATCTTGTTGTCCACTTGACTAGGGAAGTGAAAATGTTGGGACCAGTTTTCTTGCATTGGATGTATCCCTTTGAACGATACATGAGCGTTTTTAAAAGTGTTGTTCGAAACCGTTATTGGCTTGAAGGGAGTATTATTGAGGGTTATGTGGCGAGAGAGGTTATGGATTTTTGCAATGACTTTCTCAGTGGTAATGACACTCCTGGTAATGACAAGAATATTGAGGAGCAATTTGGCAAAGGAATTTTGGGATCACGGGTGAAAGTAATCAGCCGTGAGCAGTTGGAACAAGGTCACTTGTATATTTTACACAACATGGATGAAGTGAGTGTTTATATCGAGGAACATACCAATTTTATCAAGAGACAATATCCTCGAGCCAATACAATGTGGCTTGCTAGAGAGCATAACAAGACATTTATTAAGTGGTTCGAAGATAAAGGCTTACATCAACTATCTCAAACACCAGATGATATTACTGAAACTATCAAATGCCTCTCCTTTAAAACGAAATTGAATGTTATGTCTTATGAAGGGTATGACATTAATGGATTCACATATTACACAAAGCGCCAAGATGATAAGAGTGTCGTCCAAAATAGTGGGGTCACCCTTCAAGCGTCGACTATGTTTTTTGCAAGTGCAAAGGATAAGAGTCCACGTGAAGCTAAAATGTCATATTACGGTGTCATTGAAGACATATGGGAGTTTGACTACATAGATTTCATAATTCTGCTCTTCAAATGTAATTGGGTTGATAACACCAAAGGAGTTATAGTGGATGAATTAGGTTTCACTTTAGTGAACTTTAAAAAGATTGGCGAGAAGGGTGAACCATTCATATTGGCATCACAGGCAAAACAAGTATTTTATATCGATGATCCTGCAAATGATAAATGGTCATTTGTTCTTCATGGTAAAAGACAGTTCATTGAAGATCCTATAGATGAAGAAGAGTACTATGATAAGTATGATGACTCCAGTCCATTCTCAGTTGGGTTGCCAACACCAGCAAATATTGAAGCTAATGATGACTTGTATGTGCGTGGAGATCACAATGAAGGATTTTTAATTGATAAAAAATCACAATATTAGAGGCATGTTTATATTTTTTTATATGTTTTCTTTTTCTTAATGTGAACTTTACAATGTGAATTACTTTACAATGTGAATGTGAACTTTACAGTGTGAATTTTACAATGTGAATTACTTTACAATGTGAATGTAAACTTTACAATGTGAGATTTACAATGTGAATTACTTTACAATGTGAACTTTACAATGTTAATTACTTTACAATGTGAATGTGAACTTTACAATGTGAGCTTTACAATATGAATTACTTTACAATGTGAATGTGAACTTTCAGATGGCTGAGCATTCTCCTGATGACCATGCTGATGATTACCTTGAGGGTGAGGACATCAATGTGCTGCCTCTCAATGTAAGTTTTAAAAATATATATCATATATTTATATCTATATGTCCATTTCTAGTTATATCCTATAAGTGTGTTTATTTTTTCAAATTTTAGGTTGATGATGCAAATGTACCCTCTGAAGCACTTGAGGCACTTGATGAGAAGCACCAAAAAGTTGACAAGAGAAGGGGCATCACTATGATGAAGAAGTTAATAGCGCAAAGGGGCAATGAACCCAAACATATTGTGGATTTTGATAATGCAGGAAATGCAATTGGAGTGAATCACAATTTGTTTGTTTCATATCTTGGGTATGTTACTCGTAGCCATTACGGTTGTAAGATAGATTCTTGGCATAAAGTTCCTAAGGGGAAGAAAGACGTAATATGGAAGGATTTATGCGTGAGTTATTATTAATTTGCAATTCTATTTGTTAGATTACTAATTTTTTGGATACTAGTTAATAGCAATTCTATTTTGTAGAGTATATTTGAATTGGATGAAAAGCTGCATTGTAAATGTGTGATGCAACGCTGTGGGAGAGTCCTAAGGAACTATAGGACAAATCTCACCCAAGAATACATAAAAGAAGGTGACAAGAGGAAGAAGACAACCACAGAATAGTGGAACTTCCTAGACCAAGAAGAATGGGACGCATCTGTTGCTTCAAGACAAACTGATGAATTCAAGGTATTAGGCGTCACCCCTAATTTAATTAATATATGTTGTATTCACCTATTCAAGATTAACATTTAGTGTTACTAACCAAATTATTAATGTGCATACTAACTAGGCCCGCATTGAGGCGCAAAAAGCAAGGTGTGCACTGAATGTGTATGACCACACAATGGGTCCAAAGGGGTATGCAGGCACTGGTGTGGGCATCAAAGCATTATTTGGGCCATCACAGTGCAAACATGTCCCAAAAGCGGGACTTTCACAAGAAGAGGTAACCTATTCTTTCTTTATAATGTTACTGTAAAAGAGAATTCAATAATTAGAAGCTAACATTTCTTTTATCCATGTATAGGTAGATAAGCTAGTTGATAGGAAACTCGAAGAAGCAATGAAGAAGTGGTAGGCATCTCAGACTGCCACTCAACAGACAATACCTATGGCGTCCCGCTCTACTCCTACTGCAGAGATTGGGAGTAATCCTGTAGACCCACCACCTAGCATATCCGTTGTGAGTATTTTTATGACTTGATTAATAACTAGTCTTTTCAAAATGATATGTTTTCAAGATGATATGTATATATGTATATAACATTCTTTACACAAAAATTTGTAGGGGTTGAAGCCATGCCATCTAAAAAGTAAAGAATATCTCATTGCAGAGGCGTCGGCTTACCCATCCCTACTAGGGGAAATGTTTCATGGGTCTGCATTACCAGATGGTTGGGTTCGTGTGAGCCTGCTACATATATTACCCAACTGGATGGATTTCCCATTGCCATATGTCCACTCAGATTGTGAAACGCTTGGTGAGGCAGAAGGCGGAGTGATATAGTGGCCAAAAGCGGATGTCCTCTATACTGATATTGTATGGTAAATTTACATTACGTTAAACTGTTAGTGTGTGTATATGATGTCAGTTGATCTGAAATTATATATATATATATAGGTTAAAAAGAAGACACCCACAACATCTAGGCATCCACCTCCACCTCCTACATTACCAAGTTGGGTTCCACAGGACCTACCTGTCCCGTTAGGTCCTAACTGTAGGGGTATGGAAATATGGTTAGGCCAACATGATATAAATTGCTCTATAACTATTTCTATAGATGTGGATGCTGCAAGTCAATCATACGAAAGCAACCTATTTATACAAGATATTTTGGAGTTGTTTCGATATGATTGACTGAATACATCTGTGATAGAGCTATGGATAAGGTGAGATCTTCTTTATACATCCATATACCTTGTGTAGGATCTGGTGATCTGGTTTCTTATTTATTAATGCATACGTAATACATGTTTTGCAGCTACTTAGACAAGATATGTGTAGATTTTTCATTCGAACATGTAGGATTTTTGATTCCATCTTTGATTAGTCTAGTAGCTAAAGACCCTCCGTCAGTTCAACAATACTACTGTGATTCTTTTACAACTTTTGCTCAAAATAAGAAGACAGTGATAATAGCTCCATTCAATGTGGAGTAAGTTTACTTTGCTTATAATTTGGACTTAAGAAAATTACACTTTTATTGTGGATTTTGAGTTATTAATTTTTAACTTTTTTTACCTCTAGTGGTACACATTAGGAGTTACTAGTTATTGTCCCCGAGATGTTCACTGTCTATTATCTAGATCCTAAGGGGACTAAATTGAATTCAAAATATGGACACAAAATAAAAATGACATTATTCCGGTGAGAAATATTTCATTTTCATATCAGTTAACATATGTTATTACATTACTATTTAATTATGCAACTGTGTTACATTAACATGTAGGGGTTTAGATGAGTTCAAAAAGGCTGGAGGAAAGGTCCCTAGGAAAAAGAACTAGCAAATAATTTGGACAAACGTGAAAGTAAGTTCCTGACTGCAATGTATATATTATTTATGTGAACAGTGCTTAATTAGTTATATTTTTTAATATTTTGTATGTTTCAATTTATAGTGTGCTACACAAGACAACAGATGGGCATGTGCATACTATGTGATGCGATTTATGCATATAATTATCAAATATACCACAGTGGACATCGATATCATTCCTGAGGTATTATATATAGTCTCATTAGATAATATGAAATATATCAGTCTTATTTATATATTATTAATTATATATATACATCATTCTCTTTGTAGGTGTTTAAAACTGACCACAATACAGGAAAGGCCTTACCAGATGTACATGCTCCCTATATGACGGAAGAATTAAATGATGTAAGAGAAGAATGGGCAACAACCATACAAGTAGTGGGGGTTTTAACATATAATTGGGATGTTGATAGTGAATAATGACTAAAGAATGATATTTTGTAAATGAATTTCTAAATTATAATATGTGAATGTTTCTACATGTCTGAATATTTCTACATGTGTCTGAGTGAAAATGAATGAAACTGTTGGTTGCTATATGAATGTTTCTACATGTGTGAATGTGAAAATGAATGGAACTACAGATTGCTACATGAATGTTTCTACATGTGTGAAAATTGAATGGAACTACATGTTGCTAAATGTGTGAACTGTTATGTTGTTAATTTTACAGGTTTGTGGCCTGTTGTTGGCTGATATCAATGGATGTCGTAAAACCTGCAGTTCATAACTGAAATGTAGGTTTCTCATCCTGCGACCAGCCACAGCAGGTCTGCAGACTGATAGAAAAAAACATAAAATAGGCGTCGATTATTTGTATAAAACTGATGACAAATGGTTACAGTGTCGGTTTTCCTACTAGTAACCGACATCGATTTTTCTAATGAGGCCAAACACTACGGCCGTGTTGGCCATCACGGCCGTGGCAGCAGACCAGACACCACAGCCGTGGCAGCGGGTGAGATGGCATCGGTTATCACTAATAAACCGACACCGATAGTGCCCTAGATGGCGCCCTTTCTGTGGCGCGAAGGTATATGGCGTCGGTTTCAAAGCTAATAACCGACGCCTATACCCCCCTGCTGGTGCATTTTTGGTGGCACATGAAGGGTTGTAGCATCGGTTTGAGAACCGACGCATAATAGTTGGGTTTTTAGTGGCGCCTACATAGGTGTCGCTTAAAACCGACACTAAAGGCCTTAAATAACCGACACTAAAGGCCGGTTATGTACTAGTTCCTGTTAAAAACATTCATCCATAGCAAGTAGTTGCTAAGATTTGGTTAGCAACATGTATGGTAGGCGTGTCATTATAAATGACCATAGGGCCAAGAGAAACTTTATCAATTGACATTATAGCAAAAAAATCATCTATCAGGATGTAGTGTGGTAAAGAGAAAAGCAAGCTGCCAGAGTGTAAACATGGTAGACAAACATAGTAATACATAGTTGTACCAAACAAGCACAATATAAGAAGTAAAGAGAGAAGGACTATCAAAAGAGATAGCACAATAGGAGTATATCACAGTCATTATGTATCGTAATTTCAAAATGTGTTCTCGTAATTCTAAGGTGTAGCACTCTCTCATGCATTTTGGGGGAACCTCATGGTGAGAAAAGAAAATTCTTGTTGCCCCTATGTTTTGGTGCTATATAAGTGTAGCAACTGGGATCTTTTGCTCTTTTTTATATATGAAGGAGATACACAAAAAGCATGGTGGATATAGAGATGCTCAACACAACACGAAGGGGGCATGCTCATTATTGGTGGTGTCGAGTGGCAGTTGTTGCCGCTATGTAGGTATCACAATCAACTGTCATTGAGGGCGACGACACCCCTGGTTGATATTGTTGGGGATAACGTCGGGCTTGGGAGGTTGTTGGTTGGCAGGGGCGACGGCTAGGGAAGGAGCCCTTGTTGCCTGTCGGCTGCTATTAGCGAAGTTGGTTATAACAAACTGAAACCTAGCGTCTTGACCCTGATCATATGTCTTAGAGGGTAGTTAACTTGGTTCTTTGGGTTTAGCCAAACAAGGATAAAGTTATGTACATTAGTAGCTTAATTGAAATCCTAACATGTTAATGCATGAATAAATCACCCTAATGTAACTTAATATTTTCACATTGGGCTTAGACCAAAAATGGACACATAAATTATGTCACATGATGTAAATGGATATTTCATTATAGTTTGTGCACAATAATGATATACTATACTTTTGGTTGTAATATAAAGATATGTGACACAATTGGATGGATAATCATGATAATGAAATAATATTATAATAAATATAATGATAACAAGCCAAATATGTTATAATTCATAAAGAAGATTCCAAAAGAGCAATCTAATGTGAAATTCATGTTCCTTGGATCCCAATTAACTTGGGAGTCAAGTTTTACATTATTTGCACTATAATAACTACCCTAATTTCTTTTAGGAAAGAAAAAAAATGAGTTTTCCTTCAAAATATGAGATAAATCATTTAATGAATCCAAAAGTAGAAATCATAATCTACACACTAATATATGTCTTTGAGTGAATTTTCACTCAATTTGGAGACTATTTGGTTAAAAGGTGAAATCAAAGGAGAGAAGTGTGTAAAAGCCATATAAGTGTAATAATAAGATAAACAACCTCTAAAGATGGAGATAAAGGCAAATTTTATATTCAACACATCAAAGATAACTTGTGGGTGAAGTTTCACCAAATTTGGATGATCCTAATGTCATTAATGTATGAGGAAAGAGAAACTAAGATTTAATTTATTTAATGCATCAAAAGTCTTTAAAAGGAAATTCTAATTGCATAATCAAAATCTACATGTTTTATTTAACCAAGGTGTCAAATTTGGTTTTGTTTGGGTTTGTTTGAGCCCTCAACTAAATAGGGAAAGAAGATATATTATTAAAACCCTTAAATATCAATTATTTGCTTTATTTTACTCATTTTCCTAAAGTTTATGTCACGCCTGGTTTCCTTATTTTGAGCACATTTCCAACTGTTAGAATTTCATTTGTGTGGCCTAGATTTTCTCTCCTACCTTCGATTCTTTCCTCTTTCGGCTTAACTATACCCATTTTCTCCTCCTACTTCTTCCACCCTCTCCGTTACTTATCTGTCTCTGATTTCCTCTCCCCCATCTTTGTTGTTTCTATCTGCATCTAATCGACCCTACATTGTTAGGGTTTCATCGCATATAAATCCTTAACCACTTCCGCCTCCCTTCCAACCCTTGTTCAGACCCACGTGGTTCTTACTCGTATACCAGGGATATGCCTTCACAACTAGTGACATTGTAATGTCGTTCCAAGCTTCTAGAACCCAAATAGATTGTTTTCCTAGACCCTTACTGTTGGCACAACCCTCCTTGTCTAGACTTGTGTTATCACGGCTCTCTGAGTTTGTAAGTAGGTTCTGAGCATGAGTGAGGCTTGAAAAGGTATGGATTGTTTCCTTTTTGATCGTGTGAATGTTCTCATACCTTCAATTCTACCTTAAAGGGTTGGTTTGTATTTTACCCTTTTCTACCTCTTCTACACAATTGGCAATCAACATCTGTGATTTTGACCACCATCGAACTAATTAGCTACTTTTCTGCCTTCACCGGAGGTTCTCAAAGTCACTTTGCTCCTTGGATATTGATTTTATTCTTCATTAATCATTAATGGATTCTTCACCATGTTGGTCATGACGAAACACCTATCCCTGTCGTCTGGTCGCCTATCGGCCCAAAGCTTGGTTTCCTGAAACTACTGAGTTGTGGGTGGATGAGTGCTACCCTTGTAGCCGGCAGGGAAGTCATTTTACTGATTTGATCTTTGCCAGGTCAAGCTCCTGAAGCTGGGTGGATCGCGATGTTTTAGCGGAAGGGGGAAGATATGGGGAAGTAGTTGTACTTGTATATCCCTATTTTGATTTTTTGTTTCATTTTGGGTTGAAGGACATTTTTGTCTTTTCACGTTCATATTATTTTTGTTGATCGCATGTTTGTTTTGTCTTGCTGGCGGTAGGAGCAGTCCATATGTCAGACCCAGATTGGGCCAACTCACCTTGATTTGTATAAACAGATAATCTTGTATATGTGGCTTTATCCGAATTTCTGATTTGTCCAGTTTTTGAAAATACATAACTAATTATATACAACTCAGAAAAATAAAATAAAACATGATCTAGAATTAGAAAATTATAATCTACCTATTGGTATCAATTTTGTTGCCAAAATCTAATGTTGTAATTATGTGATTTTATGGATTTTCCTAAACAGATAATTTTTCGCAAAATGTATAACTAATAATCTATAAGTCAGAAAAATATAATAAAAATATTTGGAATTCAAAAAAAGATAACCTAAAATATGGCATGGTTTTGGTAACCTAATTTACTAATATTAAAAAGGCAATTTTTAGGGTTTGAATAATTAATGTAAACCTAACACTAATTCTACAAATATGCGTCATAGGTGTTTTGGAGACCTAGGCTTGGATCTAGGACTGAATTTGATTATTTAGATTCTTGAGTAAGGTATGTTTGCATCCCCTATTTTTATTTTGAGAAATTCACCTATTTTCTTCTTTCTCTTGGTCCTATGGAAAATAGCATACACAATATTCTTTCTTTTGAAAATTATGGTTCATGTGAACTACTTTATTTGGTACTGATCTTGTGAACATACTAGGATATTCTTTTGGTCTTTTTCTTATACATTGTCCATGTCGGAATACTATTTGATGACATGTGATGTCTTTTTCCAACTTATGAGGTGGATGTATATGTTGGTCACTTTTATGGTGACTACTTTATATAATCTGATTACACTTTCTACTTGCCTCTACATTAAACATGCTATGTGATTTAGTAGCACTAGAGTAGTGTAATTACGTTGGTTTTTGGGTAGATGTGTATTTCCTGCTCGGGGAAGTAGGTCCTTGTTAATTTTGGGATGGAGGTGGCTCATACCCAATTTTCAAATTTATGAGGTTTGGCCCACTTTTATATATATTGGGAGTTTGGAAGTATGCCATTCTCTATCAAGTTTCAAGTTTGTGAGACTTGGCTGACTTTGTTGTTATATTGTTCTAGGGCTATGTTTATATCATGTGCATGCAAGTTGTTATTATGGGTTTTGTGCCCAAAAAGGTTATGAGTGCTTATATGGCACAATTTTATTGTTTTAATGGCAAGTACCTCTTTTGTTAGAATCATATTCTTTTATGCTCTCTTTGGCTAGTCCTTTTCTTTTCTATGGGAAGATTTTATATTTGATGTCTTTTATTACATAATATTGCTCAATTTCCTTTTTCGTATGCACATACCAGCCTTTTTTGATGTCTTCTATTTTTCTCTTCTTGCTGGGGTATGCTTCCAACCCTAGGTGAAGGACAAAGAGGATCTGGCATGAAGTTATGGACTTAGCTTATGGAGTTTAAAGTTTGGAGACAAATTTGTTATGGTTTAGATTTCCCTCTACTTAGATCCATATGTTGTATCTTACATGCAAACCCTACGTGGGAGATTATGACGTACTTTTGTAATCTTTTGAAAAATTAAATATAGTCATTATTTTTATTCTGCTGCTACACTTTGGTTGTTTTGATTTGCAATAAATAAGATTTGAAAATTTTACTCCCACTCCAAGATACCTTATGGGTGTGTTTGGACTGAGGTTCTATTCTTCAAATTTTTAGTAGGGAGTGGATCTCCTCTGGGTCCCACTCCTTATAGCATGGTATCAAAGCCCATGGTAGTTGGAATCTGACTATTTAAATTTTGTCTCCCTAGTTAGAAACCTTACCTTATGTAGTCACCCTTTAGGTGAGATGTTTCCCTGGAATTTACCTAAGTTGTTCATGAGTTGATGAAAGGATGATATGAGGCACACATTGAAATCGTATTTAGTGAACCCTCATGTGAAGAGGTTTTTGTGTAATCTTAACCTACCATATAGGATAATGTTGATATGTATCTTTGGATGCAATTAGGTTTTACTTATGGATGGAATCATATTATGAGGATAAGGTACTAATAGGATAAGGAGATCTTATTATGGAAATTGTGACTTAGTTTATCACATTGATTTTGGTACCATCTTTGTTTTATCTCCAATGTTTATCGACAAAAAAAATATTTTCATTATACTATTATATGTACAAAATGTTCTCTGATTTTGTCAATGTTTTCTTGAGATAAGTCACAATGAAGAGGTATGTGAAGTTTTAGTGGAGAAACCCTAGATTGGATATGAGATGTGACTAGGAATGTGTGGAATAATATAAAGGTGTAGCGGACCTACGCTTTGCACCCTCTGAATTTTTGGATGTTTATGTAGGGTTGCTAGGTTAGGGACATGAGGACCTAAAACTCAACCCTAGATGGTTCTAACTTGTTAGTTGGATATATGAGCAACATAAATATCTAAAACATTCACAACTAACAGATATGTGGTCAACCATAAAAGTTGATTAGTTTGACTTGATAGGTCAAACCTTGTAAGGGGTGGAGAGTGGCTGGTTGTTGATGTTTGGATCAATAGATTTTAAGGACAAAATCCTTTTAAGAGGTGGAGTGTTGTAATGAACCGAAACCTATCCTCTTAACCTTTATCATATGTCTTGGAGAATACTTAACTTGGTTCTTTGGGTTTAGCCAAATAAGGATAAATATATGCACATTAGTAGCTTAATTGAAACCCTAACATATTAATGCATAAATAAATTATCCCAATGTACATAAATTATGTCACATGATGTAAACAGGGATTTCATTATAGTTTGTGCACAATAATGATATACATTTCTTTTAATTGTAATATAAAGATATGGGACACAATTGGATGAATAATAGTAATGATGAAATAATATTATAATAAATATAATGATAACAAGTGAAAAAATGTTATAATTCATAAAGGAGATTCCAAAAGAGAAATCTAATGTGAAATTCGTGTTCCTTGGATCCCAATTAACTTGGTAGTCAAGTTTTACATTATTTGCACTATAATAACTACCCTAATTTCTTTTAGGAAAGAAAAAAACGAGTTTTCCTTCAAAATATAAGATAAATTATTTAAGGACTCCAAAAGTGAAAAATATTCTTAGATTCGTGATCTACACACTAAATTATATCTTTGGGTGAATTTTCATTCCATTTGGAGACTATTTGGTTAAAAGGTGAAATCAGTAGAGAGAAAGTGTGTAAAAGCCATATAAGTGGAATAATAAGATAAATAACCTTGAAAGATGGAGATAAAGGCAAATTCATATTCAACACATCCAAGATAACTTGTGGATGAATTTTCACCAAATTTGGATGATCTTTATGCCATTAATGCATGAGGAAAGAGAAATTGAGATTTGATTTATTTAATGCATCAAAAGTCTTCAAAAGGAAAATCTTATTGCATAATCGGAATCTACATGTTTTATTTAACCAACATGTCATATTTGGTTTTGTTTGAGCCTTCAACTAAAAAGGGAAAGAAGATATATTATTAAAACCCTTGAATATTAATTATTTGCTTTATTTTACTCATTTTTCTAAAGTTTCTGTCACGCCTGGTTTCCTTATTTTGGGTGCATTTCTAACCATTAGAATTTTATTTGTGTGGCCCATATTTTCTCTCCTACCTCTGATTCTTTCCTCTTTCAACTAAAAAATACTCATTTTCTCCTCCTACTTCTTCCTCCCTCTCCTTACATGTCTATCTCTGATTTCCTCTCCCCCATCTTTGTTGTTTCTTTCTGCATCTGATCGACCCTACATTGTTAGGATTTCATCACATATAAATCCCTAACCACTTCTGCCTCCCTTCCAACCCTTGTTCTGACCCGTGTGGTTCTTACTCGTGATACCAGGGCTCCATCTTCACAACTAGTGATGTTGTAATGTTGTTCCAAGCTTTTGGAACCCAAAGAAATTGTTTTCCTGGACCCTTACTGTTGGCCCAACCCTCCTTGTCTAGACTTGTGTTGTCACGCCTCTCTAAATTCATCGACAGGTGCTTGGGCATGGGAGATGCTAAAAGAGGTATGGGTTGTTTCCTTTTGATCGCGTGAAGGTCCCATACCTTCAATTCTACCTGAAAGGGTTGGTTTTTATTTTCCCCCTATCTACCTCTTCTACGAAATTCACGATCAACATATGTGATTTCGACCACCATTGAACCAATTAGCTACTTTACAGCCTTCGTCGAAGGTTCTCAAAGTCGCTTTGCTCCCTGCATGTTGATTTTATTTTTCGTTCGTCATTAATGGATTCTTCACCCTGGTAGTCATGGTGGAACACCTATCCCCCTCGTCTGGTTGCCTATGGGCCCAAAGATTCATTCCCTGAAACCAATGGGTTGTGGTTGGACGACTACTACCTTTGTAGCTGGCGACAAAGTCATTTTTACTGATTTGACCTTTGCCAGGTCAAGCTCCTGAAGTTGGATGGCTTGTGATGTTTTGGCAGAAGGGGAAGATGCGGGGAAGTAGTTGTACATGTATATCCCTATTTTGAGTTTTTGTTTCATTTTGGGTTGAAGGGCATTTTCATCATTTCACATTCGTATTGTTTTTGTTGACCCTATGTTTGTTTTGTCTGGATGGTGGTAGGGCCAGTCCATATGTCAGACCCAGGTTGGGCCAACTCACCTTGATTTGTATAAACTAGATAATCTTGTATATGTGGCTTTATCTGAATTTCTGATTGGTCCAGTTTTTGAAAATCCATAACTAATTATATACATCTTAAAAAATTAAAATAAAATATGATCTGGAATTTAAAAAAATCTACCTATTGGTACCAATTTCATCTCCAAAATCTAATGTTGTAAATATATGATTTTATGGATTTTTGTAAATAGATAATAATTTGCAAATTTCGTAACTAATAATCTATAAGTTAGAAAAATATAATAATAAATGTTTTAAACTAAAAAAAAGATAACCTAAAATATGGTGTGGTTCTGGTAACCTAATTCACTAATATTAAAAATGTGATTTTGAGGGTTTTGAATAACTAATATAAACATATCCATAATTCTACATATATGCATCATAGGTATTTTGGAGGCCTAGGCTTGGATCTAAGACTGATTTTGGACTATTTAGATTCTTGAGTAAGGTATGTTTGCATCCCCTATTATTTATTTTCTGCAATTGACCTATTTTCTTCTTTCTCTTGGTCCTATGGACAATAGCTTACACAATATTCTTTCTTTTGAAAATTATGGTTCATGTGAACTACTTTATTTGGTATTGATCTTGTGAACATACTTGGACATTCTTTTGGTCTCTTTCTTATACATTGTTCATGTTGGAATACTATTTGATGACATGTGATGTCTTTTGCCCACTTATGAGGTGGATGTATATGTTGGTACTTTTGTGGTGACTACTTTATATAATCTGAGTATACTTTCTACTTGCCTCTACATTAAACATGCTATGTGATTTAGTAGCACTAGAGTTGTGTAATTACATTGGTTTTTGAGCAGATGTGTATTACCTGCTTGGGGCAGTATGCTCATGTTAATTTTGGGATGGAGGTGGCCCCATACCCGAGTTTCAAATTTATGAGGTTTGGCCCACTTTTATATATAAAGGAGTTTGGCAGTACATCATTCTCTATCAGGTTTCAAATTTGTGAGACTTGGCCTACTTTGTTGTTATATTGTTCTAGAATTATGTTTATCTCACATGCATGCAGGTTGTTATTATGGGTTTTGTGTCCAAAAAGATAATGAGTGCTTATGTGGCATAATTTTATTGTTTTAATGGCAAGTACCTCTTTTGTTATGATCATATTCTTTTATGCCCTCTTTAAGTAGTCCCTTTCTTTTATATGGGAAGCTTTAATATTTAATGTCCTTTATTTCATAATATTGCTCAATTTCCTTTTTAGTATGCACATACCGGCCTTTGCTGGTGTCTTCTATTTTTCTCTTCTCACTGGGGTATGCTTCCAACCATAGGTGAAGGACAAAGAGGATCCGACATGAAGTTATGGACTTAGCTTATGGAGTTTAAAGCTTGGAGACAAACTTGTTATAGTTTAGATTTCCCTCTACTTAGATCCATATGTTGTATCTTACATACAAATCCTATGTGGGAGATTATGAGGTACTTTTGTAATCTTTTGAAAAATTGAATATAGTCATTATTTTTATTCCGCTGCTACACTTTGGTTGTTTTGATTACCAATAAATAAAATTTGAAAATTTTATGCCCACTCCAAGATACCTTATGGGTGTGTTTGGACTGGAGGTTTTATTCTTCAAATTTTTAGTAGGGAGTGAATCCCCTCTAGGTCCCACTCCTTACAGTGGTTCCTCCTACAATTTTTGCAACTGGAGACGACCAGGGGAGGAGCGCTTGCTACCATATTTGTTTCTTCAAGAGGAAAAAGGGAAAAGAAAAGGGGAGGAGGTGGTCAGGGAAAAGGGGTAAGAGACAGTGGCGGCTAGATTAGGGGGTTATCTTGCTCTGATACCATGGGAATCATATTATAAGAGAATTCGTATTCACCAAACAATGTTTACAAAGAGAATCCTATGCACAAGACCATTCGAGAGGAGAATAGAACAAATACTTAAAGTGGTGTATTGGTCCACTTAAGAATATTATAGAACAAATTTAGATAACATAAATGGACCTAAGCCCAAAATTTAATAACTAATGTCAATACTAATGACTGCAAGAAAACTTTGAGAAGTGAAATCCATTCATGTCATATCTAGTGAGGATGAAATAGTTAGAAACAATGATCCAGAATAGATTTGAAAGCAAGGACTTTGGATATTGGAAGAACTAGAGAGGAGAGGCTACTATCTAAATGAGCAAAAACTGACCAGATTAGGGTTAAGGCTGAGATGCACCCCTCACTCAGAAGTGGTGGTCGTACAAAATTCTATGGATAATTATTATTATACAAAAGGAAAGTATCACATAAACATCAATTACCCATGTATGACTTAATATCACTATAGCCCTACATAACAGAATCATGTTGAATGTACATACATGTGTCCTTTTTATTCTTCAAAAATATAAGCAATCATGAATTCTCATTTCTCAAAGACTTGTATGATTAAGGTTGGCAGCCAATAACCCATTGCATTCACATGACTAAATAGCAAGTCTTTTAGAGGCAAGCTATTAGGGTAGAGTATAATAATAATAATAATAATAATAATAATAATAATCCAAATTTGGGTGGTTGATACCTTCTATTTTAGATGTATGAACTAAATCCACCTCCAAGTGGTACTTGTGGTTGAAAGACTGCTTCCACGGATATATAAGGGTAGCACTGGAAAGAAACACTCTGAAAGACAAAAACAGTATGTGACAAGTAGCTCTAAATTCAAGGATGCCATATTACATAGATGATTATATGATGAGTGTGTGACTTAGTGACATGTAATGAATATAAAGTTGTAACTACAAAATTTGACTGATGGGTGCAACTATAAAAAGATTGTATGCACAAATATATCGGAATGCATAGGAGTAATCCTTGAGAATCAGTCAAAACAGGCAAAGCCCTTCTAGCTAAAGTTGGAACATACTTCAACCTTCCTAGAGATTTTTTTGCTGATATTCGACTGTGCTCAGAACAAAAGTTGTACCCTAAAGAAAATTTTGGTTGTTGGCATTGTTGCTGAGTTAGTTTTTCAGTCAATCTTACAACATATAGCCAATCGTCCTCTACCATTAGACATATAAAAGCTACATTTTCTTGCATAACTAGGCATGGTAGCGGGTCTGAACCAGGCATGTAGTTACAAGTGTTTATCCAATTTTTAAAGGCCATGACTTCCCAAGACACCAAGAATCCACTCATCAAACTGAGTGTTTGACCAGTGTAAAGTGGAATAGTTAATGAAGTCGCACTCATCCCATATTTAGAGTCAAGTTCATGTTTCATATCAACCTTTGCATTGAAGTATTCCTTTTCTTCCATTTGCAAGGAAAGGATGGCTCTATGAGTGTCTTCACTGATAATGTTGATTTTTTTTGCTTCATCCAAGATGGAGGAAGAATTTGAGAGGAATCAAATATATGAACTACTTATCAATGGGAGAGTGTACTTTTGTATTTGACAATATCTCGTCAACGTCCTTGGACTTGTAATGCAACAATTTGCTATAAGAGAATATCTGGTATAACAAGGAACTAGAAGGCTATGGATAGTCTGGGGTTACTGTGATCAAAACTTATTTGCCTTTGGACCTTAGAGCAACACATACATAGCAACCAGCTACTGTGAGGGGCTGCATACAAACAAGATATTACTTGTTGTAGGCACATCTGGAGACAAATAAAATTTTTAATTGGTGCCTAGTAATTGTCATATGGAGACATTTTTCAAAGTGATGACTATATTGTCTATATGAAGAATGGTAAACTAAAATAAAAGATTCCAAATTCAAAGTGAAATAAATAGTGTAAATCATAAAGAACCATATACTATAAGTTGTTTTTCATTATCATGATACGTTTCTTCAAGGTTTCGAAGTGGGTAAAACATAAAGAACCATATGTTATAAGTTGTATGTTCATTGTCATGATATGTGTCTGCAAGGTTTAAAATCTAAAAAACATGTTGGCCTATATTGAACTTTAGTTTCTTGGATTTGCATTTTAGCTTCCCGTTGATATAGGACAATTTTTCAGGTTTGGCATCACCCATGAGAGCCTGAGCAATTGATTATTGATTACTTAATCAATTTAGAGTTTAATTTAATTGCACAAACTTGTTATTTTAGGGCCTTCATTAAAGAATTACCAAGGACAAGCAAAAATCACGATTCTATATGGTAGATTGTAGATAGATTGACCAAGTCATCACATTTCACCTGTGAATAGCCTTGCTCGTCTATGCATGTAAGAGGTTGTTTGCTTGCATGAAATCACTATATCTCTTGTCAGTAATAGAGACCATGCATTTAGTTTTGAATTTTGAAACAACTTCCAACGATATTTAAGGACCTTATTGAAAATATGGCACTACTTTCATCTACAAACAAACAGACAATCCAAAACTTGAGGAAATGTTGTGAGTCTATGTAATTGATCTTGTTGGATATCAGGATGACCATCTACCCTTGATTGAGTTTGCCTACAATAATAGTTATCATTCTAGCATCAAAATGGCTCCTTATGAAGCTGTGTAAGTGATCCTATGTCGTTCTCTAACACGTGGGAATCATGTGGGTGAGTGCAGGCCACTTGGACTTGAAATAGTTAAAGCTGGTGTAATCCGAAGAAAACATTGGAAGCTTAGAGTAGACAGAAGAACTATGCTGACAACAAAAAGGCAGGTAGATACATAATGTGTAGATGATCATGTATATCTGAAGATATCACCTACTAGAAGAGTGTTGGCATTTGAGATAAAATAAGTAGAAGGCTATTCAATGTACATGGTAAGAGAAACCGCCTCCCCCCTATATAGGAAAAGGGTGAAGCATACAGACTCAGACACAACCCCAGTGGGCGAAGAACACTTGGGCCCATATACAAATAGACTCAAATAACTTCATTAACTAGACTCTCTAACACTCCCCCTCAAGTTGAAGCTTGGGAGAATCCCAAGTCAGCTTGCCAAAGACAGACATACTCAAAAACAAATAAGTAGAAAAAAGATAAACCAAGCTCATATAAGTATCTCTCGCCCCTCAAAATTTCAATAAAACACCCATCACTCAAATATTCCCCCTCAAGTCAATAATCCATAAGAAGCAGGTATGCAAGCAGACAGTAGAAGCTTCTTGGTCAAAAGGAAGTGGCAAGTAGTAAACCACAAATAAGGCATCAAAATCTTCTTCATTGTTTCTATCATCACAACCATAGAGTGTTCGATCATAGTTCCCAGAGAGTGTTGGGTCACAACAAAAGTAGTGAACGTGCAAAGAAAGCACAAACAAATAAAGAGTCAACATGCATAAGGCATGGACAAGCCAGAGAATGTTGGTACATAGCAATAGAAAGTCAATGTAGCTGCATAAAAGACCACCAGCACAAAAAATAGGCAGCTTACATGAAACTCCAGATACTAATATCTCCAAGAAGCACACATAGAAGCAGTGAATATCCACAAGTACAAAGAGCATCAGAAATAAAACCATCTTCTTCTCTCCTCCATCTTCATTTCTTCTCTGTACTCATCTTCTTGTATTCTCTTCATCACACTAACCACGGAAAGAACTATGAGTGTTTGGGTGGAAAGTCATAAACAATGATAAAGATAACATATACATAGTCAAAGAAGTGGAGGGTAACTGAAAACGTGAGTCAATGTGTTTTATGACCTAATTAGACAGACTGAGGTAGAAAGATAAATGGATCTTAACACGACCTGAAAAGGGATATTCAATTGGCCGTTAGATTGACAAATCTAAGGGGTGCATGGGGAGAAGCCCTTGCAGTGTAGATTAGTCTAAAAATCATATCCAATCAAGAATCCAATTAGCAGTAAGAATATTATGTTATTAGATAGCAGAAAAAAATACAGAGAGAAGCATGTTATATGTGTATAAGACTTATAGTAGGAAGGAGTGGCAGTTGTCCTCTTCTAGGACCACTTTTCGGTAGACAGGGTCTGGATTGGGTCAACAAGGTAGATGCTTTTCTTTGCCTGGAGGCTTAGAACGGGGAAGGTAGTGCCACTTTTAGCTTGAACTTTTTGGTCGGGGGCATATGGGCCATCAATGCTGTTAGTCTGAGAATCCAAAAATAGCTTCGACAGTAAATTATTAGTCTGATCAATAGCAAGGGCAACAATTCAATTAATTGACGCTCACAATTTATTGGCAGTATGTGTCCCATATGTTGTGATAATTGTCCGCAATGTCATTTTTTGTCGGTGCTTCGCCTCCTCCTTAGACAATACATATCACCTTTTCCCCTTTGTGATTCCACTCGCTCCCACTCTACCATCCATTGCGAACATCAGATTGATCAAACAAGTGGCTAGTCCTTCCTTTCTCCTTCTGAGATGACTCAATATCCTTCCAATTGACCTTTCTCCCACACCCCCTTGCCTAGGGGAGGGTCCTTAATTGTGTTCCCTTCTTCTCTTCCCTCATGCCTCCACCCATCTTCGAATGAACATCGGAAATAGTGAGGATGGATTTACCTGCCCTAAACCCAACTATTCATTGACAAAGAACAATAGGCAAGGGTGGCATTGGGAGTAGGGCTGTGACGACAGTAGGGTCTAAAGATGGCAGGGCATGAAGGATGATTGTTGAGTGGCTGCAACACAAAGCATCAACAACAAAGTGGATTAGCGAGCGGCATGAAAGATGATCGTTGAAAGACATGTTTTACAATTATTGTTTTAGAGTAACACTACCCAAGTTATACACCCGCCCACATATCTGATTCTTGGTAGTATGCAAAAGGTTGATCCCAATAGTTTTTCTCATGCAAATTAATTTTACACCAATTAACTCCATGCAGGAGCTAAAGAGTCCCAAAATTCTCTCTCCAGCTCCAATTTTGAAAATTTATTTTCTCTCTTACAACTTCTCTCTCCAGCTGCATTCCCCTCACATACATTCTCACACCAGTACAATACATCCACTTCCCAACTTTAGCCAATCCTGCCAGAGTACACCGCTGATGCTATTGTTTCCAATGTCATAGAGAAAGTATGGTACTAACAACCACATTGTACATGAAGTACAACACTAACAATCAAATTTTTATACATTTAAAAAGTAGTATTTGAAAAATTTGTGTAAAAAAGTACAATACTAATAGACACATTGTACTAGTAGGACAATGCTAACAACCACATTTTGCAGTATAAAAAGTACAATACAACATAACAGTACGAGACGTACACTACAAGACATACAGTACGAGACATACAATACAAGATGTACAATACTAACAACACATTTTACACGTATTGCACACATTTTATTCTTTATACAACGTTATAATACAAGACGTATTGTACATGATGTACAATACTAATAACACATTTTACAAGTATAGTATATGCATATTTTGAGATGGAATCTAGACTAAGGAGAAATCGGGAGGCAATAAAGTGATTTGCAAAAAAATGGGAAAGAATTAGAACAAAAAAAATTAAATCTAAGTACTTCTCGTAATATGTAATGGGTGGGATATCACATGTGCAATTAATTGGGGAGTGGATACAATAACAGTATTTTCTATGCCATTGTATGACTTTTGCATAACAATAATATAAAAAACTGATTGTAGGTGTGGGATGCATTAAAACTCTCTTTTCCCCATGCTCCAGGTATATCAGCGAGTGAGACAGTGCCTATAGATAGAATTTTCCTTGTTTTACGGGGTTTATCAGAAGGGTGGGAGGTAAGAGGCTAGAGGTAGGTATAGAGAGAATTGTGATGGTTGGGTTGGTGACTATACGTGAGAGTTATCAGTGACGACAACATGGACATTTGATGACATTCTGGAGTTAGGAAAGGACTTTGACACATGAGGAGTTTACAACAACATAGGCTGGGAAACCAAGAAGCCTGGTGGGCGGCCAAGCCAAAAAGCGGTTGCTACCCGTAGGCGGGGAAAAATTCTTTCTTCCTTTCTATGGCAAGGGTTTTAGATCCTACTTTGAGACCATGTGATAAAATAAGTAGAAGTTTATTTGATTTATATGATAAGAGAAACCCTCTCCTATATACAAGAGAAGGGGGAACTGTAAAGACTCAACCATAACCCTAGTGGGCTAAGACACACTTGGGCCCATGTACATATAGACTCAAATAACTTAATTAACTAGACTCTTTGACAAGATTCATTGTGAAAGGAAAACAGAGTCCAAGATATGTCAGCGCATTCAAGATTCTTCAGCATATCGGGGAACCTCATATAAGATAACTTCACAACCAAGCTTATCCAATATGTTTGATATATTCCATGTATCTATGTTGAAAGACCATGTCCATGACCCTTCCTGTAACGTCCCCAGATTCCGCCTTCCCAAAATCATGTGGGGCCAAGAGGACGAACTCCAAAGATGTTAACAAAATTGCATCAGAGAGTATGATGCGAAAGCAAAAGCATACATGAACAATTAACTAGATGCATACACCATAATCAGTCTCAACATTCAACATATAAATTATTACAACATGAATTATTACAGCTACAATTACACATGGAATAGAGAGGTATACAAGTCTAAACATATGTGAAACAAAAAAATAAATACACAAGGTGTTGGAACATGTGCACAATGATATATATATATATATATATATATATATATATATATATATATATATATATATATATATATATATATATATAAAGGTTTTCATAAATTGATAAGTTTTGTATAAAGAAAGAAAGAAGATCAAAGAAAGCAATTCTTTTATAAGAGAAAACTGCTAATTTTGCTCATTTCCTAGATGAGTTGTATTACTAACGTATAAGCACCAAAAACATACATGTTGGCCCCCCTGCCCCTATGGTTGTTGGATCCTCGTGTCCCTAGGGATGTGGGGGTGTGCTGACCATAGATAGAGGGGGAAGATTCTACACCTTAGCAACTATAAATCATCTATTCATATTATATGTGTTAATTGACAAAAACATTAAGTACAACATAGTAGTTACTATGTTTCAATAGTTGAAATAAAAGAAGCATACATACATATCATAAATCCAGCCAAGAAAACAATAATTATATAATTAATAACACCCACATATTTGATTCAAATATCCCTAATTATCTTGTACCATCTAGATCTCTGGTCCTCACTTGATTACTAATAATTAATCATCATTAATACACGATTCATCATTATTATTGATAATTAAGTCCAATTTAGAGTTTAATCAAACTTAGGTTTAAGCTTATCACAAATGTAATATTTTTAATTTGATCTAAAAGTCATTAGGAAGTTTTGGTTCAATTTTCATATATTTCTTATCTGAGTTTTAATTTCTCGAATTAATATGGGATTCAAAGCAAGTAATTAAAATTAATTACAAAATACCTAATATTGAGAAATATTGTTCAGATAAGAGTCCACCTATGATTTCTAGATGATACTAGGACTCAACATCAATTTTCTCACATTTAACATCCATTATTTGATAATTATTCCAGGTAACTATCTCTAATTAGAAGCATTATCATCTTATCTGAAACCATGAACAAATAAGGTTCAACGGTCTGATGTAAAGATTTCATAGTAAGTGTACTTTTTTTATAGTGTAGCTATTTTTAGGGCATTAATTGGACATTGAAGCTATTTTTATTGATTTGTGCAAGTTCTGCATATTCCTAATATATAAGATATTGTTGGATGGTGGGCTAAGGGTAGCTGGGGGGGGAGGGGGGCAAGCCGGGGCCTCAGCCCACCCAAGCTTGTCAATACTTGTTTCGTGGTATTAGTACACGTATTGTCCTCGGCAACTAGCCAATTATCCAATCTTATTTATTTTCAATTCTATTCCGTTTCTTTGGTAATTGCCTTATTTAATAGTCAAAGTCTGAGCCTGCGATTGGTCAGTTGGATTTCGGCTTGTCTTATTATGCCACGTCTGCGCCACGTCTGCACGATCCAGTCCGATTTGCCAGATGCGCATTTGGTTCAAAATCCTAAAATGGTCCCGTTTCGGGTTCCGTTATCCTGAAATCTGGGTTGGTCCAGTCACGCTAGCAGAGAGATTTCGTAACCCAGTCCTGATTTGACTCTGTCTTTTTGTGTATTTTGTTTTATCAGCTAGACTGAAAAGCACAAGTTACGATGCCAGTCCAATTTAATGATGGGATTAGTGTGCCAAACAGAAACAAAATTTGCTACAGTCCGATAATCCTGGATGACTGGACATATCTGGTCTAGCTCAGTGCGAGTTTTGTAATCCATATCTCGAACCAAACGGAGGCTGAAAGTAGCGAAAGTTTAGGAAAGTGTTTAAGGGTGACAGTTCGCGATCACAAAAATCATGGCTTGGCAGTATTTTTAGCCAGCGTTTGGTTCCAGATATCAGTTGGATTTCAGCTTGTCTTATTATGCCACGTCTGCGCCACGTCTGCACGATCTAGTCCGATTTGTCAGATGCGCGTTTGGTTCAAAATCCTAAAATGATCCCGTTTCGGGTTCCGTTATCCTGAAATCTGGGTTGGCTCAGTCACGCTAGCAGAGAGATTTCGTAACCCAGTCCTGATTTGGCTCTGTCTTTTTGTGTATTTTATTTTATCAGCTAGACTGAAAAGCACAAGTTATGATGCCACTCTAATTTAATGATGGGATTAGTGTGCCAGACATAAACAAGATTTACTAGATAATCCTCGACGACTGGATCTCTGGTCTAGCTCAGTCCGGATTTCGTAAACCATATCTCGCTTCCGTCTTCTTGCGGTTACAGCCTGTGTAACGGACTGTTGAACGAGAACAACTAGTGCAGGCTGCTGAGATCCGCACAGAGTGCGACTGGAAGAGGCAGGCAGGCGGCGGCACAACCTGCACATACTGAACAAACTCCAGAGGAAAATCCAGCGGCGTCGTGCAGTGATGACTTGGAAAAGTTAGCAGAAGACCAGATTGTGTTGCAACGTCTAAAGGAGAAGACGGTAGACAACTGTTTCTTTCAACTTTCAAGCTTCAACCTGCCCACCTTTAGTTTGTCGTCTCTGATACGAAGAATCTAATATTTTTTACTGTAAGTTATCGCCATTGAAGGCGTGAAACATAGATATCAATGGAACGTGTGAAACATAGTTGATTTTTTGTATTCTGCATATAGAATAGCTCCGCCCCTGGCCAAGATTGAGCCACATCACCCACTAATAGGAGGATGGCCTGCTTGTTGGGTCGAGCACGCCCGCTAGTCCTACTTGGCTGTGAAACCGGTGGCCCCTTATTACTCCCCCAACTTTCCTCGTTCTCTCCCACCGCGGCATTCTACTCTATTCTGGGGCAGTTCCACTGCTAGGAGAGAACTGCGGTGGCTAAACTCGAGAGATGCATGCCTCCAAGCTTGCTTCTAGCTCTGAGTCTTGGTCCCTTGGAGTCTCCTCGCTCGAGTAGTCCCAAGGAAGCCCTTCTGTCGGTCTAGCGCTCAAGATAGGAGAGAACGCCACCCACTTTGCCACACTAGATGATGCAAAGAGGGAGAAGATCATGCTATCCTTGAACTACAAGCGAAAGCATGAATGCCATCTAAGGGCCTTTGCGAGCTTAGATAAGTTACATGCCCTTTGTGAGAGCGCTCAGAGCATTACCAGTGAACATTGCCTTCATCCCAAAACCAGACCTTCATAGACTGCAACTGAAGCCATCACTAGCAACAAAATTGAGGATATTATAATCTTTTCTTGTTGCAAGGACGAATTTTCTCTACTCAGAACCCGCCCCTTGACCCCTCTCTGATCCCTCCCTATGCCCAATAACTAGCAGCTGAGAGGAGATTTGGAGCGAGATCTCAATCTCCCGCATCGCTCCATGATTTGGCACAAAAAGGGATTTTTGGTGTGATCCTATCCTCCAGGAGAATTTCGCTTGCGAATATGGGGCTCCACCCGTAAGATATGTGGAGAGGAGGGGTGTCGAGCAGTAGCCATTCACCCTGCAAGACCCCTAGGTAGGAGACGAAGTCTCTACCACCAGATTAATACATGGAACCGTCTCGATCGGGCCACACTTCGCATTAGCCATAGCGCTCCAAGGTCATGATGGCCGCATGAAACATTTGTCACAGGCCTAAGCAAAAATAAATAAATTTAATAAGACCAATGATCTTCTAAATTATTTAAATAAATCAATCACATGTTCTAACATTATTATGAAACTTTAAGAATAGCTCATTTATTGTATAATAGCTAATTCAGCAATGTTTGAGACCAAAAGTCCAATATTTGGTCATGTAAATACAGTCTTCAAATAACCTTATAAATAGGTAAATTAAGCCTTAAACAAAATTCAATTCATCATCGAATCTTGATCAAACAAAAACCAAAAGACTCATGATCCTAACAACCTCAATTTCATCAATATACCACTTAAGATCTTTGAGACTATAAAATGGGTCCCACTTCATAAGTACCCAAATTAATTTACTAATGATATTCATCATAATTGAACTCGATTAGTTGTCGTCGTCATCAATCATATCTCTAATCACACGTTTTAGGTGAAAAGAATCCAAATGTTGAATAACTAATTCCCCAATTTGAAGTCAACTGTAACATACCCAACTCTAGGTACCTTACTCATCCCTCCTCTTTCTTTAGAACTATTTTATCAAAATAAAATAAATCATAATTCCCAAATTATATTATGAGATGAAACTTAGTTTAACATGTTTCACAAATGTACACTACATAAAGGGTTAAATGTAAAATAATAAAGTTGATCCTCTAGAATACTCATAAGAGTAAGGGAGGAAGAAATTTAGTTAATGTAAAATATTGTGACTTATTGATGTCATTAAAGGAAATAAGTACATTAAATGAATACATAAAATACAAGTAATGAAGTACAATAGAAGATGCTTTCAAAAGGTAAAATTGAGGCCAAAATCGACTTCCTTATGCCCTAATTTCCATAAGTACTTATTTTCAAGTCAATTGGACTTCCTTTACCCTCTTAATTAGTTGATTAAATCTACAAACTTCCACATATATAATAATGCATTGATAATTTCATTGAATACCTAAGGCAATGTAACCCCTATCTGTTCTTTCCCATGTAATATCGAAGGGCGTCTCCTTCCTTGTTGAAAACACGTACGGTGCCCCAGCCGTAACCGACCACGACGCCTACTCTCCTTCTTATTCCCTCCCTTCCGCTCATCCTTCTCACCCCCAACACTAGCCTTAGCCGCCGTCCTTCGTGCATCCAACATCTTGGCAGAGAGGGCACTGCCAGCGGTCACTAGGGTCGATAGAGGGTATGACGACACCCACCGTGGTGGCACTTCCTCCTTCCTCGCCATCATTCTGCCACGAGGCATCACCACACAATAGAAGCGTAGCAGCCACCAACTCCAAGGGATAAAAGATCTCCTCCTCTGCCTCACCTCTTCATCTTGCCTTCTTCCTAATTTCAATTGGAGAGGAAGGATAGCCGGACGACCATCTTTATGGATGATGATAATGGCTATGAACATTTGAGAGCATCATCCCTTCTTCTTTGGTAATCATCACCTCCAAATCTGAGTTCTCAAGCACCACCCACCTTCCTTCGCCTTGGCGCTGCACAACATGGACATCAAGCATCCATGCCACTACCTACCTTTTCGTCGTCAATCCAACCACACCACCATCATCACCTCTGTTGACCTAGAGGTTATACATTGTCCATATTTTGATAATGACTTAACCATTCCATTCATATGTATCTAATATGTGTATTCAAGATTGATTTCAGGTGTTAGGTACATGAAAAGGATCAAAAATCAAAAGCCCTAATTTGCTCAAGTTCAAGCCAAAAGCTATACAAGTGTGTAATTTGGGAAATCCATGTAAATGACCTTAGAATATTTTTGTAATCACTTGTATTGATGAATTGGCTTGTAACTAAGATGAGAAACTTGATTGGGACACTAAACACCAAGTTTTAATCACTTTTGATGCACTTTAGAAAATTGATCACATGCAATCAATCGGTCGAGTTCCAATCTCGGCCGATCCTCTGAGATCAATTCTCTGAAGAGTGCATTAGTCTAGTTGTGGTTTCACATAACTCGACCAATTGAGTAACTGACCAATTCGATTTTCATTGGTCGGTCGAGTTTCCTCAGGACAAACTCGACCGATGGTTTGAAAATCGGCTTTGTCTTTTACTCTATTGGTCAAGTTACCTTTAATGAAACTCGACCGATTGCATTGTACGAAATTTACAGAAAAAGTGATTGTGACCGTTGGTGAGCTATTTGATCGAAAATAGAGTCATTGCTTTGAGCAAAAACAACTATATTTTGGCTCAAAGTGTACCCCAACCCAAAGGGGCACCCTCAACTATAAATAGGACCTCTTAGAGTTCATTCTAAGGTTACTCATTCACTACATGCTTGGTCCTAGCCTAGTTGAGAGTGTTCTAACCCTTTGAGCCCCTTTCTCTCTCTATCTTCAAGTCAAATTCATGAGTATGAGTGAGATAGGTTCCTTTGTAAGAGAGCTACTCTGTGTATTAATGTAAAGCTCTCCACTTCCATCTTCCTACCATATTTCCTTTTGAAGAAAAGGTTGAAGATCTTCTCCGAGTGAAGGAGAAGGAGTTGTTGTTCTTCAAGGTTGAAGAAAGCATGGTGTTCTAGATCTCTAAGTGAAGGAGATAGGCAAGGCGATGCTAAAGAAGAATAGGTAATCCCTTGAAGGCCGAAGACTTGAAGAAGGAGTCGGTAAGTCCATGTTGATGGCTGAAGACTCCATGGTTCAAGTGGGTAAGCTTCTTCTATAGGTTGAAGATTCTTGCTTGAGGCACTAAGCCCTTGGATGAATGTGGTTTTGTCTTGTAATCTTATGATAGAATATAAGAATACCAAGATTGCAAATCCTAGAGATTAACCACCTCTAGGTAGTGGACTGACATTGCTCCTAGTTAGGACGTGGAACCACTCTAAACCACCTTGTCAAAGTGCATGCTCTTTCTTGTCTCTCATCCTTTCTATGCTTGCTAATTAAGACATAAAATTGCTGTTTGTTTAAGTTTCTACACTTAATATAATTTGATGGTCTAATCTATTTTGTGAGAATTGTGAATCTCTATTCACCCCCCCTCTAGAGCCCTTGATCCAACAAGTGGTATCAGAGCAGGTCTTCTCCAAGTTACTTATATAAGTAGGAGAAGATGGGAGATTTAGCACTTGGATCCCTCAACTTGGAAGGAAGCTTCTCCATGCGACCTCCGATCTTCGACGGCACCAACTTCCTCTATTGGAAGAGAAGAATGCAGTTCTACCTCCAAGGTGTGAGCTATGAGATGTGGAAGGTGGTGCATCTCAAGTATGAAGATCCAAAAGGGGAAATCTCAACATGGACGGAAGCCCAAATGAAGCAAGCCCAACTCAATGCCAAAGCTGTGAGCATCATCTATGCAGCCCTCACCCCATCCGAGTTCAATCGGATCTCCTCTTGGGACACCGCACATGATATTTGGAACAAGTTTTGTGTCACCTATGAAGGAACCGAGCAAGTGAAGGAAGCCAAGATCTACATGCTTGGTGGTCTTCTCGAGAAATTCAAGATGGGTAAGAATGAAATAGTGGATGATATGTATACTAGGATTAATGTCATCATCAATGGATTGGCAGCCCTTGGTAGTGTGATGGACAAAGGCTATATCAACTCCAAGATCTTAAGATCTCTTCCAAAGAGATGGGAGCCCAAGGTTACATCCATTAAAGAAGTGTACAAGCTTAGTGAATTGTCAACCGGGGAGCTGGTTGGCAACCTTCAAGCCCATGAACCAAGGCTTGATAAGAAACAAGAAGAAGAAACGAGAGAAGAGAAGGAGTCCAAGAAGATCAAGGACACAACCTTCAAAGCTCAAATTGAAGAGATGGTTCGGCAACAACAACTTTCTCTCAAGTCCCCTACTCCTTCCTCAAGTGAAGATGAAGGCCCAAATGAGCATGAAGCTAACTACTCCAAGGGCAAACACTTTAAGGGGAAGCCTTCTTAATCAACTCCTAGATACTATGAATGCGGCCAAAAAGGTCATTATAAGAGTGACTGCCCCAAGGCCAAGAAGAGCCATCACAAGAGCAGCCACAAGAAAGACAAGGAGTACAAGAGAGAAGGCAAATACAAGAGAAAGAAGAAGAAAGAAAGAAGAAGCAAAGATGCAACTCATGCATCTTGGGAGGAGTCTTCCTCAAGCTCTTCAAGCTCTAAAGATGGAGAATACCACCTTGCTCTCATGACCTATACAAGTGAATATGTAGGTGAGGTAAGTGAAGTCAATTTGAATGAGTTGTCTAAAAAAACTCTTATTGATATGCTTAATGATTTCCGATCATCTTTTACTAAATGCAAATCTAAAAGGAAAAGGTTAGGCAAGATAATAGATGATCTTTATGCTAAAATTGAGATTCTTGATAAAAATGAAAAACTGCTCCTTGAGAGCATAGATTCGTTGCAAGGAAAATTTCTTGACCTTGAGCTCCAATACAATGGAGTAGAGGTTGAGAATGGTGTCTACCTTAAGACTATTACAGATCTTAAGGAAGATGACCAAAGATGCCAAGATGAGATAGATATTCTTAAAACTGAAAATGTAGAACTTAATCTCATTGATGAAGCTAGGAAGCAAGAAATTCATGTCTATCAAAAGGAAATTCTTTTGCTTAAATATGAAAATGCTAAGTTGTTTGCTCAAGTTAATGATCTATCATCTAGACCTATTTTGTGAAGTAATGAGGTAGCTAGCACTGCTTTCGAATGTGATTCTTTTCATACTAAAACCCTCTGTTTAGAGGCCGACCTATTGCATGCTAGAGATGATCTTGCTAGTTTATCTTCTACTGTCATTAACCTTAGTGATGATAATGCTAAGTTAAGAGCTTCTTTGTAAAAGTTTCTTACGAGAAACAAATCCCTTAATGCTATACTAGAACACTCTACCAAACAAATTGGTACTAGTAGTTTAGGATATGATGGGACTGCTCCCAAGGGTAAGAACAAGAATAAGAGTAAGGGTAAGAAGAAGAGTGTGGAACCTCCTATCTTCTGTGGAGAGACTTCCGACTCTAAGGACCCAATGGTATGTGTTCATTGTAAATGTGATGATCATTACTTTTCTTATTGTCCTTACAAGCCAATGGGGACCAACCCAAAAATGAAATGGGTCCCCAAGCTAACCCCAGATCTCAAAGTTTGAGTTGGGTACCGACTCCTTATTTCATGTAGGTCAAAAGAAGGTGGATTGTTGATAGTGGCTGCTCAAAACATATGACAGGTGAAATCAGCCATTTCAACAAATTCATGAAAAAGAAAGGAGGATCGGTGACCTTCGGGGACAACAAAAGGGGTAAGGTTATAGGTGAGGGTGACGTAGGCAATGAGCTTAGTATGAAGAATGTTTTGCTTGTTGATGGCCTACATTACAACTTGATTAGTGTAAGCCAACTTTGTAATAATGGATATCTTGTTTTGTTTACTTCTTTAGAATGTTTGCTTCTAGATTCCCTCACTTACAATGTTATATATAAGGGAACTAGAAATGGTAATCTTTATATTATTGTGCTTGATGATCTAAAGCGTGTACTTGATAGATGCTTGGTTGTGGATAAAAATGATATTTTTCTTTAGCATCGCCAGTTGGGTCATGTGAATATGCATCAAATGAAGAAATTGAGCAAAAAGGAATTGGTTCGGGGACTCCCCAAATTGGATTTTGAAAAGGATGAGGAATGCCAACCTTGTACATAAGGCAAGCAAACCAAGTCCTCCTTCAAATCCAAAGGAGTCCTTAGTACCAAAAGAGCTCTTGAGCTTCTTCATATTGATCTATTCGGACCTATGAGAACTTAAACGCTTCGTGGTTCCAAGTATTGTCTTGTGATTGTCGATGATTTCTCTCGCTATACTTGGACCTTCTTTCTCATTTCTAAAAGTGATACTCTTGATGTTTTCTCGAGCTTTTGTAAATGAGTTGAAAACAAAACTTCTTGTCGGATTGTTTCTATCCATAGTGACCATGGGGGAGAGTTTGAAAATGATCTTTTGAGATTTTTGTGAAAAATTTGGTTTCTCGCACAATTTCTCTTCTCCTCGTACACCTCAACAAAATAGGATAGTAGAGAGAAAGAATAGGTCACTACAGGAGATGGCTAGGACCATGCTTCTTGAATATGACATTCCTAATAAGTTTTGGACCAAAGCCATTATCACCACTTGTTTTGTGTAGAACCAAGTTTTTAAACATCCTTCTTTGAAGGAAACCCCCTATGAGTTATGGTGTGGTAGAAAGCCATCCATTGATTTCTTTCACGTTTTCAGATGCCCTTGTTTTGTTTTAAACACGAAAGATTCTCTCAACAAGTTTGATCTGAAATATTACAAGGCTTTCTTCCTAGGCTATAGCACTACAAACAAGGCTTATAGAGTTTTCAATATTGAATTGTCTAAAATTGAAGAATCTATTAATGTTAAGTTTATTGAAACTAACCCTATTGTTGGAAAGAATGTTGTTGATAATGATGCATATGACTTAATTCCTATCTTGAAAGATCTCAACATCGACAATAAAGGTAAGCAGGTGGTTGAAGCTGAAGATGAAGAGAAAAAGGATCCAACTCCTCGCTTTGCAAAGAATCATCCCAAAGAGCTCATCATTGGCAACCCATTTGAAAGAGTGAAGACACGAGCTGCCTACAACAAAGAACAAGTACACAGTGCATATATCTCACAGCTGGAGCCAAAGAATATCAAAGAAGCTCTTGGAGATGATGAGTGGATCCTAGCCATGCAGGAGGAACTAGACCAATTCGAGAAGAATCATGTGTGGACTCTAGTGCCAAGACCAAGTGACAGAAAAATCATTGGCACCAAGTGGGTTTACCACAACAAGCTTGATGATAAAGACAAGGTGGTAAGGAACAAAGCAAGGTTAGTGGCACAAGGTTACAATCAACAAGAAGGTATTGATTTTGATGAAACTTATGCTCCTGTTGCTAGACTTGAATTTATCAGAATGCTACTTGCCTTTTCTAGTTATAAAAATTTCTTGCTATCTCAAATGGATGTTAAAAGTGTGTTTTTGAATGGTACAATTGAGGAGGAAGTATTTTTTGCTCAACCTCCAGGCTTTAAAAATGACAAGCTACCTAATCATGTTTATTTGTTGCAAAAAGCTCTCTATGGACTCAAGCAAGCACCTTGAGCTTGGTATGAGAAATTAAAGAACTTTTTATTAGACAATGGCTATGTCATGTGCAAATTCAATTCTACTTTATTTCTAAAACACACTTCTAGCAATTTTATTATTATTCAAATTTATGTTGATGGTATCATATTTGGCAGAACTGATCTTGATCTTTGCATAGAGTTTAGCTCTCTTATGCAGAGTGAGTTCGAGATGAGCATGATGGGTGAGTTGACTTTCTTGTACGGCTTCCAAATCAAGCAAACCAAAGATGGAAACTTCATCAATCAAGGCAAGTACACCAGTGAACTACTCAAATGCTTTGGGATGGAGAACATGAAGCCGATGGACACACCCATGTCCAACACTACCAAACTTGATAGAGATGAAGAAGGTGAGAAGGTAGATGAGAAGCTCTATAGAGGTATGATTGGAAGTTTACTTTATTTAACTACCTCTAGACCTGACATCATGTTTAGTGTTGGCTTGTGTGCTCACTTTCAATCAAGTCCTAGGAAATCACATCTTATTACTGTTAAGAGGATTTTGAGGTACTTAGTCAAAACTCAAAACTTTAGTCTATGGTACCCTAAGTCAAGAGACTTTACTCTTGTAACATATAGTGATGCGGATTATGCGGGCTATTTGGTTGATAGAAAGTGCACAAGTGGCACTTGATTCCTTCTAGGATCATGCTTGGTGTCTTGGTTTTCCAAGAAATAGAGCACCGTGGCATTATCAACTACCGAGGCTGAATACATTGCAGCCAGGACTTGTTGTGCTTAGGTCCTATGGATGAAGAAAATGCTCCAAGACTTTAACATACATTTTGATGCTTCTCCTATCTATTGTGATAATACTAGTGCAATCAATCTTTCTTATAATCCTATATTGCATAGTAGAGCTAAACATATAGAGGTTAGCCATCACTTTCTTCGTGATCACATTGCCAAGAAGGATATTTATATCACGCATGTGGACACGAAAAATCAGTTGGTGGACATTTTCACTAAACCTCTAGCTAGAGAGAAATTTAATTTAATTAGATCAAAATTGCTTATAATTGCTTTTGATGATATTGACATGCCATCTAGCTAGTTGTTTTTATCCTTTATGTCTTTCTCATGCTTTACTCACCTTGCTTGCCTAAAATTGCTAAAATATGCTTAATTTGCTTGTTGACATGCTTAGTTTCACTTGTTTTTGGGCATTTCTTGAATTTCTTAGTTTTATAGCAAAATAATACCCAATGACGAGTGATATGTGCCTAAGTATGTTCAATTTACATAATAGACTCGAAAAATGGATATAATTAGCAGTCATATGGCGAGAAATTAAGTTTGATGGTTTTAGGTCAGGTTGACCATCAATCAAGTTTTCCCCAGGACAAAATTGACCGATCCGTGGCCAAGAGCTATTCTAAAAAGGACCAATCGGTCGAGTTTCTGACTCTCAGAACTCGACCGATCAGTGGGCTGAAGCCAACTTAAGTTTGGTTCGACTGACATTCTCCCTCTCAACTAGAGAATAGCCGACCAATTCCTAGCCCTAAGCTCTCACCCCCATCCCTAACCTTCCCCTTCCTAGCCCTTTCCTGACCTAGTTAGGGTGACCTAGACCTCCCCAATTGCTCTTTGGTGGTGCTTGGACGGTTTTTGAGGTTTGTTTGGTGTGTTTGTTTGTTTCTCCTCTTCTTTTTCACCTCCATGGCTTCACATAGGAGAAAACGACCCGCCCCAAGCAATGCTCCTTCGTCTTCTTCGTCTAATCACTTGATTCCCTTTGATGATACCTCTTTTATCATGATAGAGGCTGTTAATAGGTATAAGGAGCTTCTTCCTAGGAGTCCTTTCCCTTTTCGCACCTTGTTTGAGCCTAGTCCTAGGCGTCAAATAGTTATAGAACAAGTAGCTAGATTGCTCGTCGTCCACCACCTCTCTGCCTTGGCCATCAAACGTGATTGCTTTTTCAATTCGATGTCTAGCACAAAAGCAATTCACGAGTTCTACGCTAACTTGCGTTGGAACTACAACTCCCTCGTACCCCCACCAAATGCTCAAGTAATCCTAACCTCTCTGATCACCGGTAAACGTTTCCAAATCTCCAATGATATTTTAAATGTCTTCTTTTCTGGAGATGAGGAAAACGAAACCTGACGCAAGGATTATGGTGAGTACTTCGATCTTTTGGATCCTGAAGGTTTCTACAAGCAGAATGAACTTACTCTCCCTAACATTCATCACTACTTGAAGAAACCTGATGTTCCATATAAGAAGAAGAGCACCCTACCTTCCTCCTCCCTAGATCTCAAGAAGCACATTTTGGCTTTAGTGATCAACTGCAACATCCATCCAAAGAAAAATCAAATGAATATTGCAGAGAACACTGCTGTCATTATGTATTGCATCCTAGAGAATATCAGTGTCAAGTGGGCCAGATACATTCTATACCACATGACCTACTTTAACACTGGTAAGAACACCCAAGACACCCATCCCCCGTACCCAACCCTGATATGTGGTTTGTTTTAGTTTTCTACTGAGAAATCACTCTTTTCTGACTTTCATTACAAGTTAGCCAGAAAGGGTTTATGTATCAGTGAAACCACAATTCAGAAGTTTGTGCCCGTGTTTGCCTCCACCACACTTGGTGCTTCTCCCTCTGCTTCTGCCTCTGCATCCCCTGCCTCCTCTGCCTGAGTTCCACCTCCTCATCCTCCTCCTCGACCTAGCCATGCTTCATTCCGTGTATCCAATGAAACCCTCATGGGTTACATGATGCGCCAACAAGCATACAACCAAAAGGTCCAGGAGCACCTGCATCAGGATCTATGTTCCATCATGTCTACCATGAACATATCCTGTGTACACCCCTACCCCACCTATCAGCCCTTCCCAGGTAGTGATTATGCTTCATATGCATACAATCATTACTATCCTACCCCTGAGCCTTCCGCTGCTACTGCTCCTCCACCCTTCACTGTTGGTGGTTCTGCTCCCGCCTATCTACCACTGCCTACTGCCCCCCCTGGCCACCCTGCTTGCCAGTCTTGGTGATTCTGCTCCATCCTTTCCTCAGGCCAATGAGATCTACGCTCTTGGTAGGACTTGGGATGAGCAGAATGCTCGTTGTCCTGGTCGTGGTTTCGGTCCTCCTACAGACGAGGAGATGCCTGACCAGGGAGATGATGTTGAGGCTACTGACGACGATGGTGATGGCGAGGACACTTCCGGTGATGGTGATGGTTCTGGTGCTAATTCTGGTGATGAAGGCACTACAGTTGCACCTTCAGATGGAGACGAGGACTATGAGCCTGGAGCCGATAATGACGACACTATGGATATAGATAGTCTAGATGTCTAGCTTGTTTCTTAGTTTTTAGTCTAGTATGCAGATCATATACATCTTTCTAGGTTATTTTGTATAAGAAACATCTAGGCACATTATCTGAGCTAACATATTTTATCTTCTATTTTTTCATCGCTTCTTGCTTGTAGTTGCCTTCATGAGAACATGATCTAAGTTGTAATATATGTGATGTGCACTCTTGCTCTTTTCTTTATTATATATTATGAGTTGGTGTCATCTCTCACCATATTTTGATTATGACTGAGATTGCATGTTGCTTTTGTCTCTGCTTAACATATGACTGAGATTGCATATTGCTTTCATCTCTGTTTGACATATGAGTGAGATTGCATGTTGCTTTCATCTCTGCTTGTCATATGATATGAGATTGCTTGTATGAATATGTAGTTGATTGTGTTTTGGAGAAGACCTGGATATATTCTCTTCTACCCCCTACTTTTTGAAAATGTTAAAAGGGGGAGAGAAATTTCAATGTCTTGAAACTCAAACATATTGTTATTCATTATTATATTGTTGCTTATTGCTTATGAGATCCTTTCTTGTTCATTTAATGTTCTATCATGTGACTTGCAAAGGACCACATAATACATGTATGCTATAATTGCTTTGTGTAGAAAGACTAACTATGCAGGTTAGAGGAAGCATAGATTGAGGGGGAGCAATTCACATTGTTCACATCTCGAATCCCCTTAATTCACAAGGCAAAGGTATAACTTCTATATCCTTTACAATATGTTTAAGGAATGGTTTGTCATTGTCAAAAAGTGGGAGAATGTTTACCTAGAGGTTATACATTGTCCATATTTTGATAATGACTTAACCATTCCATTCATATGTATCTAATATGTGTATTCAAGATTGATTTCAGGTATTAGGTACATGAAAAGGATCAAAAATAAAAAACCCTAATTTGCTCAAGTACAAGCCAGAAGCTATACAAGTGTGTAATTTGGGGAATCCATGTAAATGACCTTAGAATATTTTTGTAATCACTTGTATTGATGAATTGGCTTGTAACTAAGATGAGAAAACTGGTTGGGACACTAAACACCAAGTTTTAATCACTTTTGATGCACTTTCAAAAATTGATCACAACTTGTCAATCGGTCGAGTTCCAATCTCGACCGATCCTCTTGGATCAATTCTCTGAAGAGTGCATCGGTCGAGTTGCAGTTTCACGGAACTCGACCGATCGAGTAACTGACCAAATCGATTTTCATTGGTCGATCGAGTTTCCTCAGGACAAACTCGACCGATGGTTTGAAAACTGGATTTGTCTTTTACTCTATCGGTCGAGTTACCTTTATTGAAACTTGACCGATTGCACTGTACAGAATTTGTAGAAAAAGTGATTGTGATATTTGGTGAGCTATTTGATTGAAAATAAAGTCATTGCTTTGAGCAAAAATGGCTATATTTTGTCCCAAAGTGTACCCCAACCCAAAGGGGCACCCTCAACTATAAATAGGACCTCTTAGAGTTCATTCTAAGGTTTCTCATTCACTACATGCTTGGTCCTACCCTAGTTGAGAGTGTTCTAACCCTTTGAGCCCCTTTCTCTCTCTACCTTCAAGTCAAATTTGTGAGTATGAGTGAGTGGTGTGTCCGCTAGAGGTGCTACACACTAGCCGATTTGACTCGACTAGATGCACCCCATGAGATCGGAACACACGTGTGAGAAAACTTCGAAATTTATATTGGCCCTAACCAAGTCGATCACAAAACTAAATAGGTAGCCAACAAGCGCACGGGGTACTGTTGTAGTATAGGTGATTGGCAAGAAAAGGGGTCGGTCCTCAGGGATAGAGGGGGCACTAGAGCTAGGGTAGTTTTTGCTATGTTCCTAGTGTGGAGATCAGGGTTTGAGGGTTTTAAAAGGTTTGTTTGTGATTACACTAAGCAAACAAGAAAGGAAAAGCAAGATGGAAACTAATTTATCAAAAATCTAGATTATCCGAAGAAAGTTGAATATAAGAAACTAGGCCAAGCAATTAACCAAACGAGAGCAAGGTGAGCTACACTACTCTAGCAAGGTGAGAAGCAATTAAGAGCTAAACTAACCACTAGTAAGAGCAAGAATATAATTTAACACTAAAGAGCAAAACTAAGCAATTAACTAGATTAAGCAAAAATGACTAAACTAGACTAGCATGAACAAGCAAACAAAGCAAGATGGGTTTTAAGCAAGATGATTAGGGTAGGTGGGCCGTTTGGGGGATGTGGTTTGATATTAGTTGGGGGATCTAAACATAGCAAGCAACCATAAAAAATCTATCTAGATTACCAAACCAAACAACAAGGCAAGTGCTAATAGAATATACCCTATACTACTAGTTGGGTAACTAGGGTTAGGTGTAATTCTAGTAGGACTTGTCAAGTCTAGGTTTCTAGGGTAAGTGGTATTAGGTCAATTGAGAGCCAAGGGTAGAGATGGGAGTAGAGATGAGGATATTTGACCTCATGCCACTAGCCATTCTAGCCTTTAGAAAGCCCTAGGCAATTGCACTAATCACACTTACACTAGCTACATAGATCTCACACTCACTTGTAGGAGGAGGGATGTGTATGTAGGAACAAAGGGTACTATCTAGGGATCCACTAATTGGACCTAGGAGCCATTCCTAAGATTGCCACATACACTCCAATTCTTCCTAGAAGCTAAGTGTCATCAAACATCTCAAAGCAAGCAATTCATGTTATAAGCACAAACCACATGCAATAAAATAGGAAATGAGATAGAAGCAAGAGCCAATCATCATAGATAGAAATTATGTCCATTACAAGCTATTTTTCCCCAACATGGTATCAAAGTCACATTTTAACCCCAAACAACCCACCACTAGGGGCTTAGCTACACATAGTCAAAGAAATAGTAAAAGAGATGGGAAGAAGGGGAAGAAATGCCATGGATCTCGGGAAAGTAGCCTTCTTCTTCACCTCCCTGCTACTGTGGATGACCTCTCTCTTCCAAGGGTGCAAGTGAGCATATTAATATGGGGGATTATGGATGAAAACTTAGAAAACTAGGTTTCCAAGGTGAAATGGAGGTGGAAATGGTGGATGGAGAGCACAAATGCAAAGAAAGTGCACTAAATGGTCAAGGAGGAGTGATGGAGGCTAGGAGCAGCTGTAGGGTAAGCTACCCCCATGTTGTGGCTGCCACCTATGTATATATAGGTGGTGGTGGAAGCACTAGGGTAAGTAGGGGTATTGTGGGAAAAACAGTGTGAAAAGTGTAAGGTTTTAGGTGGCAGCACAGTCGTGGTGGGTAGAGGTGAGAACGACTGTGGTGGTGGTGAACAACCATTCTGGTGAAGTGTGAAATCACAAGTTGGATGGGTGAAAATGAAGGCTGGTAGCACGGCCGTGCTGGGCAGTACGACCGTGGTGGTACCTAGGTAGCACAGCCGTGCTGGGTAGCACAACCGTGGTGAAGGAGTTTCGAGGAGGTCGTTCCCCAGAGCACGCCCGTTCTATCCTTCATCTAGCACGACTGTTCTGGGCAGCACAGCCATGGTGGGGTCTTCATGGCACGGCCATGCTGGGCAGCACGACCATGGTGGCTGAGCTATTGAGACATCAGGATTTGTCAATCAACTTGTAACTTTTTTGTAATTGCCAGCACAACCGTTCCTTGGAACAACGGCCGTGCTGGGGTATTCAAGGGCTAAAATAGCCTCAAACTTCATTATCAAAGGACTTCTTTGCTTGGAGTCAAATCTTGACCATTGGGGTAGGTTGAGGGAGCTTTTGGGGCCTTCTTTGGACCCCTCCATGAGTGGGGGAACCCTAGGACTCCTTCCTTCTCTCTCTTCCATCCAAAGTATGGTCCAAGTACTTGAAAATAATGCAAAGAATGTCCATAAGCACATTTGGCAATGATAAACATATTGGAGAAATTAACTTGCAATCTACTTTGTTTAGATGTGATAAAAGCACAAAAAGGCACAAGATGGAGCCCTAAAATAGGGATGCATCACCACCCAAAACTTAAAACATACTTGTCCTCAAGTATGCTCCAACTCAATCTCTCTTTTTAGGTTCTTTTCAACAAAAATGAATGACAAATGCATAACAACAAATTATTATTGAATACATGGTCTTGGGAGTGACTAAGTGCATGTGCTTCACCTCCCTCCTCTCCTATTTTGCAAACCATTCATGAACCGAGCACTGAGCATACAAACTTAAAATATAAAGCATAGAGACACACGTTGTCCATATGTCCTTCATGTCATTCCTGGTAAACTATTTCATGTTGGTGTTAATCAAAGATGACTAGGAGTATTGTTTCGCTTTCATGCATTCACTCTTATGCTTCAGACCACACAAGATGACCCACTTGGCTATAGAAAGGGTAAAGTGATCTAGATTTGATGTTTTCTAGCTCAATGGGTGTGAAAGAGGAAGAAAGGGTTGCGGTAAGATTTTGGAGTGTTTTTACACACTCATCTTTTCTTTATTTGAATGCTCTTAAACAGGAGCATCCTTTTATTTTATTTTTTCTTTTCTTTTTCTTTGCCCTTCGTGTAGATAGGGCATATGGTGGATAGAGTGAAGCGGGGAGGTTGAGATGTGGCCATCCCAAACTTTTGAGGGTGGCCACGGCTTCTATGTGCACTTTGGAATCTTTTTATGAGGCAGAGAGGTATGAAGGTGGTAAAAGAATAGTCGGATCAAAGAGGGGTCATTAGTGTAGTTTCCAACATAAAATTTCCTGCATGAAAGCTAATTCAACACTTCACCAAATAATATCACACCACATGATAGAACAACATGACATTCACATTTATACCAAGTGATTCCATAGGCTTTAAATGTTTGTAGCTTGCTTAATTCATAATTCAACCAAAACATTCACAAACTTAAGAGAGGTGGTGCACATATAAAAAGTCAAAAAACAAGACCATATATCAATAAGATTTAAGAAAGTAGCATGCATTTGTCAAAGGATTAAAACATTTCATTTCAAACAGTGGAGATTAAGTCAAAACATGCTTTTTGGGCAAGAGCATTCAAGTTTGGGCAAAATTGGCCAAAATGGTGCCAAGTTGCATTAAATCACATCGAAACCTACTTTAGGAAAATTTAAAACATAAAACAGCAAATCCTAGTTACAATGCACAATAAATTACCAAAAACTACATGAGAATGTTATGCATGGTATAGAATAGCAAAAAGAGCAAAACATTTGAAAAATTACAAGAAAATGCATGAAATTAAACTACATGTATGCATGAATGCAAGTAGACACACAAGGTCAAGATAGACAAGTATGAAGGTTAGTCAAATTGTTTGATCATCTTGCAAAAAATTAGCACAAGGTACATAGATAAAATGCGGTGGACGAAGGGCTTACCGCCCTACCACCCCAAACTTTTAAATCATGCTGCCCTCAACATGAATTAGAATTTTAGAATAGTAGGGTAATGGCATGGAGTTGTGAAAGACAACCACCAAGAGATGGAGTGATCAAAGTATCACTAGGTGGGAAGTGTAAGACAACCATGGCCGTGTTGAGAAACATGGCTGTTCTGTCTTGCCAGTCACACGACCGTGCTGGGTGACACGACCGTTCTAGACTCCTTCCTACAGCTCCTCTATTGATTTGCAATCTTCTCTCCAACTTTGATCTTCTCCTTGGCTAGAACCTTTTTGCATCATCTTTTCTTCCTTGTACCTGTACTAACATGATTCACAAACAAAAAAATATCAAGTATAGTGTGTGTGTGTGTGTGTTTGTTTTGTGGAAAAGAAAGCAAAAGTATCAAAAAGACCATGTTTGAGAATCTCAAACCACGTGGGTTGCCTCCCACTAGCGCTAAATTTAGAGCCTTCATCTAGGCTTGTTGTTCCTTAGTAAATCAACCATTATCCAAAAGAAAAATGTTTTCTTCCTCATCATACACAATCCTCTCAAATGCCTTCATTGTTTGTTCTTCCTCTCAAGGGTTATGTGAGTTTCTCAAGTGTCTTTCTTCATTTGTCTCTCCTCCGAGGTCATCATCATAGATCTCAATGTAAGAATCCTCATCAACAAAACTGTTTAGCTCATTTAAGATGACCTCCTTAGGCATCTTCCCTCTCATATTCTTCTTGAAGGTGAAAACACCCTTATGGAACCTTACATAAGTTGGGATTTGCTTAATGATGGCAAGCAATGAGTTGTCTGCCTTAGTCAATGTTAAGACCTTCAAACTTTTCATGCCACAATTTTTCCTTCCCTTGATGAATGGGTCTTCATAGGCATCAAAGAGAGGGGTTTCCATCCTATTGGACACTTGCAATCCTAAAAATATCACATTGGGATGTCTTGGATCAGCGATGGGAGAACTTGGTGGTGTCATATCAAAGGAAGATGGGACACAAGATATTATCTTCTCAAAATCTTCCATGACTACAGAATTTTTAGTGCACTTAGCACTCTCACAAGGACTTTGCGGCATGGGTTCTCCATCATGATCTTCGTCTAATTGCTTCCCTCCCTTGTTGAGCTCCTCAACAACCTTGTCACACCTCAACAATGAAACCTTCTTCACTTTCTCATAGGGAGGAGGGGGAGCATGTGATGGATGTGGTGGTGGTGGTGGTTTTTGGTGTAGTGGATTAGGGTTTTGATGGATGTAGGTTGGTTGTTGTGGAGGTGGTTGGCATGGGGGTGGTTTTTGTAATTGATATTGTGGTGGTGGTTGTGAGGTGTGTTGGAAGTTGAATGGTGGTCGTGGTTGTGGAGGAGCATAGGGGTTAGGGGGCCCTTGGTGTTGTTGGAGAGTGGGTTCTTGGCCATGTGGTGGGACATAAGCACCTTGAGGAGCACCCATGGTTCTACTAGCATTGTTGGGGTTGGGCATGGGTTGGGAAAGGGGTCTTCCCTCCTCACAAAGGGCAAGTGAAAGGTCAATCTCATCCAACCTTTGCTCAAGCCGCTCAATGGTTTGTCTATGAAAGGACACCTCTCTCTTCACTTCATCAAGGCTTCCTAACCTTTCTAAAACTTCTTCTTCAAACATAAAGCTATCTTCTTGCTCTTGGACTCCTTGTTCTTCCCATGAAAAGTTTAGGCCATTTCTCCATTCTGAAGTGTATGAGCTTGACATGGAGCCTTAGTTGTTCTGGATGCCATAGGATTGTAGAACCATGTCTCCACAAAGAGCCACCATGGAGTTGGAAGAGTAATTATAAGAACCTCCCACATGTATTTTCATGATATCTACCATGTCTTCCAACATCTTCATCATGTAGGGCGGTTGAGGGATTGAAGGAGCTCCCGCATCTCAGTCTACCATCTTGACTCTAAAGGGTTGCTTGTCACATGCACAAGGCACAACCAAACAAAAGAGGACAATTTAGCAAACCAAGATTAAAAAGTAACATAAATAATAAAGAATAGCAATGGTGAGGGAAATAGGAAAAGCTAAGCTACACTAACTAGCTAGGCCGAACGCCTCTATCCCCAGCAACGGCGCCAGAAAGCTTGGTGTGTCCACTAGAGGTGCTACACACTAGCCGATTTGACTCGACTAGATGTGCCCCACGAGATCGGAACACACGTGTGGGAAAACTTTCAAAATTTATATTGGCCCTAACCAAGTCGATCACAAAACTAAACAGGTCACCTGCAAGCGCATGGGGTACTATTGTAGTATAGATGATTGGCAAGAAAAGGGGTCGGTCCTCAGAGATAGAGGGGGCACTAGATCTAGGGTAGTGTTTGCTATGTTCCTAGTGTGGAGATTAGGGTTTGAGGGTTTTAAAAGGTTTGTTTGTGATTACACTAAGCAAACAAGAAAGGAAAAGCAAGATGGAAACTAAGTTATCAAAAAGGTAGATTATCCGAAGCAAGTTGAATCTAAGCAACTAGGCCAAGAAATTAATCAAACAAGAGCAAGGTGAACTACACTACTCTAGCAAGGCGAGAAGCAATTAAGAGCTAAACTAACCACTAGCAAGAGCAAGAATCTAAGTTAACACTAAAGAGCAAAACTAAGCAATTAACTAGATTAAGCAAAAGCGACTAAACTAGACTAGCATGAACAAGCAAGCAAAACAAGATGGGTTTTAAGCAAGATGATTAGGGTAGGTGGGACGTTTGGGGGATGTGGTTTGATATTAGTTGGGGATCTCAACATAGCAAGAAACCATCACAATTCTATCTAGATTATCAAACCAAACAACAAGGCAAGTGCTAATAGAATGTACCCTATACTACTAGTTGGGTAACTAGGGTTAGGTGTAATTCTAGTAGGACTTGTCAAGTCTAGGTTTCTAGGGTATGTGGTATTAGGTCAATTGACATCCAAAGGTAGAGATGGGAGTAGAGATGAGGATATTTGACCTCATGCCACTAACCATTCTAGCCTTTAGAAAGCCCTAGGAAATTGTACTAATCACACTTACACTAGTTACTTAGATCTCACACTCACTTATAGGAGGAGGGATGTGTATGTAGGAACAAAGGGTACTATCTAGGGATCCACTAATTAGACCTAGGAGCCATTCCTAAGATTGCCACATACACTCCAATTCCTCCTACAAGCGAAGTGTCATCAAACATTTCAAAGCAAGCAATTCATGTTATAAGCACAAACCACATGCAATAAAATAGGAAATGAGATAGAAGCAAGATGCAATCATCATAGATAGAAATTATGTTCATTACAAGCTATTTTTCCCCAACATGGTATCAAAGTCACATTTTAACCCCAAACAGCCCACCACTAGGGGCTTAGCTACACATAGTCAAAGAAATAGTAAAAGAGATGGGAAGAAGGGGAAGAAACGCCATGGAGCTCGGAGAAGTAGCCTTCTTCTTCACCTCCGTGCTACCGTGGATGACCTCTCTCCTCCAAGGGTGCAGGTGAGCATGAAAATATGGGGGTTATGGATGAAAACTTAGAAAACTAGGTTTCCAAGGTGAAATGGAGGTGGAAATGGTGGATGGAGAGCACAAATGCAAAGGAAGTGCACTAAATGCTCAAGGAGGAGTGATGGAGGCTAGGAGCAGCTGTAGGGTAAGCTACCCCCATGATGTGGCCGCCACCTATGTATATATAGGTGGTGGTGGAAGCACTAGGGTAAGTAGGGGTAGTGTGGGAAAAATAGTGTGAAAAGTGTTAGGTTTTAGGTGGTAGAATGGCCGTGTTGGGCAGCACAGCCGTGGTGGGTAGAGGTGAGAACGGACGTGGTGGTGGTGAACGGCCATTCTGGTGAAGTGTGAAATCACAGGTTGGATCGGTGAAAATGAAGGTTGGTAGCACGACTGTGCTGGGCAACACGACCGTGGTGGTAGCTAGGTAGCACAGCCGTGTTGAGGAGTTTCGAAGAGGTCATTTCCCAAAGCACACCCGTTCTATCCTTCATCTAGCACAACCATTCTGGGCAGCATGGCTGTGGTGGGGTCTTCGTGACACAGCCGTGCTGGGCAGCACGACCGTGGTGGTTGAGTTGTTGAGACTTCAAGATTTGTCAATCAACCTGTAACTTTTGTGTAATTGCCAGCACAACCGTTCCTTGGAACCACGGTTGTGTTGGGGTCTTTAAGGGCTAAAATAGCCTCAAACTTCATTATCAAAGGAATTCTTTGCTTGGAGTGGAATCTTGACCATTGTGGTAGGTTGAAGGAGCTTTTGGGGCCTTCTTTGGACCCCTCCATGTGTGGGGTAATCCTATGGCTCCTTCCTTCTCTCTCTTCCATCCAAAGTATCATCCAAGTACCTGAAAATAATGCAAAGAACATCCATAAGCACATTAAACAATGATAAACATATTGGGGAAATTAACTTGCAATCTACTTTGTTTAGATGTGATAAAAGCACAAAAAGGCATAAGATGGTGCCCTAAAATAGGGCTGCATTAGTGAGATATGTTCCTTTGTAAGAGAGCTACTCTGTGTATTGATGTAAAGCTCTCCATATCCATCTTCCTACCCTCTTTCCTTTTGAAGAAAAGGTTGAAGATCTTCTCCGAGTGACGGAGAAGGAGTTATTGTTCTTCAAGGTTGAAGAAAGTATGGTGTTCCAAATCTCCAAGTAAAGGAGATAGGCAAGGTGACGCTCAAGAAGAATAGGTAATCCCTTGAAGGCCGAAGACTTGAAGAAGGAGTGGGTTAGTCCATGTTGATGGTTGAAGACTCCATGGTTCAAGTGGGTAAGCTCCTTCTATAGGTTGAAGATTCCTTCTTGAGGTACTAAGCCCTTGGATGAATGTGGTTTTGTCTTGTAATCTTATGATGGAATATAAGAGTACTAAGATTGTAAATCCTAGAGATTAACCACATCTAGGTAGTGGACCGACATTGCTCCTAGTTAGGACGTGGAACCACTCTAAACCACCTTGTCCAAGTGCATGCTCTTCCTTGTCTCTCATCCTTGCTATGCTTTCTAATTAAGACATCAAATTGATGTTTGTTTAAGTTTCTGCACTTAATATAATTTGGTGGTCTAATCCATTTTGTGAGAATTGTGAAGCTCTATTCTCCCCCCTCTAGAGCCCTTGATCCAAAAACCTCCCTTTCTGTCTCACCTAACTCCAGCTTTTGATCCTCTCCCTTCCATAACACTGGACCTAGTGGTTGTCAGATCCTTCCCTCCATTCCCAACGGACTTGGCGGCACTGTAATGCCGTCTGCACTGCTTTGGTCAGGGTAGGATCCGACAACGACCATCATCCATGGATTCAACTGCTTCCTTCATCTCCAAGACCTCCACACACCTACTTATCCTTGTTGTTCCGCCATCAGGTGGAGTACTAAAGATCTACTGCCTCAGTTTTTGCAATGGTCAACATATGGTATGATGTCTCTCCTCTTCTCCTCACCACGACAACCATCACATGTCTCACCATCAAAGCTATCCAGGTCATTCCTAGAGCCAATCACTACTGTCGTTAACCCTCTTCAATGGTAGTGAAGTAATTCCATCAACTTGAATCTTCAGGCGAGAACCAAAACACCCTGAAGCTTACCCATGACCATCATCTTTATCGCTGACATCTGCTTCAATATTGAACCACTATGTTACCCCATTTATGAAGACCCTTACATCCTAATTGTGACTCCAAGTAAGTGATTAGTTCTTACACTATGGATAGTTGATTATTATGACAATTAAAGGGGTGAGATAAAAGATATCAAGAGTAATTAGTGACTGAAAGTAGACAATAACAAACATTGTGTCCTACAATTATATTACCATTTTTGTAATCATGTATATAAATACATCCTCCAATGCAATCAGACTAATCACTAATCAAAAGATCAAACGTCTATAGTAATACATGATTTTGTAAGTGATAAGGTATGTGTATCTTACTATATTATTCATATCACTAATCATTTTACCATATGCCATTTAGTATATCTGAAAAACCTAGGATTATGTGTTTCCATATAGTAAGTTGAATGTTCTATATCCAAAAACTAGTTGATATAGGTGTGCTAATATTGTATGCAAAACCTAGTAATAATCTTAGGAAATTATATCATACATGTATTGGTAAGTTCATTACCTATTAATGTATCACCTAGAACTAGATGGACATAGTGTTATTATCATGAAGAGGAAGATCATACTTGCAAAGAATAATATTGAGGATAATTATAAATGTTGAAGTATGGGCCTAGAAGTGACCTCATTTTAAATCACCAATAAGAATTTTTTCATGTTGTCAATTCACAATGTTTATGGATAAATGTCCTTGAAATTTATAAAAGTGATATCTATAAAGATAATAAGGATATATGAGGATGGTTTAAGTATAAGGAATGTAGTTAAAATCCGTTAGTGTGAATCTTGACCTAAAATATTTTATTCATGACTTAATACAAGAATGACACGTGTATACACCTCTAATTCACCCTTGATATAGTACCTAATGAAATGGTGATAATCTAACCTACTTGTAACATCATCTTAGTGTTTATGGTATAAGAAATAAAAATCCTAAAATTGTGTGTCTAATTGATGATAGTAGGGATCATATGTCTTATTTGAATCAATAGTCTAAAATACAAAGTACATATACGATAAGGTACTTTTATAATGCAGAGAAATATATATTTCAATAATAGATGACATGTGAGTCAGGACTGAATATAAATCTAGTTCATATTACCATATGGAGTATGCTTGTATTTATATAGGCAAATAATTTATATATATGAGTCTATTTGGAATACAACACACCTTTGTAATCATTAATGAGAAGGATATTCAAATACATAAGCTATATAAGATGTAAGATTACTTCCATATATATGCAACCTAGATTTACTTAGGCTAGCACATCTTAAGATCTATCTCATCACTCATATAGATATATAAGATTAAAAATCCTAATATGGCATTAGGTGATGGGGACTAGAATGAGAAAAACATGAAAGTCTATAATAGAATATGTACACATATTCACTTTAGCTTGGCTAACATACATCATATGTTCCTAGGATGACTACTCGACTAAGGGGACCAAGTATACTAATTGAGTTGACCTTTAGTCATGAAGATCAGGTATGTACTCCTCCCTATTTCTAACTAGGCATTTATAAGACTAAATTTTCCCATAATGAGGCATTTTTGAAATATTTGCTCTTATTTCATTTATTGGACTAATCTTATACTCTCATTTGTGAATTATTGTTATTCTACTAAAATTATTATCATCATGTTGAAGTGGGTCAATGATCCGTCTTGCTTGATTCTTATTCTTGGAAATGCGGATGATGAATGTAAACTATCTTGCCACTCTATTTATTCATGTTAGATAATTCGACTATTTTAACTATCGTAGACGCTTCTGCGTAACGATAAGGGCACGCTACTTCTGCCTAGGGTGTGCTACTTCCACCTTGATATATACAGAGGTGTGCTACTTCAACCTAGGGTGTTCTACTTCCACCCCTTTTACTTAGCTCAATGACCTAGTGGTGTCATGGCCCTACTATAGTTACTTTAGTCAAATATAGCAACATGTAAATATTTATATGATTAGATGGTTGTTAATGGAAGGATGTGTTATTTCCCTTGTTTATTTATACGCCTCATTCTTTTGGAAATTCTTTCTCTTGTTATTTCTCATTGAAACTTACCTTGCTTTAATATCCCCCTCTTTGATGAGAACATCTTACTTTACTTTTAAAATAAATAATGCCCTAGTTAATTTTCTATGTACATACTCAGCTTTTGCTAACACATAGTCTTTTGTTTCCTATTTTTCTCAGGTATTCCCTTCACCCAGATGTAGGTACTTTATAGGATAGAGATTCGGGATGATCGTGAGCTCATTGGTGAACATAAGGACAACTTGAGATTGCCTTGTTACCGTATGCATATGGGCCTATGTGTATATAAATGTAACCTTCATTTTATGTACCACCCTTAGACTCAGAAAGTTATGTACATGGAAATATTGTGTAACTTTATAAATAGTTATGTTTTCTGCTGCTTAATTATTTCATGGCCTGTGTTTGTACCATCGAGTGGGTACACTACCGGGTCCCACTCTTTATAGAATGGTATCAGATCCTAAGCAGTCGATAACTAGACTATTTCAAGTTATCCTAGATTGTTCTTAGTAGGTAGATGACCTTTTAGGGGTTGTTATCATACCTAAACCTAAGGTAGGCTTGCCAATTAGGTTTTCACCCCCTATCCAATTTGGTGGGATATATGTATACCAATCAAAGTATGTGGATGACCTAGTTTTAGGTTAACTCTGATCAATCCTTCCCTCTCTTTATAGGCATAGCTTTATATACATAAAGGTTGAATCTCCTAGGAAGTAGCTTCTACCTCCCTCCTTAAAGGGGGACACATTATATACTATAGAGAGTAGGTTTACTTGAACTCACATATTGCGTGTAACCCTAGTACAAGTCAATTAAACCTTTTGGATTTGTTGTTTTCTAGCATGCCTATGGCGCACACATTATGTAGATTGGGCATGCATGGGTACAAACTTATAAGATTGGCATGATTTTTGGATTTTGAGATGTTCTAAACTAGATCCTTAAATCTAGGCTTGTCTTGACTGCATCATGAGGCTACCTCAACATAATTTTATTTGAGACTCACCATCCAAGGGCTGGTTACTATTATAGCTAAACTGTCATATTTTATAAATGATGGTTTATTGAAGGAAGATATAGGTTTCAAGTAACTATCCTTGGGATCTCATCCCTCACACACCCATAGAGGAATGATTATGTAGTTGGAACACATAATTAAACTTTGTTTCATGTCATCTTTCCCCGAGGACATATGGGTGCATAGTCATGTTTGGAAGTTATAGTGGATACTCTTTTTCTTGAAACTTTAGATATACACTGACATTGAGGCTATGTGATATAGGTATGCCTAGGGTTGATATTTAAAGAGTTTACCACTCTCTCATCGCCACCATGTAATTAGTTTATCTGATGTGTGAATGACTATTAGTTGACTATCTAGTCCATCTGGGATTGTAATGACATCATGGATGTAATCCAACTGGGGAAGTAGAGACCCTAATATCTTCATATTACATTTACACGATCTTATAAATAAATGATTTTGGGGATGTGATGACCTAAGTCAAAATTAAGAGAATGGTGGCATAATGAAGGTAATGTTGCCTAGTAGGACCTACTAGGAGTTTATAGCATGCAGAAGAAACTTATATCCCCCTCACCAAGAATTTGGATATGCTTGTTGTATTCATAAAAAATGTGTGTAAAGAAGCCCCTTTTGCAAGGATCAGGTGATGTTACGGCGATAGTATATGTTATAGGTAGTAGAAAATGGTCAACTTGGTTCTAGAATTAATTTTGGTGGCATTTTGGATTCCCAACGCAATGTTTTCATCGTCAAACTTATTTTCATTATTAAATTATATTTACAAAAACAAAAAACTTTTTCAGATTTTATCGATGGTTTTGGAACCAAGTCACCACCACAAGGAAGCTGTAGTAATAGACATGCCCTTTAGTGAAGACATCTTTGATTTACATGTTCAATCCTCTGTCTGAAGGCATAAGTATGATATAAGGTTTAAGAGGAAGGAGAACAAATATAATAGCTATAATCTAGTCAGCTATCCCTCTTGACTCTATGTATGGTTAGGTAGGTCCTTTTTAAGGGGTGGGGGCTTATACACTTAGGTCTGTAACTTAAATTAATAAATAGTTGAATCAGTGTTTTTAGTATAGGAAACTTATAATGGAAGGGATAACAAACCTCATAATAGTAGGATGGACAAACCTCCTTGACAATGTACATAACCATAACAAATTCAAAATGTTAATATCATCCTCAATCTTAGTGTAATTTTTTTTGAACAATTCATAATATGAGAAGATAATAAGACGTGATGGATAGAGTAACATAAGTTCATGTTGGGATCTGCATACTAGTGTGATGTAGTTATGCTATGCTAAGACTCACTACATTAACTTTGGCTAGTGGATTATAAACTTATAATTGGTTAGAAAATTATAGCTTAGTATCTGGGTTGCAGTTTGGTGGATTTTGGGGACAAAATCCTCTTTAAGGGGTGAAGTATTGTAACATACCCAACTCTAGGTACCTTAATCATCCCTCCTCTTTCTTTAGAACTATTTTATCAAAATAAAATAAATCATAATATCCAAATTATATTATGAGATGAAACTTTTTTTTTGATGACCGAGAGAACCCATCTCGGGCGAAGCTGACATGGTAAACTCTCGAGGCATGAGAGGGTGTGGTCCAATCACCCCCCTCCCGTGCCTAATCAGCGTGAATTACCGTTCGCAAAGTGCCTTCGGTGAGGTTTGAACCCGAGTCCTTCATTGGGACTTATCGAGCTCTTACCACCCAGACTACTATGTTTCACAAATGTACACTACATAAAGGGTTAAATGTAAAATAATAAAGTTGATCCTCTAGAATACTCATAAGAGTAAGGGAGGAAGAAATTTAGTTAATATAAAATATTGTGACTTATTGATGTCATTAAAGGAAATAAGTGCATTAAATGAATACATAAAATACAAGTTATGAAATACAATAGAAGATGCTTTCAAAAGGTAAAATTGAGGCCAAAACCGACTTCCTTATGACCTAGTTACCGTAAGTACTTATTTCCAAGTCAATTGGACTTCCTTTAGCCTCTTAATTAGTTGATTAAATCTGTAAACTTCCACATATATAATAATGCATTAATAATTTCATTGAATACCTAAGGCAATGTACCGCCTATCCGTTCTTTCCCCTGTTATATCGGAGGGCATCTTCTTCCTTGTTGAAAACACGGATGGCGCCCCAGCCGTAACCGACCACGATGCCTACTCTCCTTCTTCCCTTTCGCTCATCCTTCTCATCCCCAATGCTAGCCCTAGCTGCCATCCTTCGTGCATCCAACATCTTGGTAGAGAGGGCACTGCCAGCGGCCGCTAGGGTCGATAGAGGGTATGACGACGCCCACTGTGGTGACACTTCCTCCCTCCTCGCCATCATTCTACCGCAAGGCATCGCCGCACAACTAAGAGTAGCAGCCGCCGACTCCAAGGGATAAAAGATCTCCTCCTCTGCCTTACCTCTTCATCGTGCCTTCTTCCTAATTTCAACTGGAGAGGAAGGATAGCCGGACGACCATCTTTATGGATGATGACAATGGCTACGCACATTTGAGAGCATCATCCCTTCTTCTCTAGTAATCATCACCTCCAGATCTGAGTTCTCCAGCACCACCCACCTTCCTTCCCCTTGGAGCTGCACAACATGGACATCAAGCATCCATGCCACTACCTACCTGCCCGTCGTCAATCCAGTCACACCACCATGGTACGAAACACCACCATCGTCACCTCCCTTTCTCTCTCACCTGGCTCCAGCTTACGATCCTCTCCCTTCCATAACACTAGACCTAGCGGCTGTCAGATCCTTCCCTCCATTCCCAACGACCTTGGCGGCACTGTAATGTCGTCTGCACTGCTCTGGTCAGGGCAGGATTCGACTACGACCATCAGCCATGGATGCAACTGCTTCCTTCATCTCCAGGACCTCCACACACCTGCTTATCCTTCTTATTCTGCCATCAGGTGGAGTACTAAAGATCTACTGCCTCAGTTTCTGCAATGGTCAACTTATGGTATGATGTCTCTCATCTTCTCCTCACCACGACAGCCATCACATGTCTCACCATCGAAGCTAGCCAGAATGTCTTCTCCTCACCACGACAGCCATCACATGTCTCACCATCGAAGCTAGCCAGGTCATTCCTAGAGCCAACCACTACTGCCCTCAACCCTCTTCAATGGTAGTGAAGCGATGCCATCAACTTGAATCTTCAGGCGAGAGACAAAACACCCTGAAGCTTACCCATGACCATCATTTTTATTGCTGACATCTCCTTCAATACTGAACCGATGTGCTACACCATTTTTGAAGACCCTTACAGCCTAATTGTGACTCCAGGTCAGTTATTAGTTCTTACACTATGGATATTTGATTATTATGACAATTAAAGAGGTGAGATATAAGATATCAAGAGTAATTAGTGACTGAAAGTAGACAATAACAAACATTGTGTCCTGCAACTATATTACCATTTTTGTAATCATGTATATAAATACATCCTCCAATGCAGTCAGACTAATCACCAATTTAAAGATCAAACGTCTATTGTAATACATGCTTTTGTAAGTGCTAAGGTATGTATAGCTTACTATATTATTCATAGCACTAATCATTTTACCATATGTCATTTAGTATATCTGAAAAACCTAGGATTATGTGTTTCCATATACTAAGTTGAATGTTCTATATCCAAAAACTAGTTGATATAGATGTGCTAATATTGTATGCAAAACCTAGTAATAATCTTAGGAAATTATATCATACATGTATTGGTAAGTTCATTACCTATTAATGTATCACCTAGAACCGGATGGACATAGTGCTATTATAATGATAACATGGAGAGGAAGATCATACCTGCAAAGAATAATATTGAGGATAATTATAAATGTTGAAGTATGGGCCTAGAAGAGAACTCATTTTAAATCACCAATAAGCTTTTTTTTTTCGTGGTGTCAATTCACAATGTTTATGGATAAATGTCCTTGAAATTTATAAAAGTGATATCTATAAAGATAATAAGGATATATGGGGATGATATAAGTATAAGGAATGTAGTTAAAATCCTTAAGTGTGTATCTTGACCTAAAATATTTTGTTCATGACTTAATACAAGAATGACACGTGTATACACCTCTAATTCACCCTTGATATAGTACCCAAAGAAATGCTGATATTCTAACCTACTTGTAACATCACCTTAGTGTTTATGGTATAAGAAATAAAAATCCTAAAATTGTGTGTCTAATTGATGATAGTAGGGATCATATGTCTTATTTGAATCAAAAGTCTAAAATACAAAGGACATATACAATAAGGTACTTTTATAATGCAGAGAAATCTATATTTCAAAAATAAATGACATGTGAGTCAGGACTGAATATAAATCTAGTTCATATTACCATATGGAGTATGCTTGTGTTCATATAGGCAAATAATATATATATATATATATATATATATATATATATATATATATATATATATATATATATATATATGAGTCTATTTGGAATACAACACACCTTTGTAATCAATAATGAGAAGGACATTCAAATACATAAGCTATATAAGATGTAAGATTACTTGCATATATATGCAACCTAGATTTACTTAGGCTAGTACGTCTTAAGATCTATCTCATCACTCATATAGATATATAAGATTAAAAATCCTAATATGGCATTAGGTGATGGAGACTAGAATGAGAAAAACATGAAAGTCTATGATAGAATATGTACATATATTCACTTCATCTGGGCTAACATACATCATATGTTCCTAGGATGACTACTTGACTAAGGGGACCAAGTATACTAATTGTGTTGACCTTTAGCCATGAAAATCAGGAATGTACTCCTCCCTATTTCTAACTAGGCATTTATAAGACTAAATTTTCCCACAATGAGGCATTTTTGAAATATTTGCTCTTATTTCATCTATTGGACTAATCTTATACTCTCATTTGTGACTTATTGTTATTCTTCTAAAATTATTATTATCATGTTGAATTTGGTCAATGACCCGCCTTGCTTGGTTATTATTCTTGGAAATGCAGATGATGAATGTAAACTGCCTTGCCACTCTATTTATGCATGTTAGATAATTTGACTATTTTGACTATCATAGACACTTATGCGTAACTATTAGGGCGCGCTACTTCCGCCCAGGGTGTGCTGCTTCCACCTTGATATATATAGAGGCGTGCTACTTTCGCCTAGGGTGTGCTACTTCCACTCCTTTTACTTAGGTCAATGACCCAGTGGTGTCATGGCCCTACTATAGTTACTTTAGTCAAATATATTAGCATACAAATATTTATATGATTGGATGGTTGTTAATGGCAGGATGTGTTATTTCACTTGTTTATTTATATGCCTCATTCTTTTTGAAATTCTTTCTCTTGTTACTTCTCATTGAAACTTACCTAGCTTTAGTGACCCCCTCTTTGATGAGAACATCTTACTTTAATTTTGAAATAAATAATGCCCTAGTTAATTTTCTATGTACATACTCAGCTTTTGCTGACACATAGTCTTTTGTTTCCTATTTTTCTTGGGTGCTCCCTTCACCCAGGTGTAGGTCCTTTATAGGACATAGATTCAGGATGATCGTGATCTTATTGGTGAACATAAAGACAACTTGAGATAGCCTTGTTACCATCTGCATATGGGCCTATGTGTATATAAATGTAACCTTTTCATTTTATGTACCACCCTTAGGGTGAGAAAGTTATGTACACAGAAATATTGGGTAACTTTGTAAATGTTATGTTTTCTGCTGTTTAATTATTTCATAGCCTGTGTTTGTACCATCGAGTGGGCCCACTGTTGGGTCCCACTCTTTACATAAACCATCTAAAAAATGTTTGTGGTCCTCAAACATTATATTGGGTATCAAATTCTTGAAAATAAATGTCATCACACTTCCCATGTTGTAGAGAATGTCATATTGCATGTGCAACCAAACTTCACATAAGAGGAGTGACCGCTTGAGATCCTAGAACATAATACCCATTAGTTGAGGAGGAGAATTATTCCCATGACAAAAGTTGCTTGGAAATATCATCAAGGGGAGGGTTCTACTTGGGATCTAGAATCAGAGATGGGAGAAAAGTATATATACTAGTTTGTTAAGTCCTCTTTGTTAAAATTTGAGGAAGAACTCTTGTTAGGAGGTGAGTATGTAATACCTACTACATGGAAGTTTTTGGAAGGAGGAAAAGGCAGGGAAAATAGGAAAGAGTGTGCTCAGCTCCAAAATTTCCGAAGCAATTGTTGGCTCTACCTTTTCACTTCTCCCCCTTTCTTTTCTCGCCTTGTGCAAACCAACCCCCATGACTTTGTACTTCATTCACTCCTTCCTTCCACAACACTTCTTCCTTGTTTACCTTTAACTCTCCTATTTAAAACCACCCTAATTCTCTACCAATCTTTCCCCCTTTAGACTCTAATCTAACTCCCACCCCATGCAACATCCAGGGAAAACAATAGTGGCCTAGGGACCAAGCTTTTGTCAGGGGAAGCAGTGAAACGGAGCAAAGTCTAGGGTAGAGGCAACACGGGGTGCCTAGAGGTTTCCATATAGGCGTAGTCCACCCAAAATTTTGTATGTAGACCATATCCCACATGTAGAAGGAATGTCGGAGATTGCCATTGCCTTACTAACAACTTACTTTTTACAACATAATAAGTAAAATAATTGTATTGGTGTGTGGTCTAATCTCAGTAGGAAAATGAAATTACAATGCACCTATGTGCTAGGTTGCATGCTTTAAACAACCACCAAGCTTGATATCATTTGTTGAACTCATAACTTTCCCTAAATTGATAAATATCAAATGATGTTCAAAATATTTTTTGATGTCAGTTACCTCAAAAACTGATGCTATGTAAATCATTCTATGACTCAAGAAATTGTAAAGAGTAAAATACCATAGTTGTTTTCTTTGCATGAATTTCATATGCCAAGATCCACCAAATACTACCTTTCTTAGCATGATTTGATGAAAATCTCTTTTCATTCACAACTTGGTGACAATGATCTTTTATACATATTACTAATCTACAATTGTTTGGATGGTAGGAGTCATAAATAAAATCCATATCCATCATGTGAACTTTTTTTACTGATAATCAAGGTAAAACTTTGGCACCTCCAACCACAGTTTGGGAAATCGATCTGCACAATTATAGAACTCTCGCATATACCTATTAGCTCACCCTTCTGCACCACAAATTACTAATCAGTCCACTAAGCGGTTATGGACTGCATATACTCTCGCTTGACTAGCTAAGCAACCAATCAAACTCCCACGTTTTAAAAAAACACTATTTATGCCCATATATTACATGTATATGTAAACACATATACATATACACATGTACATGTCTAGACATGTACATTTCATCATATATATAATATATAATTGTCAATGTATATGTACATATTTTGAAATATATAACATGTCCACACTTTTTTTTTTGGAAAATTGGGTAAGTATATTCCAAAAACCCCTGGGAAGGGGACAAAGTTACAAGCCACACCCACACATGTGACTACACTCCTAATAATTGGTTACATCTGGTCCCAATTCCTAGCAATCAATCATAGTATTATGCACATTTCATTTGTACATTTATATCTATACCTTTTAATATATTCACATGTATACATATTGTATTATATATCTATATATGATCCACCAACATACACAAAAATTTCATGCATGTATACATCTCTCTCTCTCTCACACACACATTATATATATATAATATACCCATATATAATATACTTACATATACAGATCCCAACGCGTGTGTACATTCATGTATACATTTATTTCTCTCACACAACCCATGTATATTATGTGTTTACATTAACATATACCATTACATAATCTACATTTGATATTATAATGTTTATAAGTTTAATATATCATTTTATGACCATATGTAATTAGTTTGTTGGAAAAAAGACCAAAACTGCACATAACCCCACATTTACTCATCCATACTGATATTGTATATACTCTATATGATATCCTCATTGCATGTACACCTAGATGGCTTTCCTTAACAATGGTCCCAACTATATGTGAGGCCTAGAGTTGCTTAAGGTTCACCTATATTGTGTGATTATTCATCACAATGTTCAAAATTTCGTCAAAATTGGTGAAATTTTGCTAATTATTTCAATGTTGCCAACGAACGGACATAGAAATGGCCTTACATGTCTATATGTAGGGAATTTCACCAGAAAAAAAATTTAAATTTCAACATTTATTTACAATTATGACGAAATTAGGTAAATTTCGATGAAAAAAGGCCCATTTCGTCTGCATTTCGACGAAATTTCGAGAAACACATCTATTATTTCAAGAAATGGGGTACGATGTCTGCAAATTTTACTATGTGATTTCTTGGGCTTGTTAAGGGCAATCTAAGTTATGTTTCTTCTCTTCTTAGCCTAATTTTACCTCTCTCTCTCCTATTTCTCTCACTTCTAGAAAGATCTACAAAGGAAATATTTAAAAATGCGTGTGGGAGTGATATCTATGACTACGATGACCCACTAACTTTCATTTTTGAGTTCACATGATTTATGTTATAGTGTGCAAAATTAGCATGACTATCGAGACATTTTGTATGTTTTCCATTATCAATCACACCTTTAACTACATGGTTGCCTCCTATAGGCTCTCGCTACAAAATCACACGACCAAGAACAAAACTCGAGTTAATCCATTAGTATACATTTTATCACTTGTAAGCATATGGAGATTAACAATGAGACACATCTATGCTTGTATAAAACAAAATAAACTGGAGCCAATATGTTGATAGGTATAATCAACAAGAAGGATGACAACCATCATGGTTCAACTAGATGCATAAACCATAGTTGTCTCATGCTTCCTTAATACTCACTCACATAACACTGCAACATTCTCTATGTACTATGTCATGTCATCTTACTGAGAGGTCATACCATCCTAGATCATGCTATGTTTCCATAAATTTATTTTTAGGTATATATATTGTGCTTGCAAACTATGATGACTTAATCCAATATTTCACCATTCAATCGACCTCAAAATCTCCATCGAAATGCCCCACAAAATTGTTCAGCTTCCTTCACTCACACATGAGGAGCCCCACCTCCTCATATATCCAATATGGAATATTATTGCATATTTGAGTAGATCTACACTAGTAGATTGTTCTAGTAAAATTTCTCTAAATAATTTGATCATTTGGTCATCAAAACGCCAAGAATGCATCTGTCAAAATTTCCCTCAAAATTTGCCAAATTTTTTGTTTCTGTTGCTACTGAAATGGCGTCGAAATCGGACATTTCCTTCCTTGTCTGGTTGTATAGGTCCTTGTGGTCTTTGTTCCCATTCCCGTTGCTGTAACCTGACATGTAGAAAATTGTGATATGTGCTGAAATGCTAGTTGTATGGATAAAGTGTGCTTATCAAATAATATCTTATTTCTGGTTGTCCATATCACCCATATAATGGCTGTAAGCAAAGTGTCATGTTGTAAATATCTATCAGTTTTGCTCTTTGTATATTTGTAAACTGTGGATGGTGTTCAGGTAGGTGTCTGCTAAAATGATGGTGGATGTGGTGTAGTGTGTGCATATTCTTCTAGATGTGTGACATCCATGAAAGAGATGTAGGGTATTTTCCTCATTGTTGTTGCAAAGTAAACATCATGGTGCCCCCCAAAACCCCCTATGTATCATCATCATGTCCGTGGGTAATTTAACTCAGTAGATGAGATAAAACATAATGTGTAGTTTGGGTGGGAATTTTATTTTCCATATTGTATTATATAGTCTCATTTAACCTCTATATGTAAAGAAACAATATGCTTGTTTAGCAATGTATGTTGAGCCCCAATTCCAGGTGATGTCTCTGGTGGTATTGTATTCCAAGTGTTACATGATATCTTTATATGTTTCTGGGTTCGTCCATTCTCTGAGGAAACATTTTAGACTGTTGTCTCAATTTGATCCTAGCTTGGTTAGTGCTAGGCAGTTGCTTTAGTTGATTAAAGAGTTGGGGATGTTCCTGGATGGTAGTTGTAGATTATTAAGTTTCTATCCATGCCACCATGGATCATGCCAAAATTTAGTGTTATTCCATAAGTACGATGGTATCCAGATGGTGTCTGAGATGATGTGGAGAGTGTTGGCTATGTATTTCCATAGGGGTGAGGCTATCCTATTAGTTGTAAAGGACCATGGTGTTTGTTGTTGGAGGTATTTGTCAATGAAGATGTCTCTCCATAGTTTACTGTCTCTGTTACTAATTGATGTCGTGATCTTGTATATGAGGCCAAGGTTGTGGAGTTTTATGTTGATGATTCCCCATCCTCCCTCCTCCTTGGGTCTGCATATGGTATCCTAGTTGGCCAAGTGGAGTTTCTTGACTTTGTGTTTCCATAGGAACATCCTTCAGACCTTATCAATGTTTTTGAGGATAGTGGTGGGGAGTGGGATGCATGATAGATAGTAAATAATAATGGGTGTGAGGGAGGCGTTGAGTAGGGATATGTGACCTGCTAAGATAGGTTGTTGTTTTTGCAGGAGTTGACATAATTGTTTAGTTTGTGGATGATCTTCCATGTAGAGCATGGAAAATGTGTGGGGGTGAGTGGGAGTCTGAGGTAAGTTAATGGGTAAGTTTCACGTCGGTATCCTAGCATGCGTGTGTATCTATCCATCTCTATAGAGTCCACATGATTGCAGATGATGGTGGATTTAGCAAAGTTGATTTTGAGTCTAGATAAATTGGTGAATATCACAAGAATCCTAAAGAGATTCATGACATCAATGTCGTTTGGTTTGATGATGATGATGGTGTCATTTGCATATTGAATCAAATCATGTGTGCATCCCCTGGGCTTGTTGAGGTACCCAAATTCTGTGGCATTCCGTATGAAAGAGTTTAAGACTGTTGTGATGATCATGAATAATCTAAGGTGATAAAGGGTCACCTTGTCGAATTCCATTAGCGTTCTTAAAAAAACCATGTGGGGAACCATTAATAAGGGTCACAAAAGTACTAGTACTGATACAAGAGTGTATCCAAGAACACCATTATGTAGGAAAATTTGGTCCATGCATACATCTAATAAGGAATACCCAATTAACGTTGTCAAAAGCTTTTTTAAAATATAGTCTAAAGATGAGAGTCGACTCTCGGAGTGTGTGGCAAGTGTGTAAGGTTTCTTGTACTGTGATGAAAGCAACTTGGATATTCCTGTGTGGAAAGAAAGTATATTGTTGAATGTCAATGATGTCGTTGAGATGTGGTTTCATGCAGCTAAGATCTTGTATGATGAATTAATGAGACTAATGTGTCTATAATCCCGGATGGAGTTGGGATGATTAGTATTAGGGATCATAGCTATGTGGGTGTGATTAATGGGTTTGAGGAGATGTGAGATGTTATGTAATTTGTGTATCTCCTCAAATATCTTGGTGAGATCCTCCTTGATTATGGTTCATGATACATGATAGAAGGACATGTCATATCCATCTGGTCCAGGTGATTTGTCCAATCTCAGTGCTTCATCGCACCTTGTATCTCCATTGTGAGGAAGGGATCAAGGGGATTGTTAGTGGTGGGGATCTTATGTGAGAACAGTCTGTTCCTGTCGAAGGATATCTGTTGGTGGAAATCATGTCAATTGTTGTATAGTCTCTTAAGGTAATTGGTGAGGGTGTGTATGGGTTGAGTGGTGGCATCAATATCATCAATGTTAGTGATCAACATGCGGTTGCTCTTGGTATTGCAAGTTGAATGGAAAAATTTTGTGTTTCTGTCCCCCTCCTTTAACCACTTGATTTTGGCTCTTTGTTTCCATATGGTTTCTTCATGGGGTTTGAGAGTGTTGATTTCTTGGAGTATGGGAATGTGAGCATCTGTGGGGGTGTTTTGTTGTAAGGTGGTAAGGAGTAGATATTCCTTGCTCTTTATGATCTCAAGGATGGATCCAAATTGTGTCTGGTTCCATATTTTGAGGACATGTCAGAGCAATTTGAGTTTTTGGTGTATGTCATTACCATGATTTCCAGTGGAAGGTTGTGAGTGCCAAAAGATGTTGATAATAGAAGTGAAGTCTCGGTGGTGAGCCCATATACGTTAAAAACGAAAGGGCTTATGTCCCCATCATGTGGGTTGGGTATGTAGTAGTACGTGAAGGTGATCAGATAGGATGGATGCAATGAGAGATGTGTGAGCCATAGGATGCAATTGAGCCCATATATTGTTGCATAAAAAGCAGTCAAGTCTGGCTCAGGATAGACCTCTGTGCCAAGTCCAACAGTCGTTACTAGTGTGAAGATCTCAAACATGATGTGTGGTGATGTAGTTGTGGAAGAGAGAGGCATGAAAGGATTAGTGGGAAAACATTTGGGTGTATATGAGATCTTTCATTGGAGCAAGTGACCATGTTGTAGTCACCACCAATGATCCATGGTGTATCCATGAGTTGAGTAGCCTGGGAGTTTAGTTCAACGATGAAAGGTGCTTTATCGTATTCCATTCATTTTTCGTTTAAAATGTGACACCTTTTAATTAGATTTTCAATTTGTTCAAGAGGGATTAAGCTTAGAACCCACTGACTGCACAAACAGAATCACAAATTTTAAAAAAATCACATCATTGCATAATGGACCCTGAATTCTTAACTCATGTTTTGTTCGGGGCTGAGATTGAGTAAATAGAATATTTAGATAGCGTGATTTGGATTCAGTTTAATCTTGTTTGAAAACTTAAATACTATCCAAATTGGATTGGTCTTATTTTCAGTCTTGTATATAAAAAAAAATAGTATGCAAGACAAAGTTAAATTTGGATTGGGATTTCTAATCCTGCTAAAAGCGGAGTCAAGTTGGTATAGACCATAGGATTACAAAATCCCCACAAACCTTGTTTGTCCAATTTTTCCCAAACATTGCGAGACTGGTTCCTGACTAAGGTGGTCGTAATCTAGGTTTATGCGACACAAAACACAAAGCTTGATCCGGATCGAATCATGAACCAAACACTACCCTAATGATCCAATAAAAAACAAAATCATATTTTTAGTATCGTTTTGTTCTGCATATTAATTTATAATATGTCTTAGTAATAAACATTCTTAAAATATATACTCTAAAAATCTAGCTGCAAAATAGATGACGTTTTCAAATACTATTCTGCTTGTTTTAAAAATATAATGTGAGAAAATAAGACTCAAAATTATGTAGCATAAATAAAAAATACATGTACAATTACTATAAACATTGAATAGTAACAAAAATAGAAAAGTTATCTGATACTTTTTATGACCTCATGTTTTCAATGGTCATTCTTTAAGTTTTAGAGTGAAAATATTGTACTAGAAAACACATAAGAATACCTAAAAATACAAATACCAATACTCAAACATACATTGCAAGGTACTCATTTGAATATGATCGTTGGTTAACAAACAATTATTGGATTGAGCTTATGGCAGGTACCATGTGCTGTAGTATATTGTGTGGATTATTTTCCTCTCATCATATTAATATTATATGGAATAACTCGTATTTTCTTTACCTACATTCACTATCTCGCTTGAATATTCACACAAAGAGCTGTATTTATTTGTACAAGTGCAATATATGATGTATACATAGGTTGTTGTTAGATAGTTGTCTAATAATGAATATACTTTCCAAGGAACATGAACACATATATAAGATAATACATACAAAAAATATATGGATAGTACACAAGTATCACATAATAATATAAAAAATATATATTATACCATTTCAGACATGTATTGTGTCGTTATTAGTTGTATCCAATGCCATTTATGAGATATACAATACACAAAGTATGCTCTATGATGCGATGATTTTGAGTCGCATTTATAGACTTGTTTTACTTGTGTTTTATGCATTTATTGGTCATTTTGGTGGTTAATATTGCATAATTCATTTACTTTAGTCTATGATCCTTCTCAGTGTCAACTCTCCCTTATTCTATTGTTTTGAGTATAAATTATTACAATAATATGTTTTATTTCGGCTTATGTGGTTTTGTGTTGCAATTTTAGGAAAAACACATATCTGCAGCTGTCGATGGGGCCATTTATGAGATATACAATACACAAAGTATGCTCTATGATGCGATGATTTTGAGTCGCATTTATAGACTTGTTTTACTTGTGTTTTATGCATTTATTGGTCATTTTGGTGGTTAATATTGCATAATTCATTTACTTTAGTCTATGATCCTTCTCAGTGTCAAATCTCCCTTATTCTATTGTTTTGAGTATAAATTATCACAATAATATGTTTTATTTCGGCTTATGTGGTTTTGTGTTGCAATTTCAGGAAAAACACATATCTGCAGCTGTCGATACCATCGACAGCTGTCGATACTATTGACACAGCCACAGGTTGCCAGCTACAAGGAGCAACACAGAGTCGATACCATCAACAGGGAAGTCGATGGTAGTGACGTACCTTCAGGTTTCTGGCGAGCAGATAGTCGATACTATCGACCATATAGTCAATACTATCGACCCCAAAAGATTCAGTGACGGAAAAGGAAAAAACCGACGCCTTAGGATGTTGATACCATCGACCCTCGTCGATGGTATCGAGTCAGCATCAGGCGCAACGACGAAAAGAAAAGAAGACTTGCCGATATCGAACAAAGTCGATACCATCGACCCGCGTCGATGGTATCGACACCGTCAGATACAAGTTTGTTTCAGATCGATCCAAATCTAACGGCTGTGATATTTTTGCAACCTAACTCGGTGATTATACCTAATGACGGTGGCCAAGAGCCAGGGATCACGTCATTAACCGCTGCACATGTCCCGAGAAGGTGTGGAGAGAAGAACGGAGCCCAGAAGCACGCCCCAGCCGTTCCGGAAGCTGAAGAAGATGTTTTCCACCACCGAAAGGCTGTAGATCGCGCATTCTAAGCCAAGGAACGCTCAGATCTTCTCCGTTCAGGGGTTTCATTACTTATTCACATTTTTCTCCATGTTTCCCCTTTTCTCTACCATGTTTTGCTCTGAGATGAACATGCGGGGCTAATCCCCTTTATCTTTAGGACCGGGAGTAGCCCGGGGAAGCATTGTATGACATTTTTATCATAGTAATTCATAATTTATCTCTTGAATCCATGGTATGATTTCATTTTCTCAATTATATTGTTATTCTTGATCACCATAATAATAATCCAATGCCTTTAATTAATTTGAAAGAAGAATTAACGGTTGAAAAGAGACAAAATTTACATTAATTAACAAATCCCTTGAACAAGGTGATGTACGGTTAATGGTGGAAACGTAGAGGTCGATTATAATGCACCTAGTTTAGGGTATAGGTTACTACGGCGGTGGAACTGACCTAAACATAGGTAGTGAATTGTACCACGACAGTAGGCAATTCTGACTACAGGCCACTATCCAGATTGAGAGATGAACCTGAATTATTATATGGAATTCATACAATGAAAACCCGCGGTGAAACCACAATCCTAAAGATCTCCACTCGAATTGATTAAATTAAACCTTTAATCGATTGCTTTATTTTATTTTATTTTCTTTTATTTTTACAACAACTCTCAAACTCTTTTAATCGGTTTAGCTGATCGCAACCAGTTAGTAGTAGTCTACTGATAATTTAGTGTCCCTGAGTTCGACTCGGGCCTCACAAGGGCCTATACTACATTGACGTGTGCACTTGCGTTCTACGCACGGTAAAATCATGTCAAGTTTTTGGCGCCGTTGTCGGGGACACGACAATTGTCGGCACTACGAGTGCTGCAAGCGGCCATTCTAGGCCACTTTTTAATTTTTATTATTCTGAAATCAATTTTAAAATTCATAGTCTATTTTCACATTTTGTAATCATCTAGCACGACACTGAACTGAAATTATCATTTTTGCAGGTACTGTGCATGGTGAGGACGCGTAGCACTGACTACACGCAACCTACACCAGAGGTTCCACTTCCGGGACCTGACGAGGAGGAAGATTACAATCAAGACCACCTGGAAGAAATAGATTCCGACTCAGAACAAGAAGTCATGGCAAAAGAGCAGACAATATGGGAGAAGATAAAGGCTTCTTCCTCATCCGCTTCAAAGGGACAAATAAAGAAGTAGGCAATCAACATTCCGACCTATAAGATTGATCCTGCATTAATCAACTTGGTCAAGTCAAATGCATTTCATGGACTAAAAAATGAAGAACCGGTGACTCACATTAGCCAGTTCGTGGATAACTGCGATATGATAAAAATAGACAGGTTCCCGCATGAGACACTTTACCTGAAGCTGTTTCCGAGCTCTCTGGCAGGAAATGCACGAGAATGGTTGCACAATCTTGACGATGAATATGTGGAATCATGGAACCACATGGTGGAAGTATTCTTTGAAAGGTTTTTGCCGCCTGAGAAGACAAATGATATGATCAGAAAAATCCATAATTTCAGCCAGAAGGCAGGGGAGACCTACTCTGAGACCTGGGAGCATTTTCAGATTATGCTGAGGAGGTGCCCACACCATGGTTTGGATAAGGAAAAATAATTAAAGATTTTCAATTTTGCTCTTTGTGAGCATGATAGAAGCAATCTGGATTCCGTAGGATCCGGGTTTTTCTTAAATAACACTGACACTAGGTGTTGGGAGATTCTGAAAAATATGGCAAAGAAGCAATCTTGGGGCGACAGGGATGCACCAGAACAAGTCAAAGTAGCAGGTGAACCCAGGGCCATTAAGGAGATGAACGATAAATTAGACCTTCTAGCCAAGAAATTGCTTGCCAAAGAAGATGCAGAATCTGACGGGGAAGCCCAGGTTAAATTTATGCAACAACAGTGCTATAGAAACAATGATTATGCTTGAAGGAAGGATAGAAAATTCTCATGGAAAGACCCAAACAACTTCTTACAAGATCCAGATGCAAAGCCACAGTCAATGACAGAAGATAAAAGCACTGCATTGCTTAGTCAAGTGGTGCAGCAAAACCAGGAGATGATGACTTAGTAAGCAGTTGCAGTCTCAGGGTGAGATTTTGACTAAATTTGGGCAGACATTGCAAAGCCATGGAGCACAGATGAGGGAACTAGAGACGATTGTAACCCAAATTTCCAATGAAGTGGCGACCTTAAAGCATGCCAATCAACAAAGACAGGCTGGGAATGCAGATGTTGTTCAAGCACATCATCAAGTAAAGTATATATCTGTGATTACTGAGGCAGAGCCCCCGATGGTAGAGGTCCAGGTGAAAGACAAGATGATTTTTGATATGGAGGCTACACCGAAAATACCGTATCCTCGCAGTCATTATGGACTATCTATCAAATGTTTTCCAGTCAGAAAAACCGGCCACGAGCCCAGCACGGTCGCGCCCACACTGAAGCATGAAGAGCAGGTGAATACTATATATCATGTTGAAGATGCAACCACTGAGAAAGATGAGCAGCCACAAGTTACATCAGTTGTAAATGAGGTGCCAAAGACTACGCTGGAGGGTGATATTGAAGGAAGCTTAGGGGAGGAGACCCCGAAAAGCCCGTATGTGCCACCACATAAGCATCTAGATGAGGCAGTTGCGTCTTTTCCTGAAAGTCCGAGACCGAAGAAAGTACATGGACATTACAGGAAGTTCTTGGAGATGTTTAGGAAACTCCATATTAATATTCTGTTAGTGGAAATGATAGAGTAGATTCCAACATACGGGAGGTTTATCAAGGAAATGATCACCAAGAAGAGGCAGATCAAAGACACAGATGTTTGTAAGGTGAATGAGATGGTGAGCTCAATTATCTATAGGAGTTTACCATAGAAGAGGAAAGACCCAGGAGGCTTCTACATTCCATGTTCTATAGGCGGTCAGCATTTTCCACAAGCACAGTGTGATTCAGGGGCCATCATCAATCTTATGCCACTGTCCACATTTCAAAAGCTTGGGTTGAAGAAAATTAAGAAATCAACGACAACTATTGAGTTGGAGAATGGGTCCATTGTGAAGCCATACAGAGTGTGTGAGGATGTGCTTGTCAAAGTAGACAAGTTTATCTTTTCGGTGGATTTCATCATCATGGACATGCCACAGCTTAAAAGTTGCAAGATGCTATTGGGAAGGCCGTTTCAAGCAACGGACGATGTTGTCACTGCCATTGGGAGAGGTACTTTGACATTGGGGATTGGCCAGGATCGAGTTGAGTTCAAACTGCCGCTTGATCCCCTGGGCACACTTTCCAAAGATCCAAGTTGATGAAGCTTGATTTCGTCTAGCCTAAGACGTTAAATAAGGGTGCTTGTTGGGAGGCAACCCATCCATTGGTAGTTTCGTTTAGTTTCTTTCACAATTGTAAGTTTGTTTGATTTAATTTTGTTTTTAGTGTAAAAATGATACCTTGATCGTTTGCTCAATGTGCAGGACTGATGCAGGGTCGATACCATCGACCATTGTGTCGATGGTATCGAGATGGGCACAGTTAGGCGGCTGCAAAAATCTCATTGCGTCGATACTATCGACAGCCTCATCGATGGTATCGACACACCATCAGGTTGATCACAAAAATGAGGTCGATAGTATCAACATCGGTGTCGATGCTCGCGAGATCTCTGGAGATATTCAGACGAATTTGTCTCAGTGAAGTTGATACCATCGACGGGCCTGTCGATGGTATCGACCCAGTTACAGGCAGAAAGCGGCGGTCGGGCCTCACGTGGGTGTTTTCCCTAAGTAGAATTTGATACTATCGACATGAGTCGATAGTATCGACGCGACATGTCACCGATCTGTGAGAGGAGATCAACGACGATCACCGCATCAAGAGAATCGATATGTGGGATGGGTCGATACTATCGACTCGCGTCGATAGTATCGACACGTCATCGATCCGGGCCCCCACATCGGGCTATCGACAGCCGTCGATACTAGCAGAAGACCGGATTGTGCTACATGTGTCGATACCATTGATCTGCGTCGATGGTATCGATGGGCACATAGCAGTGACGACCACGTCTATAAAAGGGATGGATTGTCATCATATGATGTCACACCTTCAGAGCTTTCCTCCTCCACTTGTGCCACGCGTCTTGTTGAGCAATCAGAGCCCGACTACGAGCATCCAAGAAGCGTGTTCTTCCATGAGCCTTCATCGAGCGGAGATTGTCTTCTCCGACCTTCACCGAGCTCTGTCTTCTATACCTCCTTCTTTGCGAAGATGGTGCGTACAGCCGAAGCTTCTTTTTCGCATGCAGATCCTATGGAGATCCCTGAGTTTGTTCCTCCACCTCCTGCGTCTATTCCTCGTCCGAGGATAGTCCATCCTTCCGCGGAGGTCTAGAAGGTTTACGAGGAACTGATGAAGCGCAAGATTGAGCCGACCCGCTACATCGACCGGGATATGGTGTGCTACTTAGAGTTCGAGGCTAATCTCCAATATGTTCTAAAAGGTCAAGTGCACCAAACCAACCAGACGCCAGATGAAGTCCAATACTATGCCGAGGGCCATACATTTTTCGGCGAGTTGACAACCTACAAGGAACTCGTAGCGGAGTTCATGGCATCACTAGACATCAATGTGCTGCCCAATGACTTGATCGCCACCGACAAAGAATGGAGGAAAGGGAGGGTGTCATTCCGAATTTTCAACAACAACTACACCATCACCCTCGACTAGTTCAATTCTATATATAACTGGGCTCATCACAACTACCAACACCGACGAGCAGACAACAAGACGGATTACGATGCCATCTTTGCCGAGTTGGTGACTGCGCCACCCGGCAAATCCGTGAGCTACCATAATGCGGCGGTTGCGGATTTCGAACATACATTTGTGCGGGTTCTTCTCCGCATGCTCTGCACCACCTTGTTCGCGTGTGGTGACCTATCTCTCAGCAAGTTTCAAGAGACATATTTGTTCATCCTGTATAAGTTGCTGAAGCGCGAGGAGTGTAATTGGGGCGCATTTTTCTTGACGCGCGTGGTGGCTGTGAAAAGGAGTACACAGAATGCTCCAATCCATTTTAGAGGGCTGATCACACCATTGGCCGTCTATCTTGGGCTGGATATTTCCCAACTTACTCCCCTCTTGACATGGATATTGAATGCAGTAACAAATTCACTCAGGGTTGAAATCCCCGAGCTTTTACCAAAACCAAAGTGCAATAATACCACCCGCAAGCGGACGAGTCTTATCGCAATATAGTTAAGGATCGAACCCAAAGGACAACGTTTTTAAGAATCCTAGTCAGTTGAATCTAGCTCAAGTAAAACTAATATTTAGAACAATTGGTTGAGTTGAGGTTATTTAAACTAATTGCGAGAAAGAAAAGAAAGCTAAATTAAAGATGGGTTTAGATCAATGATATGGAATCGCTAGGATGGTACTGGGTTTGACCACCGCTACACACACAAACACATTCGATCGTAAACAATCCAGGCAAGATATAACACTCCAAGTAGAGCTGCTGCAAAACCCCCCATACGAGCGTTAGGTTTGCGTAAGCATCACCATAGGTATCAGATGTCTCGTCACCATCCAGATCACTTTACTTATGGCTCAGAAGATACAGAAATCCACAAAATTTGTGAACCCCCCGTACGGGCGTTAGGCACACAGAAGGGTCACCGAAGGCTAGATGGCTCGTCCCCTTGCAGATCATACACTTACGACCTCGGTGAAATCCCATCCTATTTCTAGTTTGGGAGTCAGCCGCGTTAACCGGTAAGCAAGTAGGCAGATAACATACTAGCAAAGATCGACGAATAACAAGATGATACAAAATCCAACTAAGGCTATGAACCCCCTATACAGGCGTTAGGCGCATAGAAGCGTCAGCGAAGGCTAGATGGCTCGTCCCCTCGCAGATCATACACTTACGACCTTAAGGAATCCCCTTCTATTTCTAGTTAGGGAGTCAAACTTGTTAAATGACATTCATACCTATGTATAGATGTTATCGCAACATAGGGAGCACAAAGATGAAAGCAAGCAATTACCCAAACTACGAACATAAAGGTTAATGACAAAATGAAGAGCTATATACATTGCCATGGAAAGTTTAACAAAAGAACATGGTTTGCATGGGCAGTGGGGCTAGTCCCCGCACCCTAGCGAAAAGGTACTACTCGCTCATGGTGCGAGATACAAGAAGGATGAGAGAGAAAGAGAGATCCTCCATGAGCTCAGTGCAGAAGGTAGTCACAGCCCGGTAAAGAAGATACGCCCCTTGCTCCGTCTTCCTTCTCTTCTCAGCCTCCTTGGTTGCAACACTGGCAGTAGGTGGAGTGGAACTTGATCGGAGTTGTGCTCTGGCAGCCTGGCGGCGTCCGGATCCGATGATCCCAAATGAGGACCCCTGGGGGTCTATTTATAGGTTTAGATCTGATCCCAAGCGGTCTTGGTAAGTTGCTGGAAATATCTCCTCCAAACAGTCTGGAGACCGTTTGGCGTCAAACGGTTTGGAGACCGTTTGGTGCCAAACGGTTTGGAGATCGGCAGCCGCGTCAATCGATCTTGAGGTCGGTCTCGGTCTCGGAGTGAATGCGCAACTTTTGTTCTTCGATCGGTCTTCGCGCTTGCGGCAAATGGTCTTGGATACCGCATGGATCCTAACGGTCTTGAGACTGCATGGACCCAAACGGTCTTGAGACCGCATGGACCCAAACGGTCTTGAGATCGCATGGACCCAAACAGTCTTGAGACCGCATGGACCCAAACGGTCTTGAGACCGCAGTTGGTCATGCAGTTTACAGCTCGCACGGTTTTCTTTGGCAAACGATCTTGTCATTCGTTCTTCATTTATTCCAGCAAACGGTCTTGGGGCCGCATGGACCCAAATGGTCCTGAAACCGCATGGATCCAAATGGTCTTGAGACCGCATGGATCCAAACAGTCTTGGGAGCGCAAGGGCTCAAACGGTCTTGGGACCTCATGCGTGGAATTGCCTGGTTTACCTGTATTAAATGAATAATATTTAGTTAAAACCTTGATTATTGAATCAGCCAAGTAGTTTTGCACATTATGATTCATATTTGGGTGAAAAGGTGTGAAATAGAATTGAATATGTTCCAAGGAGGTAATTGAATTCCGTGATAAGTATGCACTCATCAAAACACCCCAAACTTAAACATTGCTCGTCCTCGAGTAACATAAAATTTGAAACAGTTGCCAACTGAATACTTTCAATTCGTGTGATTGCTTCATCTTCACATCACGAATGTTTTCTTTCTGCTCAGTATGAATCGGTACCTCAACCTCTTGGGACCACTAAACACGTCTTACCATAGCTTCGTTCCTGAGTTCGTTTTCCAACATCACTTCCTCCTCACTTTTTCCAACAACAAGCATGTCAAAGAGTTTTGTAAGAGTCCAGAGATACCCGGAGAATCAACAAGTGTGCATCCGATCTGACACTGGTGTTTTTCGGGATAGTGGGGGCATGCATTGTGCCCTTAGGTAGAAAAAGGAGTGAAAGGTGGTATGGAAAGAAGAATTAAATCTCTCCTCTATTCTACTCGATATTTTTATTTGTTTTGCAATTTCATTTATTGCATTTTTTTTGCGCAAATCTCTCCTCTATTCGACTCGAGATTGCATTTCTTTTTGTGTGCACTTTGGCATCTTTTGTTTGCAAATCTCTCCTCTATTCGACTCGAGATCACATTTTTGGTGGTACGCCCCTATTTATTGCGAGGGGTATGGAAGAAGCGGATAAGAGGGAAGTGGCGTGCCACCCCGAACTTAGGGTTTGGCACAAATTTGGCTATTTTGTTTCTTTTTGATGGATGGAGGGGTACAAAGATGATGGAAGAAGTGTAGAAGAGAGTTCAGATCAGAATGCAACTTGATTTACAATTCAATGTACTGGTTTGTTCTCTTTGTCGTACTCTGCTCAAATAATGACTTGATGTGGATCCGGTGGGGATTCCGAGCCATTGTTCCACTAGTCAGTTAGGAAGCACGACATGTTTGATCCCTATCAGTTTGACAGATACTTATCATTTTTGTAAAAAGTATTATGATGTTAGGAATCATAAGCTTCACAGGATGATTTTAGGCAAAAGGCATGTTTCAAAAATCAGTCCTCTTGAGGATTTACTTCGGATAAGGAGGGTATTATGATTGAAGATGCATAGCAAATTTGTTAGTTACATTTTATCAACAAGTGTAAAAAATTCATCAAGTACAAAATTTTTATGATAGAGACAACTTGAGTATGAAAAGAGGGTGTATGTGGAAAGTGAGGTACGTACCACCCACCCTCCACCCCAAACTTAGAGTTTTGCTCGTCCCGAGAAAACCCTAAATCCAAGATGGTGGGGAAAGGTTATGCCAGTTATGACCACCGCGTGTGATTGCGTTCTGATCAGCGCAGCTCCGATCTCGTATCTGAAATTTTACATGGGAAAAGGGCAGTTAGAACTTAAAAATACTATCTCATAAGGCAAATTTTATTTAAGGAAAAGTTAACTAGAAGGTGAAACAAAATTTGGAAAAGAAAAGTGAAACAAATTTATTGATCGGGTTGCCTCCCGACAAGCGCCCTTGTTTTATGTCGATGGCTCGACCGAATTCCTCAACTTCATGGTGGGTCCTTTAGATTGTCGAGTTCCACCATTATTTCGGTGCCGATGTCAGTTAAAGTGAAATATCTTTTCAAGAGGTGACCATTTGCCTCAAATTTGCCTGACTTGTCACTCCATAAAGAGAAAGCACCATGTGGAGAGATGCTCTTGACGATGTAAGGTCCACACTAACGTGAGCGGAGTTTCCCTGGGAACAATTTTAATCTGGAGTTGAATACCAGAACTTGGTCTCCCACTTGTATGTCTTTTCTTTTCAGATGTCCATCGTGCCAGAGTTTTGTGCATTCTTTGTAGATTCGTGCATTCTCATAGGCTGTCATTCTGAGTTCATCCAACTCGTGGAGTTGCAGAATCCTGGCTTGGCCCGCTTCTTTCATATCAAAGTTCAATTGTTTAATTGCCCACCATGCCTTGTGTTCTAGTTCTACTGGCAGATGGCAAGCCTTTCCATATATTAACCGAAAAGGTGTAGTCCCAAGGGGAGTTTTATAAGCAGTACGATAGGCCCATAAGGCGTCGTTGATTTTTGTTGACCAGTCCTTTCGATTACGTCCAACGATTTTCTCAAGAATAGCCTTTAGTTGACGGTTGGAGACCTCTACATGTCCACTTGTTTGTGGATGGTAAGGTGAAGCTACCTAATGTGAGACACCGTATTTTCTCAGTAAAGCTTCAAAGCTTCTTTCAATGAAGTGGGAACCTCCGTCAGATATCACGGTCCATGGCACTCCAAACCGGGGAAAGATAACATCTTTGAATAATTTGATGATGGGTTTTGAATTACTAGTGACGGTTGGTATAGTTTCAACCCATTTCGAGACGTAGTCCACTGCCACTAGGATGTATGAAAATCCATTAGAAGATGGGAATGGACCCATATAGTCCACCCCCCAGACATCGAATATCTCAACTTCTTGCCATAGATTCAGCGACATCTCGTCTCTCTTCGTTATATTGCGAGATCTTTGACATTTGTCACAAGACATGACAAAATCATAGGAATCTTTGGATATGGTTGGCCAAAAAAATCCGCACTGTAAAACCTTTAGAGCAGTCTTTTTAGAGCTCATGTACCCACCCACAGGTCCTGAGTGACATTGTTCCAAAATAGATTGAGTTTCTTTTTCGGCGATACAACGTCTATACAACCCATCAGCACAAAGTTTAAAAAGATATGGTTCATCCCAGTGATAATGCTTCACATCATGCATAAACTTCTTTAGCGCATTTCCGGTGCATTGGAGATGGATGACCCCAGCAACAAGGTAGTTTACAAAATCTGAGTACATGGTATAACTTCTGAGACCCTCATTAGCTGGTCATCTGGTAGGGAGTCATTTATCGGAATCTTCTCAGCATCCAGAGTGTGGATGCGACTGAGGTGATCTGCTACAACATTTTCCATCCCCTTTTTATCTCTTATCTCTAAATCAAATTCTTGTAGAAGGAGGATCCATCTAATCAGTCTTGGTTTTGCATCTTTCTTTGCCAGAAGGTAGCGAATAGCAGCATGGTCTGTGTAGACAATGACCTTCGAACCAATAAGGTAGGATCTGAACTTTTCGAAGGCATAGATGACTGCTAGAAGTTCTTTCTCAGTAGTAGCATAATTCATTTGAGCTTCATCGAGGGTTTTCGATGCATAATAGATCACATAATGTTTCTTTTCTATATATTGTCCTAAAACAGCGCCCACCGCGTAATCACTGGCATCACACATAATTTCAAAAGGATGGTTCCAGTCGGGAGCTCTAATGATGGGGGTTGTTGTAAGGGCCTTTTTCAGTGTGTTGAAGCTTTTGACACATTCTTCACTAAAATTGAAATCAGCATCCTTTAGTAGCAGGTTTGTCATCGGCTTAGTTATCTTGGAAAAATCCTTTATGAATCTTCTATAGAATCCGACATGACCAAGGAAGGCACGTACTTCTTTCACATTCGTGGGAATAGCCAATTTAGAGATCACTTCAATCTTGGCTTTATCTACTTCAATTCCTCTATTGCTAACCCTATGGCCCAGGACAATGCCTTATGTTACCATGAAGTGGCATTTTTCCCAATTTAGCACAAGATGTACTTCTTCACAACGCTGGAGGAACATGGAGAGGTGCTTTAGAAATGAATCGAATGAGTCTCCATATACAGAAAAATCATCCATGAAGACCTCCATAATAGTTTCAGTAAGCCCCGCAAAAATGGCAGCCATGCAATGTTGAAAAGTTGCGGGTGCATTACAGAGACCAAATGACATTCTTTTAAATGCGTATGTTCTGAATGGACAAGTGAAGGTCATTTTTTCTTGATCATCTGGATATATGGGGATCTGATAGAATCCATAGTAGCCATCAAGATAACAGAAATATTCTTGGTGAGTCAATCTTTCTAAGACTTGATCGAGGAAGGGCATAGGAAAATGATCTTTTCGAGTCGCCTTGTTTAATTTTCTATAATCTATACACATCCTCCACCCTGTGACTATTCGAGTGGGGATGAGTTCGTTGTTTTCATTTCATATAACAGTCGTTCCACCTTTCTTCCGGACAACATGTACTGGGCTTACCCATGGCAAATCTGATATCAGATAGATTATTCCAGCTGTGAGGAGTTTAATGATCTCGTGACGGACTACTTCCTTCATATTAGGATTCAACTTCTGTTGATGCTCGATGGTCGGCTTGTGATCTTCCATCATAGGGATCTTATGCATACACAGAGCTCGACTGACCCCTGTGAGGTCGCTCATTTTATAGCCGATGGCTTTCTTTCTTCCCCTTAATTCCTTCAGAAGTTTCTCTTCTTGTTCAGTTGTTAAATCCGAATTTATAATAACTGGACAAACTTTGAGATCGTCTAAGAACATGTACTTCAGTCCTTCGGGGAGGGGCTTCATTTTGGGAGCCTCTGGTTTTTTGTTTGTTTCTTCTATAGTTTCGGTAGCCTTGAGTTCTTCATAAGTTGCTTCAACATCTTCATCGGAAGAGTCGAGGGATGCAGTGTAATCCTTTACTCATTTGTCGATTGGTTCATCGATCGATAGGTTAGATAAGGCAGTTTCCAAGGGATCATACGATTCGTGATACTCTTGGGTCAGTTGTGACATTTTCTCAATGCAATCAATCAGATAGACTTCTTCCTGTATACTTGGTCTTCTCATACTTTCGAAAACTTTGAATTCTAGGGTCTCCTTGCCTAATCTTAGCAGTAAGGTACTGGCTTCAACATCAATCAGGGCTCTTGCAGTGGCGAGGAATGGACGACCGAAGATGAGAGGATATCTGGTGTCTTCTTTTATATCCATAATGATGAAGTCATATGGAACATATGTGTCCTTACCCACCTTGACCGGGATATCTTCGAGGATTCCTAACGACCTCTTTATCGAATTGTCTACAAGTTAAATAGTCATAGCAGTAGGAAGCAATTCTGCAAACCCTAATCTTTTACAAAGGCTGAATGGCATAATAGAGATACTTGTGCCAAGATCTGCGAACCCTGTCTTGCATGATGAGTCACCAATGTGACATGAAATTCCAAAGGATCCTGGGTCTTTTTGTTTCTTTGGCATCATGCTCAATATGATATCCGATGTAGTTGTAGCCATTTTTACTGTTTCGTACTCTTCAGTTATGTACTTCCTGGTGAGGAGCGACTTTAGGTACTTGGTCTAGGCTGGTATCTCAGCCAGAGCGTCTAAGAAAGGTATATCAACATGAAGCTTCTTCATAGCCTCCTTAAACTTGTTGAATCTCGTATCAAGCTTGGTTTGCCTTAGGTGGGATGGGAAGGGTATACGAGGTTTATATACATGAATATCGGGTTCTGGTGTTTCAGCTTCTTCATCAGCAGATTTCTCTTGACTTCCCTTGTCTGTCTTATCTTCCTTTGGTTGTGACTTTGGTGTTGTTGAATATTGGGCAATCACAGGTTCATCTTCGTTAGCAATAACTACAGGTGTCTTCACTGGGGGATCTGAATAGTCTTTTCCTGATCTGGTGGTGACTGCCTTCAACTATTCAGGATGTTTGGGATTGTTCTCAGGTTGGCCGACAAAGGCTCCAGCTGGTGGCTTTATGCTAGCTGCAAGTTGAGCTAGTTGAGTTTCTATGGCTTTCTGCTGAGCCTGTTGGTTAGCTATCATAGTTTGCTGAGTTTGTAACATCTTTTCAATGGCGGATAGCTTGTCATCAGGGATGGGTCCTATTTGTCCTTGTTGTTGGTTCAGGTTCTGATACTAAGAGTTGTTATGATAGTTATTGTAGTTCCTATTCTGAAAGTTTCCTTGATTCCCAAAGTTCTGTTGTTGGTTATACTGGAATCCTGGTGGGCCTCTTGATTGATTGTTGGGACCAAATTGATGCGAGTTTATAGCTCCTAAAGGGTTTCCATATTGAAAACCCAGGTGATTCCTATTTTGATTTGGATTGTAATAGTTTGCCCAGGGATGGTGTTGATAGAATTTAGATTTTCCATCTGGCAATTATCTCCTTGTCCACATGCATTTCTTAGAACAACGTCATAGAGAACATTGCATGATAGAGTGGAATGATCAGTGCTTTTGCATGCTTCGCAGAACAGAGAAGTGGACTTGACCTGTTCTGGTTTCCTAGTGGGTGAATGTCCTCTTCCAATAGCAGCTAGGGATGATTCTATATGGTCTTGTTTGGCAACTAAGACCGTCAAGGTTTCAGTGATAGACTTATACTCGGGGATAGCTTTAGCCATGGCAACTTTCAAGACTCCTTTACCTACAGATCTACCCCAATTGGCTTGATTTTCTGCTCCCAGAGTGACGAATCTCCATGCGCTATCATAACTTTGACGCATGAAGTTTCCTCTGGATGAGGAATCTAGAAACATCTTGACATCATCCTCCACACCCCTATATAAGATTTCTATGAGTTGATTCTTCGGAATTCTGTGGTGTGGACATTTGTGTAGGAGATCTTTATACCTATCCCATGCTTCCGCGAGAGTTTCTCCAGGGACTTGAGTGAAATTTGTGATTCGACCCCTGATTTCATATGTAAGGGATGGAGGATATAATTTTTCCAGAAACGCATTTTGGAGTTGCTCCCAGGTGGTGATAGGTACTTCACTTTGTAGTGAATTGTACCAACTGATGGCTCTATCAGCCAGGGAATACTTGAAGAGACGGAGTCGAATGGCGTCATCAGAGACTCCATTTTGCTTTGTCATAGCACATAAGTCGATGAATCTCAGAAGATGTCCTTGGTTGTCCTCCGCTTGTTTACCATAGAAAGGGTTGTTTTGAAGCAATGTAATCCAATGTGCTCTAATCTCAAAATTGGCAGCATTGATGGGAGGAGGCTATACTGGATGATAAACATTTGTAGCTTTTGGGATTGAGAACTCTCTAAGATCTTTCTGTAGTTCTGCTGCTTGTACTGCTGCTTGTGCTGCTAAGATCTCCTGTTGAACCGCAGCTCTGGTTTCTTGCATGAGCCTCTCTCTCTGCGCATTGATGGCTTGAGCCACTCTTCGGTCTACTTCTTCTTGTTGCGCCATCCTCGCTTGATTCTCTCTGATCTAACGATGGAAGGTTCTATCTATTTCGGGATCAAAGCTCGCGGTAAGTTCGGGACTGCCCGAACAGTGCATACACTATGCGTCGGGTAGCACCTGAAAATTAGAAAATTTTTGAAAATGAGATCCACAAAGTAGAGTCAAATTCAAGTAGATAAGCGATCGTTTCAAAAGAAAAGCAAAATCCTAGATTAGTCTTAAAAGAACTAGATTAGACTGACTGATTCTGTTGTCCCCGGCAACGATGCCAGAATTTGACGTGGATATTGAATGCACTAACAAATTCACTCAGGGTTGAAATCCCCGAGCTTTTACCAAAACCAAAGTGCAATAATACCACCCACAAGTGGATGAGTCTTATCACAGTATAGTTAAGGATCAAACCCAAAGGACAACATTTTTAAGAATCCTTGTCAGTTGAATCTAGCTCAAGTAAAACTAATATTTAGAACAATTGGTTGAGTTGAGGTTATTTAAACTAATTGTGAGAAAGAAAAGAAAGCTGAATTAAAGATGGGTTTAGATCAATGATATGGAATCGCTGGGATGGTATCGGGTTTGACCACCGCTACACACACAAACACATTCAATCATAAACAATCCAGGCAAGATATAACACTCCAAGTAGAGCTGCTGCAGAACCCCCCATACGGGCGCACTAGTAAAAATTGGGCCATTATTCACGAGTGAGTCCTGTCACAAAGCCCTCTCTACAGGCCCTCACAAATAGGGACAGTTGTGAGTCTGGCCCTCACAAATGGTCCGTGAAGAGAACTCACGTGACAAATACCAGTGGCCCTCACAAATACAATTGTCACGGACCAACTGACTCTCAAGAATGTTATATTGAGGGACTATTTAGCCTTCATGAATACATTTTTGAGGGACTATTTAGCCTTCATAAATAATTTTTTGAGGGACTATTTAGTTCTCATAAATACATTTTTGAGGGACTTGATGGTCCTGAAGAAAATATTTTTGAAGGGATAATGCCTTCATGAATATTATTTTTGAGGGGCTATGTGGTCGTCATCAATGCAATTTTGATGGTCAATCTGGACATTCATCAATATATTTATGAGGGACTACTGTAAATGATTTGGTTATTGATTATTGAATGATTTATTACATGTTAATTAATTGTTACTATAGTGAATATCAAATTTTAAATGAAAACTTTGTATCCATAACCTCAAGCAAAATTTTTATACTAATTCACATGACATCATAAGAAGATTCAACACCAAAATGACACATAAAAATGTTAAATCACCTCAAACCAAAATTTGTTATTGAAGCAAAATATTATCCATACATTGCGTGTTCAACGTTGATATAAATAAAGAGTACATATGGTTCAAAAATTTGAGATTGATGACAATCAACATATCATGCTAGAAACTCTTAAGATATATAATGTCTCCATATTCCTTCAAATGGTGTGGTGCTCTTCATCAATGCTAGGCCTCATACGGTTAGGTACTTGAATATTCTTCTCCTAAAAATGACAAATCATTATGTTAATAGAATTTATAGTTTATACATAAATCATAGTACAACAAACAACTTACCCTTATATTTCGATTTTGGTCTACTCCAAGGTGCATTGTCCGTCAAAATCCATCATTAAAAGTAATTCTACCCTATCAATATAAATACAAAAAGGAATCAGAGTGAGTGCGAAGTAGAGATAAATGTAAGTGAACCAACATAGCAGCAACATGCACCCGTAAACTAAAATTATGATTAAACTTAGTAAATAGTACATAATTAAAAAAAACTCAGTGGGTTATATGCCTATATCTCTGTGGACTGCACTTAGTTGCTGTCATCAGTGAGATGCATCTATAGATACAAAAAGAGGACGATCCTCACATGATACAAAAGGATTATTACTGAACTTGTCTTCTTGATCATCTTCTATTAATTAGTGGAGCTGAAGACATAATGGTTTGTTGGAGCACAGTGTAATCACAAATTGAGATGGTCATTTGTTTCTAGATGCGTTTCACACAGCACACATCTCAAACAAAGGTGATATCCTATACGCTTGAGGCATTTATGCTGGTACACCTTTCATGTGTGTAGCTGCAGTTGACATGAGGTGTATTAGCTGCAACTGCAGTCATTAGTTACAATGATAAGGATGTTAATTACTGTTTCTCATTGACAGCTGCAGCTGCAGTCATTAGTTTGTCCTATGCTTTTTAGCCAAGATCTGCTAAAACCACAAAACCAGGAAGAACCTAGAACCACAAAACATCATGGGACCTGACATGAGGGGAGAGGGTAAACAAAGGGCCAGCACAATAAAAGGTAGTGAAACCGTAATAGTAGCTGGATAATTCTAGTATAATTCAACCTTAGCAGGTGGTACTTACTGGTTAGTATCATGGCCCGATATACCACTATGTCCACTACACCAAACCCTTTGCAGGCTGCATGTGTACTACCAGAATTAGGGCTTTTCCATTGTTCTTTAAAGATGGTATGCACTTTCGTTCATTTTTTGAGATGGAACCTTCTGATTTCTTCAAAAAGAGGATACATCATAATGCATTTGCTGTAAAAAATTATATTTTCAACATCCTTTCAAAGTTCACAATGTTAATAATACCTACATAAACCAACTTCTATATGAAGTAAATTACAAGCTAATCCCCTCTATGCTCTAGCCCAAACCAGCACTTAACAGGGTTCCAGACTTCCAGTTTGGCAGCCAAGGAAAAGAAAATAGCATTATTGGCCCGTAAATTATAACATACAACATGGCTTCATATCATAGATAAGATGTGTTCAATTACTTTTTTTTGAAGATGGTATTATCCAGAAAAATTGACCAGCTTCTATGTAAACTCTACAGAATGATCCACCTTGTATGTGTTGAATCCAAAACTCTAAAAAGTCTTGTGACAAATCCACATTACACCCTCTCTCTCCTGCACTACTGTAATGTGGGTCACCCTCTCTTTACTGCCAATTTTACCAAAATTGACCAAGGACTAAACCAGACCACAAACAGAGTTTTTGCTGTACTCGTTGTCTTCATTCTGTAATCATTTATCAGTTTCAAAAACTGATAATCAAATATTAAAATTGAAAACTAGCAGTAATACAGAGTAAATGAGATGCTGTCAGTTTTTATTGTTGTATCCTCAAATATGAGGATATTCAATGGATAACCAATTTGTATCAATGATAGCAGATCATAGGAATCAATCCAAAAGTTTGTGTTTTGTAATTTTTAGATTGATGCAAACATGATTATAGAAAACAAATGGGCTATATGTTTTGCAACTTTTGGATTGATGAACTTCAAATATAGACCAGCATATCAATCAGTATTTGAAGTTGCTAGAATTGACAGGAAAAGAGAACTAAGATATGTTAAGATAAAAAAATATACCAAAACGAAGTTTTGGTATGTAATAACATACATATGTATTCAAATAATTACATTTTCAAATGTAAACAATGTTGCATATCAGACTAACATACCAGCAATAGAAAACAAATGGGCTATATGTTTTGCAACTTTTGGATTGATGAACTTCAAATATAGACCAGCAGAAGTTACTCAATTTACACTCAAGTTGGGAAATATGAGTGTTATTTACTAGGATACATGATGAATGCATATTCATCTCTTATTTTTGCTTCATTTAGAATAATTAATTAGGACTTTTTTGTTAATTTTAGCTAATTCAAAAATAAATAGCACTTTCATCTTCTTGATATACTTTTTATGAATTCTTATGATATTTTTTCTTAATTTTCAGGAATTATCTAAGTAATTAAATCGAAAAAAGAAGAGATGTAGGAGGCAATTCAGTTTCCCGCAATGCTGACTTAAATGCATACCTTGCACCAAAATTAGCATAACTCTCACATCCTAAGGCGGAATTTAATGTTCAAATATGATTTGGAAAGGGAATTCAAAGGCCTACAGGAAAATCATATTTTTGGGCACATTTTAAATTCTCCGGACGACGGAAATTCGCTCGCAATTTCTGCTGCGAGAATCTGCATTAAAGAAAGACAATCAAGAGTTTGTTGACTAGATCTGAAAATTCAAAAGGATGGCTCCCTCTCTTTTTCCCCCCTCTTTTTCAGATAGCCTACCCCTCCTCCTATAAAAGGAAGAGAACTTCCTCCTCCCAAGGATCATCTTTTGTATCATCTTTTGTACCGGAATTCTGAGCATTTGTTCTCCTGTCATTCAAGCAATAGAATTTCTTCTTAGTGTTCTTTAATTCTTGCAATAGATCTAGTTGTTCTTCCTTTCTTCTTCTTTCTCTTCCGTGGATTGGAGCAAGGGTTGAAGAGATTGGCCATTTTATTGTCTCTAACAAAAGGATTGACTCCTAATTTTGGGCTAGACTATAGCCATTTCACTTCTCCCCTCCGCCTCTATGTTTTCCACAAGCATGTGTGAGTAGATTTCTATCGAGGCAAGGGGAATAACCCCTTAGCCATGTGATGACTACATTGAATATTTATATGATTTTTTAGATAAATGGATTTTGATTTGGATCTCGACGATTTTAACGAAGTGATCTCTCGTTTTCATCGCCTGTTAATCTTGGCGGATGCGACCGTGGAACCCAAGATTTAGAACAACCAAATTAATTTCATGGGAATTTGGATGAGACCTCGGAAAAGTCCCCATTAGGATGATTGAACTTGGATCCGTGAACGCCAGGACCAATGGGTTCACAGAGAGTTCATCTTTTGTGAATCATTTACAAATGTTTCACATGCCTTCTTTTATCTTTCTTATCATTTCTTTGATCTCGTTTCACATCGACTAGGGTGGTAAAATTCCTTAACTTCGGTATTTCCTTATTTTAATTGTTAATCTTTAATTTAGTAACTTCATCTTTTTGTTTTAGTTTTAACAAACTCTTAAAACAGATTTTACATTCTTGTTCTCTTAATCAAATTTGAAATTGAACCATCTTCATCGCCGTCTCTGTGGATCGACCCTTCTATACTAGCCTTTATCGGAAAGTAGAAAAGGATAAACTCTAGGATAATTTTTCCTAGTGATTGGTGTGCTAAACGACGCGCATCAATTTGGCGCCGTTGCTGGGGATGGCACAGTTGTTTTTCAGATATGGTTGTCTGTATATCTTGTATAATCCTTGTTCATATTCTCTAACTTTCATAACTTTAGTCTTTTTTATAATTTCTTTTAGATTTTTATAATTTCTTTTTGCCTTCCGAGCACATTCCGAAAGTGTATCTCCTCTTTCTGCTGAGTTTCCATTCCAGCAGTACTGCTTTCTAGTTACTGTTTTTTTTGTAATTTTTGTTATTTCATAGTTTCTTAGATTTATAATTTTTAGTTTTGTTTATAATTTTGACTAATTTTTTATCTCGCAATCTTTCTTCTCTCATTCGTTGATTGACATATCTTTCTGGAACCTTTCTTTTCAAATGGAGTGGACATCCCAATATCCCCCACAATGTTATTATTGTGGTTTTTACCACCATGCATCTCTTTCCTGTCCGACTGTACCCCATGATTAAAATAGCACCCCTTTTAATTGCGAGCCCGTTCATCCTGGTGGATACAATGTGAATCCACATTTTTCTGAGAACCATTATGGGGAACCTTGCTATCCATATTCGAATGGGGGATATGATCAACAAAATTTTGTGGGGTGTAACCAACAAAACCTTGGGGGTTATGAACATGTTTATGAAACCCAATGTAATCCTCAACAAGAAGAGAAACTTAAGTCCCTAGAGAATATGGCAGCAAAACTCCTAACTAGCCAAACCTTATTGGCCACCTTAGTAGAAGCCCAAACCCAAAATATAGATTGTTCAAATATGTTTCCTCATGAATTGGTGACACCTTATAATATTGAATCTTCCTACCAAGATGGACGCAATGGAAATTACAATCCACCATCTTCTACAGATTATTATGAGGAGCAATGCCACTTAAAACAATATGAGGAGTACTATGGCCAAGGACACTATGGGGAGTGTGGCAAGGATGACCAAAATTTTGAGGTGTATAAATCCTATGGTGAAATGCAAATTGATCTTGAACTGGAAGAGAGACTTAAGGACCTAGAAAAGAGGGTAGCAGAAGAACAAGCAAAACTTGAATCCAGTCAAGCCATGTTAGCTACCTTTCTAGAGGATCAATCACAAACTCCCCCTATAGAGCTTGAGCAACCCAAGATGGTTCTTCCTGACAATGACGATGATGATCCTTATTTTGTGTAATATATGTCAGATCCTGAAGAAATAGAACAAACCATGGAGACATATTTTGTGTGTGATGAGGACGTTGGTATCCCTATCTTTCCTTTAGAGACTCTATTATTTGAATATGAAATGTCAAAGCAGGAGAGTCATTCTAAAGATCCAACAACTCCTCCCATCCTCAACATAAATCTAAATGATACCATAGACCAATACCCTTCTTTTGAGTCTATTTTGGATAATGATAATCTAACCCCCTTTATGATTCTTCCCGAGCCGTCACAGCCAATTTCCATCCCACACAAGGCTGATCTAGAAGGGGAGATACCACCGTTGGAAGAAGCTCACACACCCCATTCTATTGTTTGTAAGGAAGTCGTCCTCATCCCTCCTGAATCCTTGGGGACCCCTTGTACAAAATAATTAGAGCCATATGTTATATCAACAATGAAACTTACAAAACCCAATGTTGATGACATTATTTTTGAGGATAAGCAAAACAATTTGTAAATAATTTGAAATCTTTTTCATCAACATCAATTCTCCCATATACAGGTCATCATGATGGTGGAAAACCTGAACCAGATCCTCCACCCAACTCATTTCATCCTGCTCTACTAGAATCTCTAGCCGGGTACCCACCAACCTCCCCAAATCCACATCCATCTTCAACACTTCCCCTTCTATTGATGGAAGATCTTTGGATCCTATTGGAGGGAATGCGAGGTGAAAGAAAATATGAGCACCCCACTGAGCTTCTACAATTACCCTATCATAGGGTACACTATGAGGCTCCTCAAATAAAGGTCCCAGCCCTCATCGACATTCCCTTCAGATGGACATATTTTGAGCTACCAGGACCTCCTGGTGAACCCAAAAAATTTCTTCCCTCCATATCGGGTTTGGGTTTTGCTCGGGACGAGCAAAAATCTAAGTTTGGGGTGGAGGTGGGTGGTATGATTCTATTCCACCCCCTTATCTTTTTATTCTTGCATTATTTCTACTTTTTTTGGGTTTTGCATATAGTTGCTTTGTTTATGGCCATTATCTAGTCGGCCATATTTTTATTTCTTTTGTTACAAAATGGCCTTTATCTAGTCGGCCTTGATATGATCATTTGTCAAAATACTCTCCTTAAATGATGTAACTTCCTTGCAACTAAAATTTTGAAACTTTCATGACTAGAAATCCTCCTGTCACTTAGGACCTCAAATAATAATCACTCCCTGGAAAAGATGGCAAGCCATAGAGGACTGATAGGATTCAAGAGTGATGCTTTCTTATCATATACAACTTGTATAAATTTTCTTGATTTTTCGCATGATTCGGTAATAGTTGAACCAATGCATAGTACTCCTAAAAAAAGATGAAAAAAAAGTTGCACAAGAACAACCTCTTCTACTCTTCTTCTACCACTTCCAAATCTTCCCATTCGTCAAAAAGAAAAAGGCTAAGTTTGGGGTGGCACCCCTTCCCCCTCTTTCGCTTCTTCCATACCCACGCAATTGGGTGTATCACCAAAAATCAAAGGAAAAAAAATACGGTCAATGTAACTGCATGTCCACTAAATAAAAAGGTCTCGAGTCGAATAAAGGAGAGATTGTCCTTCTTCCATACCTCCTTCACTCCAATTTTCTACCCAGGGGAAAACTACAAAAACCCCAACCATCCAAATCAGCCCTGTTCTTGTGTAAAACTTTTAAAAAAAATTAGAGTACCAAATGCAAAGGTGAAATGAAAATCTATTTTATTGCAGGTCTTGAATAAATGCAAGTTTGTGAAGTAGGAAATATAAAAGTCACTTTTGTGAATTCAGGAAGTCAGGGTCGCTTGGCCATATATTGGTGGAAGGAATCCAGTGATTGTTAGGAGAGTGAGGATGATAGGTTGAGAGTATGTCTTGAAAGTATTTCTTGATTTTAATATTGCTCGGGAAGAGCAAAGTTTAAGTTTGGGGTATTTTGATGAATGCATATTCATCTCTTATTTTTGCTTCATTTAGAATAATTAATTAGGACTTTTTTGTTAATTTTAGCTAATTCAAAAATAAATATCACTTTCATATTCTTGATATACTTTTTCTGAATTCTTATGATATTTTTTCTTAATTTTCAGGAATTATCTAAGTAATTAAATCGAGAAAAGAAGAGATGAAGGTAGGAGGCAATTCAGTTTCCCGCAATGCTGACTTAAATGCATACCTTGCACCAAAATTAGCATAACTCTCACATCCTAAGGCGGAATTTAATATTCAAATATGATTTGGAAAGGGAATTCAAAGGCCTATAGGAAAATCATATTTTTGGGCGCACTCTAAATTTTCTGAACGACGGAAATTCGCTCGAAATTGCTGCTGCGAGAATCTGCATTAAAGAAAGACAATCAAGAGTTTGTTGACTAGATCTGAAAATTCAAAAGGATGGCTCCCTCTCTTTTTTCCCTCTCTTTTTTAGATAGCCTACCCCTCCTTCTCCTATAAAAGGAAGAGAACTTCCTCCTCCCAAGGATCATCTTTTGTATCATCTTTTGTACCGGAATTCTGAGCATTTGTTCTCCTGTCATTCAAGCAATAGAATTTCTTCTTAATGTTCTTTAATTCTTGCAATTTATATTCTTGCAATAGATCTAGTTGTTCTTACTTTCTTCTTCTTTCTCTTCCGTGGATTGGAGCAAGGGTTGAAGAGATTGGCCATTTTATTGTCTCTAGCAAAAGGATTGACTCCTAATTTTGGGCTAGACTATGGCCATTTCGCTTCTCCCCTCCGCCTTCATGTTTTCCACAAGCATGTGTGAGTAGACTTCTATCGAGGTAAGGGGAATAACCCCTTAGCCATGTGATGACTACATTGAAGATTTATATGATTTTTTAGATAAATGAATTTTGATTTGGATCTCGACGATTTTAACGAAGTGATCTCTCGTTTTCATCGCTTGTTAATCTTGGCGGATGCGACCGTGGAACCCAAGATTTAGAACAACCAAATTGATTTCATGGGAATTTGGATGAGACCTCGGAAAAGTCCCCATTAGGATGATTGAACTTGGATCCGTGAACGCCAGGACCAATGGGTTCACAGGGAGTTCATCTTTTGTGAATCATTTACAAATGTTTCACATGCCTTCTTTTATCTTTCTTATCATTTCTTTGATCTCGTTTCACATCGACTAGGGTGGTAAAATACCTTAGCTTCGGTATTTCCTTATTTTAATTGTTAATCTTTAATTTAGTAACTTCATCTTTTTGTTTTAGTTTTAACAAACTCTTAAAACAGATTTTACATTCTTGTTCTCGTAATCAGATTTGAAACTGAACCATCTTCATCGCCGTCTCTGTGGATCGACCCTTCTATACTAGCCTTTATCGGAAAGTAGAAAAGGATAAACTCTAGGATAATTTTTCCTAGTGATTGGTGTGCTAAATGACGCACATCAATACATATTCAAACAAAGATCTATATAAAATGAGTTTGTATATTGCAATCCTCCGACATCATCTGTAAACATGTATATCTTAGTGATATATAGATGCATGATTGATGCCTCAACTTGTCAGTTTTATATAGACATCTCATTTATCAATGAATAGGTATCAATTGAAAAATGTATATCACTAAGATATACATTGATAGTGTATATAAAATATAGATGGCATGTTGTTACTCAATTTACACAGCAACTATTTGTATTCATAGGTTATAACATACCAACAATGATTTTAAAGATTGGTACTATATACAAATTGGTTATCCATTGAATATTACATATTGATTCCTATCTGTATATCACTAAGTAAATGAGTTTTTATTACTCAAATAACCAATTCATTATATAACGTTGCTGTATCTTAGTGATATATCCAATTGTAATATCAGATTTCATGATATTACATAACATGAATACTATTGCTGGTTATTTTACTGAATACTATTGCTGAATAGGTTTTTCAATCTGAGTTTTGTAATATCCTAGTAAATAACACTCAGATGTATACAGATGTATTTTTGCTGAATAACCTATTCAGTATTCAGTAAATTATACATGTTTTGTAATTTTACACTCTTCGTTTGTATCCTCAACCTCCCTTGCTGATTCGACGTGCACTTGAGCCTTGATTGGCAGTACCAGCGGTTGGCCCGAACAAGAAAACAATGCACCCTTGAAAGGGATGATGACAAAAACATGAGCAACAGATGATGTAGGAGGATTGCAATAACATAGGAAACTACAACTTGTTGATGATATATAGGAGGATTGCAATAACAATACTGAAAATGGATACAAGTATTGTTATTCATGAAATCTAAAAATAACTAGAAATAGTATTCATGTTTTGTAATATCATGAAATTTGATATTACTTGAGTTGCTGAATATGGATATTCAATTCCATGGCTCAAGTAACTTCTCATCAACTTGAGTGTAGTAGATCTATATCTGAGTTTTGTAACATCAATTTGTACCAGACTACATCATCTGTAAACATGAATGTAAGATCTATTATAACAGATGCGGTTATATAATATATCCCTTTCAGTTTTACAGATACATCAACTTGAGTACATGATTGTACTCATTTACTTATTCAGAAAAACATATCAATCATGCTTTTGGAACAAATATATTTACTAGGATACAACAACTTTTGGATTGATGAACTTCAAATATATTCAACATTGATGAGTCGGAGCTACATCAATGTTAAGGTTCATGTTTAACATCAACCTTATGTCTTGTCCATTTCACTCAATAACGTTGCTGTCAGTTTTACACTCTTAACTAGAAGTCTGTGAACCTTAAAGAGATGCGCTTTGGAAATGTAAGATCTGCTCTCTACAAGAGGCTCAAAGCAACCAGAGTGTACCATCACCTCAAAAGCAAGGAAATAATAAAAAGAAACTCAGACCAGGACAGCCAGAAAAAAATGAACATCCTTCACCTTCTCATAAAACTCATGCCATCAAAAGTCAACAGGGAAACCACTCCTTCATCATATCATGGGCCAAAAAAGGACTCTCAGGTCAACCTATACCAGGCTGGATAAGAATCCTATATATATCATGATGTCGCATCAGATCATTGTAGACGGTCTTTTATATATTCTTCTTTCAGAATTATGTTTTAGATAAATATTTCACAGGATAAAAACTGTATGAAATGAAAAGCAGATATTACTTTGTCATTTTTCTAATTATCTAATAAAAATGGAAGCTGCCTTGGGAAGATCTTTTTGTGTAATCGCCCTGAAAAAAGAGAGGCCCTCTTTTGTTGTTAGATTCATTTGAAATTTACTAAAACATGGATGAAGTAAATGGCGTACTCCTGCTGATTTACGTATTTTTAGGAAAGCTAAAATATTTTAGTGAACAAGTTATATATTTTTCATTCTTCTAGCTCATACATTAAAGTACCGTTCAACTTCTTGTAGGATCCGGTCCTATGCAGTGTCACTGTTGGTGCTTCCCATTTTGAAAGATGTTCTCTTTGGGTTCAATAAGACCACTGTCTCTGCCCCTGCTACCCAATTATTGCACATGTCAATCTGCAGTTTTTCATGTTTAATAAGACCTAGTACCCCACTTCAAGCTCCATTATCTCAAGCAATTATATCTGAATGAACCAGTCCCTTTGTGTCAAACAAAATGTAGGAAGTAATATGTTTTAATATTAGTTTCCCTGCTAAACCTACGGGTAAAGCAACACAGTGCCATAAGAATTCTTTCCCCTTAACCTTAAGTCCATAGGTTTAGCAGTAGATTGATCCTTGGTGATGTGGTTTGTGGGTGTTTATGCACATGATATCCTTGGACTTTAGTGCTATCACCTTTTTGGTTGTTTAAACAAGACAATATCTATACTACACGATATGTATCTTGTAAGGGACATGTAATGAACATTGCTGTTTGATCAACCCAGTAAAGGAGTTGTAACCTTATACATGTGGTTTAATAAACCACCTATATGAAATTGGGTAGAAGGGGATAAAAGATGGTATTCAAAGGTAATCATTGCATGTGGAATAAAGGGCTATTATTGTTAAACCACATGTATAAGGTTACAACTATGTTTTAATGGATAGCAGGGGCAACACTGTCAGCTTTTAGGTTTTCCCTTGGCTAAGCTACTGAGTAGTCTAAGTATTAAGACATTGTTTCTGTGTAATATGAATATATACAAGGGACTACTCAGCAGTTTAAGAATTATCTGTGTTAAGGATAATTATCATAAGTTAAAGGATATCATGTGAAAGCTACTGGAAAGGAAACATGCTTAAACTATTATCCTAGAATTGTCCTTATACAAGTCTATTATGATAAAACCAACATGTCATATAGTAATGTATACACCTTATATAGGTCAAACAGCAATGTATAGCATATTAAATGAGGGGACAAGATACATTAATGTGGAAATTCCAACATATAATATTCTAGGAATGAAACCTAGAATGTATATAGGTCCAGTAATGTGGGTGTTTCATGTGAAACACATTCTAGGTCATTTCTATATTGGTCCAGCAGTTTAAGAATTATCTGTGTTAAGGATAATTTATTATATATGCTAATATGACCTATAATAACACATTGTATATACAGTTTATACCCAGTAGGATCCATGCTTTACTCCTACTGAAAGCTATTGAACACATTGTATAAACACATTGTTGTTTGATCCACATTGTATAAACACATTGTTGTTTGATCCACATTGTATAACACTGGTGGTTTCTGAAAGCTATTGAACACATTGTATAACACTGTGTTTATATTAAACTGTTTATAAAAGTCTCAATATGACCTATATGAACACCTCTAAACCTAAGGTATATACTCTCACAGAAATGTGTTTACACCTGCTAAACCTATGGACTTCATATAAGATACATAATTTATTTGTGTTACAATTTCATTCTAGAAATGTGTTTCACATGAAACACCCACATTACTGGACCGATATACATTCTAGGTTTCATTCCTAGAATTTTAGAGCCCTGTTAGAAACCTATAAAGGTTTCTTAAACTGTGAGATTATATATAATTAACCAGTAGGGCAGAGTAATGTGGGCATACTACACATACAATTGGTTAATCTCAATAAGCTCCTTAACCTAAGGAACATATCAATTCTCACACCAATGTGTGAGATTATATATAATTAACCAGTTGGTTTATAAAAGTCCATAGTTTAAAGAATTCTCACAGTTTATACCTAGTAGGATCCATGCTTTACTCCTGCTGAAAGCTATTGAACACATTGTATAAACACATTGTTGTTTGATCCACATTAGCAGGGGCAACACCAATGCAAAAAAGTATAGAGACATGTGCTTCTTCAAACATAGTATGTTTGAAGACATATTTTAACATATTCACATTACTCTCAAATTGGCTAAATATCAACATATTAGTTTCCCTGCTAAACCTACTGGTAAAGCAACACAGTGCCATAAGAATTCTTTCCAGTAGGTTTAGCAGGTGGTTTTTGAAAGCTATTGACACGATGAACCAATTACTTTAGCAGGTGGTTATCATTGGCTTAAAATATGTGCCAACACTGGAAACAAGCCAGTAGGTTTAATTCACTGTGATAAACAACTTATTGAGCCAAGGGAATAAACTGCTAAACCCACAAAGTGTTCAAGTATAAATTAAACTAAACACAGTGATAACCAACCACATTAGCAGATGGTTTCTGAAAGCTATTAGTAGGTTTAGCAGGTTGGCTTGAGGTTTAGGGATTTTCAGAAGAATTCACATAAGGAAAGGAAAATGGCTTCTGAAGGTAATGACAACATGATATGTATCTATTTTAATTTCATCCCTAAAAGAATATTAGACAGTTGTCTCTTTCCAGTTAGCTCCAAGTATGGAACCAACACTCTCAACTTATTCTGAAAGCTATTGAACACATTGTTGATGTAAAAGACATTGTGTGGGTCACATATTCCCATGTCTCACTAAAAAGTATGTTGCATGGAAATGCGCATGTGTTGGCTACCTATCACGTAACCAACTCTAGATTAGCAAGTCATGAGTACTTAATGTCACAATGTCAGATTAAATATATCTCTTTAAGTCTTCAGTTTGTCATAATAGAGTGTGTACTTTTACACAAAGCAACATATTGCATAATTTCAACTTCTACATCTGCATTATAAATCTTATTTTTAGAACATTACAAGCAAGTCATTCACATTTTTGGTTAGTATTGAAGTTGCTCCTTATTAGCTCTCCTCGAGTTAATTTAGGTTTATACCTCCCATTTATTGTCTAAATCATTAACATCCAATTATTCACCATGAAGTATAATAATTAAAATGTACATGAAGGTAAGAAATGTGCTCGGCAGAGTTTTCATATATGAATAACGGATAAACTCATAAATGGGAAACATAAATAAACACATTTAGATATACTTATTCCAGAATAATTTTACCTTCAATTCTACAAGAGTCATGTTGAGGATAATAGAAGCCTTTAGTTCTTTCTTTAAAAACCGCCTCGCCAATCTTGCATTGTGCTGTGAATACAATTTAGGTCGATACAATTTATTAACTGCATCAGATATTAATTCACAATTTCACATATTCAAAGTGTAGATTTTATTTGATGAAAATACAAAGAGAACAAGGGAGCATCATTACTAAATAATACAAGTGAAAGGCATGAGAGGAAAATTGCAATTTGTTTTGACGGATCGTAGACTAAAAATTCACAATGCTTCACTGTTAATTGAATACGCTATTGAATTGCAACCTACCTCTACTTCAACTCCATATGTTGTTTGCACACACACACTTGTGGGCCACCCACTTCATACTCTAAGAGCTTCCTTGAAGCTGCTCCAGATGCAACGATGTGTGGAGAGATAGTCTACGTCGAGCTTGCGAGGGCATCAGAGTGCCGTCTGAGGGCTTGCACGTAGAGCAACGGCTGCCCACCCTTGTAAGGGTACACGCCTCAGTCAGCATGGATAGACTTTTTAGGCAATTGAAGCGAAGGAGTAGTATGTCTGTTTAGTTGAATCAAGGCATGTTGTTTTATGATCAACAATTTTAGCAAGTGAGAAACATTTGATGACCCTATTGCAAACTACAACCCATAAAAGTCTCATTGAGAAACGCCTCCTGAAATTTGCCTTCACGGCGATGGGGGACAAGCTGGGTTGAGGAGGATAGTAACCAGTCACCTTTTGGGGGATGATTTCTAATGCACAAAAGGTTTTAGAGAGGGGAGGAGGCATTGATCAGGAATAGCATCAATCGTCGGGGTGAGGCGGCTAGAATTAATGATAAAGAGAGAGCAGTCCTTACACCGAAGACGGAGAAGGTGGAGCTAGCATTCCCTGGAATCCTCTGGCAGTCTGTCTTCATGAGGTAGTGGTCCTCACCTTTCTTCTTCTGCACGGTGCACCCGTACCTGACGTGCGACCTCTCGGCCCTCTCGGCTTTCACCTCCTTCCGGAGCAGCACCTCCAGGGACACTGGATCCCCACGGTCCCTCCGCCGTACTTCGACAGCCATCAATGTACGATCAAAATCTCCCTTTTCCCCCTTGCCACTGCTAATCGCCGCTGCTTGAAACCCTATCCTCTCCTCTCCCCTTCTTGAAGTCGGAGGAGTCCGTGTCCAGCCGGTCGGAATCGTGTCTCCACAGTCCCAGTTGTGCAATCCCCCTCGTGTCTGGTCTCTCTCTGGCTGATCGGAATCGGATTGCCGGTTGTAGCTAAATCGAGGAAAAGATGACAGGAGGAGCTGTGGTGGTGCTGGTGGCTTGTAGAGGAGTGGAATTGCAGATAGTGGAGGCAGGGGCGGGGTGTGGACAGATGACAGTAGCAAGCAGTCGATGAATGTATATGATTGAGGAGTGGGGTGGGGGGAAGGGCAATGAAATAGCGGCACGAAACGCGTTGCCGAGCTTATAACCTAATCAATTGGTTCTCGCGTGGAGGAACGAGGGGGTAGGGTTTTTTATTTTTTTTTATTTTGATTTACAAATATTGTGTTTTAGAATGGAGGGAAGGGTTATGAGATGGAGGGAAACATTTGACATGGCATTTTTCACGGAGTGATTAGTGAGTAATGTATTTTTGAGGGATTAGTGTTCACATAAAAGGTCTAAGGATGTTAAAAACATGTTTGAGGTATTTGGCCCCATATTTGAAGGATGATCCCTCACAAATAGACATCATTATTCACGATTTTTATTTCCTCACAAATGTTCTTCAACAAAGGCCAAATTTTTTGTAGTGGCGTTAGGTTCACGTAAGCATCACCATAGGTATCAGATGTCTCGTCACCATCCGGATCACTTTACTTACAACTCAGAAGATACAGAAATCCACAGTTGTGAACCCCCCGTACGGGCGTTAGGCACACAGAAGCATCACCGAAGGCTAGATGGCTCGTCCCCTCATGGATCATACACTTACGACCTCAAGGAATCCCCTTCTATTTCTAGTTAGGGAGTCAAACTTGTTAAATGACATTCATACCTATGTATAGATGTTATCGCAACATAGGGAGCACAAAGATGAAAGCAAGCAATTACCCAAACTACAAACATAACAGTTAACGACAAAATGAAGAGCTATATACATTGCCATGGAAAGTTTAACAAAAGAATATGGTTTGCATGGGCAACGGGGCTAGTCCCCGCACCCCAGTGAAAAGGTACTACTCGCTCATGGTGTGAGATACAAGAAGGATGAGAGAGAAAGAGAGATCCACCATGAGCTCGGTGCAGAAGGTAGTCGCAACCCGATGAAGAAGATACACCCCTTGCTCTGTCTTCCTTCTCTTCTCAGCCTCCTTGGTTGCAACACTGGCAGTAGGTGGAGTGGAACTTGATCAGAGTTGTGCTCTGGCAGCCTGGCGGCGTCCGGATCCGATGATCCCAAATGAGGACCCCTGGGGGTCTATTTATAGGTTTAGATCTGATCCCAAACAATCTTGGTAAGTTGCTAGAAATATCTCCTCCAAACGGTCTGGAGACCGTTTGGCGTCAAACGGTTTGGAGACCGTTTGGTGCCAAACAGTTTGGAGATCGGCAGCTGCGTCAACCGATCTTGAGGTCGGTCTCGGTCTCGGCATGAATGCACAACTTTTGTTCTTCGATTGGTCTTCGCTCTTGCGGAAAATGGTCTTGGGGACCGCATGGATCCAAATGGTCTTGAGACCGCATGGACCCAAACGGTCTTGAGACCGCATGGACCTAGACGGTCTTGAGACCGCATGGACCCAAACGGTCTTGAGACCATTCATTCTTCGTTTATTCCAACAAACGGTCTTGGGGCCGCATGGACCCAAACGGTCTTGAAACCACATGGATCCAAACGGTCTTGAGACCGCATGGATCCAAACGTTCTTGGGAGCGCAAGGGCTCAAACGGTCTTGGAACCTCATGCGTGGAATTGCCTGGTTTACCTATATTAAATGAATAATATTTAGTTAAAACCTTGATTATTGAATCAGCCAAGTAGTTTTGCACATTATGATTCATATTTGGGTGAAAAGGTGTGAAATAGAATTGAATATGTTCCAAGGAGGTAATTGAATTCTGTGATAAGTATGCACTCATCACCTCTCTACCAGGAGCAAGGTCAACCTCCAGCATCTGCACCGCTCCAACCTCATCCTGCTTCGTGATGGTTTACCATACGCACATTGCCATGTTAATCACACTTATCAAGAGTGTGCGCTTCTCGACCCCATCTTCAACATTGAGGGTGCGCAGTATTTCTGATGGGCCATCATAGCCATTGATGACTCTGATGAAGACGGCGGCAACGACGACAACGACAATGATGGCGAAGAGCATGAAGAGGAAGAGGAGGCTTTCACTCCTCTTCGCGCACGAGTGGCACCCAGGAAGCGTCCCCGCATGCATCCAGGTGCATCTTCTTCTTCGCAGCCTCCACCACCACAACCCTCGTAGCAAGGCGAGGATGTCTACTCGATGCAGGGGATGTATACGATGCTGCAAGAGATCCAACACACCCAGCTGCAACATACAACTTCATATGTCAGTATTCAGGATACGATGAACCGGCTGCTTGATAACCAGAGGGCTATTTTCGAGAATGAGCGCCTCCTCCTCGACAACCAACGACACATCCATGACAGGTTACATAGGATGGAGATGCAGTAGCAGCCCTTCTACGATCATTACTGGAGCCAGAATTATTTTGGGGGGTATCCACAACCTCTTCCCATGCCCCAGTACGATCCGAGCTTTCAGGGGCAGTACCCATCTTGGGACCCCACGACCCCGCAGTACCCGCCTCCTCCGGAAGAATGATCGGTATCACTGTTCCACCTTTTAAGGTTGTTTTTGACTATGAGGGCATAGTTGAATTCAAGCTTGGGGGGAGTTGGAACAACTCTATCCTTTAGCTTTCTCAATTTTTAGTTTTTATTATTTTGTCTTTTGACATTTGTTTTCTTAGTTCTTAGTTTGTTTGTAGGATCCACACTCTATGTAGTGTAATTGTGGATGTCTTAAGTCATGTTTCATCTCGTTTGCTTGTACATGGGAATCAGGGGCAAAAATTTAAAAAAATTTAGTGTTTGCAAGCTTGTGTTGTTTAACTTTGAGCACATAACTTAAGAAAATGATTGGGTTTGTCAACTCTAAAATAGAAAATCACAACTGTACATGCCTATGATTCATGAAAAGTGGACGGAATTGGTTGTTTGAGCCTAAACTGACCAAATGATAATGAGACCATAATTTGAAATAAGAGAGAGAAACCTCTTAATTACCACACATGTCAGTAAGGAAGGACACATAATAATTTTCAAAGGTTCAGTCAATTAGTCTTGTGATCTATCCACCCCATTGTTTTTCATATTCCACCATAAGAATTGGATGTACATTACAGTTTTAATCTCTTTGATTGCATTCCATGTAGATAGGTCTTGCATTGCAACTATTTTCAAATGTTTTGCATGAAAATAAAAAAATAGAGTAGTTATATATGTACATTATCATCCTTAGGTGCATGTCATTTAGTTGTATAATATCATTTTATAGTTGCACTCACATTTTTGTGCATACAGTACATCATGCATCTTATCTCTTCTGAAACATTAAAGGTGATAAACTTGTTCCATACCTTCTGAATGCTTCAAGTATATAGTTATGCAACAAGAAGTGAGCCTGACAAATAATTCATTGTCATTCATGGATATAAGGGCCTTTAAAAAAATTGAAAAAAAGAAGAAGAAAAGAATTGAGAAGTAAATAGTAATGAGAGGGAGAAAGGAACATGTTTTCACTGCATATTAAGAAGGATAAGTACATGATGTAGTTCTCTTAGATATTCCATCTCACCTGGAGATGGAATGATAGTGCATGCATCATTCCACCCAAATGTAGGCATTAGGGCATTTTCATTTGCATATGCATCATTTAGGTCATTAATGTTTTGTGCATGTTAAAACTGTATAATGCTTCCATTTCTTCCACTAGCCACCCATTTCATCCACCCGTTGCTCGAATTGGTAGGCCACCGTGATTTTCTCCTCACTCATGAATATCAGGAGAGCTGCTTCCATGTAGATGGTAGTTAGGGTGAGAAACGTAGAATAGGAGATCACAAGATGCACCGAGTCTGAACCGGTGAATTTTATTATGTTAACTACCTTATATGATATCGTTCATCAATTTTGAGGTAGATATCTTTTATGGATGATTACTGTCGCCGTTAGGGTAATTATCATTCCGTGGTTAGTGAGGGCCAGAATGTGAATGTTTGGTGGGGATCATATGGTGATGTTTGTTGTGATGATCTGTTCTTTAGTTGACCCTCGCAATTCTATTCTAAGGTTTTGTTGCTCGAGGGCGAGCAATGTTCAAGCTTAGGGGAGTTTGATGCGATGATTTTGAGTCACATTTATAGACTTGTTTTACTTGTGTTTTATGCATTTATTGGTCATTTTGGTGGTTAATATTGCATAATTCATTTACTTTAGTCTATGATCCTTCTCAGTGTCAAATCTCTCTTATTCTATTGTTTTGAGCATAAATGATTACAATAATATGTTTTATTTCAGCTTATGTGGTTTTGTGTTGCAATTTCAGGAAAACACATATCTGCAGCTGTCGATACTATCAACACAGCCACAGGTTTCCAGCCACAAGGAGCAACACAGAGTCGATACCATCGACAGGGAAGTCGATGGTAGCGACGCACCTTCAGGTTGCTGGCGAGCAGATAGTCGATACTATCGACCATAAAGTCGATACTATCGACCCCAGAAGATTCAACGATGGAAAAGGACAAAACCGATGCCTTAGGATGTCGATACCATCGACCCTCGTCGATGGTATCGAGTCAGCACAGGCGCAACAATGAAAAGAAAAGAAGACTTGCCGATATCGTGTAGAGTCGATACCATCGACCCGCGTCGATGGTATCGACACCGTCAGATACAAGTTAGTTTCCGATCGATCCAAATCTGACGGCTGTGATATTTTTGCAACCTAACTTGGTGATTATAGCTAATGACGACGGCCAAGAGCCAGGGATCACGTTATTAGCCACTGCACACATCCCGAGAAGGTGTGGAGAGAAGAACGGAGCCCAGAAGCACACCCCAGCCATTTCGGAAGCTGAAGAAGACGTTTTCCACCGCTGAAAGGATGTAAATCGCACATTCTACGCCAAGGAACGCTTGGATCTTCTCCGTTTAGGGGTTTCATTACTTATTCACATTTTTCTCCATGTTTCCCCTTTTCTCTACCATGTTTTGCTCTGAGATGAACATGCAGGGCTAATCCCTTTTATCTTTAGGACCGGGAGTAGCCCGGGGAAGCATTGTATACCATTTTTATCATAGTAATTCATAATTTATCTCTTGAATCTGTGGTATGATTTTGTTTTCTCAATTATATTGTTATGCTTGATCACCATAATAATAATCCAATGCCTTTAATTACTTTGAAAGAAGAATTAATGATTGAAAAGAGATGAAATTCACATTAATTAACAAATCCCTTGAACAAGGTGATGTACGGTTAATGGTGGAAACCCAGAGATTGATTATAATGCACTTAGTTTAGGGTATAGGTTACTACGACGGTGGAACCGACCTAAGCATAGGTAGTGAATTGTACCACGACAGTAGGCAATTCTGACTACAGGCCACTATCCGGATTGAGAGATGAACCTGAATTATTATATGGAAATTGATACAATGAAAACCCATGGTGAAACCGCAATCCTAAAGATCTCCACTCGAATTGATTAAATTAAACCTTTAATCGATTGCTTTGTTTTATTTTATTTTATTTTATTTTTACAACAACTCTCAAACTCTTTTAATCAGTTTAGCTGATCGCAACCAATTAGTAGTAGTCTACCGATAATTTAGTGTCCCTGAGTTTGACTCGGGCCTCACAAGGACCTATACTACATTGACGCGTGCACTTGCATTCTACGCACGGTAAAATCGTGTCACTCTATTAATATATAAATGACTTACAGTAACATACACAATTTCAAACTGCTTGTGGAACTCGTCTTCCAAGCCTCCACATAGGTCAATTATTTAGGTTTATTTATAAATAATGTATTGTAATAAAATTCTATTTATGTATTCATTTTAGAGTTTAAGTATCATGGGTCTTTTTAGAAGAGAAAAGGCTTCTTCATAATAATAATAGATGTGGTTATCTGGAAAAATAATAAGTGTTACGTGATAGATGTCTTTTTAGGAATCATGCACATCAAAAATACAAAAACTTCCAAACTAAAATCCTTAGACAATGAATTTATAGTATCTATAAAACATCAGTATATTAAATACATATAAGGATATAAATATACGTTGGTTAAGTAGATACCTCTTAATTATGTATGAAACTAGTAATTGTCAATCTAGATCCAAAGTAATTATTTTCATGCAACAACCATCGCCTTGTGGAACTCGTCCTCCAAGCCTCTGTACAAGTGTCTCAGATTCTACTTCTTCCATGCAGATGTAAGAGCTCTTGGTGCACCATCTTAGTTTCCAAGAGGAAGTAAAACTAAGGTTGCCAGCATGGTAGCGTCACACGATCTCCTTCTCCTCCTATGATAGACAACCATTTTTGGGATGATTTTCTATCTCTTCAAGAGGAAGAATTCATAAAAAAGTATGTCTCAATGTGCATCTCATCCTTTACACATCCCTCCCTTTACATAGGAAATTCATGGGCTTGGATTTTCAAAATTCATTCTCATTCTTAATTCAAATCAAAATAGAATCAAACTAGAAAATTTGTGACAGACATAGTTTTTGGTTGGGTCATCTAGTCAGACGCTTAAGTCACTCAATCGACCAATGGGTACACCCAGTCAACCAGATGAACATCTAGTCGAATGACTAGCCAAATCAGGAAAATCTTGGTCTAATTCCAACCAACTCGATTCCCAATCAAACAAGTTTTCTGACCTCCTTTCTAATACCAACACAACCATAGAAGAAGCATTTTTATTCATAGGAGGACACTCGTGATATTTATACCATAAATCAAGAAAATTCTAGAAAATAAAATAAACCACAATAAAGCCTTATTGCATGCTTTAACAAGGGACTAAAATTCAAACATAAAAACAAATTAACAAAAAAAATAACATAACATATCTAAAACGAAACTCATAATTACCAAGTAGGATCTAGAAAGGTCCTTTTGTTGAAGTTTGTAGTTCTACTTCTTCCCCTTCTCCTCACTTGCGGACATCTTGGTTGTCATTCTACTTGTTCTCCTTTTGTTGAAGTTTTTTGGTTCTAACTCTTCTCATTCTCGTGACTTGCGAACGTCTCATCCCTAGCCACATGTTAAAAAACAAATATTATTAAGTGGTGTGAGTATTCTAGACATATGAAATATTGGAACAGTAAAAGATTATAAACTTCCTTTTAAACATTATGCATATAGAGCTAATATTAAACCTATAGGAAATCTTGATCCTAGACAAGTATTCTTTCATGAAGCTTAGTTCCTATTGTTTTACATGTCTTTTACTGAAGACCTATACTCTGGTACCTTAGTCTCATGACCCACACTCTAGTGTTTGGGTCATATGTCTCAATTTGGCTTGTACTCTAGTGCATGGGCCTCCTGATATACACCACGATGCTTGGTTCATGTCTCTTGAGTTGACCTACACTTTGATGCATGAGTCTAACTACATGATCTTATGACGTCTTATTTTATCTTAACATGAGTCTTGATATGTAACTTATCTTATAATATTAATCCAAAATATTAATCAGTAGACGGAAATATTATTGACATATATTAACTTTAAATCTTAAAACATGAGATCACTTAAATCACTGAGTTTTAAAAATGTGTAACCATATTGAATATTCAAGGCATGACTCACTTACCTAAACCAGTAGGAAGAGATCCAACAAGATATTTGGTGGCCTTATCCCCTTACTAAATCTCTAAACATACCCAAAACCCTAGATTAGGATCTTAAAACCCTTATTGTATTAGGTCTATGTTTTAATGGAAACAAATTGAAATAGGATTTTGGAACCTATTCCAATAGATATATTTTGAAAAGACAATTGAGATCCATATAGGGTTTGACTCTATCTAAGACCTAGTTTAATTTCTAAGAACCACTGAAGGTCATGCTATAAATGGCAAATCATAGGCTAGATAAATCAATTATTCATTTACTTAAATCCCACCCATTTCAAAGGGGATGAACTGATATGCCCTTCACATTAATTTCTAAGCTAGGGTATGAGAGGGGAAAAATAGTGAAAATGTCCACTTAAATCATCGTACACATGTATTAAAATAACTTCCTTGAATTCCAACTATGTCCTAGATTAGAGGACACATCACTGCATAAAGTGAATATAATCTTATCTATTTTCTCCCTAGATTTCTTCTAAATGAAAATCAAACATAATAACCAAAGTTTGAGCAATCTTCAAATATCAAACTTGGTCAGGGATTACAATCTCATAAAACAACTGATTGGAGTTGATTCTTTGAGGCTCTTCAGTCGAAATGATAAATGATTGGGATCTTGTGGTGGTCAGAAAAGGGAGAACACCTTCTCGTCATGGCTTGGAAAGGAGATCAACATCAAGAGGGTCAAACACTAGTGAAAAGAGAAAGAAAGGAAACACGTGATTCGTTCATCAAGTAAAAAATGAGTCTGACACAACTATTTTTGAATCCAAAAACCATTGAATTGAAAATGGATTTCTGATCACAGGGAGTCAGATAGGAGCTTAAATGTTTGTAAACCATGAATTTGTCTTGTATCCAACCAAACTGAGAGCATATATAGGTCTGCATGGCCTCATGAAAGCTTTTGGCATGGTATCTGGAAAGAAGACCGAAGTGATCTACTGATGATTATTATAGTTGGTCAAGACGGAGCTCAAGGGTGACCGTAGACTAATCAATAGAAATATTAGGTGTAGAGTAAACAAAATGAGGATCCAAGGAAACTTACAAGGAATGCAATCAAATTGTGGTTTCCACATCTCCTCGGTCGTGGTCTTCATTGTTGAGAATGAAAAATAGATTTGTGGCACAGGCTTACAAAAAATCTCATCCAAAATTGGCAACTAGGTCTTAAAGAACTTTAGGTGCCATTGGTCTTCAATCTTAATGCCTTCTCCTTTTTCTGCAATAGTCACTGTAGAAAGTAGTAGAAGGGGAAGTGGGTGTTTGGTTTTAGGTGAAGGAAATAGTCAAGTAAGGGGTTGTTGTGTGCAGAACAAAATCCTAAATTTGGTGGTGGAAAGATTTTAGGGAGTCATACACTATAGTGAGAGAGATTGAGGGGGCTCCATTATGAGTTGTTATCTATTAGTGCCCTCTTTGTGCGAGGAAGGAGATGAAGTATCCTCATCCTGATATCCATCTAAAGGTTCACATAGTGATAATAACTAGTGAGTGACATGCTGAATAAGGTGAAACTTAGGTAAAAATAACATTTATGTGCTATATAATTAGTTATCTGGGTTAGATAAGCATGTAATGTTATTTTTTCTTCACATTAATTCATTTATCTAGATTTATCCAAATATAATGAAACATGGCATGCTTCCTAATTCAATTATGAGGAATGTAGATATTAAGCCAGTTCCTACATTTAAGCTATTGAAATATATGTCTTACATGATTAGGAATGCAGGATAACTTATGCACTATAATGATTAACACTAAAAGATGTTGAGGGAAACTCTAATATAGCATGACATACTCAAATATCATAGAAGAGAACACGCTATGGATGTGTGTGGATTCATTGCTATTTAAATCCTAATCATTCATTTTAGAGCTGCATAGTGTGCATAATAAAATTAGATGTGATAAAAAAACTAAACCATCATGTGTAGGACTTATTCTAGGGTTCTACATAATTATAAGCAATTAAACTTTTAACTTAGTTTTTATTAGTTAAATTTATTTTAAACTAAAATGTTAAGGCTGTTACATTTCCTTTTTTCTTTATTTCTTGATATGTGTCCAGACGACCGGTTGGTCACTTTCTAAAATGGTGATTAATAGATCATCTGACAATCAGTCCATCATCTGGTATGAGTTGACCAAATTTTCTAAAAATTCTAGTCAATCAACTAGCTTGCTCAACTTGGTAGGTTGGATTGGAAATAAATTTTACCTAACTCAGAAATACACTAATTATGTGTTTGATTATGGTCTTTAATTCCATTTAGCATTTGTATATGTGTCAACCCATAAGTTTCATTTACACTAGCATTTATGTCAAAGACCTCATAAGGACAAATAGGAATTTTGTAACACATCATTGCTACCGAAGTAATAGGAATATGTTGGACAACAACTTCAACCTTTAAGTAACCAATGTTACCATGACTATATAATCTCATTGTCACAAATATCTCGATTAAACCTAAGGCATGGAGGGGCCATATTATTATAAATTCAATTTATATTTCTTGAACCAAAATAAAATATTGAGATTGTGTGAGCTTAATATCATATATTGACTTACACAAGCGCCAATCATTTCATAGTTTCACTAATCAAGTATCTAGGAGGGAAAGTTCCATCCACATCATTCATGATAATCCATAAATATCACAATGAACCCAATCACTACATGTATGGAAACTCTGATTCAAAGTCATGTTGGGTTGCGTTAAAAGTACACCAAACAACATGTGACCATTGTAGTGACTTTAGGTCTAAAGATCACACTCACCATTAACACATTGTGATATGGTTATGAATACCATGATATGTCTTAAATGTGTCATTCTTAAAGTGATTCTATCATGTAAAACATGTTATCTAACAAGTACCCATGTATGTGAATTGATATCCAATATCACAACCAACAAGATGTACTCATCACTCAACATACACACTAGTCCTATGTATTATTGTTGCCTACATCCAAAATAATATATGACCATGGACGTAACAAGAATTAACACTATAAGTATATGTATCCCATGTTCAGCTTCTCAACTCAAACCATATGTCAAAGTCAAAACATTATTAGGACATTATCACAGTGATCCCTTATCTCAATGTTGAAAAAAATATAATAAATGGAACTCTCTTTTTTAATAATCAAATCATAAATAATGTATCACTATTATAATAATTTCATGATGGCAATTAGGGCTTACAACCAACAATCTCCCACTTGTACTACAAGAATGACTCATAAAATCAAATTCCAAATGATTTTACATGGCCATCATGTGAATGTTGTGAAAGTTCTTTTGTCAAGGGACCAAAAACATTGCTTTCAATTGGTACTCTAAAAATCTTTACATCTCTTCACTATGAAATCTCTCCTATGAGATGATATTATCACTTCATGTGCTTGGAACTCTGATGTGATTTGGGTACCTTATCTTTCACAATGGCTCCTTGTTTACACAATAATTTTAGAACTCTTCCATCTTATAATTTTGTCATTCAAGCAAATGATGAATCTTGGCTGCAATCAATAATCATTCTTGTCATTTCAGAAACTTACATCAGTGTAACCCTTTACAACAAATTCTTCCTCACCTTTGAATATCAAGAATTTGATCCTTTTTCCTTCTCTAGTAAGTCAAAAGATTCTTCATAGTAATCTTGAGACCTTCACCAAGATCTAATTGGTACCTTATTATCATGCTCAAAGCATTCAAGACATCTGGGTGTGTGCATAACATTGTATACATGATGGATCCACTTGTTGATGCATATGAAATCTTACTCATGTGTGCGCACTCTTCCAAAGAGATAGGACATAGGGATCTATAGAGACTTATCTAATAAGACATGGGTAAGTTTCCTCTCTTAAAATCATGCATGTTGAACATCTCTAGCACCTTATCAATGCATGTACTTTGGGTTAGGCCATGAAACCTTTTATATCTATCTATATGAATGTTGAGTCCTATAAAATAGGATGCTTCACCTAAATCCTTCACAGATATGGTATTTACCAACCAAGTATTAACCAATTGTAGAGTAGGTATCTCATTTTCCTTCAATAGTATGTCATCTACATATAATATGAGAAACAAAATTATGCTCCCACTAACCTTCTTTTAAACACTAGGCTCATCTTCATTTTTTATAAAAGCCAAACTCTTTTACTATCTCATAAAAATGAAATTTTTGACTTTTACTGTATCTTAATTCATAAATTGATCTTTTTAGATTGTATACTTTATTGTCTTCATGTGGAGTGATAAAACCTTTGAATTGTGTCATGTACACATCTTTGATAAGATCGTCGTTAAGGTAAGCAATTTTAGCATCCATTTGCTAAATCTCATAGTCATGATAAGTTGTAATGGAAAGCATGATCCTGATGAATTTTCATCATGCTCAACACCTTGAACTTGTCTGAAACCTTTTACAACCAACCACCCTATAGGGTTTTTACATTACTATCCATGTTGGTCTTCTTTTCAAAAACCCATTTGCACCCTATGGGTTTCACCCCTTCAAATGAATCCACCAAAGTACATACTTTGTTGGCATACATGGAGTCCATCTTAGATCTCATGGAATCAAGACATTTACTATAATTTGGTCCTTTAATAGCCTTATCGTATGTTGTTGGCTTATCAACATTCATGACTAACACATTGTATGATTGAGTCACAAGATTTACAAATCTCTTCTGCTTCAGACATGTCCTACTAGACCTTTGAGGTTCTTGTGCTACATAAAGAATTTGATTTTCAATGACAACTTGTGTTTCTCTTTGTATCTCGTCTACCTTAATAGGTTCAATGTTGTATAGTTGGCCTCAAAATTCATCAAGATCTATTTTCCTCCCATTTGTTAATTTAAAATGGAATTTTTTTTAAAGGAATACAACATATTAGATGGAATACAGAAGTAATAATCGTTGATTTCCTTAGGGTATTTAACAAAGTAATATTGACCAAATTTGGGTCCAAGATATTTATAAAATTATTTCTTTAAATAAGCTTCTCATCCCTAAATCTTCACAAATAACATATTGGAACGTTTCTCATTGCATATCTCACATGGTGTCTTTTTAACCAATTTAGAAGGTACACGGTTAAGTGTAAGCATGGTGGTTTTAAGAGCATATCCCGATGAGGATGTTGGAAGATTATCTAAATAGGACTATGACATGTACAAAAAGGTATGATTCCTTCTTTATAACACTCCATTTTTTGTGATGTTCAAGTGGAGTTGATTCTAATACAATACCACAATCTCTCAGAAGGGCCTACAAGTCTTGTCTTGGATGTTCTTTACCACAATAATATCATAGTGCTTCAATATTCTTGCCAAGTTAGTTTTTTAATTCATTCGCGAGTTCCTTGAACTTTCTTAGGAAATATGATTTATGTTCATTAGATACATACTATATATCTACCGAAGTCACCAACTAATGTGATGAAGTACTAATGTCCACCTCTAGCACTTGTAGTAAAAGGTTGACACACATCAATATCTATGACTCCTAATAAGTAACTTTATCTCTCACTAATATAGTGAAGGACCCAACAAACAAGATTTACATGTTTGATTACCTAAGATCACACATCCAAGGTGGATCTAGTGTAACCAAAATCTATATTTATAACCAAATATTTAGATGTTGGCAAGGATAATATAGGGTCTTATGTAGTAAATGAGGTCAAAATCAGGGACAAGGGGTGACAAGTGTTTAGGATTTGAGGTCATGTATTAGCTAAGTCTAACCAAAATCTAGGTAAGGTGTTCCTTGCAGAATAAATCTAAGAAAACAAAGAATGAAAGAAGGCAAAAAGAGTAAAATAATCCAAGTTAACAACATAAGAAAGAAGGCATATCTTTTTAGTATGTTTCAAATACATGGATAGAACTTGTCTTGGGTTTTACCACTTAAGAACTCTCACCAACATGAAATACTCACACCATTATATACCCTTAGCTTAGATTTTGAGATATAATCATTAGTTTTTATTCCTTCCTCTCTCCAAATTAGGTAAAATCTATATCATAGGAATGTCTCCCTCTCGAGATGGCAAGAATATAGTCAAAATACAACCACAAGATTATTATCTCTAGTGTTCCAACACTTTAATGCATTCATACTAGTCCATAACTCTAGATAAAGACTATCACTACTCTTTCAATGTATTAGAAATCAAGAAACACAAGATGGTAGCTAATCATGCAAATGAAGCGTTAAAGATAAAGAGCATGAAGATACACATTGCTAAGTGTATACACAATCAATGGATATAAATATTTACATATTGGGAAAGCCTTAATGGCTACTCCTAATCCAAGAAGATGGTCTAGCCACTCATGGTCATGAGATACAATACAAATTTATAGATTAAGGCGTCCATAATGAGATGAAGGATGGAAAAAAGTGAACAAAATGAGGGAAGAAAGAAGAAGCACAACAAATAGCCTCATAAATGAGTATTGATGGTCGATGGTAGCCTCCTTCTTTACAACAAAGTGATGGAGAATGAGGTAAAGGCATCATCGCTTGATCTCCCTTATAAGACAAATGTTGAGGTCTATGAAGTGGGTGTGAAGACCTAAGAAACTTCAAGTCTCATCCTCCCTGCCAATGGTCAATGGTGAGTTGCAAACTGAACAACACTTCTTTATGAATGGTGAAGGTATTTTTCATGCAACCTTTATGCACGTTTGGAAAGGAGACTCCCTTCATGACCATGAGTACAAATGCTCCTGCCACATGTTTAGAAAGGAATACTCCTCTACTGACCATGAGCAAAACTGCTCCTTCTATATATTTGGAAAGGAGCACTCCTTTAACGATGCACTTGATTAATATCAAGTATTTGGTCAGCTTGACATTCACCAATATATCCAAGGAGGATGAAATATACTAGTGCCTATTTTGGGGATGTCCAACCTTGTTTGTGTTGCCTATTCATGCTTATTTTGTGGCAGCAAACCTTTTCTACGACCTTGATGATCTGAAGGTGCATATTCAACATTATCTGAGGGAGCACCACCCCCCGATTGAGTGTCAGATTCTTGAGCCTTAATCAGGGTGATGTAGTGCTTCCATGAAACCAAATAATGAGGTGATTGGGCCTTCACCACCACCTACTAGACATCACAAAGTGACATGTATTGAATAGTGAAGGGCCATTTGGGACATTTAATTTGACAGAGTTGTAGCACCAGTTGGACCACATCAACACCACTCAGACAACATAGAGAGGGAGCGATATTGACATGGCTACCAACTCAATCATATGTAGCTGATGCAAAAGGTTCACGAGTAGTGACATGTAGGTAGGGGTGACTACGTGTAGACCCAGACTTACTATGAGGACTTTAATGTAGGACATACCTTTCCTACCCCTACTTTGGGGTATTGGGGACACAAGTACACCAATCCTATACTATATGAGGAGCCTCTGCAGTCAACTATGAGCCAGGATTGGTCTAATTAGACACCTTGAGATTCTGTCTAGGCCTAGCCCACCCGTATCATCCTTAGTAGGAGCCATTACCGTCAGGTCAACATGGAAGTTGGTGGACTCTCCAATATATCTTTTCCACTCATAATGGACCTCAATTTTACTCGATATGATAAAATTTCTCATCTTGGGGTGGAGGTTGGGTGGTACATATCTACCCCACCCACTCTATCTTTATCTATTATTTTTTCTATTATAGGTTTACCTTATGCATCTTGCTTTTTCCCGTTATTTTATAAAAGAATCTTGATTAAACTACATGTAAATGGCCATTACCTAGTTAGAGTAGATTCATTTCCATTTTATCTTATTTTCTTTTGGCATCTTTCATCATGTAGTCCCTTAAATGAAGTGATTCCTCATGTAATCTTGTTCACAACTATGCCATCGCTAGAATCTATACATGTCGTGAATTGTCTTAGTTAACATATTCCTTGTAAATTATGGCAAGTCATATGGGATTGAGAGAAATCAAATGTAGTATGTCTCTTAATGATTATCATAACTTCTTGTGTAAATTTCATTGCTTTACAAGTCACATGATGTACTATTTGATTGTTAAGATTGTACCAATGCTCATAATTCTGATATATGAGATGCACAAGTTCATACTTCTTCTACACTTCTTCCATAATCTTCTTTTGCCACCATTTTCTAAAAACAACTAGACAACCAAAAATATGTGTGAAACCCTACATTTGGGGTGGCACACCCCTTCTCCCTACATTGCTTCTTCCATACCCCTCACATGTAATAGGGGTGTATCACAAAGTAAAATATGCCGATATGCACACAAAAAGAAAATACATGCAATCAATGAAATTACAACAATAAGAAGCAATCTCAAGTCAAATAGAGGGGAGATTCATAACTTTTCCATCCATACCCCCATTCACTCCATTTTCAGCCCAGGGGTATAAAATCACACTAAAAACATTTCATCCATTGATGAGTGTTGTACTTGTGCAAATCTCATAGGAATATGTGGAACTTTCTGAATCATTGATGATGTTGTGATTGTGACTTTGTATGATTGGGCACAAAAGCATGTTTGTGTAAGCAAAAGTCAAGATGGGGAATTCAAAGTTGTATTTCATGATTTTAGGAAATCGAGGTTTCCTTGCGATGTTTGGTATAAAGGCTCAAAGGATGTTAGGAGAGAAAGGATGACACACTAGTAGTGTTATTTGGAAAGCTGGTTTTGATTCTACATTACTCAAGGATGAGTAATGTCTAGTTTTGGTGTTATTTGAGGAGTGCATATTTATCCCATGTTCATTGCATTTTTTGGACTAGTTTTGGTCATTTCAAGTAGTTAATTCTTGTCATTTTTCCTAGTTTAATGGTTTTTCTTTTGTTCTCAAAGTGTTAACACCCAATTTAAAAACATGATAGTGGTCTATTCTTATCCCATATCTCAAATTTAGAAGAAAATAGAGGATTGAAAGATGGAGGATCAACATTTTCAACTAGGCCAGTTAGGCGATTGGGTGTTCTAGTTGGTTGACTGGGCCAAGTATCCAAAGAATCCTCCCAAGAACAAGTGAATCAGATAACTGGTATTATTAGTCGGCCAATTGAAATTCATCCACAAGAAGTTAGTAACCAACATGGTTTTTGGTAACATGCCAATCGTCCAACTCGTCTTGCCACTCAAGTGATTGGAATTAATTACTTCAAATGTCACTAACCTGTAGAGTCTTTGGTGACTCGCTCCATGAGTCACCCAGTTTGCTTGTAGTACATCAGTCACAAAGGAAATCCAGTCAGGAAGTTCATCTTTGGGTTGGACAACCCAAAATATCTCTAGAAGACGCACTAGATGTTGGTTGACCTACCCAAAATATCTCTAGGAGGCACACTAGAGGGCAGTCGGCCGACCAGGAAAGCTAGTTAGGCAACCGTCAATTTAACAAGTGATCCATTTATTGGCCATTTAGATGATTGGTGTTCTCAATTAGGCGACTGACACGGAAAAAATCACAAAACAAAGATAGTTTTAGCCCTACCAAATTAGTTTTGGAGGATCTAGGACATCCATAAGAGGAAAATTTAATTGAATGGTTAGATAGGTGTCTAATCTTGGTTCCAAATTCGTTTTATGTACAATATCTGAAGAAAGGAGAAGGAAAATCATCCCTTTCATAGAGATTCTTGAACCTATTGTTCCTGGAGTAGAGATTTGTAGTCCGAGACTACTAGCCATCTACTCCACTGTCTTTAGTGACATGCTTTCTTCTCTATTCTTTTCTATATGTGCTTTCTCCATGGAAATGAGTGAGTCGACTCCATTTTGGGACATGAGGAGTATCCCCATCATGTGTATTTTGTTCTAAACTATTGTCAAACTCATTATTTAGGATAATTAGATTGTTCTTTGTTTGTTTATTTCTTGCTCTTTGAATTGATCAATTGATTTGCATGTTTAATATAATCCTAAACATAGAGATCTTGAAATTTAGGTTAAGATACTCCAATGAATGTATGGAAATACAGAATAGCTGAGGGAAGGAGTTCTACATGACAATTGGGTCATAATCTATGGGTAATGAGACCTCAAGCCCACAGTTAACTTGATCCTTGTGTTTATTTATGTTCCAGAAGGAGACCAATTCATATGGTCCAAGAGTAATTAGCCATTAAGAATGAGTGTAATGGTTAGAATGATTTCATATGTAATGGTGATGAAATCTATATGTTCTAATGCTTTTTAGATATTGAATCAACCCTCCATTCAATTGTTTGTGTTGTGTTGCAATCATTAGTTCAACCTTAGGCAATCAATTCTCTCAACAATTGGATTTAATTATCACTCTTTATAACATATTCAATTATGATCTCTTGATCAATTTGTCCTTTGGGATTGACCCTTTTAAGATATATTGTGATACACTCGTCCACTTGTGGTGGGTGATATTTGATGCAGAATAAGGATTAAAACCCAGGGCAATTTGTCTTAGGGAATTTCTCGTGTAATAAAACTCGCATCACTTTTGTTTTACTTTGATGGGTCAAATATTGAATTTCTCATTAACATTTTGGATCCACAAATATGTCTAACGAAAAGTTCACCTTCATGTTGTTCATTGCAAGGAAGCTTTTGAGATGCCACCCTTGACCTTGAACTCAACCATTATGTCAGTACATATGTAACATGTCAAATTTCATCTCTAATTTTAACCTTTAATGTGGTTTTTCATAATAAGTGTGAACTAAGGGATATAATAAACCTAACTATGATTAAATATGTAAATGAGTTTATAAAATATGTTTTATATGCCGTCTTATTCACCAATACACATAATAATGGCTTAAATGTGTATATTTACTGAATGGATGTGAATGGATATAAATGAATGTCACATGTGGACAATTATGCAAGTAACAAATATTTTTTTGGGGTGCAAATAGGGTGGGGTGCCTCATAACTAATAGATAAATCATGATAATAATTGTATGTTTGATATAAAGTGGAGATAACTAATGTGCTTTTTATAAGTTTGCATTGAATTAATGGAGATAATGAACTTATTTAGTGGAGTATCATAATTGGTGAAAAATAATATCTTGTAACTTTGACGGAAGTAAGATGATGATATTTGGACTTCGAATCCTAAATACTAATAATCAATGAGATGTACAATAATTAATATCTAGATAATTGAGTTAAAACCTAATTGTAGTAAAACTCAAACAAAGTAATCCGAAAAGTATATTATAACTAATATATTGTGGTTTTTGGGTCCCAATTAGCTCAGGTACCGGTTTAGAGGTTAACTAAATAATCGTAGATAGCTTAAATTTATTAGGAAAGAAAATGTATAAATATTAATCCTAACATAATTCAAACTATGTTGGTTTTCAATTTAAAATGTAATTTTCTCAGGCTTACACAAGGTTTTGTGTCATGTATATTTTTGATTTATACAGGATCTCTGTGAACTGTTAGATCTAAATCCCACGACACCTATTCTTTCTTCTACCTCACGTCCTCTCCCTCTAAACTCCGCATAGTCCATTCTTTTCCTCCTCTTTCATTCCAATCTATCTCCCTCTCCGTAATATCTCAGCCCCTAGAAATTCTCCCAAAACCAATGCCTCACTTTTCAAAATCCCCCCATCCTAGGTTTGATAGGGTTTCATGCCCTAGACTCCCCGATCAATAAGATCTCTTCCTTTGTTCCCCTACTTCCAACCTCGATGATGATTTTAGCCCCATGGACCATGAAAGATATACCCCTAAAATGTTTAACGACCATGTATAAACTGAAGTTTGTCACCCCTTACCCTCTAGAACCCCCTCTCTTGGTTACCTTGCTCCACCTGTAACTTGCCATAAGGTCAGCTCTGGTAAGGCTCCTCCAACCTTCATCACCTCAATTGGAATTTTAGATGATTAATTGAGAATGAATGTGAGTTTGTTCAGTCTCCATATTTGATTATTGGGTTAAGAGAAAGGCTTCTTTCTCTTTGTCATTGATCAAATAAGATAAATTATGTTTTCCTTTGTTTTACCCCTACTTTGATTTATAATGTGTCACCCATTGATGGGTAGTTTCAGGTTTCTATAGACTCTTATCTCTCTATTGAGTATTTAGGATAGGCTTGCCCCTTTTCTAAATCTCTATGCACAATTAGTCCATCTTAGAGAGGGTCATGATCCTGATAGGCCCTAAGATTTGGATAACATGTTGACATGTATTTTATGAATTTATTATTGGATAAAGTTTTGAAAGTCATAATAAATGAAACCATTATCAAAATTACCCAAAAAATATTTTCAGAAAGATATCTAAATAAGGAACTTGAATTTTTGAGGTTTTATAGTGTGTTTTCGATTCTGTTAACCCCAGTTTGCTAAGAAGTTAACATTGGGGTTTAAGATAATAAATAAAATATATTTGATATGAAATATGTTATGAACATGGTATTTGGATTTCATAAACCCCAAGAATGTGATTAAGACTTCTTCAACCTAAGAAGAGAAACTAGGATGTTTCTACGAAGAAAAGTAAGTGATCCATGCACTTTGAACATAAGTATTGGTAGCTTGTATATATGCATGTACAATGTACATAAAATATATGAACAAATTAGCTACTATTCCAATCTCTTATGTAGATAAGAGTCAATAGATCTCTATTGAATTGAATTCCATATTTATTTTCAATAGTTATTGTATCATCTCACATGCACAATAAGAGTAAAGTAAAGAACAAACATTTCAAGAAATAGGATGATAAAAGATAACTTATATAAAATCCTCACTAAGAGACTCCTAGGAGAAAACTATGAGTCACTTCGGTGCATAAGAGAAGAGGCACTTCAGTGCAACCTAAGAGACACTTCAGTTCATAAGGTAAATGGAACTTATGTGCAAAACTGAGTATTCTTATGTAGGTTAAGATAAAAGAAATGATTTAAGAGTAATTGTGTTTTTCCAATGTTTAAAGATTTTTTTCAGTTTACATTTTCTCTTTAATATATGATATGCTTAATTCCACTTACAAATTGTTTGATGCATAGCTGGGAGTGGGATGCCCATAGGTAAGGTGCATGAACTATCTAGCATGCAAGGGCTAGCTGAACAAACTTCAAAAGAATGAATCTGGTGGGGTGCCAGTTGTACCCAATTTAGATTTAATTTCTTATTTTTGAGAAACATATCATGTTTAAATGTGATATTTATTTAGTTTAATTTATGTGTGAGTGATGTTGAGGACTTGTGATGAGAATTATTGTCTTTATCATGTGATGGTTTATATAAACTTTACTTTATGCAATGTGTATCATGATTGTGGCATCTCCCTTGAAGTGAATGCAAATGTATCTTTCTGCTCTATGTTATAAATGTTTTACAAGTAGGTTGTTACAATAATGGAATCAAAGGTAAAAAAAAATATAGTTTTCCATCAATATTTTCTCATTATTCCTAGATAGATCTTTCATCCCTCCCTTTATGATAGAAAACATATGTACAGAGGAGAGGAAGCCAATGAGTTAGACCCGATAGGCCATGAGATATTTACGGACACATTTGTTAGGGATAGGAGATTATCTAGTTTAGATCCTTTGTCTTAAGTCTTTCATACCTAGTGGCATGTCCTGTCTTCTAAATGGTTATGGTCAACTAATTAAGAATTTTAGAGGAAATGCCAAGAGAATTTTTTTTATTATGCATATATTCTTCTTCTTTCTAGCATATTTGGCGTGGACATGTATGTTATTAAGATCATGAATAGTGACATAATTAGTTCTACACCATTAAATTTGTGTCTGGCCAACACATATTTAGAGGCGCCACATGTTTGATTTTGTGGAGGCGACAGGAGTGGAAGAAGCAATAAAATTTTCTCCACACATACCCTACTAGCAGATCTCATTGATAACACCGTATTCAGAAGGAAGGATACAAAGATATACCTCATCCCAGAGCAAGTCTGGTGACATCCCTTGGCGCGATGATGTATGTCGCTCCTAGCGTGCATAGACGGTCCTCGTCTGTCCTCCTAACCTCCACAACTCAACATCTATGTCTCTACTTCATCCACATGGATGGTCTGAACTACACATCACACTTCTCAAGCTAAAGGGAAGGAGTAGAATTCTGCTTGATGATATGCTAGCATCGATTGCTCCCCTGATCTCTCACTTGGGGACAATGATGGCTAGGGTTCACATACAAGAGTGTGTGTATGCATCTCTTAAAATCCATCTGCCATGCCCCTATATATAGGAGACAAAAGGAAGCAGGGTTTCTAAAACCTTGGGAAAAAAAGGCTACAGGTTCATTTAAAATGAGTCGCACGTGGACTATTAAAAGAATATTCTGGAAACAATCAATTAACAAATTAATCATATTAATTGATTAACTAATTTTCATTGTCTGATTCTACTCAATCACTCTGAATTAGTCATCCAACTTAACAAAGAAATCTAATTAATTGGCTTAAACAAGTCAACCAATTATTTCAGATTATATTCCTTATTAATATATTAGATTACCTAAACATTTTAGTAATCAATTTGATTTGGAGCATTTCCAATCATGTCCACAATTATGCTCCTATTCTAATCACATCCTATGTGTCTGACCCAATAGGCTCCAAATTACTTTGGCAGTAATATTCATAATTGCATTGTGATTTCACAAGCAATGATTGGTATCTAGCAAGATTTCATTGCTACCCAAGTAATTGGAGAAGTTGGAGAACAACTTAACCTACAATCTGTGATTGGTGTTATAGTGACTATATAGTTCCTTTGTCTCTGATATCTAGATTGAACTTGAGGAATGGAATCATCATCCTCTTCAATGTTCAATCCATGTTCCTTGAACTAGAGTAGATTATCTGAGGTATGTGTAAGCTCAGTATCACATATTGATTCACACTCGCATGGCCATGCATTTCTCAGTCCTACTTATCAAGTGACCAGGATATCAAACTCTTGTAGGAGGTACAAATCCTATCTACATCACTCACAAGCATCCCCATGTGTCACAATGTACCAGTGCACCACCTTTATGGCAATCCTTATTTAGGATCACAATGGATGATGTCAAAGCACACCAAACAAAATTTGATGAGTGTAGTGACTTTAGGTCTAAGAACCACAATCACCACTATCACTATGAGAGATGACTCTGACCACCAATCGTGGTTTCTATGTGTCACTCTGAAGGTGAGTCTATCTGATACATTGTTCTCTAACAAGTATCTATGTGCTTGATTTGATATCACATATCATGACTAATGAGATTTTGTCATCAACCAACACACATTCTAGTCTTAATTGTTATTTTTGTCTATTAGCCTTCTACAATAACATCCGACTAGGGACATAACAAGAATGCATATACTTTGGACATTTGTATGATATCATCGTTTATGTCCTCAACCCAAAGACATACGTCATTGAGTAATATCATTATTTAGACATTTATTATGTTTCATCATTATTTCATAAATGGATAAAATAGAACAAGTTGGAAGATTACCTTTATTATTAATCAAATCATTTACAAGATATGCCTTTACAATCATCATATGATTGTGTCTCTAGGCATATATACAAACAAACTCCCACTTGCACTTAGAGCCAATCACTCATGAAACTAATCCCAAGTGATACAACATGACCTTCATGCTTCTGTTGTAAAAGTGCTTTTGTCAAGGGGTCAACCACATTGCTCTCAGTTGGTACTCTACAAATCTTCACATCTCCTCGTTGTATGATTTCTCATATGAGATGGAACCCTCTTTGTATATGATTGGAACTTTGATGTGATCTAGGTTCCTTATCTTGTTTAATAGCTCCATTGTTGTCACAATATAGCTCAATTGCATCGCTGATGCTAGGAACCACCCATAGTTCTGAGATGAACTTCTTGATCCAAGAAACCTCCTTTACTACATTAGATGCAACAATATACTTGGCTTCCATCGTAGAATCCGCAACTGTCTCTTGCTTAGAACTCTTCCAGCTCACAATTCTGTTGTTGAGGTAAAACAAAAATCTAGATTGTGATTGATTGTCATCTTTGTCAGTTTGGAAGTTTGCATTGGTGTAACCCTTTATCACAAACTCTTCCTCTCCGTCGTAGATAAGGAACTGATCCTTAGTTCTTCTCAAGTACTTAAGGATGTTCTTTATGACAGTCCAATGACTCTCACTGGGATCTGACTGATATCTTCTCATCATGCTCAAGGAATATGAGACATCTGGATGAGAACATAACATGGTGTACATGATAGATCCAATTGCAAATGCATATGGAATCTTGTTCATGTGCTCCCTTTCTTCACAAGAATTGGGACATTGAGCTTTTGAGATGGTAACACCATGAGACATGGGCATGTTCCCTCACTTCGAGTTCTTCATGCTAAACCTCTTCAACACTTATTCAATGTATGCTCTCTAACTTAGTCCAAGAAGCCTTCTAGATCTATCTCTATAGATCTTGATTCCTAGAATGTAGGACACTTCTCCTAAGTCTTTCATAAAGAGTGTATTTCCTATCCATGTTTTTACTTTCTGTAAAGTAGAGATGTCATTCCCTATCAATAGTACATCATCCACATACAATATGAGAAAAAAATCATGCTCCCACTAATCTTCTTGTAAACACCTGGTTCATGTTCATTTTGACTAAAGCCAAACTCTTTGACTATTTCATCAAATCAAAGATTCCAGCTATGAGATGCTTACTTCAATCCATAGATTGACCGTTGTATCTTAGTGACTTTATTTGCATCCTTTATTTTAATAAAACCCTCATGTTGTGTCATATACACATCCTCAATAAGATTCCCATTAAGGAATGTGGTTTTAACATCCATCTATCAAATCTCATAGTCATGATAAGTTGTAATGGCAAGCATGGAAACTGGAGAAAAGGTTTTGTCTAGTCAAAACCTTGAATTTGTTTGAAATTATTTGCAATCAATCGTCCTTTATAAGTTTGTACATTACCATCCATGTTGATCTTCTTTTTGAAGACCCACTTGCACCCTATGGGTTTTACCCCTTTTTGTGGATTCACCAAGGTCCATACCTTATTAGTGAACATGGATTCCATCTCATATCTCATGGCCTCAAGCCATTTCTCAGATTCTGGTCCCTTAACAACTTCTAGATAGGTAGTTGGCTCATCATCAATGACCGAATCATTGCCTTCTTAAGTCAATAGATAACCAAATCCATCTGGCTTAAGGTGTATCCTACTATATCTACAAGGTTCCTATGTCACACAAGGAATTTTAGATTCCATAATGGTTTGTGACTCTCAATGTTCCTCTTGTACCTCTACAGGTTCAATGCTTTCTTGTTGGACTCGAACTAATTCAAGTTCTACTTTCCTCTCACCTATTCCTTTGGAAATGAATTCCTTTTCTAGGAATGCAACATCCCTAGAAATAAACACTTTGCTGTTAGTTGGGTCATACAAGTAGTACTCCTTGGCAGAGCTGAATCCAAAAATCTGAAGTGGGTGAGGCCACACAACAATAGATAATTTCATACCGATATTATCAATATATAAATAAAAAAATCAATATGCAGTGCAATTATAGTAAAACTGAGCAAAAAGTGAGTTTTTATATTAAAACATTAGCAAATCATTCTAACAAAATAATTGGATTCAAATTAATTTAAATGCAACATGTTATTGATCATTCTTACTCTAGACCGGGCTTCAGATATTAATAAGGTTGAGATATGGAGGTTTGGCTCACTTTGTCCTAATTAGTCCTAATTAGTGAACGAATGCATATAGTGTGTGGCATCAATCTTTTCTTCTTCTTTTAATTGGTATGATATGAATGTAGTAGTTGCAACAAAAGCTCAAATAACTATTATTGTCTATAATATAGCATTGTATTGATAATAAGATATAAGGAAATGTTCGAACATTGACAAATATAGATCAAATAATTTTGGGAAATAATGTTCTAATTCATGTCTAACAGATAAAAGATTTCCAACAAGCAAGACACTCCATAATAAGAGGTTTTTTTAGCAACATGTGGCCAAAAATGTCGACCATGCAACCCAATTATCTATTCTGTAATTGTTTTTTAATTAATTATTGTGTAACTTGTATTGAGTAGGAAATTTTGAATCATAATTTGTGATTGTAAAATTTAGTAGGGATAATTTGAAAAAATGTTCCTCAAAAGAGAATTTCAAAGAGAATACTAAATGCTTATTTCCATTGGTCGAATTTATGGTTTCTTATTGCAACCACAAATGTTATCAAACTGTTCTCTAAGTGCCTTTCAGTCAAATTTTAGATTTCTAGTTATAAAGCAGACTATTTATTTTCCACACACAATATGATCTTTATAAACACATAGGATTGTTCCAATATAAATAAATATTTAAACTTTTATTATTATTTTTTGGGAAAGGATACTATTTAATGTTAACCATATCTTTGACTTCCCCATAGTTCTCCCAACTCTCCTCTCATTCTGTTATGATCACAAGACCTTCACCTCTTCTATCTTCATGCATGTTCTATTCACATTAATTGACATAGTGATGTAAATGCCACACCAATCAAACGACTGAATCATGTGAGGCCATGAGTAAATTACACTTATTAATTAGGAGATATGGACGAATGCGGTGAGGCCATGGTCTCAGGTGGCCTCTTCATTCTTCTGCCACTACCCCTTGGTTTCTTTGGGATAACCAATAAAATAACATTTATCTGATCTAGGGCCAAGATTTTTAGGAAACATGTTTCTTGACATAAGCTTCACATCCCCAAATCTTCACAAAAGACATTTTGGATGCTTCCCAGTCCATATCTCATATGACGTCTTTTGAACCAATCTAGAAGGTACACATTTAAGTATAAAGGTTGTGGTTTCTAGAGCATAAACCTAGAAGGAATTCTAAAGATCGACAAAACTCATCATTGATTGCACCATATATAGCAATGTGTGATGCCTTTTTCTGATGCACCATTGTCTTACGGCGTTCCAGGTGGATTCCATTGTGATATGATACCAGGGCCTCGTAGAAGGTACTCAAACTATTAGCTTAAGTATTCTCCACCTCGATTAGAATGAAGTGCCTTAATACTTTTACCAAGTTGGTTTTGTACTTTATTCATGAAATGCCTAGAATTTTTAAAGAGTTTATGATTTATATTTGATCAAGTAAACATAACCATACCTACTGAAGTCATCAATAAATGTAATGAAGTACTAATAAACACAACTAGTATTTGTTCTAAAAGGGTCGCATACATTAGTATGCATGAGTCCTAATAGAGCCCTCTCACCGTTGCCAGTGAAGGGAGCCTTGGTCATCTAGTCCAACAAACAAGACTCACATGTCTCTATTGATTTGAAATAAAAAAAAGTCTAGATCACTATCCTTATGGAGTCTAGATATGCATTTCTCATTGATGTTCCCTAGACAGAAATGCTAAAGATATGATTTGTTTGAGTTGTCAAGTTTTAACATTTTGGTATTTATGTTATAAACATTTGTCTTAATATCTAATAAATAAAGACCATAGGACATCGGGGTACTTCCATAAAAGATCTCATCCTTTGAAATGGAACATTGACCATTCTTTATATGAAATTCATATCCATACTTGTCTATACAAGATATAGAAATAATATTTCTATTTATGAAAGGTACAAAGTAGCAGTTCTTTAACTGTATTACAATCCCCATAGGCAAAGATAGATTATAGGTTCCAATTGCAATGGTAGAAACTCTTGTTCCATTTACAACATGCAGTTCAACCTTGCCCTTTCGTAAAGGCTTAGTTATTTTCAGATCCTGCATATTTGAGCATATGACATATCCACATCAAGTATCTAGTACCCAAGATGAAGAAGTAGACAACTTTATCTCAATAACGTATATTACCTAAAGTGGAGATATCTATACCCTCCTTCTTCCTCAGTTCCTCCAGGTAAAGAGGACAATTTCTCTTTCAATGTCTAGGCTAGTGACAGTTGTGACAATTGCCTCCCTTATTCACCCCTCCCTTTGCTTTGACTGCAGTAGATTTGGGTTTCTAGCCAGCTTTAGAACTCTTCTTAGCTTTGCCTTTGCCCTTTGATTTCCCTTTTCTATTGATCATCATCACATAATTGGGCTTGTATTTCTTCATTTTCACTTCAGTAGTCCTCAACATGCCAAGCAATTCTGACAACGACTTGTCAAAATTGTTCATGTTGCAGAGACTACATAATCACATCTGTGGCCAACTCTTGACCCAAAGGAAATCCCAGTCTAGGATGGTTCTCCACATACCCAATAAGCTTGAGCACATAGGGACCTACTAGATTTTCTTCTAGCAAGTTGCACTTGAACAACGCCTTAAAGACATCATATCTCTCCTATCTTGCCTAATCTTGGTACATGTTCTTAAGATGTGATACCATTTTAATCAAATCAATGTTCTCATTTTGTCTCTGTAACTCATAGTTCATTGAGCACAACATCAGGCACTTGACATCCATGAAATTTTCATAGTGCTTCTTGTAAGCATCATTGTCAGCCTTAGGTGTAGTGGGAGCAGGTTCATTTGACTCTGGTGTTTCTAGGACATAGAGCTTTCGCCCCTGTGTGAGAACAATCCTCAGCATCCTGAACCAATCATGGAAATTATTTTCATTCAACTTGTCCTTCTCAAGGACCGATCGTAAGGAAAATGTGTTATTTTTCGTCATTTGATTCTACAAAAGAAATTTGTAATTTTATCAAAACGTTTTTTATTTTATTTGATTAAAATGAGTTTTGACAATATTTAATTAGCCCTCTAATTATTACAACTCCTGCTATTTTTTTAAAAATTGATAACCCTCACTTATCAATTTAGAAGATTGCATCATACAATCTTCTAGTGAGTTGAGATCCACATTTCATCAAATCATGAATCAACTTTGGTTGATCTCCCACAATATGACTATTTTGGTAGGCAACATTTGCAAATTTCATCATATGCAACTCTTGATAGATGATATACAAAACTCTTTTCCATATTCCATCTCTATTCTTCTAGGTACTTTATCTCATAAATATCACCTAGATCCTAACCCAAAATCCAACACAATTGAATATGCATCCTGCTTTGGCAGATCTACATATCTACCATCACACTTCCACAAGATGGACGGTGCACCATGCTTTGACATAACCTACACTTAGTCGATCAACTTTTTCATGTGTGTTGCTTATGGAAAGCATCTAAGACTTAATATTATATAGATGGATTTTTTATATATACACATACATATCCAAACACTACATACTTATAACATGCATCATATATATACTATATCACAATCCACAGTGATACAATCCACTTACACAAAAGCATTGGTTATGGTCATACTACTGTAATCATTTGGATCCACAAAGGATTACTATCTACCTATAGTCTTTCTCATCTCATGAAATGACAACCTGTGAATATCACATGAACCTGCATTTGAAAAGCATCAAGGTGAACAGCTTCATGGATGCCCCTTGGTGTTGGATCTTCAGTTTTCCTCTCCATGGACACTCCTTGGAGTTGGATCTTCAAGTTGCCTCTTCACATCATGTCTTCCAAAACTAAATTTATTCTTATTTCTATTAGATTATATGAAAAAAGAGAAACTTGAGTTACATTCTAGGGGATCTTAGAGGGAATAGAATTAATTACACTTGGATATTATATATGAGGCTCGGAATGCAAGACAAATACTTGTACAAAAGATCCATGCACAATTGTTTACATTGAGGCACAAGATATACAACCAAGCACAACATTACAGTAAGGGTCCTAGGCCATAATCATGCATGCATTTACCACATGATTTTTTTCCAAGGTGATGTGTATGATATTATAGGTATATATAAAAAAACATATATATTAAGATTATAGTCCTTTTAATGTGGGATGTTTCCCATTAAACAATCTTTGACTTCCACATAGACTAGTATGCAAAATTTCACTTTCATGTACTAAGAAAAATCAAGTTTTTCTGTAGTTGACCTTATCTTATAGGTCAAAAACAATAGGTCTGCGATACATGTATAATTAGGTTTAAATATGCATATTAAAATTTTAAGTTCACATCACATTCAACCACAGAAAATGGTATACATAAATTTTATCATATCAAACTAAATCCAAATATGTCGTACATCGAAGTAGCTCTGATACCATTGTTGGGTTTTGTAGAGGAGACAAGCACAATGGAAACAATAAAAAGTTCTACAGACATACCCTACTAGCAGAGCTCATCGATAATAATGTATTCAAAAGGAAGGGTGCATGGATATACCTAGTCCTGGAGCAAGTCTAGAGACATCCCTTGGCGCAATGATGTGTGTCGCTCCTAGCGTGCACAGATGGTCCTCGTGCGTCCTCCAAACATAGGCAACTCAACGTCTGTGTCTTTATTTTCAATCAGGCAGATTGACTGGAACTCCATGTTGCACTTATCAAGCTGGTGGGAAAGAATAGCCTTTTACTTGATGACGTGCTAGCGTCGGTTTCTCTCCTTCTCTCTCACTTGGGGACAATGACAGCTAGGATTCACTTATAAAAGCATGTGCATATGCATATCTCAAAATCCAACTGTCATGCCCCTATAAATAGGAGATAGAAGGAAGAAGGGTTTCCCAAAACCGTCGAGAAACAAAAGGATGCACATTCATTTAAAACAAGCCACTCGTGGAGTATTAAAACAATATTCTGGAAACAATTAATCAACCAATTAATCATATTAATTGATTAACTAATTTTTATAATTTGGCTTTATTCAATCTCTCCAGATCAATCAGCCGACTTAAAAAAGGAATCTAATTAATTGGCTTAAAGACTTCAACCAATTAACTCAGATTACATTGCTTATTAATCTAGTAGATTCCCTGAATGTTTAAGTAATCAATTGATTCACGTCTACAATTATACTACTTATCCAATCACGTCCTACGTGTGTGACCCAGTAGGCTCCCAATTACGTTGGCAGTGATATTCATAATCATATGATGATTTCACAAGCAATGATTGGTATCTAGCAAGACTTCATTGCTAGCCAAGTAATTGGAGAAGTTGAAGAACAACTTAACCTACTATATGTGACCAATGTTACATTGACTGTGTAGTTCCTTTGTCTCTAATATCCAGATTGAACTCAAGTCATGAAATTGTCATCCTCTTCAACGTTCAATCCATTTCACTTGAACTAGAGCATACTATCTGAGATACGTGTAAGCTTAATATCACATATTGACTCACACCAGCATGGCCATGCATTTCTCAATCTCACTTATCAAGTGTCTAAGATATCAAACTCACATAGGAGGGGTAAATCCCATCTACATCACTCACAGTCATCCCCATGTGTCACAGTTCACCCGAGAACCACCTTTTTGGCAACCCTTATTTGAGATTACTGTGGATGATGTCAAAGCACACAGAATGACATGTGATGAGTGTAGTGACTTCAGGTCTAAGAATCACTATCACCACCATCATTATGAGAGATGAATCTGACTACCAATCATGGTTTCCATGTATCATTCTCAAGGTGGGTCTGTCTGATACACTATTCTATAACAAGTATCTATGTGCTTAATTTGACATCACATATCATGAGTAATGAGATTATGTCATCAACCAACACACACTCTAGTCTTAAGTGTTATTCTTGTCTATTAGCCCCCCATAATAACATCCAACTAGGGACATAACAAGAGTGCATATACTCTTGACATCCGTATTATCTCACCGTTAAGGTCCTCAACCCGAAGACATACATCATTGTATAATACCATTCTTTAGACACTTATTACATTTCATCATTATCTCATAACTAAAATAAAATAGAACAAGTTGGAAGATTGCCTTTATTATTAATCAAATCATTTACAAGATATGCCTTTATAATCATCATATGATTGGGTCTCTGGGCATACATATCAATACCACAAAAATAGAAGACCTAAATTGGATATCCACCTAAAGCTCATGCAATTGTATAGTAGAGATCCATGTCAAAATTGAAGCCCAAGTTAAGTATTAAGTGAATCTAATGAAGATGATATGACCTAGTTAAAACCGTAACTTGAATTAGATGGAAGTGTTTATGTCATGTATGTGCATCATAATATATGGATAAGTAAAGTCCCTAGGTGGGTACTACTATGAAATTTTATGGAAGAAATGTATTAAGGTGGTTAGACTTGTAACATCCCAAATTTTGTAGATAATTTAAACCATGAATGTGGTTTTTCTTTATAAGAGTTAAATAAGGGAACTAATAAACCTAACCCTAGTTTTGTAACGCTCCTCCCATTACATATCTACATCAGTGGAAGTAAACATCAGATTATCCATAACATGGGTTACTTGGCTTGGAGGAACATTACAAAACATGATATTCACAACAAAAGATAAATGATACACCATGCATTCGTTGGAAATATAGATTCATACATTGTTCTAAAAGGAAAACTTGCACATTTGAGATCTTGAATATATCATCTAACATCTAAACATGAAGGAAACTCTAATCAAATAATTGGATCGTCTAGGTAGATGACACCCCACCATGTTTCAGTTGAGGTCTTTTAATCCTTGGCTTGCTCTTCTCTAGCCCTTATTTTCTCCTGACTTGTGGGAATCACGCCCCCTTCCATGCAATGCAAAATAGAACCACGTTAGAGTAATTGGCACTAAGTAACATTATATGAACTACAAATAAACTATACTTTTGAGAAGATGTGAACTAAGCATAATAAACATTGAATTCTTTTCATATCCTTTATCTATATCTATGTTTCTCTTTATCATTGACATTATCATCATGGATTGACTATATTCTCTAACTTCCATAACCTTTCTCTCATGATCTTGATATACAACATTGCTCTCAAGAGCTTGAATATGTAGTCATTGCTCTCAAGAGCTTGATAAAATGCATTGCTCTCATAAGCTTGATCTGTAACACTTTCTCTTAGGAGCTTGATGAATAACACTACTCTCAAGATCTTGAATATGACATTGCTCTCAAGTGCTTGATCTATGACATTGATCTTGGGAGCTTGATGAATAATTTTGAAAGAAACAACATGAATCAGGTATCTTGTACTTAACATTACTCTTGAACATAATATCTTGAAACATTAAATCTTACTTAAAAGGATGCACATTTTATTATCATAATCGTATGTGAGGACATTATTGAAAATTATAATATGATTCATATTCAATTTTCTTGGTAGCATTCATTAGAACTATGCATTTGATATCTTTATAATCAATTTTCATAATCATAATCAAATAAAACCCCTTGACCCATACTTGTTAACTTAGAGTGCATGAATCCACTTACCTAATATCAAAACAACTCCTACTGATTCTCTTATTACTTTTGAAACCCTAGATCCGCTAAAATTGATATTCTTTCCATCAATTATCATCTTTATTAGAATCTAAACCTAATATTGGGTTATCATGAGAACATGGTCTATTATTATTGAGTTAGGGTTTGAAAACTTGAAAATTAGATTCTACTCAAAAAATCCTTTCTAAAGAATATTTTTACTTAATTTTCTAACCAATGGTTTAATTACTGTGAATTTAAGAAGAATCAACCAATCAGAGAGCAGGACAAAGCCACATTGGCATTCTCCAAAAACCTGCCAGTGTAGCTTAGAAGGACCAATGACATGCCTCCATGATGTTCAGATACCATAGGTCCACAGTTCGGGCAACACATTGGCCAACAAGACAAAAACCAAATATTCCCACTTTACCCATGGGGACGCGTGACAAGAGAGACAACGCTGCGGGGCTAGTCTCGTAATTTAAATGGTTGCCTTCTTCGTCAAACTTGTGACAAACAAAGAAAACTTTGGATCTCAAACTCTAAAGAAAATGGTGTGAGGATCCTTGAACTAGATCCTAGAATCATACCAGAACAAAACCATCAATAGAGGACTCCCTATCAGACCCAACGAGCCAAATTTTAGGTCTCTTAATGGCCAAGTATCGATAAATAGCAAGCCACCATGACCTAGAACCAGCCAAGGTTTTTAATTTGTGAGGAACCACAGATGCTAGTGAAGGAATACATCCAAAACAATACGATGCATCAAAACAAAGAGAAAGGCAGAGAAGTAGGCACTGGTGTGGACAGAGTCACTAGAATTGAAGATGGGAGGTTTAGATAGGAAGAAAGGGGAAAATGTGGTACCTGGAAACTAGAAGAAATTAAAGGTCACAACAGCTTCTCAGTGGTTCCTTAGAGTGGTCCCAATCACAGAGACCATCACATGGGCCTACAAACTGGTGACGAGCTTTTATTTGATGGTCTATAACAATGATGTAGGGAGATGGGGTCTTGGTCAAAAACTCGAGCATAGGTCTCTGGGGTTGGGTTCGTCAATGCCTTGGGGTCACAGAAGGTTCTTCTTTTATGTGGGTGCTGGCCTAAAGTGACCAGGATTCCCAAAAGTGATATGTAACATGGGAGGAACAGAGGTTCTTGTGGTTTGGGTTCTAGGTCACGAAGGCCTATCAAATTCGGGATGCATAAGTCCAGACGGATGCAGATATGAAAAAAATATTTCTCAGAACCAGTGGAAACTAGTAGAGAGGGGGAATCGTGGAAGGAGATTTTCTCATTATAGAAGAGTCACGTAGGGGCAGGGAAGCGGGCGAGAGAGAAACATCTATAGGATCCAAGAGTCCTAAATGGACTCTAATTGTGTCCCTATGACACATCAAAGTCCCCTGGACCATAGCATTTAGTAGGATTAATTTGATTTAATACATCTTAACTATATAAAAATTTCCTAAAATCATTAAATGGGTCAAAAGAGTTTAAACAACCTCAAATTTGAAATATATGATGATTATGGAGTCTAGAACCTTCATGCATGATTAGATTTAAGTTATGATTACATTTTGTCTATCAAATCCACATAGCCCATAATATATTATTAAAAGGTGAGATTAAGTGAATTATCTTTTCCTTAGTGAGTTGATCGAGTCTAATATCGAGATTTAGAGTCATTATCCACTTTAGGGTCTACTCATAATTTGTTTATATGTATTTGGAGATATTATCATAGGAGAGAGGGAAAAAAAGTTATTTCTTATTTCTTTACATATTAAGATGAAGGTGAGTTATTTAATGCATAAAGGAACAAGATATATTAATAAAAAAAATTTATGCGTTGTGACTGTTTCTATTGAGTCTATTTTTTAGCTTTTATTATAAAACTCCATTGAGGAATTTAAATTATATACATGATATTTTTGGGATGTTACAATTCTACCCACCTTAAACAAATTTCATCCTTGAAATTTGTATGTACTACTCACCTTAGAGTTTTACTTATTCTATGCATACTATTTTTTTATCTTAAGGTGTCTCTCACGGTAAAACACTATTTGTACCTCATTATTAAAATCAAGATGTGGGTATACTACTAATGAATCTATTTCACATTATCATTGACATGACAAAGGACCTCTCTTACCTCTTCTCTAGGGGTTCTCATTCTACCATTGACCTTACTTGCTTATCTGTGTCAAAAAAATCTACTGTTTGTATGCATGCTTGGTTTTACTAAATGTCTGATCAAGTTTAGGTTACTATATGTCTCAAAACTCTGAATGCAACTCTTGTTTTCTTTGTCACCTTTGGATACATGTCGGCTTCTCATATATGCAAAGATGACATATTTTATAACACATATCTTAGAACCTCCCTCATGCACATGTCCCATTCCACATGCACTTGAAAGGATAAGATAAGCATGATTATACATATAACCTTCTCTCTACAAAACCCTATAAGTATGTGTCCCATACCACAAAGATGTGGGAAAGAGAGAGAGCATGCTATATACAGTTCTAGGGTTTACATAAAGGTCCACAACCGTCTAGGCACATAACTCTAATCCTTATCTGAACTTATGTCTCCTAAATAGACCTCTACTTTGATTTGTAATATCTTGAACTTAATATTCTATACCTAGGGTTTAGATAATATGAATCTGGCTTTTTCCTGGTGACCATCTACTTATTCACTCTGATACCATTTAAACTCCCCTCCAAGCACATATATACATCAGTAGAAGCAAACCACATGTTATTTAGAACATGAGTCACTTGGCTTGGAGGAACATTACAAAACATGATATTCATAGCAAAAGATAAATGAAACGACATGCATTAATTGGAAATATAGATTCATACATTGTTCTAAAAGGAAAACTAGTACATTTGAGATCTTGAATATATCATCTAAAATCTAAACATGACTTATAACATGAAGGAAACTCTAATCAAATAATTGGATCGTCTAGGTAGATGACACCCCACCAAGTTTCACTTGAGGTCTTTTAATCCTTGGCATGCATTTCTTTAGACCTCATTTTCTCCTCACCTACGGGCATCACGCCCCCAGCCATGCAATGGAAAATGGAAACACATTAGAGTAAGTGGCACTAAGTAACATTATATGAACTGAAAATAAACTATACTTTTAGAAGACGTGAATCAAGCATCATAAACATTCAATTATTTTCATATTATTTGTCTATATCTATGTTTCTCTTTATCATTGACATGATCATCATGTATTGACTATATCATCTTTCTTCCATAACCTTGATCTCCTGAGCTTGATATACAACATTGATTTCAAGAGCTTGAATCTATAGTCATTTCTCTCAAGAGATTGATAAAATACATTGCTCTCATGAGCTTGATCTGTAACACTTGATCTCAGGAGCTAGATGAATAACACTACTCTCAAGAGCTTGAATATGTCATTTCTCTCAAGAAATTGATCTGTGACATTGCTCTCGAGAACTTGATGAATAACATTGAAAGAAACAACATGAATCAAGTATCTTGTAATTAACACTACTCTTGAACATAATAACTTGAAACATTAAATCTACCTTAAAAGGATGTACATTTCATTATCACAATTATATATGAGGACATTACTGAAAATTATAATCTGATTCATAATCAATTTTCTTGTAAGAATTCATTGGAACTATGTATTTGATATCAATATAACTGATTCTCATAATCATAATCAAATAAAAACCCTTGACCCATACTTGTTAACTCAAAGTGCATGAATCCACTTACCTAATACTGGAGCAACTCCTACCAATTCTCTTATTACATATGGAACCCAAGATCTCCTGAATTTGATATGCTTTCCATCAATTATCATCTTGATTAGAATCTAAACCATAATATTGGGTTATCATGAAAACATGGTCTATTATAATTGAGTTAGGGTTTGAAAACCTCAAAAATCAGATTCTACTCGAAAATACGTTCTAAAGAATATTTTTACTTATTTTTCTAACCATCTGTTTAATTACTGTGAATTTAAGGAGAATCAACCAATCACAGAGTAGGACAGAGCCACATTGGCATTATCCAAAAACCTACCATCGTAGCTTAGTTGGACCAATGGCATGCCGCCATGATGTCCAGAGACCAGAGGTCCACAGGTCAGGCAACACACTGGACAACAAAACAAAAACCAAATATTCCCAATTTGCCCATGGGGGCGCGTGATAAGAGAGACGTTGATGCGAGGCTAGTCTCATAATTTAAATGGTCATCATATTCATCAAATTTGCAACGAACTTGGAGCACAAACTCTAAAGAAAATGGTGTGAGGATCCTTGAACTAGATCCTAGAATCATATTAGAATAAAACCATCATCAGGGGACACCCTGTCAGACCTAACGAGCCAAATTTTAGGTCTCTTAATGGACAAGTGCCAATAAATAGCAAGACACTATCACCTGGAGCCATCTAAGGTTTTGAATTCACGAGGAGCCTAAGATTCTAGCAGTGGAATACATCCAGAACAATATGATGCACCAAACAAAGTGAAAGGCAGACGAAGCAGGCATTTTTGTGGGCAGAGTCACTGGAATTGAAGATGGGAGGTTTATACAGGAGGTAAGGGGAAAACCTATTACCTCAAAACTAGAAGAAATTAAAGGTCGTAGGAGCTTCTTAGTGGTTCCTCGGAGTGGTGCCAAATGATAGAGACCGTCGCAGTGGCCTACAAACCGGTGATGAGATTTCATTTGATGGTCGATGACAATGATGTAGGGAGATGAGGTCTCGGTCAAAACTAGAGCATAGGTCACTAGGATTGGCTTCATCGATGCCTCAGGGTCGCGAAAGGCTCTTCTTTTATGAGTGTGCTGGCCTACGGTGACCAGGATTCCCAAAAGAGATAAGTAACAGGGGAAGAACAAAGGATCTTGTGGTTTGGGGATTCTAAGGCATAAAGCCGTATCAAATCTGGAATTCATAAGTCAAGTCTGATACGAAGATGGCAAAAATCTTTCTCATAACCAGCGAAAACCAATAGAGAGGGTGAATCGGGGCATGAGATTTTGTCATTGTAGAAAAGTCAGACAAGGATAGGGAAGTGGGTGAGAGAGAAACAATCATAGGATCCAAGAGTCTTAAATGGACTCTGACTGTGTCCACAAGACACATCAAAATCACCCAGACCATAGCTTATACTAGGACCAATTTGATTAAATATAGCTAAATAATATAAAATTTTCCTATAATCATTAGATGGGTCAAAAGAGTCTAAACAACCTCATATTTTAACCATAAGATGATTATGGAATCTAGAACATTACTGCATGATTACATTTAAGTTATGATTACATTTTGTCTATCAAACCCACATAGCCCATAATATATTATTCAAAGGTGAGATTAAGTGAATTATCTTTTCCTTAGTGAGTTGATTGAGTCTAATATCGAGATTTAGAGTCAACATCCACTTTAGGGTCTACTCATAATCTATTTATATGTTTTTGGAGATATTGTCATAGAAGAGAGGAAAAAAGTTATTTTTTTATTTCTTTACATATTAAGATGAAGTTGAGTTATTCAATGCATAAAGGAATAAGATATATTAATCAAATGAAATTTTATGAGTTGTGACTATTTCTGTTGAGTCTGTTCTTTAGCTTTTATCATAAAACTCCATTGAGGACTTCAAATTATATACATGAAATTTTTGGGATGTTACAGTTTTAATATGTAAATGAGTAAATAAAATATGTAATATATTCCACCTTGTTCGCCAATACAAACATAATGGCTTAAATGTGTAAAATTAGTACCCAAATGTGAATGAATATAAATGAATGTTTCATGTGGACAATTATGTGGCTAATAAATATAGTGTGATAATAATTGGATTTTAATGTAAAGTGGAGATAACTAATGTGATTTTTATAAGTTCATATGTCACCATGGAGATGATGAATTTTAATAAGTGAAATATCATAATTCGTGTAAAATAATGTCATGTAACTTTAAAAGAATTAAGATGATGATAATTGGACTCTAAATACTAAATATTGACAATTAGTGAGATGTATAATAATTACTATCAATATAATTGAGTTAAACCAGAATCATAGTAAAACTTAAATATGATACTCCTTAACGTGGCATATAACTCCAAAATCATGTTCCTTGGGCCCCAAATAGCATGGGTACCAATTTAGATGTAATTAGATAATCCTAGATATCTTAATTTTTTAAGGAAGAAAATGTCTAAGTATTAATCCTAATGTAAATCACACTATGATGGTTTTCAATTTAAATTTTAATTTTATCAAACTTTCATAAGGTTTTATTTCATGCTTATTTTTACTTTGTGTAGGTTCTTCATGAGCCGTTGGATCTAAATCTCACAACACATGTTCTTTCTTCTATCTAGCATCGTCTCACCCCTAGACTCTGCACAGTCTAGTTCTTTCCCTCATCTCTCATTTTAGTCTCTCTCCTTCTTTGCGAGATCTTGGTCTCTGGAAACTCTCCAAAACCATTGCCTCACTTTCCCAAATCCCCCATCCCAGGTTTGCTAGGGTTTTGTCCCCTAGAGTCCCCAGTCAACCAAGATCTCCCCCTTTCCTCCCATATTTCCAACTCTAGTGATGACCTGGCCCCATACACCATGAAAGCTATATAAAGGACACCCAAAAACATTCAACAATCATGTATAAATTGAAGTTTGCCTCCCCTTTACTCTACTGGACCCCCTCTCTTGGTTACCATGCTCTGCTTGTAATTTTCCTTAAGCCCGACCCCAATGAGGCTCCTCCCACCTTTGTCACCTCAAGTGGAGTTGCAAACAGTTCAACTATACACTTAGGAATGTCCAACCACTCGAGATCCACTAAGATTTTAGGGTTCCTGGGTTTCTCCCTTTTCCTTCTTCCTTCTGCTATTAGCAAATCTGCTATGGTTTTTGACATTCTAATGATGCTACCATTTGATTTTTCTTTCCCTAGCTCCATTAGGTCTCCAAGAAGTCAATATCATACTTGTCTTTGTGTTTTTCTTCATGTTTGTGAAGCGTCGAGCTCTTCTCCTAGCCAACCATGGTTGAAACTTCCCCAGAAGATTGGAGTCACCCAACATCTCGTTCTTGGGCTTGTTGAGTTTGTTGGCCAGTAGGGTAGATTCCTAGACCCTTTGTTTCAATTGATTGTGAATCAATTTGAGTATGCCTAATCTCCAACGTTGATTGTTATGCCAAAAAAATGCTTTGTTCTCTCAAAGAAGATAATGGAACTTTCGCTATTTTGCTGCTAATCTAATTTATGATGTGTCACATATTAATGGGTATTTTTGGGTTTCTATATATTCCTATCTATTTGTCGGGTATTCAAGATAGATAGGTCCTTTTGCCAAATCAATGTGTGTGATTGGTCCACCTTAGAGTGAGCTGGAATCCTGATAGGCCCTAAGATTTTGGGTAATGTGTTGAAGTGATTTTTTTAAATTTCTAGTTGGATCAAGTTTGGAGATTTATAAGAAAGCCATTGTTTATTATGAAATTGCAAAAACAAATTATGGAAAGATTTTTGAATAAGGAAGTTGAAATTATAAGTTTAAGTTTGTTTGCCATTTGATCAACCCTAGTCTTCTAATACGTTAATATTATGGTTTAAGATAATAAATAAAATGCTATTCATATGAAACATGTTATAAATAGGGTAATTAGGGTTCCCCAACCCCAACAATGTGATGAAGGTTTCTTTAACCTAATAAGAGAAGATAGGATCTTTATCTAAGAAAGGTAAGTGATCCATGCCCTTTGAAAATAAGTATTGGTTGCATGTATATATGTAATACAGTGTACATGAAATACATGAATGAATTATCTACTGTTTCAATTTCTTACAAAGTTAAGAGTCAATGGATCTATAATGAAATGAATGCCATGTTTCTCTTATATAGTTATTGTATCATCTCACATTCAAATTAAGAGTGAAATTAAAGAATAAGATCTAAGAACATGTTAAGAGTTTCAAGTGAAAGAGAATGATAAAAGATAACTTATATAAGATCCTCACTAAGAGGCTCCTTGAAGCAAATTAATAAGCACTTCGGTGCATAAGATAAGAGGCACTTGGGTGAAATTGAAGATGCAAGAAGAGGTGCTTATGTGCAAACCCGAGGATTATTATATAGGTCAAGATAAAGACATATACAATAGTAATTTTGTATTTTCTTTAATGATTCAAGTTAAAGTTTATTTTCAGTTTACATGTTCTCATTAATATATGATATGTTCAATTTCACTTAAAAATTGTTTGATGCATGGCTAGGGTGCGATGCTCATAGGTAAGGAGCAATATTAGAGGAGTGGATCTATCTAGCATGCATGGGCTAGCTCAAGTATCTTTAAATAAAGGACTTCGTAGGGTTCCTCCATCTATACCTAGTTTAGATTTATTTTCCTAAACATATCATGTTTAATTGTAATACTCATTTATTTTATCTTATGTGTGAGTTATGTTGAGGACTTGTGAATAAGAATTGTTATCTTTATCCTTTAATGGTTTATATAAACTTTATTTCATGCAATGAAATCATGATTGTGACATCCCCCTTGAAGTGAATGCAAATGTATGCTTCCACTTTATGTTGTGAATGTTTTACAAGTGGGGTTTATGACATATTTCCAAGACTTTATGTGGGTACATGCACATGATGATGTACGTAATGGACCATATTTTCTTCAATTTGCATGGCAATGGTTGGAAACATGAATTTTGCAATATAACATGATCACCTTCTTGCGAGTATTTCCTCAGTGTGGCCATCATGTCACAACATCAGTATTTATTCATGAATCCAACAATTCTCATAATCCATCAATGAAGCTCTTCTAACTCCTAAATTTGAAGTTGTTCATTATTTCCTACCTTTCTGAATTCATAGTTGAGATGCTTGATAGCCCTCCATGCTTGATGCCCCATTTCCACAGGAAGTGACACGACTTGTCATATATGAGTCAAAATAGGGCCATGTCCATAGGTGTCTTCAAAAACATCATGTAGACCCATTATGTGTCATTGAGCTTGTGTGTCCAATCCTTATAATTCATGGCAACCATATTTTCCATAATAGCATAATATTATGGCTTGAAACTTCCACTTATATTCTCAATTTTGGATGATACGTCATCATTGTGTGGTGATGGATGCCAAATTGTAGAGGGGAGACTCTAATATCCTCTCTAGAAAGTGGGAGCCCCCATCTCATATGATAGTGTGGGTAAATAAAATATAAGACAATGAAATCCCTAATTATCTTGATAACAAGCTTCAAATTGCAATAAATTGTGTGAATCACCTCAGCCCACTGGGATAAATTGTCCAATGCCTCCAGAATGTATGATAAGATACATGATGAAGTAAATAGACATATGCATCCTGATCCACATATCTCAGTGATCTCTAACTCCTACAAAAGTTGTATAGGAATCACACATCCCTCCAAAAAAATTTTAAGTACTTTGGCACTAGTCACATATTAAGGAAATATATGTGAATCTTTCATTATTGTGGCCCAATAGAAGTCACATTATAAGACATTGGTGAATGTCTTGATGGAAATCATGTTCTCACCTTGGGGGCATAATTACATTCATATGGAATGGAGGGGACCTCCTCCTTTGGTATAAATTGCATTTAAATCATGCCTGAGACACTTTAAATAAATATTGCTATTCCCAGTTAGGATGAATCATATCTACCAACAAATTATTAATAAAATCGTCATAGCATAGTGTGTACCCACCCTGAGTATTGTGGCAACCTTCATCAACTGATAGTATGGAAGTATAACATTGATGGGGATCGTATCTTAAGCCTCATAGTGCAATCTTCTTGTGTGGCCATTGACTACATTCTCACTTCCTTTCTTGTTGAGAATATATAAATTGAATTCTTAAAGAAACAAAGTCTAGTGGACAAATCAATACAACATGGGCAACATATAACTTGTGAGCTCACAAAGTTAAATCTAAACTTCTCAAATGCATACACGAAGGTGAGAAGTTCTTTTTATATATTGTTTGATTTTCTAGAATTCTTCTAAAATCTTAGTGGTGTAATATATAACATAATCTGTCTTGTCCACGCACTAGTATAGAACAACTCCTACTACATATTTTTTGGTTTTGCACGTGATACGACAGAGTAGAGAAAAAACTAGATCTTGTATCATGTGAGTGGACATTAGAACCTCCCTGAGGTGATTGAAGCTTCGAAAACATGTTTAAAAAAATAAATCAACATATTTTAGCAGCAAATCTTTGAGAAGCTTGGTTTGTTAAATACTACACATACCATCCATATAATCCACCATTGCCCAATAAAGAATGGATCTCTATAATAGAAGAAGGTTTAGAAATCTTTGAGATGACTTCCACCTTGGATTGTCCATGTCAATTCCATATGAGCTAACCATGTAACCCATCACAATGGCTTCCTTCCCCATGATGTGGCCTTTCTACCAGTTAAGCACCATATCTTCTTACTAATAAAAAGATAAAACCAAGGATAGATGACATATGCATGACTCTAAATATTCCCCTTAGATAGAGAATTTACTCATGAAGACTTTCATGATGTTGATTGTGTATTTAACAAATATGGCATAGATACATCACTAGAAAATTGTTGGGCATTGTGACCAAATAGTATTCTTCTGAAGGCATATGTCACAAATGGAGAATGGAAGGTAGTCTTCTCCTGATCATTTAGGTGTATAGGTGTCTGATAGAATCCTAAATAGACATCCCAATTGTAGAATGACTTTTGGTGAGAACGATACTCTAAGACTTGATCCAATAACACGAGGGGGAAATGATCTGTGGGAGTGGCATTATTTTACTTTTTGTAGTCAATATAAATCCTACACTCCATAAATGTGTGTTGTGGGAACCAATTCATTCTTTTTTTAAACACCACATTAGTACCTCCCTTCTTAGGAACAATGTGTACCAAGCTCACCCATGGTGAACAAAAAATAGGATAGATGACACATGTAGTCAGAAGATTGATCACCTTCTTATGCATCACTTTTATTATGTTCATATTTAATTGTTGTTGATTATCTCAACCATGTGAATATTGTGCATGCGTAGTGCAGGTATGACACTAATAATATCTGATAACATGTGACCCAAATCCTTCTACCATTTACGCAACTCAACAAGAACTATACCCTATTACTACCCCATAAGACCGACATTGATAATTACAAGACATAATTGTTGTTCATATATAAACACACATTTCATCCCTATAGGTAGAAATTCATTTTATTATTTTTTGGTGCCTTGACTTCTCCCTCTCAACAAATATAAACTTTAGGCCTTCACATGCAAAGTTGGATCCTCCTCTACCATGTCTAGATGAAAATGGATATGATCAACATGCTGACATCTAAATCATATGCCCATGGGTCAATGAAAGCAGTCTTCAATAGGTCCTTTATGTAGTATGTATGTTGATGAAGTCTATTAGACTGATCTACATAGTCTAAGAAATATATCTCTTCCTAAAAAGATGACCTCTTCATGTTGTCAAACACCTTGAAGTCAGTAGACTCATTGCCCACTTATAAAGTCAGAATACAACATCAGCACTAGATTTCCATAGACACAAAATCACAAAGGGGAAAATTTCTTCACTGGCACTAGAACATAATATATTGTGCTAAATGGTGTTGTCATGGATGAATATACTAAGTGGATAGCCACACATGTCAATTGAACATTTGTGAGACCCAAATGCTAGCATAAGATGTGTGGCATGATAGAGATATTGGAAGCAAAGTCCAAAAGTCATCACTAGCATGCAGAATCACTGATGTATCATGATATGCCAAATGTTTGTGAATCCTTAAGCTTGTGTGATAGCTTAGTTTGGACAAAAGATGGGCAGGGAAACTTAACTATCTCATAATCATGAGATATATATTTTTCTTGAGCCTCGTCTTTAGGAATTTAAACTATGGTGACATCTCAATCAAGGCTTCTAGGAATGTGATATGAATATGCAATTTATTCAAAGTGTCATGGAACTTCATGAATTGTGCATAGATCCTAGTCTATATTTAACTACATCAGAACGATGGTTGCAACTTCTACACCGGTACTCCATTTTGTGTGCTCTATGGTGTAACTATTGTGCCACTTGCCACTCTAGTTGCCTCCCTATCATGGTTTCCATGTAAAATTGTCTCCAGGATGATCCCCATGTTATCCTCAACTACAATTGTGGGTTTATGAGTCTTTATCTCAATCCAAAGCAGTAGGATCAACCATACACATGTAGTAATTGCTTTCAATAGCTCATTCTTGTAAGGGTTGTTTTGTATCTTCCCTGTAAACGCCATTGTTCCTCTCAGGATCGTAGTTAAAATCCAAGATAGATGTGTATCTAAGCCTATTTGTGGGTCTATTTATTGGAACACATCTTATTTAACATGTTTCCTTGTTTCCCTCTCACTTCCCTTGGACTTGATTTGGATTTGGAAATTGGTGCCCATGATTTGAACTAAAGTTTCCTTGGTATTAACCTTATTCACAATTTCTTTTCCTAAAATTAGATTATTGTAAAAAAGTGAGATAACCCCCATCTTGGCCTTCATTATATTTGGGTCTTAGTTGTTTTGAAATCTATTGATGATGTTGTATTCCCGCATTGAAACCCAATGTGATTATGCAACCTATTTGGGTTATCACAACTATGTTTTGGTATTGAGTGCAAAGTGTTAACCTCCTCAACATTATCATAATAGTAGAAGTTGATCCATGTGTTTTTGTGGTATGTGTGGATAGGAGGTAAATATAAGCGAGGACCACATCATCTTCTATGACAAAGATTTTCCATAATTAATTAGACGTTTCACCTACTTTGGAAGTGTGATGTGTTGTATAAGACAAGCTTCTATGATGGACATCAATGCTTAATTATTCCTTTAGTATGACATGAAGACATTGAGAAGGCCTCCTTTTTACCACAATTGATGTCATTATTTGACATACATTCTACCACCTCCCACACTTCATAGATTTTTTTATTAAGTTTCTATCTTACAAAACACCCAAGAACCCTTTTCTGATGTCGTCAACACTTCTATACTATCTATCCACTTGTGTTATAAGGATGATGTCATGGTGCATGCATCTATAGTGAATTTCCTTAAGGCACTCCCATGCTTCAAATAGGAATTCATTGGGCTTTTGTTTAAATAGATTTAGATACCCTTTGGTATACTATTTAAGTGAGTGAGAGTTGTTGAGACTGACTATATATCTTCTCATGTGTCTAGATATGGTGTAGAAGAATTGAATTGTACCAATGGAGTGCTTTGTTGTAAGAAAACTGAATGGAAGGAGTATGATTGCCTCTAAGGTGCTCTTGCATGTTTTCTGGTATCACATAGTTTGTTACACTGTATTAATTTCTCATTTTCATCATCCCCGACTCTTTATGAGAAAGAGTTGATCTGTAGCATATTTATTTATGTGTCTTTAACTCAAAATCATGCACTATTATAGGATGGTAGGCAATAGATTGATGCACATTTGAGGCTATGTGAATGATTTCCTTGGGTCTTTGTATACCTCTTAGCATGCGTTGCAGCTCTAACATCACTAAGTGTTTCTCTCTCTCCCTGCAAGTGTCTACTAAATACAAATTTGAATCCTTACATTGAATATTGTTAATTTTCTTTATTATAGAAGTTTGTAATAGGTGCGGTCAAAATAGGGTCGCATATCATTTTTAGGGTGTGACACTCCAAAGTTTCACATAATAATCATATCATTGGAGGCATCAACTACTAACTCATACATCAATGTGGTTTAACAAACATTGAATAATACATGCATTTATAGTCAAAATGAAAACATTACAGGTACAGAGCATTATTCATCATTTTTACAAGTTGACATAAACAAAAAATCTATCACAAAAAGAATAACATGGTGCATAATCCAACTTAATAAAACTATGCTAAAACAACAAGGAAACTTATCTAGAGATAAGAACACCCCACCTGGGCACTTCGATTCCTTTGTTGAATCTCCTCATCCTTAGATGAAACTCTTACTCATGTGTCTACTCACACTCTGATGATATACAATCCATTGCCATACAAAAAATATAAAACAAATTAATAAGTGGTATAAAGCATTTATATAAATAGAAAATAAACAATATACTTAAAAATATGATTCAAACAAGACACGATTAAGCTCGTCATGTTACTTGTTTTGAACTTTAACATAATCATTTACAATTACTATTGGTGGTGTATCATGCTAATTATTATCTCTATATTAGTTAATTGGGCTTCCTTTACTTAAGCCCATGAACATGGTTTAGTTTATGTTATGTTGTGTCTGTTATACATTATAACTTGAGACAAGGTAGTGTACATGACTATGTGTAACCATGATTCTATCATATAATAAGATTTGTATTCATGGTATCAAGAACAATTTTTTAAACCCCATGGTTCCCTAAGAGAAGCCCCTCACCTTGTTTATTGACTTCGTCTTATTCTTCTTCATCCTCTTCTTCTTCTCTTCTTTCTCCCCCCATGCCCCACCCACAATGTCTAGCCACAAAAGGGAGATGCCACCCACTCACAGAAGGCATCCCCAACACATAGTAGGGTGCCACTTCTAGTATGGCATGCGGCGGGCTGCGGTGCGATAACTCAATGTTGTGCAGCCATCGGTCGTGCATCAGTTGTATGGACAAGTTTTGCTCCCCTAACTCTGAGTAGGTGCTAAATTTTCAACAGTTCTCCCCTCTGCTACTTTTCTCCAGGGGATTCTCTACTTTGCCATCCTAATATGTCAGTAAGAGAGTCATAGGTCATGATCCCCTTAGGAGTTGCACCCATGGTTGCTTGACTGGGTGTTTTTAGCATAGCAACTTTAGTGGGAATCCTACTAGTACTCCTTCCCTTCTTTGTCACCCACCATATCTGACTGGTGACGTGTTGATCTCGGAATTGTAAGAGATATGTTTCTAAAAACAAGTTGCAACAACCTCAAACTAGTTGTTTTGTTTGCTTTCCACTCCATGTATCCTTGCGTACATGGGTGAGTGTATTTAGTGTTTAGAGATCCATTATATATTTTCTACCATAGTGTGTTAGTGATTCATGCATGTTTCTTCCTGTCTTTCTCTTTATTTCCAATCACTATACATTTTAGTAGTGATTATACATCTCCACCTATGTTCTATGATGTGACTACTTTGATATCCTTCTCCACTATTGTCCTACCGATGTGAATGACTCATTATGTATGAAGACAAGGATGGTGACAAAGACTAACCTCAGACCATTGTCTATAATGACAAACCTCCAATCTCCATAATCAAGTTAAATAATAAAAATTACCAGGAGGAGAAGTGATATAAAAATCACAGTCATCCCAATGGGTGCAATTGTGGCATTGAGTATGCCCATGTTGCCCAAGGATAAAATTTTGTATATGTCATCAAGTATGAGAAACTTCTACAAGCCTCACAACAAGATCCTCCAAAATCCATACGATCTGGGTATTCGATGACCATGTAATGCATTATGAAATCTTTGATGCACCTGGCCTCCAACCAAGGTAACTTTGGGACCTCCATTCTTGCATCAAGCTCTTCCTGGATTGTCAAATCTAGGGCCACCCAACATATGATTGGTATGAGACACCTCATCTCCTCCACTAAACCTCATATTTATATATCATCTATCACTAAGGAAGAAGTGTCCATAAAACTATTTAGCAATGTGAGAATGTTAATATCTCACGTAGTCTTAAACTCAAATTTTTTCTTTATATTCCTCATTTTCCCTTTAATTTTATCTATTTTTCTATGTTAGTTGATATCTTTACTTGCAACATAACCTTTGGTATCCATAGTCTGTGATGCATGATTCTCATACTTTTAGGACTATTGATTTAGGTTCTAAATCTAGTGGCCTTGGGATCCCATCTCTGCAGTTGATAAATGATGGTTTTGTTGGGAAGGCCTGTTGGGAGGTGTTGACGTCAGATTCAATCTAGGCCAGGTTCTACAGGTGGAAGTATGCCAACTTGGCAATAGGTCGTGATAATGTTTACCCCGGATCCTTGAAGCTTGGATCTTCTCCTTCTATGTGATGGAAAAGAATCTGGGATATGTTGCCGCGGGTGTTCCCTATGTGTAGATGGGTGGTAGGGAGAGGTGAAATTCCTTTCTGGGACTCGCGGTGGTGCGAGAAGCGATTGGCAGATCATGCTAGATTCTCTAGCGATAGAAGACATCCCTTTCTTATTAAAGATTTTTGGATTGATGGCCATGGATGGGACTGGGACTTATTGAGGATTATTGTCGACGATGATGGTCTGAAACTTATCCGTGAATCTAACACATGGATCGCTGACGAGGATGATAGGATGGTATGGAGTCCGGGGATGAGAGGAATATTCTCTATGAGATTGGTTAAAAAGATACTGATGCTAGACAGAAGGGAAGGTCCAGTTGGACTGGGTTTGATTTGGGATACTAATTTTCCTAAGGCTGCATCCTTCATTTGGAAATCTGTTAGAGGGGCCACGTCAACGGACGAAAACATTAGAGCCAGATGTTGCATTCCCTTAGCATCTCGATGCAATTGCTGCACGGAGCCGCATGAGGAAAGCATTGAACACATGTTGTTCCAAGGACAAACTACAAAGTTCTTTTGGGGAAAATTTGTTGAGCTGACAGACATGCATCCACCCACCGATGTAAGAACCCTAATAGACACCTGCGTATTGGGGAAGGGGAAGAAACTAAAGGAGTGGTTAGCTGGAAACTTGGTGGTTCTGATCCTGTACAGTATATGGCGATTGAGGTGCGAAGCTATGTACGAGGGGAAACACAGACCATTCATTCATGAATGGGGTTTGGTTATTAGAACAGTGAACTTTCAGCTGAAGAGAAGATCTTTTGTGATTGCTACTGATAACAGTATTTATGCCCGAATGAGGGAGGAAAATTTGGTGGAACCTAGAGTCATGATGAGGCAGATCAAGCTGCTGAGATGGCAGACGCCTGACCTGCATAATCTTAAGCTCAACCTTACGATCGGGAAAGATAGAGACAACCAAGGAGTTCCTAGAAGATGGGCGGAGGGAATTATTAGGAATCACAGGGCTAATATTTTCCTTGTATTCAGAACATCGCTCAGGAGTACAGATTACATCCTTGCATATATGCAAGCGTGTGCCATAGGCTTGAAGTTAGCGAGAGATCATGCATTGGTCATATCGTGTGTTGAGATTGATGAGGCTTACGTGTATGACATCATATGGAACAACGGGAAGGAACCATGGAAGAAGACACCTTTCGTCAGGGAGCTGCGAGAGGAGTTTGACTCTGCTATGATTTATGGATCCCTTGTTCACAAGGTCATCAACTCAATACCTCGTGAACTAGGAAAATGGGGCAGTAGGATGAATGAGCCATACATTTCTTCAGATACCCTGAATATGCCACGGAGAATAAGAGGTATGGCAGCTTTGGAGAAGCGTCGAGTCCCTTACATCATAATGCAGAAAATAGATATTTAGGCTGAGAAATATGGTTGGGCTAAGGTTCAATTTTGGAGGAAGGGGTAAAGTCTTGAGAGCTTGGAACGTGATGTGTTTGTTATTTTCTTTTATTACCTGCATTTGATATAATCAGGAGCTATATTTCTTTGATGATTGTGCCCACAAGAGGGGTGTGGGATGAATAAAAGCGACCCCTGGCTTAACCAAAAAAAAAAACTAGTGGCATATACCACATTTGTGAAGATGTTCCTTCTTCTGCACTTCTTGTGAGTGCACTCTCCAACTTCATCAACATTACCGTCATCCCTCTATTGATAAGTTGAAGTACCAGGAACCATCTTTATCTAGTTTAAAAAGTCTTCTGTGTGACTTGTGTGAGTTTAGGAAGCATCATATGAGTTCTTTTCCTAGAAAAACTAGTCCATGTCTTAAATTATTTTTGGTATTATTCACACTATCATTTCTGGTCATTTTTAAAGCACTACTTTTAGTGGATTTTATGATTTAATTACCTTTGTTGATGATTTATCTTACATGAATTGTTAATATTCATTTAAATCTGGTAACTAGATGATGGGTTTTCTTAGAATTTTCATAAAATGATATCAACACAATTTCATAAATCCATAAATCTTCCAAGAAGAAAATGCTTTAGAATATGTTCCAGGTCAGGTGTCATCATTTTTCTCCAGAACTAGAACCCTCCATCGACGTTCCTTTGCTCAAACCCTACAACAAAATGGGGTTGCAAAAAGTAAAAACTATCATTTTCTTGATATGTTTTATGTTCTTACGTTTGAAACCAAATTATCTAAGTTCTATTTGTCTGAGACTGTACTCGCTGCCTGCTACCTTATCAACCAACAACCATCATTTGTTCTACATAAGAAGACACCTTTTTAGTCATGTTTCATGCTCAAATGACTTTTTGCCTTCCTTTGCATTTTTTTGGTTGTAGTACTTTTGTACATAACTTTGATGCAAAAGCAGATTAACTTTATCCATGTTCTATCAAAATGGTTTTCCTTGGCTATTATACCTTCCAAGAAATCAGTCATTGTTATACTCCAAGAAACTATTGTATGTATGTCTTCACTGATGTTACATTTCATGAATCAAGTATGTTCTTTGATTCTGCATCATTGTCCTTTCCTCCTCAACCTCAGTCTCAATGTGAGTTTGTTGAGCTTGATATTTTATATCTAGTGGATCATGAACTCATCACCCATCCTCCTACCACTCAAGTCAACCCTAGCATTCCTCCACCACCCAAACAAGATCTGCCACTATTGTTCACACATGATGTTCTAGATTGCATCGTGTCTTGGTGCATGCATGGGATTCACACACTTGGTCTTTAAAATTATAAGAACCTAATGTAGAAAGACTCAAATACACAAAGACTCACCTGCATGCGCATGGGTTTGTATCATAGTACAGGAAGGTGGAAAATTAGGGGTCAATCCTCAGGGAGAGATATGTCACTCAAGCTATGTTAGTGCAGGCTAGGTTCCTAATGCTAAATCTAGGTTCAGAGGGTTTTAAGTTGGATTAGTATTTGATTAAACTACAGGTTCAAACAAGCAATGAAAGTAAAATAAGAAGCAACACCTATTTTAACTCTAGACAGTTTAGTTCTAAGCAACAAAGAAATCAATCTAAGAAAGAAAAGAGAGATCTAAACTAAGAAAATAAAAGCAAGATAAAATTCTAATAATACACTAGAAAGTCAAATACATTTTATTTAACAATCCTAGAGAGAGACCAGCTAAATTAGGCAAGAAACTACACTAGTTTAGAAAACTAGGAAAAAAGGCAATTAAGGATTTAAACTAGCAAGGACAAATCAATTAACTAAGATGGAAAGTAAAGACATTAGCTAAGAAAACATTAACTATGCAAGGAAGAAATCAAGGTTTAATGATTTATGGAAGTGTTGTCCGTTTGGGTTAATGTGACTAAAACCTAGGTTGGGGGTCACAACATGTAAACCATTCTCATTCATTTAGATTGTTAAACCCAACAACAATGTAGATACTAAATAATTACCACAAACTACTATTTTCCAATGGATGGAATAGGGTATGTCAAGGGGAACTACACGCTAGCGCACCCTATCCAACCTTGCAAAGGAACATTTGCATTGGGGTTTAGGTGACATTCTATTTGGATCCAATCAAGTCTAGGTTTCTAGGATAGAGGTTCTTAGGGAAATTGGGATCCAAGGGTAGTAATGGGGATTGTAAATGAGGGTATTTCACTTTACATCACCTACCATCTGGCCTTTAGGTAGCTCTAAGACAATTGTACTAAGTGCCTCTAGATTAGCTACAAAGATGTGACACCTAAAAGTAGGAGACAAGATATATATATATATATATATATATATATATATATATATGTGTGTGTGTATGTGTGTGTGTGTGTGTGTGTGTGTGCGGGGGGGGGGGGAGATAGGGTGCTAGACAAGGATCCACTAGTTGGACCTAGGAGCAATCCTAAAATAGCCACATACAAACCATTCTCTCTTAGAGTCAAGGTGGTTTCAAGAACAAATCACAAGAGAATCCATGTTTTCAAGCAAAAATCACAATTATGGGATAATAGATAGAAGTATAACACAATCAATATTAAATAAAATGATAAGGTTTACAAGTTATTTCCCCTCAACATGATATAAAATTCACATTTTAGCCGCCCACATAGAGGGGCTTAGTTACTCATGGAGAAAAAAATCAAAATAAGAATAAGTAGAGAGAGGGATATCCATGGAATCTCTTTTCTTCATTACCTCCAACAGTAGTAGCTCATTCTCCTCCCTACTTGGTGGTTGGATGGCCTGGAAAGGTGAGTGGAAGTAGCCAAAACACTAAAAAATTAGGGTTTTGAGGTAGGGCATGGTGGAAATGGAGTGGAGTATGTGGGATCTCAATGAATACGGTAGTATATGCTAAGGAAGAATGGGTGTGTTGGTGAAGGAGAAATTTCAAGTTAAGTTTGGATATTTGGATGTCAGTAGCACAACTCTGCTAGGGAGCATGACTATGATAGGAACTAGGTGGCACAATTGTGTTGGGTAGAACGACCATGATGGTTGAGTTGGGGAGTTGATCATTTTATGAGCACCCACATTTTGACTTTAGGGAGCATGGTCGTTTTGGCTGACGTGAACATTCTGGGGGCTCTTTGACACGACCATGGTGCTGACTTTGATGTAGATAATTCATGTATGAGTATTTATCTTGTGAATTTGTCATCGGCACCACGTCCATTCTATCATCATGGTCGTTCTTGGGGCTTTTTCTTTCATGTTGATCTTCAACTTCACAATCCATGGATTCTTTTGCTTTGGCTTGACTTTTGGCCACTAGGGGTAGGTTGGAGAATCTCTTCGACCCTCCTTAGACTCCTCCATGGGTGAAGGAATCCTAGGATCATCCTAATTCTCTCTCATCCATCCAAAGTGTGGTTTAGGTACTTGAAAAACATGCAAACAATACCCATAAGTGCATTTGATAGTAATACACACACTGAGGGAAATAGCTTACAATATAACATGTTTATATATGATTAAAGTGCAATAAGGTAGAGGATGAATCCCAAAAATAGGGCTGCAACATGGTCTCTGAAAAGATATATGTTTGTACATTTTCTTCCATCCAATATCTCATACATGTTTCCTATACAAGCTTCCCATACTGCTAAACCTATTGCCCAACAACTCAACTCCATCCAAGTTCTAAAAAAATATCATGAGGCACTTCAGTATTCTGGTTGTAAAGTTGTGCTATTAGAGGAAATGACATCATTGCGTGGGAATGGAACATGTAATATTGTCCCTCCACCTCTGGACAAAAATATTGTAGGTTACATACGGTTCTTCTCTATCAAAATTAATTTTGATGGATTATTAGAATGGCTCAAATCTCGGCTTGTTGCCAAAGGATTCACACAAACATATGGTATGGAATTATTTGAAACCTTCTCACTTGTCACCCTTATTGCATCTATAACGATTGTTATATTCCTTGCCACTTAAATGGACTGCCCTCTATTCCAGCTTGACATTAAAAATGTATTCCTTCATGGAGATTTGGAAGACGAAGTATATATGCGGCAAACATAGGATTTTTGTACCTAGGGGGAGTTTTCTAAAAGAGCCTTTAATTTCAAACACTCTTTGTATAGTATCAAGAAATTAACACAGGTGTGGTTTATAAAACTCAGTGGAGTTCTTAGTAGCCTAGGTTTCATTAGAATGCCCATTGATCGTATTCTCGTCTTTAGTTCATCTGAAGTTAGAACCATCATCCTTGTCGTCTATGTTGATGATATCATTATCACTGGTAGTGAAGCTCATGGGATTTCAACTTTGAAACAAGAACTCCAATAACATTTTCATACCAAGGATCTTAGGCAACTTTGTTATCTCTTGGGAATAGTGGTGTTATGTTCTCATCAAGGCACTAATTTGTCTCAAGAAGTATGTTCTCAATCTCTTGAAAGATTTGACAATTCTGAATTCTAAACCTATCTTTCACCTATAGACTGCCACAACAAAGTTTTGTCTGAAGGGAGTTTTTTTCAATCCTAAACAATATAGACACACAGTTGGGAAACTAATTTATATTATGATTATTCTACTAGACATAGCCTTTGTTGTTAATGTTGTTAGTCACACATGTGTAAACCCCTTGTATGCTACTAGATTCGGGTACAAATATCCTTATATATCTAAAAATTGCACATGGCTAAGGTCTCATATACAAAAAACCACAATCTCCATATATCTCTTTGACTTGCTATGTTGATGCCAATTGGGATGGAGATAGGAATGATAGGAGATTCATTTCCAACTTCTGTGTTCTATTGGGTGGTCATCTTGTTATTTGGTGGAGTAAGAAGTAGTCTGTTGTGACTAGTCTATAATAAGGCAGTATATCACGCCATGTCCCATGCTTGTTGTGAAATTCTCTAGGTGACTTCTATTCTTCAAGAATTAGGCTTTATTCTCTCATCCCCAACAACTCTCATATATGAGAATTACGCATCTATTCATATATCTAACAAACCAATTTTTCATGAACGTGCCAAGCACATTAACGCTAACTGGCACTTCGTCAGAGACCTATTAGTGAAAAAAGATCGTTACACTATATGTGAAGATTGAAGTACAAATTTGTGATATCTCCACCAAGACTCTTCCATCTTCATGTTTCTCTTATATTTTTATCTTGGGAGCACATGTCGTGTACTCTTCAGCTTGACAGTGAGTGTTAGTGGATTTATGTTAATTATTATCTATTTATTAGTTTATTGGGTTCCCCTACTTAAGCACATTAGGACGGGGTTAGTTTCTATTATGTTGTATCTCTAGTAAATCATACCTCCAGACGAATATATATATATGACTCTATGTAACCCTAATTATCTCCTATAATAAGATTTTCCATTCCAAATCATTATTATAATATGGGCTTATAATATAGTTGTTCATCCTTAAGTGCTTCAATGAATTTTTATTCCATGATGGATAAAAGATCCTGAGAGCTCATATGCACCCAAGTGCTCATTTACCTGAAGAGCTCATATGCACCAAATTTCTCATAAATATGATCCCAAGAGCTCATGTGACAAAAAACTAATAAACTTGGAAGGGACAACATACACAAAATACTACATAAATCATATCTGGAAATAAATAACTTGAAGTCTCATGAGAATTGTGACATGTAATTATCTTGTAAAATATACTCCAAAAATGTTGAAAACATATTTCATTTTAGTCATAAGTCTTGCATTTATTACATTCAATGGATAAATATTGGTTCATATGCATATAATTGAAGAAGAACCCATTATTCATACTTATTGTCTCATGTTTCATGTCCACTTTTTGGGTGAGAGAACAACTCTCATGGATCCTCAAAAACTTGTCCATATCTAAGATAACATGTTTCAATATATAAGACTATATGATAATCGATGTTTAACCTAGTTTCTAGGGTTTAGGATTTCTTAGATGTTTAATGTAACTTTGTAGAAAGTATAATGATTAAGGGTATTCAATATATTATAACATATTTAGGGTCTAAAGGTTATATTCAAATGTTTAAAATCCAAGATGCAAATTAGTATCGTTATCAATCATCAAGCATTATATATTCCTTCTCTTTACAGAGTTATATAATAACAAGCTTTAACCCAAAAACTAAGATCATTAGGTTGTAGATATTTCCATTATATTAGAAACTATATATTATTTTCGATAAGTGATAAGTTGAATATCCTACTAATTATAATGATTTTAGCAAGTTATACCATAACATTATTAATATTGGTTGTTTATTCTGAACCCAATGGCTAATGATGAGACTAGAAGGTCCTAGGTCATGGAACCCTCTCCTCTTGTACCCCTTGGCTTCTAGAATGGCTACATAATTTATGGGCTGCTCTTCTTCTATCAAGCTTTCTTGGATACCAGATCAATCTGGTCATGTGCACTCCCCTCTCTCTTCCATAGACTTGTGACTTCTTTCTTGTGCCTTCACTACTTTATTTATGTAGATAAACATGTACAGTGGTTGCTTACAACTCTAGCAAGGCATGGTTCTAAACCTTGACCATTTTGGAACTAAGAATTCCCAATAATGGATTTTTCCTCCTATTCTTATTACTCTTTCTCCCATTCTTCTTACTCTTTGACCTACTAATCTGATGGGATGTCGCTTCAATGTAAAGTTGTCATATAAGTATTTTTTGACCAATGACATTGCCATCAGCCATGGAAGCACCACTGTCAATCCTCCTCAACCACCTTAGCATGGTATTCTCCTTACTCTCTTTACCCCTCTCTTCCTTCTCTTATATTTATCTTCTATTCTCCCTTTCTCTAAAAGGCAAATAGGGTGTAACATACTAGTATTTGGGGCCTCAGATAAAATGATCTTAAAAGAAATGATTGGACTACTCATATCACCAAGGTGCACCTCCGTTCAGGGAGTCCATCACTAAAGAACTTTGTGGTTAAGCGTACTTAGCCCAGAGTATTACTAGGGTGGGTGACTAGTCAGGAAGTTTATCCAAACTTGCATGTGAGTGAGGATACAACATGCATTTAAGACTAGTGGTGGTATGTGGGGCCAATCTTCATTCATGAAACTCTACTAGAACCTTGGGCAGTGAGCCCATGTGTTAAAATGGTATCAAAGCCATAATCCCTCCAATAGGGGGCCCACATGAGCATGTGGCATGCTAGTCTATCAGTCGTACGATCCAGGCATGTTGGAAAGGGTTGTCCATAGTGATGCATACACCCTTGTGTTGGTATTCCATGATCGGGTGCTAGGTGTCCATGAGCCATTCTGATATGCACAAAACTGGGAAAATATTATGAGGCCATATAGTTGAGTCTTGATGAGGACATCCAGAGTCTAAGTGGGGAACTCGTGCTCAACCAGAGTAGTACTAGGATGGCTGAACAGTTAGAAAGGTTATCCTGGTTGCGTGTGAGTGAGGACAAAATGTGTAGTTAAGGCTAGTGGGGGTCTGTGGGGCCAGTAGGTGGGCCCCACATGTGCATGTGGCATGCCAGTCTATCAGTCATGCGATCTAGGAATGTTGGAAAGGGTTGTCCATGGTGATGTAGATGCCCTTGTAGTAATAATCCCTGACCAGGAGCTAGGTGTCCAAGGGCCATTCTAGCTCTGCATAGAACTGGGAAAATATTATGAGGCCATATAGTTGAGTCTTGATTAGGACGTTAAGAGTCCAAGTGAGGAACTCTGTGGTTAAGCGTGCTCATCCCAGAGTAGTACTAGGATGGGTGACCAATTATAAAGTTTATCCTGGTTGTGTGTGACTGAGGACAAAATGTGTAGTTAAGGCTAGTGGTGGTCTGTGGGGCCAGTCGTCATTCCTGAAACTCTACTAGAGCCTTGGGAAATGGGCCCAAACATTAGACCAGGCTTGTCCATTGGGTGTCACCCTGACTCCTCTTGTTGTTGTCGCTTTATTCATCTTGGAGGCTTCTAGATGTGAAGCCAACTTCCTGATTTGTGAAGCCTCTAACTCCTTCATTGGGTTCCATGAGGTAGAGTGGCACCTCTATTTTAGGAAAAGGTCCATAGATAAATGGCTTTGAGTATTTTTTAAGGTTCTCTTCTATTTTTCATCAATTGCTCTCTTATAGCTACAATACCCTAAATTTACTCGAGAACAAATTGGTTTGTCCCTCAATGTGATGAATACTTCTAGTTCTATCATCAATTTCTATTTTGTAAACATTCTCCCATGGAAAGAATAGACTATGTTCTGATTATAAGTTGCAATTGAGGCGCTCGACAAAAATACATTGTGCAATAAAACTCACTTTAATTACTTTATTTCCAATTAGGTTTAAAATACAAAATGCACAACAAAACTCACCAAACACTTCTCTCGTAGTTCTCTTCCATGGATTCTAAAAAATATCAGATAAATTCATTCTTAATAATCAAATACAACTATAAAAAGTTTCCAAAAAATAATAGATCAATCACAATGAATTGCTATAAAATATCTTCCAAAACTATAACAAACTTGCTAAACTTTCCTTACCTCTTCACTCATATTCCTTGTAATTTCCACTTCATTTCCATGCACAAATTTCATAACTAATTCTTTTCCAAAACTTCTAATTTATTAAATAGTCTTCATTAAAACCAAATATTCTCTCCTACAAGTAAACTTCCATATCAATCCCAATCCTAATATTATCATTTTTTGCCATTGTTTCTTTATTGGGGGGGGTTCAAATAAGAAATATATCTATGTGCTTATAGAAAGGAGAGACAAAAGGTGTTTCAATGAAGATATTGTTACTAATGAGAAATTTTTTATTTAGGATATCCATAATCTTCAACTACTTATTATTTACTAAGCAAAAGAGGAGGAACAAATCTTTTTATTCTACCATTTTCATATTATTTTGATTATTTATGAAAACATGGTTTATTTATTTCAAAATAATTACATTGAGGTCCACATATGGATTTTGTCTTTTGCTAATTTGTATTAGGGATTTTGAGTTTTCACTAACTACTGGATTTTATAATATTGCATAGGTCTATGCTTGACAAGCATACTATGCACTAGAACAATATCAAAAAATTAAAAAGATTTAGCAATGATAGATGAATAACATCTAAATAAAGTACAAAAGAAAATAACTAAATGATTAAAATAAAAAAAAATCATGTGTAATTCATAATTAACTAATAATTTAATTTATTTATTTCCCCATGAACAACATTAAAACTTCATGTGACTTCATGTATCCCAAATTTTACTAATATGTAATCTTAGTTTTTTGTCCTTCATGTCAAGTACCTAGGGAAAACTTATCAAGAATTTTTTCGTACATTAATTTGCTTATAACTAGGATACTAACAGTATGATGGTTGATTGCTGGTTGATTAAGACTAACGACAATAGTTAAAAATCAAGAATTAAAGATCAAAATATAAAACTATATTCTAGCGTGAGGGTTTCACCTCACGCTACCCTACATTGTATATCTCTTTCAATGATCAACTTTGAATGGAATAGTTAATGGGAGCAATTCAAAAATCAATTTGTTAAAAAGAACTCAAGATGAATATCACTCCTATCATGTTTATGATATTTGGGAGATGACATATTCATCGATGCAGGACTAGAAGATTCATTGTAGTTTCAATATTAGAATCATATACAAATGTTATCAGATATCCTCACATAATAGTGATATTAATTAACCAACAAACATAATGAGCAGCTATCGATGACAAATCATGCCAAGAGATTATTGTCTTTTATGGAATGGCATAAAATGTTTGACTAAGAGATAAAGTTGCATAATATATTGGGTAGTGGGGATACTTCCCATACCATAGTAGAAAAAATACTTGCTACAAGTGGTCAACATGGAAGTACTAGAATCGAGGGATGAAAAGAGCATGTATTGTATAATGACAAGAAGATAATGGTTGTGATGTGTAATGATCCTCTTTGGAAAATTCTCTTGTTGATTATGACTTCAAACATAAAACATATATGATATTATCTACACAATTTTTGGTTTCTCTCATACAAGAACTAGGGCTCCGTAGAAAGGAATATAAGCATGGAAGATTGTGGGAGATTTTGCTTTTGTATCTTGTCCATTGTCCATCAAGCGGGCACTAAGATTTGTCTTCTTTATGTTTTACTTGAGTTGACACGCTCTACTGGGCTATTAAGTAGCATAGATAGCTGATTGTTTAGTAGCTCATCAAGTTAGTCTGTCACCTTACTATATGATCATATATTACAAGCCATCCAGCTAGCTGATATTAAGAAATTCATGTATCTTTTCCATCTAGTCAACTTTCTTGGAATGTTGGTCAAATATCCAATCTTTAGTGCTCAATGTTATTTCAAAACCAACCAACATGCGTGGCTAATTGGTCAACTATCTAGAACTCAGTGCAATCTAGAATTTATCAAATTTGGTGACATGATGGACTAGTTGATTAGTTGAAATGATAGTGAAGCTTCATGTAATATGAACATAGTTCTCTGGTTGATTGCCCAATTTCTTAAAAGTCTATGGTTTATTATTGATTTAGTAGTTAATCAGATAATTAATCAAACAAGCTAGTTGGATGTTGTTGACCATTGTGTTCAGTCTGGTAGAAGGTGGTTGAATGTCTATGTAGGCTAGTAGGTTGGCTAGGACGTTATGGAAATATTTTTTTGTATTTATTGTCATAAGCATTCCAACCCCAAAAATGTTAATGTGGAAGTATGAGGTGGGTGGAAATCTTAAACATTGCTCTTGATCAATTGTTGAGGTGCCAAGACCTCCAGTTCATGGCTTCAAAACCTACAACCAAAAAAGTTAGAATTGGTAAATTTTAAAAGAATAGCTCAATACCCAATATAAGTAGAACAAAATAAGTAAAATAAAATGATTTTATGTAATAATAAATGTGAGATTCAAGTAAAATAATGATGAAAAGTTAATCATGAATGCATTAAGGTTTTCCCTTGGATAGTTGTGGGTGGAGGGGTTAAGAACTCACTCGACAAGGTCATTTGCAAGCCTAAGATAGGGAATCTAACTTAAATTCCCAAGACTTTATTGTGGAAAAGGTTCTCATATCTAAATTTTCCTAGGTTTATGGATGTGTTCCACATCTAGCCCCCTTAAACCACATGTGTTCTTGTTCTCCTCCCTCATCTTACCTCTATGATTGACTATGAAGAGTGATGGAGAGGCATAGTATCATTCTCCCTTGTTTCACATATAGGGGAGATGAGGATTCCAGAAGAGTTTGTATCTATGGAGGATTTATTTGTTATACCAATGCTCTCCAAGAATACATGATTTCTTCAACATTGAAGATTTGGTTCAACATAAACATGTCTACAATATTTAGTTCTAGGAAACAATGGGGTCTCCATTAGTTATCCATCTGGGGGATAGACTTAGTGGCACTCATGGTTGACGGACCTTGGATTGAAATCCAAGGGACCAGGTAAATTCATTTTGAAATAAAAGAGCTAAATGTTAATGGATATCTCTATTTTGTCTCCCTATATTCTAGATTCACTAGCATATAGTTAAATTATCTTATCATAACATAAACTTGAGTAGATTTTAGTTGCAACATTATAACCTAATTATTGGCCAAAAGGCACCCAAAAGGATATTGTTTAATAACTTAAAAACTTTATAGAAATAGATCATTTTGAAAGTAACTAAACCTAAAACAATAACCAAAGATACGTTGAAAACATTCTCAATATGTTTGATGCGTCCTAACCAATTAGTATCCACATATTGACAAAAGATAATGCCCTAAACTCTATAACTTCACTCCTTAGACAAATCAAGCTTAATATTCCAATTAATCAATCATACTCCTAAAACTAATTTGATGATTGACTGAAAATGACCTTCACTCTATAAATCAACATGGAATAAACTTCAAAACTCCAAGTCATCACATTCACCCCATCTTAAATATTTTTTTGACAAAATTTTAACCTCATTATATTCAAGGTAAAGGTATCTGAAACTCAACTAGAGACAACATCAACAGGTGTTGCATTATACATGCCTTTCGTGTCCATATGATGGCTCTAATTCAACTAGGGTTTTAAATAACTATCCATGTTTCTCAAATCCCACCTTAAAAATTTCTTGAGACACATTAGCATCAGCTTTATCTTAGAAAATCATGTTTTCAACTTAAGGTAGACATTCACTTGACTCTAGGTATTAGATTTTTCTTCACATTCTTTATTTAAGAAAGACGTTACTAGCATTTTACCCTTTATCCTTTTAAACCATAAAATGAGACCCCATGATTAATTTCATTATTTACTAATTTGTTCATGTTTTGTCATCATCATGACAATTATCTTATTTAGTTTCCATCATTAGGGTGTTTATGTTTTTATTTGCATATTAAAACATGTGAGTGATCACCAAACTAACATGTCAATTCATTATTATTTGATCAAAGTTTGAATTCATTCATCTCTTGTTCTAATCATTACACTTATGATCTAAGGATTCCCTCAAATTAATATGATGGTTACAACCAAGATATTACATACATGCATGTGTAGACTTGTTTGATGTCAAGATCATATAAGTGAGTTATCATACATAGATTAAGTGTGCAATATAGATTATGTCTTCATCACACACATCTATTAAGGTTCCTTATAAAAAAAATCCAAAAATCAAATTTACTCTCAAACTAGGCTTTGTAATTTGCCTCACATGGTTACACTGATGAACTTTACAAGATCAAGTCACTCCAGCTAAGACCCATCTAAGTCAAGGAATTGATTTTTTGCTCTACACTTTTAGCTAATGTGTCGTGTATTCACCACTAGATTCCTAAATTAGGGATAACATGATGTCAAACATAAGGACATTAATGATAAAAAGCCTCAAATACCTTAGAGAGATCTTGGGATTCACCCTCATCAAGATGTAAGGTGAATAAACTTTTACTTAAATATGGTTCCCTCCTAAGAAAATCTAGGGTCTAGATATTGTATGGGACCAAAAATGAACTTAATGACTTATGTAGTTAAGGACTACATCTCATACTCGTGGATTTCATAATTTATGAAGTTTTTAATTTCTCATACTACACTGGAAGGGGGGTTTATACTCCACCTATGATATGCTCATACCCTAGATACACTATAATGTATAGATTGTTAGTTCATTATGGTTATAATATTTATCTTACATGGATCATAGAATGTGCGACACACATGCTAGAACACACAAAATCCCACTAGATTTTCCTAGAGTGAGAAGTATAGAACTAGTTGACCAACGTACATGTTCTGCTAATTTCATAGAATGCCACCTAGTCATCATAAATATACAAACTCAACATGCATTCCTAAATATGCTTATTGTATATATAAACAACTATCAATGATATCTAGATTCAGGTATATCTCATGTAGATGAATCATAGTCTTTATTTAAGGTTAAATGAATAGTCCCTACCTCCAAAATATAGCAAAATTTGTAGACATGCATATACATGTATGGACATATTTTTCTCCATCAATCAAGCTAGCTTAGAAAAACAAGAAAATCATATTTGAGTAATCTGAAACTTGAAGTTGAGTTAACTTTACACATTAGGAAGACTCATCCCATTGAACCTAGAGAAACAATAAGAGCATGATAAAGACTCGTGTAGAAGTCTAATTACATGTGTGCCTTATATCACAACACAATTCTTCTCCCTTTAGTGATTCTCAACCCAAAATTGTAATGCCCCATGTCAACACATTAGAGGGGATTATTAGCACCTCATGTCTTTTTGACATTTCTAACTGAATCCTAATGATCTAATGTCTCATACCTCAGGACACTAGTAAAGTGTATTCATGTTTTCCTTGAGTCTATACCCAGTTCTAGAATACTTAGATACTCCCCTAATGGTGAGATTTTCTTATAGTCCTTAATCGTTATACATAAATTCTAGGTTTTACTTTGTGTCATAAGAAGCTTTTGGCTTAGATATAGTGTGGATGCACCAATACCACTCATAATGATCCCCCAATTTTCCATTCCCAACCCTAAGAGGATAAGAGAGAGATGGTTGTAAATCATTATCTAAATTTATTACAATGAAATTCTTATAGGAACAACTGATATAGTAAACCAAAAAATATTAATAACATGTATTTACTCAAATGCAATACATGGTGCATAGGAATTTACAAATTATGTTGGAATCAAAACATAATTTACATTATAGAGTTTTTCCCTAAAATCATATCACTATGAGGCTATAGTTAGGAAGTTTCTCACTCAAGAACTTCCATGTATCTGCATGATTTGTAAAGAAGATAAAATTGAGTATATTAGAAAACATCATGATGAGTGTCTGGGTAAGAAAAACATAAATACTATAATTGTTATCATATACAAAAGAAAATATAATGTAACCATTTATAATAGGATACTACATTTTACAATAAATCCATATTGTATCCACATACATTATTCACGTTGTTCCTTCCTATGCAACAATGGACAAAATGGAACAATTTTCCTCACTTTCTTATATCATAACTCTTAGAATCCATAATTTTTTTAAAGTACTTATATATCATATTACATAGATGTCATACATGGATGAATACCTACCACAATTAAAGTTGGGGCCTCTTGACCTGAAACGATTTCATGCCCATTTTTTGTGCAAGGGAGAAAGATCCTTAGCCGGTGGAGGAGATCCTCACACTCGTATGGAATTAAATATAAGGATTTTTTTATGGTCTATATAAAAGGAATTATTGTTTACAATAAAAACTATTGTTTATCTATAGAGGTTAAATTAGAAACATATATTGATTAGTCAAATTATGCCAAATAAAAAATGTACTATACAACCATACATCCAATGTCAGATTAAATATCAATCATGCATTTTGCAAGAATATATAATAATATTACAAATAAAGAGACATGTGTATCATGTACTTGTCCCAAGTCATGATAAGCACATATCAACAGATTTGATTGTGTACCTTAGGTCTTTATATCACATTACACCATTTGATTTTTCCTATGCATGATCAACTCTCATCAAGGCAATTGATCAAAGAACATAACATTGTCATTATTCTTATTTGATTAGGTTCACCTATTTACCAAACCATGTAGTAGATTTCTTTGTTACAAATATTAACACGAGATTAGGTTCAAGGACTATAAATCATCATTTAACATCATTTATATCATGTTTGTAATATTCTAATTAGGGTCCACGAAATCTAATTAAAATTATCATACAAGATCAACCAATTGTAGTTATATATCTTAAAGTTTATTACTATGTTTTATACATGAAAAGAATCTTTAATTTTTTTTACTTTTATAGGCCATAGTTGGTTTTCTACATTTTTGTCCCTAATTATATCTTATGGAATCATTAAATCATATATTCATATAATTTATGAAAACATAACCACTAGTCCTAACCATGAACATTATCGTATTAAAATCATAAAATAATTTTGTTGAGGAAATATTGAGCACATATACTATTATAAAACAATTATTTATTAAAATCATATATTAATTTCTACAGTATGTTCATTCATTATACAAGGAAAAATCCAGACCAAAAGTTACAATGCATTTTCTTAATTCCATTAAGATGTAGTATTCATCATTTTTCAAATTGTATGACATTTTGTATTAATTGTCCAATATAATAAAAAGTTCTATATGTTTCCCCAAAATATGTTTTTTATTAACCTTGGTTTGATCATTCAGAACCACATAATTTCATCCCATCTATGAGGGTGGATTGCATAGTAATTGCAATGTGTACTTACCAATCCCTCCCTAGTTGGGTCGTGAGTGGATATGCAGTCGTACATAGCCAAAACCCATACATACATGTAGCATTCCTTCCTTGACTTCTACCTCCATCTCTATCTTATAATAGTTGTAGGGACAAGGTCTAATGACTAGCTGCTTTCCGTCCAATTCACCTTTAGAAGCCAGAAGATGTTGTTTGGTTTGCAAGGCTTAGTGGTAACTTGATAGTCAAAATGGTAGAAAGGAGGCCCTATGTCACAACAACATATCTATATGTAATTCAAGAGGTGAGTCTATTAGGAATTCAGGCCCTCATGCTCTATTGCTTGATAACTGCAACTCTTAATTTGCATAGCTTTATGCCAAGCTTATGATCAAGGGATGCCCTCATAGTCATAGGAATACCAAAAACTTCCCATATAAATTCAGTTGCAACCCCAAAAGAGGTGAAGCTCTCCTAAATATCCTTGTATTCCACTATGGAAAAAAAACCAAAGATCTAGCTTCTCCTAAGTCTATAGATGTTTTCTTACATCTCCAAAAAACTCCAATCATCCTTGTTCTTGTTCATCTTCTTATTCTTAACTATGTGGTCGACTATGGATATAGATGGAGAGACATAATATCATTCTCCTTTGTTTCTCCATGAGCTAGGTCTATGCGGGATCAAGAAGATCCAAGCAGTCTGGTAGATTTGATTCATCCATACAATGATTCCCAAAAGGTTGTGGTCAACTATGCCCTCAAGATCTAGTTTGGAAGCTATTTTCTTGGAACATTAGGAGCTAAGAGACATGATCTCTATATTACTGAGATATATTAATGTCTTTTATTTCCTATTTTATGTCTTTCTTACTTAAGCATCATGTAACATGGGCCTTTATATAAGAGGCCTATTAGGGTTTCTATTTGATTCCATGTATTTCCTCCTCCTATTTATAGGAGTGAGTTCTCTCTTTTCATAATATAGAAATATGACACACTTCTACATCGTATAAAAGAAGGATACCTAGTTTGGTTCCTCCCACAGCAAGCCATCACTTCTCTCTCTCCCCTTTCTGCCACCTTCACCATCTAGTTTCTCCCTTCTCTATCACTATTTTTTATCACTCCTTAGGGGATCTACTCACTCCTCTAACCCTATCCTCTTGTCCAACAAGAGGATCTAGGGACATGGCTGACGGTCTTTCCAATAGTCTTATGCCCTGAAAACTGCTATTTTGGAAAGTGATCAGCAAATATTTATGGTCATCCATGACCACCTATTATAGGACTCTATCCATCTTGTCATCAATATGATTGAGTGTATCCAACATATCACTCTTCTTCTTGGTAAACCATAGTGTTTTACCTTTATTCTAGATATGTTGGGACCTTATTATGTTGATTCGATGCCACCATATGCTCTTATATCAGGGAACTACCTTGATACCTGACACACTGTGTCTCCTTCTTGACAAGCCATGTCTCCTTCTTTTAATCCCTTGTAGCTACCTGTTGCTAATATCACATGCCATGTCGCCTTCTTGATACACAATGTCTCCTTCTACTATTGATTCCATGTAGCTGCCTACTGCTAATATAACACATCATGTCACCTTCTTGACACATTGTGTCACTTCTTCTGGAGACTTTAGTCAAATCTAGACACCCTGTGTCATTTTTTGACACGTCATGTCACTACTTCATGAGACTTATCTCTCAACTCTAGTACATCATGTCTTTTCCTGACACGTCGTATCACCTCATATGATCTGTTGGTGTACTATCTACACGTCGTGTGTGTGTTTTGTTCCTGTTGTTCTATCCTTTCAGAAATCATGGCTTCATCCTCTTCTGTTGTTCAGACCCTTGAGACACATGCTAGATGTGTAACTTCTGCTAAATGCAATGGGTCCAACTATATCTTATGAGCACATTCTTTCCAAATTTATACACACTCCTTGAGAAAACTTGAGCATCTCACATATTCCCCTCCTCCTAAAGATGAAATGAAGATCAAAAGAAAATCGAGTACAAGAAATGGGATGAGTGTGACCAGCCTAAATCGCGCATCCAAAAAGGAGTGGATACATAGAATGAGACTCTTAAGATAGTAACCTGACACTCAAGCCCCCGCAACTATTATACGGGGTCTGACGTAGTAATCGGGGTAAAACCATAGGGACAAGGTTAGCAGGTGTTAAGTACGTATAGTCTCACACTCATATACTCTAGAAAATAGATGGTTTAAAAGGGTGTTCCCAAAGGAACGATAGTACTCAAACCAAAATAAAAGAAATAAACCAAAGATTAAAAAAACAAAGCGTAAACAAAATAAGGTGGGAACAAAGTTATGGAAGGAAAACTTGGATTGGGGTTCCCCTACTAAGACTTCTCACGAACATGCAAACATCACTTCTCCCTCTCATATACTCCTATCAAGACTACAAGAAATCATATAGGTGTCATTTCCTCTCTCTCTTGAGATAAGGATAGATCTAAGCCCAAGTACAACCTCTCTCTCGAGATGACCATCCAAAAACTACAAGGAAGAACATATGATAATAAGCTTTAGCATTCCAACATTTTCATGCATTCATACTACCCCATAACACAAGATATTAGTGATATTACTCTTTTGAGGTACCAACAATCAAACATCACAAGATGGTAGCTAAGCATACAAGTGAAGCATTAAAACGGATGCATGGAGATAATCTTGATGAGAGTACATATATATTCAAAAAGGAGAGACAATATACATGTTGGGAGAGCCTTAGTGGCTACTGCCAACCCAAGTTAAGTGTTTAGCCACACATGTTTACAGGAAACACAACGACATTACAAAATTCTAGATACATCAAGTTCTATGAAGAGATTAGGGAAGCATAGTGAGATGGAAGTGATAGATCTAGATAGAGAGAGAAGAACATGATACAACACAATACTTCTTCAAATCCAGATCCAGGAGGTCATTGGCATGGACGTTCTCCTTCTCTCAAAGAAGTGATGGAGCCTTCATACTTCTCTCTCCTTAGCTTTCGCCTTTGGAGATCTAAGACTAATTGGATGGATGGGAATGAGTCTGGAAAATGGCAGCAATTCATGGTCCTTTGATATCTGATGATTTGACAAGATGTGTAGGTGGCCTATTTATAGGCATGCTCCATCGACTTAACTCCTCGACTGTGGTCGAGGTTTGCTTTTGGTCAAAGCCTGATCATGGCTGATGCTTTACTGCCATCCTCTCCTCGATCAAGGTTGGTTAAGTCACCTTCTCAGTTGTGGTCTGGTTAAGTCATGTTCTAGGTCGCGGCCTGGATGATGCACCCTTTGGTCACACCGCAGTCTAAAGCCCAGTCAGGGCTTCATGTCACGGGTGTGTGGACCGTGGGTGAGAAGAGCACAAGGCACCGCGGGTGTGAGGGGTCGCAGTTGTGAGGCATTGAGGTGATTTTGGGAGGACTCGACCGTGGTGGGGTGGGCTCTAATGGTCGAATGGGCCGCGATCGAGGTGTCGACCGCGACCTTGGCTCAATGTGACCCTGCAACCAAGGAAAAAGTGTGTAAGTGAGATACTTGGCATAAAGAGCTAAAATAAGTGGAAAATTCTATAAAAAGGTACGCTAGGGGAGGTGTAAAATATATACGAGAAGTGTATAAAATGAGGTGTTATCAACTCCCCCAAACTTAGAATCAGGCTTGTCCTCAGGCTAAGTGTAGGCTCAAAAATATAGAGAGAAAGAGCAAATTTGTGTGACAAAATCTTTGAAACACTTAACACTACCGAATTATCTCATTCTTGCATCAAGATTGTTGTGGTATGTTTGCTCAACCCTAAAATCTCATTCCTTCCCCTTTTCAACCAAATTGCACAACTTTGACTTCTTGTCATTGCCTTTGGTAGAAAAAGTCTCTCCTTCTCAATGTATCACCCCTTCCTGTGTTAGGTTACCACCTGTACCAATACAACATCTCCCTGAGGGGTAGCTTTCACACTCTTTCTTTATTTTCTGTTGGCCCTATGCTAATGTGTCCGCGTAAGCTTTAGGCTTTAAGTGTTTTCTTCCTCTCCTGAACTTTCTCACCCATACCTGTCGTAGGGACAATGTTTCCCTTCAGGCTTCTGACGCAGAGTCAGGTGGCTGTGTGAGTTTTGTTTAGGATTGGAGGTGGGTAAGTTTGGCTTCGACCTTCCACTTACGGGCACAACATATCTACATTCATGAGTGCAGCAATACACCGGCCGTATGGAAACTTTTGGCATCTTTAGGGCCCAACTCTCATTGTAATTCTTTTCTTTTCTTTTTGACTTTTATATCTCCTCTCTAGCTTGGGTTAGTGGGATTTATGTGGTCTTCTGGGTGGCCAAGCCTCTTTTAGTCCCAAGGCGGGGATAAATAGACTCGAAAGAGGTAGTTGTTTTCTTCTCGATGGAGACGAGGATTTTCTGGTTGGAGCTGTCAGGTTAGGGTGGTTGGTCAGGAGTGTGGATTTGTGAAGTTCTCTAGATTTCAAGGGTTTCATAAGATTAAGGTTGTTGCACACACAATGTTTTATTGCAAGAATGAGATAAAGTTGTATTGCTATGCTTCTCATTTTACTTTTATATACATTGGTTGCTCGTATTTCTCTCTCTATAAGATGATAGCACTACAACCATTAGCAAGAAAATAGACAAATTTCTAAGGTAACTACACAAAACTATGGCTTATATCTAGATTTCTTTAAGCAAAAAGCAAAAGCAGTTTGGTTGGAGCTTAAAATATGTACAAGTAAAGTTTTTGAAAATTTTGAAATTTTGAGTGGTAAAATGGTGGCAATATTTTACCTCTCTAGTCCGTTTATGACTCCTCCCCCAAACTTATCCTTCACCCCGACCCGGGGTGTCAAAATTTGAGTGAGATGTATAAACGAGTTTTCTTCATTCTAGTTTGTCAGTGTTGGAGGCCCACTTGGACTCGAGAAGTATGCTTGTGTACACTCCTCATAGTGGATGATATTGTTCATATTGCATCCCCTCCACCTTTGTATTCAGATTGGCTAGGGCCATCATCCAGGCTAAATAAAAGAAGCCACAATCATTTGACAAAGGCACCTGTTGAGGGCTTATGTGGTAGAACTGCATCTTCTTGAAGTCTTTGCCCATTGTGTGCTTATACCCTTTGTCGTGGCTTTTCAGCATCTCAACAATCGCTTCAGCACATGTGGTAGCCTTTTCTTCGGTTGGTGTCTTTATAGTAGTCATATTTGTCTTTTTGTTCAGTGTGAATGTTGCGTCTGAGCTGTCGTACAACACTGCAACCCTTTTGATGACATTGACTACCAACAAAGTCCAATGATTATCGTGAAGTATAGGCAAGAAGATGTAGTCCGGGAGGGAAATCCTTAAGTATTGTTGTAGGCATTCTTTTTCACCTGATCTCTTATTCTTTACAATGTCATCCACTGGCAAAAAGTATGCCATATATGCATTTGGCATGTTTTCGCCTAACAGAGCTTAATATGCTGACATCGTGCTGACTAATAGGTACCCTCCTATTTTCAACGTATCGTAGAGGTCATCCTTCAGCACACAGATTCCGTCCCTTTCAAATATAGCCTCTGCCGGTATGCAATCTTCTTTTAAGGACTCCATTATCATGTTTAGGGATTCTGAAGATAGGCTTACGCAGCTCCATCTGTCAAAGTCCTTGAAAGTAGGTGATATCTCTCCAGTCGGCCTGTCTGGTTTTTCTTCAGGCAGATCATCTTCTTCTACTTCGCCTTCCTTTGGTTGCCCTACTACAGGTTGTTCATCTTTATCTTTTACCACTGGAGACCGTTCAGGTTCTATTTCTAGCATGCTTTCTGCAGCTACTCCAATGTCTCTTTTCCAACCTTATTTCCATGTCACTGCTCTAGCTGGTTTTGTTGGGTCAATCCACAGGGTCTTGATTTGTTCCCTTCAGGTTACCTTTTTAGGTAGAGGGGTCTCTTCATGAAGTCTTCGCGGTATTGCGTTTGAAGGCATCACCGATTCTCTGAAGAAATGACGGTCATAGATGACCTCCATCGTATACATACCGCATAGCCCATGCAGATCTTCCGTGTATAAATCTTCCAGTGGGATGCCCTTATTAATGGCTTCCATCATTCATAATCTGATGAAGGCGCAATCCCCTATTCCAGCCTCTTCTTGTGGGACCTTCTTGCAAATTGAGAATAGTTTCTATATTCCCTTAAATCTGTCGTCCGCTGATTGTATCGCTCTCTACAGATGCAGCGACACTTTCAATATATCACTGACTTCCTTGTCTTTGTATATTAGAGTAGAATTGTCCAGCTCAGTTGTGCAGCAGTTTAACACTGTCGTCTTTCGCTCATATAAATCGACGACGATCAGTGCCCAGTTCTTCACATTCCTTATGGGCAGGACCACAAACTTTGTTTCTTTCCTACTCACCGCATGTTTTAGCTTAGTCACATCAACAACTTTGTAGTCTTCATTGTATAAGAGTCCTGCTAAATGTGTGGTGTTGTTAAACACTGGTTGCACCTTGTTTGGGTGTAAGAACTCTTCGAGGAGGGTGGAGCATAGTAATTTGAACATCTTCTTGTGTACACGTGCCCTTTTCATGAAGATTCCTCTGAAGTGTTCCCTGGTGAGATGTCTACCCGTGTTGTAGTATACAATGTCGGTTCTAGCCAGACTGTCGTCTAGAATACCTACTAAGATATGGACATCCCTACATGTTATCCTTGATAGTGCAGTCATGTCCATATCTCCCATTTTGTAAGGCAGAGGAGGGGCCACAACTAATTCTGCTTCCTTGGTTGGTGCGCCCCACTTCCTGGCGGGCTCATTTGTGAAGAAAGCGGCGAGCCCACCTTCCTCGTTGTCTAAGGTTCCATCTTGTGCTGCCTTTAGGGGTGCTTCCCTAGTAGGATGCAAACTTTCTATATTTATTGACATTTGGGCGACCAACTTATCTACGATGTTTGTGGAAACCTCCATCATTGTATTTCCTTTAATATTTTTCTTTCCTCATACGGTTGTCCTAGTTCGGCAACAATCAATGCTGCTAAAGTTGCCTCTATCTTCCTATCGTAAAGATAGTCGTTCTATTCATTGTGGACTAGGAATTGCATGAAGCCACTGCACATGTCCATCCCAGACGTCAGGTCATCCAATTATCTCTGATTTCTCTTGACATGAGATCTTTTGTTGCTATGCTCTCTGCTCTGGCGACGACGACCTACGTGGGTTCTTCTGATGCAACCTTTCCTGTAGTCGGGGTAGTTTGGTCTTCTTCTGGTTTCTCCTTACCCTTATCTAATTTTGTTTTGTCCACTTTAGGACTACTGTTCAAATCGATCTCCCTTGACAATCTAGGAGTTTTCTTCGTCTCGTTATATTTAGGAGTGTCCCACTGCGGTGGTGCTTCCTTTGCTTGAGGTTCAGCTGTCGAGGAGTTTTTACATTGGCACTTTTTTCTTTTGGTGTTGTACATGCACCTATCCCTCCCACAATGTCATCGTCATTATCGTCAGGGTTTGGAGGGCTTGATGAAGCTTGCGATGTTGAGGGGTCCGCCACATGCTTGCTCTTCTTCCTCCGTCGTTGGTTGTCGATCTCTTTGCATTTGGCTTCCAACTGCTAGCAATCTTCATCCAGGCTCTGGTGCTCCCTTTGGAGGTCGTTCATTGCTGCCTCATATCCACTTGTTAAGTGCTCTCTGTCGGCCCCTAGGGCATCCCTCTCTCTCTTAAGGGCTTTCATTTCCTCCGTGAGGGTTTTTAATACTCCCATCATTACATTATGGGTGTTTAGCACCACTTGCATGAATTGGGGTAGCACTTTGGTCCTCTCATTTAATGACTACACTTGTGTGGTTAGTGTACACATGGTAGAAGTTATTTTTTAGTTTAATTTAGATGTTTGATGCATGTGTTGCTACAATACATCAAACTTGTTACCCATTACATTTCTGAAGGTTGGAGGGCATGGCGATTGTGACTCCATGTTTTGTTGGTATGTATGCCCTGAGAGCCAATCATGGGATGATTGGTGGGATACATTAAGATTGTTTTGATAAACATCAAAGGCAAGCTTCCAATTCTTTCTGGTTCAGTCATATGAGATAGTGATAGAACAGATTGAATGTCTAGACAATGACAGTACTCAATGACGTATGCTTTCAGGTTAAGGACCTGAATGATGAGATCATACGGATGCTAAGAGTTTGTACATTCTTGTTATGTCCCTAGTCAGATGTCATTCTGGAAGGTAGATACACAATAATGACACACAAGACTAGATTGTGGTGTTGGTTGATGACAGAATCTCATTAGTCATGATATAGAGATATCAAACCAAACACATAGGTACTTGTTAGAGAACAAGTGTACTGGACAGACCCACCGTGAGTTTGACACATGAAACCATGACATGGTAGTCACATTCAGTACTCACAGTGATGGTGGTGAGTGTGATTCTTTGACCTGAAATCACTACACTCAACACATGTTGTTGGGCACACTTTGACATCATCAAACGCAGTCCTGAAACATGGGTTGTTATAAAGGTGATGATTGGGTGGCTTTGACACATGGGGCTTTTGAGGGGTGAGTGATAGATATGGGATTTGTCCCTCCTGAGGGAGTTTGATATCCAATGCCACTTGATGAGTAGGATTGAAATAGGCGTGCGCACGCATGTGTGAATTAGTATGTGATATTGATGTCATACATATCTCTTCCAATCTGCTCTGAGATCAAGAAAGTGAATGAACATTGACAGGATGACTGTTCCATGCCTCGAGTTTATTCGGGATATCAGTGATAAAGGAATTATACATTCACTGTAACACCATTCACGGATTGTAGGATTGAAAGTTGTTCTCCAACTTTCTACTTTCACTTGGGTAGCACTAATGTGTGACTAGGCACCGCTCTTTGCTTGTGAAGTCATAAGTGTTATGGACTTTCACTGCCAACGTGAAATGGACCTGCAGGGTCACACACATAGGATTTAACCTGGAAGAGGAGTTTTGTCCACAAACAATGTTTAGATTGATTGCTAAAGGAGTTTAGTAGTTCAATTAAATACTCAATCAATTGATAGCTCAGTATCATAATGTTCAAGGTGTTGGACTGATTGATTAGAGTATCGGATTGATTGAAACCACAATTGACTGATTTTGCACTCCCAATCGATCAGCTCATGAGATGAACCGGTCGGCTCAGCTTGGAGAACCGGTCGGCTCAGGTGGTGAGTCGATCATCTCATGATCAGGGTGAAATGATTGCTTCAAGTGTTGAAACGATCGATTCAACTAGTGCAATCGAGCAAGTTGGGAAAGTAGGATTGGTGAGAATTTTCCTTGCATTTCACTTGCCCAATTTGATTGGAACAAGGATTGGTATTTGATACCAATTAGAAACAAAAGATGGAAAGTCAATCGGGAACTGATCAGGACCATGAACCGACCGGTTCAGAAGTGAACCGATTGGCTCATGGGTCCCAACCGATCGGTTGAGATGTCAACCGACCGGTTCAGGTCCCCAACCGACCATTTCAGTTGTGAAACGATCGGTTCAGGTTGCGAGTTGGTTGTTTTGTGGAAAATCCCGAGCCCTTCTACTCCTGCTTTTAGTCCCGCATTGCCTGGGATGGAGAACCCTGTCCCATGACCCTCCTATATATAGGGGTATTGGGGGTTTCTCAAAGTACAACTCAGTGCAACCAGTTGCTCTGTGAAGTTGTCGTTCTCTCTAGTTTTGGTAACCGAGAGAGAGCCCGAGCAAGTGCTACCCGATAAGGGAGGCACAGTAAGGGAAAGACAACTGTAGAAAACAATTGGTGGCAGGAGAGTGTGTTGGCGACTAGTACACTGACAGGAGGGTGTGACTCCTTCCAATTCCTTGTGAGACAAGGAGATTGGAGTTCCAGGTGGTCTGTGTGGACTACTTCAGAGGCGGGAGGTTTCTGCCGCTTGGAGGACAACTGTCAGTCCCGACAGTCTCGGTGAGACCAGGAGTCTTCAGTCCCGGTGCGACCAGGAGCTGCACAGACATTGTCCAAGACCGGAGGTGAAGACTGCGCAAGGCACGAGGTATTGTCATCGAGCAAGCCTCGGGACAAGGTATGATTCCACAAACCATCCTTTCCTATTGTATAGACGTTGACGCGTTTCCTTGTTCTGGGTTTGGGGGAGATTTTTTTTGTTTTCGCTGCCTTCTCTGCCTCCCATAAAACCCAACAGTGGTATCAGAGCCACATCAACTGCTCTATACTTTAGGGATTATTGATATGATCGATTTTGGTTTGTCGCCTTTATTTATTGCATACGATGCGAAAAAAATTGGCTTTATGCATGTCCAATCCTAAATCCACAAATCCCAAATTACATATATGATATGTATTATGAATGCACTCGATACGTGTCACCCTTAAATGAGTTTTGTGGTGGATGTATAGCGTGGTTATGGCCAATAAACCCTATCTGTGTATGGTTGTATGTGGTTGCTTGCATCTCGGTCTGTGCACTGATCTTCCTTCTCCTTTTCCTGATGTAACTCGAAATAATTCAAGATTTCTTTCCTACCTTTTCTCCCCTCGAATGTAACTCGAGGTTTCTCTTTTTACAATGTAAAATAGGATAGATTTTATTTCCTATTATGTCAAAGAATGGAGGACATCGAGACGACAACTGAAACGATCAGTTCAAGGCGTGAACCGATCGGTTGATGTTCCAGACGATCGGTTCAAGGAGTGAGTCGATCGGTTGATGACTGGTTCGAGGAGCGATATGTGGGGTGGCGGCCATGATGAGATGCACGATGACCAGGTGAACCGATTGGTTGGAGGAACCAACCGATCGGCTGGTGGCACCCAGCTGACCACCCTGATGGCGAGCTGATCAGTCATATGATGAGTTGATCAAACCCAGAAAGGAAAAGCATAGAGTTCATCTTGTAAAGGTTGCATGTGATGTAGACCTAGATGACTGTGATTCCTCTTGGCTCAAGGAATCACATTAGGATGGCCATAATCATCGCTTTTATCATTTTGCATGTTTTCTGTGGGATATAGCATGTATATGATACGTACTATGTATTGTGGTGATTGGATATGTATATGTATATAAAACCAAATCCCTCATTAAATATTAAGTTTTAGATGCCTTCCAAATGCGACACACGTGAAAAGCTTGATCGACCAAGTGTGGTCACACCCAAGCGTGGTGCACCGTCTATCTCGTAGAAGCGTGAAGGATGAATGTGTGGGTCTGCCCAAGCAGGGTGCATATTCATCGTGTTGGCTTTGGGTCAGACTTAACAAGGTGACCTAGATAGGATCTAGCACCTTGAGGCATGGAGATGTTCATGGCAAGGAGTTGCATATAACATCTTATCAAGAGTTGCATATGATGCAATTGGCAAGAGTTGCCTACCTGAGAGATCTAAGTTGTGGGTGACTACCCTAGCTGGTCCATGACTTAGAGGATTTCAGGATCTTGCCCACTAGAAGGTTGTACACTGCAATCTTCCGAATTGATAGTGAGGGCTATCAATTTGAAGTAAAATAGTGGGAGCAATAATTAATTAAAGGCCTAATTATATCGTCAACTTTTCAAATCAATCAAATAAGTCAAAAATGAGTTTTTGGACTAAAATTGCATATTTCCTTTTGTAGTACAAATGACAACAAACAACAATCACTTTTCTTTGCAATTGGTCCTTGAAAAGGACAAACTAAATGGGACAAACTTCCATGACTGGTATAGGACATTGAGAATTGTTCTCACTCAAGAGTGAAAGCTCTATGTCCTGGATACTCCAACTCCAGAGGAACCTGCTCCTAATGCACCAAAGGCAGAAAGGGACGCTTACAAGAAGCATTCTGATGATTCCATTGATGCAAAGTGCTTGATGTTGTGCTCTATGAACCACGAGTTGCAGAGACAACATGAGAACATGGGTGTCATTGAGATGATTCAGCATCTCAGGAACATGTATGAAGATCAAGCACGGCAAGAGAGATACGATGTCTCAAGGGCACTGTTCAAGTGCGTCATGATAGAAGGAGATCCAGTTGGTCCTCACACACTCAAGATGATTGGGTATGTGGAGAACCTGCAAAGACTGGGATTTCCACTGAGCCAAGAGTTGGCTACTGACGTGATACTGCAATCGTTGCCAGAATCCTACAGTCAGTTTGTGATGAACTACAACATGAACAACTTTGATAGGCCACTGTCAGAGTTGTTGGGCATGTTGAGGAGGACAGCCAAGACACAGATGAAGAAAGACAAGTCTAAGTCTGTGATGGTGATCACGAGCAAGAAAGGCAAGTCCAAGCGCAAGGGCAAGGGCAAAGCTAAGAAAGGTTATGATGCTAACCAGGAGCCCAAGTCATCTTCAGCTCTCAAGGCCAAGGGAGGTGTGACTAAGAAAGGAAATTTCCATCATTGTCAAAAGCCAGGACATTGGAAAAGGAATTGTCCTCTCTATCTGGAAGAACAAAAGAAGGAGGAGGCAACAGTCATCTCTACTTAAAGGTGTCATGAAAAATAAATTGTAACACTTTTGAGGTATATGATACCAAGATGTAAAGTGTAAAGCACTCAATAAATAGGGCAAGTGTTGCCGCCATAGATAGGAGTACTTTAGTTTATTTTCAGCCTAAAAGGCATGTAATACAGTTATGAGCTGCTATTTCATATTTGCCAATAGATAGAAACACTTTATTTTTGCATATTGTATGACAATGATGGCAATCAATAAAGAGATGTTTCAATTTCTAAAGATATGATCTTTGTGGCAATGCCTTGTTTATCTTGTGGTATTTGATATGCATAAGATAAAATGATACCTAAAAGTTATAGATAACTCAAACAATAAAATTAGCATCAATCATGAGAAATTCATTTCTAGTTTCCATGTGATGGATAAATCTAGACTCTTTTGGTTAGAGAACCAGTAAGAGACATGAATATCTTGGACATGATTAATCGATCTTCACTAATGGGGAGAATGATTATCCTATTAGGTATAATACATGTGATGTATTTACATACCTATTGGAACAAATGCTAATACTTCAAATGGTGTTTAGAGAAATACCAATATGAATATCTTGAAGTGTTCCAGATTATCATAGATGAAGTGCAAATTTGGTAAAGTGTTAATTCTTGATGAGATCAATGAGTGAAATACTTGGACCAAATGTTTGAGATCCTTATGAGTGATTATGATAGTGTATCATAGTGAACTCATGATTAAGGCATGGTGATGTCCAAATCAAGAAGGAATCATACTCTAAAGAGTTAGAGAATGATTATCAAATAATTGAATTCTTCTTAATAAAAGAATACCCCCACACTAATAAAAGAAATTAAGAATCACAAGGGTTGTGAGTTCTTATATCTTTAACAGATACACCGCAATTATCTATGTGATGAGTTGTTCATGTGATGAGTCAACTATCTAGATGAATATAAGGAACTGAATTTTGAGTTATGGTTTATGACCATTACATCCTAAATGACATCCATGTGAACCATAAGGTATGACCTTGATGGTAGCACCCATTGGATGAAATCCATAAGTGCAAATGAATCTTAAAGGTTAAGATACATGGATAACATTTTGAGAAGGATGATGATTGTTGATTGCAACTTAATGACTAATACATTTGGCATATGGATACTAAAACCGCATTCCTATGAGGAATAAAACAAGGATGTGTACGTGACACAACCTATAAGGCTTATGAATCCAATAATGCAAATGAAGTCTATAAGTTACAATGAACTAATCAATGTGATTGATTACAAGCAACTCAAAATTGGATCTTTACTTTGATGATATAGTCAAAGGGTTTGACTGATATGTTAAAGATAAAGAAGAGATTTGTGATTTAGTGGGAGCATATTCACATTCCACATGTTGATGTGAAATGGAAATGTTCTAGAATGGAAATCTAAAAGTGGAAATTATCTTTAAGGAAGATAGAGATGTTTCCTATGTGATAGGAATAGAGATCTATAGAGATAGTTCTTGAAAACCTCTTGACCTAAAAAGAGAAAGCATACATTGGCAATCTATACTGAAGGGTTCGGTACGCACAGATTCAGTGGGAGAAAACTTGTCCATGTTATACGGAGTTAGTATCCCAAGGCCAAGTGTCCAGTTCTTATGAAGAATGGGAACACTAAGAATAGATATGGATCTATTATGTATGTAATCATCCCATCACCTTGCATGTATCGACATGGCAAGACTAAAAATGCATTCATCATCTTATATGTAGGACATAGCAATATGATGTGCTCATCCTGATAACTCGTATGTGAGACATGACGAGTGGATGTTTGTCTTCTTCTAGTAAGGGTTACTGGAAATGAGAACTTGATAAGTACTTGAGAAGTACTAGTTCTATGGAGATAAGGAGCAGTTCAATGTAAAGATTTACATTGATGCGAACTTCCGAAAGGATAGAAAATTAATCACAAAATATATATAGGATATATAAAAGTGAAAGTTTGTTGATAATTTGAAGTGTTCCAATAAATCATTTAAAAGGAAATGTCGAGTATCTATGTGTTAGAGAACAACAGTGGATACTATATGGATCTGGAAGTTCATGAGATGAACTCATAGATATTTCGCTCATTGATGACAAGTATGGAATCCTTGATCATGCAATGTGGCTAAAGGTTAGCAAAGGAATACTAGATCGCATATTACGGAAACTCCATCTCATACGTGTGACGTACAACGAAGAGATGTGAGACATGCAATTTATACTGACTTTGACAAGGTGTTGACATAACTCACTATGTTCGCACTAGAGCACAGTAACATGTGGGACATGTTTGAAGATCACTATGAATATGATTCAAGGGTGATTGGTTCGCAGTGCAAGTGGGAGTATGTTGGTATGTATGCCCTGAGAGCCAATCATGGGATGATTGGTGGGATACATTAAGATTGATTTGATAAACATCAAAGGCAAGCTTCCAATTCTTTCTGGTTCAGTCATATGTGATAGTGATAGAACAGATTAAATGTCTAGAGAATGACAGTACTCAATGACGTATGCTTTCAGGTTAAGGACCTGAATGATGAGATCATACGGATGCTAAGTGTTTGTACATTCTTATTATGTCCCTAGTCGGATGTCATTGTGGAAGGTAGATAGACAGCAATGACACACAAGACTAGATTGTGGTGTTGGTTGATGACATAATCTCATTAGTCATGATATAGAGATATCAAACCAAACACATAGGTACTTGTTAGAGAACAAATGTACCGGACAGACCCACCGTGAGTTTGACACATGGAACCATGACATGGTAGTCACATTCAGTACTCACAGTGATGGTGGTGAGTGTGATTCTTTGACCTGAAATCACTACACTCAACACATGTCGTTGGGCACACTTTGACATCATCAAAGGCAGTCTTGAAACATGGGTTGTTATAAAGGTGATAATTGGGTGGCTTTGACACATGGGGCTTTTGAGGGGTGAGTGATAGATATGGGATTTGTCCCTCCTGAGGGAGTTTGGTATCCAAGGCCACTTGATGAGTAGGATTGAAATAGGTGTGTGCACGCATGTGTGAATCAGTATGTGATATTGATGTCATACATATCTCTTCCAATCTTCTCTGAGATCAAGAAAGTGAATGAACGTTGACAGGATGACTGTTCCATGGCTTGAGTTCATTTGGGATATCAGTGATAAAGGAATTATACATTCACTGTAACACCATTCACATATTGTAGGATTGAAAGTTGTTCCCCAACTTTCTACTTTCACTTGGGTAGCACTGATGTGTGACTAGGCACCGCTCTTTGCTTGTGAAGTCATAAGTGTTATGGACTTTCACTGCCAACGTGAAATGGACCTGCAGGGTCACACACATAGGATTTAACCTGGAGAGGAGTTTTGTCCACAAACAATGTTTAGATTGATTGCTAAAGGAGTTTAGTAGTTCAATTAAACACTCAATCAATTGATAGCTCAGTATCATAATGTTCAAGGTGTTGAACTGATTGATTAGAGTATCGGATTGATTAAAATAGAAATTGACTGATTCTGCACAATCTGCACTCCCAACCGATCAGCTCATGAGATGAACCGATCGGCTCATCTTGGTGAACCGGTCGGCTCAGGTGGTGAGTCGATCGGCTCATGATCAAGGTGAAATGATTGCTTCAATTGTTGAAACGATCGATTCAACTGGTGCAACTGAGCAAGTTGGGAAAGTAGGATTGGTGAGAATTTTCCTTGCATTTCAATTGCCCAATTTGATTGGAACAAGGATTGGTATTTGATACCAATTAGAAACAAAAGATGGAAAGTCAATCGGGAACTGATCAGGACCACAAACTGACCGATTCAGAAGTGAACCGATCGGCGCATGGGTCCCAACCGATCGGTTGAGATGTCAACCGATCGGTTCAGGTCCCCAACCGACCGTTTCAGTTGTGAAACGATCGGTTCAGGTTGCGAGTTAGTTGTTTTGTGGAAAATCTCGAGCCCTTCTACTCCTGCTTTTAGTCCCGCATTGCCCGGGATGGAGAACCATGTCCCATGACCCTCCTATATATAGGGGTATTGGGGGCTTCTCAAAGTACAACTCAGTGCAACCAGTTGCTCTGTGAAGTTTTCGTTCTGTCTGGTTTTGGTAACCGAGAGAGAGCCCAAGCAAGTGCTACCCGATAAGGGAGGCACAACAAGGGAAAGACAACTGCAGAAAACAATTGGTGGCAGGAGAGTGTGTTGGAGACTAGTACGTTGACAGGAGGGTGCGACTCCTTCTAATTCCTTGTGGGACAAGGATATTGGAGTTCCAGGTGGTCCGTGTGGACTACTTCAGAGGTAGGAGGTTTCTGCCACTTGGAGGACAACTGTCAATCCTGACAGTCCCAGTGAGACCAGGAGTCTTCAGTCCCGGTGCGACCAGGAGCTGCACAGACACCGTCCAAGACCGAAGGTGAAGACCGTGCAAGGCGTGAGTTATTGTCGCCGAGCAAGCCTCGGGACAAGGTATGATTCCACAAACCATCATTTCCTATTGTATAGACGTTGATGCATTTCCTTGTTCTGGGTTTGGGGGAGAATTTTTTTGTTTCCGCTGCCTTCTCTACCTCCCATAAAACCCAACATGTTTGTCGTGGATGCTCTCGGTTCCTCTAATTATGGAGTTGGCAAGATCGGGTTGGGCACTCTATCCTTTGGCTATTTCAGCGTTTGAAGGATAACTTTAGGAATTTCCAATTCGGGTACAGCTTTGGAGTCTTTGTGTTGTTGTTCAGTTTCTTGTTTGCCATTCACCTGTTGCTTTGTTGTGGCTGCTTTAAGGTGTGGACTTTCCCGCATTGTGTCATCCAGATTCACCTGGACATCTTGCTCTAATATCACTTTGTCAGACTGGCATCCCTCACTCACTTTTGTTTCCGTAGGAATGGGCAGTGAGGTTGCATCCATAGTTGTGGGCTCGTCTGACGTTTGTTTCTTCTTCTTCCTTACTGCCAACTTTTTCCTTTCCTATGGCTTCTTCATCTCTTTCTCTTTAGATTTTACTTTATCCCCTTCTTCATCAGCTGTCGATGGCTTCTCCATAGTAGTGTGGATGTCCCCTGAGTACATCTTGTCAATGTCATCTTGGGTGGGTCACAGGTTGTAGGTGTCATAATATGCCATTTCTGGGAAGGGGAGAAGTTTCTTGGAGTAGCTTTGTTTGTAGTAGAGTTTATCTCCCTTCTGTGCCAAGATTCCCATGTTAATGAGGGACTTGATGTCGATCTTTGCATGCCCCTTTGTTACTTTGTACTTCATCAACACGTCTACACCCATGAAGTGGTGGGCTATTTTTGCGATCTGGCCTCCCATGCAGAAATCCTTGGTCTGTTTGGATTCCCCTCCCACGGCTGCTGATAACCTTTTAATTAGAATTTTTCCTATGTTTAATGGCTTCTTTTTCAGCATAGACCATATCGTGAAGAGGTCTCCCTTGGTTACTCCTCCTATCTCTGATCTCATGTATATCGTATTAGCAGTTATCTTCTACATTACCCTAATGATACATGAAATGATCAGGGTTGCCTTGGAGTTCTTGTAGCTATGTTCTTCTTCTCCTGTCAAGTCTTTCCACATTTTGTGGTGGTTGTATCCAACAGTTTCTTTTTCTCCAAGTGCGGCGGAGCATGCTTGTGCTTCTGTTGTTGTCCGTGTGAAGATGGTGTTGAGCATAGCCTCTGTAATTGTGTGAGATTTCATGCTAGTCTCACCTCTAGTTTGAAGTCTCCACCCCCCTTTTTGCGCTCTTCTTCTTTTACTAGGACTTTTTCCAAAGAGGATAGAAATTTTGTTGTTAGTTGCTTCATGGATAGGGTTCCAAGGTGCATAGGGTGCGTAGGTTTGCACCCTCCAAGAATTTGATAACTCTGTCATAGACTGCCATCCGTTTGAAGTCGTCGACGTCGAGATACCTCATAGGCATGAACACTTTGACTTGTAACATCCAATCGTAATGTGACTGGTGTACAACATCCCTTGGCACAAATGATGGCCCATTCTGATTTAGCGTTGATCTCTCAGTCTCTTCTTCTTCTGTGCGGGCCATTTCTTTCTTCTGTCCTTTTATTTCCTTTGCAACAATTATTTTCACCTTTTGTTGTTCTTTACCTCCTTGGGTTGAGCCTTCCTTTTTCCCAAGCTCTTCAGTTCAGCCTCTGTAGGCTGGTACTCTGAAGTCTCTATCCGAGACGTACCCTGCGATGCCTCTGCCTCTTCTGGCATCTGATGACCCAGAATGCATTGATACTTCTCCATTATCAGCTATAGTTGTAATCTCCTTACTGCTGGCAGGCTTGTATCGCTCTTTAAGGCTGCTGCTATCTTGTTCATGATCTGTTCTATTTCCTTTAATGATGTTTCCCTTTTGAGCAATGAGTCTCCAGTTGAGCCTGACATTCTGAAAAGTTTCAAATTATATCATTAGCATGGGGATATTACTCTTTAACCCACCTTCATTAATTATTTTATTCTATTATCATGTGTATGTATAATTATGTTGTATTTTTTATTTTTCTCATGACACCGCGACCACGGCCTTTAAACAAAAGATGGACCTTGACCGCGGTCCAGGCTGTGATCGAGGTATAATGATCAGAGAGAGAAAGATATTAGAGGGACTGTGATCGAGAAGCAAACAAGAACGACCACAACCGCAACCCGCTCCTTGTCCTTGTTATGACCACGACCCGTGATCGATTCATATTTTATTGTTGTGTAAGAAAGATACCATGATTGTGACCAAGAAGATGATTGTGCCTGCGGTCATAAGATCATCAGCAGGTTCTCGATCGTGACTCGGGGTCAGTGTGCAACTGACATTTCATTTGATAAACAATGTGGCCCGTGGCCATCAAGCGACACCGCATTTGCGATGACGGCCTAAACTAGAGGTCTTGCTCCATTGAAGATGATAGAACTAGAGGTTCAAAACCTCATTTGGTGGGTTATCAGCGGCGGTTGAAGCGGTGGGCTATTCATTCATGGCGGGCGTCGGGCTAGGTTAAGCAGAGAAATTGCAAAACACGGAAAAGAGGGGGAGAAGAGGAAACGTCAAGGAACTGGTGAAAGGAAGGGAGAAAGGACTGACACTTGCTTCAGCGGTGGTCAGAAAAGAAAAGATAGATGAATACTTCAGTGGTGGAGAAACGGAAATAAACATATTAGGAAAGGCCTTTGCGGCGGCAATGGTGAGCTCCTTCATTGATGGAGGATAGGATCGTACTTGGTCTTCCCTACTTCACTCGGCATCATCGGAGAGAATTGGGCATTTAGTCATCAGTTTGAGAGAATCTAAGACTAGGTCGAGAAGAATGGCGTTTCAAGAGTTGAAGTACATATGTGATAGGTACCGCAACCCGAGGTGTGGGGAACACCTTGACCGTGGTCGGTTTCCTCCTTGGTATGGACCGCGACCGCTGCCTATCAAGAACTTGAGAGCAAGTGTCACGGCTCACGGTGTACTTCCTATTTGAACAAGACTGACACCGCAACCATAGTCCTGACCACGACCGCGACCCTTCAAACCAAAACACCTTGAAATCAAAGACAAACTTATTCCTCTAAACAAACCATATTTAGACAAAAACATAAAATATTTACACTCTTTTTAGAAGAGGGAAACTGAAATATAGGGAAAACTAGAGGTACTTAGCTCTTAACACTAGATTATGAAATAAAGGAAAACATGAAACATGAAAAATAGTAAAGCTTGGGTTGCCTCCCAAGAAGTGCTTGTTTAAAGTCTTTATCTCGACTTTCTCTTTCATCCTATCTTCATTCTCCCTCCACAGTTGCAGTCGTTGCCTCATTCATTCCATTTGTTGTTGAGTTGGCCTCCCCCAAACTGAGTTCTGACCTCCTCACAAATGATTTGTCTTTGTAGTTCCTTTTTACTCTGTGTCCATTTACCTTAAAAGTTCCTATCTTCTCTCCTAATATCTCCATCATCCCTGATGGGTATATTTTTACCACAAAAAATGGGCTTGACTATCTCGTTCTAAGATTTCTAGGGAATAACATGATACTTGAATTAAATAAAAGGACTTTGTCCCCTTTGTGAACATCTTTGTTCTTCAAATGGGCATCAAGCTAGACTTTTGTTCTTTGTTTATAAATCCTTGTATTTTCATAGGCGTGAAGACTCAATTCTTTGAGTTCTTAGAGTTGAAGGAACCTTTTCTGTCTAGCCTTATCAAGGTCCATATTCAGAAATTTTATGGCCCATAGAGCCTTGTGCTCTAGTTCAAGTGGTAGATGATAGGATTTACTATAAATCAACCTATAGGGTTTCGTCCCTATAGGTGTTTTGTAAGTGGTTCGGCAGGCCCAAAGTGCGTCATCCAACTTCATTGACCAATCTTTCCTTGTGCGGATCACAATCTTTTGTAAGATATGCTTGGTCTGTCTATTCAATACTTCCACTTGCACCGATGTCTGGGGTGGTAAGGATTCGCAATCTTGTGTTTCACCCCATATTTTATTAGAAAAGCTTTGAATTGTTTCTCACCAAAGTGTGATCCTCCTTTGCTTATGACTGTGTGCGGTACTCCGAAGCAGGGGAATATAATTTTCTCAAAAAGCTTTATTGTGGCCTTGGAATCACAAGTTTGAGTAGTGACTGCTTCAACCCACTTGGAAACGTAATCAACAACAACAAGGATGTATTGATTCCCTTTTGATGGAGGAAAAGGTCTCATTTAGTCAATTCCTCAAACATCAAAATTTTCAACTTCTATCGAGTCTGCCATGGGCATCTCATTTCACATGCTTATATTTCCTGTTAGCTAACATTCTTTACATGATTTGACAAAAGAACATGCATCCTTGAAGAGTGTGGGCCAATAAAATCTAGACTGTAGGACCTTTGCTGCTGTCCTATCCCTACCATGATGCCCACCATAAGGTGAAGAATAGCACTCTTTCAAGATCAATGACACCTCCTCTTATGGTATGCACCGACGATATAGATTGTCAGAGAATCTTTTGAAGAGCAATGGGTCGTCCCAGTAGTAATTCTTCAAATAAAAAAATAACTTCTTCTTGTTGTTGTACGTGATCTCTGGTGGCAACTGCCCACAGGCTAGATAGTTATAGATATCTACAAACCAGGGTAGTCTCTGCTCATCAGACTAAGCCATTAGTAGGGCTTCATTAGCGTAATTATCATTCACTGGTCACTGATTCTCTTCATCAAAGACTATTCTGGACAAGTGGTCTGCAACCACATTCTCCTTCCCTTTCTTTTAAATGAATTCATGATCAAATTCTTGCAACAACAACATCCATCTTAAAAGTCATGGTTTCATATCCTTATTCTACATCAGATACTTAATTGTTCCATGGTCTGTATATAATTTCACCTTCGATCATATTAAGTATGATCTGAATTTATCAAAGGAAAATGCAATGGCCAACATTTCTTTTTTTGTAGTTGTGTAGTTTACTTGTGCCTCATCAAGTGTCTGGCTCGCATAACAAATTACATGATGTTTCTTGTCCTTTTTCTGTCCCAAGACAACGCCTATTGCATAGTCACTGACGTCACACATGATTTCAAAGGGTAATTTCTAGTCTGGTGCTTAAAGAATTTGTAAAGAAGTGAAACCACTTCCTTACTAAAAATATGAACAATAAAACCTCCCGTCCAAACACACTCAGAAGGTATGTTGGAGTGGGTGTAAAATTTTCAAATCTTTATATAATGGTAATCAAAAGACCAATGCATAGCAGCGAAAGAAAATATTTGACTATTCAATTATGAAACAAAGGGTTACAAACTTACATCATAAGGATCCATGTACAGGAAATCTAAACCACCTCAAGATTGTCTCCAAGCTTCACAAACTAAGTCCAGGTCACCATGCCATGCATCCAAGTCCTCCACCTAGGGTTGGAAGCATACCCCAGCAAAAAGAGAAACAAAAAGGAGACATCAGCAAAGGCTGGTATGTTCATATTAAAAAGCAAATTAAGCAATTTAAGGAAATAGGGACATCAAAATAAAAGGCTTCCCATGCAATAGATAAGTACCACCCAAACGGGTATCAAAAGAAACGATTATAACAAAAAGGGATACTTGCCATAACCAAAACAATAAAGATTGTGCAATACTGGCACATAAGAAAAGTAGGGCACACACACCCCACAATCCACATCAATAACCTGCATGCATGTGAGATAAGAATAGCCCTAGAACAATATAAAAACAATTGGCGGCCAAGCACAAACTTGAACCTGATAGAGAAAGGAATACTGCCAATCTCCCAAATATATAAAATTTGAGCATGGATTACTTCCACACTCGATTTACAGAGGAATGGTATACTGCCACCCTCCAAATAAACAATAGGGGAATACTACCCTAAAACCAATGTAATTACACTACTCTAGTGCTATTGAATCACATTGCATGTATAATGTTGAGGCAAGTAGAAAAGTATAGTCAGAATTATCAAGGTTGCCATCACACAATGGACAACTCAAACATATAAGCAAATCAACTTCAAAGTGGGCATATATCAACAAGTAAAATCCACATCACATTGGGTATATAATATCAAAAGTCCAACTTGCACCAAGGCAACAAGATAAGATTCCAAGAGAATATCTAGGATCACAGGATCAATAACAAATATAAGGTAGTTCACATGAACCATGATATCGAAAGAACAAGACAATATGTAGGCTAATGTCCATAGGACCAAGAGTAAGACAAAAATAGGCTAATTGCTCAACAAGAATAATCAGGGATGCAAACATACCTCAACATCAGATTCAAACGTCCAAAGACACTTCTAGGTCCAAGCCTGGGCTTCCAAAGCACCTATTAGCATATATATGGGATTAGGGTTAGATTTATATTGATTTCATAAACCCTAAAAACCACATTTTTATTTATGTGTGAATTAGGTTATGAAAACTATTCCATATTTTAGGTTATGTTATTACGAGTCTAGAAAATATTTTATTATATTTTTCTAACTTGTAGATAATTAGTTATGAATTATACAAGTTAATTCATCATTAATTACATCCATTAAAAACACCTGTTATTAATCTTTGGATTGAGTTATCAAAACCTATACCATTAGATAGGTATCATTTTTCTGAATCCAACAAGTATTTATTTATATTTTTTGGATCAGTAATTAATTAGTTATAGATTTTCAATCACTAGCCAATCAGGAAATTACATGTCATTGAACTGATTTGCAACAAATAAGAGAGAGAGGGAGAGACCATGTGGACCTGGGTCAACCAATCAGAACTACCCAAATCAGTGAGGCACTCGACCAGCTCAACGAGTCCAAGCGTAAAAGCAAAAGAAGAAGGGACACGTGAAAAGACTAATTTGCCCCTGATCGAAAACAAAAACGTGAAGACAACGCGGAGGGTAGAGATGAGAAAACATAACGGGGCATCTTCCTCCCCCGATCTTGCCTCCCCAACAGACGAGCCATGGCTCAAGTCTACTCCAGGTGCGAGATCGATGGTAGAAGATGGAAGCCCGACACCCACAGCGAAGACCACCACTGACATCGCGGTCACCCGCCGGCCACAGAGAACCAAAAGACAGAAGCAAAAACCCATCGCAACAAAGAAGAAGATTCGCCTAATGATCACAATGATCAAAACTGGGCAGAAAGGGGGTTTCCCAAAACGCACCTGCTCCGAAACAATTGAAGGCCTAGAAGGCAAGCCTAGCCACCGATGAGGTCATCTGGGCATTTGGAAAGGGAACCAAAGGTTCCCACTTCGCCGCTGAGAGAAATGTGACCACCGGAGGTAGCTGGAGTAGGGAAATGGTTCACAGAGTTTGAAGAAGCCGAACTAAAGTAGGAAACTAGGACCTGGGATCCCTATGGAGGTCAGGGAACAAATTCTTGGCGGTCCGATCGCCTGAGGTGGTGAGGAGATGCCTCGGAGCGGGAAACTGGGGCGGAAACAGAGAGCATTGGCGACGCCCCATAGTTTGGGATATCGGGGTATAAATACCCAAAAAACCAGGATGAGAAGGTGCGAGAAAGAATAAGGAAGGAGTGGGAGAAAGAATCGAAAAAGGAAACTGGGGAAAGGGGAAGAAATTCAAGCAGAAACGATCACTTGCCCATCTGGTTTCCAAAAACAAATCCAGAGGTAGGGGAAAACCTGGGCACCGCACGATCAAGATCCAACGCTCCTAAGAGAAGCCCGGGATTCCAAAGCCAGCGTGACAAATTTAACTCAAAAATCAAATCTGATTAAATCAAAGTGTGAATGCATTATTTCCTCATTCTCTCTCTCTCTTGATTTGGGGTTTCAAACATTAACCAAATTAAGCCAAATTTTGCACATAGGTAAAATTAGGCATGTAGATTCCGATTTTACACTTATTTTTGCCTTTTGGAAACTTTTAATGGTTTAAATAAATCAGATCATATTTTCTCTTTCCTCCTTCATTAATGGTATTAGGATTATCCAAATTAGGTAAAACTTCATCCACAAGTTAACTTAAGTGTGTTGAATACGAATTTGCCATCAATTTTACATATTGTAGTTGTTTGAGTATTTATTTAATATTTTGAAGGTTCTACATATTTTCTCTCTCCTAATTTTACCTTTTAAGCAAACTTTCTCCAAATTGGATGAAAATTCACCCAAAGGCTATATTTATTATGTATATTATGAATCTAAGATTATTTTCCTCTTTTGGAGTCGATTATTATATTTATTTATTGATTACACCTTGTAGGCAATTTCTCTCTCTTAACTTATCATATTATTTCAAGGTTGTCCAAATTAAATGAAAATTGACATGTAAGCTTATTTTGATGTATAGATTACAAATTTGACGTCTATTATTTATTTTGAGGCTTCCTTACATGGATTATATCATATGGCCCATTAGAGGCTCATTAACATCATTATGCATCCAATTAAGTTATTTATCATCTTAATATCACCAAATGAATTATATGACATATTAGATTACATTTTTCATGCATTAGATTATTAGATTCACTCTAACCTCAACCTTGTTTGGAAAAACCCAAAAGGTTAAAGTTCTAGGATAGGGTCCAAGATCTGGTATGTTACAACACTCCACACCTTAAAAGGATTTCATCCTCGAAATCTATTGATTCAAACATCAACAATTAACTACTCTCCACCCCTTAGAAAGGATAAACCTAACAAGTCAAACTAAACATCTTTTTAGAGCTACCCACATCTCTTTGTTGTGAAAGTTTTAGAGATTTATATTTTTCATGTATCCAACTATCAAGTCACCATCTAGGGTTGAGCTTTTAGGTCCTTGTGTCTCTAACCTATCAACCCTACATGAACATCCAAAAAGTCATAGGGTAGGTCAGCTATACCACTATATCAATCCTAGTCACAAAACTAGGGTTAGATTCTACTCAAACTATAGTTTCTCTTTATTGTGACTTAGTTCAAGAAAACATCGATAAATCTAAGAAATTGTGTACATATAGTAATATAATGAAAATAATTTTTGGAGATAAGAAACATTACGAGGTGAAAACAAATAGTTGGCCAAAACTCAAAGCGAAAACCAAGTCACAACTTTTCCATATTAAGACTTCTTAATCTCATCCTCAAACTGAGCCTTATTGCACAAAAGATCATCATTAATCAAATCTAAGGTCAACATCTCACTTAAAGGTAACTAACTAAGTCAAGGTTTCTAAAGGGAGACAAAATTGAAATAGTCGATTCCGACTACCATGGGCTCTGATACCATGTTGTAAAGAAGTGTAACCACTTCCTTACTAAAAATTTGAACAATAAAACCTCCAGTCCAAACACACTCAGAAGGTATGTTGGAGTGGGTGTAAAATTTTCAAATCTTTATATAATGGTAATCAAAAGACCAATGTATAGCAGCGGAAGAAAATATTTGACTATTCAATTATGAAACAAATGGTTACAAACTTACATCATAAGGATCCATGTAGAGGAAATCTAAACCACCTCAAGATTGTCTCCAAGCTTCACAAACTAAGTCCAGGTCACCATGCCATGCATCCAAGTCCTCCACCCAGGGTTGGAAGCATACCCCAGCAAAAAGAGAAACAAAAAGGAGACATCAGCAAAGGATGGTATGTGCAAACTAAAAAGCAAATTGAGAAATTTAAGGAAATAGGGACATCAAAATAAAAGGCTTCCCATGCAAGAGATAAGTACCATCCAAACGGGTATCAAAAGAAAAGATTATAACAAAAAGGGATACTTGCCATAACCAAAACAATAAAGATTGTGCAATACTGGCACATAAGAAAAGTAGGGCACACACCCCACAATCCACATCAATAACCTGCATGCATGTGAGATAAGCATAGCCCTAGAACAATATAAACACAATTGGCGGCCAAGCACAAACTTGAACCTGATAGAGAAAGGAATACTGCCAATCTCCCAAATATATAAAATTTGAGCATGGATTACTGCCACACTCGATTTACAGAGGAATGGTATACTTCCACCCTCCAAATAAACAATAGGGGAATACTGCCCCAAAACCAATGTAATTACACTACTCTAGTGCTACTGAATCACATTGCATGTATAATGTTGAGGCAAGTAGAAAAGTATAGTCAGAATTATCAAGGTTGCCATCACACAATGGACAACTCAAACATATAAGAAAATCCACTTCAAAGTGGGAATATATCAACAAGTAAAATCCACATCACATTGGGTATATAATATCAAAAGTCCAACTTGCACCAAGGCAACAAGATAAGATTCCAAGAGAATATCTAGGATCACAGGATCAATAACAAATATAAGGTAGTTCACATGAACCATGATATCAAAAGAACAAGACAATATGTAGGCTAATGTCCATAGGACCAAGAGTAAGACACAAATAGGCTAATTGCTCAACAAGAATAATCGGGGATGCAAACATACCTCAACATCAGATTCAAACGTCCAAAGACACTTCTAGGTCCAAGCCTGGGCTTCCAAAGCACCTATTAGCATATATATGGGATTAGGGTTAGATTTATATTGATTTCATAAACCCTAAAAACCACATTTTTATTTATGTGTGAATTAGGTTATGAAAACTATTCCATATTTTAGGTTATGTTATTACGTGTCTAGAAAATATTTTATTATATTTTTCTAACTTGTAGATAATTATTTATGAATTATACAAGTTAATTCATCATTAATTACATCCATTAAAAACACCTATTATTAATCTTTAGATTGATTTATCAAAACCTATACCATTAGATAGGTATCATTTTTCTGAATCCAACAAGTATTTATTTATATTTTTTGGATCAGTAATTAATTAGTTATAGATTTTCAATCACCAGCCAATCATGAAATTACATGTCATTGAACTGATTTGCAACAAATAAGAGAGAGAGGGAGAGACCATGTGGACCTGGGTCAACCAATCAGAACTACCCAAATCAGCGAGGCACTCGACCAGCTCAACGAGTCCAAGCGCAAACGCGAAAGAAGAAGGGACACGTGAAAAGACTAATTTGCCCCTGATCAAAAACAAAAACGTGAAGACAACGCGGAGGGTAGAGATGAGAAAACATAACGGGGCATCTTCCTCCCCCGATCTTGCCTCCCCGACAGACGAGCCATGGCTCAAGTCTACTCCAGGTGCGAGACCGATGGTAGAAGATGGAAGCCCGGCACCCACAGCGAAGACCACCACTGACATCGCGGTCAACCGCCGGCCACAGAGAACCAAAAGACAGAAGAGAAAACCCATCACAAAAAAGAAGAAGATTCGCCTAACGATCACAATGGTCAAAATTGGGCAGAAAGGGGGTTTCCCAAAACGCACCTGCTCCGAAACAATTGAAGGCCTAGAAGGCAAGCCTAGCCACCGATGAGGTCATCTGGGCATTTGGAAAGGGAACCAAAGGTTCCCGCTTCGCCGCTGAGAGAAAGGTGACCGCCGGAGGTAGCTGGAGTAGGGAAACGGTTCACAGAGTTTGAAGAAGCCGAACTAAAGTAGGAAACCCGGACCTGGGATCCCTACGGCGGTCAAGGAACAAATTCATGGCGGTCTGATCGCCTGAGGTGGTGAGGAGATGCCTCAGAGCGGGAAATAGGGGCGGAAACAGAGAGCATTGGCGGCGCCCCATGGTTTGGGATATCGGGGTATATATACCCAAGAAACCAGGATGAGAAGGTGCGGGAAAGAATAAGGAAGGAGTGGGAGAAAGAATAGAAGAAGGAAACTGGGGAAAGGGGAAGAAATTCAAGCAGAAACGATCACTTGCCCATCTGGTTTCCAAAAACAAATCCAGAGGTAGGGGAAAACCTGGGCACCGCACGATCAAGATCCAACGCTCCAAAGAGAAGCCCGAGATTCCAAAGCCAGCGTGACAAATTTAACTCAAAAATCGAATCCGATTAAATCAAACTGTGAATGCATTATTTCCTCATTCTCTCTCTCTTGATTTGGGGTTTCAAACATTAACCAAATTAATCCAAATTTTGCACATAGGTAACATTAGGCATGTAGATTCCGATTTTACACTTATTTTTGCCTTTTGGAAACTTTTAATGGTTTAAATAAATCAAATCATATTTTCTCTTTCCTCCTTCATTAATGGTATTAGGATTATCCAAATTAGGTAAAACTTCATCCACAAGTTAACTTAAGTGTGTTGAATACGAATTTGCCATCAATTTTACATATTGGAGTTGTTTGAGTATTTATTTAATATTTTGAAGGTTCTACATATTTTCTCTCTCCTAATTTTACCTTTTAAGAAAACTTTCTCCAAATTGGATGAAAATTCACCCAAAGGCTATATTTATTATGTATATTATGAATCTAAGATTATTTTCCTCTTTTGGAGTCGATTATTATATTTATTTATTGATTACACCTTGTAGGCAATTTCTATCTCTTAACTTATCATATTATTTCAAGGTTGTCCAAATTAAATGAAAATTGACATGTAAGCTTATTTTGATGTATAGATTACAAATTTGACGTCTATTATTTATTTTGAGGCTTCCTTACATGGATTATATCATATGGCCCATTAGAGGCTCATTAACATCATTATGCATCCAATTAAGTTATTTATCATCTTAATATCACCAAATGAATTATATGACATATTAGATTACATTTTTCATGCATTAGATTATTAGATTCACTCTAACCTCAACCTTGTTTGGAAAAACCCAAAAGGTTAAAGTTCTAGGATAGGGTCCAAGATCTGGTATGTTACAACACTCCACACCTTAAAAGGATTTCATCCTCGAAATCTATTGATTCAAACATCAACAATTAACTACTCTCCACCCCTTAGAAAGGATAAACCTAACAAGTCAAACTAAACATCTTTTTAGAGCTACCCACATCTCTTTGTTGTGAAAGTTTTAGAGATTTATATTTTTCATGTATCCAACTATCAAGTCACCATCTAGGGTTGAGCTTTTAGGTCCCTGTGTCTCTAACCTATCAACCCTACATGAACATCCAAAAAGTCATAGGGTAGGTCAGCTATACCACTATATCAATCCTAGTCACAAAACTAGGGTTAGATTCTACTCAAACTATAGTTTCTCTTTATTGTGACTTAGTTCAAGAAAACATCGATAAATCTAAGAAATTTTGTACATATAGTAATATAATGAAAATAATTTTTGGAGATAAGAAACATTACGAGGTGAAAACAAATAGTTGGCCAAAACTCAAAGCGAAAACCAAGTCACAACTTTTCCATATTAAGACTTCTTAATCTCATCCTCAAACTGAGCCTTATTGCACAAAAGATCATCATTAATCAAATCTAAGGTCAACATCTCACTTAAAGGTAACTAACTAAGTCAAGGTTTCTAAAGGGAGACAAAATTGAAATAGTCGATTCCGACTACCATGGGCTCTGATACCATGTTGTAAAGAAGTGTAACCACTTCCTTACTAAAAATTTGAACAATAAAACCTCCAGTCCAAACACACTCAGAAGGTATGTTGGAGTGGGTGTAAAATTTTCAAATCTTTATATAATGGTAATCAAAAGACCAATGTATAGCAGCGGAAGAAAATATTTGACTATTCAATTATGAAACAAATGGTTACAAACTTACATCATAAGGATCCATGTAGAGGAAATCTAAACCACCTCAAGATTGTCTCCAAGCTTCACAAACTAAGTCCAGGTCACCATGCCATGCATCCAAGTCCTCCACCCAGGGTTGGAAGCATACCCCAGCAAAAAGAGAAACAAAAAGGAGACATCAGCAAAGGATGGTATGTGCAAACTAAAAAGCAAATTGAGAAATTTAAGGAAATAGGGACATCAAAATAAAAGGCTTCCCATGCAAGAGATAAGTACCATCCAAACGGGTATCAAAAGAAAAGATTATAACAAAAAGGGATACTTGCCATAACCAAAACAATAAAGATTGTGCAATACTGGCACATAAGAAAAGTAGGGCACACACCCCACAATCCACATCAATAACCTGCATGCATGTGAGATAAGCATAGCCCTAGAACAATATAAACACAATTGGCGGCCAAGCACAAACTTGAACCTGATAGAGAAAGGAATACTGCCAATCTCCCAAATATATAAAATTTGAGCATGGATTACTGCCACACTCGATTTACAGAGGAATGGTATACTTCCACCCTCCAAATAAACAATAGGGGAATACTGCCCCAAAACCAATGTAATTACACTACTCTAGTGCTACTGAATCACATTGCATGTATAATGTTGAGGCAAGTAGAAAAGTATAGTCAGAATTATCAAGGTTGCCATCACACAATGGACAACTCAAACATATAAGAAAATCCACTTCAAAGTGGGCATATATCAACAAGTAAAATCCACATCACATTGGGTATATAATATCAAAAGTCCAACTTGCACCAAGGCAACAAGATAAGATTCCAAGAGAATATCTAGGATCACAGGATCAATAACAAATATAAGGTAGTTCACATGAACCATGATATCAAAAGAACAAGACAATATGTAGGCTAATGTCCATAGGACCAAGAGTAAGACAAAAATAGGCTAATTGCTCAACAAGAATAATCGGGGATGCAAACATACCTCAACATCAGATTCAAACGTCCAAAGACACTTCTAGGTCCAAGCCTGGGCTTCCAAAGCACCTATTAGCATATATATGGGATTAGGGTTAGATTTATATTGATTTCATAAACCCTAAAAACCACATTTTTATTTATGTGTGAATTAGGTTATGAAAACTATTCCATATTTTAGGTTATGTTATTACGTGTCTAGAAAATATTTTATTATATTTTTCTAACTTGTAGATAATTATTTATGAATTATACAAGTTAATTCATCATTAATTACATCCATTAAAAACACCTATTATTAATCTTTAGATTGATTTATCAAAACCTGTACCATTAGATAGGTATCATTTTTCTGAATCCAACAAGTATTTATTTATATTTTTCGGATCAGTAATTAATTAGTTATAGATTTTCAATCACCAGCCAATCATGAAATTACATGTCATTGAACTGATTTGCAACAAATAAGAGAGAGAGGGAGAGACCATGTGGACCTGGGTCAACCAATCAGAACTACCCAAATCAGCGAGGCACTCGACCAGCTCAACGAGTCCAAGCGCAAACGCGAAAGAAGAAGGGACACGCGAAAAGACTAATTTGCCCCTGATCGAAAACAAAAACGTGAAGACAACGCGGAGGGTAGAGATGAGAAAACATAACGGGGCATCTTCCTCCCCCGATCTTGCCTCCCCGACAGACGAGCCATGGCTCAAGTCTACTCCAGGTGCGAGACCGATGGTAGAAGATGGAAGCCTGGCACCCACAGCGAAGACCACCACTGACATCGCGGTCAACCGCCGGCCACAGAGAACCAAAAGACAGAAGAGAAAACCCATCGCAACAAAGAAGAAGATTCGCCTAACGATCACAATGGTCAAAACTGGGCAGAAAGGGGGTTTCCCAAAACGCACCTGCTCCGAAACAATTGAAGGCCTAGAAGGCAAGCCTAGCCACCGACGAGGTCATCTGGGCATTTGGAAAGGGAACCAAAGGTTCCCGCTTCGCCGCTGAGAGAAAGGTGACCGCCGGAGGTAGCTGGAGTAGGGAAACGGTTCACGGAGTTTGAAGAAGCCGAACTAAAGTAGGAAACCCGGACCTGGGATCCCTACGGCGGTCAAGGAACAAATTCCTGGCGGTCCGATCGCCTGAGGTGGTGAGGAGATGCCTCGGAGCGGGAAATAGGGGCGGAAACAGAGAGCATTGGCGGCGCCCCATGGTTTGGGATATCGGGGTATATATACCCAAGAAACCAAGATGAGAAGGTGCAGGAAAGAATAAGGAAGGAGTGGGAGAAAGAATAGAAGAAGGAAACTGGGGAAAGGGGAAGAAATTCAAGCAGAAACGATCACTTGCCCATCTGGTTTCCAAAAACAAATCCAGAGGTAGGGGAAAACCTGGGCACCGCACGATCAAGATCCAACGCTCCAAAGAGAAGCCCGAGATTCCAAAGCCAGCGTGACAAATTTAACTCAAAAATCGAATCCGATTAAATCAAACTGTGAATGCATTATTTCCTCATTCTCTCTCTCTTGATTTGGGGTTTCAAACATTAACCAAATTAATCCAAATTTTGCACATAGGTAAAATTAGGCATGTAGATTCCGATTTTACACTTATTTTTGCCTTTTGGAAACTTTTAATGGTTTAAATAAATCAAATCATATTTTCTCTTTCCTCCTTCATTAATGGTATTAGGATTATCCAAATTAGGTAAAACTTCATCCACAAGTTAACTTAAGTGTGTTGAATACGAATTTGCCATCAATTTTACATATTGGAGTTGTTTGAGTATTTATTTAATATTTTGAAGGTTCTACATATTTTCTCTCTCCTGATTTTACCTTTTAAGAAAACTTTCTCCAAATTGGATGAAAATTCACCCAAAGGCTATATTTATTATGTATATTACGAATCTAAGATTATTTTCCTCTTTTGGAGTCAATTATTATATTTATTTATTTATTACACCTTTTAGGCAATTTCTCTCTCTTAACTTATCATATTATTTCAAGGTTGTTCAAATTAAATGAAAATTGACATGTAAGCTTATTTTGATGTATAGATTACAAATGTGACGTCTATTATTTATTTTGAGGCTTCCTTACATGGGTTATGTCATATGGCCCATTAGAGGCTCATTAACATCATTATGCATCCAATTAAGTTATTTATCATCAAAATATCACCAAATGAATTATATGACATATTAGATTACATTTTTCATGCACTAGATTATTAGATTCACTCTAACCTCAACCTTGTTTGGAAAAACCAAAAAGGTTAAAGTTCTAGGGTAGGGTCCAAGATCCGGTATGTTACAGAATTGGTGTCATTGTTAACACTCTTTTCATTGTATTGAAGTCATCCATACATTCGTTGCTGAATTCAAACTCGACATCTTTGAGCAGAAGATTAGACAAAGGCTTTAAATTTTTTGAGAAATCCTTTATAAACCTCCTATAGTATCCTACATCTCCTAGAAAACTTCTCACTCCTATTCTAGACTTTGGCGGTGGAAGCTTTGAGATAGCTTCAATCTTACTCAAGTCTACTTCAATTCCCTTCTTTGAAACCTTGTAACTAAGGATGGTTCCATCCCGTACCATGAAGTGGCACTTCTCCCAATTCAGAATGAGATATTTTTTCTCACATCTTTGCAGCACTGGAGATATATTTCTTAGGCATGCATCAAAGTCTATTCCATAAACTGAGAAATCATCCATAAAGACTTATACGATATCTTCCAGAAAATTTGGGATCATACAATGTTGAAATGTTGTGAGTGCATTGCACAGTCCAAATGGCATTCTTCTGAACGCATATGTGCCATAGATGCATGTGAATGTTGTTTTCTAGTTGATCATCTGGGTGAATAGGGACTTGATAAAATTTGAAATATCCATCTAGAAAACAAAAATAGTCATGATGGGCCATCCTTTCCAGAACTTGGTCGATGAATGGCAATGGGAAGTTATCCTTTTTGGTGGTTGTATTTAGCTTGTGGTAACTGATGCACATGTGTCAGCCTATCATTGTCCTCATGGCGACTTCATCTCCATCTTCCCCTCGTACGACTGTCATTCCACCCTTCTTGGGTACAACATGGATGGGACTAACCCAATTGCTATCGCTTATTGGGTAGATGATTCCAACATCTCGTAGCTTTATAACCTCTTTCTTCACAACTTCTTTCAGCATTTGATTTAGCTTCCTTTGTGGTTGAGCCAGTGGCTTGGCTGTCTTCAAGGAAAATTATGTGCATGCATCAAGCTGGGTTAAGACCTCTGATATCCTCCACAGAACACCCTATAGCTTTTCTATGTAGCCTAAGCTTGTCTAGCAACTTTTTTATTTGGTAATCTGATAAGTTGGAATTGACAATTACTGGATTCCTTTCTTCTTCATCTAAAAATTTATATTTCAATCCTTATGGAAGAGGCTTTAACTCTGGATTGGGTTTTGACGCTTCCTTCTCCTCGGTTGTCTGCTCCAACAAGCATACTTCACTTTTTCAATTATTTCTTCATCATCGTTGGATTCTTCTTTCAGTTGGTTCAAATAATCTAATATTTCCATTACTTCTTGACTTTCCATGGTAGGATCCTGGCTATTTAGGGCTCGCATTAGTGGATCTACAATTGTTTTATCTTCTTGCACTTCTTTACAATATTTATTATAGCTATCCATGAAGTAGGCCGACTCAGATAGAGACAGTCCCCTCATGGCATCTTGTACTCTAAAATCCAAGTGATCATTCCTTACTCGTAGTGTGATAATTCCTTCAACAACATCTATCAGTGCTCTCCCTGTTGCAAGGAAAGGCCTTCCGAATATCATAGGGCATTTGGATTCTTCGATCGGGTCTGTTACCACTATATCACATGGTATGAAAAATTGTCCAACTCTTATCAGAACATCTTCAACTATCCCCACTGGCCTCGTGAAGGTATGATCAACTAGCTTGATCCTCATCCCTATCTTTACCATGTCTGTCATCCCAAGCCTTTGGGCTAGAGCCAGGGGCATTAGACTTATGCTTTCTCCCAAGTAACTTAATCCTTTTCTCTCTGTGTTATCCCGAACACAGAAAGGTATGTTGAACGCTCTAGGATCTTTCTTTTTGGTAGGTAGCTCTACTTGAACAAAAGCAGTGGACATCTTTGCTAACTGGACAGTTTTAATGTGGTCACCTCTTCTTCTTTTCGTAATCAGATCTTTGAAGAACTTTGCATAAGTTGGCATTTCTTCTATTGCATCCAAAAAGGGCACATCCAGGTGAAGCTTCTTAAAGCTTCCATGAACTTTTCATACCTCTTCTTCAAGTGTGATTTTATTAACTTATAGGGGAAAGGAATTCTTGGAGGATATGTATTTTTGTTCAAAAGAACATCTCCTAGTGGGTATGAGTCCTTTTCCTCTCCTTCCTTCTTCTTTTCGGGTTGTCCTGCTTCTTTGACATGGTAAACTTGTTCTTTCCTTCTTGATTCTTCTGTTACCTTTTCATTCTTAGGCTTCTGATTAACACGACTTCTTTCTTCTTCAGCGTTGTTGGTTTTAGCATTGTCCATCATTTTCCCAGATCAGATAGTAACCATTTTGGTAGTCTCAGTATTTGATGGAATCCTTCCTGAAGGAATTTTCATTAGCTCAGCCAGCTGAGCGAGTTTTTGATCAATCTGTCTCTGATGAGTTTGCATATCCACCATTTGAGTTTGCATGTTAGTTAGCACTCCCGAATTCGTGAGAGCACTTTGAGCCAATTGATCATTCATTGACGCTTTCCTCTTTGAGAAGTCAAAAAGTTGAGCAATCATGCCAACTTGGTTATTGTCTTCTGCTTGACTCGGCCCTGGGGCCTTCCCTTGTCCTTGTCTTCTCACATTTTTGTTCTGTCCTTGATAGTTTTTTTGTTTTGCTGGTAGTTGGTAGTCTTGGTGTATTGTATTGGCACCCCTTTCTTCTCAAACCCTGGGGAGGTTTAGATGAACTATCCAGCTGATGTGTGTTCTTTGCACCTTCTTTGTTATCGTAACTAAACCTAGGGTGGTCTTCTCTCTTGAAGTTAACATAGGAGACGTTCTACATCTCTTCTTCATTTTCACTTTCATCACTTTCCTTAGGCTTGGTATAGATACAGTTATCGATCTCATGCCCTCCTTCTCCACAAGTGACACACTTCATGACCTTCTCAGTATGCTTCTTGCCCTTAGCTCTAGTATCTTTCAGCTGTTTGACATCAGTGGCTATCTTCTGAATATGTGATGTTATTGTCTCCAAGGCCTTGGCCTTAATAGACAGTCCTTCAGACCCTACTTTCTTCGTTGACCCCTTATCATTCCTATCATAGTCTATGCTTGCTTACAGTGCAACCATGTTGTCTATTATCTTCATGGTTCTGCTCAGTTTCTTTCCAAGAAAGTCACTGCCAGTAGTTGTGTTTAATGAAGTCCTCTGAGTAGGAGTCAACCCATTATAGAAAGTGGTCACAAGGAACCCCTTATGATAATTATGGTATGGGAAATCCCTCTAGTATCCTAGAAATGCTCCCGTGCTTCGTGCAAGTTCTCTCCCAGCTTTTGTACAAAAGAAGTGATCTTCTACATGTTGCGGATAGTCCTCTCAGTAGGATAAAACTTAGTAACGAAGGCATATTCCAGGGGTCTCCATCCATCTACAGACTGGTGGGGGAGATTGAGGTACCAAGATAGAGCCTCATCTTTAAGAGAGAAGTTGCAGACTTTATAGTATATTACTTCTTGAGGGACTCCCCTCATCTTGATGGTATCACAGATATTTTCAAAGGCATCGAGGTGGTGGTATGGGTTTTCACTACTTGAATTCCCGCGGAAAGGTTTATTCTAGATCATCGAGATGACAGCTGGTTTCAACTCAAAGTTTGTTGTGTTGAAGTGTGGTATGATGATCAGGCATCTCGATTCATTGGCCCTCTAGTTGTTTCCAGTTCTCTAAGTGTCTTCCCCTCTTCATCATCCTCGCTATCATTGTCCCGACCATCGTGCTCTTGTTCATTGTCATGATGGTTGCGATGGTGCCTTCTTCAACGTTGGTAGTGTCGTTCTTCATCACACTGATCTTCTTTGCAACAATATTCTTCCCAACATTCTTCTTCACGTTGACGACCGTCCTGTCTTCGTCCAACCCTGGCGGTGGCGGGGGGTTATGTTGAATCCTTGCATTCTGCTCGTCCCCAGTGAGAGTACCATCCACTCGAGGCGGCATGGTGACTCAAGATTAAGGAGCAAAGTCGAATGAGTGTGCTTCCCCCTAATTCCCTAAATAGACTGCACAGTCAAGTTAGTAAACTAAACATGCTAAACGAACTATTCTACACAAATGTAGGGTAGCAGATTTAAATTTTCTGTGCAGTCAAGCTTATAACTAAGCTTGAGGCACGGGAGTATAATGAGTGGACTCAAGTTCTTAACAGTGTCGTTTTGCCTTGTCCCCGGCAACGGTGCCAAAAAGTTGACCGGCCTAAATTGCACGTCCAAAAAGGAGCGGATCCATAGTAGTCAGACTCTTAAGATAGTAACCCAACTCAAGCCCCTGCAACTATTATACAGGGTCTGACGTAGTAATCGGGGTCGAACCATATGGATAAGGTTAGCATGTGTTAAGAATGCACGGTCTCACACTCATATACTCTGGATAGCAGATGATTCAAAAGGGTGTTCCCAAAGGAATGATAGTGCTCAAACCAAAATAAAAGAAATAAACCAAAGACCAAAAAAATAAAACAAAGCATAAAAAATATGGTGGAAACACAGATATGGAAGGAAAACTTGGATTGGGTTTCCCCTAGTAAGACTTCTCACCAACATGAAAACATCACCTCTCCCTCTCATACTCCTGTCAAAACTATAAGCAATCATATAGGTGTCATTTCCTCTCTCTCTCTCTCTCGAGATAAGGATATATCTAATCCCAAGGACAACCTCTCTCTCGAGATGACCATCCAAAAACTACAAGGAAGAACATATGCCATAAGCTTTAGCATTCCAACATTTTCTTGCATTCATACTACTCCATAATACAAGATATCAGTGATACAACTCTTTTGAGGTACCAAAAATCAAACATCACAAGATGGTATCTAAGCATACAAGTGAAGCATTAAAACCAATGCATGGATGTAATCTTGACGAGACAACATATATATTCAAAAGGGAGAGACAATATACATTTTGGGAGAGCCTTAGTGGCTACTCCCAACACAAGTCAAGTATTTAGCCACACATGTTTACGGGAAGCATAACGACATTAGAAAATGATAAATACATCAAGTTCCACAAAGAGATTAGGGAAGTACAGCGAGATGGAAGTGATAGATCTAGATAGAGAGAGAAGAACATGCTATAACACAATACCTCTTCAAATCCAGATCATTGTCATGGACGTTTCCTTCTCTCGAAGAAGATGGAGCCTTCAGTCTTCTCTCTCCTCAGCTTTTGCCTTTGGAGATTTAAGACTGATTGGATGGATGGGAATGAGTCTAGAAAATGGCAGCACTTTGTGGTCCTTCGAGATCTGATGATTTGACAAGACATGTAGGTGGCCTATTTATAGGTGTGCTCCACCAACTTAACTCCTCGACTGCGGTTGAGGTTTGGTCTTAGTCGAAGCCTGATCACGATCGATGCTTTACTGCCATCCTCTCCTCATCGAGGTTGGTTAAGTCGCCTTCTCGGTCGCGGCCTGGTTAAGTCACCTTCTCGGTCGCAGCCTGGATGCCTCACCCTTTGGTCAGACCACGGTCTAAACCCGGACACAGGCTTCATGTTGTGGGTGTGTGAACTACAGGTGAGAAGAGTATGAGGCACCGTGGGTGTGAGGGGACACGGTTGTGTGGCATCGAGGTGATTCTGGGAGGCCTCGACCGCGGTGTGGTGGGCTCTAATGGTTGAATGGGCTACGGTTGAGGTTTTGACCGCGACCTTGGCTCAATGTGACCCTACAACCAAGGAAAAAGTGTGTAAGTGAGATACTTGTCATAAAGTGCTAAAATAAGTGAAAAATCTATAAAAAGGTATGTTAGGGGAGGTATAAAATATATGCGAGAAGTGTATAAATGAGGTGTTATCAGAGTGTGACTCTCAAGTGCTCTCTTAGATTCTAGATTGTTGTGAATCCCATGTTTCCACCAATCTCCTTTTCACTAATACATCTTAGGAAGCTTGGGATCATATTGCTCAGATCTATTCTATAAAGGGAAAGGCCTCTCATGTTTTGAACTCTATAAATGTACGTATTCTCTAAGACTTGAAGATACTACATCATTTTTTTCATGCTTCGATAACTTCAAAGGTATTTGGGGCAAGCTCAAACTCCAACATCCCTTGTCTAATGATCTCTCTAAAGTACAAAACAATAAGATGGAGTTCAACTATATTAGTTTTTGGCATTTTTGCCTCATAGCTATGAAGTTGTTCATCAACAAATCCTGGCATATGAACCATTATCCATGCTAGACGATGTTTATCTCCAGCTATCTCACTCGGTGTCTTCTACTACTAATGAATAACATGTGGCTCTAGTTGTTGCTAGACGAGGGCATGGTAATTCAACTCGTAGATGGGGTAGAGGTCTCAATAGGTGGAAGAGGATCCTCTTATTTTTATTCTCCTATAAGAGGGTCATCTCCTCTTCAGTCTCAATTCTAAAACTTCTGCAAATAGACTAATCATACTAAAGACAAATGTTGGAAGAAGCATGGACAGATAAAGTGGGCTAACTAAGTTTCCACTATTGATGTTAATGGAGAATCTACATATTCCTCCCATGGAAACACTCCTCAGATGGTAACACTAAGTTCATCTAACCTTAACAAGCTAATCAATTCCCCCTCTACTATTACTACCATGCCTCAGGCAAATATTGCTCAACACTCAGGTGATCCTTCATCTTCAAGCTTCTTCCTCTTCAACAAAACAAGATTGGATTGTTGATTTCACTGTTACAACTCATATGATTGATAAATATCTTCATTTACCTAAACAAATCCACATATCATCCTCCCTTGCATCTGGTGGATGGGTCTACTTCTTCGGTCACTGGAATAGGGGATGTTTATAACACCCTTCTTAAATCTATTTTGTTTGTTCCCAGATTTCCACTAAACCTAATGTTTTTCAATATAATTAGCAAGTCTTTAAATTGTAGTGTAACCTTCTTTCCTTACACTATCTCCATGGATGATCTCAGGATGAGGAAGATGATTGGTGGGGGATATGAAGGCGGATATGGTTTGTACTATCTATAAATTGTGTCAACTTCTCCTACTATTACACTTGTGGCCAAGTCCACCTCTCTTTATCTATGGCACTTGAGGCTTGGTGATCCTTCTTCCATCAATTTGAAGTCTTTATTTCTAGTTTATCTTATAAAAAATTTACGTGAATGTCTTGTCATCCTGAAAAAAACCAACACTCTTTGTTTTCTTCTCGTCATGACAACAGAAGTCCAAGCTTGTTTTATTTCGTTCACTCGGATGTATGGGGACCATATTGTATTGGTAATCATATTGGTCTATGATATTTTGTTACCTTTATTGATGATTGACCTCATGCCACTTGGCTTTATCTTTCAAAATATTGTTCTAAAAGTTTAAATATTTTGTCTAAATTCTTGAATGAAATAAAGACTCAATTTTCCTCTACTGCTAATTTTGTTTGCATGGATAATGCCTCTGAATACGTGCAACATGGTTTTCAAAAGATTTGCATCTCCAAAGGAATTTTTTCATCAAACCTCTTGTCCCTATAGTCCACAGCAAAATGGAGTAGTTGAAAGGAAAAACAAGCATCTACTTGATGGAGTCCATAAACTTCTAATTGGAATGAAAGTTTTTAAGTTTCATTGGGATGATGTCATTCTTTTAGAAAATTACCTTAATAATTGGATGCTCTCTTCTGATTTACAAATAAAATTCCCTACCAACTTCTCTATCCTCATTAACCAAAATTTTCCCTACCACCAATAGTTTTGGTTGCTTATGTTTTGTTCACAATCACCAACCTAAGGGAGATAAATTGTCCCCACAAACGTTTTGTTGTTGTTTCCTTAGCTATTCTCAAACACAAAAGGGATATAAATGTTTTGATCATCTTGCACATTGGTTGTATGCCAGTTTGTACGTCACCTTTATTGAAGATGCATTGTTCTTTTCTGAACCTAGTAAATAGGTACCTCTTCCAATTGTGCCACTTCCTAATATACCACTTCCCAGTGTATCTCCCTTGGACGAGTCTTCTACCCCTATTATGAAAGTGTATGAGTGGAGAAACAAAAGACATCTACCTACAATATCCCATGTTGTAACCTCTTTTGAATGATCCACCACAAGATTATGGTAATTCTACTACTTCTATTCCATTTCCTAATTTGGACACTTCTATTGCATTATGGAAAGGACATTGGTCTGGTGCCAAATATTACATTTCTCAACATGTTTCTATAGACCATTTGAATGTGTCCATGACTTAATTCGTTGTTGATTTATATGCTATTTCAATTCTAAAGAATGTTCAGGAAGCACTTTCACACCCTAGTTGGACACAGTCTATGGATGAGGAGATGAATGTTCTTTGATCCCATGGGACATAGGAACTTATTGATCTTCCTATGGGTAGAAGTCTTGTTGTTTGTCATTGGGTGTATATTTTTAAATATTTGCCAGATGGGACAGTTGAACGTTTGACATGCTAGATTGGTTGCTAAGTGATACACACGTGAATCTGAGGTTGACTATTTTGACTTTTTCTCTTATTGCTCATCTTAATTATGTACACATTCTTATTTCTATTTTCATCAATCAAGGATGGTGTTTGCATCATCTGGATGTCAAGAATGCCTTTCTATATGGTAATCTGCATGAGACTGTTTGCATATCCCAACCTCTAGGTTTGCTCAAAGGAGTATTCTTGAAAAGTTTGCCTTCTTAAGAAGGCTATTTATGGTCTCACACAGAACCCCTGGGCATGGTTTGACAAATTCTCCCTTATATTGCACAAATTTAATTTCACATGGCCTCAGTTTGATCATTCTTTATTTATAAAGACCACTACTTTTGGGATTGTTATTCTCATTGTTTATGTGGATGACATCATTTGTTTTGGTAGTGATACCATAGGGTTGCCAATACAAATATATATCTTATGGAGCACTTTGTAACCAAATACCTTGGACGTCTTCCCTATTTTTTGGGCATTGAAGTAGCACACAACAAATATGGAGTATCTCTATCGCAAAGGAAGTATACTCTAGACTTGTGGACTAATATTGGAATGTTGGATTGTCGCAATGCGGTCCCACCTATGGATCAAGCACATGATCTATGGGTTGAATCCTATCAACCCTTAGAAGATAAATATTGCTACAAGCGACTGGTTGGTAGAAAAAAATTATCTCACTATTACTCAACCTGATATCTACTTTGTTGTAGGAGTTCTCAATCAGTTTATGGATTTCCCTAGGCACTGTCACTTGGAGGCAGCATGTCATGTCCTAAAATATTTGAAGAATGCACTAGAACATGGATTGTTTCATAAAAAAAATGGGCATCTTGATGTAACTAGATATTCTGATGTTGATTATGTGGGGTGTAAGTCTGACTAGAAATCCACTTCTGGTTATTACCTTCACATTAACTAATCAAGTTACTTGGTGAAGTAAGAACTACAATGCTGTTGCCAGATCTAGTGTAGAGTCTGAGTACTGTGTAATGGCACATACTACTTGTGATCTGTTATGGATTAAATCCATTCCTACAAACTTGGATTCCTATCACTTATGCTATCTCGATGTATTGTGATAATCTTGCTGATACTTTCATTACTATTAACCATGTCTTTCATGATAGGACCAAGCATATTGAAGTCGACTGCCACTTCCTCTTAGAAGATGTAATGGAGAAGAAGATTACTACTTTTTTTCTTCCATCACATGAGCAAACAATAGATATATGTAAGACCCCTAACCTATCTTTTTGGTTGATCTTTCTTTCTTAACTTAATTAGATGCTTAAAATCTTAATCTAACCTTTTGATGTGACTTTGATAACATGTGACAGGTGTATGTTTCAAGTTTGGTCCAATTTGAATGTTGTTTAAGCTATTTATGCTTATATGTGCTTGTTTTGGACCTAATTGCAATTTACCCATGTTTAGGGTTTTTATTGCATTTTTTACATGTGTGTTGTGCCTCACATGTTTTGACATCATGTTGGAGAGAGTGGTGCTTTTGGGTGCCTTGTTGTACCTTGGTCTGATGTGGTGACATGTTGTGTTGAGGATTAGGGTTTTTTCTTGGATACCCTATGTGGATGGTTGACCTTTAGTGGTATGTTTGACCATTGAATTTGTGTTTTGATGGTCTTTAAGGATCCTTTGATCCATGATTCTTAGCGGTCGATGATGTTTGGAGAGCACCATCTGGTCTTGTTGGTTGATGAGGCTTATAACCCCTCTAGGTCGCCAAGAAACCTTAAGGTTTGGTCTATGTGATCGTTGAGTTTTGATCTTCTTTGGTCGCTGAAAATGTTCAGATGCAGATGACCTTTTTTGGACAATTTTTTTCATTGGTTTTTCTTGTTTTTAACGCCTGAAGTTGCATGTTTGAGCATGGTGCTTGCATGGACGAGATATGGTGGACACTTGGCATATGTTTACATGACACCTAACCTCCCTTCTCTCTCTCTCTCCAACCCTTGGCTATATAAACATCTCTCCTTACATGAAACTAAACCCTGTGCACCCTCTCTCTTGTTGCTCGGAGATTGTCCCTCTTATTCTTGGTGGAGAAGGCAGAGCTTGGAGAATGTGGTCAAACCTCTGGCATGTTGGTCTAGGGTTTGGTCCTTAGTGATTGTTTGGTGATCCTTTGCTCTCTTCTTGATCATGGTAAGTTACCTCCATCATGATCTTCATTTTACTTTCCCTACCCTCTTATTTATTCTCTTCTTGGATGAAACCATGGTTCTTCGTGGTAGTGCTTAAGTTGATCTTGAAGAACTTCTCTCTTCTTGGCCAAATCCATGGTTCTCCATGATAGTGCTTGAGTTGAGTTTAAGAGCTTCCCTTTCTTGTCTTTTTTTCCTTGGGTTTTGCTCTCTTCTTTCTCTTTGACCTAGGGTTTGCTTCCTTCTTGGAGGCGGATCTAGCTTGGCCGAAGTGGTGATCAAGCTAGGGTTCTCTCTCTTTTCTTAGATCTTCCCTGTTGTTGGAGTTCTTCTTCATATCTAAGGCGAGTTATATAACTTTCTCCTCAACTATGGTTTACACTTACCTTGCATGCAAGTAATATACTCTTGAAACGTGGTTCCAAGTAGTATGGTAATAATATCTATGATCTAGGGTTTATGTTTATATGGTGATCTTGAGCAAGTATCTTTCCTTTGATAAACCCTAATCTTTGTGTACGATTATCTTGCTTGATGATGGAGGTCTTGATTATTGTATGCATGTGCTAAACATCAGTTTTCTCTTTCTAAATCATGGTTTGGTTTTTCTCTCATTTTTATGGTCAAAATTAGGGTTTTGAAGTGTTTTTTCTCCTTGTGTTCTACCCCTTGGTGATTTTCCATTTCATGGTGATGAAACAACATGTTCGGTCATGTGTTGATGAGTTTTCTCACTCTTCTTATGGTTGCCAAGATGTAGATTATAGCGGTCGCCAAGGTTTCACCCTTGTGGTTGATTTAAGTGTTGGACTCTCTTCAATCGATGAGATTTTTATGGTTCTCTTTGGTCACCAAGCATGAGTGATGTGGTCGTTGAGATGTCCATCTCCAGTGATCGATGAAGGGTTGAGCCCTTGTGTTCTTTATTTGCTGACCTCACTCCTTCTTCAACGCTTGATGAGGGGTTTATACCCTGATGTCTTTGGTTTCCACCTTGACCCTTCTTCAGTGGTTGATGAAGGTGGTGTGCTAGTCTTATAGATCACCAATGACTGATGTTTGTCTTCAGTCGCCAAGATGGTATGACCTAGTTTCAGCGGTTGGTGATGGATCCAATCCTAAGTGGTTGATGATGTTTTTTGTCCTACTTAATCATGGTATCTAGTTAACTCTATGTTCGTGATGTTTAACCTATTTACTTCCAAGAATGTTGGAGATAATGGATACTTAGGGTTTACTGCTAATTGCTATTTTGGAAACCCTAATTTGGTTGCCTTGTTGATCTTAACTGTAACTCAAGTACATGATGATAATGCTTATCTTTTTTGAGTAATTAGCATGTTAATAGAATACCTTCACTCTCCTAAACAGTTGTAACCTTAATTTGTGATCTTATGAGCATCATAGTTCTTGAATGCATGGTTATGATGAACTTATGTAATACATGTATAGTGATGTGATGAGCCTTGATGAGGCCTGGAGAGATAATGATGTTCTTATAGGGAACGATGTAAATGGTCTTATGACCTTGGCAGTGCTTTTGTGCCCTAATTGAGGAGGTATCTTCTGATGATGTTATAAGGGACTGGTATCCCATGGTGATGTGATAATGGTGATGGTCTCGTGAGTGGCAATGAATAGTACCATGTGGTGATGGTCTCGTGAGTGGCAATGAATAGTACCATGTGGTGATGTGATAAGCTTTATGCTTTATACATTTTATATCTTCTAAAGTTGTAATCTACCCTTATCTTTGTAGAACCTTTCTAGGGTTTGTATGCAACTTGATTGATGCAATTAAAAAATACCCAATTGCTTTAACTAATCAAGTGGAACCCTAATCATGTAGTTCCATGAGCCATAGGTCCATTCCAATGTCACAACTTGCTGGATGGTGAAATGAGTATTCCTAATTGAAACTCGGAACTCATATTATTGAGTCTATGAGGTGCAAGTGGTTGTGTGTCCTTAACATTTTGATCCCAAGGTGTATGGAGGGTGGATACGGTCATGCCTTAGAGTGAGAATGAGTGTGGTCGTCTCTTGAAGATTTATATATGTGATATTTTAAGGACAACGATGGTTGTACCTCAGTGGAAGGGTTTCTTATACCCTGGTGTCTAGTGTCGTGACCTATATACCAAGGCGGACTAGGTGTTTTTGCAGTTGGTTTTATATGTCACTATGGTGGACTCATACTGACTGAGGGTAGATGATATCTGAGGAGTTTGACTCTCCTACATATCTTGTATGGCACTATTTTTGACTTCACAGTGGACAGTTGGAGTTTGAGGGTTATACCTCAAACTCCTCAGGGCTTAAAAATGTAACAGAGTTGTGTAGTATAATTGATTAGGGTTAAACATACTTCACATTAGATGCTTACCCTTGCCATGTTTCTTATATTATTTAGTAGATGGTAGACTTACATGTTCTTCATATTCCTTCTATTCATATAAGTTGATATGCTATCTGATTAAGTTTGCTTAATCTGCCTAACTTGTTGGAGTAGTTTAATATATTGTAACTTCCTAATTTTCTTAATATGCTTAACCTATGTAATCAGTTTAGATTATTCATTTAATTGAATCTACTCATACTATTTAATGATACATCCTGTTGTAACAATAATTGTTGGTTGAGAGTTATATCTCTCATTCGGACGTTGGTCTCACCTTGTGGCTTACCACAATTTTTTAGGTGGTCATCAACGACATGGGAAAGATCGTGTCATTGAGGAAGAGCAATTTGGAGATCAGTAACCTCAGAAGGTTGGAAAGTTGCTAGTTGTTGTAGTAGAGTCCTAGTGTTGTCCTTGTACTCTTAGGTCTAGGAAGATATGTGTTTTGTAGATGATCTGTACAAAAATACATGGTTTTGGCAGCATGCCTTGGTTTGTATATTAGGCTTGTATATGCGGAATAGGTTCTTTTGTGTACAGGTTGTGGTTGAGGTCACTGAACAAATGTAAATACTTGATATGGTATGTGATATGATACAGGTTGTTGGACCTTGATGTAATATTTTTCTGCACATAATGGTAGTACAATATCAGTTTTAATTTTCCCTACTTTTGTGGTAATGTTGTTTGTTAGTTGTTGATCGTGCATTTTGTTTTTGAGTAATCTCGCTCGTGTGGCGTTGGGTGTCATAATATATTTACTAAGCCTCTCTCTGGCAAGAGAGTTGAGGAACTGTGATGAAAGTTGGGCATGATTTACATTTGTGCTTTAACTTGAGGGGGAGTATTGAGATATACTATTGTCTTTTATTTCCTATTTTGTGTCTTTCTTGCTTAATTATCATATAATGTCAGCCTTTGTACATATTCATTGAAGGGTTGGATACAATGTCGATTAATATTGTTGGAATTTGGATTCGGATTCAATGGCCCAGATTAATCTAGCCTAAAAAAATGAGTGACAACCAGTCAAACTGGAAGTTCAACCAAGAGAAATCCAGAAGCATAACTACTCCTTAGACCATCTCCTAATTGAACTAGGAGTTTCACTGACACCATCTTAGTCAAATAATGGATAGATCCAGTTACCTCCCAGTCTTATTCCAATTGCATTATTTAATTATCACCAAAATTCGACCATAATTCTGTGATAATGAAATCTAACTATCGACCAAAAAAGGATCCCAAAGGAGATCATTTAACCACTAAAAAAACTTCTCAAAGAGGTATAATTCAATAAGTATCTAAGCCTAGTATATTTATCAAATGTGCTTTAAAACTCCTCTAATTTTTCATAGAGCCCTATCTAATTTATATCCACCTCTTGGCAAGAGATTGTATCAAATTAATGTTAGTCGCTTAATAACTTGACTTTTTGGTTAAGCAACGCTTAGTTATTTCATACAATCAATAATGATATAAAATAAAATAAGTTGATGATTGAGTATAATCATGCTTCACTTGGTAACTCAACAACATTAAAAACCCCAAACATTAGGTCATCATAATACATGTACATTTTCTGTGGTAAGTGCACCCTAGGACCAATGCACAATCACACCTCAAGGTCATATTGCCAGAATGCCCTAAAAAGTAAAACCTAAAACTAAATCAATCTTAACTAACAAGATGCACATAGATAAGCATAGGTAAATGTCGAATATTCATAAATCAATACGTAAATGTATTCATCATAACTGGCCTAAGTTAGAACCCATTCATACAAAGATAACTCTATTCATTTAGAGTGTGTATAACTAGAAAAAAGGCATACAACCAAAAGTTAAGTCATGAATACACCACGTCATATAGAACACCCTTCTTAGGGCACAAGTGTATAAGGATAAATCTAAGACACCCCAAAAGCTATGCTCTCACCTTCATCTCATTGTTCCCTAGATGAAGGAGACTCCTCTCTGGTAAACCCTTAGGTAAGGTGCAGAGAACCTACATGGTAATAAAAAAACAAGAGTGAGAAATTTCAAATGAGAGATAAACCATATGTAAAGTATATAAAGTATGGAAAGGGTACTATATATAGTGAGTTATATAATTATACAATAACAAGCAATAAGCGTAAGATAATTAAAGCAATAAATGCACCATGTAAAGCATTATACAATAAGGTTACACGAGTAGAATAGAAAATCTATTTAACAAGCCATGAGTAGTTTGGAATGTATAGTCCAAACTATTAGTTAGTGAATGTAAAGTCCCCTAGTTCACTTCAGCCCGCACAACATTTATAGCACCCTAATTAGGCCATTTTGACGTCCATAATGGCCAAATAGGTCGGCTTGCTTCGCATTGACCCACACATAATGGCCAATGAGGCTCGGCTCAAGTTTGCTCTTTGCAATCCCACTGCATTAATCAATCCCAGTAATTGATGCAATCCAACAAATTATCTTTTCCTTTTTATGAACACAACTATAAAATTTCATTCAACCAAACGTTAACCATAGAACATTAAAGACGTGTGAAGATTTTGTGGATAATGAACATTGATGAAGTTATTTAATGAAATACACACAAAAAAATGTAGAAACCACATAATTAGGACAATATAATACAATCAAAGGAAAAACAAGGATACATGGTCTCACATATTCCTTCCCAATCATATGATGTTCACCATGAGAATTTTTGATAGTCTCAATCATACAAACATACAGTGTTAGAATTTTTTAAAGAAATCATATGCATGTTTGTTCAAGTTTTTTGAAACTAGGGGATTTGTAGTTATCTGGTCATCCACCAGCAAAAAACGCCCTCAAGATCAACTTAAATTGGCAGAAAATGCCCCAGCGCCACACATCAAAAAGAAAATCAAAATTCCAAAAAAGACGCTAGCGAGTCCACCTGTATCCACCCCCATGTACAACATGTACAAGAAAACGCCCCCAAAAAAGAAGAAATTAAGAAACTTCGTATACTCTCTCTGTATACTTTATGTATCATTCCATACTTTTCTAATGTATGGAAAGCCTCTCTTACCCATCAAAAAGGGTCCCCAAATAGTACTTGTTTGTTGAAGTTTGATAACAAACATTTATTATACTTGCTTTTCTTGCATTAATCTGTAATTTTTTATTTATCATTAATAAAAGTGAGACTAATTGGGTTTAGTTTGTGGGACTAACACTTGGATTACGCTTAATGATAATCTGGTATTGGGCTCTCATATATACTATGAAGCATGTTCACATGATGAAAATGTCGTATCTTTGATCTTAAAATATCTTTCGTCTATATATGACGTTACTATCTAACACCAAAAAAAATTTGCCAATGAAGTGGCGTCCCAGTGGTAAAAGTGATGATGTAAGATCAAGAGGTCATGAGTTCGAACTAAGGCAATGGGATAAATTAAAAAAAACTTTAAATGTGACACATTTCCGGTGAGGAAAAACGTACTATATTCTTCAATTGCCGAAAACTTTACTCCACGGTTATGAAATCAAACGTGGAGGTGAGTAACTTTGAGATGAAACCCTCGGTCATGTAAGTGGTATAAGTATCATTTTGGAGGTACGCTTGATGAACATTGCAAAACTCCACCTTATAAATATTTGTAAGTGGGTCCCTAAAAGTGGATGTAATTGTAAGGGATAAGTTAAGTTAAGCTTAAGATTTTTTCCCTTTTCTGTAAAGATAAGCTTCGAACATGATTGCTCATTCTATCATGAGGATCCATTTCTAGGTTGGGTGTCTTGTGGAAGTCATCTCACAAGAACGACAATACCATGTAAGGGGTGATCCTGCGAAGACCCTCTTAGAAGAACCACAATACCACGGAAGGGGTGATCCTGCGAAGACCCTCTTAGAAGAATCACAATACCACGTGAGATCACCTATCTGAGTCATGAAATCGCCAAATTTCTGTAAATTGATTGGGAAACTTATATAATGGATGAGAAACCTTGGAGGGCTCCCAAAGGTATTCACCACATTGTGGTCTAGAGCAAGGGTATCATCGGAAAGTGACAAACAAGCATCTCATTCTGGTCCTTCAAAAGTAGGATCACCTGTGGTGCAACCACTCCTTGATGTAACAATCTTCTCTACTTCTTGGAATTTGGTTCTAGCTTCTAGGTAAATTTCCAACTGGACGTGGTATTGTATCACTATAACGTGCTACTTGAGAGTTGAGGGTTTATTTTCCTGGGTATCTAGTTGGCAAACTTTGAAATTCAGTTACCTAATTTATATTATGAATACACATGTTGTCAAAACTCTTAATTTTACTTAATTTGATGACAATTAACCTTCCAAGTAACTATGCCAAGCTTGTAGTGTGGAAGGGAGTCAAATTTAACCACTCTCTTCTAAAAGTATTCAACTGGATTTTTGGATAACCACGTTTGTCTTCGTGGAAATGCCCCACAACTGTTCGGGAATGACGAGCCTCCAAAAAAATTTATAAGTCGTAAAGAGTGGATTTTCCAGGTACCTCTTGTCTTTTGCGAAAGGTAATACAACCAGTGATAGATGACAGAAGAGAAGCTTTGATAATCATGATTATCCATCTTAGTTGCACATTAATACGTAGCTGACTATTCACAAGCACAACCCAAGCATTCATGCTTTAAGCAGTAGTCGTCGGTTTCGCTTAATTTCAATTGAGGTATTCGCGTCTTCCATTGTTACAGATGTCTTACAAATGGAGTGTGTTTTTCATTAATAAATAAACCAAATCTAAACTCTGCCCATGGAAGTTAAGGTTTCTCTGAACGACTCGATGATCCGACTTATAATTTCCGCATCGCCTGGCCTGTCATCTTTCCTGTACGACAGCTTTTTCTCTCCCCACCACAGAGTAGGAGATCGAGAGCTCGTGCTGGAATTTCCCATTGGGCCAATGTTGAGAACACAAATAAGATCCATACTGTAACCTAGTGTGCCATTCCTGGGCTTGCATGAGAGACTAGCAATCAGAGAGGTCCCATGGGTTACATCGATACAAATACACCTTAAAATTTGATCATTGTTGTGTCCCAAGCTGTTGCGGCATCATGCTCTCGTATCTTTTTTGGTCTACTTTTGATTTTTTATAGTGATGACAGCTCAAAAGATTAGCTTGATCTGACAATAGGATGGTCGGATCTAGATATGACGGCGAACAGTCATTATGAGATTTATAAAGTTATCCTGTAGATAAAAGCACTATTGGTGGTCGGCAGCAGCTCCCAGTTCATGTAATTTGGAACTTCTGAGTACCTATTGACGTTGCAACCTCCTGGGAACAAGGACTTGGCACGTATTATACCAAAGAGAATGGATCCAACTACATCTACGTCTATGTGAGATTAGTCATTGTGATATCAAAGGGTCTCTTAATCTGGTGATTACGTGCATGGAAGTGTTGATTCAACATTAGAAGTATATTGATTGTTCCCCAATAACCGAATGTTTTTTTATGTAAATACTGCGTATTTGATTCCATCCATAAATCTATTTTCTTCCCTATGAATTCCAGTATCGATAAGAATTCTAGTTCTTATTGTTCATATGTTTTGATATGAATATACCATACCAATTCGTTATGTATGGATGGTGAGACTCCATTAAGAGAGAGCCAATTCCAATAGACTTATTGAACATTTCCATTGGCGTGCATCCAGCAGGAATTGAACCTACGAATTTGCCAATGAGTTGGGCACTTTAACCGTTCAGCCATGGATGCTTAACAAGAATCATCGTACATCATGAATAACCAAATTCCAATTGAAATGAAATCTTTAGGAGGAATCAATGAAACAACATTCATTTAAATCCTGGATCTTGAAATTGAGAGATATCAAGAATTCTCACTATTTCTTAGATTCATAGATCAAATTCAATTCAGTGGGATCTTTCACTCCAATTTTTTTCCACCAAGAACGTTTTATGAAACTTTTTGACCCCCGAATTTTGAGTAGACTACTTTCACGTGATTCACAGGGTTCAACAAGCAATCCATATTTCATGATCAAAGGTGTAGTACTGCTTGTAGTAGTGGTGCTTCTATCTCATATTAACAATCGAAGGATGGTCGAAAGAAAAAATCTCTATTTGATGAGGTTTCTTCCTATACCTATGAATTCCATTGGACCCAGAAATGAGACAGTGGAAGAATATTTTTGGTCTTCCAATATCAATAGGTTGATTGTTTCGCTCATGTATCTTCCAAAGAGGAAAAAGATTTCTGAGAGTTGGTTCGCAGTGGTGGAGGAACCAGATCAAAAAAAGAGGGATTCTAGTTGTAAGATATCTAATAAAACTGTAGCTGGAATTGAGATCTCATTCAAAGAGAAAGATAGCAAATATATGGACAAAGAGAAAGATAGTAAATATATGGAGTTTCTTTTTTTATCCTATATGGATGATCCGATCCGCAAAGACCATGATTGGAAATTGTTTGATCATCTTTCTCCGAAGAAGAAGCAAAATGTAATCAACTTGAATTTGAGACAATTATTTGATATCTTAGGGAAACACTTGATTTGTTATCTCATGTCTGCTTTTTGTGAAAAAAGACCAATTGAAAGGGGGTGGGGGTTCCTCAAACAACAAGGAGTTGAGGCAACTATTCAATCAAATGATATTGAGCACGCTTCCCATCTCTTCTCGAGAAACAAGTGTGGTATTTCTTTACAAAAATGTGCTCAATTTCATGTGGCAATTTTGCCAAAATCTCTTCGTAAGCTGGGGAAATAATAAGCACAAATCGAATTTTTTTGGGAACGTATCGAGTTTGCTTTGGTTAAGACAATGTGTGGTTGGTAAACAAGGATTCATTTTTTAGCAAGGTACAAAATGTATCGTCAAATATTCAATATGATTCCACAAGATCCATTTTCATTCAAGTAACGTATTTTAACCAATTGAAAGGATCTTCTGATCAATCCAGAGATCATTTCGATTATATTAGAAATGAGGATTTAGAATATCACAAATTGATCAATCAAACAAAGATTCAGCAACTAAAAAGATTAATTCTTTGGGATCCTTCCTTTCTTCAAATGGAACGAACAGAAATAGAATCAGATCGATTCCCAAAATACCTTTTTAGATCTTCCTCAATGCCTCGGTTATTCACGAAACATGAGAAGCAGATGAATAATCATCCACTTCCGGGAGAAACCGAAGAATTTCTTGAGAATCCTACAAGATCAATTCGTTCTTTTTTCTCTGACAAATGGTTAGAACTTCATCTGGTTTGAATCCTACTGAGAGGTCTACTAGAGATCAGAAATTTTTTAAGGAAAAAAACAAGATGTTTCTTTTATTCCTTTCAGGCAATTGGAAAATCAAGAAATGGTTGATATATTTAAGATAATTACGTATTTACAAAATACCGTCTCAATTCATCCTATTTCATCAGATCCGGGATGTTATATGGTTCCAAAGGAAGAACCAGATATAGACAGTTCCAATAAGATTTCATTCTTGAACAAAAATCCATTTTTGGGTTTATTTCATCTATTCCATGACCGGAATAGAACTCTTTTGTAAAAATGAGTGTTTTGTTGGGATACTAATGACTTTTGTCTTACACGAGTGGTTTGCAATGGCCTCTCGATGCTTGTACAGCACCAGAGAGCAATATGCGTGTCTTGTTTGAATGCTCTCTTAGTGAGCACCAGTGTCATTATGCAATGGATGAGACCACGGACATCTGGCGTGAAAGAGCATGCTTTTGTTATTTTTTTTTTTCATATTTTGAAAACCTTCAAAAAAGAACAAATTCTGAAGAGTGGTAGAAACCTGTCCTTCATGATTCCAGCAACCTACACTAACTATTCTCTTCCTTCTTATTTGTAACTAGACTTATAAAGTCTCATGCTTCCAAATCAGAAGTAGAGTCGAACTCATTTTACAAATAAGCACTCTAGCATTACATGCAGAGAACGCCTCTATACTAGTACAAATGATATATATTCAATCCTGCCAAGTTGAATATCTGATCATCACTCTTACCAGGAAGTGCCGACTGGTCAGTAGTATACATTTTCCGAGCATAGCACTTATCAGTAGCATAATTTATGCATATGCCAGCAGTTGTTGTTGTGTTGACCTGTATGGCGGTGGCAGCAGATAATCTACCTCCGCCAAAGGCCCAATGTCAACACTGGCCCGTAATTCCTCAAGGGTCGAATCCAGTACAGAGTCGTCAATAGCAGGCAGCGTCTCTTCAAGGAATGACTTGACGGTCTGTTCGGTTCAGTAACAAGATGTCAGAAAAATGATAAATTAATGTTGACTTATAGATGCAAAACGGAAGCTTATTAGATTATATAGACCCTCTGCAAACAACTGGCGCTGCTCTCAGTATGCTCCTTATTTAGTATTTACCGTTAGTTCTGTTATCCTCATATTGCAGAAAAATATCTAAGTTGTCAAGAGGTTGCAAACCTACTGGTAGTCTGTCCTTATAGACATCAGTTATGATTCTTGCAATCAAACCGCCAATTGTGCAGCTGTGCTCCTTCTAAGCCTAATACATCACAACAATTGTAGTTCTCACCATTGAATTATACGAAGCGCTGCTACTCAACCCCGGTCCTAATCTATCCTACGGGAGAAGTCAGTTAGAGTTCGTTCTGTCTAACATAGCAATAAATAAAAGTAACACCATAAACTGATGATATAGTGAGAACAAAGACTCGGCAAATATATTTTATATGCTAACCAAAGAAAGGTATACGATGACAAATACAACTACCAAGATAGATAGACATGAGTGACAAAGACTGCAAGGGTCTGGTGCTATGGTATACCAGGGTACTAACTAGGGCGACTTCCGGTTTAACTCGTCGGGGTTTAGATTGCTATGAGATCTTTTTTGTTAACATTGTGGTTTACACTAATAGTACATTGCACTAGTCCTTGACTTACCCAGCTTCAAGTCAGGACTCTTGTAAGGTCATAGGTCCAAACAGAGATGAAGCTCTTTAGCTATATAACCCAACCTTCCTACAGAAACATATACATTGAAGCAAATTTTCAAACTTAAATCCTCAAAATCCTCTAACCAGAAAGAATCAAGTTAAGATATGTGATACCTATCATGAAGTTTTCGCAACTCCCAGATGCCACCCCCACCCACCCAAAAAATTAGCAAGTAAAACTTGCAAAAGAAACTTTCGAGTGATTACCTGTGAATGTAGGTGACGCTAGTTGATAAGCAGTGATACTAGAATTCAACACAACCTTGGAAACTTGGATATAGAAGGATAAAAAGTTTGGCACACTGGAAAAAGAGGATATTTAAGCATATTATGAGAAAAGATAATGCAACAGAAAACACAGAAAACATACGGCATAGCAGTCACAAACAAGATACAAAGCTTGGATACCACCCTTTTCAAAGGAGCACACCAAGGAAAGAATAGAAGACTAGACAATCGGTCTTGGGAAATTTTCTGCATATTTATTTAATTACACTTTCCTCGATATTTCTTACTGTTGCTGACTCTAGTTTTCCCCCGTAACTCCCACTGCGACTTATGTTATTTATATGGTAAGCAATGGCAATATGCAGTAATTTTAAAAACTTCAAACAAAATTAAAAAGAATCCACAGAACCTAACTCGGCTTAATAAATTAAAAGAGGAAGAGCTACATCTAATAAAAGAATCTGGAAACAAAGAAGAACTAGCATGATTGCCAAATTAGCCAAAGACATCTTAACCATAAGGTTCAAAAGATTCAACAATTTCCACTTTATGTTTTAGGTTTCTCGGACTTGCTTATTAGGACTACGTGTTCTTCTGACTTCATGTGGAAAATGCTCGACTAGAGAACTAAATTTAGAAAATAGCCCAAGCACTTACTAACACTGGCTTTGTGGAAGACAGTTTGGAGTGGCACGTCACTATCGATACAACTAGAAATTCTAACTCACATCTAGCTAGATGGAAAATGCCAAATATGATTCATGTGGTGTGTTTTTTATTGTTTCCATCTTTCACAACTAGGAACTCTAGGACCCTGATAGTTCTTCAGCAGCAGCAACAGCAACAAAAGAATTATACCCAAAAGCAGGCTAACTATGAACTGAGAAGTCCTCCTTAAGAACTGCAGCCTCAATTTTTGCCTTTCCCAACCCCTGGCAGTTAGCAGTTTGTGTTTCTGCACTACATAGTAAGAAAATCTAGTACAAAATTGCTGAGGCATCTTTATAAATAATTTTGGGGTATGGTATGCCCAATTTATTTACCACAATGTACAAGAATTAACAGGAAAATAGACATTTATGATGTCTGTACTAGGAAACGAACTGCAGCTTACAGTGCAATGTCGCAATGCATCATCAGCTTTACGCTTCCAGAGACCATTACCGGGTTCCGAATGGAAAAGGTTTAGCAAAGGCTGCAAGAGTGCAAACCAACAAGTAAAGAATCTCATAGAATGCTCTAGAAATGATTAATAATTACTATACGTAAGACTATTTTTTTGAGCAAATCACAATAAAAGTGCTTTCACAAGTGTCCACTTACAATACGGGTGAAAATCACTTATAGACACAAGAATTTCAGTAGCATGGATCTATAACCTTTTTCAAATTAGGGCAAAAAATCAACAAATAAATAGATCTTGAAGCTTGTAGTCAAGCATCTAATTCTTTGGCTCGGTACAAACTACTTGGAAAAGTTTTGGCATCGTTGACGAAGCTGACCCAGAAAAGGTTTCAGCACAACTTTGGCAAAGCTGATGTCAAACAATACCAAGTCGACACCTAAGATTGCTGCCATGAAAACAAACCTGTTGTCTCTCATCTTCTTGACACCTCACATGTGATATTTCCCATGTTTAACGTTGCATTTGGGTTTTGGAGAGGGCAGGCATCGAACAATATTTTTATATTACGATGTCGAAAAGGACACACACGGACACAGTGTCTACCTATTATTGACTATCAACGTTCAGATCTATAGGCTAGATCTACGCCAGAATAAAGTCGATAGCTGATATTTATGATTGACATCCATAAAGCTTGTATAGCCAATATGATATATATATATATATATATATATATATATATATATATAGTCAGGCTAGAATACACTCGAGTGTACAGATCGCACGAATACACTCAAGTGTGTTTGCATATCAAGACTATTTTTTGCAAAATGTAAACCATTGATCTTCACCATCATACTATAACTAGGCTACATACAAATTTTGAGCCCATTTGGATGAGTGTAAGTCACTCATCCAAGGGCAACAAAATTAACGCGCAAAACTAATTTGAAATGCATAATTTTTGCGGTCTTTATAACATGACCTATAAATGTCCAAATTGTTGACTCAAGGTCAATTAGGTCAATGTTGACTCACGTCTAAATTGACTAAACCCATGTTTTGATGATGACTAACCATTCCACATTTTGGTGTCTAATGTCTCTACTTGAGTAATTTCAGATTAGGTATAGACACACTCCAAATGCCCTAACTTGCGCATATCAAATTGGAGAAAAGACAAGTCAAAGTCATACAAGTGCACGTTTTTGTAATATGATGTATATCCATTAGAATCATGTTGTAAATCACTTGTAATGATTGTATGACTTGTAATTAAGCTTAGAAAAATATCAGGAGCACTTAGATCGAATATTAGAGCACTTTAAATGCATCTTTGAAAATCAATTACAGACACTTGGTCGATCCAGTTTCCCACCCTGAAACTCGACCGATCAACCTTGATCGATTTTCTGAAGATTGCATCGGTCGAGTTGTGCACTCACAGAACTCGACCGATTGGGTAGTAGGCCATTTCCAGTTGAATGGTCGGTCGAGTTTCCTCAGGACAAACTCGACCGATCCTTTGAACATCAGTTTGCCTCCTACTTGATCGGTCGAGTTACACCCATAGAAACTCGACCGATTGCACTGTACGGAAAAGTGCAGAAAAGTGTTTCTAGCCGTTGTGGAGTTGCAACAAGTGAAAATAGATCTGTTGCAAGCCACAAAACGGCTAGTTTTCGTTCATAAGTATTCCCAAAGGCTAAGAGGCATCCCCAGCTATAAATAGGACCCCTTGGGCTTCATTCCAAGGTTGAGCATTTATTGCAAACTCTTTGTGAGGTTCCTATTCTATAGTTGAGTGCTTCCTACAGCCTCCTCTCTCTCTCTAAGCTTAATTACTTGCTACATCCATTAGAGTGAGTAGGAAATCTGTAAGAGAGCTAGTCCTACATGTATATCTTGTGAGGCTCTCACTTCCACCACCTCCACTTCTCTCATTTGCAATCATGAAGATGAAGGTTCTCTCTCTTGTCCAAGAGAGGTGAAGAAGAACAAGGGAAGGAGTCCCTTGGTGAAGATCAAGACTAAAGACTTGGAGCTAGAGTGGGTAAGCCCTTGGAGAAGGCAGAAGACTCAAGCTCAAGTGGGTAAGACCTTGGTGGAAGCTTCTCCGAGTGAAGGTGAAGTCAAAGGCGGAAGATCCAAGAAGAGTGGGTAATTCCTACAAGGCTGAAGACTTGTGCAAGAGTGGGTAAGTCCTTGGAGAAGGCCGAAGACTCTTGCAAAGTGGGTAAGTCCTTGGTAAGGTTGAAGACTCTTTGTATTGGATAGGTAAGTCCTTTGTTGGTCATGTATTGTAAGTCTTATAAGTGAATATAAGAGTGCAATTGTTGGAAGTCCTAGAGGTTGACCTCTCTAGGCAAGTGGACTGACACACTTCTAGTTTGAAGTGTGGAACCACTCTAAATAGCTTGTCTAATTGGTGCATGTTCAATCTCTCTTATCCTTGCTATGCATGATTTAGTTGCACTCAAATTGCCTATTTAGCAACTTTATCTTGTCATATATTTTGCAGGTTTAATGAGTTTTGTTTAAGTGCTTTCAGCTCTATTCAGCCCCCCTCTAGAGCATCTAATCACCCATTTAGGATCCAACACAAATGTGCTCAAATTTTGCGTATGAGCTATTCACAAGATGTTTAAGAAGATCAACAGATTAGATTTTTGAAAAAAAAATTGCATCATGAAAAACTACTTGAGCGTATTCTGCTCCGAATACACTCGAGTGTATTCTAGCCTGACTCTCTCTCTCTCTCTCTCTCTCTCTCTCTATATATATATATATATATATATATGTGTGTGTGTGTGTGTGTGTGTGTGTGTGTGTGTGTGTGTGTGTGTGTGAAATTGTATTACATTCTATACGTTTGAAACTTTTTAGTTTAAAATGTTAACTTTGTAAATGTGCCATGTTGTTGCTCGTTACATCTTATATATGTAGTCTACGACTTGTCTGTGTGTAACTTACGCTTTAGGAGTCTACTTATGTAGCAAGTAGGAAGTTGTCTTTTTGTGACTTTTGAGGTCGGTATGTGTGTTTGTGATTTAGTGTTATGTAACATGTGAAAAAATAATAAGTTTGTATATTGAGTTGATTATTAAAAGACGTACATCCCTGTCCTATAATTAGAGCAAGGGAGAAACCCTGAGACTTGGGACACAAGTAAACTAAACGGGTTCAGACACAAAAGCCCACTAACTAATTAACCTATTAACTAAATAGGCTAACATATACTCTCTAACACTTCCCGTCAAGTTGGATCAAGGGTGAAACACAAGTCCAAGCTTGGAGTTACAGGACTCAATAAAACGACAAATGAAAGATAGACATGATAAAAGAAGATACATGTCACTCCGCATACAAAATTGATACTCCCCTTCAAACAATACTCCCCCTAGATCATATGATGACGACGCCTCTTTTCTTGAGTTGTATTTTTCAGGTTGGAAATCCTCGAGCTTTGGAACATGTCTTTTGAAGTGCATCTGGAATGCAGAGCTTATAATGAATGGAACCTGAACACTACAGCAGCAATTCGCCCCTTGAAGCAGACGATCATGAATACCATGACTACGCCATGTTCACTTGAAAGGAATGTGTGAGTGGAAAAGAGGCATGATCACACATCCCACGTACTTAACACGGCATGAACGCGGATCTCCAATGACGATGTAGCAATAGTGGAATCTTCAAAGCGTATGATAGACGTGCATAACGTGGCACAAACACGAACGGACGATTTGTTGATGATATGATGCAAGTCCCATAAGTCTGGCGCATGAACCTTGGGGGCTTGATGGGAAAGGAGATCATCCATCAAGGAAAGTCCCAAATAGATCAACGGAAGGTGATGCCGAAACAACGGATGCAACCCTGAGAAGACGTAATGAAAGCAACTCGGTGAAGATAAAACTGGATGAACTATCAACCTTGCAGATGTAAACTTGGCAGGCTTGAAATTGTTAATCTTCTGAAAACAGGAAGAAGCATCCATCTGACTCGTGTGAATGCAGCAAGAGTGATCAACTGAACCACCGTTAACACTGGAGAAAGAGGAAACAAGAGGGTCGAAGTATGCATAGCAAAGTCTTGTCCTGATGTACATAATGCGGTACGAACGCGAGAAGCTCGGTGTCAACGTTGCAATGGAGATCTTTCAATGTTGTCTAGAAGTGGAGAACAAATGTGTTGAACAATACGAAGCTCCATAATGATAGTAGCGTGGAATATATATATCATCACTCTCATCCCTCTCTCATACTCTCACTTATGCTCTCCCTCATACTCTTCTCATGCTCTCTCTTCTCATACTCTTCCTCTCCTCTTTATCCCACCCCCGCACACCAAATACGACGAGAGTGAGTATATGGTGTGGAGAAATGGATATAGGATCCCCCTATATGTGGAAAAGGAGATACACACATGATGTGTGGGAGGGTGGGAAAGGAATTGGTGGGATTGAGAGGAATTGTGAAATTGAGAAGTGTAATATGTGGAGCTTGGAAACTGATAACCGAATAGAAGATGTTAAATGGGTCAATGAAATATCCGTGTAGAAAAATTAAATGGATCTAATCGAAACCGAAAAAGAGCATGTGTCCGGCCCTTAGGCCAACAAATATGGTCGCCACCATGAAATTTTGGAGGACGTCAATAAATTGGGAGAAGACAGACTACTTGGGGGGGTGGCATGGTGGAGGTTGCAACTGGCGGAATGCTTTGTCCAGGGATAGGCGATGGCGCTGGGGCAGCAACAACGAGAACTCAACAGCAATGGCAATGAATAAATGATGTCAACAGCAGCAGGATGAAGTAGAAGCCTGGAGGCCTGGATGATGGCGACAACGACAGTTTGATGTTGTTGTTGAATTTCAGCATTGACTAGATGATGACCGACTACCGTAGGACTTGGCCATATCGGAGGAGATGATAATGGGCTCTCGTGCGACTCCGAAAATATTACAGGCTATAAGGTTGCAGGTGGAGCCAAGTGTGGAGCTTTTCCATAAGCGACGGCAAAGGCTAGATAGACTGTGGCAGCGGGGACGACGATTGTCGATCCTCCGGGACCGACGACAGCGATGATTTCTCTTGCGGCGGCAGTTGTTGCAGGCCGGGGACCGGTGGTGGTGTCGTTTGTTGCTAGTCGGCGGCTATTGTTGATGGGCTCAGGGATCGATGGTGGCATGCTTGCTGCTGACGGTGGCGATGCTGATTGTTGCGAATGACGGCTATCGCAGTGGCAGCCAGGGACTGGTGCGGCGATGGTGGCATTGATTGTTGTTGTCGGCGGCTGTTGCAAACTATTGTTGGCTTGCGTTGTTGTTGATCGTCAGCGACGGCTGATGGATTGGTCGTCGGGAAGGAGGGTGTCGACGTACGAAAAGAAGTTCAGATCTTTAAGAAAGAGGAGGATAAGCCATGGAGGTCGGGATATGCTTGGCGGGCGGCCTGACTAAGCCATGGTAATGGCGGCAGCCGCCCGTAGACGGAGGCGCTCCCCTTTGGTCGCTCTCTCTAGGAGAGAGAGGCGACGACAGCTACGGTTGTGTGTGTGCCGAAGAGGGAAGTGGTCGTAGACGGCTAGGGTTCTCTCACTCTTTCTCCCGCTCTGATACCATGTGAGAAAATAATATTTTTGTATATTGAGTTTATTATTAAAAGACGTACATCCTTGTCCTATATATAGGAGCAAGGGAGAAACCCTGCGACTTGGGACACAAGTAAACTAAACGGGCTGAGACACAAAAGCCCACTAACTAGTTAACCTATTAACTAAATGGGCTTATATATACTCTCTAACATAACACATGCAAGATAGAGAGATCGAAATTTCCATTGATTTTCATCATTTTTTACAAAAAATATATCATCAAAAACTTTATTGAAGTTTATGTCCAAATTCTCAGAAGCTTCATAGAAGTTCCACAAACCTCTACATCTAGAGAAGTCAAAATGAAGTCATTATCTTGTGCTGTGTTCAGCAATCTCATAATGTAACAAATACTTAAGTTTAGGGAACTTCTACGACTCATAACTATCGCGGTGAAAAATACAAATGATTTGATCAACTTTTTAATTGTTTTATCAGGTGACTTCCACTTATATAGGAACAACAATGTTTCTCACAAGTTGAAGGAGTGCCTATAAGTAAGCATTGAAATCTGTCACACAAGACATTACTCGATAATGTAAATCTTGCTTGAAGACTTTTATCAGAATACTTTCATTCCATTGGTCGTCTTTACTACTCAAGGCACAATGGTTGTAGAGACTTTGTTATAATGCTTTACAAACAAGAAAAGGAAGATCACATTGCGTGGAAAACCCGTTAATATGAAAGTAAAAACCATTGGAGGAAACACCCTAGGCGTGTAACAGTTAGGGTTTGTTGCCTTTTCTTTTTCTCACGCCAAAGCCAGGGGAGGTGTTCGAGACGTTAGGTGCTAAGTGGTTTCACCCGGGTTCACCTACCACAACACTGGAACAAAGACCTAACACAGACATGGGTCGTTGTAATAACTTGGTTTTTCTCTCTCCCACTATGCACATCTTGAGTCGTAATATACTTTCATTCAATGACCTCCCTAATCGCCAATTGGATGTTTTCGAAATACATGTTGCTCACTTGATGAGTTATGAGACATTGCAATTTTGAACACAGCTATTCTATGTTGAGTGCCTTAATAAACATTGAGTGTTTTCTTATTTTTGAGACCACTCAACATATTGATCTTGAACTCAATCCTTTTCTAAAAGAAAGAGGATAAAGTTTGTGATCCAATGGTGAAGATTTCACTCAAATCATATAATCAAGGAGAAAGTTATGGCCATTTCAATTTATCCCTCTTTTCTGGCATTTTTCTTTCTTTTTCTTCTCTTCTTTCCTTCTTTGGCCTCGGCCCATTTGCTTCTCTCTTGGGTGCGCTCAATCGCTTGCAGCCACGTACCCGGACCACAGATATGAGGGTTGAGGATCACACACGTCGATCATAGGGCCATAGGGTCATCTCCTAGCTCTAGCCCTCTAGGGGCATGGACGCCCATGTTGGGCATGCTCTTCCATGCCTCACGCCCAATTAACACGCCCTTTAGATACGTTTCTTCTTCCTCTTTATTTTTCACACTTCTTCACATCCTTTCCCCTCTCCTTTCTTCCTCTACCACGAGCTCCAGTGAGAAGCTGTCGCTAACTGCCCATTTGGGTGTTTCTTCTCGGAACAACTTTGGCGGCAAGCAAGGCCACCACTGAACCCGCGACATCACGCCAGACCAGACCGACATGCTCCCCATGCCTAAGGCGCCCTCCTTCTCCTAATCAACCATGTGGACGAGTCCCCTCCGTCGCTAGGGTGGCGCCCTGTGTGGGTCTTCTCGACGGTGGATCCTGGCAAGCGGCGATCACTGGGTCGCCGACATCCGCTCGTGGAGCCACTGTCAACAACACATGACTGCGGGCGGCTTGGAGAGACGCACAGGCGAGCATGGCCGTGGGGCCACGATCCATGGGCTAAGCTTGGGTAGCGTCGGCCCAGCACACAACAAGCTCAATATCTCCCCCCTTTCTAGCCCTCGGATCAAGATCGGATGATCCAAGGTAATCCTAATAAGGTAAATCTTGCAAAATTCGTAGAAAAAGATTCCTAAGCAAAAAAATGGCATATTATATATGAAATTTCATCTAGAGAACAAGATCCATGGTGGTCAAGGCGTTTAGGTGGTGGGTTGAAGCTAAGGGGTGCCTAACCCGCATAGGCTTTTCCAGGCGTTTTTAATTTTACATTTTTCCCAGTTACATATTTGACTGTTTGTACACGTATTAGTATATTACTATATGTAATGATGTAATTTTTATTCATTAAATGTTATTATAATTCTAATTTTAATTGATAACTATAGGATAATCAAAGGCAAGAGAATTAACACAAAGAAAAAGAAACAAAAGTACGAGGAAGATAAGTAGGAATTAGAGAGAGAAAACGGGATAAAAAGAAGCATGCAAATGGTAGGAGTTGTGCAGGAAGAAGACAATAAGACAAACACAAGGGCAGTAAAAGGAGATTGAAAGAACAGGAAGAATTCAACAAAACAAAAGAGAAAACAGCAGCAGCAGGTGCTGAAATAGAAAATATAGAGGAAGGAAGAATAGGTCAGTGAAAATAAATGGAAACATGCAAACAACAGTAGCTGAGAGAGGAGATTTAGGAGGAAGAAATCAAAAAAAAGAAAAACGAATATATGGAAATAGTAGTAGCAGCTTTGGTAGCAGGAGATATAGGACAAATTTGAAATAAGACATATGCACATACTCACAGTAGTAGGAGGAAATATAGGAGGATTAACTCGCAAAAAAAACAGTAGGATTGAGGAACAAAATGCCAGAGAAAGGATAAAAAAAGAAAAGAAAAAGAAGCAAGAACAACAAACATAGAGGAAGTAGATTTTTTTAACAAAAAACAGGACTTACCAATTTGGCCCAAATCAGACCTGTTTTCCCCCAGATCAGACCTAATTTCCCAAATTTGACCTCATTTGGACAAAATCAGACCTATTTCAACCATAAAATGACTCAAGGTGTTCTAACTTGACCAAATCTAGACTCGATTCATGCTAACTTAGCCTTTAAATGGCTTAATTTGGGCCTGAAAGGCCTTAGACGCACACTTAATGCACTTGATAGGCTGGGCACCTAGTTTGAGGCGTCTTGCCTGGCGCCTAGGGTGCCCAGGCGACCTAGGGTGCCTAGGCGACGCCTTGATAACTAACACGAGATCTATCCAATGGAATTGATTTCATGTCCAAATTGAACTCGTAACTCTTCTGACAACCACAACAAGCTCACTCTTGATGACTTTTAATGCATTTAATGATTATTATGTCAAACCATAATCATATCATGACCCATCTTGAATTTGATGACCCTGATCAGTAACATATTCTATCTTGTGGTATGTAAATCGATTTTGATCAGGCTTGGCCTTTTATTTGACCCTATTTTATGAAATATGCCTTTAATGACAATATGATCTTTTGAACTAAAATGATGATCTATGTGCACTAACATGATCTTATGATCCCCAAATTTTCATGATCACTCTAGATTTGTATGTTTGGCTATAATTTGAACAATGAACTCGAATTTAGTCACTTCATGCCATGTCATTACCTTTATGTCATGAAAAATGCCATTAAATGTGATGATTGTGGACCAATTTAGTTGTATTTTTATTCCTTGTGCAAAAGTGGATCAATAATGAACAAAACTCCATATTGACCCTCAATATCAATAGAGTTATTCCATGTGACCCTAAAATACAATATAGGGTAAGCACTTTTTTGTTGTATGGGACACACGTGACACTTAATGTGACCTTGATGCACATGCTGATATTTTGCTATCCAACCTTGCACAAATCTCACCCTAATGGTCACACATGCTATGTTATACTTCAAGTTCAATAACATGTATGATGTTTATGACACTAAATCAAGTTTGAGCTCTCGTGTATAATGTTGACAATCTTGTATGAAAATGAATCAATATGACTGAAATGGATGTTATGATGACTAGGACATTAATATTTTTCAAATCTTATGATTTCCCTATTAAGATGATGAAAACATGAGTTTGAAACCTCTGATCTTGCAAGGATGTTTCACCCTAAGTCAAAATGATATGTGATGTAATATGCAGCTTGATGATAAATTTTGCATGAACATTAGAGATGTTGAAATCAATTATCGTGATTAATGGAACTTAGATTAGCTGAAACATCTACCCTTGATGAATGTGATTAAGATGACCTAAATCTTGCTGATGTTAATCATATCACCCTTGCTTGTAATCTCAGATCCTTTTTTAGGGACACTTTTAAAAAATCTAAGTCATCTATCTCTAATCAAGTTATATAATCAATGTTCGTAATCAAGGTATGCTTTATCCTCCCATTTGCCAGACTAGTGGTATTGAATGCATGTATGTATGTCGTATAAATGCTTGGCTTTATATGCTTGTTTGAGCTACATGTTCCCTATGACTACTATTTTCGGTCTTGATTAAATTTGTTAAACAAACTTGTAAACTTAATCATAGATGTCCATTATACAACCTTGTACACCTGTCTGTATTCTCGGGGTAAGGACACAAGGCTGGTGTCCTACTTGATTTGTCATGCTAGGACAGACCATGTTCATAAAAAGGTTAGCTTTCGACGATGGCCTTAAGGTCTCTTACGAATAGGATTAACTCTTCACATTAAGTCTTGTAATCCTTCACATTGAAACAGGGTACATACTTAGCTTTCGCTTAAATGTCCCTCACGGACCCCTTCCTTTAAGAAGCTGGTCAAAGGCATTATGGTATTGTTGGTGTAATGAAAATAAACTTAAAACACGCATGCATGTTAATAAGAAAGTCTTTAATGTTGTTTCTCCCTTTCTTGTAATCATATTAAGTTTTTGCCAGACAATATATGTTCTCTTAAACATGTAATTTGATATGTTTGCATAGTGTTCTCAGCACAGTTGTGCTAACGTGTACCCATTTTATGATTTTAGGTAAGATGTACACAATGAATCTCTTACAATGATCGTTGAATCTTCTCTTATATGATAATTTGCTACTCTTACTCTGATGAAATCTAATGACATTGAAATGCAATTCACACGTTTTAATATGTGGGACCTAAGATCTTGTCAGGTGCTAATTTAGTGTCCCTTTATATATCATGTTGTCTCATACCTTAGTTGTTTGTGGTTCTATTCATACATATGTTATGTGATCCATTCTACGGACGGACGCTCGGGTCCTCTCGCCTTTGGTTGCCTAGCCATTAGGAGTGAAGATTTGGGTTACAAGCAGGTTTGTGACAATAACCTCCCTTAAGAATAACAACAAAGATAAGGCTCCCCCTCGAGCTGGGGATACAAGTCAAACATGTCCAACTTGCAAATAGAATCATAGGTGGAGATGGGACACTCCTTTTGGTGAAAGCATCTCCACTCTACTCACTTGTCTTCATACATATACATATATATACATATATATAGATAACATCAACACACACATATATACATATTATATATAGATGAATTGTGTACCTGAGTACATGTAACTTATATATATGTACCCACATTAAATTATTCTATTTGCAACACTCAAATGAATAATCCAAACTTATGGATTTGATATATATCCTTTAGATTACAGGTATAAAAAAAGTTCACCTCAATCCAATATTTAAGAATAATCTAATGACAGAAAATGCATATTTTCTGATAAATCGTAAGTTGCATAAATTCTAAAAGCTGGTGAAAAAAAAGTCAGCTATATCTCATTATATACATGAGATATAATTGTGATATTTTAAACACATAATCTATACAATGTTGGATCACTCCATATGCATGGATTTTGATAAGAGAATTTACATGTACTATTTTAATGGGGTCCAACATGAATCTTGTCGAGAATGAAATGCCTATGCAACTCCACACGCTTGGTTTGATAATTTAAAATATGACTATCACGTACCAGTCATAATACAACAATAAGATTAGTGCATGGTTTGAAAATTTTAAGTCTAATTCTTTTAAAACAGGCTTTTGCAAATCTCAAGCCGATCACTCTCTTTGTTAAGAAAAGTGTTGCTACAATTGTTTCTTGTGTATCTTGACGACGTCATTCTTTTTGGGAGCAATGCCATAGGCCTTCAAGCAACTAAGCAATTTGAGCAATCATTTTGTCACTAAAGATCGAGGGAAGCTAAAAACTTCCTAGGTATTGAAGTTGCATACACATCATTTCTTGTTAGTTTGTCTTAAATTAAATACATTCTAGATCTTCTAAATGACACTGGTAAAGCTCGGGAAAAAAACAGAAGACACTCTGCTAGAAGAGAGTTCTGTCACTTCTAGGATTAAGGGATTTCCCCTAAGAAAAAGACAGTTAATAGGAATTCTCTCGACCCATAGGCCTAGGAGCAATAGACTGAAAAGGTACGGCGTCTATAAAGTATGTAACAAAGGGAGAAGGAAGAAAAGCCAGCGGAGATGGCAAGTTCCGGTGCAGCACCCTATCTTGCTAATATTCCAAGCCAGCGGAGATGGCAAGTTCCGGTGCAGCACCCTATCTTGCTAATATTCCTTGCTATGATGACTCTTTGCCTGCCTTTCCTAATAATCTAAGTTATGGTGGAATTGTTGGAAAGCCAAGTCCAATACAATTGTTGTTGGCTTAGTCAGTGATAAGCCTCATAATGCCACTAGGATGGTGTATGCCATATTCTTTGCTATATCAAAAGCTTCCCTTGAATAGGACTATGCTAACACAAACTTGGTCATTGCGATATTTCTTCCTTTTATGACACAAACAATTGGAGAAGGGCATCATGCCGAGAGGAAGAGGCGGAAGAGGGCGAGGGCGAGGGTGAGGGCGAGGGCGTCTTCCTAGCGCAAGAGGGGGAAGGGGAAGGGAGAAATCTGCTGCTGAGCACTCATCTGCTCCTCCACACCGCCAATCAGAGGCTGAGGGAGAAGGAGGCAGGAAGATACCGGACCCTTCTCAATCGCCTCAATCGCCAAGGGCTGAAAGCGTCGTCGCCAGCTCCTCGAAGCCGTCTTCGGGTAAATCTGCGGAGACTTCGACTCCTGTCCGACTTGGAGACTGGCTTGTTGCTAGTAGGCATGAAAGGGCAGAAATCGAAGTGGAAGTAGATTATGTCGAGCCAAGCATACGAGATGGGGAGAAGTGCGCCACAATCTCTAGCCAAGATTGCTCGATTCCTAACTGGAACGAGTATCTCTCTGTGAGATTTGTGGGTAGGAAACCGTTTAGCGGTCAGCTAAGTGGCTGGATGCGGCGACTGTGGCGGCCCAGCGGTCCTGTCGAAGTCATAGCTGAGGAGCGAGATGGCTTCATCGTGAAGATGCCGACTGAAAGCGAGAGGAACCGTGTGCTAGATGAGGCGTCGTGGTTCATGGACGGAGCGTTGATCGTCGTCCACGTGTGGAAGCCAGGGTCGACTCTCCAGCCCCTCTCCTTTCAGCGGGTCCCGATCTGGTTCAAGATCGAGAACCCTGGTTTGCCGTGGACCAGGCGACATGTCATCTGTGTCGTCAGTACCATGGGCATCCCAGTCGATGTCGATGAGCGATCCTTTACTGCTGGCTGTCTCGGAGATGCAATCGCCTGCATTGAAGTCAGCTGTGAGCATAAGCTCCCTAGAGCCGCGAAGGTGGAGGTTGATTCGTCGCTGAAAACCTTGAAAGTGGAGCCGATTGCTCGTCCAGTGATCTGCCCCAGCTGCAAGAAATTCGGGCATAAGGGGATGTTGTGTCCCCTGCAGGCAAGGAAACCTCCACCTGAAAAAGACGTTCAAGTCAGATTGGGCAAGTCAGTTGTTCGACGTAATGCCAAGGAGGCTAACAAGCCTGCAAAGCAACCATCGAGCAGTGCTTGTAAAGTCCATTCAGATGAGGATGATAATCTACGTGAACTGATCTTCCAACAGGTCAAAGACATTGTCATTGACAGTGAACGAGGGATCCATCTATCCCACTGTTCTTCTTCCAACATTCAATTGGAGGAACCTGACATGTTTGGGGGTACGCCTATCTGTAATGTTGGCAGTAGGAACTTTGACTGGGAATTGGAAATTGCCAAGAAGGGTGAAAAATCCTCTGGTTCTGGTTCTTTTCAGCTGAATAAAATCGGGAACAGCTGCAGCTTCTCGAGCCACTCCAAAGAGGACTTGCTCGGAGAAGATGAGGTATCTAATGCCTCTGATCGTGAATCAGAGCACTGGGATGCATTCTCTATGGACTACGATCAAGTCTGGTCAAAGAGAAAGAAGAAGTCAGGCAGAAAGAAGTTGGTTGGGTACTAATGTGCTCATCGGACTTGCAAAAGCTTGAGCCGCTTGTTTCCTGTATGGCTGCAGATTGTTATCATTTGGCTCCTAAGAAGGGCATGTCGATAGCTGATGAAGATGGGTGGCACGCCCCTGAAATCCATTCTTTCAGATATGAGCAGAATGCATATGGAGGTCAGGGGGGTTTCCCCTCCATGAACATAAGTTGTTTATCATAAACTTTGGATGTGCTATTTTGGTTCATTCTCTGCTGTTTCGGTTGCATGCCTGCAAGAAGTTTGGATCTGTTGATGGCTAGCCTTTGACGTTGCTATCTTCTCATGTAGTTTAAGGCTACCTCGGGCGCCTTGATGTCACACTTTGAAGGTGGTCATACTGTCAGTGATTGTTGATTCGTTGTAAGCAGCTCTTAAACTGCGTGTTAGTTGCTAGCATTGGTTAGGGGTTTGTTTTCATCTCTCTCCTTCTACTCTTAGGAGGTCTTAGAGTAGGCCCTCTGTGTTTCTTCTGGATTTTTATCCTAGTTGTATGGGGTGCTTCTTTGTGCCCAAAGTTTTTGGACTTCATTTAATAGTAACACGCCTTTTGGACCGACCAAAAAAAATATAGTAAGATGATAGAAATCTACCTTGGCATTTTGTACCTTTATTGGAGGAATTTATGTGGTGAAGCAAGCAACAAATTGTCATTTCTCAATCATCCAGAGGCTGAATATCTAGCAAGGACCCAAAACCATGGAACAAGACATCGACTTCGACAGGTGTGGAAGCGGAAGTTTGTAGAAACATCAAGGAAACTTTGGAGGATTTTTACAATTAAACGTTTATGCATTTTTTATAAAGATTCATGTCATAGAAAGAGTGACAAAAGTTTTTATGGCTGGTTGTCAACCTACCACATAGTTGGGAGTTGGGACTGAGGCTTAGATGATGATGATGATGAAACGTTTATGCATCTTTGAAAAAAATGAAGCTAAAAATAGTAATTTCATGGTGAAAATTGATAGATTTTATCAAATATCTAGCTTAAAAACAAATATATGTTTATATATAGTCATCCATACATGTTTAAATATGTAGAAAAACACAGTCACATGCAAATGTACGATTGTACAAGACTTCGTCTTCGTGTCAACTTCGACAGGCATGGAAGTGGAAGTTTGTGGAAAATGTAAGGAAATTTTAAGGTAGTTGTTGACTAACACATCGACGCAAAATAAGCTAAAAGATAGTGAGATTGTGAGGGAATTTGGCAAAAACATCAGATTTTGGTAAACACATATACTATCTATAATCTTCTATACGAAATGTTTCGAACTTAATTTGTTATATATATGTGTTAAATTTGTTATATATATGTGGTGTTTTGTATCAATAAAAATCTCAACTACATCACATTCTAGAATTAAAAACATGAGTTTATTTCCAAACACTTCAATCTGTAAAAAGGGGGAAAAGTAAGAGAGGTGAAATGGTATTAGGTCTACACCAAATATTGCAAAACTTGTGGAAATCTAGCAGAATAATAAACTTAACACTACTCTCCAGTTAGAAACCTAGGATATGGTCATCTCAATGTCAAAAGTGGTTCCCTACAAGTTTCTTTGTGCTTGCACTATGTGTGAAACAATAATAACTACAAAGATCATGGAGAAGATGGGAGGTTTTAGCTAGTTGGGTTGATTTCATCACCAACTAGGCTAAATTCATCAACACATGTCAACAAGTAGGCAACCAAAGGAGCATGGAAGTTTACCATATTTCGACATTGACATCGAACATCGACATGTGTAGACAGATATGTAACATCGAGGATTAATCACTGGATGTCGAGGATGTTTAGTATCATGCTCAAAACTACGAGTATGATGTGGGTCCAAGCATTCCCTGTGTGAACTTGGCCTATTTCCATCCACACATATGCCCATGTATTATGATATTGTTGTTGATATATTCATCGTTAAACACCTTAATTTCCGTGAGAGAACAAAGCATATTGAGATTCTTTAAAGTTCCATAGGGTGTCGATCCATACTCTGTGTGCATGGTATTATATACTAATACATGATAGTCAGCTAAAATCTGACATGTGGTTGAGTAGAAATACAAGGGAACCACTTTGATAGAACTGACGATGGCTCCTTAAGCTCCTTAGGGTGTGGATCCCTACTCCACATATGGATCAATCACCGCTTGGAGGAAAGTAAGGGGGCAACACTACCGCTAGAACCCATAGATACCTCACGAAAGCATGGGGTGGAGTTAGTAAGGAACTTGAGTCCAATTCAATGAGCGAAATTTGAGCACATAGGCCACACTATGGGATCCACATCCTCAATCATCATAGATTATAGTTATCTAGTCTCAATCAAGAACAAGAATGACTTACAGAGACTAAGAAAAAGTATGCATTGTTAATGTGTAGTATGGATCCTTACCTATAGTAAAATGTGATAGTGTGATCATGGCAAGTAGTAGGATGTAGCTACAAAAAGATGCATATCTTGTCAGCATGTAGTTCCAAGGTGGATGATGATTAGTAAGGAGCCATCCCCCTTGTCTCAAGATTTAAAGTCTAACAACTAGGGGACAACGTGAAGAGCTTTTCTTTCATAATTGGAGTAGGATGGGTAAAGAACAGAAAAAGTACATGGGATACAAGTCCACGAGTTCAAGAATTATAAGGCATGTTACATAGTGCAATTATTTAGAAATTATGATTGTACGCATTTACATAGAAAGAGGCCAAGTAGATTAAACTTGTCTATTATTACTAGTTTACCACTATGTTGCTTTGAATAAATGACTTCTTAAAATATGGAGCATTGACCTTTCCAAGCATCATATATATATATATATATATATATATATATATATATATATATATATATAGAGAGAGAGAGAGAGAGTCAGGCTAGTGTACACTCGAGTGTACCGGAGGCACCGTACACCTCAGTCATTTTTGAAGATGCAGTAAATTTTTGAAAAATCTTAACCGTTGATCTTCTTAATTATCATAAGAACATACTATATAATTAATTTTAGCTCATTTGGACACTTATAGGTCGTGCATCTAAAGGAGGCGAAAATCATGTATTTTAAATTAGTTTTGTGCGTCGATTTTGTTGTCCTTGGATGAGTGACTTACACTCATCCAAATGAGTTCAAATTTTGTATGTGACCTATTATTATTGTAACCATGAAGATCAATGGATTAGATTTTGGAAAAACATGGTCTAGATAGGCAAACACCATTAGGGTGTACGGCGTGATCTGTACACTCGAGTGTATTCTAGCCTAACTCTCTCTCTCTCTCTCTAGAGAGAGAGAGAGAGAGAGAAGTTGGAGTACACTCGAGTGCACTAGAGACGCTATACACCTCAGTCCAATGTTCAAAATTTCGTCGAAATTGGCGAAATTTCGCTAATTATTTCGATGCCGCCAACGATCGGACATAGAAATGGCCTTACATGTCTGTACGTAGGGAATTTTGCCAGAAAAAAATTAAATTTCGACAATTGTTTCGAATTTCGACGAAATTAGGTAAATTTTGATGAAAAAAGGCCCATTTCGTCCGCATTTCAAAGAAATTTCGAGTAACACATCTATTATTTCAAGAAATGGGGTACGATGTCTGCAGATTTTACTATGTGATTCCTTGGGCTTGTTAGGGGCAATCTAAGTTATGTTTCTTCTCTTCCTAGCCTAATTCTACCTCTCTCTCCTATTTCTCTCACTTCTATAAAGATCTACAAAGGAAATATTTAAAAACGTGTCTAGGAGTGATATCTATGATATGATGACCCACTAACTTTCATTTTTGAGGTCACATGATTTATGTTATAGTGCGCAAAATTAGCATGACTATCGAGACATTTTGTATGTTTGCCATTATCAATCACACCTTTAACTACATGGCTGCCTCCTATAGGCTCTCGCTACAAAATCACACGACCAAGAACAAAACTCGAGTTAATCCATTAGTATACATTTTATCACTTGTAAGCATATGGAGATTAACAATGAGACACATCTATGCTTGTATAAAACAAAATAAACTGGAGCCAATATGTTGATAGGTATAATCAACAAGAAGGATGACAACCATCATGGTTCAACTAGATGCATAAACTATAGTTGTCTCATGCTTCCTTAATACTCACTCACATAACACTGCAACATTCTCTATGTACTATGTCATGTCATCTTACTGAGAGGTCATACCATCCTAGATCATGTTATGTTTCCATAAATTTATTTTTAGGTATATATATTGCGCTTGCAAACTATGATGACTTGATTCATTCATTTCTCCATTCAATTGACCTCAAAATCTCCATCGAAATGCCCATCGAAATTGTTCAGCTTCCTTCACTCACACATGAGGAGCCCCACCCCCTCACATATCCAATATGAAATAGGATTGCATATTTGAGTAGATCTACACTAGTAGATTGTTCTGGTAAAATTTTGATAAATAATTCGATCATTTGGTCGTCGAAACACCAGGAATGCATCTGTCGAAATTTCCATCGAAATTTGTCGAAATTTATGTTTCTGTGGCTACCGAAACGGCGTCGAAATCGGACATTTTCTTCCTTGCCTCAGCCATTTTCCATGATGAAGCATTTATTTTAAAAATTTAAACTGTTAGAGAGTCTATATTAGCCTATTTAGTTAATAGGTTAATTAGTTATTGGGCTTTTGTATTTCAGCCTGTTTAGATTACTTGTGTCCTAAGTCTTAGGGCGTCACCCCTCTCCTATATAAAGGAGAGGGCGTCCAGTCTTGTATTCATTCCATTGCATTCAATATAATCTTATTCTCAACATGGTATCAGAGCGATGAACAGTAACGGCGGCGTGAACAGTAACTCCGGCGGTGAACAGTACGTGTGTGAGCAGTAATTCCTGCGTGAATAGAGTGTGTTCGCTTCTGAGGGAAACCTAGCCACGACCCCTCTTCCCTCTCCTCTCCGGCGCGCACGCAGCCCTAGCCGCCGCCGCCCGTCTCTTCCAGAGAGCAACCGAGGGGGAGAACCTCCGTCTGCGGGCGGCCGCCACCATTGCCATGGCTTAGGCCGGCTGCCCGCTAGGCAATTCTGGCCTCCATGGATCTCCTTCCACTTTCACATAGATCAGTACGTCGGCGCTAATTCCCGACCTACGATCTATGTTTTCCAAATCCAAACCTTACCGTCGGTGATCTCCTTTCTGGCCATCACATATCCACTGTCATCATTGCATCATTACCCACCGCCTTCCACCTCTGCTACCCGTATTCCACGAACAGCAGCATTGCCGCTATATTCCCAACGCCTCTGATCGGCATCCGTCCAGCAACAATCCTGCCGCCGGCCTCCAAGCAGCCAAATACGCGCCTTCGTCGCCTATCGACGCCACTATCACCATCTAGCAGCAGCCATCATCGCCATCAAGCAGCAATCAGCCGCCGCCAACCTACTACCCACCGTCCAGAAAGATCTCAGTACTATCGACATCAACTCGGTAGTACCGAGTTCTGCACAGGCCATCTCCTGACGACCTCATCATCAGCCTTCATCGTCGCTCATGGAGAGGCTCCGCCCTTGGCTCCGCATGCATCCTCTTGGCATGCAATGTCTCCGGAGTGGTGCATGAGACCCTTTGTCATCTCCTCCGTTACGACCAAGTGCTACATCAACTGAGTAACATACTCCGACGTTTTTTTTTGCTACATCCCGCAAGCTGCTGCTCTTCATCACCTACCTGGCAATCTTCATCACTCCACCATCACCTCCCATCTATGTCTATTCCCAGTTATTGATTCCCCCCATATTCATTATGCCTATTTGAATCCTTAATCGGTCATATCTTTGCTAATCGGGTCCATTTTTAGCCTAATCGGATTTTTTGAGATTAGATCCATTTAATTTTCTACCTGGATCTTACATTGACCCATTTAGCATATTCTCTCCGGTTATCGGTTTCCATTCTCCACATACTACCCATCTCCATATCACAAAATCTTCTCAAATCCACCATTTTCTTTCCCACCCACCCATATCATGTGTGTATCCCTTTCTAGAGTGCGGGGGGTCATATATCCATTTCTCCACACCAAACACTCACTCTCGTCGTATTTGGTGTGCCGGGGGGTAGACAGCAAAGAGATGAGAAGAGAGAGACCATGAGAGAGTGTGAGAGAATATGTATGAGAGTATGAGAAAAGATTATGTATTCAGGCTACATATTTCAGGTTATCTTCATGGAGCTTCGTTCAGCACACATGTTCTCCACTTTCAGACAACATTATCACTCTTGATGCATTCTTGAGAGACAGATAGGTGCTTCTTCAAACTTCTCAGAAGCTCAACAATTTCTAGCCTGCCAAGTCTACATCTGCAAGGTTGATTTACCCAGTTTTATCGTCACCGAGCTATATTTATCACGTCTTCTCCGAGCTGCATCTGTTGTATTAGCATCGCCTTCCGCTGATCTTCTTGGGACTTTCCTTGATGGATGATATCTCCTTTCCTGTCAAGCCCCCAAGGTTCACGCAACACAGTTATGGTACCTGCATCGTATCACCAGCACATCGTCCGTTCGTGTTCGTGCCACGTTATGCACGTCTTCCCAGACAATTTGAAGACACCACTACTGCTACATCATCATTGAAGATCCGTGTTCATGCCGTGTTAAGTACGTATTCCAGTGAAGTTGTCGTAGTCATGGTATTGATGATTGTCTGCTCCAAGTGGCGAATAACTGTTGCAGTATTCAGGTTCCATTTTAGATGTTCTTCATTACAGATGCACTCCAAAAGACCTTCATCAAAGCTCGAGGATCTCCAGCCTGTAGAATACAATTTCAAAGAAAAGATGCGCCATCATATGATTCAGGGGGAGTATTGTTTAAGGGGGAGTATCAATCTTTTGTATGGGGAGTGATATTTATCTTTTCTATCTTTCATTTATCATTTCTTTTATCGTTTTATCGAGTCTTGCAACCTCCAAGCTTTGGACATGTGTTTCACCATGCTCCAGCTTGAGAAGGAGTGTTAGAGAGTCTATATTAGCCTATTTAGTTAATAGGTTAATTAGTTATTGGGCTTTTGTATTTCAACCCGTTTAGATTGCTTGCGTCCTCAGTCTTAGGGCGTCTCCCGTCTCCTATATAAAGGAGAGGGCGTCCAGTCTTGTATTCATTCCATTGCATTCAATATAATCTTATTCTCAACATAAACCATTGATCTTCTTAAATATCTTAAGAACATTCTATATAATAAATTTGAGCTCATTTAGACATTTATAGGCCTTGCATCTAAAGGAGGCAAAAATCATGTGTTTCAAATTAGTTGTCAATTTTAGTGGTCCTTGGATGAGTGACCTACACTCATCCAAATGGGCTCAAATTTTATATGGGACATATTACTATTGTGGCAATGAAGATCAGTGGATTAGATTCTGTAAAAATAAGGTCTATATAGGCAGACACCATTGGGGTGTACGGTGTCATCTGTACACTTTATATTCTAGTCTGACTCTCTCTATATATAGATATAGATATATAGAGAGAGAGTGAGGCTAGAATAAACTCAAAGTGTATTCTAACACTAATACAATCAATTTTTCTACCATTGGATCCAGATCAGATCAAACACTTCAGAAGACACACCCCTCTCATCCCCCTCTTCTCTCTCTCTCTTCTCGTGATCTCTCGTCCTCTTGGTTGCTCTTCTAGGCTTAGCTATGGCAGAGGACCCGAACCTGTTCTTCAATCGGAACGTTATGTATGGCACAGTTTCCCCTCTGGATGTGTTGCAACAGGTGATCATGATCAACAACCTATTCCCAGGCCCCAACATCAACTCCACCACCAACAACGTGGTCGTCATAAACATCTTCAACCTAGACTAGCCCTGTTGTTCACGTGGAACTGTATCCAGCACCGCAAGAACTCATGGCAAGACGGCATGCCCGAGATGAACTACTCCATCCTCCCTTCAACAAACTACACTTACCATATCCAGGTTAAGGACCAGATGTGGTTCCTCCTTCCTATTTATCAGGATGCAGAAAGCGTCTGATGGGATTGGTGGGATTAATGGTCTCTGTATCAACAATCGCCTACTCATCCCGGCTTCGCAGATCCCGTGGACGACTACACTGTCCTCATCGAAGACCGGTTACACCAAGTCGCACATAGTCTTAAAGAAGGTGTTGGACAGTGGGCGATCTTTGAGCCACCTTCTGGAGTTTTGATCAACAGAAAGACCAGTAAGGATGATGTAGGGAAGGACGACCTGTCGTTGTTCAACATGGGAGACCGACAAGACCTTCCGATTCTGTGTTTACAACATCCGGGTCAAGATGTCCCTCAACTTCAGGTTCCAGGGTCATCAGATGAAGGTGGTGAAAGGTTCCCATGGGTCCAGAACATCTACGACTCTTTATACGTCCATGTTGGCTCATCACCTCCGACAAGGCGCCCGGGGACTACTACATGGTGGCCTCCTCACGGTTCAAAATTACCATTGGTGTGCCTGCCATTGTTGTGCTTTCATTAGACATTTTCCTACTCCAGTCGTACAAGTTGGCCCGGACACCATGGTCACTACTACCACGTCACGCTGCCACCAGGAGGAACGCATCCGCCATGGATGTCACCATCAACACTCAGCCCCAAGACCGAAGGGATCCACGTTGAGTAGATAATGTTGCCATTTGTTCACTCTTGATCTAGTTAGTTGTTATTGGTATGATCATGTCTTTATTTTTGTTGTTGAACTTGTTATGTTTACAGATATATATATATATATATATATATATAGAGAGAGAGAGAGAGAGAGAGTCAGGCTAGTGTACACTCGAGTGTACCGGAGGCACCGTACACCTCAGTCGTTTTTAAAGATGCAAAAACTTTTTTAAAAATCTAAACCGTTGATCTTCTTAAATATCTTAAGAACATACTATATAATAAATTTCAGCTCATTTGGACATTTATAGGTCTTGCATCTAAAAGGAGGCAAAAATTATGCATTTCAAATTAGTTTTGTGTGTCGATTTTGTTGTCCTTGGATGAGTGACTTACAATCATCCAAATGAGCTCAAATTTTGTATGTGGCCTATTATTATTGTAACCATGAAGACCAATGGATTAGATTTTGAAAAAAACATGATCTCGATAGGCAAACACCATTGGGGTGTACAGTGTGATTTGTACACTCGAGTGTATTCTAGCCAGACTCTCTCTCTCTCTCTCTCTCTATATATATATATATATATATATATATATAGAGAGAGAGAGAGAGAGAGAGTCAGGCTAGAATACACTCGAGTGTATTCGGAGCATAATACACTCAAGTAGTTTTTCATGATGCAATATCTTATTCAAAAATCTAATCCATTGATCTTCTTAAGCATCTTGTGAATAGCTCATATGAAAAATTTGAGCACATTTGGACATTTATAGGTCATGCAAAAATTATGCATTTCAAATTAGTTTCACGCGTCGATTTTTTGCCCTTAGATGAGTGACTTACACTCATCCAAATGGGCTCAAAATTTGTTTTTAGCCTTATTATAGTATGACAGTGAAGATCAATGGTTTACATTTTGCAAAAAATAGGCTTGATATGTAAACACACTTGAGTGTATTCGTGTGATATGTACACTCGAGTGTATTCTAGCCTGACTCTCTCTCTCTCTCTCTCTCTCTCTCTCTCTCTCTATATATATATATATATATATATATACACCATGTTCATGGTAGTATTGTTGTAACTTGTAACAACATGTTGACCGTTGGCTACCAAAAGAGGCTTTGCATAATGTTGCATCTGTGAATGCTTGTAATTGTGTTTGTATGAATTGTGATGGTGGATTGTGTTACGTATTCGGACTACAACACTAAATAGTTAATAGAAACAATTTATTCAAACTCAGGTATTGGAGCACATGGTTGTTCTACCAATGATCTCACATTTGCATTCTATTTCCTATGAGCGATGTAGAGATGACGATACTTAAACCTAGTGATCAATAATGCACTTGATTTATTGATTGGTACACCTTGTCTTGCATACAGGCTGGACAAAGAGAACACGACCTAGATGATGGACAATGTGTACAGGTTGAACACCTTGTCTTGCAGGTTTGTGTTGGCCCACAGCAATGTTGAGTGGTGAGTGCACGTATTGGGGGAGCGCACGTCTAATGAAAATAGCTTGCACGCACGTCGGACACCACATAAGTTAGAATGAGTATGATAGCCATGAGGTGTCAGTTGGATATGGTAATTGTCCCATTTTGCCCAACACTACCACCATGCATGTTTGTCGAGCATCAACCAGGGAGTCGTCTCTGGCTGTGACTCTTCCACTGCCAATGAACCTCCGTGCACATGATGTAACAAAGATGTCTTTGGAAAAGGCTGCGTGAATATATGGGATGCGTGATCCTACGAGGAAGCAGAATCGGTCAACCTATGAACTGAAAAAAGGAGGTCGAGCAAATAGTAATTGGAAGAGTGTGTCCGTCAACAGGATCCACATCGATAACATCAACTCCATCGACAACTACAACACTGCCATCAGCAACAGTGACGACTACATCTCCGTCGAGGCTCGAGAACCATGGACGTCTTCATCCACAATGTCACCTGCGATCCAAACAGGAGCGGGATAAGCATCGGGAGCATTAGGAATTTGAAGTGCCACTTCGATTTCTTGGCTTGTGTCAGTCTGTCGGAGTACACACTACCTCGTGAACCCTACCTCCAATTCGATCCAACTAACCACCTAAGGCAGATTATCAGAAGTCTGTGTCGGCATAAAAAACCACTGTCCTTCGTCATTGGCTAACTATCAACTAATCTCCTCCATCCCCCAACTGTTCTAGGCATTTGTGCTTGACGGCTTCCATACCTGGAACTCGTCGGCTTGAGCCACTCGCCACTTAAGGGACAAAGTCGCGAAACAAAACGGTGGAGAAGAGATGAGCAGAGAAACCCAAGGGAGGATGTTGCCAGTAGGGAGACAGAAATGACAAGAAAAGAGAGAGTAAGATCGCATAGACAACAGGTGAGGTCTTTTGGTCACGTCATGTCTAGTTATCTAGGTGAGTGGGGTGCGTGTGTTTTTAACATATGATCTGAGATCCAACGGTGAAAAAATTGATTGTATTAGAGTTGGAATACACTTGAGTGTATTCTAGCCTCACTCCATATATATATATATATATATAGCGAGAGAGAGAGATAGAAAGTGAGAGTAAGACTAGGCTAGAATCAGTGCTATTCGAGTACAAACAGAACTCAATAGTTTACCAACTTGTATCAAATATATAAAAATCCAACCATAGGATCTGATTCTTCACCTCCTTAATTATCTATAAACAAATTTTCAACTCATTTGGATACTTTTAGGTCACCCATCTAATGTGTTAAAAAAAAGCATTTTAATTAGTTTTAGGCCTTCAATTTTTACTATGTTAAGATGCAAGAGTTATACTTATCTGAATGAGCTCAAATTTTTTGGGGTGTCTATCTCATCAACATAGATTAACACTATAGATTCATTTTTTTAATGAATTTTATTTTGATGATTATATAGGATGTAAAATAATCGATTCTATGTAGAATAAGATCTATTCTAGTTTCACTCTCTCTATATATCTTAAAAAAAATATTGTATGTATATATATATATATATATATATATATATATATATATATATATATATTGTTAATATATCTTTCCTTTATGTTTATTTCATATTTCATATTTCTGCTGTACCTACATGTAATTTTCCCTTTAATATAAATAAGAGAGGAGAACCCTATTGGGTTCATCACGTTGCCTAGTGCAACACACAGATCCCGTCTCCCTTACGTTAACATGGTATCAAGAGCAACGTGATCCGACGCCGCTTCCGCTTCTCCCTCTCCTAGCGCCGCCGCATCCCCTCCCTCCCTCTCCCTTCTTCCCAACAGGGCGCCGTCGGGCCCCCTCTCTCCAGGTCGCCGCCGCCGCCCGTGCGGCATCTCTGCTCGCCGCCGGCGTGCGGCAGCAGCGGGGCCCCTTCACACTGTCGGCGCCGCTGCTCCTGGCCGGCTAGGGGTTCTCCGCCTTCGTCTCTTGCCGCTGGGCCTCCGGTGGCTCTCTCTATGCTACCGTAGGCTCAGTAGCTCGGCACCGGGGCTTCGTCTACGTTTTTCGGAAAGTTTTCAGCAACTTTTCGGTTCGTTTTTAGAGGCCAAACTTGTTGTTTGGGGACTTCCGGTTGATCCAACGGCTCTCTAAAGCCCTAACCGGAGATCTCGTCTCTTCCATCGTGCCTTCCTAATCACATCTCCTTCATGTGTGATTAGGAACTTCTCGCTTGAAGGCTGTCGATGCGTCAGTAACGCATCCCTTATCCAGTTCTTGTTGTGACGTGTATCTCTCCGTCACGGGACGTGTATCTGTCCGTCCACTCAGCCTTCTTTGTGACGTGTATCACTCCGTCACACATATCCCAGTTGCATTATGGAGAATAAGACCTATTATGGAGAGGTCTCGCCTATTCCTATCAAGCTCAATGGGAAGAACTTTTTGCTATGGATGAATGCAGTTCATACTGTCTTGGAATCGTGAGATCGGGCAAAGTTCGTTGATTCTGCACCCCTCGCTCGCACTGACAAAGACTATGCCGAGTGGAAACGTCTTGACAGCCTAGTGAAGACTTGGCTATGGGGTAGCATGGAACCTTCTATTGCTTCCAGGTTCATGTTCTACTCTACAGCTAAGGAGATTTGGGATGCCGTCAAGCAGCACTCTGCTCAAGAGAAGAACGCTCTTCGCCAGTTTATGATCTATGATCGTCTGTTTGCCGAGAGACAGGGTGATAGACCACTTGAAGAGTATTTCGGTGTGATTCAAGCTATCTCCCAGGAGTTGAGCTAATATCATCCAGTGACGGTTGCTGAGCAGATTAAGGATAGAGATGATCTTGTTACTGCTAAATTTCTATCTGGACTTAGCCCCTCATTTGGTTCAGCAAGAAGTGTGATCCTTGCGTCAGATAAATTACCGAGCCTTGCAGAAGCTTTCTCTAGGATTCAACAGTCCACCTTTGAGTCAGTTGATCCTATTCCTGTTGTTCCTTCTGGAGATTCTCATGCATCTATTGTTGCAGCAGTACGAGGAGGACGACCTGCACCTACACCGTCTGACAGGCCTGGCTTGGGCAGAGGACGTGGGACTCGTCCTAGATGTACTTTCTGTGACAAACCTGGGCACTCTGTCGAGAAATGCTGGAAGAAACATGGAAGACCTGCAGCCCCACCTGTTGGAGCTGCCAATTGTGCCACTTCAGACTCTACTGCTGCGAGCTCTAGTTCTTCTGGCATCACACTTACTCAGGAGGAATATGACATATTTATTCAGGCAACTCAACATTGGAATATGGGCGCCTCATCTTCTTCTACAGCAAACCTTGCATCTACAGCGGGTAATCAGGCTACATCTTTTATGGCTTCTGGATCCGCAAATCCCTGGGTGGTTGACTCTGGCGCCTCCCAGCACATGACTGGTGTGAGGAGATTGCTCCGCACACTTGACTCATATATTCCTCATCCATCTGTTACTTTGGCAGATGGTTCTGTGAGGAAGGTGGTAGCTAGTGGATCTGTGTCTCTTACACCAGATATTGATTTGAAATCTGTTCATTTTGTACCTGAATTTCCATTCAATTTGCTTTCTGTTGCCAAGTTGATTGACACTGTAAAATGCACAGTAACATTCGGGCCCTCTTGTTTTGTTTTACAGGATCTCAAGAGTTTGAAGATGATTGGTGGGGGGCCTTGGAAAGGTGATCTCTACCTCTTTCCTGGTGATTATCTATCTCGCCATCCACCTCCTGCTCCAGTTTCCTCCGCCATGCTGAGTGGTTCCCCCTTGCTGTGGCATTGCAGATATGGACATCCATCCTTAGAAAGCTTGAAGAAGTTGGAACCAGATCTAGCTCATGTGTCTTCTCTAGAGTGTCAGTCGTGTCAGTTGGGCAAACATCATCGGTTATCATATCCTGTTCGTGTCAATAATCGGGCTTCTAGTCCGTTTGAGTTAGTCCATAGTGATGTATGGGGTCCTGTTAAAAACCAGAGTTATAATGGTTTTAGCTATTTCATTTCCTTTGTGGACGATTACTCTCGCATGACATGGATTTATCTATTGAAAAGTCGTGAATCTGTGCTTTCCATTATCAAACATTTTCATAAACAAATTCAGGTTCAATTTCACTGCAATATCAAAAATCTTCAATCTGATAATGCCCTTGAATATGTTCAGAAAGCGATGAATGAGTTTTGCAGTTCGGTTGGTATGATTCATTACACATCTTGCCTTCACACTCCTATGCAGAATGGCGTTGCTGAGAGAAAGAATCGCCATCTTTTGGATATCACTAGATCTCTCATGTTTGAATCGAATGTGCCTAAACGTTTCTGGTCTGAAGCTCTTCTCACTGCCTGTTTTTTGATTAATCGGCAGCCCTCTTCTGTTTTGCATGGACGCACTCCCTTCTCTGTCTTGCGCCCTATGGATAAACCGTTTCATGTTCCGCTTCGGGTTTTTGGTTGTACATCCTTCGTTCATAACTTTGATCCCAAACAAGACAAACTCTCTCCTAGGTCTTTGAAAACCTTGTTTCTTGGATACTCTGGTACGAGTAAAGGTTACAAGTGTTATTGCCCGAGTTTGCGTCGTATGTTTGTTTCTAAGGATGTCACCTTTCATGAAACCAGTCCATATTTTGCAAATTCTATGAGCAAGGGGGAGCAATTGAGTGAGGGAGTGCCACCCACAATTCCAAGCGAGCACGTGGCACCACATGTGCCAAGTGAGGGAGTGCCACCTATCATTGTTGAGGACATACCGCATGATCCACCTATCATTCAGCCCTATAACCAGGTTTATCACAGGCGAGGTAGACAGGATCCAGATGAGGCAGCGACACAAGTCCATGAGCCTCCTTCGTCATCTTCTACTCAAGAGATTCCTGCAGAGGCTTCTGACCTTGATCTTCCTATTGCTGTCCGGAAAGGTATACGTTCATGTACTATTAGACATCCCATATCAAATGTATGTTGTTTGTCGCACTTATCTACACAGGCTCGTGCATTTGCTGTTGGGATGGACTCCATTACGATACCAAGAAATCACTTAGATGCTCTGAAGGACAGTGGTTGGCAGCAGGCAATGCAGGTGGAAATCTCTGCTCTGATTGACAATGGCACATGGGATCTTGTTACTTTACCTGCGGGAAAGAAAGTTGTGGGCTGTAGATGGGTTTTCACAGTCAAACACAACCCTGATGGATCTATTGAGCGGTTGAAGGCCAGATTGGTAGCAAAAGGCTACACACAGACATATGGAGTGGACTTCTTTGAGACCTTTTCTCCAGTTGCTCGTCTCAATTCTGTGCGGATCCTTATATCCCTAGCTACTACCTTTGACTGGCCTATTTTCCAGCTGGATGTCAAGAACGCCTTTCTTCATGGAGATCTTCAAGAAGAAGTGTACATGGAGCAACCACCAGGTTTTGTTGCTCAGGGGGAGTGTCAGAAAGTCTGCAAATTGAAGAAGGCTATCTATGGGCTAAAGCAATCTCCTCGAGCTTGGTTTGACAAGTTCAGTGCTGTTGTTTTACAGATGGGCTTCTCTCGTTCCATGACTGATCACTCTCTATTTTATTCAAACTCTTCTTGTGGGTCAATCATTATTGTTGTCTATGTTGATGATATTGTGATTACTGGCAGCGATTCTACAGGCATATCACGTGTGAAGGAAGGATTACAACAACACTTTCACACAAAGGACCTGGGGAAACTGAGATATTTTCTAGGGATTGAGGTTCTTAGATCCCATGCAGGTATAAATCTATCCCAGAGGAAGTATGTGCTTGACTTGCTACAGGAAACAGGTATGACTGATTCTAAGCCAGTATCCACTCCTATGGATTATCACATCAAGGAGATGGACGATGATACTGCATATTCAGATCCAGGACATTACAGGAGAATAGTTGGGAAGTTAATCTACCTAACTGTCACAAGACCTGATATTTCTTTTGCTGATGGAGTAGTGAGTCAACATATGTGCACACCACGACAGTCACACTGGACATCTATATGCAGGATTCTGAGATATCTGAAAAGTGCTCCTGGAAAGGGGATCACTTATTATAAACCAAAGAGTCCTCTATCTTCTTTGACTCTCACAGGTTATGCAGATGCAGATTGGGCTGGTAATCAAGCTGATAGAAGATCCACATCTGGCTACTGAACTTTTCTTGGTGATCATCTGATCACTTGGAAAAGCAAGAAACAACAAGTGGTAGCACGGTCTAGTACTGAAGCTGAGTACCGTGCTATGGCACATGCATGCTGTGAACTACAATGGATCAAATCTGTCTTATCTGAGCTGAAGATTTTGATTCAAACTCCCATGATTCTCAAGTGTGACAATCAATCTGCTATACATATTGCCAGGAATCCTGTCTTCCATGAGCGCACAAAGCATATAGAAGTTGACTGTCATTTCATCAGAGATCAGATAAAGAATGGCAATGTTGTGACGCCATATGTCAAGTCTGAAGATCAACTAGCTGATATCTTGACAAAGCCATTAGGTCCAGCAGTGTTCCAGAATTTATGTGGCAAGCTGGGCATCCACAATGTGTACACTCCAGCTTGAGGGGGAGTGTTAATATATCTTTCCTTTATGTTTATTTCATATTTCATATTTCTGCTGTACCTACATGTAATTTTTCCTTTAATATAAATAAGAGAGGAGAACCCTATTGGGTTCATCACGTTGCCTAGTGCAACACACAGATCCCGTCTCCCTTACGTTAACATATATATATATATATATATATATATAAATTTTGAGCACATGTATATTTCTACATCTTGCATTCTAAGGCCTAGGAAATGGCATCCCTGAAAGTGCTCTAGCCCGTACATGCATATCTTCCACATATCTTAAGGATCTTATTGTTGATGTATGTGACGGTTAGATGATATTTAAAATATTAGCAATTTTGATTTCCAAATAAATCTCCATTCACAGTAAATAATTGGAGTGAAGAGTCGAAACAGTACATTTGAGATTATCTAGTTTGCTACCTTCTATAAGCGCACACATATCAGGGAGATAAAAGAGAGAAAGAAATGTGGATTTCATACTAAGGTTTAAGCAATTCCCCACACCTATTTTGTTTTCACATCATCTATCAAAGTTTTTAGCGAACTATGAATCTGAAGAATATGGCCTGCATTAGATTTCTTCCTTATAATCTCTTCGTGTTACAGGATTTTATAAAATAACGTTTGGGTGACGATGCATATTTTTTTATAAAGCTTTGGTTTATGATTACATATATCCTCATGATGGATGTTTTGTGTATCACATGTGGATAACACATCTATGTGTTATCTGCAGGGTTGGATAACATTACATATATTTCATCAGTAAAAAACTAGGATTAGGTCGAGTCAAGAATGTAATAATTAGATGAAGAATAAAGATGGCTCATTTATCATCTCATCACACCAATTTTTATACTGAGTAAGTTGGTGTATGGTAATTGCGTAGAAAACAAGATAATCAATAACGAAATAGAAGTGACAACAAAGTCGAATGTCAAGGGTGTGGAATAAATGATCAGCAAGGGTCTGTACAAATATAGGGACGAACAAGGAAGCTACCATATAAAGAGGTATGAAGAAGAAAATGAATATAGACATATTTACATGAGCTCACAAATAATCTTTCTATCATTTTAAACATTAATTTCCTAAATTTATTTAGTTAGTAACATAGTTGAAACTTAAAATTATAGTGTCGACTAGCATGTCCTACACATATCCGTATGAATGGGGCTCATCAAATTTTAATAATGTCAGATGCATCTAAGATGTGTTGGACACATTTATGTTTCTAACTTAGTCCTACTGACACTTCTACTATTATATAATGTCCATACTTCCTAATAGAAAATGTACATAGTGAATGGTTATGGCATTGGACAAATATTGCATGAAACTTAAGTTCAATGCTGCAACACACAAACAGACATTTCATAACTGATTTGCAAGAAAGAAAGTCACATAAGATTTGAGTGCTTAAGTTTTTTTAAATTTGGAGTGCGAAAGTTTTTCCTTCATCAAACGAACCATATTAGCTGACCTCATTTCTTTCTCGTCTAGTTTTTCATAAGCTAACCCTGTCCGTGAGCCACTTGGTACAAGAAAAAGGTCGTCGAATTTGATTGTAGAGATTCACCAAGGTAAAAATCACACTTTAAAACTGACCCTCTCAAATGAAGAAAAGTACATAAGATCAACTAACCATACTTGTTAAGGCGGCAAGGCGACACGGCGTTGGGGCTGGACGCCTTGCGCCAAGGCGTGACTAGGCGCACCTAGGCGTCACCTAAGCGACCTTTAAAAAAATTAATTTATGTATATATACATGTGTCATGGTTTTTCCCCACTCATATACAACACATTGTATAGTTATATATGTAGTTATCTACATATTTATAGTCGATCTCCCCATATATATATATATATATATATATATATATATATATATATATATATATATATATATATATATATATATATATATATATATATATATATATATATATATATATATATATATATATATATATATAATTGTATGAGAAAATAACCAATTACATTTCTAATATATTATCATTGACAATAATGTCAAGGACACGAAAAGAATTATTGTAAAGAATGTAAGAGAATGATCAACAAATAAATATATATTTATTGTCATACATAGCTACAAGTATTAAGCAATGTAATCACTATCCTTCATAGCATAGCTACTTAGTACAATCTGAATTGAAGGTGCAAACTAAGAAAAATCAAATGTGTACTAAGAGTATTAAATCCAGTCAAACAAAAAAAAGAGTATTAGATCCAGTCAAACCCAAAAAAGAGTATTAGATCCAATTAAAAGTGATATTTGGCACATAAAATAGGCAACACTATTAATTTTGAACATTGGTGTGGCCATATTAAACATTAAAATAAGTGAATATACAACCAGACCCACAAAACTAGGTCACTGTAGCATTATAAATAAAGCGTCCTCGCCTAGGCGCAGCCCTGGGACGCCTTGCCGCTTAGGCGGCCGCCTAGGCGAGCGTCTTGACAAGTATGCAACTAACAACAAAAGGAAGGAGGTAGACTAATCAAGCTCAATGAAGCTAGGCAAGCGCCTTGACAAGTATTCAACTAACAACAAAAGGAAGGAGGTAGACTAATCAAGCTCAATGAAGCTAGTTGCAAAAGTAGCCTAACAACTCCATTGAAAAAAACTAGCTCGAGATATTAAATTGTCTTACAATGTATGAAGCGTGAATGAAGTCCTAAGAGTTACAATAAGTGAATTTAGCCTCTAAGAGGACTCTCAAGAGCCTACGATTGAAGGTTTAAAGTTCTAGAACCCTCAATAAACTAGTAACCTTATTGTTATAGTCACATCTCAGTATATGAGACGAATTAGCTATGAGGCTACCAAGGGATATATTGGTCATTCAATGGGCCAGAAAAATCTCTCTAGAAGGGAATATAACTTCATCTTTGACCCAATGCCATGGTTCTTTCCAAAGATTTCTGTTTTTTGTATTAAGCCTCTACTTTTTTTCAACATAAATGGCATACTACTTTGTTTCCATGATTTTTCAACATCATACTGAAGCTCTAAATTTAAAACTTCCTGCACTCCTTTAAGGCATATGTAAAGTGTAAATGAAGAATAAAAGTATCATTTTCCTAATATAGGAATTTGCAAAAACAAATATAAGACTTGAGAAGATATCCATGTTCTTAAATAGAGCCTTTGCCTCTGCAAAGTCATTCATTAATTTGAGCTCCCTGTCATGAATTGTGATCCCCTTTTTGTCCATATCATATTCTCATTAGACTTGCCGACTTCACTGTGACGAGATAATTGTACACATTTTTCCATCTTCAGATAATTAATTTACGACTCCTTTTGCAACTTAAAACATAATGACTTCTCACCATGGAAAAGAAAAGGTTTCATGCACTTAGACTGGATAGCTCTTAACAACAAAATCCTAAGTATTCAAGTAATAATCGTGCCACCAACAGGAAACATTCATGTGAAACGGTATTCAATAATGGTTGATGAATATACAGACCTTAATAACTTGCCTCAAACTTTGTCTTCTGGTTTCACTTAATTGCAATACAGAATCGCCATATTGCTGAAATTCTTCTAGCACCTACGTGAGTCTAGCAATTTAGAAAGAAATGAAAACGAATTCAAGCTAGAGTGAATTTTTTAGAACAAGCAACAAACCTGCCGACGTGAACGGCCATTTACTGGTGCACCATGAACTGCACTATCGACAAGCCCTAAAGTATACCAAGGACTGTAGATATCAATCCAACAAAACTCTTTAAAAAAGCTTACAATAAATGTAACTTAGAGGTGGCAATACCTTTGTAATTACAAAAGATACATAATTTTAAGAGAGCATCTTAGTGTTAATCTGGTTATAATCACGAAATGTTCCACATTTGCACTATGATTCATAACTTCAGTTATTCAAGAACTCAATACATCCAGCTATTTCCCTGTGTAAATTCTCTCAAAGGTACTTGCATGCTATTATCCAAATGTAACTTTACTTTAAAGAAAATTCTATTATAAAAAAGTTGACATTTACAGGGTAGGTCAATTTAGGTAAACTGTATAAAAATACAGAATAGAAATCCCATTTGCGAGAAGCGATGACACCCACATAATAAGAAGCAAGCGTGATTTAAAGTTGACAAGGCCCACTGGCCAAAGTCGAGTACCTTTTACCTTGTATCTGCTTATCTACCCCTAATGATGGCATCTTAGATCTATACTGGGGTCATAGCTGTTGAGGCTGCTGCCTAGGTGGCTAGGCAAGCGGGGTTAGCCTAGTTCGCTGCCTACATAAGAAAGATATTGATGGCCTGGCGGGCGCCTGTACAATATTTTTTCTTCTGAATTCTTTATAAAATATCATTTTGATATCATATGACATATATAATTGTTTTTCATGACATTTAGGCCTCTATTTCACTCTTACATGACTATCTAGGGTGGAGAGTATCAACTTTATACATAAAACACATTTTATGTTTGCTATATATTATAGACCATGCATATTCATTATGCAGAAATTAAAAAATAGGCCATGCACCTAGGTGCCTGAGGTGGTCTAGGTGCCTAGACAGCCACGCTGGCCACAGTCTGGCCACCTTGACAACTATGTCTAGGATTTTGTCAACCCACACAGAAGTGGTGTTCTGTGATTGCTTCGCTTCCCATGCAAGTGTCTGGGGCTTACTTGGGCCGTTCTAGGCTCTACCGATTCCTTTATTTTCCCTGTTTTAAATGTCTCTGTTCGAAAATCGTAGTATTCCCATTTATATCAACACCCAAAAAGAGGCACTATCAAGCTGTGGGACATAGAGAGAAAGAAGAAATACTCCTATAGACCAAAACACTGAAGTAGAAAAGCAAAGAGAGAGAAAGTTACATAAGGATGCTTCTACAAACTAGTATCGGTGTCGTCATGTATATTATTAAATAACTAAAATAGAACTTAACAGACTACACACATGTCAATGGAAAAGGGGACTATGTTCCTAGGATTAGCAAATTTTCTATACCTGGTTTTTAGTTCAAATTATTTCAAAATACATTTTTCATGTTCCAACATTATGGATTTGAAGTTTGTCATTTAGATAGGTTGTAATTCAAAGAATGATTTCAACCAAAATTATATAACATCATGATCATATTGTTATACGCATGGTATTAAAAAACGTCAACCTTGGGTGGAAGTCGTCGATTTTGTCAATGTCGACAAATATTGACATCGAACCCATGTAAACATCCCATTCCAACCTCCTCAACATGTTGGGTCTTGTCATCAACATCGGCCTGTCGACGAAGTTGGCTTTGGTTCAGTTGAAACTCCCTAACTTCCTCGACATCAGTCAAAGTCGTCGAAGTTGGTGGCATTATTCTGCTGTTTTGCAGAGTTTGTTGTGTGAGGGGAGAAGTGTAGGAGCTTGAGGTAAGGTAATTTTGATGTTATTTTTTATTATTTTAAGCTAATATTAGTAGAACTACCCCCTCTCTACTAGATCTACCATAGATTTACACCATTTTTATGTGTTACAATATATGTTTTCTATATTCTGTTATTTATTTTGTTATTTGTTTATTCTGTATGGACCTCTCTGTAATTGTCACGGTGTTATATATATGAGGGTGCACACTTTGTGCAACCCTATGCTCTCTGAAACCCTGATTATCTACATGGTACCAGAGCAGGTCCAGACCTAGGGCCTCTCTCTCTCCCTCCCTCCCTCTCCGGCGCCGCCCCCCCCCCCGCGCCCACAGCCGCCGCCGCCGGCCCAGGCAGCCGCAGGAGCCGCCGCCGCCGGGGGCAGCAGCAGCCGGCGCCGCCGCCGCCGCCGGGGCTGCAGCGGTAGCCCGCCGCAGCCGCCGCCGCCGAGGCAGGTACAGCCCGCCGGCCGGCCGCCTCCCTGGCCTAGTCTACCGTCTCCCGCCGGCTCCCGGTCCGTCTACTCTCCTGGCTTGGTGCTCCGCTAGTGCTTGAGCAACCGTTGGTGTTGTTCGCACAGCAGGTGCGCTGCCGGGTTGATAGATCTGGCCTAGTTTAGTCTTCCGGGGGAGATCGGTACGTTGTTCGGCTAGGGCCTTCGTCGGTTCGTGTTGTTTGTACCTGCCTGCCCGTGTAGGCTTCGGCCTCCGGGTCTTCTACTACACCTGGGTGTAGTCTGTATGTGAGAGGTCCCGTGTGATCGTCTACCTGCCTGTCTTGCCTGCCTGCTGTGCTTGCCTTTCTGATGGCGTCCTCGACTGATGATCTGCGTCGTCAAGTTACTACGGTCAAACTTGACGGACGCAACTACCAGCTGTGGGTCTGTTCCTTTGTGATATATGCTAAATCACAAGGGAAATATTCCCATCTCATTCGTGCCGGTCCACCACAGCCTGCTGAAGATGCTGATTTGAAGGACGTCAAAGCCTATGATGATTGGGTCCGTGATGACTCAACTGTGATGACCTGGATTCTCAACAGCTCGGTTGAGAAAATTAGTGTGACTCTTCTCCGCTTACCTACGGCAAAGCAGATGTGGGATGAACTTGCTGGCACCTTCTCCCACAGCCAGAATTCGAAGAAAGTGTTTGATATCAACAAACAGCTTAGTCGTCTCACCTTCACTGGTACTGATATCGCCGATTACTTCTCTACGTTCACCGGGTTGTGGGGTGAACTGGAGACGTATCATCCCTTGTCCACGGATCTGGCGACTATGCGCAAACAGCGCGATGAGCTACAGCTGATTCAGTTTTTGAGTGGCTTGCCTGACTCCTATGCTGGAGTTGTGGATCAGATTCTGGCTGGTGATCCACTGCCTTCCCTTCGGAGTGCCTACCAGCGACTTCTGCGTCTTTCCTCCCCGACACCAGATGTTGGGGACTCTACTGCCTTAGCTGCCTGGGGTGGTCGTGGCCGTGGTCGCGGTCGTGGTCGTGGCCGCTCTTCTGATGGACGTCCTCCCCTTGGTGCGGGGCGTGGTCGTTCTCCTACTGCTGGGCGTGGGGCCCCTCCTGCTACTACTACTACTGTGCGCCCTTCGCCTGGATCCTGTTTGTGTTCTTACTGTGGTCGGACGAACCACATTGAAGAAAAATGTTGGGAGAAGTATGGAAAACCTGAATGGGCAAACACTGTTGCTGATTCTTCCACTGCTGCTTCTGAGGGTGCTGCACATCCTTCTCCACCAGACACTGCGGACACTACTACTGCTGACTACATCCGGGCTGAAGTCGAACGCCTTTTTTTGGAGCGTGGTGGTTCCTCTTCTGACGCATCCACGAGTGGAGCTCATGCTGCCCTTACTGGTTATGATACTGCTTTTTTGAGTTCACATTTGCCTCCTCCATCTGGTAATAATAAATGGGTGATTGACTCTGGTGCATCCTCCCATATTTCTGGAAATCGGGCTTTGTTTAAGTTTATCTCTAAACCTGCTCATAAATCTACAGTTATGGTTGCTGATGGATCTAGATCTTCTGTTTCTGGCATTGGGGACATTATGTCTCAGTCTTTTATCAAATCTGCCTTATATGTGCCTAACTTTCCTATGAATTTATTATCTGTGAGCAAACTTGTAAGGAATTTGAACTGTAGCCTGACATTCCGTCCTGGCTCTTGCATTTTTCAGGACCTTCTCACGAGGATGAAGATTGGTGGGGGTATGAAGGTGCTGATGGTCTCTACTACTTGGACGAGATGCCAAAGTCTACTGAAGTTTCAGCTCTATCTGCATCAGTCTCTACTTTACAGTGGCATTACCGGCTGGGACATCCTTCTTCTGACAAACTGCGCCATTTATTTCCTGATATGAGTAGCTGTAGTCTCCAGTGTGAGTCTTGCCAATTGGGTAAACAGACTAGATCGGTATATCCGCGGCGCAGTTCTATGAGCAGCAGGCATATTTTTGATATAGTACATTCTGATGTGTGGGGACCATGTAATGTACCAAGTGTGTCTGGTTATAGATACTTTATTTTGTTCATTGATGATTTTTCGCGGACTACTTGGCTATTTCTGTTGAAAAGTAGATCCGAAGTGCTATCTACAATAAAGTTCTTTTTTGCTGAAATTAAAACTCAGTTTGGTGTGCCTATTAAAATTTTTAGAACTGATAATGCTTTGGAGTTTGTTCAAAAAGATGTGGAATGTTTTTGTAAAACTGTTGGAACTTTACATCAGACCTCTTGTGCCTATACACCACAACAGAATGGTGTTGCAGAAAGGAAGAATCGTCATTTATTAGAAGTGGCCCGCACTATCATGTTACATTCACATGTTCCTCGTTCTTATTGGCCAGAAGCGGTTATGACTGCTTGTTTTCTTATTAATCGTATGCCCTCATCGGTTATTGGTAACAAAATCCCGTTTCAAATTTTACATCCGGAGGCACCCTTGTTTTCTGTTCCTCCACGGATTTTTGGTTGCACGTGTTTTGTCCGTCTTCTTGGCCCGTCTTCTGATAAACTCTCGCCTCGTGCAACTAAATGTATTTTCTTGGGATATTCGAGGACTCAAAAAGGCTATCGCTGTTATAATCCTGCTACGAGAAAGTGGTTGACTAGTAGTGATGTGGTATTTTTTGAGGACACTCCTTTTTATTCATCTGGGGGAGACAAATTGCAACCAGATCTCATTGCACCACCCTTGCCGATTCTGTCTGATTGTGTACCTGAGACAGTTGATACTGAGATGCCAGTTCGTCCTCAGCTTCGTGTTTATCAGCGCAGGAACACAGCACCTTCTTCTCATGTACCCCCCCCCAGCCGACCAATCTTCACCTCCAGAAGGTTCTGCTTCTCCTGAGGTACAATCTGATTTACATATTCCTATTGCTCTTCGCAAAGGAACTCGTTCCTGCACGTCTCATAGTATTGCTCATTTTGTATCTACTGATCATCTCACTGCTCAGGCGCGTGATTTTGTACATGCCTTATCTGCTGTTACTGTTCCTAAGTCTATTCAGGATGCTCTGCGGAGTACAGCATGGACTTCTGCTATGCAGGATGAGATGACAGCTTTGACTGATAGAGACACTTGGGAGCTGGTGGATCCTCCTCCTCAGTGCAAGCCTGTTGGTTGTCGCTGGGTTTACACTGTCAAATATCAACCGGACGGTACAGTTGAACGGTTGAAAGCTCGACTGGTTGCCAAAGGATATACTCAGACCTACGGCATTGACTATTTTGAGACTTTTTCTCCTGTTGCTCGCTTGAATTCTGTTAGAATATTGTTATCTGTAGCTGTGAATTCTGACTGGCCCCTTCTACAGCTTGACGTGAAGAATGCTTTCTTATATGGTGATCTGCAGGAAGAGGTTTACATGGAGCAACCTCCTGGGTTTGTTGCTCAGGGGGAGTCTCGTAAAGTTTGTCGGCTTAAAAAATCTATTTATGGGCTTAAGCAAAGTCCACGTGCCTGGTTTGATAAATTAAGCAGGATTCTTTCTGATTTTGGCTTTCTACGGTCTCAAGTGGATCATTCTGTCTTCACGAAGAAAACGTCTGCAGGGATTATTATTCTGATTGTCTATGTAGATGATATCATTATTTCAGGCAGTGATTCTGCAGGTATTCAGGCCACAAAAACTCATTTGGGTAAGCATCTTGCTACCAAAGACTTGGGCAGATTACGATACTTTCTGGGTATAGAGGTTTCCAGGAACTCTAGTGCTCTTGTATTGTCCCAAAGGAAATATGTACTTGATATCTTGCAGGAAACTGGTATGATGGGAGCAAGACCTTCAGATACTCCTATGGATCCCAATGTTGATTGGGACGATGATACCTCACCTATGTTTTCTGAGCCAAAGAAATACAGGAGACTTATTGGGAAATTGATTTATCTGACTGTTACTCGTCCTGATATTACTACTGTTGTTGGTCTTCTGAGCAGGTACTTGGACAAGCCTAGACAGTGTCATTGGGATGCTGTATGTCACATTCTGAGATACTTAAAACGGGCACCTGGCAAAGGTTTGCATTACAAGAAATCCGGACACTGTAAGCTTGAAGGCTATTCTGATTCAGATTATGCGGGCAGCAGGATTGACAGGAAATCCACCTCTGGATACTGTACCTATGTAGGGGGTAACTTGGTGACTTGGAGGAGCAAGAAACAAAATGTTGTAGCTCGCTCCAGTGCTGAAGCTGAATACAGGGCTATGGCCCATACTGCTTGTGAACTTCTCTGGGTGCGCTCTCTTTTGCATGAACTTGGGATTGAATCTTCTTATGCGATTCCTATGCACTGTGACAATCGAGCTGCTATTTTCATTGCCAATAATCCTGTTTATCATGAGCGCACCAAGCATATTGAGGTGGATTGCCATTTTATTCGAGAGTCTGTTCTGGCTGGTAAAATTTGCACTCCTTTCACGAGATCTGAAGATCAAGTTGCTGATGTCTTCACGAAACTTCTGGCTAAGAAGCATTTCTGCACACTGGTGGACAAGTTGGGCATGATTGATATCTATGCTCCAACTTGAGGGGGAGTGTTACAATATATGTTTTCTATATTCTGTTATTTATTTTGTTATTTGTTTATTCTGTATGGACCTCTCTGTAATTGTCACAGTGTTATATATATGAGGGTGCACACTTTGTGCAACCCTATGCTCTCTGAAACCCTGATTATCTACATTATGAAATTTGTTAATTGTCATAAACTTTATATAATTAGGAACTTTGTAGTCTGGAAACAATTATATGTAACCGTGTGTTTTCTACATATGCAAACCTATATGGATGGCTATATGTAAACATATTTTTTTTAATCTAGTTTGATGAATCTATCGATTTCATCACAAAATCACTATTTTTAGCTTAATGTTTGTCGAAATTATGTTGAAGTTTAGTTGTGAAAATCTTCGGAGTTTTCCTTAATGTTTCCACAAACATTCACTTCCACACCTGTCAAAGTCGACATCTTGCTTCAAGTTTATATGTATATGCCAGCCAAAGGCAATGATGGAGCATGGTTTAAAATTTCGATTTCGATGCCATTTCAGATGGCTCAGAAACAGAAATTTATAGAATTTTTGTGGAAATATCGACATTTACGCTTATTTCGGCACAAGATTTCGATGACCAAATAAAGGAATTAAGTCACAAAATTCTACCAGGATGATCTACACACATAAATACACCTATTTTGTGCAATAAAATCATACATTGATCTTGGTAGGGGTGTTCTACATGTGTGAAAAGATTGAAATTGCATCCAAGGGATTTCGATGACATGTTTAACAACATTATGAAGGAAATAGTTTATAGGTCATCACGTTCATAATCAATTTCAATTGATAGTTGATACTTTATAGATTACATTATAGATCATCAAAGAGTGAAAATACTAAAGTATTCTCAATTTAGGCATAAGATTTTTCATAAAATTGGGACAAATTACTAAAATTAGTTGATACTAATAGTCTACTTTATTGATTGTATCTGTTAGAGAGTCTATATTAGCCTATTTAGTTGATAGGTTAATTAGTTATTGGGCTTTTGTATTTCAGCCCGTTTAGATTACTTGCGTCCTAAGTCTTAGGGCGTCTCCCCTCTCCTATATAAAGGAGAGGGTGTCCAGTCTTGTATTCATCCCATTGCATTCAATCTAATCTTATATTTCACATGGTATCAGAGCCGTGAACAGTAATTCTGACGGTGAACAGTAACTCCGCCATGAACAGTACAGCAGAGTGAACAAAGTGTGTTCGCTCCTGAGGGAAACCTAGCCGCCGCCCCTCCTCCCTCTCCTTCTCGGCGCGCACACAGCCCTAGCCGCCGCCACTCATCTTTTCCAGAGAGCAACCGAGGGGAAGAACCCCCGCCTGCGGGCAGCCGCCGCCATTGCCATGGCTTAGGTCGGCTGCCCGCTAGGCATCTCCCGGCCTCCATGCCATATATTTCTCTTTCTCAAACGATCTAGTTTTCTCCGTGCGTCGGCACCATCACCTTCCCGGTGCCATCATCATCCTTCTCGTGCAAATGCCGCCACCAGCAACAGACAGAGCCACCACCACGCCTCTATCCACGCAATCAGTGTCGCCGCCAGCAACAACAGCAAAAGTGATGCCATCCGCTAGCGACCACAACCATAACTGTCGGCCTCCAAGCAGCCATCTTCGCGCCTTCGCCGCCTATCGATGCCACTATCACCATCTAGCAGCAGCCATCATCGCCATCAAGCAGCAATCAGCCGTCGCCAACCTGCTACCCGCCGTCTAGAAAGATCTTAGTACTACCGACATCAACTCGATAGTATCGAGTTCTGCACAGGCCATCTCCTGACATCCTCAGCATCAGCCTTCATCGTCGCTCATGGAGAGGCTTCGCCCTTGGCTCCGCATTCATCCTCTTGGCATGCAATATCTCTGGAGCCGTGCATGAGACCCTTTGTCATCTCTTCCGTTACGACCAAGTGCTACATCAACTGAGTGACATAATCCAGCCATTTTTTTTGCTACATCCCGCAAGTTGTTGCTCTTCATCACCTTCACGGCTATCTTCATCGCTCCACCATCACCTCCCATCTATGTCTACTCCCAATTATTAATTCCCCCCATATTCCTTATGCCTATTCGGATCCTTAATCGGTCATATCTTTGCTAATCGGATCCAAGTTTTAGCCTAATCGGATTTTTCACGGGGGCTCCACCCCTGCACCCTTTTCGGGTCGTGATTAGTATTAGTATATAGACTTTCCTGCTTTTTTTACTTAGTCTATTTTTCTCTTTTCTTTGTTATTCCTATGTCTTGTTTTATCCCACATGGGTTATATCTAAACCATGTGTCTTTCTCTTGTCTTATAAAAGAGAACCCTGTACTCTATTTTTAATCATCTCAATAATAAGACAATTAGCCACAACTTCTAGATGGTATCAGAGCCTCCCGATCCTCCCTAACCCTAATCCTTCTTTCCCTCCCATCTACCCTAGCCGCCACCCTTCCCCTTTCCTCCCTGCTGCGCCGCACAGCAGCCGCCGCCGCCGCCACCCTTGGTCTGCCGCTGCCGCCTTGCACCCTCCCTGGTGCCGCCTCCACCACAACAGGCCCATCCCTACCTTTCTCCCTCACCGCCCACCCCTTCTCTTCCTCTCTTCTCCGCCGCGCCCCCTCTTCTTCCTCCTTTTCCAGCAGCACCCTCTGCTGCCCGCCGCCTCCACCTACCTGCCGCCGCCACCATAGCCCCACCACCGCCTATTTTCGCCACCCCGAGCACCCACCCTATCCTCCCTTCTCCTCTTCCCATCTTCTCTACACCTTTGCTCGCCATCTCGTCCGGCTAAAGGCTCCTTTTCCGGCCTCCGTTCAGTTTCCGACAACGCTACGTACAACCCGGTCTTTTCCAGTTCTGGCACGTTGAAGGAGTAAATCTTTTTTTCGCCTCTGCCTGCCTGCGCCTCATGGTGGAGTGATCTTTCCTCCATGTTGGTGTAGGTCCTGCTCTTCCTTTCTGCCCCGTGAGGGTCTTCTGAGGTCCATGATTGGATCTCCTACCTACTACTACTGCTAGTCCATGTGTTGGACTTCTACTGCTGCCCTCTGGTGACGCCTGCTGTTATCTGCGCCTGTGCTCCTGCTTGTTTCTACTTGGTCCGATGGCGACTTCAGATCTTCCTCGCACTCTCTGTGTTACTACGGTGAAGCTGGATAGTTCCAACTATCACCTATGGGCTGCCTCCTTTGAGTTGTATGTTAAATCTCAAGGTCGCTACTCTCATCTGACTACAAAGGGTCCGTCTCTTCCTGCTCATGATGCTGACGAGAAGACGAAACAAGCCTATGATCTCTGGTCCAAGGAGGACTATGGGGTCATGACATGGATGGTCAACAACGTTGAAGCAAAGATCAGCCAGTCCCTTCTCCGTCTTCATACTGCCAAAGAAATGTGGGAGCAACTCTCCCATGTTTACTCGCACCAACAGAATCCTAAGAAGGTCTTTGAGATCTTCAAACAACTTGCCAAACTGGAGTATTCTACTACTGATTCGGTCGAGGATTACTACAACTCCTGCTGTGCCCTCTGGGATGAGTTCCAGGTGTATCATCCACTTTCTACTGACATTGATGAACTTAATCGACAGCGGAACGAACTTATGTTAGTTCAGTTCCTCGCGGACCTACCTGCTTCCTTTACTGGTGTTGTGGACCAGATTCTCTCCAGCGACCCTTTACCCACTCTCCGCGATGTACTCAAAAGGGTCCAGCGTCTACCTTCTGTGTCCCAGCCCGTGCATGACTCTTCTGATGGTGCAGCTCTCGCTGTCCGCTCTGGTGATTCCTTTCGTGGTCGCGGTCGTAGCAAAGGTCGTGGCCGCGGAGGACGTTTTTCTGCTCCTGGTCGTGGCTCTGGAACTGATCCTGTTGAGTCTCGCTACTGCACTCACTGCAAGCGCACCAACCATACTGAAGATCGTTGCTGGATCAAATATGGCAAACCTGACTGGGCCAATAAAGTGACTTCTGATCAGACTGATCCTGCTCCGCCGACAGCTGACTGGATCCGCTCGGAATTTGAAAAACTGCTACAAGCTCGTCTGGCGTCTTCTACTGAGGATTCAAATGCTGGTAGTGTCGCACTTCTGACTATGACTGGTAAAAACTCCTGGGTGATTGACTCCGGTGCGACTTCTCATATATCTGGCAATCCTGATTTATTCTCTAAACTGCACAAGACTTCTTTTATACCTCCTGTTACTTTAGTTGATGGTTCTAAATCACTTGTTACTGGCATTGGTGATATTTGCCCTACTGGTAGTCTGCCTCTGCGCTCCACGCTTTATGTCCCGAAATTTCCTATTAATTTACTCTCTGTCAGTAAAACTGTGAAGAGCCTTCGTTGCTCAATTATGTTTGATCCGGATGGTGTTTTGTTTCAGGATCTGCACACGAGGATGACGATCGGTTCAGGCCATGAGGGACCGGATGGACTCTACTACTTGGACGAGCCAAAGACAGCTGCATATTTGACATCATCTGTGGCAGACATCCAGTGGCATTATAGATTGGGACATCCTTCTGTTGCAAAGTTAAAAGTCATGTTACCATATATAGTTAGTTCTGATTTTCATTGTGAGACATGTCAGCTTGGCAAGCAGACTCGTGCTACCTTTTCCAAAAAAATTTGTATCAGTTCTAAAGCACCTTTTGATATTATACATGCTGACGTTTGGGGTCCATGTTCTGTGGCAAGCACTTCTGGTTTTAAATATTTTCTGAGCTTCATTGATGATTTTTCTAGAACAACATGGCTATTTTTGCTTAAAGATAGATCTACTATCCTTGAAAAAATTACTGAATTTTTTGTTGAGATCTGCACTCAATTTGCTAAGCCTATCAAAATTTTTCGCACTGATAATGCATTGGAATTCATGCAAGCCTCTGTTAGCTCCTTTTGTCGTCGTCAGGGCACCATCCACCAAACTTCTTGTGCTTATACCCCACAACAAAACGGTGTCGCTGAACGCAAGAATCGTCATCTTCTCGAAGTTGCTCGTACCCTTCTTTTTCACTACCATGTTCCCCAGGTTTTTTGGCCCAAGGCGATAGCCACTGCCTGTTATCTTATTAACCGCATGCCATCCTCTGTGCTCGGCAATCAGATTCCTTTTCAGATTCTGTTTCCCGATACATCTCTTTTTTCTGTCCCGCCTCGCATATTTGGGAGCACATGTTTTGTTAAGAATCTTCGGCCAGGCCTTACTAAATTGGATCCTATAGCGACTAAGTGTATTTTCCTAGGGTACTCTCGCACTCAAAAGGGGTACCGATGCTATGATCCTATTTCTAAAAAGTGGTTTGTGTCTGCGGATGTGGTATTTTTTGAGCATATGCCTTTCTATTCTTCGGCTGGTTCTGCGCTCACTTCGGATTTACTAGTAGACACGCCTTTACCTGTGGTGGATGATTTACCTGATACTTCTGATGCTCCGATTGAAAAGCCACCTCTGAAAGTTTATCACAGAAGACCAAAGCCGACAGCTCCCTCTATGGCCTCTCCATCGTCCCCTTCCTCTGTGCCAGATCAAACACCTCCGCAGGTATTTTCTGATCTTGATATTCCTATTAGTTTGCGGAAAGGGACAAGAACGTGCACTATGCATCCGATTGGGAATTTCTGCTCTACTGCTAATCTGGGTACTAATTTTGCTAACTTCACTACGGCTCTTTCTGCTATATCTGTACCTAAAAATGTTGCTCAGGCTCTTAGACATCCTGCATGGCGTCAGGCTATGGAAGAAGAAATGAAGGCCCTTACAGAACGTAATACATGGGCCCTTGTTGATCCACATGTTGCCTGCTCTCCAGTTGGTTGCCGATGGGTCTTCACTGTCAAATACCAGCCAGACGGTACTGTTGAACGGCTTAAGGCGAGACTTGTGGCAAAGGGGTATACACAGACCTATGGAGTTGACTACTTCGAGACTTTTTCTCCAGTAGCGCGCCTGAACTCTGTGAGAATTCTGATTTCTGTTGCTATAAATTCTGACTGGCCTCTGTATCAGCTTGATGTAAAGAATGCTTTCCTATATGGTGATCTTCATGAAGAAGTATACATGTCACAACCCCCCGGTTTTGTGTGTCAGGGGGAGTCTTCTAAAGTCTGCAGGCTGAAAAAGGCTATTTATGGCTTAAAACAGAGCCCCAGAGCTTGGTTTGACAAGCTCAGCAATATTCTTCAGACATTTTCTTTCCGGCGCTCCCAGTCTGATCATTCTGTTTTTGTGAAAAATACTTCTACGGGTATTGTTATCCTTATTGTTTATGTTGACGACATTATTCTTTCCGGAAGTGATCTTGCTGGTATTCAGTCAACAAAGTGCTATCTGGAGAAACACTTTGTCACCAAGGATCTCGGCTCGCTACGGTATTTTCTTGGGATAGAGGTGTCCCGGTCTTCTTTTGGTCTTTGCTTATCTCAGCGGAAGTATGTTCTGGACCTCCTATCTGAAACTGGTCTTCTAGGTGCTAAACCTGCTAGCACACCTCTGGATCCAAACACTGACTGGGATGATGAGGATTCTCCTGCTTATCCTGACAATCAGCAGTATCGAAGAATGGTTGGTAAACTCATCTATCTTAATGTTGCACGGGCTGATATTACTGTTGTGGTTGGGCTGGTTAGTCGCTACTTGGATAAACCTCGGCAATGCCATTGGGATGTTGTCTGCCATATTCTGAAATATCTGAAAAGTTCTCCTGGAAAAGGTCTGCTTTACAAGAAACATGGGCATTGCAAACTCCTTGGCTATTCTGACTCTGATTATGCTGGCAGCAAGGTTGACCGTCGCTCTACTTCTGGCTATTGTACCTTTGTGGGAGGTAACCTTGTCACTTGGCGAAGCAAGAAGCAGTCTGCAGTTGCTCGTTCTAGTGCTGAAGCTGAGTATCGTGCCATGGCACACACTACCTGTGAACTATTCTGGATTAGGAGCTTGCTGAAGGACTTTGGCGTTTCTGATTTGTCTCCTATTCCAATGTATTGTGACAACAAAGCAGCTACCTTGATTGCTAGTAATCCTACCTTCGATGAGCGGACCAAGCACATTGAGGTGGATTGTCACTTTGTTCGCGAAGCTGTTCTATCGGGCCAAATCTCTACTCCCTACATTCATACATCTGATCAGGTGGCTGACATCTTCACAAAGATTCTACCAAAGACGAGGTTCACTGCTATGACATCCAAGCTGGGCATGCTAGACATCTACGCTCCAGCTTGAGGGGGAGTATTAGTATATAGACTTTCCTGCTTTTTTTACTTAGTCTATTTTTCTCTTTTCTTTGTTATTCCTATGTCTTGTTTTATCCCACATGGGTTATATCTAAACCATGTGTCTTTCTCTTGTCTTATAAAAGAGAACCCTGTACTCTATTTTTAATCATCTCAATAATAAGACAATTAGCCACAACTTCTAGAATTAGATCTATTTAATTTTCTACCCGAATCTTACATTTACCCATTTAGCATATTCTCTCTGATTATCGGTTTCATCCTCCACATTACACATCTTCGTATACACAAAATTCCTCTCAAATCCACCAATTCCTTTCCCACCCACCCATATCATGTGTGTATCCCTTTCCACAGTGCGGGGGGTTATATATCCATTTCTCCACACCAAACACTCACTCTCGTCGTATTTGGTGTGTCGGGGGGTAGAGAGGAGAGGAAGAGATGAGAAGAGAGGAAGAGATGAGAAGAGAGAGAGAGTGAGAGAATATGTATGAGACAGAGTATGAGAAGAGATGATATATGTATTCAAGTTATATATGTTCCAAGCTATTATCTTCATGGAGCTTCGCATTGTTCAGCACACCCGTTCTCTACCCAAACAGCAATGAAGGATCTTCATTCAGCGTCAACACCGAGCTATCTGCGTTGTTACCGTGCTATGTACGTCTGGTGTTGATGGTGTACTTCATCTGCATTCACAAGAGACAGATGGGTGCTTCTTCAGATTTTCAGAAGCTCAGCAAGCTTGCCAATCTATCTACTTCTGTAAGGTTGATTCATCTAGTTTATCTTCACTGAGCTGCTTCATCATGTCTTCTCCGAGCCGCATCTGCTATTTCGACATCACCTATTGTTGATCTACTTGGGACTTTCCTTGATGGATGATATCTCCTTTCCTGTCAAGCCCTCAAGGTTCTCGCTGCAGAGTTATGGTCCTGCATCGTATCACCAGCATATCGTCTGTTCGTGTTTGTGCCACGTTATGCACGTCTTCTCAAACAATTCGAAGATTCCGCTACTGCTGCATCTACATTGGGCATCCGCGTTCGTGTCGCGTTAAGTACATAATCCAATGAAGTTGTCGTAGTCGTGGCATTAATGATCGTCTGCTCCAAGTAGGGAAATTACTGCTGCAGTATTCAGGTTCCACTTCAGATGTTCTTCATTCCAGATGCACTCCAAAGACCTTCTTCAAAGCTCGAGGCTCTCCAGCCCGCACAATACAATTTCAAAGAAGAGAAGCATCGTCACCACATGGTTCAGGGGGAGTATCAATTTTTCTATGGGGAGTGATATTTATCTTTTATCTTTCATTTATCATTTCTTTTATCATTTTATCGAGTCTTGCAACCTCCAAGCTTTGGACATGAGTTTCACCCATGCTCCAGCTTGAGGGGGAGTGTTAGAGAGTCTATATTAGCCTATTTAGTTAATAGGTTAATTAGTAATTGGGCTTTTGTATTTCAGCCCATTTAGATTACTTGTGTCCTAAGTCTTAGGGCGTCTCCCCTCTCCTATACAAAGGAGAGGGTGTCCAGTCTTGTATTCATCCCATTGCATTTAATCTAATCTTATATTTCACAGTATCAATTGAAAAAATTTGACTGTTTTATTATTCCCATTCGTAGTTGAAATTTGATCTATGAAAGTATGTAACTAAACAACATACGTCTCAATTCTAAATTGTTTTATTTTTTTCATTTTAAGGTCTAAAACTATATATACTTAATATTCAAAGTATTACATGGTTGCAAATTATTGTGATGAAATTTATCTTTAATATAAGACATTTATTTAAATATTCAATATTTGTTAAGTGTTCATAATATATATGAATATAATGTTGAAAAAACTTTAAAAAAGCTCATTTCAAAAATATTTTACCGATTATCTTGACAAATAGGACATGTATAATGTTGGATTTTAGCATAATTTCATAAATCCTCAAGTTTAAGTAGTATTGTATCACTTGCAACTTGCAATTTCAGAATAATCTTTTGATCAAGATGGGGTAAAAGTGGAAGAAATAGATGTAGATGGGAAGGAGAGAGAGTAAGCTTACCTTAGATCCGAATAACAAGCCTTTAAGAGCAAGAGAAAGAAAAAAAATCACCAAAGAAGTAACCCTCCAAGTACAGCAGGCTTTGGGCCGTTGATTTTTGAAATTGTGAATCCATTTTTGTTGTGTTTCGCAAAATGCATGTCCAAACTGGCCTTTTTTCAACAAAATTTATGTATTTTGTCGAAATCTCGCACCCCTTTGCGAAATTTTGATAGAAATTTTGAAGTTTTACTTACTATTTCTGGATAGGTGCATTTCTATGTCTGATACCCGTTGAAACCGAAATTTTGAGATTTCAACCGAAATTTTGAACCAAGGATGAGCGTCACATCCACCATTAAATTTTTTATAGATGACATGTCATGAAGTATACAAATAATATTATAGAATTTTAAAAACGTCTCATCAAACTAATATTCTTCAAATCTAAGTGGTTGGAGCATCAAAGATACCTTGCAATTGATGCCAAACCATATTGGGTACATGGAATTTCCTATACCCATTGTGTGTGTGACTATTTATCTGTCGATATTTATGATAATGATCCAAAGAGGCATATCTTGGTGAGAGTGTGAGGGGCATTCAAATAATTCTTCATGATTTTTTACTTTTCTAATCGATCCGTATATATTAATATATACTTTTGTAATTACCTAACTACAATATTTCATTATCATCAAAATTGTATATGCAACAATTAAATAATATCTCAACATGTAGTATAGAGTTTCAAGATGACCGTTGGATGACAAAATGCAGATTGTAGGTGATGGGTAAAAAAATGTCAGACCACAACAACTTTTTATGTGTATACATTAATTAATGCTCTTTGCACCCATAAGATCGGATTCTAGAAACAGCCAAGAAGGCTTTAACTTTGCAATTATTCAAATGTCTCTCATGCTCTCACCATTATATTTTACCACTAAATCACTACAATATATGTAGCTGATCCACTATGGGCGGCAATCCGTGCGGACGGCATGAATTTCGGATTTTCATAAGTAATTTATCCTTATAACTAATATTGCACGGCATGTAGGTAGACATCTCCAGCTCTCCCATTCTAGCTTTTAAGTGTTTGACTTTCCCAAAAAAATTGAAATTTTGTAAGACCCACGATCTAACCCAATAGGATACTTATTGATTGGTAGAAGCTTGAAAATAATAAAATAAATAACAAGGGAATCAATCAAAAAGAAAGAAAAATACTAATAAAAAATCATACTAATAAGTTGGAAGTAATATATGTTTTTTATTTATATAAATAATGTCAATGCTCTCCTTTTCTTATCCTCGACCGTGCTTGAATAAAAAAATCTGTTGAAGGGCACACAGTCTTCTGTTTGTTTCTTCTTTTACATTCATTTAACACGACCCAGCTTCTTCTCTCTCATTGACCTTGGGGGGCGTGACTATCCCCATCTTTTGAAATAGCGTAATTACAAAAAAAATAGGTTAAGCAAGTAGCATCTCCTCGCAGCCCTCCACCACCTCACAGCACATTCCTGCAAGGGTCGATCAAGGGTAGACAGAGAGATGGAAGTAGTTTTTTGTTTGTTTGGACTTTCTCATCCTTCGTAACTATTTCTATTATATTTTACGTGACAGTTTGTATTAAATGTACTTCTCTCTCACTTTCCGTTGTACTCTCAATATCCTTCAGCACATAGTAGCGAGGGTCTATTTGTAGACTGAAAATGAGTAGTTACTTTATACATGAGGCCTAGAGATTCAGTAGGGAATCTGACAAAGGTAATTCTTGTAATCTACATCAACAGCACATTAGCATTCGATTGAATGCAACGTTTCTTCTAGCTATGGCATTGAACTCAAGCAATCACATTAAGTCTTCAAAGCTCATGAGATGTAGAGTAGAAGACGGTTTAGGAGATAAAGCTTGTTGGAAACCATCATCACAGTTATGGAGATACCATGAAAATAAAACTGATAGGGATAACTAAAGGACACAAAGCACGGGCAGTGGTCGTCTTCTAGCTATGGCATTGAACTCAAGCAATCACATTAAGTCTTCGAAGCTCATGAGATGTAGGAGTACAAGACGGTTTAGGAGATAAAGCTTGTTGGAAAACATCATCACAGTTATGGAGATACCATGAAAATAAAACTGATAGGGATAACTAAAGGACACAAAGCACGGGCAGTGGTCGTCTTCTTTGACAAAGTTGACGTACAAGGGCTTTGTTCCACTTGGCTGAGGGTTTTTAAAGAGAAAAAGGTTGAACAAATCTTACTCCCCGGAGTTGACCAACATCAAGGAGCCAGAAGCTCAAGGATGGATCAATGTGGTTTGTATCTAGCAAGGAGGTTTCTGCATCAGAGTTCAGGTTCTGCTTCAAACTGGGGACGCAAGTGATGATATTAGGATATAGGGACAGTGGGGGGACAAGTCCGTGAGCCAGCCATCTCCAGCACATCAACCCAGATTTTACTGGTCATGTGGTGCAGTAGCACAAGGTGAACATGCAACCAGAGATGTCGCAGGTCTTTAAGTGTGACACAAGCTTGCCCATGACCAACCTATCTAGAGCAGCGAGGCGTCAATCTGCTCGTCGAACAGGTCGGCAACCTTGCTCAGGATGCATCCGACTCACTGCATTATGGAAAAAAAAAGGAGAAATGGTCACTTCTGGTACCTTTTCTAGTTTTAGCCAGACCTTCCACACAGTAGGGAAACCTAAGCAATTAATGCCACATTGTTAGGCCTCCTATGCAAGAACAAAAGTCAACTTGATCAAAGTAAATCTGAAGGATAATAATATTCATGAACAACCCATCCACCCATCCATTTTTCAGGAGCATGTAACAGACAAGACAATTACTGTAAGTAAGAGAATCTTTCTCTCTTAATTCCATACATGCATATGTACATCTATACACACACACACATATACACACACATGTGTGTGTACATGTGTATGTAATATATGTGTAATGTATGTGTGCATGTATGTATGTATGTATGCATATATATATATATATATATATATATATATATATATATATATATACACACACACACACACACATTTATGTAACTATCAGACACAAAATGTATGTGGATCCCGTAATGGTGCTACCCGCACCAAGTAATGGTTGCAGTGTGTGCAAGTGAGTGCATATGTGTGTGTATCACATGCATATACAAACCAATCACATTGGAGACCTAGATAGGCGCATAGTCTTACACAGAATCTTACACCCTTTCACAATGGGAAAAAGCATAGTGGGTGCTCGAAGTAATCTACAGGTTTGTTGAAACCATATGATGAACTAGGGAGGTTGATCTCTTCGTCTGGCTAGGGTGTCATTGCTATAATACTATGTATGGAATTACGGCAGATGAGTGAATTAGTGCACACTAGAAGTAAAACCGAGTATATGCATTGCAATTTCAGCGAATCTAGAGTTTTGAATGGTGAGGTCAACTTGGATGGAGTGGATGTACCAAAATGTGACAAGTTATGTTACCTAAGTTCTATTATTCAAATGGAGGGTATGTTCAAGATGATGTTCATCACGAATGGTTAAAAAAAGGAGTTTAATTGGAGTAGCATGTGATCAAAAGATCCCTCTCAAATTAAAAACTGAGTATTAAAGAATATATACAACCAATTCTACTATATGGGAGTGAATGTTGGTGGTAAAGAAACAAGGTATGAATGTGGCTAAATATGTATGTTGAGATGTGTGGGGAGCCAAGGAAAGATCGCATTGAGAAAAGACTATTTGGAACAAAGCTGGGGTGACGAGTGCTAATGACAAGTTGTGTAAGGGTCGCCTAAGATGGTATGGACACGTCCAACGCAGACCAAATAACGTGCCTATTTGAAGCAATGATATTGAGTCGACTATAGTTAAAAGAAATAAAAAGGCAGGCCATAAATTATCTTGGGAAGGGCTTATAAGGAGAGATTTTGAATCTTTACATCTTGATCATAATATGACCCATAATAGAGCAGATTGGAAATGAAGGATCCATGTGGCCGGCCTCAACATGGTTGACATTGAGGCTTAGGTGATGGTGTCATCGGTGGTGGTGGTGTTGCTGCTGATGACGACAATGACGATGGCGATGATGATGATGAGTGTATTGGTGTGTCATATCATAACTAAGTTTTTAGCCTTGAAACACTTTACAGTTTATATGAAGTGATTGGAATGTAGAAGACTAAACCCTGATGGATTAAAGGCTAAACTCAAACTACGAAACATTCACAACTCAAAAACATTAAGAAAGGGACAAACATAAATCACTTAATTAATTGTTGGCCAATGACCTAGGTGCTAGGTCTCACACTGACTGGGCAGTAACCAACTCAGCACATTGCATAAAGTGGTGAATTACTGAGAAAATCTACTCTACAAGTTAAACAATGTATGCATTCTAGAGTACGAATATAGGAGAAAGTGTGTTATGCATGCATGTTGAACGAGTTTGAGATTAGTGCATATTTACTTTTTATATGCAGCTCGACCAACCATCACACAGGATGCACCTTGTCTTCTAGCAGCATTAACCTGTCCAAGAAAAACAATATAAGTGTTGATGCAACAAAAGAAGTTTTTCACACTTCTATCTTGAGGACAAGGGCATGTAAATTTTTACAAGTTGACGAGCCCCCTGAAATTCCAGCTCATACATGGAAAATATGCATGTCATATCTCACAAGGATCCTCCATTTGATGTAGTCCACTGCATTTAGTTAATTGCCCACCCTTCAATATCTTTTCATGGAATTTAGAAGTAAGGGGGTAAGGACCTTAAGGTCCTTAAAAGTTATGGACCCTGGGAAGCTTGCCATTTAGTAGTATGATAGAAAACTACCATTACATGAAAAAATAAATAAAATGTTTCTTTCATGATGTGATCTGAAGTCAAACAGGCATCAATAAACCACATCAGTCTTAAATTTTTTTCGGAAAGAATGCAAGAGTTCAAAGTAACTATAAATAGAAACATGGAATATTTGCAGGATACTAGCAGGTAAATCTACTAACTACCACCTCCCATTCTATCCTGAATTTATGACCGAAATTTTTCTACTAATGTTATACCCCACCACAGAATAAAAGAGTTCTTTACTCAATAGTTTATCCCATCTCTTACTTCTAGTATTATATCAATAGATATTCGTCTTACAGCCTCTGATAACTTTACCAATATTTCATCGTTCCTTCCTAGAGATAATGCAAAGTATAGCAGAAAATAAAGTTGGAAGCACTCCCTTGGGTTCTACATCAATATCTGACGTGCAAGCCTTCCAAACCTTTCTCACTAGAAGGTGGAATTACCCCATCCCCTTTCCACGTGATCCTCTAGATAATTTGAACTTTAAAACAACTTTTGTGAAGGCTTTGTTATCGAGGCATACCCCAAGCCCTGGAGGGAGAAGGCTAGGCACTAAAGGCCGTTGCTGAATTTCGGGCACCTTATATAACCTTAATAACTATACCAAATGACTAAATTAATTTGGAGAAACAACACTGCATTGAAATGCAATCACGAAAGTTAATCTCCTAAGAGGTGTCAAAGCCTTTATAAAGGCACACAAACCTAAGGGACTTGGGCGAGAGCCAATGTGAGACTTGTGGAAAATAAGATAGGAGGCAATTGGATAATTTTTCTTTAAACTCGCTCCTATATATAAGAGAGGGAACTAACACAGAGCATAGGATCAACCCTAATGGGCCCAACATACTTAGTCCCATTTACATGATAAACAAAATCACTAATAACTCTCATGGGATTAAACCCCGTGACTTGATAAAATCCTAAAATTACAAAAAAAAAACACAAAATTATAAAATACAGTTTGTGCACAATCTGGTACAATGTGACTAATACGCATCTAAATCGTTGCGCATGCGTACACAAGAAAGAAGAGGCAGTATGTCATGCATCAATTTCCCCCCATTTACAGAGATTCGACTCTACTAAGTCGACACTGTGATAGAGCTTCAAAATTTCAACGTCAAGCATCTATAACCCATTTTTGTGATCTACATAGCATTTGAAAGTTGTCGATCACACCTTCAAACGAGGTAGCACTAAACATAACCTCGGCTGGTAAGAATCGTTTGATCCTCAAGTACAGTTGTAGTCAAGTGAGTTATGAATATCGTATAGGCGGTGAAGGTGGCTCAAAACCACCTCATGGATAAAGATCAACCACATTAAAATATTGCATTTGAGGCCCAGATATGTCGGCAGGTCCAGTAAATAAGCATTTTATCCTTTCCTAATTCCTATGAGAAATTTGGAATGGTCTTAGCACTTAAACATGAAGTTTTTTGAAGAACTTTTAGGAAAATGTTGAGGACGCTCACAGACCATTACATACTCCTTCTCTTTAAATTATAGGAACCATGGTTGTCAAGGTGGCTAGGCAGTGGCCTCGAGTACTTGGGAACCTAGCTACCTATGCGGCTAGGCATCATTGCCTAGGCCCTAGGCGGCCCATGTGTTCATCTCTTTTTTAGTTTTGTAACATCTTTTAGATGGTTTACATATATATTAGACATGCTTATATGTATATATTACTAGACATTGGTTTTGTGTCGACTCAATCAATGTAAAATTTACCTAGATTACACTTAAAATGATCTAAACTAGAACTAACTTGAGGCAATTTTACCAAATCAGTCCTACAACCTATTTTACCAACATTTTACAAATAATAATTTTCCATAAAGTGAGAGCTTATGCGGCCTATTTTGACCTGATTCAGATTTGAATACAAAAATTTGTAACCAAAATGCCCTAAAGTGGGGCTTAATTACCCTAAATACCTACACAATCCAGTTGGGGCCTAGGCACTAGACTTGGCACCTCTTTCGGAGCCTTGCATGCCTGGGCATACACTAACCGTGGAAAATCTCAAATGAGCTCTTTCTTGCAGACTTACGGACCGAGTCATGGAGCTATTGTTGAATAAATACACATTTGTAAGCATAAAACCCATTTGGTAACTAGAAAATCCAATTTCCTAGATAGTCACCAGTGGAACAACATAGGAGATAGCCTAGGTTGGACAACTTCAGTTTGACCATCACTCTCAGGTGAAAAGAAGAGAAAATCTGAGTCAAGTGTTTAACGCTTCCATGAAATATAACAAAAATAAACTCAAAAACTTGACATCTTTATCAAACACTTATTGGAAGAGACGCCATGTATCATGCCTACCTCACTAAAGAAGAGATATGTTATCCTAGAGATAGCAAAGGTCTTGCTACGCAGGATAAAGTGAGGCGTCTTAGAGAAATAATCCATAACAGCAAGTATAAATCATAGACTCAAAGAGTGCAGGGAGGGAAAGAACAAGATTCGTGCTCGGATGTTTCCATAGCTCATAGGGAACATGCACGATTTGTATGATCTCATATTTTTTCGCTACCTTTTACTATATTACAAGTATGGAACTATGAAGAACTCGAGAACTAAATAACCAATAAGAATCGAAAAGGAGTTTTGTAACAATATGAAGATAGAATCTCTCTCTAGGGTTCGCTCTCACCTCTCTCTAGAATCCCCCGGCGGCTACCGCTGGGGGGAGGGAGCGTTGCTTCAGCGCCTTCCTCCCCCTGGCGCTCATCGTCTATGGCATGGCTTCTCGACTGTAGGCAACAGCGGTCCGTGGAGAAAGGGAGTCTTGCTGGTTGCTATCGTTCGAGGTAGATCATGGCTTGGAAGAGGGGAAGACGTGGTGAGCAGCTTGAAGCTTGGATCCGGGTTGTTTGTGGTAGCTTCGACCTTGTCGACTCCAATCCGTTAATAGGGACGGATGGAGAGGAGCCGCTTTTTTGCTGGATCTGGCTTCTCGCTCAGCCTTTCCGTCGTCGCAGGCGGAGCAAGGGTGTCCCTCGGTCTCCTTCTATAATCCTGTTCCTTCTCCCCGAGCTGAGATTTGGCCTCGTCCACTGCAACGGCGGCGATGTGACATCTCCGATTCCGCTTCGCCATGCCCAGCCAGCGGCGCTCCCTTCTTGGCGGCGCCTTCAGATCTGGGGTGTCCCGACACAGTAGAGGGATTCTTCCGTCTTCACACTGGCGCTTCGTTGCTGGACGTTGGGTGACTGAGGTGCTCGGCTGCCTGGCGCAAGCTTGTTTCCCCCTGCTGCTGTGAGATGGAACACCCCCAAGGTGTTCGTTGTAATGCCTCTGTGCAAACAGGGGCATCTCGTCCAGTGTTTGGCCTCGGGCCACTAGTTGGTTGTAAGTGTGGGCTGGTTCTTTGGGGAGCAGAGTGTTTTCGTTCCTTTTCCCCTTAGGTTCTTCTTCCTTGCAACAAGGCAACATCGCTTGGGCGTTGGTTGTGGTGCTTCTGTGCAAACAGTAGCATTCTGAGTATGTCCATTCTGTTTTCATCAGACCGCAAGCTGGTGCCAGCCGAGGAGTAGGAGATGATGTTGCTGCTTGATCTCAGTCCCCACTCATCACAATTTGTGGGTGTATCAAAAGCTAGTGAAGAGAGGTCTATGGTCTACAACTTTGGATTCTTTTGTTCTTTGCTGCTCCAGTGTTCTGGTTCCGGTTAGAAAGCAGGATGTACTCGTGCTTCCATGTTCTGGCTTGGACTACGTCTAAGTTCTGGTTATCTTACGAAGCCTAGGTTTGTAGTGTAGGTGTTGAGTCCGTGGAGATCTTGGTCTGATGGGGTGTAGCCTGCCTGCATCGCCTTTGTGCTCATACTTTGTGGGTGTTCTTTATGCTATTGAGTGCTAGTCTATGCACAAGGCTTCGTGTCATTAGGTTGAGTTGTTTAGGGTCAAAGTCTTATGTACTATCTTAGGTCTTTTTTGGTCTCTTACCTTTGATTACCAGCTTGTTGGGATCAAGGTTTTATCTTTGTTGTATGGGGTACTTCGTGCCCAAAGTTTTAGGTTTTAGATTTGTTGTATGGGGTACTTCGTGCCCAAAGTTTTTGGTATTATAGTAACACGTTTTTTGACCGACCAAAAAAAAAACTCGAGAACTATGTCATAAGGAAAGTCAATAGATTCATTTTAGAAACAAATTTTGTGGTCTTATCTCTACCAAAATGAATGAAAACGCTACTAGTCAATAATTCTCAAACAAGAAATTCTCTTATATACGTCGAGGGCGCAATTATGTATAGCAAAAGAGGAATCCATCTCTAAGCACAATGTTCAGATACTAACTAGGAGTGCTACTAAGGAGCTCGGAACAAATCAAGCCGAAGTCACAGTACGAAGAGTATTGGTCTTTCAAAGTATCAAAGCACACAACTTCAATGCTTGTTGTGTGAATCGTGGTGAAACATCAGCTTAGAGCACTACAACCTTGTTCTCAATACCAAAGCTATGTTTTAGAGAAAATGCCTACTCTTGGAAGACCTCACACAACTTCGCATGGCAAACACTCAGAATTTTTGTAATTTCAAAAAGCAAGAAGCCTGGTGATCCAAAGTATGAAATTCCGGCGTAAAACTTTCATGTCTCGGTAGCCTTTGTGGATCAAAATGCCATTGATGTCAATACTACAAGTGTATGCTAACTCCTCAAAAAGAATAGAAAAATGAGAGAAAGTATAACAAAAATGTTTCTCGACATCGACAAATGTTCATGCAACAAGTCCGGTCCACAACTTGTCATGTTTTGTTACTTTACTGAGCCATGGCTTTGGTGGATCCCTGGACAAACTCGACGATGGAAAGTGACTATCCCGTGGATGCTATGAAGCTTAGAGATCATGTTGGGCTCGGCCATCTATAATGGCTTTAAATTTGTCAAGATCTGCCTCAATCCTGTACCAAAGACCTTATCCTATTAGAGAGTTTGGTTAATTTAGTTAATCAAGTAATTTGAGTCTAATTATATATGTACCCAAGTTCGCCTCCGTTGCGTACTAAATTAACCAAACTCTCTAATTACTTAGGGTTCGATTGGGTAAGGTAATTGAAGGCGGTATTGTGTTCTATTTCGGTATTCTAACTACCACATTTATAGATCAACTGTTTGGGTACTTGTAGGTGTTTTTGTCCATTGCAATAGCCTGAGTGCGGTATTTTAGCCCTTCTCATTTGACGACCATCCCGAAAGACGCCAACACTAGCGAGATTTAGAATCCCTCTTTCTCTGGCGACGAAGGTTCCGCCCCGATAGTCTCCTCACGTCGGTCCTTCTCTTCTGATCCCCCTCTTTTCCTCCCCCGATCGTCTCCCCCTCGACCTTCTGCTCTCCCGTCTTTCTTCCTCTTCCACCACTCTCTCCTGTGCCGTCTCTGCACCTTTCCTGCTCGATGAGGGTATTCTAGGGTTCTGCTCCGCCCGACCTATTCTCCTCCACCCTCTTCATCCATGATGACGAAGCACTGGTCGTAAGTTCCCAAAGACGTGTTGATGTTGATCCGGTCTGCGAACCGTTGTTATTGATCTGGCGTGCAATGTGTTGTTATTGATCTGGAATGCGACGCGCTGCCGAGAAGACGTTCTGCGATAAATCCTCCAGATCTGTTGTTGAGGCTGCTCCATTACCAGGATTCATAAGGTGTTGTCGCATAGCTTGGACTCTGTGACTAGGGTAATCGTCCTTTTGCAAGCCTTCTCCTTCCCCGCCCTCTTTCACCCTCCAAGGCTACCAGTTTGCTCTGCCTATTCTGGACCAGTTTGGGTTTCCCTAATCATGTAGCCACTATTGGGTTTCCCCTAATCCAACTCCACCGCAGTCGCAAGTAGGAAGACGAAGTTGGTTGCTGGGAAAAGAAAGGAGAGGAGAAACTCAGACATTGCTTATTAGCCTCCTCGCATTCCCCGTCTACCGTTCCACCTCCGCTGCCAAAGACCAAAGCTCGTCTGGGGTTGTTGTTTGCTACTTCTTGTGGTGAGTTTATGCTCAATCATTTGTCCTTGATCTCCCTATTTTTAAACCTCATTTTCCAGTCGAAGAATGGTTGTTGCAACCAACCAGGACGATGATGTCAGAATAATAATCGAGCCTATTTGGTTCCTAATGCATCATCCATCTCCTTCCCTCCTCCCTTTTCCCCCACTAATCCAGGCATCCATTCATACATTTTGTCGCTCCTTCGTTTGTCGGTTACTTGTTTAATGGCTTGGCGTGTAGGGGTATCAATTGCTTTCATTGCCAGAGTTGTCCATCGTTGTTATCAATAGTTAACAGGTGTTGTTCATTACTCTGTTGCCCATCTACATAATATGATAACGATTGGGGGTGGAACAAGAAGAGACCAACTGGATTTGAAGTAACGTGAGGAGCTGATTGTCCTCCACGGGTGAGTGGGTTGGATAAAGTTGTTATATATTTTCTATTCTCAAACCCAACTGGATTTGAAGTAACGTGAGGAGTTGATTGTCATATTCATTGGTTCCCTTGTTCATTTACATACATTCTCTATTTATCTCTTCCTCAGTTTTGGGAATATATATATATATATATATATAAAGTATGTATGTATGTATGTATGTATTGGCTTACGCCCTTGTATTAGATACTACAATGTTGATCTTTTCTAACTTGATTGGTAATCATTGCAGCCTCTTTGAACTTTACGAGTTGGGATCTAAGGGCATTTGGTTGACTTGATCATTCTCCTATTCTAGGTATGATATGATTTACTTGTACCTATGAATATGATCTTTTCTAACTTGATAGTATGGTAATCTGATTGTTTATTGCTGATCTGTCCTAATTAAACTGATTGTATGGGTCTACTGTTGTACTTAATCTTATTTATTGCCAGTCTGTTCTAAGTTGATTGTATGGGTTTACTGCTATACTAATCTTGTGTGTTGTTGGTCTATTCTAAAATGATTGTATAAGTATGTTATATATTTTTTGTATGAATTTTCAGAAATTTTGAAAATAATTTTAATGAATATTTTATAGTGTTTATTATGGCTTCAAACGGAATTAGTGAGTTATTGGAGTGTCTTGGTAGAAAGAGAATAATGGATGAGGAAGAGGAGAAAGAGAATGAAGAGAAGAGAGATAAAGTCATTGTTAGTGTTGTTCCCGTGATTGTGACCAGTGTGGCAGCATGGTACCATGATTGTTTCATGGTGAGAGATCCTCCTACTGATTAGGATGAAGGAAGAGTTACTTGAATAGATTATACCATGGTACAGATGAGGACTGTGTTGAACAATTACGAGTGAGCAAAAATGGATTTCATAGGCTTTGTGAAGTATTAACAGGGATTGGGGGTTTAGTTCCTACTAAACATGTTGTTGTTGAAGAAGTTGTTGCTATGTTCTTACACATCCTAGCTCACAGTCTGAAGTAACGAGTACTCAGGTTTCATTATCATAGATCCCAAGAAACGATAAGTAGGCAGTTTCAAGCAGTCCTTTGTGTCGTTATGAGAGTGAGCAAAGAATATATAAAACGACACGGATGCACTCTCAGTGGGATTGATGTCATGAGATGGAAATGGTTTGAGGTATATATATCTATTAAAATAGTACTTATATATTTATTCACTCTTACTTTACTTTTTTTTTATTAGTGGTCACTTTTGTCATTTAAATAGGATTGTCTTGGTGCACTTGATAAACTCATATTCCTCTAGGATTTCCACTCGAGAAGAAGCCTTCTTATCGCAATAGGAAAGGGATCATAACCACCAACATGTTGGTGGTTTGTGATCCCAACATGAAGTTCATCTATGCACTTCCTGGTTGGGAGGGTTCCACAGCCAATTCTAGAGTTTTGAAAAATGTGTTGTCTAGAAAGGATAGTCTTTCCATTCTAACTGGTAAATATTGTCACCTCACATTCTTATATAAATACAATACAATATTAGTAGATGACTTACAACTTTTGATGATTTTGGTGTAGGGAAGTATTATCTTGTGGATGCGGGATATACAAATGGTCCAGGGTTCTTGGCACCCTATCTAGGAACAAGGTATCACCTAAATGAATGGGTTGGGAATAGGCCACAAAACCACAAGGAGTTATTTAATCTTCGTCGTTCTGGTGCTAGAAATGTTATTGAGAGAGCCTTTGGACTGCTAAAGAGTAGATGGAGTATACTAAGGACAAGCACTTTTTTTGGCCTGAAGACACAAGTAAGGATAATAAATAATTGTTGTATGCTACACAACTACATCCTACTTGAGAAACAAGATGATCCCGTGTTAGAAGCTCAACATAGAAGAATTCTTGATGAAATGGATAGGGAGATCATGGGACAAACACCTGGAGAAGATGTTATTACACATGTGGAGGTGACTAAGCAGTGAACAATTTTTGAGATGCATTGGCGCATGATATGTTTGAAAAGTATCAACAAAGAGGGTCAACTTGAAGAGTATCAACTGGTTTTTATGTACTAGAACTCATGTACTTCATGGTTTTTATGCACGAGAACTCCCATTCTTCATGATTTTATGTAGTTCATGGTCTTTATGTACTAGAACTCATGTACTCCATGGCAAGGAATTAAATGACCGATACCGACGCCGTTTCAACAGCTTGGGTATAGATATTTATAGGTATACCGACGGAAATATCGACAGATGCAATGCTGGCCATACCGACGCCAAAATGAACGAATTAAATCGTGAAATTTTACAGGCATGGTCTCAACACCTAGATGCAACGTTTTATGCAATAAAATTATATATTGGGTATGTGGGGGGGGGGGGTCAATCATGTGTGAGTTAAGGAAGATGTCCTGTTTTTTGGAGATTTCGATGAAGGATATCGATGGCAAAATATTGGAATTAAGATTTGGAAATTTACTAGCACAATTCATAAACATAAACACACACACTTATGCAATAATATCCAATTTACAACACATGAATAACATAGTAACTTACTAACTCATATCAGTTGTATGTCGAGTTACACACTGATTATCCATATAAGATTGAGTTGATATGGTTGACTTATTGCTCCCCTGGCATGTACATTATGTAAGGTTGGTGATATGAAGTTACGTGTTGCTCAGACACGTGTACAATTAAGATTTGGAATTTTACTAGCACAATCCATAAGCATAAACACACACACACTTATGCAATAATATCCAATTTACAACACATGAATAACATGGTAACTTACTAACTCATATCAATTGTATGTCGAGTTACACACTGATTATCCTTACAAGATTGAGTTGATATGGTTGACATATTGCTCCCATGACATGTACATTATGTAAGTTTGTCGATATGAAGTTGCGTATTGCTCAGACACGTCATGTACGATACTATATAAGTGTATAATACTCATTCGTATTATCTAATTAAACACGATATGTTTTAGAATTTTACAGTACTATGTCTCCATATGCATCATATTAGATTCTGAAATAAAATATATACAAGGGCTTTCTATTGCTCTTCTTCAATGTGTGACTTTGACAATTAACTTCATGACTGTCAAGGAAGTTAAACATCATCACTATTGTGACACCTTTTCTCCGTTGTTGTTTGTACCACATGATCTTGATATGCGGTAGTGAGATTCTCCATGGATTATGCACAATAGAGGGATAAGTATAAAATCCATTATTACCATTCCCATTATATGCATATCATGGGGATGTGATAATATAAAAGTGTAGTTAATATGTCAACCATGTCCATGTTGTGCGATATATGTAGCAAGTGTCATATATCAACAAATATAAGACTAGAAAATTAGAAAATCTATATTTTTTTTACAATATTTGTTTGTTGTGTTGCGAAGTAGTACATTTTCTTACTTTGTATGATATAAATACTAGTAAGAAGAACATATGTATACAAATTAGCTCACTACTAAAAATGATAGCAAATTATACTTATATTTTGTGAATTATTTAGGTATATAACTATGATTATAATGTAGATTATGAGAAAGTGTTGTGGATCTAAGAACACATACAATCAGAAAGACATAAAAAAGCAGATGGTGAGATCTTTGCCAATTTAAGGCATTTTGGTATGAATTTACATTTTAATTGAGATAGATGGTGTAAATGAGAGAAATGGTAGAAAACATAAAGGCATACCTTAGATTAGACTTATCTGAGCCCTAGTTGTCGAGATCCCTTTGCTCCAACATTTCCTCCTCTCAAACAACAGAAACTGACTCAAGCACACAAAAAATCGGTATTTTTGTCGGTATATCAGTACATTTCGTCGAAATTTGGCGGTATTTGGCGGTATTTGGCGATATTTGGCGGTATACCATCGGTATACCGATATTTGCAATCCCAGCGATAGGTTTTTGTGAACCAATGACCGATATCGTCAATATCGGTATACCGGTCGATATATCGACGATATCGTCGATATCTCTTTCATTGCTCCATGGTTTGATCATGGGTTTATCTATTGTGTATGATATGTAGTTCTTGATTATATCATGGGCTTATCTATTGTGTATGATATGTAGGGTTTTGAAATGGCCTCAAAAAAGGGAAAAGAAAAGTCTACAGCACAAAATGACTATTTCCGTTGAGACTTAGCTAAGGAAAGAGCCTTAGCTAACATCCTAAGAGATCAACGGAGTCTAGGCCGTAAAGTTGACAATGGGTGGAAAACAGTTGCCCTAAACACGGTTGCAATGTCAATCAACAATATGTTTCACACTGAAATCACAGTCACTAATGTGAGAAACTGTGTGAGAACATGGAAGAGGACATATCCAGTCGTGAGTGACATTCTCTCACAAAGCGGATTTGATTGGGATGGCACAAAACAGATGGTCAGTGTTGAGAATGAGGATGCCTGGAACGAGTACGTCAAGGTATATTTTATCTTAAGTTTTTTATAATTTTCACTAGTTAAACTCAAATCATATTGATCTACTAATATAACATTATTTTTTAGTCACATGAGGATGCTAGGAAATTTCGTTGGAAGGCCATTCCAAACTGGGATGACATTGTGGATTTGTGTGCAAAAGATTGAGCCACTGGAGAAGGTGCAGAAATGGCTGTTGAAGCAAATGAGGTGATGGACTTGGAGTCGGTGGATGAGATGGATACGACAAGCATGGATGAGGATTCCACCAGTTCAACTGAAAAAAGAAAGAAGCCGGAAATTACTGAACGTACACCCTCATGGAAGAAGGGCGGTGGTACTTCAATTGCAGCTGCTGTGGAAAAGATGGCTTCCAGCTTTGATGACTATATAAAGAATTTATCAGCTCCAAAGGGTGTTGACACAAAGGTTGTGTATGAGGAAGTGTTTGCCGTTGATGGGCTTGATGATGCCCAGAAGATGAGAGCATGCTTATGGTTCGTGGAAAATGAGTAGCAGTTTTCTCTGTTGAAGTCTCTACCAATGGAGAGAAAGAAAGACATGATTCTCATGTTAATCTAGGTATGGTTTGTGTTGATCTTTTATTATACCTTGATTTAATGTTGTGTCTTTTGCTATATTATTGTTACTGATTTGCTCTCACATCTTTTTCAAATAGCAGGTGCTTTCACTGAAGATGCACAACAATTGCGGCTAAATGCATCTAGGTATGGTTGATTGATTTTTTCTTTTTTATACTTGGTTCTAGTAACTGAATGTTTCATTTGGGTGATTGGGTCTGGTTGTGAATTGGGTTTTCTGGTGGAGTTGTTGGTGGTTGGTGGATGGTAGTGGTGTTGTTAGCTAGTGGTGATAGATGGTGTTGTTGGCTGCTGGTGGCTGGGTTACTGCTGGTCTGTAATGGGTGCTTGATGATTGGTGATGAGGAGGAATAGGTGATTGGTGATTATAGGTGGTGGTTGGGTGAGGAGTTGTTAGGTTCTACTGTTATTTATGTTAATACCCGTTGTTGGTATATGTGCATGTGGTTGCTGGGTGATGGGAGTAAGTAGCAACATGCTGCTGATGTTGGGGGTGCTGGTGGAGGTAGGGGTGTTGGTTTGGAGGTGGGGGTTCTGTAATGGGTTGCCCATTGTTGATTACTGCATTTATGGTGTTTTTACAGGTGTTACTGGAGGCACTGATTGCTATCTTCCTTCCATATGAAAAGATAGTGAATGAAGATGATGCAGCAGTTGTTGCATCCTACAGCTTGGAGGAGAGGTGATGGTGATTTATTAGAGAGTGGTGAGGAGTTGAAGTGGTGTGGAGGCTGTTGTATTTTGATGATGGACATTATTTCAGTAGCATGGAGAGATGCATGGTGGATGAAACACAACGATAATGTGGTGATGATTGTGTGACTGTGTTTGGGTGACTTGGTTGGTTTGAAGCCTCATGGTGGTTGTGGTGTACACACTACACAGTGGACTGGATTGGATATGAATGGGTGTACTGTGGACTAGGGCTGATCCGGACCCTTAAAATATCCGTCACGGGTCTAATTTTTTATACTCGCATACCCTTAGACCCGTATACCCTTAGACCCGCATATAAGCGGGTCCAATAATGGGTATGATTGGACCCAGACCCGTGTACCCGCTATACATAAGTAACTACTAAAATAATATGTTATATATATCATACTTTACTAGTCTAACTAATTTAATTATTGAGATTATATCCTACTCTAAGTTGAGACTAGTCATATAATTAAGAATTAACTATTCTAGTTACAATAATGCACATCATATGTAAGCTTAAAATCAAAATGTCTACTAATTTATATTACTTTCTACATAAATTAAACGTTATGATCGTGACTACAAATATGTAAACAATTACTCAATTAATGTTATTGTATAGAATATAGCATTGTCGAATATAACTATGACATGTTAATATACTATATGATAACAATATCTTGTTGTGTTAAATATATATAACATAGTCATTTCTCTTACATAAACAATATCATGTTTTATAGAACCGCTTACCCGCATACCCGCACCGCAAACCCGCTATTATTACGGGTACGGGTATGGTGCGGGTCCAAGTTTTGTATTATGCGGGTCTAGAACCGGAACCGGACCCGCTAAATTAGATGGGTATGGATATGGGTATGACCAGACCCGCATCGTACCCGCACCATTTACACCCCTACTGTGGCCTGGATTTGACGTTGGTTATGGTGGTGTTAGTTATGAGGGTGGTACTGTTTGTGGTGGCGTTGGTAATTTAGTCGTTGGTTATAAGGTAGTGATGGCAGGGTTAGTCGTGGAAGTAGTAGGGATCAAGGGTGGTGGGGGGAGGTGTTGGCTGTAGATTCATTACTGAACGAAGGTACATGGTAAGGGGTGAATTGGGTTTGTATGGAGCTAGTGTTGGGTGGATTGGTGATGGGTGGAATAGATAGATGGGTGTGCATTGTGCAACATGCTGATGGGTATACGACAATTGCGTATTGGTGTTTGAATCAGTCTCTCTACTTGATTCAGTTTCACTGTTATATATGTTTGTATATTATTTCCTTTTTTTTCTCTTCTTTGTGGTTGTTAATCTTTCTATTTCCCTATTTCCCCTCTTGTTTTTATTTGTGATTCAGGCCAGTTCTACACCGGAGGACATTTTGGAGATGATGATGAATCAGTTTTGCTGGAACAAGGCTGATCTGCAAGTTAACTTGTTATGCTTATGCTACTTGACAATGTAATGAAACATGATTTATGGTTCTGTGGTCTATTCGGTTGTATGCTGGAACAAGGTTGATCTGCATGTTAAATTGTGGTGGAATGAATGATTTGTGACGTGAGACATGGGTATTAGTTCAAAATGTGTATTCTAGATTGATCAAGCTTAATGGAAGTAGTACAGTTTGAGTTCTCAAAAAATTTGGGTTTTGAATGATTTTTGTCAAACAAATTCAACCATATTTGATCTATGTATTTAATTTTGGTTCATGCATTGATTGTTTTGAAACAAGGTTTTACGTGTTTGAGAAATGGTTTTGTGTTTGAGAAATGTGGTTTACGTATGAAACAGAATTTGATGGCTGAGTTGTGGATCATTTAAAATTATCACATAGAAGAACACGGAAATACATTTGATTTAATAGATACAATATATCAATGTAGTTTTATAATGCAACGAGGCAAATGCAGTATTTTAAGTTACTTGTTGCCAAACAAAGTAGTTTAGGCGTCAGTGTTTAGGATTACTGCACTTCTAAATACAGTCACCCAAACGATGTGATTGGAATGTCTGACATTTTCTAATTGCGTTAGTCTAAATCCTGTCACTGCTAACTACTGCTGTAATCTAGAAGTAGGTGCCCAAACGGCCCCTTAATTAACTAAATAAACCAGACTCTCTAATAAAGCCAAAGAAGATGATCTTGTTTTAGACCAATGTTTTAAGAAGCGGGAAGTAGAAGGCCGGCGTGCATGACCTTGCAGTCACTTAAGTGTCAAGCGAGTTGTTCCTTCTAGTGACTAAAGCGTCAAGCGAGTAATTAAGCAGGCACTTTTCCAAAAAAGTGGAATCTTAATTCTTATGCAGTTTTTGCAAAATCATACATGTGTATTCTATTATATGAATTGAAATTTTTACATATTGAAATTGATGAATAAAGAAGATAAGCATCTATGTTTCATATTCTTACTCATTTTTAATTGCAAATAGAAGTAAACAGTGTCAACCAATGTAGCACGCTAGACTTTAGTATAAGAATATTGTCTTAAACTTCAAAACTCTTGTACACTAATTTATACATGAATATTTGTTTACTACTATAATTATAAAAAATTACATTCTATAATAATAAAAAAAATTGTATCATAATGACATCCTTTAATATTGGAAAAATTGACAATAGGGGATAGCGTGCATGACTAGCAGCTATGGTGATTCCGACGGCGACACTAGAAAACCCCCTACCTCAGATCTAGGTCATCAGACCCCCTCCAAGGTTGCCAACATATCTGCTACGCCACAAACGTCTCAAGGGAACAATCTTAATGGTAACTTGGTTGCCGGAAAAGCAAAATCATGGGTTGATCTCTTTGATATTAAGAACACCAATAAAACAGTCCTAAAAGCTTGTCAAGTAGAATTGGTGGATGGCACTCCTAAATATATCAAATCTATTGTTGATAGGAACATCGACAAGTGGAAATTTATTGTTGTGGGGTATGTCATTGGAATGAAACCACATTGGCCTACTCAACACTCCCATCTGAGTTTGATCTAGAAGGCAAAGGGTGATTTCAAGATGCTCTCAAAGGGGAATTATTTTTTCTCTATTTGATCTACAGATCCGCAAGTTATGGTCAAGGGCCTTGAGAATGGACAATATATGTTGCAGGTAAACCTCTCATACTCAAAAAATGGCAGCAAGGAGAACCGTTAGAGAAATTCAAATGGAAGGGCTTCCAAAGTGGATCAGAATCCATGATCTTCCTCTAGAACTTTGGGATGAAGAGACTTTTAGTTTTATTCGTAGTTACTTGGGTACACCTCTAAGGCGTGACTCTCTTACAAGGAATCTGCATAGACTAGATTATGCCTGAATCCAAGTTATGATGTTGACGAGCTCTTCTTCCTCTAAAGAGATCAGACTTATCAGTGACGATGGTGTCAAAGATATCACTAGCAGTGAATATGAATGGATCCATGCTAGTTGTAAGATGCGTGGAATGTTTGATCACGGTCGCAGTGATTGTTCCACAAAGAAGAGAAGGACAAAGTAAAGAAATTATGGGTGAGGAAGGAGAAAGAACCTGACATATTCTATGATTGCCACCCCCTAGGAGCAACACAATCAAAAGTGGCCTACCAAACTAGAGATGCACCGGACGAGGTTTATGTTACAATGCCTCCAACAATTCCATTAAAAATGGAAAGAATGAAGCACTCCCAAGTAAAACTCCGCAGTGGGAAGTTCAAAAAAACAAGGGGAGAATTACTTCTCCGCCTAAACATACGTTCAAAATACCTGCTCAAAGAACAGTAGGTATTTCACTATCTCCAAACAACTACAAGCAATTGGAATTTCTCGCTGATGGAGATGGATCAGCTACTGAAGTCGGCAGGCCTCCGAACCCCTCAAAATGAGTGCATGTACATCACACCTCTTGTGGTGGTTGCCAAGGATAATGCTTGTAAAAAATGTGGAACTAGGCTCTGCTCCCCTTCCACATGGAAACAGAAGAGTGAGTGAGATGAAGATCCTTCAGATTGAATCCTCTTCTTTTGGTCCTCTATCTATTTCAAGCAATGAGATATCATCGATATGGGCAATATTTTGACCAAAATACCGATACCGACGCCATAGGATATGGAAACATGTGCGTATACCGATAGGCTTGCAAATATCAGTAATACTGATGGGAATGCCGCCAATATCACCATGCTTCAATGGTTTTGGTGCAAAATGCACTACTGACTTCATTGTACCGACCAAAACTGCCATTATATCGACGGGTACATCGTGTTTTTGAGAGAATCACTGAAGTTACTTCTTGGGAGGAGAAAAGAAGGTTCATTTGGGTGATTTTTGATGATAACTAAAATCAACCCAAATCAACGTAAATTTAACTAATCTTTTCCATTTTCTACCACTTGCAACCTCCCCATCTCTTTTTCCTACTATTTTCTTTCGATTTCACCTAAAAAATAATTTTCTACCGCCAAAACCTAGTATTAATCAAATTTTGATACGGTTGATGCCTGTTATACATACATCTATAAGCAATGAATAAGATTTTGATGAAAACGTCAAAATTTTGAGAAAAAACTTGATTTCGCCAGCATCTACAATCAAATCATGCAACTGTATCGCCATGTCAAAATTAGCAAATAGTTTGCCCATTTTTTGAAATTTTTCAAAGAAATAGTAAAGTTTACTTATCTTATCTCCCACATGAAGGACCCCCCAACACCTATCCCCATGTACAATTTTATTGCATAAAACGATGCATATAGCATACAGTTCATTCTTGTGAAATTTTATGACTTAATTCATTCATTTTAGTGCTGAAATAGGCACGGTTGCATTTATCAAAATTTCTATCGAAATTTCAATAGAAATTTCGATTTCCACGTTGTCAAAACAGCATCGAAATTGCATACCTCATTCCTTGTCTATAAGTATATTATGTAGATCTATAATATTATCACTAGATTTACCTAATTACAACACTATTATTATTATCATGTATTCATCTAATCACTAGTACTATTACAATAAGTACTGTTACAAATTAGTTACTTATTTATGTTTGGTAGGCATAGGAGTAGGATTGACAATCACAAGAAAAGGAAGAGTCTTCAATTTCTTGAACATCCTGAGGAATGTTCAAATGTTTTCCAAACATGGAGCATCTTCAAAAAAGTTGACATCTGCAAACACAAGGAAACGATGTTTAGATGGGTTAAAACAGTGATAACCTTTCTGTGTTTTGGAATACCCAAGAAAACACACATTTGTCACCAAGCTCATGGATAAAACTAAAACCCAAAAATCTTTGGAGGTGCGGTGTACAATATGCGGTTGGGATACAAAATCTGAAACAGGATTGAATTGTTCAAAACAGACGACGGCATATGATTGATTAAATATGTAGTTGTCAGGATAGCGTCCCCCAAAAAAATTTGGGAACATGTATTTGGCGAAGAAGAGTTCTAGCGGTCTCAATAATATTCCTATTCATTCAGTAATACCATTTTGTTGGATTGTATGCTGACAAGACAATCACTGATCAAATCCCTTTGTTAGATAGAAACAAAGTAAGCGTATGACAAAATTACTTTTTAGCATTGTCCATACAGAAATTGTGAGTTGATCTGTGATCATTATGTTCTTTGAGAATTAGGTGTCCCTAAATTTGGGGTGATGAAGGTCATGTGATAACAAGGCAACTATGCATTCACCATCGAAGCATGTATTTTGTTAGAGCACCAAGGTGGGATGTTACTTTCTTATAAAAGTTTAGGAGAAGCTGATTACAGCTAGCATAGTCAAATAAGAAGATCAACTTTCAAACTTAGTCGTGAGTTGCTAAGTGTGTTTGCACTTAATACTTATGTGACAAGCTTAGACCTTATAATATGCACAATTTAGCTTGACAAATATTAGCATTGATTACTACACATTTGTAGTTCTCTACAAGTCCAAGATTCTGCAGCAAAGAAATAATTAACAGAATCGAGAACAAAAGATGGACGGGTTAGGTTTTAATTCTTCCAATACATCCATGTCATATGTAACGTATAAAATGCATCCTATACATAAATAGCATGATGAATTGAGTGTATTATATTTTAATTCAAGTGTTTTAATAGAGTGGAAAATGGATAGTAAAATATACCTGACTAATGGTAGATATGCCTCCATTGATGGTGAATTGCAACTCGGGAAAATCACGTAAAAGAGCAAAAACGTATTCGTATCTGCAACCATATTTGACATTGAACCATAAAAACACAATTATAAATCCATGCTAGGTTTAATATGACCTACAAGGCTTCAACTATATTTATCATTTAAAAACTTAAAATGAACCTTTTCAGTTTAATTGCCCAAATTCAAGTATTTTAGGAACTATTTGTTAGTAGGGATAAGAGTTCTCACTCATGTGTTGATTTTCTATTAATATATAATTCTTTCTTTTGTCGGTGTAGAATTCAAACACAAAATATATATCCAAGTAACAATTTGCACATTATAGCAAATAGCCATTGAGATATCAACAAATATACCATAATTCACTAAAATGTATCAACACAATTGCACTGGGCATCAAAACACCCTGGAATATTAATCTTCATTGACAGGTATTAATTCTTCACCATGTTGATATATAGTTAAAGAACCGCCAAAATCCTACTAGGTCACAAATAATTATGAAGTTACATTGTTATCTAACTAGCACATCTCAACATCTCAGTCAATGCATTTTCTTTGGGTAACTTGTTAGTGGCGATAGGGAAAAAGGACAGCTAAGCCTGTGGGGTACTTTTATATCCCTAAAGTTGTTACTTTTCGTATATTCATATATGTACTAACTTATATCACCTAATCATAGGAAATGATATTACTGGTTAAAGGTTAATCCAAACTTTAGGATCTTTCACTCTAGAACAACTTAAAATCTTGCAACTCATACGAAATCATATAAAACTATTACTATGTATGCAAGTTTTAGATAGTTAATGTTTGAACAGAATTTAGTCCATTTTGAGTGTAAACCTTGAAAATTTTGCTTGTGATAGAGGCGTCAAGATCATTGTAACTTAGCTTTTAAAGATTATAAATCATTTCATGTCTCTTCTAATTTACAATGTGTAATATCACAATTATGTATCAAACATACAAATATAACCAGTCCAACGACGAGATGGAGGGCTGGTGATAGGTTGACAACCAGCCACAAAACCTTGTCACTCTTTTTATGATATGTATCATTGCAATTTCATTGGAGTGTCCCTACCTAGCACAAGTTGCACATGTACCCAAGTGCAATGATGAATCAAGGGATCTTGACATGTCAACGCCCAAATGTATCGAAAGACAAGCAAGGTCTATGCCCATTGGATGCATGCAGGTAAAGAAAGAATCTAGTTGTGCTAGACCTATAGTTGTTGAGACGTTTCCTAGGGCCCGCCAGAGACGCCCGCCTAGTTAAATTAACATTTGCACCTGGGCAGGCACCTAGGACTGCCTGGGCGGCCGCTTGGGGCATCTAGATAGTTCTCTTATCTTAAATATGTGTCATGTTAATATTATATTTATTACAGAGTCTAGTTAATTTAGTTAATCAAGTTAATTGAGTTTATTTGTATATGGGCCCAAAGTGTGTCTTGGTCCATTAGGGTTTAGTCTAAAGTTTGTACGCTTCCCCCTTCTATATAAATGAGGGGGATTCCTCTTATCAAATAAACGAAATAACTGTCTGATGTGGAACACATCTTAAAGAAGAAGAAAGAAGAACATAAATGACAATTCTCAAAATTCAATTCATATTCAACTACCTGGACAAAGGCCCCAAAGTTGGCTTATATAACACTACGTGACTTGACCCTCAAGTAATGGAAATAAAATCCTATTTAACAAAATTCCGAATTAAATAAAACCTAAAATAAAGAAAAGCATAAAACATTTACGACTAAATACATTAACTAGATAATTTGCACTTAGGTCCCCAAATATAAAAATAAAGCAAAAAAAATAAAATAAAGCCTAATATGTCCTACATCACCGTCTTTTACTTCATCACATGGTATCAGAGTAGAGATCCTAAAAGCCTAACCTAATAGGAGAGAAAAAGACTTTTTTTCTGCCTGTGGGCGGCCGCCGTTCTTTGGCTTGGCTGCCCGTTGGGCACATCTCCTCTACTAGAGAGCAAACAAATTTTTCTCCGTCGGGGACTTCCTATTTTCTACCGCCGTCCTTGCCTCCTTGTTGCCTACTGCCTCCCCTATATGCCCGCTACTTCAGTCCACCCTTAACAAACCTCGGCTCCTATTTGTGCATCAACATAACGTGCCACTCCTCTCCTACTACCCATTGCCAGACAATCTACAAAGTTCGATCTTCCAGTGGATAACGGCCATCAACCCCGAGCCGCATGGTTGCCCCCACGTGACATCAGAGATCCCAACTTCCGCACCCTTGCGCCTAATTATTGTTCTCTGCTACGGCAACAGGACTCCCTCATCCGATCCAGCGTCACCCCTCACCAGATGCCTGCTCCAGTTCACGGCACCCCTTCCTACGCAATTGCAACCATTAAAATAGATTTTCTTTGTTGTTACTATTTATATTGCCAGTATTTGTGTGTCATGCAGTGTGGTGTCCATCCATCCATCAGAGGTGCCAAGTTCGTCCCATCTGCAGGCCTCAACGTACTGTTGTTGTCCGGAAAGGAGACTAGTCTTTCTACTCTTTCTTCAAAAGAATATAAAGCGAACAAATCTTCTCCTTGTTCGGATATGTGGCTCCCCTACCTTGTTATTTTCAGTTGCAAACTAACAGCTTGTGACTCGCTAGTGCAAATTTGCACGGATTTTATCTATCAAAATATTCATCTCTATGAAGATTTGTGTCTGAATTCTCTTCAAAAATCTTTGTAGACCTTTTTTTCGAGGGCTCTACCCCTGAGCCCCGACGAGAGGCAGCCTCCCCTCAACTCCCACTCGATGAGGGGCAGCAGGACCCCCTAATTGGGAGGTAATGCACCCAAAACCCCCCGACGGTGCTACAAATTATTTTTCTAAGATGTTTCTTCATATTTCCCACCCAATCACACTTGGTTCCTTCCGTGGTTGGTGTGAGGGGGAGAAATATAGGAGAGATGAGATGAAACAAGGAAACTTATTCTACTTCTATCTATGAAGACCTTTTCGTTGCGCTATATCTATTTGTGGATCTTTATGCTCTTCTTAAAGAGTTTGTGGACTTCTACTATTGATATTTGCATCTAAAAAATCTTTTGTTGATTACATGCTTCTTGGAGAACTTACTATCTACTGCTTGCTTTTCCAAGCTAATGGTCTTCTATCCGACTACGTCGACTCTACTTTTGACTTTTTGTCTGTGCTTTATTTGCACATTCGCATTGTCCATGCTTTGCGCATGTTGACTCTTTACTTGTCCATGTTTTCTTTGCACGTTGACTACTACTACTGTGAACTAACACTCTCTAGACTTTTCTACCGTGAACTAACACTCTCTAGACTCGTATACCAGCACTCTCTGGACTTAGTGAACTAGCAGTTTCTGGAATCTGGACTTTTCTACTTTGTGAACTAGCACTCTCTGGACTTTTCTACTGTGAACCAGCACAATCTGGACTGCGACGATAGCGACTTTGATGAAGACTCTAATGCCTTCTAGTTGTTGTTTACTACTACTCCAGATGCCACATCCTTTTGATCAAGAAACTTATGCTACCTATTTGCAACCTGCACCTGCACCTTCACCTTCACATGCGACATGCTTCATATTGGACCTGCTAGCATACCTGCTTTGGGTTATCTATTTGAAGGGGAGTATTTGAGTGATGAGTGTTTTATTGTAATTTTGAGAGGGGGGGTCTTTTTGTATGGGCTTGGCTTATCTTGATGCATGCTTCCTTGTTTCTTAGTTTGTCTCTATGTGTGCAAGCTGACTTGGGATTCTCCCAAGCTTCAGCTTTGGGGGATTATTAGAGTCTGGTTATTAGTTAATTAAGTTAATTGAGTCTATTTGTATACGGGCCCAAGTGTGTCTTCGCCCGTTAGGGTCTAGTATAAAGTTTGTACGCTTCCCCCTTCTCCTATACAAAGGAGGGGCATTCCTCTTATCAAATAAATGGGATAGTCGTCTTTTACTTTGTCACAACATTTAACATGTATTAACATGTATAAATGATTTCATATGTTTTAACAAACTAATTCACTCTAACATGACTATTTAGGATGTAAAACACTAATAAGTACACAAGTATCTTATATATGTAATATATATTGTGAAATGTAATAAAGGTTTGTATTTAGATGCCTAAAAACAATTACAAGTCCTCTCCTCATATAGGATAAGTGAGGACAACAGTTACAGAACTTGCCAATATGGGATAAAAGACAAGAGAGTAGAAACACATACTATAATAATAGAAGGCACACAATATCAACTATATTAACACTCCCCCTCAAGCTGAAGCATAAATATCTCACATGCCCAGCTTGTCCACCATGGAGATAATCTTGTCTTCGGCATTCGTGACAATGTCAACAAGTTGATCCTTAGTCCTAGTGTACAAAGTGGATATACGTCTGACATAATAGGCTCCCTGACAAAGTGACAGACCACTTCAATGTGTTCTGTACGTTCATCAAATGTGGGGATTGCTTGCGATGAAGAAAGAAGCTTTGTTATCACAATACATTGGGATAGGTTCAGAATCACAGATGCCATACTCTTTCAACAGACCTTGAACCCACATTAAATTGCAAGTGGCATCATGGCTCAATTCTCAACTTCAGCACTGGACCTTGCCACAACAATTTGTTTTTTACTTCCCCATGTAACAAGATTACCACCTACAAAGGTGTAGTAACTTGAGGTAGATGTCTAGTCAGATCTGCAACCAGCATAGTCAGCATCATGATATCTAGTAATCTTGTGGCGCTCATTTTTCCTATATAGAATGCCTTTTCTAGGATAGCCTTTTTAAGTATTTGAGAATATGGCATTCAACATTCTTGTGACATTGTCGAGGTTTGTGTAGATAACTACTGAAAAGTCCAACTGCATATGTGATATCAACTCTTGTAACAGTTAAGTAGAAGAGTTTACCAACTAGTCTTCTATACCATTTGCCATCAGAATATGAGAAGAGTTACCATCCCAGTTTGTGTCAGGATCAAGAGTGCTAACCGATTTAGCTCCCAACATGTCAGTTTCTTGCAAGAGATCAAGAATATACTTGCGTTGGGAGAGACAAATTCCAAAGGAAGATTTTTTAGTGATGAAATGTTTGCCTATATACTCCTTCGTAGCTTGAATGTCATGATGATCACTACCAAAAAGAATAATATAAGCCATGCATACACTTATAATTACTAGCCCAACATTAGTTGTTTTAACTAACACTGATCGGTCAAAATGAGAGTTGTCAGAAAGTAAAAGACGGCTAATCGATATATATAATAAGAGGAATCTCCCTCCTTTATATAGGAGAAGGGGGAAGCGTACAAACTTTAGACTAAACCCTAATGGGCCAAGACACACTTGGGCCCATATACAATTAGACACAAATTATTTAATTAACTAAATTAACTAGACTCTCTAATACTCCCCCTCAAGCTGAAGTTTGGGGGGATCCCAAGTCAGCTTGGAAATAGAGAGATAGACTAAAACATTAAAGATAAGCCAAGCCCTTACAAGAATTTCTCTCCCCTTCAATATTACAACAAGACACTTCAAAAACTCAAATACTCCCCCTCGAGCAGATAATTCAAAAAGGGTACAAATGCAAGCAGCAGGAGCTTCTTGATCATTGTGTAGTAGCATCTGGAGCAGATAATCCAATAAAAGGTAGGCATCATGGTCTTCATCATAGTCGCTTTCATCATCAAATAGGCCAGAGAGTGCTGCAACACAAGAAACAGTAGATAACATGCATACAAGGCATGGACAAGAAAAGAGTCAACATGGCCAATGCACGAACAAGCCAGAGAGATGGAACACAGTAGTAGACTACAGATGATGCAGCCGGATAAAAGACCAGTGTCTGAAGTAGAACGAAGCAAAAAAAATCTCCAAGATGAATAACAGTAGCAGAAAAGCATGAAGCTCCACCATAGCATGTAAGTCACCAAAGGTACCATCATCATCTCATCATATAATTTTCATCCTTGTAGCAGACGTCAAAGTTCAGAGAGTGTTGGGTCACAGTCACAGCAGATGTGTACAAGACACTTACAAAGAGTCAACGTGCAAACAGAACATGGACAGCAGTAGTGCAAACTCACAAAGTAGCAAGTAAAATGTGCTAATCATAGCACAAGTAGCAACAATGACGTCGCCGGATTGAAAAGCAATCAACGCATAGTAGAGAAGTAGACAGCTCCATAGAAGCAGTCGAGATGATGATGAATAAGCAATGATAGCAGCAGAATGCTCCATATAGTAGAAAAAGCAGCAGCAAAGATATGAAGAACCCACTTAATAATAGAAGGATCCACATAGAAGCAAAAGTTGCACCTAATAATAACAGAAGGATCCACATAGCAGCAAAAATAACACCGCAAAGCAGCGTGAAGATCCACATATCAGCAGTAAAAGTGGCGCATGAAGATCCATATAGCAGCAGTACTAGAGTTTTCTTCTTTCTTCATCTCTCCTCCATCTCATCTCTTCTCTATACTCATCATCCTCTATTCTCCCCCTCATGCCAACCACGGTCAACAAATTTGACCATAACACCAACAAAAGAATAGAGCTTTTATTGCGACAGATAAAAGTGGAAAGGAAATAATATTTTGGAGATGATTACGGCAAAACTTTCATGAGAAGAGAGCAATAGTCCGAAAAAGACAAAGCTAGTCATGCACCGAGAAATTCTGTTGGAGTCCCCTTTGACCGTCTTACTGGTGGCTGCGAACATTTTTTTTTGTTTTAATCTAATTCTTAGACGTCGCACAAGCAGCATGGAAGGTGAGGAGCCGAACTCGTATTCTTTGGAGCTAAAGATGCGAGGGACTAGGCACGAGGCATAGATGTGGAAGTCCTATGTGCCTTAAAGACCACTTTTGATATCAATGCCCGACAAATCTATCTTGCTCTCCAAGAAAAACAAAAAGATGTCGTGAAATCTATGTTAACTAGAAATCACGCCCTGCCGTCATGTAGCTTGTTTTCTTTGATTAGCAAATAACTTTTCGCTTGCAGTTCATGCAATCCCACGCATATCATCACTTCGTGAGAGAATTCAATATGATCCATGACAAGTTGTTGGCAACCAAAACAACAAGATCGTGAGTTGGCAGATAGGATAGGACAAGGTTGGTACGCATGAAGAACGGAACAACACAGGTTTGTTGGCTGAGGAGGGTCGCCAGCAGCGGTATGCAATAAGATGACGAGGGCGAGCACAAGAAAGGATTCGGAGAGAGACGGCTAGACTTAACTTGGGGGAGGTAGATCTGAGGCAGACAATGTTGGTGATGGCCGGGAAGCTGGTAAAAAGATTCAATTTTTGTGAAAGAAGAAAGGAGGATACGGCCATAAAGGCCGGTAAGGTGCCTGGCAGGCGGCCAAGCCAAGAAGAAACATCGGTCGCCCGCAGCGAAGACTCTCTTCTTTTTTCCTCCTAGGTTAGGATCACTGCTCTGATACCATGTCAGAACGTAAAAGACGGCTAATCGATATCTATGATAAGAGGAATCCCCCTCCTTTATATAGGAGAAGAGGAAGCGTACAGACTTTAGACTAAACCCTAATGGGCCAAGACACTTGGGCCCATATACAATTAGACACAAATTATTTAATTAACTAAATTAACCAGACTCTCTAATAAGAGCTTTTGAAGTCAAACTTAGCAAGAATATGACTTAATTAATCAAACTATGCTCATGGGTTTGTTTCAGATCATAAATTGCTTTTCTTAGTCGGAAAACCTTGGAACACTCCCCCTAAGCAACAAAACCAAAAGGTTGCTCCATATACACTTCCTCATGTAGATCTCAGTACAAGAAAGCATTTTCACATTTAATTGAAATAAGGGCCGGCAATTATTGATAGAAACAGAAATAAGCACACAAACTAAATTAAGACAGGCAACTAGAGAAAAAGATTCAAAGTAGTCTACTCCATAGGTTTGTGTACTTTTCAACCAGCAAGCTTTGAGGCATTCAACTGTGTCATCTAGATGGTATTTGGCAGTTAAAAGTCATCCTGTTTTTACTGAACTAGTCGGTCTGGTATTGATCAATAATTTGCTGCAGTTGTTGCTGCTTCTTGTAATTGTTGTAGATACGCACTACCCTCCTCCTTCCCTATTCTTCCTCTTCCTTATCTTCCTCCTTATCCCCCTCATCCTGCCATTTCTATAGTTTGCTGCTGACATTTGCTTGTATTAATTGTTGTTGCTGCCTTTTTTGTTGTGTTCATCCTCTTGCAATTACTCTAGGGCCTTTCTTCTTCATCTATTTCCCTAGTAACATTTCCATATAGCTAAAATATTCTACCTACCTTTTCTCATTCTTTAGCATACTCCTATAGTCCAGCCTAACCAGTGACTATACAAATGCCTAATGCTACTATCAATAATTATTTTCCTAAAAGGTTTCCAATTTCCTTATGCCAATGCTACTATGGTGTCATCTTATACTAATGAATCTTGGTTGATTTAATTACTCGATAATTTGACATAAGAAATGAAGTGTACGATCAAAATATTGTCATTCCCATGCAATTTTCTGATACTCTCCTAGATTTGCTTGCTTTCCCTTCATTTTTCATATATTATAGAATTAGTAAAATAGTTTATCGCATCACGTTGACTTCACCAAATGAACCGATCCAACCACTGGTTAGACCAATGAACCAAGAACCTCAAGCCTCACCAGTTCAGTTCTGACAACATTGTTTGTCCTCAATAATCGTCATCCCCACTTTGGTCCTTCTACAGTGATTTCTCAAGTGATTTTCCTTGTCTTCCAACACATCCATCTTAATATACATAGTGCAACCACATTCATCTTGTTGAGGTTTTTAAACCTGACCCGGAGGTCAACCCGACTAAGCTTTCAGGTCACAGGTTTTCAGTTCAACTGTTGGTTCAACCTTGTTGTCTCGGTGGCGTCACAGTAACCAAAATATATATATAATAATATATATATACACATGTATATGCACACATGTGTCTATTGACACACACACACACACACACACATATATATGTGTGTGTGTGTGTGTGCGGGTGTGTGTGTGCGCGTGTGTGTGTGACTTCTATAAAGGTATGCATATATCACCCACTCTATGAAGGAATGAGATGATGAATCATGAAACATTAAGCATACAAAATGATGCATCCCTTCATAAACATGCAAAACAAAGGTTTCACAATGCTCAAAACAAGTTGTAAATAGCATATCAAGTGTAATATACGGTTTATTTGGGTTGAGTGGAAGGAGATTAAAATCGACCACATGACCATTTCGTGAGGGAAAAATAGAATCAGCAAAACCCAGCCGGGTTTTTAAGTTGAAGGTCGAATCACCAAGTCGGCGGTTGAACCGGTCGGGTCACCAGGTTAAAGTCGCGTCTTGGCAAAAAATGAGTTTTAGACCCACCCAAGCACTAGAGCTTCTAAGAGTCGGTTCAACCGATTGAACCGGATGGGTCGGGTCGGGTTTCAAAACTCTGGTTGAGACCTTGTTTCTTCACCGACAACATTCACTACATGGTTTGTTGAATAGTTCTTCCACAAAAGATGAAGAAATTAGGTTTCTTGCATAACGAAACTCCAACATTCACTCGAATTATTCTATTTACTCTCGTAAGATAATTTTCATAAACCATTGAACGAAATTAGGTTTTTGCATAACTAAAATCATATAGGAAGTCTTTTCTTATGATTTAGCCATATACCAAAGTGTCGACCCTAATTGATGCATTTATAGTATTTACATAATATTAGCCCATTAATAACTTATGAGATTGTTGTCTGCAAGTTCATTAGCATAGTTCTTAAGAGCAGTATGATCACAGTTTATAATTCATAAAGTAGTTAACAACTTACTTCAAAGGGGGAACCTTTCGATTTGCCGCAGGGCTAATGCCGTTGAGCAGTGCTTTCCTTGCATGTATTATGAAATGCCTCGTCGGTGAGCTTGAAGCAACCGTGTCAACGAAATCACCTGAAGAAACACCATTATCATTGACATCCTCTTGAAAAAAATGAAAATAAAAAGGTGGAATCAAAGAGTATAACACGGCCATTACATATATATTTGCAAAACAAACCACAATGAACACTTGGAACATATACACACATGTTGATTGCAATATATGAATTTCAATCGGCAAAAAAGGAGTTTACATGTTCAATATAATGTCATCAACATCCTTGACCATAGAGGTACATTCAAACCTAACATGTGCTCCTTTAGTCGAAATGAGGCATGTAAGAGCCCATTTCGGTAAGGATGACGACATGAAGTTCAGGACAAATCTAAAGTCTTGTTGAAAAACTTAAGACCCATTTTATCCTATGTTTTGTGAAAAGCACTCTTTCATTTAGATGTAATTTTCGCTTGATTAGTTGCATATGAGATCTCAATTTGCAGTACTCAACATACACAATAGAGACATTAACAATATGGGTTGAAATATAATTACGAAGTCCTCTCTTACTAATTATAGTAGGAATAATATCTAGTGTGCTAGTTTTGACGTGAATTTATATGTTTAATTGTGACTTGAAGAACATTTAAAAGTATGTGGCTTATGGAGTTCCTTTGATTTATCTATCTCTGAGGTTACTAAATAGAATTCCAACTTTCAATCACTTTATATCATTCAAAAATTATGATTTAGGTGTGAAACCCTATAAGTTGATGTCTTGTTGTTAGTAAGAATGAATACAATTTTTGACCATAGTTATCCAGACTCCCGCCTAGACTCCCTAGGCTCTAGGTGGGCCGCCTTAAATAGGGTGCCTAGGCTTTCAGATAACTGAAGTGGATGCCTAAGGCCTTTTAGGCCCAAGTTAGGACACTTAAAGACCAAATTAGCATGGATAGGTCTGGATTTGGTCAAACTAGATCAAGTTTAGTTATTTTTGGGAAGAAATGGATCTGATTTAGGCCAAATCAGATCTAATGCCAATGTTTCAAAAAGCGGTATGTGTTATGCGTGCGGAGAGGTCACCTTGTAGAGTATATGCGGTATGCGGGAGTATATGCGGAAGTATATGCGGTTTTGGATCTTTTTAATAACTTAATTATTATATATAAATTAATCACACAATTGCATATTTAATTTGTACAATTACATATTTGGACCCTAAAATTTGAGATAGATTTAAATATAAAGTTTCAATGAAAAGTAAAGCACCATTTAGAATGCATTCTAGAATTATTTAAGCATAAAATCAATGAAGCATGCACGAAATGGTTTAACACAAGTACATACTGACCAAATCATACAAAAAGATGCCAATATGTCCTAGAGGTCCAAAACAACAAGCATTAAATGATCATCCAACTCATGTACAAAATATCAACAAAATAGTACATCAAGAGAATGTTATCAATAAAACTATAATCTAGTTTGGGCTAAGATAACAAATGTCTATCTCAAAAAGCACCGACTAATCGGCCTTATAAGCGGCTAAGTATATGCGGGCCGTGCGGCCTTTTTTTGAAACACTGTCTAATGCCACACAGATTAGGTTTGATTTGGGGGAAATAGGTTTCATTTTGGGAAAACATGCCTAGTCTGGGGGAATTACGTATGTTTTCACCAAATTAGGGCTCATTTCGGTCAATATAGGACAAACTAGGGGAAGTTACTTCTTATTACGCCATGTTATGTCAAAGTAGGTCTAACTTGGAGCAAATTAGGGCAAACAAAGTTAAATTAGGTCCAATTTAGATCATGTTAGGGCAAGGAATGAAGTTTCTCCGGTACCGGCGGTATTTCGATCGAAATACCATACCGACGCGTACCGATACCGAAACATGCGTGCGTACCGATAGGATCGCAAATACCGATAATACCGACATGTATACCGCCAATACCGCCATGTTTCGAAGATTTCGGTGCAAAATGCACTACTAACTTCACTTTACCGACCGAAACAGGCGGTATACCGATGGGTATACCGTTTTTTGCAAGAATGACTGTAGTTACTTATTGGGAGGAGAAAAGAAGGTGCATTTGGATGATTTTTGGCGATTGGAGCTAATACCAACCCAAATCAAGGTAATTATAACTAATCTCTTTCATTTCTACCATTAGCAACCTCTCCATCTCTTTTTCCTACTTTTTTCTTCCACTTTCACCTTAAAAAAGTGTTTTTTACCGCCAAAGCCTAGTATTACTCCAATTTTTATATGTTTACGCGAACTATACATACATCTATAAGTATATTATATAGATCTACAATATTATCACTAGATCTACCTACTTACAACACTATTAATTACTATTATCATACAATCTATCTAAGCATATTACAATTAGTATTGATATAATTAGTTACTTTTTTATGTTTAGTGGAAGATGTTTTACTAAAGAGTAATGTGAATATAATACAAAGGAGTATTATACACTTATACAGTATCGCACATGAATGAGCAACATGGAACTTCATACAATTTGCCAATAATGATGTGTATGAGGAGCATGTGACTACATACAACCACCTTTATAGGATGTGCATGTCATGGCCGCAATATCTCAGTAATATCAACTCATTACTGTGTGGAGAACCAGCGCGCCACTCAACATACAGCTGATGTGAGTAGTAAGTAGATATGTTATTCATATGTGTGAATTGTATATTATTGCATAATTATGTGTATTTAAGTGTGTGGTTTGTGCTAGTAAAATTTCATATCTTAATTCCTACATTTTGTCATCGAAATCCCAACAAAACAGGACAGATTCCTTACCTCCCCCATGATGGACCCCCCACACCCAATATAGAATTTTATTGCATAAAACGATGCATTTAGGTGTAGAGATTACACCTGTAAAATTTCATAAATTAATTCATTCATTTTGGCATCGAAACGGCCAGGATTGCATCTGTCGGTATTTCCGTCGGTATACCGGTAAATACCTATTTCCAAGTTGTTGAAACGGCGTTGGTATCGGTCACCTTGTTCCTTGGTTAGGTCAAATTAAGGTTGAATAGGTCTAGCTTAGGTCATGACAAGTGCAAAGTAGGTGAAGTTATGATTTATTAAGCTCGGGGATAACCAATAAAAGTGTACATCGTGATGTATATATTTGAATATAGCTGAGCATGTATGCAAAATCATTTATATATATGTAAAATATTAACATACGTGAAGAACGCCTAGGCCCCCACCTAAGTGCCTAGCCCCCCAGGCTTCCCTTAGGTGGGAAGGACCCCCTAGCTGCCTAGACAACTATGATTTTGACGAGTTACTAGGGAAGGGAAGATCACATGTTTAGGGTTGAAGCCTTAGGTGAAAAAACAACCATGAGCCCATGTGTTGGGGGTGCAATGACATGATTAGAGTTTGAGCCCTTGAGGAGAGACACAAACAACCTCGGCCTCTGGGCGAGGCTAATTGCAACCTAGTTTCTTGCATGCTTAAGGTTAGAATCTTTAGGAAGGGACACAAGTGACTGAAAGCCTTGGGGAGGGGACAATGCAGTCTTAATTCGGCCAAAGTCACAAGGAAATATGACAATAATAAATACTTCCCAATATTTTAGGTGAACTTGTGCTTTGAGCTTTTTTCCATTTTTTTCCTCTTTTGTTCCACCATATATCTTGCGATTTAAGACCATAACATCATAGTTGCTGAATCCCACCCCTATGGAATAAGAATTCTGTTATCATGATATTCAGGTAGAACCAGGCTAGGTAAAGGCAGACAGTGTCGAGATGAGTTTCCAAGTGCGGCGGAAGATTTCGAGATAGTCCATCACTCATACATGCACTATTGGTGTATACTTACATGTGTTGCAAAAAATCCTGTTCTAAACACTCTTTTCGGGAATGAAGGAATTTAATCTTGCTTATGTACATGCTTCCGCTACTATGACAATCGCTTGTGGTACTTCATTTGTAAGCCTAAGATGATACAAAGATTAGGTTTCTTTGGGTAACTGGATCGAGTTCATGATTCCAGACAGTTGTTAAAAAACCAACTCGAAAATCATAATGGATATCTGTGATATGCCAAGCATTCTTCTGTAAATTTTAATATAATAAGATACAGACGTAGATTGCTGTTTGGAAGAAACAAAATAGGTAGAATGGCTTACAAAGTTCAAGGTAAGAGTCGCGGTCATCGACGCCAATTCTACATTTCACGCTAACAGGAACGTTGCAATTGGCAGCAATAATGGACATGGCCTTCCCAACAAACTGTCAGAGTCATTAACAAGACATCATGATTCAAAGAGTCGAAGGCCGAACATCCTACTAAAATAACTAATACATCTTGGGGAAATGAACCTTTGGTTCAAACATAAGACGTGCACCAAAGCACCCATGACCTGCCACCTTTCCGCTTGGACATCCGCAACTGTTAGATCAGCCCAAAATATATTAGAGAAACAAATTGAAATTTACTGATAAGCAAACAAAAACAAAAGCATATCTAACAAACTTCAGATTGATTTCGTCATAGCCAAAGCTGCTAGCAAGTTCAGTTGCTTTTGCTAAGTTGTCCAAATTACTTCCACCTATCTGAAGGACAATCGGATGTTGTTCTGGAGAGAATGCCAAGAATCTATCCTGACAAACATTAAATAGAGGAAAAGTTCAATATATGATTGAATGACACCAAATCAGCCAGAAATATCGAATTCTAAAAGCACTCATGGTTGTTACCGTGCCAGGTAGTCAGATTTGGCTACAAATTGCAGTATAAATCACTGATATAAGTAGTATTCATATCACAGATATGCTACCTTGGGATAATCAAGAGCGGTTCAAAAGCATTCATGTTGAATATAATATTCATATAGATGGAATGAACTTGTGTTCTCAAGCACTAGAGATGGATGAAGTTTCATTCCTGAAGAACCAGTGCAGTCTAGAAAATAAGGTATCACAACCTTCACAATTCCCAGATAAACTCCTTGTCGGTTCAGGTAAATTCATAACCTTGAATGGCATTATTATAAGAGATGAAATGTATTATCCAACACCTCCAATAATGCTCCTTGCACACTTTTTCTCGTGTCCAAACAAACAGAATAGTAAGTCCGAAAAATGCCTTCTACAGTAGCATCCAACTCCAAGTTTCATTTTCCACTGTGATCACTCAATAAAAACAATTTAAGCCCAATGTCAACTTTGGTAGGTCGGCTGCATGGATGATTCTTATCCACTTGACACCATTCTGGGTCATACTTCCATTAAGTTGCAATAAAGCCACACATTTACTTATTAGCTCTCCGCATATTGAACATACGCTTGCCCTTCTAGCTCTATCAGAGACTCATATGCCACTTCTATAAGGCAAACTTAAAAAGTCTATGGCATTACTCTAATTTTTTAACTTCACCAGTATTGCTGTCTCAGTTTCATGATTTAGATTACGGCTTAACAATTGTCTATCCTATCTTTCTTATCCATCAATATAGGTTTTTGGAGAAGAACAGTAAGATGACATGACTCTTGTTAGTTTCATATACTCAATACTGTGTAAATTGTAGTTGAAGCATGTAATTACAAGGCAAAGTATCCTCTCAGGTTAGCATTATAGAAAATTCAAAATAAATAATGAAAGGCATTAATTTGTACACAGTAAAAGGGAGATCAACCCATTAATTAGAAGATTGTGATAACTGCAGAAACTGTCTTTATTCTTACAAGATTATCCTTTTGATGGACAATAGTTTCTGCAACAACCATTTCAGTGTAAAGCCATGCATGCTTTGATATTAAGCGAGCAAGAGTCCTAAAATTGTTATCAGTCCATTCCATCATAGGAGCAACACTGCAAATATGAACAAAGTCAGGACGGAACATACTAAATGTGAGGCACATGTTTCCGGAGGACGAACATTAGTTTGTATATATTACATCTACCTGAATAGAGGAGGCGGATATTTTTTCCCAAGAGAACCATTACTCGTGCAATCACGCTGAATGGAAGGCCCATTTAAGATGCAGGACCTTACTTTTTTGTGTTTCAGACTGGTGGCATGGAGATGATGCACAGGCTTGAAGCAAGCATTAGAAACGACTTTCAACATCTATCTGACCCTGGAATACAGACAGATGAGTACATATAAAACAATAGAAAAAGAGAAACAATCTACCATATTGGTTCTTTTTAGAACATTGCGATTGGTCTTATAAGTATGACATGTAAATGGTCAAAAAAAGAACAAATAAGAGGAAGAATTGCAATGAAACCAGTATTTTGTGCCCATCAGAGTTCCGTTGTCCAGTTACCAATTATAAGAGGAGATTGAGCATTACCGATTATAACAGGAGTGTGTGTGTGTGTTTTTCAGCAGATGCGAAAGAACAAAAGTGCAGGCAATAATTGCAGATACAGGAATTCTGAACAAACAGGGTAAAGCTTATTTGTTAACAAGCAGGATGATGCTAGGGGGAGAGGTAGAAGGGGGAGGAGACCGAAATAAGAGAAAGCAACAAAGGAACAGACGGTCCAGGGAAGAGGAAGAGAGGGAAGTGTAGGGGGATAGGGAATGGCGGAGTACGGAGAACAAGGAGTGGCTGGCACACAAGGGCAGATGGTGGATGGAAATTGAACAAGAGCATTTTAAGCAGTAAGTAGATAGAAACAGAGCGGGGAGAACTAAGAAGTGTGCCCAGGGAAATGAAGCATAGAGGTGATACTGGAAAAACGGCAGCAGCCGTGAAGGATGAGGTTTACCTGGCCGCAACAGAAGACTAGTAGTAGCTGCTGCTGCCGGTTTACGAGGGGAAGCGACCCGCCTTCCGAAGGGGGGGCAAAATCAAGTGAAGCACCCGCCACGGAGGAACCGCGACCCAGGAGCACGAGAAAGACGTCTCTGTAAGGTAAAACTGAAAACACAAAAAAAGCCAGAGTCGGGTTCACCTGTTGGCACGTTTGCCGGTACCGGTATGTATTTTTCTCGGCTATGAAATGTGCCCCGAGTGGCGGCGCGTTATCCAGAAAGCTTGGCGCTCGGCTACAGAAGCTGCACCTGTTGGTAACTGCCCTCGACTGCTTGCAACCAATATTTTCAGAACGGAACCGGTGTTCGGAACCGGATTGAGTCAGAGTTCAACACGACTGGTTGAACCAATTGGACCCAAATTGTGAGCATAAAATTAAAAAAAATCGGATCGAAAAACCCGGACTCGCACCACAGTATAAGATAAATAGCGGCCGGTAACCGGTTAAACCGGGCACACTGTATATACATATATATGTGTGCATATCCATATATACATATATGTACATATATACACATACACACATATATATCAATATATATATACATATGGATATTATATAAACAAATATATATACACACACACATATATATACACCCATACATGTATATGTGTGTGTCTATATATATATATATATATATATATATATATATATATATATACACACACATATATACACCCATACATGTATATGTGTGTGTCTATATATATATATATATATATATATATATATATATATATATATATATATATATATATATATATATATATATATATATATATATATATATATATATATATATATATATATACTATAAAAAAATGAATCTTTTTAACAATTTACGCCATTTTCACACTTGTTAACCAATCAGATTGCAGTATTTTTAAAATGATGTCCTCTCCTCGATTCTTTCTCTTCTCACGTTGTTTCTTAGTTTTACAAGTTTTTTTTTACTAAAAACATTCTCACGTCATTAACAACACACTACCCACGAGGGTGACAAATTTACTAACTACCTGCATACCTTCTTGGTTATCATGTGAATATCTTCTCACGGTGCTACTTTGATTTTTTAAATACATTTATTTTTAAAAAAAATATACCACTAACCACACTCTTCCTACAAAACAACAACTGCACGTCATAACTTTTTCACAAACCACCAAAATGCAACAAACTTTGCTATATCGTTTTCATCCAGATGGTTATCGGAACTCTCACTATATGGTCCATTTAACAAAACAAACCATGTTTACATGGTCATAGCTGCATGTTGTTTGCTCTAACGTCTTCTTCTTGTATATAAATCCTTTATATCCTCCCATAGTCTCTCATTCCTTCAAATCTCCCTTGTTTATCCTCCTAGAGTCCCATTCTTTAAAATTTCCCTTGCTTCCAACCTCCCCTACGTATATAAGCCCCCTCCCCTTTGATCACTCCATCAACTTCGATTCTCTTTCTCTTTAAATACAACAAGACTACCATGACACTCGGCTGCTGCTGGTCCTTTTCCTTTTAGTGGCAACGACTCTATTGCATCAGTCATGGTTAGGAGTGGTCACTCTTACCAAATCTATAGTAGTCTCGTGCATCTATCCGTCTATACTATTATAAAAAGCGAATCTTTTTTACAATTTACGACACTACCATTTTCACACTTGTTAGAACCCCTCACCGAATCAGATTGTAGTATTTTCAAAATAATGCCCTCTCCTCGATTCTCGCTTTTCTCACGTTGTTTCTTAGTTTTACAAGTTGTTTTTTTTTCTAAAAATGTTCTCACGTCATTAACTACCCACTACCCATGAGGGTGACAAATTTACTAACTACCCGCATACCTTCTTGGTTACCGCGTGAATATCTGTCTCACGGTGCTACTTTGATTTTTTAAATACATTTATTTTAAAAAATATACCACTAACCAGACTCTTCCTACAAAACAACAACTGCACGCCATAACTTTTTCACAGTCCACCAAAACGTAACAAATTCCGCCATATCGTCTTCATCCAGACGGTTATCAGAACCCTCACTATACGATCCATTTAACAAAACACACCATGTAAACATGGTCGTAACTGCATGTTGTTTGCTCTATCGTCTTCTTCCTGTACATAAATCCTATTTATCCTCCCATAGTCTCTCATTCCTCCAAATCTCCCTTGTTTATCCTCCTACAATCCCATTCTTTAAAATTGCCCTTACTTCCAGCCTCACTTACATCTATAATCCATCTCCCCCTTGATCGCTCCATCAACTTTAACTCTCTTTCTCTATGAATACAACAAGACTACCATGACACAAGGATGTCGCCACTGGTCCTTTTCCTTTTAGTGGCAACGGCTCTACTACATCAGTCATGGTTAGGAGTGGCCACCTCTTACCAAAGCTATAGTAGTCTCATGCATCTATCAGTCTTCACTACTATAAAAAAAGTGAATTTGATAATTTATGACACTGCCATTTTCACATTTGTTAGAAACCCTCACCCAATCAGATTGCAGTATTTTCAAAATGATGTCCTCTCCTCGATTCTTTCTCTTCTCACATTGTTTCTTCGTTTTACAAGTTGTTTTTTTCTTCTAAAAATGTTCTCACGTCATTACCTACCCACTACCCACGAGGGCGACAAATTTACTAACTACCTGCATACCTTCTTGGTTATTGTGTGAATATATGTCTCACGGTGCTACTTTGATTTTACAAATACATTTATTTTAAATAAAATATACCACTAACTACACTCTTCCTACAAAACAACAATTGCATGCCATAACTTTTTCACAGTCTATGAAAATGCAACAAACTCTGCCATATCGTCTTCATCCAGACGGATATCGAAACCCTCATTATACAGTTCATTTAACAAAGCGCACCATGTAAACATTGTTATAATTGCATGTTGTTTTCTCTATCATCTTCTTCCTATATATAAATACTATTTATCCTCCCACAGTCTCTCATTCCTCCAAATCTCCCTTGTTTATCCTCCTATAGTCCCATTCTTTAATATTTCCCTTGCTTCTAGCCTCCCCTACGTCTATAAGCCCCCTCCCCCTTGATCGCTCCACCAACTTTAACTCTCTTTCTCTTTGAATACAACACGACTACCATGATACTAGGATGCTGCCACTGGTCCTTTTTCTTTTAGTGGAAACGACTCTACTGCATCAGTCATGGTTAGGAGTGGCCACCTCTTACTAAAACTATAGTAGTCTCATGCATCTATCAGTCTATACTACTATAAAAAGTAAATCTTTTTGACAATTTACCTTACTGCCATTTTCACACTTGTTAGAACCCCTCACCCAATTAGATTGCAAAATTTTCAAAATGATGTCCTCTCCTCGATTCTCTCTCTTCTCATGTTGTTTCTTAGTTTTACAAGTTGTTGTTTTTTCTTCTAAAAATGTTCTCACGTCATTAACTACCCACTACCCACGAGGGCGACAAATTTACTAACTACCCACATACCTTCGTGGTTATCACGTGAATATCTGTCTCACTATGCTAATTTGATTTTTCAAATACATTTATTTTAAAAAAATATATACCACTAACCACACTCTTCTTACAAAACAACAACTGCACACCATAACTTTTTTTCAGTCCACCAAAACGCAACAAAATCCACCATATTGTTTTCATTCCCTACGGTTATCGGAACCCTCACTATACGGTCCATTTAACAAAATACACCATGTAAACATGGTTGTAACTGCATGTTGTTTGCTCTATCGTCTTCTTCATGTATATAAATCCTATTTATCCTCCCAAAATCTCTCATTCCTCCAAATCTCTCTTGTTTATCCTCCTACAGTCCCATTCTTTAAAATTTCCCTTGCTTCCAACCTCCCCTACGTCTATAAGCCCCCTCCCCCTTGATCGTTCCATCAACTTTGACTCTCTTTCTCTTTGAATACAACAAGACTACCATGACACTAGGATGTTTCCACTGGTCCTTTTCCTTTTAGTGGCAATGGCTCTACCGCATCATTCACGGTTAGGAGTAGCCACCTCTTAAAAAAGAGCAAATCTTTTTTATAATTTATGACACTGCCATTTTCACACTTGTTAGAACCCCTCACCCAATTAGATTGCAATATTTTCAAAATGATGTCCTCTCTTCGATTCTCTCTCTTCTGATGTTGTTTCTTAGTTTTACAAGTTGTTTTTTCTAAAAACGTTCTCACATCATTAACTACCAACTACCCACGAATGCGACAAATTTACTAACTACCCACATACCTTCTTGGTTACCGCGTGAAAATCTGTCACATTGCTACTTCGATTTTTCAAATACATTTATTTTAAAAAATATACCACTAACCACACTCTTCCTACAAAACAACAATTGCACGCCATTACTTTTTCACAATCCACTGAAACACAACAAACTCCACCATATCATCTTCATCTAGACGGTTATCGGAATCCTCACTATACAGTCCATTTAACAACACACACCATGTAAACATGGTTGTAATTGTATGTTGTTTGCTCTATCGTCTGCTTCTTGTATATAAATCCTATTTATCCTCCCATAGTCTCCCATTCCTCCAAATCTCCCTTGTTTACCCCCTACAGTCCCATTCTTTAAAATTTCCCTATGTCTATAAGCCCCTTCCCCCTTGATCGTTGCATCAACTTCGACTTTCTTTCTCTTTAAATACAACAAGACTACCATGACACTAGGATGCCGCCACTGGTCATTTTCCTTTTAGTGGCAACGGCTCTACTGCATCAGTCATGATTAGGAGTGGTCACCTCTTACCAAACCTATAGTAGTCTCATGCATCTATCGGTCTAAACTACTATAAAAAAGTGAATCTTTTGACAATTTACGACCCTGTCATTTTTACACTTGTTTGAACCCCTCACCCAATAAGATTGAAGTATTTTGTCCGCTCAGAGTAGTGACCGGCCTAAATCGCGCGTCCAAAAGGAGAAGCGGATTTGAAGTAGTCGGACTTTTAAATTTATAACCCGGAACCTTCTAGGCCCCCGCAACTTTGTTTACAGGGTCGAAGTAGATATACAGGGTCGAACACAGGGACAAGGGTGGTAGTGTTGAGAACGTTGAATCGACACGCTACACTCCGACAAGGGTAAAGAGATGGTAAAATTTCCTAAGGGAAACAATAAGATAAGACCGATAAAACAAAAGAAAACTATCTCCAACTGGAGCTACGAGGAAGATTAAGGTTTTAAGCATTTTATCAGTTTTTAGGGGTTTTCGTGCAACGGAAACAGAGAGATAATACTAAGGCTAAAGAGAGGTACAAAGGAGAAAACTTCGGTAAAACAAGCGGCAGCAGGAACATCCTGTACCCCTCCTCTCAGAACGGGTACCTCTAACCAAACATCAACACCCTCTCGAGGTTGCTGGACTTAAGTTAGAGTGGAAAGGTTACTAAAGCAACTCCGATTCTGGGCACTCTCGTACTCCAGAATCGGACCAAACACTAGAGCCACAACACCTCTCTCGAGGCTGTTGCAACGGGAAAACACGATTCGGTAGCTAATCGAAACGCGATCCAAGCATACAAGCTAGAGTTCAGATGTTAAACATAGCAATCATCCAACAAAGGTACCAAACATAAAGCAGCAGATAATTAAACTCTTCTATTTCCATAGACAAATAATGGTCTGATTACATTGCATAAGTAAAAGAAGTAAATGACTGAAATTGTAACATACCGAATCTTAAACCCTACCCTAGAACTTTGATCTTTTAGATTTTTCCAAACAAGGTCGAGGTTAGGATGATCCTAATAATCTAATGCATGAATAATGTAAATAATATGTCACATAATTCAATTGATGATAACATGATGATAAATAACTTAATTATATGCATAATAATGTTAATGGGCCTCTAATGGGCCAGATGACAAAACCCATGTAAAAAAGCCTAAAATTAAATAATAGACTTCAAAATCGTAATCTACACATCAAAATAAGCTTACATGTCAATTTTCATTTAATTTGGACAACCTTGAAATAATATGGCAATTTAAGAGAGAGAAATTACCTAAAAGGTGTAATTAATAAATAAATACAATAAATGACTCCAAAAGAGGAAAATAATCTTAGATTCGTAATCTACATAATAATTATAGCCTTTGGGTGAATTTTCATCCAATTTGGAGAAAGTTTGCTTAAAAGGTGAAATCAGGAGAGAGAAAGTGGATAAAACCTTCAAGATATTAAATAAATATGCAAATATATCCAATATGTAAAATTGATGGCAAATTCGTATCCTACACATTAAATATGACTTGTGTGTCAAGTTTCATAAAATTTGGATAATCCTAAAGCCATTAATAAAGAAGGGAAGAGAAAATAGTAATTTACTTATTTGACACATTAAAAGTTCTTAAAAGGCAAATCTAATTTTATATTCGGAATCAACATGCTTTAATTAACCTCTGTGCAAAATTTGGTTTTATTTGGATAATGTTTGAACCCTCAAATCAAGAAAGAGAAAATAGGGATATAATGCTTTCCATCTTTGGTTTAATTGGTTTAATACGATTTATTTCCTTGTCACGCTGGCTTTGGGAATCTCGGCTTCTTTTGGACCGTTGGATTTAGATCTAGCGGCAGCTAGATTGTCTTCTTCCTTTCCCTTTCTGTTTTCACGCGCAGCGAGAGGGGGGCTTTCCTCCTCAGTTTTCTTTTCCGATTCTCCCTCTTTTCTCGCGATCTTCCTTCCCGATTTCTTACCCTTCACTTTCCTCATCTCCTTGCGAATCCAATGGGTATAAAATACCCTGGGGTTCCCGCGTTTTCGTGCTTTTCGCTGGGCGCCGCCCCCTTGCTCTGTTCTTCCGCATTTTCCTCTGTTTTCCTTTCCCTTTCGACCTTCTTCCTTCCCTGGGTCATCAGACCATGAAGGATCGGCCTCCTGACCTCCGTCGGGGTCCCAGCAACAATCTTCTAGCCTCGGTTTGGCCTGGTCACCTCTGTTTGTGGGTCGCGTGCTCCGACAGGTTCTGTTTGCCGCCGCACGGTTGCGTTTGGGCTCCGGTTCGTCGGACACCATTACAGGGGTTCCATAATGGTTTCAGGTATTTCCTCATGGCACTTTGTAGCTCGATTTGGCTTCAATTCGTTGTTTGGCGCTCTGTTTGGTTTTTCCCCAATTTTCCAACGAGCCGGCCAAGCTGCTTGAGCAACAATGGCGCTCGTGCTGGAAGGGGATGATTCCCCATTACACATTCTCGTTTATGCCCTCGTGTTTCTTCTTTCTCTGTTTTTTTCACCAAGGGCACTTTAGTCTTTTGCCTTCGTTTTATTTGGTTTGGACGAGTCAAGGCTGAGGGTTGACGCAGTGAATTGTCCGACCTGGATTGGGCCAAGTCATGCGGGCCCGGCCTGCTCTTCCCTTTCTTTTTGTGGATTTTCTTCGCCTACGTGGCATTATCGGATTTTCTGATTGGTCGGATTTATAAAATCGATAACTAATTATCTACTGATCAGAAAAATATAAATAAATAGCCGTTGGATTCAGAAAAATAAGGGCTTTCTAATGGAATTGGTTTTATCGCCTGAATCTGATGTTTTTAAAAGGTGTTTTTCATGGATCTAATTAATAATGAATTAACTTCTAAAATTCATAACTAATAATTTATAAGTCAGAAAAATATAATAAAATATGTTTTGAACTCAGGAAAATATAATCTAAAATATGGAATCGTTTTGGAAACCTAATTCACATATTAATAAAAAGGTGATTTTTAGGGTTTGAATAATTGATGGAAACCTAACCCTAACTCCACATATATGTTAATAGGTTTGTTGGAAGCCTAGGCTTGGACCTAGAAGTGACTTTGGATCTGTTAGACTCTGAAGTTGAGGTATGATTGCATCTCCTATTATTCCTATATTGAGCAATTCTTTTCTCTTATGTATGATTGCATCTCCTATTATTCCTATATTGAGCAATTCTTTTCTCTTATGTATGCTTGCATCCCATATTATTTCTATATTGAGCAATAACCTATCTTTATCATTTCTCTTGGTCCTATAGACAATAGCCTATACACATTGCTCTTATCTCTTGTTATCATGGTTCATGTGAACTACTTTTCTTTGTTATTGATCTTATGATCATAGATATTCTCTTGACTTTGTTTCATATGCCTTGGTGCATGTTGGACTTTTGATATTATATGCCCACTGTGATGTGGAAGTTTACTTGGTGATATATGCCCACTTTGAAGTGGATTTGCTTATATGCTTGTGTTGTCCATTGTGTGATGGAAACATTGTTCATTCTGACTATACATTTCTACTTGCCTCTACATTAAACATGCTATGTGATTCAGTACCACTAGAGTAGTGTAAGTGCATTGGTTTTGTGTTGTTGGGACGTCAAGGAACCTCGTACCCAGGGCAAGATGTGTGTCTTGACCCATTTATATTTGGGAGTTTGACGGTGAGTCATTCTCTATCAGGTTTGCAAGGATGTGAAGCCTTGGCCGCCAATTGTGTTTATATTGTTCTAGTGATATGTTTATCTCACAATGCATGCAGGATATTGATTGTGGGGTGTGTGCCCTACTTGTGCTTTGTTTACCACCATGGTAGTGGATTTATTTATGGAACAATCCTTATATGTTTTGTTTTATGGCAAGTATCCCTTTTTGTTGTAATCTTTCACTTGATACCCGTTTGGGTGATACCTATCTCTTGCATGGGAAGCCTTGTATATTTTGATGTCCCTATATCCTTATATTGCTCAAATTGTTTTTAGTATGCACATACCAGCCTTTGCTGATGTATCCTTTTGTTTCTCTTTTGCTGGGGTATGCTTCCAACCCTAGGTGGAGGACATGGATGGCTTGACATGATGACCTAGACTTTGCTTGAGTTGATGGAGCTTGGAGACAAACTTGAGGTGGTTTAGATTTCCTCTACATGGATCCTTATGATGTAAGTTTGTAACCCTTATTTTATAATTGAATAGTCAAATATTTTCTTCCGCTGCTATACTTTGGTCTTTTGTTACCATTATATAAAGATTTGAAAATTTTACACCCACTCCATCATACCTTTTGAGTATGTTTGGATTGGAGGTTCTATTGTTCAAATTTTTAGTAAGGAAGTGGTTTCACTTCTTTACAGCATGGTATCAGAGCCCATGGTAGTCGGAATCGACTATTTCAATTTTGTCTCCCTTTAGAACCCTTGACTTAGTTAGTTACCTTTAAGTGAGATGTTGACCTTAGATTTGTTAATGATGATCTTTTGTGCAATAAGGTTTGGATTGAGGACAAGAATAGGTTATGAGGAAGTAATCATATGGAAATATTGTGACTTGGTTTTCGCTTTGATTTTGAGCTCACCATTGTTTCATATCGTATGATTCTTCGAAGAAAAATATATTTCCAATTATATTACTATATGTACAAAATTTCTTGGATTTATCGATGTTTTGTTGAACTAAGTCACAATGAAGAGAAAATATAGCTTGAGTAGAATCTAACCCTAGTTTTATGACTAGGAATGATATAATGGTGTAGTTGACCTACCCTATGTCTTTTTGGATGTTCATGTAGGGTTGTTAGGTTAGAGACACAAGGACCTAAAATCTCAACCCTAGATGGTGACTATAGTTGGATACATGAATAAATAAAATTATTTAGAACTTTCACAACTAAGAGATGTGGGTAGCTAAAAAGTTGTTTAGTTTGACTTGTTAGGTTGAACCCTTTAAGGGGTGGAGAGTATTTAGTGATTGATGTTTGGATCTATAGATTTCGAGGACGAAATCCTTTTTAAGGGGTGGAGTGCTGTAACATACCGAATCTTAAACCCTACCCTAGAACTTTGATCTTTTGGATTTTTCCAAACAAGGTCGAGGTTAGGATGATCCTAATAATCTAATGCATGAATAATGTAAATAATATGTCACATAATTCAATTGATGATAACATGATGATAAATAACTTAATTATATGCATAATAATGTTAATGGGCCTCTAATGGGCCAGATGACAAAACCCATGTAAAAAAGCCTAAAATTAAATAATAGACTTCAAAATCGTAATCTACACATCAAAATAAGCTTACATGTCAATTTTCATTTAATTTGGACAACCTTGAAATAATATGGCAATTTAAGAGAGAGAAATTACCTAAAAGGTGTAATTAATAAATAAATACAATAAATGACTCCAAAAGAGGAAAATAATCTTAGATTCGTAATCTACATAATAATTATAGCCTTTGGGTGAATTTTCATCCAATTTGGAGAAAGTTTGCTTAAAAGGTGAAATCAGGAGAGAGAAAGTGGATAAAACCTTCAAGATATTAAATAAATATGCAAATATATCCAATATGTAAAATTGATGGCAAATTCGTATCCTACACATTAAATATGACTTGTGTGTCAAGTTTCATAAAATTTGGATAATCCTAAAGCCATTAATAAAGAAGGGAAGAGAAAATAGTAATTTACTTATTTGACACATTAAAAGTTCTTAAAAGGCAAATCTAATTTTATATTCGGAATCAACATGCTTTAATTAACCTATGTGCAAAATTTGGTTTTATTTGGATAATGTTTGAACCCTCAAATCAAGAAAGAGAAAATAGGGATATAATGCTTTCCATCTTTGGTTTAATTGGTTTAATACGATTTATTTCCTTGTCCCGCTGGCTTTGGGAATCTCGGCTTCTTTTGGACCGTTGGATTTAGATCTAGCGGCAGCTATATTGTCTTCTTCCTTTCCCTTTCTGTTTTCACGCGCAGCGAGAGGGGGGCTTTCCTCCTCAGTTTTCTTTTCCGATTCTCCCTCTTTTCTCGCGATCTTCCTTCCCGATTTCTTACCCTTCACTTTCCTCATCTCCTTGCGAATCCAATGGGTATAAAATACCCTGGGGTTCCCGCGTTTTCGTGCTTTTCGCTGGGCGCCGCCCCCTTGCTCTGTTCTTCCGCATTTTCCTCTGTTTTCCTTTCCCTTTCGACCTTCTTCCTTCCCTGGGTCATCAGACCATGAAGGATCGGCCTCCTGACCTCCGTCGGGGTCCCAGCAACAATCTTCTAGCCTCGGTTTGGCCTGGTCACCTCTGTTTGTGGGTCGCGTGCTCCGACAGGTTCTGTTTGCCGCCGCACGGTTGCGTTTGGGCTCCGGTTCGTCGGACACCATTACAGGGGTTCCATAATGGTTTCAGGTATTTCCTCATGGCACTTTGTAGCTCGATTTGGCTTCAATTCGTTGTTTGGCGCTCCGTTTGGTTTTTCCCCAATTTTCCAACGAGCCGGCCAAGCTGCTTGAGCAACAATGGCGCTCGTGCTGGAAGGGGATGATTCCCCATTACACATTCTCGTTTATGCCCTCGTGTTTCTTCTTTCTCTGTTTTTTTCACCAAGGGCACTTTAGTCTTTTGCCTTCGTTTTATTTGGTTTGGACGAGTCAAGGCTGAGGGTTGACGCAGTGAATTGTCCGACCTGGATTGGGCCAAGTCATGCGGGCCCGGCCTGCTCTTCCCTTTCTTTTTGTGGATTTTCTTCGCCTACGTGGCATTATCGGATTTTCTGATTGGTCGGATTTATAAAATCGATAACTAATTATCTACTGATCAGAAAAATATAAATAAATAGCCGTTGGATTCAGAAAAATAAGGGCTTTCTAATGGAATTGGTTTTATCGCCTGAATCTGATGTTTTTAAAAGGTGTTTTTAATGGATCTAATTAATAATGAATTAACTTCTAAAATTCATAACTAATAATTTATAAGTCAGAAAAATATAATAAAATATGTTTTGAACTCAGGAAAATATAATCTAAAATATGGAATCGTTTTGGAAACCTAATTCACATATTAATAAAAAGGTGATTTTTAGGGTTTGAATAATTGATGGAAACCTAACCCTAACTCCACATATATGTTAATAGGTTTGTTGGAAGCCTAGGCTTGGACCTAGAAGTGACTTTGGATCTGTTAGACTCTGAAGTTGAGGTATGATTGCATCTCCTATTATTCCTATATTGAGCAATTCTTTTCTCTTATGTATGATTGCATCTCCTATTATTCCTATATTGAGCAATTCTTTTATCTTATGTATGCTTGCATCCCATATTATTTCTATATTGAGCAATAACCTATCTTTATCATTTCTCTTGGTCCTATAGACAATAGCCTATACACATTGCTCTTATCTCTTGTTATCATGGTTCATGTGAACTACTTTTCTTTGTTATTGATCTTATGATCATAGATATTCTCTTGACTTTGTTTCATATGCCTTGGTGCATGTTGGACTTTTGATATTATATGCCCACTGTGATGTGGAAGTTTACTTGGTGATATATGCCCACTTTGAAGTGGATTTGCTTATATGCTTGTGTTGTCCATTGTGTGATGGAAACATTGTTCATTCTGACTATACATTTCTACTTGCCTCTACATTAAACATGCTATGTGATTCAGTACCACTAGAGTAGTGTAAGTGCATTGGTTTTGTGTTGTTGGGACGGCAAGGAACCTCGTACCCAGGGCAAGATGTGTGTCTTGACCCATTTATATTTGGGAGTTTGACGGTGAGTCATTCTCTATCAGGTTTGCAAGGATGTGAAGCCTTGGCCGCCAATTGTGTTTATATTGTTCTAGTGATATGTTTATCTCACAATGCATGCAGGATATTGATTGTGGGGTGTGTGCCCTACTTGTGCTTTGTTTACCACCATGGTAGTGGATTTATTTATGGCACAATCCTTATATGTTTTGTTTTATGGCAAGTATCCCTTTTTGTTGTAATCTTTCACTTGATACCCGTTTGGGTGATACCTATCTCTTGCATGGGAAGCCTTGTATATTTTGATGTCCCTATATCCTTATATTGCTCAAATTGTTTTTAGTATGCTCATACCAGCCTTTGCTGATGTATCCTTTTGTTTCTCTTTTGCTGGGGTATGCTTCCAACCCTAGGTGGAGGACATGGATGGCTTGACATGATGACCTAGACTTTGCTTGAGTTGATGGAGCTTGGAGACAAACTTGAGGTGGTTTAGATTTCCTCTACATGGATCCTTATGATGTAAGTTTGTAACCCTTATTTTATAATTGAATAGTCAAATATTTTCTTCCGCTGCTATACTTTGGTCTTTTGTTACCATTATATAAAGATTTGAAAATTTTACACCCACTCCATCATACCTTTTGAGTATGTTTGGATTGGAGGTTCTATTGTTCAAATTTTTAGTAAGGAAGTGGTTTCACTTCTTTACAGAAATAATAAAGATAGATGTCATCTTCTTGATATAGAAGGACGACAAACTACAGAGGACCCTCCAGCCCGATACTGGGCAGGAGCCTAGCCCGATACAACCGTGTCGGGTGGCACACCCTCTCAGGCGACGCGCTCATGACGGGCGGATGGTATCGTGTGAGGCGCCCTTGCCCGATACGATCATGTTGGGCGGCACCCTCTCGGGCGACGCGCCGTGACGGGCGATGCGTATCGGGATTCAGTATCGTGCCGGGCTAGAGTGATGCTTCTAGTATCGGTCACTTATATCGGGGATCCTTGTCGGTCGATATCGGCCTGCAGGGGACGAACCTAAGTGAACCATTCCCTCCCCTTCAGGATGGGGAAGTGCTCACCTAGAATCGCCCGACACAACCTCTGAGGCACGATACACTAGCTCTTGTAGCTTTCCTGAGTTGGCTTGCGTAGGGTTCCTACAAGTCTTTTCGGCTTCCTATAGCTGCTATTTATAGGCAGCGGTTGGGGAAGTTTGTTGACTCAAGGTCAATTAGGTCAATGTTGACTCACGTCTAAATTGACTAAACCCTTGTTTTGATGATGACTAACCATTCCACATATTGGTGTCTAATGCTTCTACATTGAGTGATTTCAGATTAGGTTTAGACACACTCCAAATGCCCTAACTTGCGCATATCAAATTGGAGAAAAGACAAGTCAAAATAGCTACAAGTGTGCAATTTGGGATCTCTATGTATATGACCTTAGAATTGCTTTGTAATCACTTGTAATGATTGTATGACTTGTAATTAAGCTTAGAAAAATTATTGGGACACAAAAATCCATCATTTATACAGTTTTTGGAAATTCCAAAATACCCCTTAACAGGGATTTTGTCGGCCGAATTACAAACTCGGCCGATCCATGTATTGAGGAATTTTCTGGGCTGTCGGCCGAGTTTCAATGCCAGGAAACTCGGCCGATCCACTGGTCAGTCAAAACCAAAGGATGACTGATCGGTCGAGTTTCCCCCTGGAAACTCGGCCGACAGATTCCCTGTTGGTTTTGTCACCTAGTGTGTCGGCCGAGTTGCCTTTATTGAAACTCGGCCGATCGGACTGTACTGGAATGCAGAAAAAGCAAATCCAACCGTTGGAGACTTTGTTGGGACCCAAAATAGATCCGTTGCAACTTGTAAAACGGCTATTTTTCGTTCCTAAGTGTTCCCAAAGGCTAAGAGGCATCCCCAACTATAAATAGGACCCCTTGGGCTTCATTCCAAGGTTGAGCATTCCATGCAAACTCTTTGAGAGGTTCCTATTCTATAGTTGAGTGCTTCCTACAGCCTCCTCTCTCTCTCTAAGCTTAATCACTTGCTACATCCATTAGAGTGAGTAGGAAATCTGTAAGAGAGCTAGTCATATTTGTATATCTTGTGAAGCTCTCACTTCCACCACCTCCCCATCTCTCATTTCCTATATTGAAGATGAAGGTTCTCTCTCTTGTCCAAGAGAGGTGAAGAAGAACAAGGGAAGGAGTCCCTTGGTGAAGATCAAGGCCGAAGACTTGGAGCTAGAGTGGGTAAGCCCTTGGAGAAGGCAGAAGACTCAAGCTCAAGTGGGTAAGTCCTTGGTGGAAAGCTTCTCCGAGTGAAGGTGAAGTCAAAGGCGGAAGATCCAAGAAGAGTGGGTAATTCCTACAAGGCCGAAGACTTGTGCAAGAGTGGGTAAGTCCTTGGAGAAGGCCGAAGACTCTTGCAAAGTGGGTAAGTCCTTGGTAAGGTTGAAGACTCTTTGTATTGGATAGGTAAGTCCTTTGTTGGGTCATGTATTGTAAGTCTTATGAATGAATATAAGAGTGCAATTGGTTGAAGTCCTAGAGGTTGACCTCTCTAGGCAAGTGGACTGACACACTTCTAGTTTGAAGTGTGGAACCACTCTAAATAGCTTGTCTAATTGGTGCATGTTCAATCTCTCTTATCCTTGCTATGCATGATTTAGTTGCACTCAAATTACCTATTTAGCAACCTTATCTTGTCATATATTTTGAAGGTTTGATGAATTTTGTTTAAGTGCTTTCAGCTCTATTCACCCCCCCCCTCTAGAGCACCTAAGTCACCCATCTAGGATCCAACAAAGTTATGGTGCTCTGGGGACCACGCGTCCTTCATCAGCTTTTATTATCACGGAGTTGGTGGACGGCCGATATCAGTCTCGCCTGGCACAAGGATGTCGACTGTCAGTCATCGTGACGAGTGGTGCATGTCGGTGGGTGGCCTGTATCGTGCGACAAGCTTCAGTTGTTGTGGCGAGCCCGACTCCCTGTCGGGTAAAAAGGTGTATCGTCCGTTAGTTCCTTCTTGCGTGACATCCTCATGTCGCGCGTCAGTGTATTGTGCTACCCTGTCAGACAGTGAGCATATCGGCCAGCTGGTGGGAAGGCTGATGCAGGTGGAGCATGTTTGTGGGCCGGGACGGGCCTTATTGCTGATAAATGAGTCAAAAATAGAGGAAAACTCTGCAAAAGATGGAAATATTGAGTTAAGAGCGTAGCGTGGCCTATTATTGCAAAAGTACATATAAAAAGAGAGGAAAATAGTTTAAAATGGCAGTTTTGATAACAAAATAAGGGTAAAAAAATCACAAAATTTGGTGTTATCAACTCCCCCAAACTTAGCATTTTGATTGTCCTCAATCAATATTTAAACTTTATTTTGTGATGCTTCTTCTTGACCGGTATAGTTTTTAGGCCAAGGGGTTGAGCGAGCATTGAGATGTCTTACTGAGAATACGGCTCGACCACGAACAACAAACTTTATTTCTCCTACCTTATTTAAGCAAAAATTTTCTCCACAGCTTCGGCGAGACTTGGGTGTATGATTTCGAAGTTAGCTTTCACACCAAACAACTTTTTGGGGCAAAAAGTCGTGTGTTGGGTAGGTTAAGGCTTTTTTTTTTGGGTTTTTCTTGTTTCCCATCAGTCCATCCAGGTACGGGTCCGTTAGCGGGCAAGTGGTCCCTGCAGTCCAAGCCAGTTGGCTTTAGAGCAGTGATTTCACATCCTACGTACCACTACCCCGGATCTACCATGCCTAAAGATGGGTACTTTTGGAAAACAAGTGTGTATATATTTCTCTTTCTTTTCTTTTCTCTTTTCTTTTATTGGGCACAACTCTCATGCTTTTATTCACTCTCATAAGGCTACTTTCTCTTTTTGGGATTTTTGTTGGGTGAGGGAGAACAAGAGGGATTTTTACTATTTGGGCAATTTTTTCCTTCTGCATACACGTCTCTTAGCTGTAGCGAGATTTTTTTTTTCGAAATTTTGGCATGGAAAGTCGTAGTCTTTTGTTGTTTGAGGCTGCATTATCAGAAAGACATAACAAGACTTGCATCACCTTAGGTACATAGAAAATAAACTGGCAAGAAGTCGTATCAGGTTTTTACTATATAGTGTCTTTGTACATATGTATGGAGATAATATAAACAATTTTTTTCAAAATTTTTGTATGAACATATATATATATGTACATATGATATAGAGACAAAGAACAAAAGAATACAGAATTAGAATGAAAGAATAAAGAATTTGAGTCTGAAAATTTTTCAAAATTTTTATACCTCCCTCACTGGTACATGGTACCCCCCCAAACTTACTCCACACTCTGTCCCAAAGTTGTGAGGTAGATAAGGTGAGGTAATGTTAATCCAGTGAGGGTTAACTGGTGAGCGCGCCTGCGCCAGATAGAAGCTCCCACACATATTCTCCTCGTTTGCTGTGATAGTCGATGTGGTGGAGCTGGTCAGGCGTCTCTTCATTTGCTATCCATTCCAGGATGAAGATGTCGCAGTCGTTGGATAGAGGAATTTGCTGTGGATTGCGATGACAGAACTGTAGTTCGTGCCACTTGCTTGCTGTCGTGTCCAGGAATGGTTGTATCAATGATGACACCTCGTCGTAGCATTTTCGAACTAAGCGCTTGAGGGATGTCAACGCTGCTGATGTACACGACACTGGATGATCTTTGTTTCTGTCGGAGCTGTTGTAGAAGATTCCTGCTCGTTGTTGAGTGTACATCGTCAGGAGCATCCAATGGTTATAATGCAGGATGGGCAGGAAGATTGTACGTGGGACCCCGCTCTCCAACTCTGCCAGAAATGCTTGCTTTGCTCCTGTTTCATCGACGAGGCAAATGTCGTTGAATAGCATAGGATGAGCTATGTATGCGTGTTTGAACCTTGGCTGTAGTGTTTGGATGTAAGCGGCCGCCACAGATACAACCAAGCATCCTCCTTCTTTTACCATGTCCCTTAAGTCATCAACCGGGACTATGACATTGCCTACCTCATAGATGACATCCGCCGGGGTAGAATCAGCCAACTTCAGAAGGATTTCGTTGACCTGCTCCTGCGTGAGTGTAGCACACGAGAAGCGGTCGAAATTGTTGATCAGCCCTTCTGCAGTTTCAGGCGAAGCAGGGTCTTCAAATCCGTGCACTTTCTGCAGGATCTCTAACTGCTTGCCTGCCCTATAGGTGTCAGTTGCCATCTCAGCTTCTTTCTCTGGGGAGCTGCTGGGTTGTGAAGATTCATCTTCTTGATCACAGTCCAGCAGCCCCTCTGGTACCCCCTGCGTCTCAGAAATAGTGCCCGTCTTTGATCAGCAGCAGGGCGTATATGCTCCTGAGGTGGTAGAAGTTTTGGCCCTCGAGATGCCTCATGTATCCAAATATGTTGAGTAGCTCCATGGCACGCAAGACGATGAAGGCATTGTTTCTGCTTCCCTCTTCTACTTGGACGGGGAAGTTTTGGATAGAAAAAAGTTCCAGACGCCGTTGTGACGTTTGGTTCCTTGTTTGATAGCTCGTAGAAGACGCAGCAGTAGAAGCCTCAAATTTTTGTCCTCTGGGCGACTGAAAATAAGCTCGGAGCGTGGCACCTCGTTGTTGTTGCAGCTTAGCAGCTGGACGTCATGGTTCTTGAGGTCTGCCACGCAGAGGAACCATATGTTACGGTGCTTGTACGGGGCCAACACGAGGTTTGGGTTATGCATTTCTACGTGCTACAACATGTTGGCCTCCGTAATGGAGTCTGGTACTCCCCACATCAGCCTTCTTGCCAAGGTCGGGGTGGCGTTGTATACTGTCTTCCGACCTGTCCCGGTGCTGATATTCTCTATGATTGCACCTTCAAGGACCCTGAATAGCTTTTTTCCGACGAAGGCTGGCGAGCGGAATATGCTTTGGAGTGCTCCTCGTCGTACGGAGAAGTAGTCGTCGCTCCATATGACGTCTTCTTCATCTGCCTGCGACCTTAGGACCTTGTTCAGCAATTTCTGGTCTCTGATCGTCAGGTAGTCGATGTCCCTTATGTCGAAGTCAGCCATCTCGAAGGAAGGTATCTCTGACGGCGCAGAGAACTTGTCTGCCATCGAGCATCTTCCTCTGGGGAGGTGTCTTTCGTTGGCGGCATAAACGTCCCCCCTTCTCCCTCTGATTCATCAGAAGAGTCATCCCCGATGCTGATGTCTTCGTTATCATCTTCAATTTCGTCCAGGGGGACTGAGGGAGCTGTTTCTTCCAGGCCTAGGGAGCTCTCATGTCCTGCTGGAGTTCCGTAGGTCGACCTTGGTGGCGTCCCCTCCTCAGGCGTTGTGGATGGCCCGCAGGAGGAGGAGGACGATGGTCTTGAAGAGGCTGTCGACGAGGAAGGTGGGGAGCCAGAGCCAGGGGGTGACTGAGACCTTCTTGGCTGCCTTCGGCGCGGATGGTCGTCTCCCCTGTTCAGCCTCTCCTCGATCTCGTCGAGGCGTTGGAGGGCTTGCTGAAGTGTCGCGTTTAGAGCATCTAGTTGACTGGGAAGGCTAACTAGAGTCAGCAGCTCCCGTTCTTGGCTATTCAGCCTTTGCTGGAAAAATGAAAACTTGCGTGTTAGAGAATTAAATGTAGCTGAGTGGCTCTCTATTACCTCCCGCAAGTAGTCAAATTCATGCCCCAGCATCTTCCCGAGCGACGGAGGGGTTCCTGCGGTTCTCCCTCTCGTCCTCGCGATACTTTGCTCGCGTGACGGTCTACCCGACGAGGTAGAGCCTATCTCGATTGTTCGCGAGGTAGATGCCGCTGGGCGAGGTGTCGACACTCTTGCTGCCGTTACCGCCTCGCCTTCTCGTCGCGGTGGAGATGGCCTTGGTGTGGGCGGATGCTAGTCCACCTCTACACTGTTGGCAATCTCTTCAACAGCTGCTACAGGGGACACCGGCGGCGGTGTCGGCGTCAGCTGTGCATCTCAGAGCTCCATTGTAAGGATCTCGGCGAACACCTCATTACTGGCATCCGACTGTGGTTCTTCCTCTGCCTCTACACGCACTACAGAAATTTCAGGGGCTGCAGATGTCTCTTCCTCGGCAGCTCCCGTAGTTATTGTCTCGGCGACCTCAACGATCACCGGTTCTTCTTCAGCCACCACAGTCGTTGTTGTGGTTGTGGCTGGTATAGCAGGAGCGACGACAACTCTATCAATTTTTGTCGTCGGTGGCTCTGGAATCACGGCTGGCTCGGTGCGGGTCGTTGAAGCTTTTTCCTACCTTGGGTCAAGAGGAATTGATTCTCCTCTCGCGGCCGCCCTTTCCTGAATTCTGGTGGTGGCGGCGTAAGCTGCGTCTACCGCCACAGCTTCTGTCTCCGCTGCAGTGAAGACCAGCTTTTCTACGTCATAGGTGGTACAACGAGGGAGCGGGAGGAGGGTGTTTTTCCTTGCAAACTTGTAGAAATAGCACCTTCCCTCCTTGTTTATAATGCTGGCCCTCATTAGGTATTTGAGGTCGATCAGCTCATTGCCCCTCGTCCTCGAGAGACTGCGCGGCTCCTTTAGGTACCCAAGCACAGTCGCGATCAGGTTGACGATGCCACCCATATAGTATTCCTTGGTGTCATCCTTTATTGGGTGCAGCCTGTTCAGCAAAAACCGCCCGAGGTTGATCACTCTTCCCTCCATCATGTGCCACATGACGTGGAGTTCTTTGGTGTAAATATTGCTGGACTCGTTTTTGCTGAACAGCAAGCACGCCACCAGTTTGTGCACTATTCTCCAAAAACATGAGTGCACTGCCGCCACCTTGCTTCCCGGCTTAAACGATGACTCACCGATCAGCCTATTCTAGAGATCCACGGGGTTGAACATGTCTCCTTCGGTGATTCTTTCACAGTTAATCTTCTCCTCCTCGCTATAAGAGAAGATCTCGTTTAGCAGCTTGTCGGAGATGGCATGCTTCGAGTTGTACAGCCGCGCTTGTAGTCTATCTGCTTCGTCGTATTCTTCTTTTTCCGCAGCAATATTCTTCACTTGGTGGAGAGATTTCCGCAGCAATATTCTTCACTTGGTGGAGAGACGACATGAACTCCCTCGTGAGTTCAGTGTAGGAGGCAGATCGGCTGAGGCAGATCTTCCTCAGTCCTGCCGCGGCGAGAACGCTCTCCAGTCTTTCAAAGATACCCAGCTGAATGAAAGAAGACTGGTGGCAGAACCTGCTTGGCCTGTAGAGTTTGGTCGCCAGTTCTGCATAACGGCATCCGTGCTCGTCATCTCTCGGCACGAACCTTCCTGGTGTGTGATCCAGGGGTTCTGCCGCTGCTATTGGTGCTGTGGTTGGAGCCGCCACTTCTCCTGTCCTTGTTCTCTTTTCTACTGTTGATGGCCCAGCCACCTCGGGATTTGGGCATTTCTGCCCGACAGTCGTCGCTTCAGCTGCGGCTTCGGTGTTGATTCTTCAGCCGTGTTCGTCAACTCGAACGACGGTTTGCTTTGTAAGGGCCATTTCTATTAACATTAAACAAATTCATTGATCAATTAAATGTGTCGATATTAAGTAGGCAGATCTAAAAATTGATACCGACGTTTAAAAAGGAAAACGAAATGCACTATAAGATTTAGCCCGATACAAAAATGACTCGACACCACTGTATCGGGTGATATGAAGCTTTCAAAGATGTAGGCTCGTGCCCGATACGAGATCTGGGTATCGTCCGTCACGTCGAAAGAACATCTTAGGTGATATAGAACAAGACGATACAGCGAGAGCTGCACGTCAGGCTCGTCGCCCGACATGGGTGTGTCGGGCGATACGGTTGCGAGAAACAAAACTCCCGATAGGGCCCTCCTGATAGAAAAGCAACGTGTCGCTCGATAACAAAACAAGCGAGGTGGCGCAAGGATGGGCGACACAGCTATCGCCCGACATGGCGTATCATGCAAACGCGAGTAAAAGGCACGTCGCGCGACATACGTATCGGGCGATACAAGGGAGCTCAGCTAAAGCCGTTAGTTCGATAAGTTATGCACGATAGGAAAGTCGTGTCGGGCAAGCTGGGACGATACGGCTGTCGGGATATACCTTTGTTGTTTTCTTAAACTTTCCGCGCGACACGAGAGCAGAAAAACGTTGCACGACACGGGAGCAAACTCAGGAAATCACAGCACGATACGGGTAGGTGAAAAGACTAAAGGCAGTAGCCCGACACGGTAATATCTTTGTTCTTTATATAGCAATCCCAACCGGGGGTAAAACTGGTAATTTCGGGACGCGCGTCGGCCGTTGGGATAAGTCATTCCCGAGGCGGACAGTCCATCCGTCGACACAAGGGTAATTACTCCACTTGCACAATACGGGTGTACACCACCCAAGCATGCCATCCTTCACGGCCTTTACGATGCCCGAAATACCATCGCCCGACATGAGCGCATTCAGCGTGCCGGTTGAGCTGCTGCCCGATACGACCCTTCAGAGCAAAAATCAAGAAGAAAAACTTAAAAACAAAGCGGGAAAAAGCGGTCGATGAGTAAAACATCATTGGCCTAAGATTAAGCTCCCGACCTCAGATAGTATTACTCATCCGGGTCTATAAAACAGTGTGGTGGCCCATAAAATAGAAGAGTCAGTGCATGTGGCGCATGCACTGACTCAGGCCTTATTACATTCCAAATGTTCGTAATGTTTGCTTTGCAGGAAAGTAAATTGCATCCTATTCTAGGAAAGAAAAGAAAGCTTAGGCTGCCTCCCGAGAAGTGCTGTAGTTTTCGTCTCCAGCTTGACGTCTTCTAGCTTCTTCACTCTTTAGCATCTGGCATCATCCATCTCTTGCAACTCGATCCCTGTCTCTCTCGATCACAACCCTGCCTTCTTGGCAGTTTTGGTATTGGACGGTATTTTGCTTGAGGGATTCTTTATTAACTCGGCCATTTGAGCTAATTGCTGATCAATTTGGCGTTGATGCGTCTGCATATCCACCGTTTGGACCTGCAATGAGTTCAAAACACCCGAATTTGATAGCGCACTCTGCGCTAACTGGTTATTAATTGTGTCCTGCCTTTTTACAAAATCAAACAATTGTCCAACCACATCTGATTGGCTTGAGACTTTGTCCTGCTCCTTGGCTGATCCTTGGTATTTAACCTGCCCCGGGAAGTTTCCTTTGTTCGACTGGAAGGTGGTGTTTTTGGTGTACTGACTTGGTCCTCCCCTCTTCTCGAAAGCTTGGGGCGGCTTAGAGGAGCTATGCAGTTGATGTGAGTTCTCAGCTGCATCCTTGTTGCCGTAACTGAAGTCAGGGTGGTCCGACCTTTTAAAATTTACAAAAGAGACGTTCTCAGTCTCTTCGGCCTCGGATTCAGTATTGCTTGATGTGTCTGGTTGGGTGTAGATGCAATTATCTACCCCATGCCCCCCTTCTCCACATGTTACGCACTTCATTACCTTTTCAACCTGCTTCTTCCCCTTTCCGCCAGATTCCTTTAGCTGCTTAACATCTGTCGCTATCCTCTGGATCTGAGAAGTAATAGACTCCAGAGCCTTGGATTCAAAAGAAGGTCCTTCACTAGCCTTATTAGCCTGCCCCCTGTCAGATCTATCATAGTCAGTGTCGGCTTGCAGCTCGACCATGTTTTTGATAATCTTCTCAGACCTGCTCGGCTTCTTCCCTAGGAAGTCACTTCCTGCTGTAGCATTTAGTGAAACCTTTTGTCGGGAGTTAGACCGTTATAGAAGGTAGTGATTAAGAAACCTTTCTTGCAGTTGTGGTGAGGGTAGTCCCTCTGATATTCCTGGTATCGCTCCCAGGCGTCGTGGAGGTTCTCGTTGAGCTTTTGCATGAAGGAAGTTATCCTTTGTCTGTTCCTCACAATCTTCTCAGTTGGATAGAACTTATTCACGAAGGCATCCGCCAACGCTCCCCATCCATTTAGAGCTTGGTGGGGCAGCCCCAGATACCACGATAGGGCCTTATCTTCCAAAGAGAAGATTAAGCCCTTGCGGTAGATGACCTCCTGGGGAACACCCCGCATCTTAATGGTGTCGCAAATATTCTTGAAGGCATCCAAGTGGTGATAGGGGTTGTCACTCTTAGAGCTTCCTCTAAAGCTCTTGTTTTGGATCATGGAGATTATAGATGGCTTGAGCTTAAAATTGGTGGCGTTGAATCGCGGGATGATGATAGGGCACCGGGAATTGTTAGCCTTTGTGGAAGCTAACTCCCTCTGAGTCTTCTCTTCTTCTTCTGAATCATCGTTGTCACTGACTTCCTGGCATTGTTCTTGATTATTGTGATTTCTTCTGTGCCTTTGGTGGTGGCGACGTCTGTCACGACGATGGTCTTCCTCAAACTGCTCCATTTCTGGATCTTCAAGTTGATCATTGCCGTCGTATCGGTCGTTGACCTCAGGTGGAGGCGAATCAGGCCTAACTCTCCCTTGGCGTTCACCTTCTGAATGGTGTGGCTCAATGCGAGGTGGCATGCTGGATGGTGTCGGTGCTCAGTCGAACATAATGCCTTTCTTATGAGTACCTGGAATAGCACGAAGAATCAAGTTAGAAAATCTGTTATTAATAATATGAATTATTTATTCTAGGGAAATAATAATAATAATAATAATGAAAAAGAAAGAAAAAGAGAGTGTTGTCAAGCTCATTTCTAAGCTTGAGGCACGGGAGTGTAGTTAGTGGATTCGGGTCCGTCAACAGTACCGTTTGCCTTGTCCCCGGTAACGGCGCCAAAAAGTTGACCGGCCTAAATCGCGCGTCCAAAAGGAGAAGCGGATTTGAAGTAGTCGGACTTTTAAATTTATAACCTAAAACCTTCTAGGCCCCCGCAACTTTGTTTACGGGGTCGAATACAGGGACAAGGGTGGTAGTGTTGAGAACGCTGAATCGACACGCTACACTCCGGCAAGGGTAAAGAGATGGTAAAATTCCCCAAGGGAAACAACAAGATAAGACCGATAAAACAAAAGAAAACTATCTCCAACTGGAGCTACGAGGAAGATTAAGGTTTTAAGCATTTTATCAGTTTTTAGGGGTTTTCGTGCCACGGAAACAGAGAGATAATACTAATGCTAAAGAGAGGTACAAAGGAGAAAAGTTCGGTAAAACAAGCGGCAACAGGAACATCCTGTACCCCTCCTCTCAGAGCGGGTACCTCTAACCAAGCATCAACACCCCTCTCGAGGTTGCTGGACTTAAGTTAGAGTGGAAAGATTACTAAAGCAACTCCGATTCCGGGCACTCTCGTACTCCAGAATCGGACCAAACACTAGAGCCACAACACCTCTCTCGAGGCTGTTGCAACGGGAAAACATGATTCGGTAGCTAATCGAAACGCGATCCAAGCATACAAGCTAAAGTTCAGATGTTAAACATAGCAATCATCCAACAAAGGTACCAAACATAAATTAGCAGATAATTAAACTCTTCTATTTCCATAGACAAAGAAGGGTCTGATTACATTGCATAAGTAAAAGAAGTAAATGACTGAATAATAAAAATAGATGTCTCCTTCTTGATATAGAAGGACGATAGACTACATCAGACCCTCCAGCCCGATACCCGACAGGAGCCTAGCCCGATACAACCGTGTCGGGCGGCACACCCTCTCAGGCGACGCGCTCATGACGGGCAGATGGTATTGTGCGAGGCGCCCTTGCCCGATATGATCATGTCGGGCGGCACCCTCTCGGGCGACGCACCGTGACGGGCGATGCGTATCGGGATTCAGTATCGTGTCGGGCTAGAGTGATGCATCTAGTATCGGTCACTTGTATCGGGGATCCTTGTCGGCCAATATCGGCCTGCAGTGGTGCCCGAGACGACCCTAAGTGAACCATTCCCTCCCCCTCGAGATGGGGAAGTGCTCACCTAGAATCGCCCGACACAACCTCTGAGGCACGATACACTAGCTCTTGCAGCTTTCCTGAGTTGTCTTGCGTAGGGTTCCCACACGTCTTTTCGGCTTCCTGTAGCTGCTATTTATAGGCAGCGGTTGGGGAAGTTATGGTGCTCTGGGCGCCACGTGTCCTTTATCAGCTTTTATTATCGCGGAGTCGATGGACGGCCGATATCAGTATCGCTCGGCACAAGGATGTCGGCTGTCGGTTGTCGTGACGAGTGGCGCCTGCCGGTGGGTGGCCTGTATCGCACGACAAGCTTCAGTTGTCGTGGCGAGCCCGACTCCCTGTCAGGTAAAAAGGCGTATCGTCCGTTAGTTCCTTCTTGTGTGGCATCCTCATGTCGCGCGTCGGTGTATTGTGCTACCCTGTCGGGCAGTGAGCATATCGACCGGCTGGTGGGAAGGCCGATGTAGGTGGAGCATGTTTGTGGGCCGGGACAGGCCTTATTGCTGATAAATGAGTCAAAAATGGAGGAAAACTATGCAAAAGATGGAAATATTGAGTTAATAGCGTAGCGTGGCCTGTTATTGCAAAAGTACATATAAAAAGAGAGGAAAACAGTTTAAAAGGGCAGTTTTGATAACAAAATAAGGGTAAAAAACATCACAAAATTTGGTGTTATCAAGTAGCCCGACTGGTTGCGGCTCGGTAAGCTCAGATGAAGGATCCAGCTTCAAATCACGCCGAAGGCGCTCTGCGAAAAGTAACACGGAGCTAATTGGGAGCGGGTGGGGGTGACCAGACCACTCACCCTCTCATGTCCTGAGAGTTTACGCCAACCGGGGGGTCATGATTGTGGTGCTTCTACGGGGGTGGTACTCTCATAAATAAATAAAAAATATTGCAGTTTTTTTAAGATGATGTCCTCTCCTCGATTCTCTCTCTTCTCACATTGTTTCTTAGTTTTACAAGTTATTTTTTTCCTTCTAAAAACGTTCTCATGTCATTAACTACCCACTACCCACGAGGGTGACAAATTTATTAACTACCTGCATACCTTCTTGGTTACCACGTGAAATTCTGTCTCATAGTGCTACTTTGATTTTTTAAATATATTTATTTTAAAAAAATATACCACTAACCACACTTTTCCTACAAAACAATAACTGCACGCCATAACTTTTTCACAGTCCACAAAAATGCAACAAACTTCGCCATATCGTCTTCATCTAGACGGTTATCAGAACCCTCACTATACGGTCCATTTAACAAAACACAACACATAAACATGGACATAACTACATGTTGTTTTCTCTATCCTCTTCTTCCTGAATATAAATCCTATTTATCCTCCCATAGTCTCTCATTCCTCCAAATCTCCCTTTTTTATCCTCCTACAGTCCCATTCTTTAAAATTTCCCTTGCTTCCAGCCTCCCCTACGTCTATAAGCCTCCTCACCCTTGATCGCTACATCAACTTTGACTCTCTTTCTCTTTGAATACAATGAGACTACCATGACACTAGGATTCTGCCATTGGTCCTTTTCCTTTTACTGGCAATGACTCTACTACATCAGTCATGGTTAGGAGTGGCCACCTCTTACCAAAGCTATAGTAGTCTCATGCATCTATCAGTCTATACTACTATAAAAAAGTGAATCTTTTTGACAATTTACAACACTACCATTTTCACACTTGTTAGAATCCTTCACTCAATCATATTGTGGTATTTTCAAAATGATGTCCTCTCCTCGATTCTTTCTCTTCTCATGTTGTTTCTTAGTTTTACAAGTTATTGTTTTTTTTTCTAAAAACGTTCTCATGTCATTAACTACCCACTACCCACGAGGGCAACAAATTTACTAACTACCCACATACCTTCTTTGTTACCACATGAATATTTGTATCACGATGATACTTTGATTTATCAAATACATTTATTTTAAAAAGGTATACCACTAACCACACTCTTCCTGCAAAACAACAACTGCATGACGTAACTTTTTCACAGTCCACCAAAATGCAACAAACTCCGCCATATTGTCTTCATCCATATGGTTATCAGAACCCTGACTATATGGTCCATTTAGAAAAACACACCATGTAAAAATGGCCCTAACTGCATGTTGTTTGCTCTATCATCTTCTTCCTATATATAAATCCTATTTATCCTCCCATAGTTTCTGATTCCTCCAAATCTCCCTTGTTCATCCTCCTACAGTCCCATTATTTAAAATTTCCCTTGCTTCCAGCCTCCCCTACGTCATAAGCCCCCTCCCCCTTGATCGCTCCATCAACTTTGACTCTCTTTCTCTTTGAATACAACAAGACTATCATAACACTAGGATGCCGCCACTGGTGCTTTTCCGTTTAGTGGCAACGACTCTACTACATCAGTCGTGGTTAGGAGTGGCCACCACTTACCAAATCTATATAAGTCTCATGCATCTATCAGTCAATACTACTATAAAAAGTGAATCTTTTTGGCAATTTATGACACTACCATTTTCACACTTGTTAGAACCCCTCACCCAATCAGATTGCAGTATTTTCAAAATGATGTCCACTCCTCGATTCTTTCTCTTCTCATGTTGTTTCTTAGTTTTACAAGTTGTTTGTTTTTTCTAAAAACATTCTCACGTCATTAACTACCCACTACCTACGAGGGTGACAAATTTACTAACTGCATGCATAGCTTCTTGGTTATCGCGTGAATATCTGTCTCACAGTGCTACTTCGATTTTTCAAATACTCTAATTTAAAAAATATATATATACCACTAACCACACTCATCCTAAAAAACACCAACTGCAAGCCATAACTTTTTCACAGTCCACCAAAATGCATCAAACTCCGCCATATCGTCTTCATCCAGACGGTAATCAGAACCCTCAGTATACGGTCCATTTAACAAAACACACCATGTAAACATAACCTTAACTGCATGTTGTTTGCTCTATCATCTTCTTCCTATATATAAATCCTATTTATCCTCCCATAGTCTCTCATTCCTCCAAATATCCCTTATTTATCCTCCTACATTCCCATTCTTTAAAATTTCCCTTGCTTCCAGCCTCCCCTACGTTTATAAGCCCCCTCCCCCTTGATCACTCCATCAACTTCGACTCTCTTTCTCTTTGAATACAACAAGACTATCATGACACTAGCATGCCACCACTGGTCCTTTTCGTTTTAGTGGCAACGTCTCTACTGCATCAGTCATGGTTAGGAGTGGCCACCTCTTACTAAAGCTATAGTAATCCCATGCATCTATTAGTCTATACTACTATAAAAAAGTGAATCTTTTTGACAATTTATGACACTGCCATTTTCACGCTTGTTAGAACCCCTCACCCAATCAGATTGTAGTATTTTCAAAATGATGTCCTCTCCTCGATTCTCTCTCTTCTCACGTTGTTTTTTAGTTTTACAAGTAGTTTTTTTTTCTAAAAACGTTCTCACGTCATTAACTACCCACCACCCACGAGGGCGAAAAATTTACTAACTACCCGCATATCTTCTTGGTTACCGTGTGAATGTCTGTCTCACAGTGCTACTTTGATTTTTCAAATGCATTTATTTTAAAAAATATACCACTAACCACACTCTTCCTACAAAACAGCAACTGCACGCCATAACTTTTTCACAGTCCACCAAAACGCAACAAACTCTGCCATATCATCTTCATCCAGACGGTTATCGGAACTCTCACTATACGGTCCATTTAAAAAAACACACCATGTAAACATGGCTATAACAACATATTGTTTTCTCTATCGCCTTCTTCCTGTTTATAAATCCTAGTTATCCTCCCATAGTCTCTCATTCCTCCAAATTTCCCTTGTTGTCCTCTTACAATCCCATTCTTTAAAATTTCCCTTGCTTCCAGCCTCCCCTACATCTATATGCCCCCTCCCCCTTGATGGCTCCATCAACTTTGACTCTCTTTCTCTTTGAATACAACAAGACTACCATGACACTAAGATGTTGCCACTGGTCCTTTTCTTTTTAGTGGCAACGACTCTACTGCATCTGTCATGGTTAGGAGTGCCCACCTCTTACCAAATATATAGTAGTCTCATGCATCTATCAGTTTATACTACTATAAAAAAAGTGAATCTTTTTGACAATTTATGACACTACCATTTTCACACTTGTTAGAACCCTTACCCAATCATATTACAATATTTTCAAAATGATGTCCTCTTCTCGATTCTCTCTCTTCTCACGTTATTTCTTAGTTTTACAAGTTTTTTATAAAAACGTTCTCACATCATTAACTACCCACTACCCATGAGGGCGACAAATTTACTAACTACTCGCATACCTTCTTGGTTACCGTGTGAATATCTGTCTCATGGTGCTACTTTGATTTTTCAAATACATTTATTTTAAAAAAAATATACCACTAACCACACTCTTCCTATAAAACAACAACTACACACCATAACTTTTTCACAATCCACCAAAACACAACAAACTCTGCCATATCATCTTCATCCAGACGGTTATCGGAACCCTCACTATACGGTCCATTTAACGAAACACACCATGTAAACATGGTCGTAACTGTATGTTGTTTTCTCTATCATCTTTTTGCTTTATATAAATCCTATTTATCCTCTCATAGTCTCTCATTCCTCCATATCTCTCTTGTTTATCCTCCTACAATCCCATTCTTTAAAATTTCCCTTGCTTCCAGCCTCCCCTACGTCTATAAGCCCCTCCCCCTTGATCACTCCATCAACTTTGACTCTCTTTCTCTTTGAATACAATAAGACTACCATGACACTAGGATGCCGCCACTAGTCCTTTTACTTTTAGTGGCAACAGTTCTACTACATCAGTCATGGTTAGGAGTGGTCACCTCTTACCAAAGCTATAGTAGTCTCATGCATCTATCAGTCTATACTACTATAAAAAAACAAATCTTTTTGACAATTTACGGCACTGCCATTTTCACACTTGTTAGAACCCCTCACCCAGTCATATTGCAATATTTTCAAAATGATGTCCTCTCCTCTCTTCTCTCTCTTCTCACGTTGTTTCTTAGTTTTACAAGTTTTTTTTTTCTAAAAATGTTCTCACGTCATTAACTACCCACTACCCATGAGGGCGGAAAATTTACTAACTACCTGCATACCTTATTGGTTACCGCATGAATATCTATCTCACGGTACTTTGATTTTTCAAATACATTTATTTTAAAAATAATATGCCACTAACCACACTCTTCCTAACCATAACTTTTTCAGAGTCCACCAAAACGCAACAAACTCTGCCATATCGTCTTCATCCAGACAGTTATTGGAACCCTCACTATGCGGTCTATTTAACAAAATACACCATGTAAACATGGTCGTAACCGCATGTTGTTTGCTCTATTGTCTTCTTCATGTATATAAATTCTATTCATCCTCCCATAGTTTCTCATTCCTCCAAATCTCCCTTGTTTATCCTCCTAAAGTCACATTAATTAAAATTTCTCTTACCTCCAGCCTTCCCTACGTCTATAAGCCCCCTCCCGCTTGATCGCTACATCAACTTCAATTCTCTATCTCTTTGAATACAACAAGACTACCATCACACTAGGATGCCGCCACTGGTTCTTTTCCTTTTAGTGGCAACGGCTCTACTGCACCAGTCATGGTTAGGAGTGGCCACCTCTTACCAAAGCTATAGTAGTCTCATGCATCTATCAATCCCCAGGATCTATGACCCCCAAGTTAAGTATGTAACTTCTCCAGGTAACTCTAAGACACCTCGGTTCCTTCACGTTTATATTAGTATTGAGGACAAAGCAGAACCGCTATAGACGCATGCTATCTCGGTGGCGAAACATTCAATTTATTCAATACCATTATTTTATTTTTGTAGAATATGTTATGTCGTCACACCTCAAAACACATGCATACTAAAGTTGTACTCCAGGTATGCATCGACATCCAACAACTCAGTAGGATGTTACTTGTTGACAGTTCAGACTGTTGATTTTACTCACATGTGTCGGTAGAACAGTTTGCAATTTTGAATTCTAGTGGTGTAACATCCCAGGATTTGAGGCCTTGGATAACATGATCTTAAAAAGAATGATTGGACTACCCATATCACCAAGGTGCACCTCCTTTTCCGGGAGCCCATCTCTATAGAACTCCATAGTTAAGCGTGCTCAGCTTGAAGTAGTACTAAGATGGGTGACCAGTCGGGAAGTTGCTCCTGGCTTGCGCGTGAGTGGACAAAAAGTGTGCAGTTAAGGCTAGTGGTAGTCTGTGGGGCCAGTCGTCATTCCTAAAACTCTACTAGAGCCTTGGGCAGTGGGCCCGGGCATTACAAATGGTATCAGAGCCAATTCCCCTCTAGTAGGTGGGGCCCACATGGGCATGGCATGCCAGTCTTGAGCCGTGCGGTCCAGGCATGTAGGAAAGGGTTGTCCATGGTTGACGTAGCCACCCTTGCGTTGGTATTCCGTGATCGGGAGCTGGGTGTCCATGGGTCGTTGTGGGTCTGCACTGAAATGGGGAAGAGATTATGAGGCCTTATAGTTGAGCCTTGACGAGGACGTCAAGAGTCTAAGTGGGGGAGATTGTAACATCCCAGGATTTGAGGCCTCGGATAACATGATCTTAAAAAGAATGATTAGACTACCCATATCACCAAGGTGCACCTCCTTTTCCGGGAGCCCATCTCTAAAGAACTCCATAGTTAAGCGTGCTCAGCTTGGAGTAGTACTAGGATGGGTGACCAGTCGGGAAGTTGCTCCTGGCTTGCGCGTGAGTGGGTAAAAAGTGTGCAGTTAAGGCTAGTGGTGGTCTGTGGGGCCAGTCGTCATTCCTGAAACTCTACTAGAGCCTTGGGCAGTGGGCCCGGGCGTTACAAGTGGTCCAAATGATTATTGCTCCTGACTACTTCAGTGCATGAGCAGATAAAAGGAAATCAGAATTTGACAGCTGCAAGGTGCCCTTTCATCGCTTGGCAGCGTACTTCACATTCTCATTAATTTTATTTGTCGAACTTAACCATCTTAGTCTTCACATTCATATCTACAATATCTGTGGCACATTTTTTTGCAATTTTTGTTTCTATTTTTAGTTTTTCTATATAATAAGATGATGTCTGGGAAGTTATGTACACTATTTGTCTTAGGTATGTGCAATATCCAAGAGATATGTAAGAGCACAACTATATATGAAATCTTGTGGTCGTGATTGAGAATCACATCGACATTGTACTAACGGAGAATCCAGAGGGCACAACTGCTCATTCCTCTCACTCAAAATTGAACTATGATTGTGTAACATACCGAATTCTAAATTTGTGTCTTTTGACCTTCTTTCTCATCTTTTCCTTTCATTTCTATCCTTATTGGCCTTTCTATTTAATTAGTGGAATTTATAGTGGTTTAGTGAACATTTATTCACTAATTATACCAATGGAAGGGTTTATGCACAAATACCTCAGTAAAGCTTAATTATCATAATTAAGTGCTCTAAACCTTAATCTAACTTTTTGATATGATTTGAAAACATAAAACGAGCCTAAGTTTCAAATTTGGTTCGATTTGGATGTTGTTTGTGCAAGTTATGCAATTTTAGGTACATTCTAGACTTTTATGCAGTTTTCCCAATTGGGAGGTTTACTTTGCAGATTATCACCTGAATTTTAATCTTTAGATATTCCCTTACCATTCACGAGATTTTGAACCATGGGGCACCTATTTGTACCTTGGTTTGAAGGTGTTACTTTCTAAGGGCAATATAGGGATTACCCTCTTTATAAATGTGCTTATCTTTAAAAGCTATCAACCAATGGGGTTATTTCTTTATTTGAAGGACAGTAGGAATGTCCTAGAAGACTCTAGGGGCTCTTAGGACCGACCTTGGATATACAAGAAGAGTCTATGAGCTTTCCTCTTGCATGGCCATGAAGCCTTAGCCTAAGGACACATGGAAAGTCACATAAACACCTCATGCTTGCCCCCTTCTTTATAAAGCCATGCCTACCCCTTCCCACCTCCCAATGTAATAAGAAATCATATCATTCTATTTATTATATCTTATAGCATCATCCCTTATATGTTTGTCCATGAAGTTGCTATCCCAAGGTAAAAGAAGGTGCTTACCTTAGAGAAGAAGGCTCCTAGGGTTCCAAATTTCTCTATTTAGGATTTCTTAAGCTCTTCCTTGGTGATTTTGACAAAAAATAGTAAGAATCCTCCTTTCCTTTCCTACTTTCATGCTTCTAGTATTCCTCCCACCTTCTTCCAGGTCATAAGCATGACCTTCCATGGTAAAACACCACCTAGAACCCTAAAACATCTCATCTCCATGCTCTTTTGCTAGGGTTTGCACCTCTAAAGTGGAGAAAGTGATCTTTGCTCAAGAAAGGAGCTTGGCTTGGAGAAACTAGACCTTCTAATCTAGGGATTATTTCTGTTTGGACCTTCTTACCTTCCTAGAGACAAGTTTTGTTAACCCCCTTCTCATATATTGCTTAGTACATGCTTAAAACTCACGCTTCTATGTTTAAAATCGATGATTTCCATCTCTTTTTACCATGTTCTTCTAGGGTTTTGGTTTCTTGTTGTTTTACCTTCTCTAGAAGCTCTATTTTGGTTACCTATGCAACTTCAAACCTGATCTTGGGTCAAATGGTGTTGTCTCCCTCTCCCTCTCTCTTCAATTATCTCGATCGGTTTGATGATGTGGCAATTTCCTATGGGTCAGTATTGAAAAATTCATATCTTCTAAACCGCTTATCCAAATTTGACAAATAAATATGTTTTCGAATTAGAAAATTAATATATATATAATAAAAATAGTTTCAAGGTCTTATTTCATGGTTTTACTAATGATGATTTATGTAAAATGAATTTAATGCATAAAATCCATAAAATTTACATCTTAATCATCATAACTCCAAAATTAACATAAAAATATGTTTTCTTCATCAAGAGAAAAAATAATTTCATTGGTGATATATTCAAAATATAAATATGAGTTCTTACAAAAAGGTCTAAAATTAGGGTTTCTATACATTAATGTGCACTATATAGTCTATACATGTTAATACATTGAAAATAGGCAAAGTGGAACTTGGACTCAATTAAAGTGGTGAAAGTTAGTAATTGATATCAGTAAGAGAGGTATGTGCATTACTTACACCCTATGTTGGGATAATTGCAGCCAAACCCTATATTTCCCTAATGAGGCTTAAATGAACCCTAAATATTCTATTCTTGAATCCTAATGTTATTCATGCCTCAAATTAGATTATAATTTCTTCTTGCCGTATACCCCACTGCCATGCTTATTGAATATTATGACTACTCTTGCCATGACTACTTTTATATCACGTGGATTTATGTTCTATTTAATTTACAGTAGCGGTACTTATGTACAACCACCCACATAGGGCATGTATTTAATCGCCCTAGGGAATGTTTTTATTCTCCCCTATATAATTGTGTATGTGATTGGGAATGTCTTATTCTCTCCTCACCTATAGGTTAGAGGTCCGGTAGGTGCCTCAACCCTACTTAGTTAGGTAGACATAATTATCTTACATGCAAATCCTTTTTGATATAATTGTTAATGGCAAGTTTCTTTTGAATATAGCCTCATACTGTTGTTATCTTCATCATATGATGAACCCTAGCCTGTTTTTATTTGCTTTACTTATCTTATTATCCTAGATTAGTTTTGTGACACATACCTTGTTTTCTTTCCCCTTTTGTTGGGTGCTTTCCCAACCACCCAGGTGCTGGTGCTGAGCAAGGAGAAGGAAAAGTTCGAAGGAATTCATCTCAAGAGTAGATCTCAAGCTATCTGAAAGGATGTCTAGGTTGCTATAGCTAGATCCTTTTCTCTTATCTTTTTCTTTTGGGAACAATCATGTAATGAACAATGAAAGCCATGTAATAGGCTTAGTACTTTTATTTCCACTACTATTGACATTTTGTAATGTATCTGGTGCATGCTTATTTACTTGGAATATTATACATGCATCCCTCAGTATCTTTTGTCTTTCTAAAAAGATGGATATTTTGTACTTCCTTTAAATTTTAGTAAGGAGGTGATCTCGCCTCTTTACAGCATGGTATCAGAGCCCATGGTAGTCAGAATCTGACTATTTCAGTTTTGTCTCCCTAATTAGAATCCCTACCTTACATAGTTCCTTTAGATGACATGGTTGCCCTACAATTGATCTATAAATGATGAAAGGTTGATTTAGGACCCTATAATTCCACATTAGTATCATGATGAATAAAACCCTAAAATACTCATAACTAAAATATGCATAACTTAATGTTGTTTAGATTTGCCTTTAAGCAACTATTAGGGCATGAAGTTGAAGCAAAGGTTTCTAGAAAGGATCAGGTTCTGGGGGCTGGCAATATTTTCTTCCGCGCCACTTGCTTGGTTTACGAGGACTCCCAGATCCATATGAACTGGCCTGGCCTGAGCTGATATGAATTGTTCAAAATAGCATGCTTTTAGGCAATAGTAGCCTTAGACATCTATATGATTTATCTTTAGGGACCCTAATATGTTTAACTAGTCTACCAAGTACAATGACTTGTTGAGGATGGATACCCAATATAGTTCCCTTATGACGCATAGAACCACATGTTTGGATAGTTATACCTAGAACCTAGACTTTGAAGTCTGGTGTTTAGTAGTAAGCAATCAGAGTGCGCAGTGAAGCGTGATGGATCTTGTATATGGTTTAGTTAGACTCACCCTTTTACCTCTAGATTAGTTTTTCTTAGCAGGTCAAACCTTTTAAGGGGCGGAGAATAGTTGGTTTGATGATGTTTGGGCAGTTAGATTATGAGGATGGAATCCTTTCCAAGGGTATGGAGTCATGTAACATACTAAAATCTAGATACTCTGACTTTAGAAACCCTGACTCCCTAATTAGGAAGTTAGTGTGTTTGAATCCTTAGTTTTGACCAAACAAATTATAGTTATAACCACATGTTTCTTGGTATCCAAAAGAACATATAATGATCATCTAATGAATAGTTCATATGTTTGAACCCTAATGAATATCTAATGCACATAATAAGAGTAACTCACATTTTAATACTAATAGTGGATAAGCATGATGTTTCCCATGTCATAAACCAATAAATCCTAATGATATGATGGGCAAGATAATTGTAACCTAATCTTGGACTTAATACATGCTAAGTAAAATATAGTGATCATATTAACATGAACCCTAAGTTGTAATCATCTAACCTTAACATATACATCCTCAATGCCTTTCATGATACATTAATGACATTAGGTGCCATAATCAGTTAACATACTTTGATACCCATAAATGATATATATAATCATCTAATCACATATTAATCAAGTCATCAATATGAAATGCATGGTATGCTACCTTGTTATCTAATACACACACGATTAGTCATTTAATGTGAATCAATTCATAATATGCCTCACCTTGATCATTAAGATACATGGAATGGATTCAATATGAATATGAAGTGATTTGATTCACATAAATGTGCAAATCAATAATATAAATAAATATGAGAAAATGATTCATGATGACATTATTGTGAGCAATAAAGATAATGTGGCAATGAGATAACGTTTAATGTAAATATATGTAATTGATGTGACATAATTTGGATTGAATGAAGATTTAATGACAAATTGAATAATTCATGCAAAATAATTCGTTATAACTTAATGTGGTGATAGGATAATGAAGTCGAAGTTCAAAATATTAAGGATAATGATCAAGTATTTTGAGGGAATCGAGTAACCCATAATTTTGCTATAATTCTTAGTAAGGTAAATGAGAAATATATACACGATGTTTCATGGATGATAATGAAATATAAATTCCTTTGTAATAAAGTGATTATGACATGACATAATTAAAATAATCGTGATAATGTGATATCATAATGAATATAATGTTAATGAGCCAAAAATGTAAATAATGTTAAATCTCCTAAAAAGAATATCTAAATAATGGAACCTAGAGGATCTTTGATAACCTAACCTATGTCTAGATGCTTGTGGAGTATATGTTGATGAGTTGTTTGGTGGAAGTTAAGGTTGGAGAAATAACCTAAAGTTTTGTGATGAGATGTTGCACACTCACCCTTACCTTCTTGCTTGTGATTTTGGGGACGAACTCCTCTTTAAGGGGTGGAGTGTTGTAACATATCAAATTCTAATTTTTTTTCTTTTGGCACTCTTTCCCATCTTTTCCTTTCATTTCTATCCTTATTGACCTTTCTATTTAATTAGTGAAATTTATAGTGGTTTAGTGAACATTTATTCACTAATTATACCAATGGAAGGGTTTATGCACAAACACCTCAGTAAAAGCTTAATTACCATAATTAAGTACAATAAACCTTAATATAACTTTTTGAAATGATTTTAAAACATAAAATGAGCCTAAGTTTCAAATTTGGTTTGATTTGGATGTTGTTTGTGCAAGTTATGCAATTTTAGGTACATTTTGGACTTTTATGCAATTTACCCAATTGGGAGGTTTTCTTTGCAAATTATCACCTGAATTTTAATCCTTAGATATTCCCTTACCATTCACGAGATTTTGAACCATGGGGCACCTGGTTTCACCTTGGTTTGAAGGTGTTACTTTCCAAGGGCAATACAGGGATTACCCTATTTATAAATGTGCTTATCTTTAAAAGCTACCAACCAATGGGGTTATTTCTTTGTTTGAAGGACGGTGGTAATGGCCTAGAAGACTCTAGGGGCTCTTATTACTGACCTTTGGTATACAATAAGAGTCTATGAGTTGTCCTCTTGCATGGCCATGAAGCCTTAGCCTAAGGACACATGGAAAGTCACATAGACACCTCATGCTTGCCCCCTTCTTTATAAAGCCATGTCTACCCCTTCCCACCTCCCAATCCAAAAAGAAATCCTATCCTTCTCTTTCTTATAGCTTAGAGCATCTTACCTTCTATGTTTGGCCATGAAGTTGCTGTCCCCCAAGATAAAAGAAGGTGCCTACCTTGGTGAAGAAGGCTCCTAGGGTTCAAAATTTCTCTATTTAGGATTTCTTAAGCTCCTCCTTGGTGATTTTGACAAAAAATAGTAAGAATCCTCCTTTCCTTTCCTATTTTCATGCTTCTAGTATTCTTATCACCTTCTTCCATGTCGTAAGCATGACCTTCCATGGTAAAACTCCACCTAGAACCCTAAAACATCTCATCTCCATGCTCTTTTGCTAGGATTTGCACCTCTAAAGTGGAGAAAGTGATATTTGCTCAAGAAATGAGCTTGGCTTGGAGAAACTAGACCTTCTAATCTCGGTATTCTTTCTTTTTGGACCTTCTTACCTTCCTATAGACAAGTTTTGTTAACCCCTTCTCATATATTGCTTAGTACATGCTTAAAACTCACGTTTCTATGTTTAAAATCGATGATTTCCATCTCTTTTTACCATGTTCTTTTAGGGTTTTGGTTTCTTCCTGATTTACCTTCTCTAGAAGCTCTAGTTTGGTTACCTATACAACTTCAAACCTGATCTTAGATCAAATGGTATTGTCTCCCTCTCCCTCTCTCTTCAATTATCTCGATCAGTTTGATGATGTGGCAATTTCCTATTGGTCAGTATTGAAAAATTCATATCTTCTAAACTGCTTATCCAAATTTGACAAATAAATATATTTTGGAATTGCAACATTAATCTCTATCTAATAAAAATATTTTCAAGGTCTGATTTCATGGTTTTATGAAGGGTGATTTATGTAAAATGAATTTAATGCATAAAATCAATAAAATCTACATCTTAATCATCATAACTCCAAAATTAACATAAAAATATGTTTTCTTCATCAAGAGAAACTAATAAGTTCATTGGTGATATTTTTAAAATATAAATATGAGTTAGAAAAAGGTCTAAAATTAGGGTTTTGATACATTAATGTGCACTATGTAGTCTAATACATGTTAGTACATTGAAAATAGGAAAAGTAGAACTTGGACTCAATTAAAGTGGTGAAAGTTAGTAATTGATATCAGTAAAAGAGGTATGTGCATTCCTTACACCCTATGTTGGGATAATTATAGCCAAACCCTATATTTCCCTAACGAGGCTTAAATGAATCCTAAATATTCTATTCTTGAATCCTAATGTTGTTCATGCCTCAAATTAGATTATAATTTCTTCTTGTCTTATACCCCACTGCCATGCTTATTGAATATTATGACTACTCTTACCATGAATACTTTTATAGCATGTGGGTTTATGTTCTATTTAATTTAAAGTAGCGGTACTTATGTACAACCACCCACAGAGGGCATGTATTTAATTTTATTCTCTCCTATATAATTGTGTAGGTGATTGGGAATGTCTTATTCTCCCCTCACCTATAGGTTAGAGGTTTGGTAGGTGCCCAACCCTACTTAGTTAGGTAGACATAATTATTTTTCATGCAAATCCTTTTTGATATAATTGTTAATGGCAAGTTTCTTTTGAATATAGCCTCATACTCTTGTTATCTCCATCATATGATGAACCTTAGCATGTTTTTATTTGCTTTACTTATCTTTATATCCTAGATTAGTTTTGTGACACATACCTTATTTTCTTTCCCCTTTTGCTGGGTGATTTCCCAACCACCCAGGTGCTGGTGCTGAGCAAGGAGAAGGAAAAGTTTGAAGGAATTCATCTCATGAGTAGATCTCAAGATATCTGAAAGGATGTCTAGGTTCCTATAGCTAGATCCTTTTCTCTTATCTTTTTCTTTTGGGAACAATCATGTAATGAACAATGAAAGCCATGTAATAGGCTTAGTACTTTTATTTCTGCTGCTATTGACATTTTGTAATGTATCTGGTGTATGCTTATTTAGTTGGAATATTATACATTCATCCCTCAATATCTTTTGTCTTTCTAAAAAGATGGATGTTTTGTACTTCCTTTAAATTTTAGTAAGGAGGTGATCTCGCCTCTTTACAGGTTGTCTCTCAAATCTCAATATTAAACAAATAGTTTGTTATCTTGATCACTCATAAAATATATATCATAGATTTATAGTAATGCACTTTGCAAAATATGTTTGTACTTTTTATTCCAATAGACACATCTACGGAAGATATTATTTCATCTTTTAAACATTTTACATAGACAACAACATTCATCCAAAATAAGACAAACATTATACGAAGAATAAACTTGAATCATATGCATATCTATGGCAAAAGACATTTGTTGAAGGTAATTGCTAATATACAATTATGTATATCCTAACCAAACAGGTTGCTATTTTCTCAACATTCGTTTTTTCTAGACTCTATCCCTTCTTTCATTTTTCACCATTTTTGTTTTCTTTACTCTATTTCAATTAATATTATACTATCTATACCACTTTTTTTACATGCCATTTTTTTTTCTTTTTATATACTTGTAATGAGAGAGAAAAAGAGAAATGAATAAGAATGCATCTTATTTTTCTCTTGCATAAGAATGTGCGGGTGTGATCAAAACATTTAATTATCTACTTTTAACCCTCCCTCTCCACACATTTTCATATTTTATTTAGATCTCTCTGTCCATAATAGCCATAACATCTCTCATCATTGTTTACGTTAATGAAGTTACATATATGTTTGTGAAGAGATGGAAAGAGATAGATAGGCCAATTAGAATAAATATAATTATCTAATTTGTGAAGGGAGACATGGAACGTGTGAGAGATATGAGACACTATTAAAAGTAAGTGTTGGAGTTAAAATAAGTGTCAGAGTACCGTATGGAGTTATTATAAATATTTGAATGCAGAAAGTGCTGGATGGAAATAGAAAAAACATTTATAATAAAACTATCAACATTGACATTGAACTCTCTCCTTTATGTTCTTTCTCTCCTTTATGCAATGATTGCATGTATCAAATTCCAATAATGAACAAATTTTTTTAATCAACTATTTCCCCATTCACTTCAAATGCATATCATTATTCAACCCTCTCCATAATCATCTTACAAGTATATTCCGTAGCAAATCCACCTCAAATCTCCATAATTATCTCGAATGATCTCATGTACCTATTATTAGTTCAATAATTTTCCATCCCAAAAGGGTTGAGGTCTAATTTATTGTTTGCTTTTGTAAAGGTATCTTTATAAATCTTCACTAAGAATTGGTTGATGTTTGAAAAAAAAAAATCCCAGTTCAACAATTATGGCAAGAAAATAGGACTTATTACATAATTCTCCAATGACCCACAAAGTCTACTAAAAGAAAATTTGCATAGTTCTTAATCTTGAGAACAATAGTACTAATTAATTTATGTACATGTCGATGTTATATAATATTAAAGAGGAACAACTTCATTTTATACATGACACATCAACTATGAATTAAGTATATCGATACACATATATCAAGTAAAGGAATATCTCAAACTATATATTTTTTTATAATACCGACCAACCACCAAAATCCTAGCTTCCACCCTAAATGGTATCAGAGCCAAGTTAGGGGTGGTTGGGATATACTTGTGTCTCTTTCTCTTTCTCTGAAGGGGTGAGAGTTCGGGGTCTTCCTTCTTGGGGTTCTAGGGTCCGAGGCCTCCTTGTCGTAGTGGTAACCCGTTGCACCCACTTTAGCCGTGGTAGGCATTTAGGGTTTTGTAGGGCTAGGTTTAGCTATTGAAAGGCCACTTAGTAATCCCTTGGTTGATGATTTCAATCTCTCACCCACAAATTGAGTGCATATTCAATTTTCTTTAAGAAATACCTAGGTCCAAGGCCTCCTTATCATAGTAGTTCAACTGTTGACAGGCCACTGGGAATCAACTTATTGAAAAGAGAATAAGATTGCTCAATAAAATCATTATTTATATCAAGCTCCTTTGGTTTCAAAAATTTTATGATTTAAGCCTTAGATCTCTTTATTTTTGACAACTATATCTTCACAAGGCTATTTAAAAAAATTCTCAATAGAAATAAGAAAATATGTTGAATAAAATGCTTAACTCACTAATAGGCATCAATGAAACAATAAATTCCCTTCAAACCATAAATGAAAGCAATTCAATCGAAAATAAAAATAATTTCATCATCGCTAAAGAAAAGCTAAGAGAAGAATTTTTATCTGATAGAAATTAGTTCAAGACAAAATAATTTTATGAAAACTTTGATAGAAAAGAAAGAGATTACATTAGAGAAAAATATATTCACAAATGAAATACCATAGAAAAATATACATTTCTTTGAATGGTATAAAAATTATTATATCAAAGAACTTAAAAAGAAAACCTATAGGCTTGTTCCACTGTGGTACGAGTCTAATAAGTCTATCAGTAAAATTAGACCATTGCATCATGAAAACCCTCCTAAGAACCTGCCAGATCAAAATATTATAAAAAAGAGTAATATACAATCAAAAGAAGAAATTTCTCATTCTTTCAATAATAAACACATGATTGATAAAGTAAATAATCTATCTAAAACTAAAAGTAAAGAAAGCGAAGAGTACTTTGTAAAGGTATTAAGCACAGAACAATACTTCATTCTTGAAACTATTAATAATGTTAAAAATGATCAAGAAAAATTTAAATTATTTTCAAAGTATATAAAAGTGAATAAAAAATAAATCAAATCTAAAGGTAGTCCAAACCAAAATATTTCATATGGTACTAAAAGAATAACTGAAAAACAATCAACTCTAAAAGACTTCAAAAGAGAGAAAAAATATATTAAAAAAGAGATAAAAGGTTTAAAAGAAACTAAAAAGACATATGAAAATTCAGAAAGTCAAGGTAAATCCAAAAACAAATCCCTAAATATCATCCAACAATTTATAAAAAGGAAATGGAAGGGAGATGTTATAATTAAAATAAACCCAGATTTCACTATTAAGAAACTTCTTTATTTGATTATGGAACAGACATAAAATGCATTAGAGAAGGTCTAATACCAACCAAATATTTTGAAAAAACCACACACAATGTTAATTCATGCACCAATGATAAATTACAAATCAATTATAAAATCCCTAATGTCCATGTTTGAATAAAACATACATGTATTAAAACTACTTTCATGCTAGCTAAAAAATATAACTGAGGATATAATCATAGGAACACCATTCCTGAATAAAATACTACCTATTATAGTGGATACAAAAGGAGTACATGCTAATATAAATGGAAAAATGATTACCTTTAAGTTCAAAAATGAACCCAAAGTATCATTTATACAACAAATAAACACTTTAATCAAATACAAAGAAAACTTCATTAACAAACTTAACACAGAAATAGAAACTGAAAGAATTCATAATAAAATTAAAAGTAGTAATTTTCAAAAACTAATAATAGAATTTCAAGAAAAAGTTGAAAAAGAAATATGCTCCACACTACCTTCAGCATTCTGGCATAGAAAGAAACATGAAGTTACTTTACCATAAATTAACAATTTTGATAAAACTAAAATCCCAACAAAAGCCAGACCCATCCAAATGAATCAAAGACTTTTAGAAATATGTAAAAATAAAATAAAAGAACTTGAGACAAAGAAATTAATTAGACCTAGCTCCTCTCCATGGAGTTGCGCTGCCTTCTATGTAGAGAATGCATCTGAAATAGAAAGAGGGGCTCCTAAACTTGTCATTAATTACAAACCTCTAAATAAAGTACTCCAATGGATCAGATATCCAATTCCTAATAAACACGACCTAATAAAAAGAATACATGGTGCTAATATCTTATCAAAATTTGATATGAAATCTGGATTCTGGCAAATACAAATAAGTGAAAAAGATAGATATAAAATTGCCTTCACAATACCTTTTGGTCACTATGAATGGAATGTTATGCCTTTTGGGCTAACAAATGCTCCATCAGAATTCCAAAAAATGACGAATGAGATATTTGATCCATATAATTCTTTTAGTATAGTCTATATTGATGATGTACTTATTTTCTCTAAAGACTATGACCAACATTAGAAACACTAAATACATTCCTTCAAATAGTAAAACATAATGGACTAGTAGTTTCCGCTAAAAAGATGAAACTATTTCAAACAAGTATTCAATTTCTAGGTTACAAAATAGAAAAGGAACTGTATCACCTATAATAAGAGCCATAGACTTTGCTAACAAATTCCCAGATGAAATCCTAGAGAAAAAACAACTCCAAAGATTTTTAAGATGCTTAAACTATATATCCGATTTCTATGAAAATATGGTACTAGATAGAAAACTCCTTACAGATAGACTAAAAAAGATTCCACCAAGTTGGACCATAGATCACACCAAGGCTATTCAAAGAATAAAAAAAAAAGTTTAAAGGTTACCATGTTTAAATATCGTTGACCCAAAGGCCTATGAAATAGTAGAAATAGATGCATCATATATAGGATATGGAGGAATTCTTAAGCAAAAAAATGATAATAAAGAACATTTGGTTGATACACCTCAGGAGTGTGGAATGAAACCAGAGAAAATTATTCAACTATAAAAAAGAAATATTAGCCATAGTTCTCTCTATTACAAAATTTCAAGGTGACATTTTAAATAATAAATTTTTATTAAAAGTAGATTGTAAATCAGCTAAATTTATCTTAGAAAAGGATGTTAAAAATCTTGCCTCAAAGAAAATATTTGCTAGATGGCAAGCAATATTAGTTATATTTGATTTTGATATAGAATTCATAAAAGGAGAAAATAATTGTTTACCTGATTTCTTATCGAGAGAATTTTTGTAGGGAAATTGTCTTAAAAAAGACTAGCATAATGACATCAATTCTGGCTACTAAACAAAGTCCTCCCACAATAACACAGACAAGGAGGGAGAAGGAAAATATAGAAAACATGAAAGTTGATTCATCAACTAAAACATCCTCTGAATTTATCCTAAAATCGTCTGAAGAGGTACTTATTCCTGAAAATGAGGATCTCTCAAAAGAAATTAAATATATAATAAATAAATATTTTCCTAAAGGATACAATCATATTCACACCCTACCTAGGAAAAATCAAATATACTATGAGAAATACTTTTAGAAATAGGAAGTGCAAAAGTTTTCATTAATTATAGAGATAAATCTACAAAAAGAAACTTGCAGTTTTCTCAACTAAAAATTCAAAAAATAATCATATTATCTGAATGGAATAAAGAAGGAAACACTAATATTCCAAGATGATTCAAAACATTCTATCAACCCCAATATTACAACTATTGGGATTATCAAAATGCTTGGAAAATGTTTTATATGTTCAGAATACACTAATGAGTCACATGGTCAGTAAAATGGTCATTACAAACCAAATTGCCGGATTGGTTTTTCTATAAATTATAGAAAATTTTGGGGTAATAAGAGAAATACTCCCCACAATATTAAAGAAAAATATTATGGGCAACGATCTTATTGAGGAAGATCTAAGCATGATGAATTATATCTCTTCTCATTGAATACCATGGATTATACAATGGAAATGGGAGAAAAAAATAATTGAATTACCACCAATTCTAGAAAGACAAATATATATCAAATGGTGGGACAAGTTTAATATCGATCCCATTTTAAAGGGAAAATTGATTCCAATACTAGTTTATGGATCCCAACATAACCCAGAAACTAAAACAAACAGAATGTTTTCATTTAATCAACTAAAGCAAGAGTGGACAAGAAAAATTCAAAGTGAAAATCCAAATATTAAGGATAATCAACTACATTTGATGGTCTTTGAAGAAATGTCAAAAGTTATGGATGAAAATAGTCCAGAGGACTCAAATAAATATAAAATTGAAGAAGATGGAAAAAAGGAAGAAAGGGAAAAAATAGTTACCGCACAGTAAAAAAGTTGTGGTAAAAAAGTAATGGGTAAAAGGTAAAAGTAAATAAAAATAACAGTCTGGTAAAAGATAAAAGGTGAATAGAAACAATGATGTGGTGAAAGTAAAAGCAAAATATTTGATACATTTTGCTTAAGATTCCATCTATAAAAAACAAATTCACTCAAATATGGAAGTGACATCTCCATAAAAAATAAATGGAGAAGAGGACAAGAATATTTATTGCATGAAAAGCAACAAATACTTGTCTAGGGCACAAGGTTGAATGAATAAGTGACAAACTCATCAAATTTGGCCACTACATCATCAACAAACACTTGTCAAAGACACAAATGGAAGAGAGCAAGTGGCAAGACAAAGAACTTCGTCCACTCCATCCAAAGTGCCTATAAAAGGCAAAGAAGTTGAAGAAGAAAGTAAGAGTTGTTATAGCCACAACACTCTTCCACCCAAAGAGTTCCCCTTGCTTATCGAGCTTAGTTTTTGTAGTAGGAAGTGTATTAGCTCGAAATTCTCCTCCTTAGAGAATTTCTAAGTCTTGTAATCCTTCCTCCACTTCACTTATATTGTAATTTCGTCTATATAGTCATGTGTTCTTAGTTTCCATATATTTTTCGAGTGTAAACCCTCCAGTTGCCAATAAAATTTCCATTTTGTTGAGATCAATTGTATGTGCATGTTCTTACCTCTTTAAATCATAATAAAAGATCCTTTCTTTGATTGAAAGCAAGATCAAGGAGATTCCTAAGCATCAATGACATTCCCGACGGTCACTCGGTGAGATCAACGACGTGCTCTGCGCCAACTGTAAGTTCCCTAACATTATTTAATTAATTTTACACAAGCATTCTCCGTTCATCCTAAAGAAAATTATATACACATTATTCCCTAAATCACAAACCCTAGTCTCTGATCACCTTAATCACAAACCCTAATCCACCTCTAATCACTCACTTCTATCAATTATCCAAATGCAAATCAGCCCTTCCTACTCCACCAATTATTCTAAAACTCCACCAATACTCCAATACCACATTCCACCAACTCTCTACCGACCAACCACCAAAATCCTAGCTTCCACCCTAAATGGTATCAGATCCAAGTTAGGGGCGGTTGGGATATACTTGTGTCTCTTTCTCTTTCTTTGAAGAGGTGAGAGTTTGGGGTCTTCCTTCTTGGGGTTCTAGGGTCTGAGGCCTCCTTGTCGTAGTGGTATCCCATTGCGCCCACTTTAGCCATGGTAGGCGTTTAGGGTTTTGTAGGGCTCGGTTTATAATCTCTTTCTTTTCTATCAAAGTTTTCATAAAATTGTTTTGTCTTGAACTGATTTCTATTTGATAAAAATTCTTCTCTTAGCTTTTCTTTATCGATGATGAATTATTTTTATTTTCCATTGAATTGCTTTCATTTATGGTTTGAAGGGCATTTACTGTTTCATTGATGCCTGTTAGTGAGTTAAGCATTTTATTCAACATATTTTCTTATTTCTATTGAGAAAATTTTTAAATAGCCTTGTGAAGATATATATATATATATATATATATATATATAGGGTAGCGATCTAGTGAGAAGCATTCTACGGTTAGAGCATGAGAGGAATTTGAATAACTATAAAGTTTTAGCTTATTTTTAATATCCAACCTTATGTACGGGAAAAATATCATAACATTTAACTTCACACAAAATATCATCACAATTGAATATCATTTACATCTCCATATATACAATATACACATTTTACATCCAATGGTCAGCCTAAAACTCAATATTGAGTGTTAAAAGTATTTTCTTATTGTGCGTGCAATACAAGTCCTATGATGATGAGATTTTGTGGAAACACGACTAATAGGGTATATTTCCAATCCATACGGTTAGATTATGAAAATTTGATCATTGTGCAAAGTAATTCAAATGCTTTTCATGGTCTCACCAATATATATTTTTCACTGGATCATTTTCATATATATATATATACATATATATATCTGTGTGTGTGTATATATATGTATATATCTATATATATACATATATATACTTATATATATGTATATATATACATATATATGTATATATATACATATATATATGTATATATATACATATATATATGTATATCTATATATATATATACATATATATATGTATATATATGTATATATATACATATATATACATATATATACATATATATATATATACATATATATATGTATATATATATGTATATATATATATATATATATATATATATATATATATATGTCGGTCAAAAAGTGTGTTACTATATAATTCCAAAAACTTTGGGTACAGACACTGCGCCCCATTACAACCAGGGATGATAACATCCAAAATAACAAAAAGGTTTATAGATCCCCAAAAGTAGAACAGGAACCAGACCCCAAAAACTTCTAGACAATACAGACACTGCCTAATAGATGAAGGCATTAACCAGAGAAACAACCAGTACAAACACTAGCATTAACCCCATCTTCAAATTGTGTCGTCCTGGAAGACTGGAGACTGACCCATCATAAAAGGAAGGGCAATGTTATCTAGACGAGATGAAAAAAGGTTCCTACACCAAACAAAAGCATCCAAACTGCAGAAGGCACAGCAGGAGGTGCCCCTCCATGAGCTTTCCATGGGTTGATGTCCTTGAAAAGAAAACGACCATCTTCCCAGCACTGACGTTTGAACATCTCAAAAAGTATGCGGGAAAGATAGATTTCCTAGTCCTCTTCACCAATCAAGAGACAAGCAGATTAAGAGGCGCAACCCGATCACACATCTGCAACAAGGAGAAGCTCACTGAGCAGTAGAGCTAAACTGGATGAGAACAGAGCTCAACCAGTCATTATCCTAACTGAGATGAAGCCGACTCAGGCCTGAACCCAGCACCTTGCGGAAACTTATCACACGATGACCCAATTTACACAGAGCATATCATCGAACACATTGACGGTGTTCCTTCACACATCAGCATAGAAGACAGCATGAACGATACCGCACCTGACCTGTTTCGGGGTCGAAACCGCAGAGGATGAGCGATCAAGGGAACCCATGTGAGGGACAAACAACCAATAAGGTTGACCACCACCGCAGAAGGGACCCCATGTGCGAGCTCGATCAGTGGCCCAACAGGCCGAGCTCGATCAACCCAATCCTCCTGAAATCCCCGCTAGGCACCGAGTACCCCATGGGGGGACCAACACAGTAGACAAGTAGAGACCCGTCGCCAGTCGGGCGAACATAACCATCCAAAGAGCACCCTACTGCCGCCGAATCCGCCTAGACAAGAACCTGGACAGATTCATAATCGACAGCAACATGGGCAAGCCAGGGTTTACTCAGAGGAAAGAAAGAGAAGGTCACTGGAGGCGAACAGAGGAACCCTTCACACCCCAACGCGGTGGAGCAGCAACACGAGTTTGGAACCGGCTGATAGTGGTCTCTCTCCACCCGTCGCACTTGAACGGGCAGAGCTCGACTTAGTCGAATCGCCACACCTCTGGCCTGGACCGCGACTCCTCACAGTGCGTCGCACCTCCTTCACCCCCGATCTACTGAGTAGGCGCCAACAAACACACACCAACTTTCGTCACCGGAGAATCGCTCCACGTCTACTCATCACAGTGGCCTCGCCGCGCCTGTTGGATGCCAGGGGGAGGAAACACAGAGAGAGCGCCCCTCCCCCCAGCGGCAGCCGCTGGGATTTACTAGAGAGAAGGGGGAGCAGAGCCCTAGAGAGAGAAAGCCCATATATATATATATATATATATATATATATATATATATATATATATATATATATATATATATATATATATATATATATATATATATATATATATATATATATATATATATATATATATAGACACACACACACACACAAACACACACACACACACACATATATATATATATGTATATACACACACACGTATATATATATATATATATATATATATATATATATATATATATATATATATATATATATATATATATATATATATATATATATATTAGTATGTATAAGTACATATATATATATATATAAATGTATATACGACATACGTATATAGCCAATAAAGAATGGCTCAAGTGGTCAAACACGATGTCTCCTAATAAAGGGACGAGATTCGAATCACAGCTGCCGCCTTGATTACCACCCTTCAGGGCGTTCGACCTCTGCCACGGACGTGAGAGAGGCGGAGAAAATGTCTCTCTTAATCCCATGTATATACGTATCTACATATATGTATATGTATAAGTACACACACACACACACACACACACACACACACATATATGTATATATATATATATATATATATATATATATATATATATATATATATGTGTGTGTGTGTGTGCGCGCGCGCGTACACATATGAATGTATATATATATATATATATATATATATATATATATATATATATATAGACACACACACATACATATATACATACACACACAGATATATATATATACATATATATATATATATATATATATATATATATATTCTACTTTCTATTTTTTTCTTCTATTTGAACCACTGGTTCGGTCCGGTTCGGTCCAATCAACTGGACGGACCGGTCAGATCATGTTTCTAACCGGTTGGACCGCAAAAAAACACATAAGCGGTTTTTTAAACTTCTGCACCTACCGCTATCGGTCTGACCGACCGGTCCGGTTTGATTTTAAAAATACCGCTTGCAACTTTATTAAAAAAGAAACATAATGGTAAACCACGAGATAACAAAACCATCGGCCGGAAGTAGGGATGAGCAATGGGTTGGGCTATATCAGATTTTGCCTGTTTCAAATTGAAACCCACATTTTAAAGCGGACTGCAGGCCGGGTTTGGGCCCGGATAAAATTGAAAATGTCAGCTCGTACCTGACACATATAAGGATGTTAGGTTTCGGGTCGACTTCGGATTTGCCCATATAACATCGAATGACCATACCAAATTTTGGTAGATCTAACTTGTTTACATAAAAACTAAATTCGTATAATATATACTTTGTGATCAACCTTCAAATAATATCTACTATTCTATCAATCCAAACACTACCACTCGTCTCCGTCCACCATGCATTTTGCAATTTCACATCCCTTTTTTGACATTTTGTTTTCCACCCGTCCTTTGCCAATTTGTGTAATTCATCGTGCCAAAAAGTCTTATTCTCATAATCCATCCTGCTTAGTCATTATACATAGCCCTAAACCGGAGACATGGCTATTGTTCTGTTCTCCGCTCGTCGTCGCCGTTGTTCAATTTCTTCTTCCACGCTTGCCATCTTGCATTGCCTCGTCCATCAGCCACTGTCGTCCATGTCATTCTATGGTTCAACATACAGCTTCTCCAGAGCTATAGTCATGTTGTTGTTGGTCTCCTCTTGTTCCTCGTCACGTGATTCATGTCAATTGTCAATTTTGGTGGTCTATTGAATGCTTTCTCTGTAGTTACAACCATCAGAGCCCTCATGATATGCTGTCATCTTGTTCTACAACGGCCATGTTGTAGTTTCTATCCAAGCCGTAGAATTGCAATTGTACGATCATGGTGGCCACTTTTATAAGAACCAATGATCCTATTCTCTTTTTCCGTTTCCATGATGGTTGCTTTGAGAAAACGTCCAGGCATTGCTCGGCTCAAGCTATCCCCATGAGGAGGAAACCATGGCCAAAGGATTGCAGCCTGATGGGTGTCCACGAAATCATGTCTTTCATTTTCTCACAGTTGAAGCTACCGTCAAAGTAGGTATACCATTAAGGCAAAAAAACCTAAATGGCACATTTGCCATTTTTTATTCCCTAAATGACACGTTCTTGAACTTATTGCCCAAAATTGCACATTTGCAGGCCAATGCGTCCCCTGTTGGGACGCATTGCTCTCTCAGGAGGCAATGCGTCCCCGGTTGGGACGCATTGCCCCCACAGGAGGGCAATGCGTCCCGCAGCCGGACGTATTACTTTTTTATTTTATTTTTTATTTTTTTAATTATGATACCATGTATACCATGTATATTATATATACATATATATGTTAAATTGCTAAATTAATATAATCTAAATTAACTTATATACAATTAGACATATATTTAAAATAATATCTGAGGATAATAAAATAATACCAAAATATTATATTTATCAAAACATAATATTTATAAATGTAGATAAAAATATTCAAAATTAATAGATATAATACAAAAATTATATAATAAAGTTTAAAATTATAAAAATAAAGAAAATATATACATGTATTTATTTGTAAACTTAGAAGAAAAAACTAATATAGCAATAAAAATAAGAAAATACTAATATAAAAATAAGAAAATACTAATATAGCAAAATAATATATATATGTATATATATATGTATATGTATATATATGTATATATATATATATATATTTGTATATATATATATCTGTATATATATATGTATATATATGTATATATATTTGTATATATTTGTATATATATTAATATTTCTATATATATTTGTATATATATTTGTATATATTTGTATATATATATTTGTATATATATGTATATATATTTGTATATATATATTATTTTGCTATATTAGTATTTTCTTATTTTCTTATTTTTGATATTAGTATTTTCTTATTTTTATTACTATATTAGTTTTTTTCTTCTAAGTTTACAAATAAATACATGTATACATTTTCTTTATTTTTATAATTTTAAACTTTATTATATAATTTTGGTATTATATCTATTAATTTTGAATATCTTTATCTACATTTATAAATATTATGTTTTGATAAATATATATGTATATATATATAATATATATATATATATATATATTATATGTACATATATATATATATGTATATGTATATAATATATATATATATATTATGTATATTATGTATATATATTATGTATATATATGTATATATATTATGTATATATATATAATGTATATATATGTATATGTACATATATATATATATATTATGTATATATATATATTATGTATGTATGTATATATATATATATTATGTATAATATATATATATATATTATTTTGCTATATTAGTTATTTCTTATTTTTGATATTAGTATTTTTTTATTTTTATTGCTATATTAGTTTTTTTCTTCTAAGTTTACAAATAAATACATGTATATTTTTTTATTTTTATAATTTTAAACTTTATTATATAATTTTAGTATTATATCTATTAATTTTGAATATTTTTATCTACATTTATAAATATTATGTTTTGATAAATATAATATTCTGTTAGTATTTTATTATCTTCAAATATTATTTTAAACATATGGCTAATTGTATATAAATTAATTTAGATTATATTAATTTAGCAATTTAACATATATATGTATATATAATATACACGGTATACATGGTATCATAATTATAAAAAAAAAGCAATTTGTCCAGCTGCGGGAGAGCAATGCTCCGAGAGAGCAATGCGTCCCAACAGGGGACGCATTGGCCTGCAAATGTGCCATTTTGAGCAATAAGTTCAAGAACGTGCCATTTAGGAAATAAAAAATGGCAAATGTGCCATTTAGGTTTTTTTACCTACAATTAATTCGACTCTTCAAACTGTTGTATATCTATAAGTTTGATCTGTTATGTACATCTATTGCAAGTACTCCTCACAGCATAAGGACTCATCTCAGTCCTACAAATCACGTACATGACTAGGACTCCACCATCATATTCTTTTTGTAGAGTGTATTTCATTCTTGATTTGATTTCCCTAAAATTCTTCTGTCATTGCTTTGAGATATCACCTCCTAACAATCTTTTTGGAACCATCCTTCTCGTATGCTCAATCATTACATCATTGTGATTAAGACCAATTGCCTATTTTGTCTGCCCTGCATCCATTGGCAGAACATCCAATAATTAAAGCAAGCAGCCAACGACATCTACTGTGAGCACGACGAGGAAGCTGCAAGCCTGCATCCACAATTTTGATAGGCATCACGTTGCATCAAACAAGTGAGTTGGCACAATTCCGTTTGAGTGATGGCGGGACACAGCTTGACGCAGTCAATGCGATTTCACCCTAGCCATGCGATCTGGACTGTCCAGCAGTGCCCAATCATCAACAGGATGGTCTATGCCTATGAGACTATGCTCCTCATCCTCATGTAGCAAGAATCACCCTTTCCTATGATGATGCCAATTGCCAACGGTACTAAACCACATGCTAAAAAACTTAAAAATTATACCAGCCATAAAAAATATACCAGCCGTAAAAATTATACCAGTCAAACATAAACAATCTGAAATCAAAACTATAGCTCTGATCCAGTTTAGGGCTAGTTTGGTTGGACCAAAAACCAATCAATTACATTCGTTTGGTACTGTGCTGTTCCAGTTCCTGGTGCGAAAACAAACCACACCATGAGTTTCTTTTCTATTAAAAACTGGGAAAACAAACCGCAGACAAAATCAGCGCGGTTTGATTTCCAGTTCCTCCGGCACTACGACAATGCTTGACAGCTCCACCCATCACGCCCCTGATCCCAGATTCTGAATTATTAATTGTCACTGTAAATGCTTCATGTCAACCAGAATCCCAACCAAACAGATACACACCAAATCAGTTGGTACCAGTTACTTAAAACCAAACGGATGTTGTTGCGTTCGAACTCATTGTCTTCCATTTCCTGTGTTGTAATTCTTACTGCTGGTTGGTTTTACATACAACCAAACGTACCCTTAGTGTTTGCAGAATGTGTGTTTGATGCTGATCGCTTGATCAAATCTCATATATTAAGGGTACTATGAAGAATTAATTGAAAAGAACGTGCACAAGGCATTTTCAATGCAACCTTACCAACCTATTTACTGTTCCAGCCGCTGTGCTTCAAGGTAAATATTTACGTCTTCATATATATCCTTTTTCGATCAAACTGTTACTTTTTCTACAGCACTAAGTTAATACATCAATATATGACTAACACTGTTTATTTTGTGTTCTAAATAATATGAACTAACATCTAAAACTGGCATGGACTTTATGATGATACCATTTGTTGTTTTAATGCTTTGGCTAGCACAAGTACTAAATAATTATTTCTTTCTTCGTCATTAGCTTTTCATTAAATTATGAAAAGGATAGGCAACGATAAGATTTTTATCTAAGAAAATGTCTTCAAACAGATTCCTCATTGTCATTTCCTTTGAATTGTATTGAGGTTAAAGAAAATTTATCGATTTATTTCAGCAACTTCGTTATATAATTGTGTAGCTGAGAGTTATGAGACTTAGCTCGCCACGTCAATGTTAACATAATATAAAAAGTAATTAAACTCTGAGATATATGGAAGCAGTTTTTGATATCTCAATAGGCAATATAATTGCATTTGGTTACCATGTCATTGCAAGTAGGTAAACACAAGGTGTATACACACTCGCACCAAAATTCTACACACATTTTCTTCAAACGATTTGTCTGAAATTTGAATAAATTGTATTAAGTTTGTAGTTTTGTGTTGGTATTATGTACGTGCACATAAGCATATACAACAACACAAGATTACGTACAATTTTTTTTAGTTGTGATAGCTTGCTTTAATTTACGTGTCTTTCGGTTCTACCTTTGAATAGAAGTCAAACAGAAAAGTATATAAAGGGAATATAAAAAAATGGTTAGAGGCATATTTTGTCTTGATAACAATTTTAATAACCATATTTCTCAAGAATTAGAACCATTTGCATTAAAAATATTTATTCCTCAATAAGTTCAGATCTTTGTGGAAGCATTTCATAAATTGTAACCTACTTTTTCTCTTAGATTCCTTATGAACGCAATTTTTGTGTTGTTACCCCGAGGTAGCCAATGTCATAGATATAGAGAATACCATATATTAGGAGGCATCAATCGTATACGTGATCCATTCTCCATTCATGACAAAAAATCCATACATGGATGTCCATGACCAAGGTCCCAATTGCTACTAATGCAGAATTTGAACTCCTTGAGAAGTTATGAAAGAGCCATTGATATGAATTTAATTGGAAACTATAAAGTAGCAACTTCTACTCTTAACAATATATCAATTCTTATGGTGTTATTCTTATTTGATTATTTTATCAATCAATAATTAGCACATGAAATCCAATTTCAATTCAAAGAAATTATAGAAAGCATAGTATCACTCCTAAATACTATTTACACAAGTTCACACATTGATTTCATAAAATTTCATGATCACAATGCACAATCATGTGTGATGCGTAATGCCAAAAGATTGAATATAGTTCTCGAAATGCTTTCCTTTAATTATAGCATTTTGCCACAGTAAATCGAAAGTGTGTACCAAATAGCACAATCTCTTGAACTCCTTTTGACATAATGTTATGCTAAAAATCATTGTGTATTATCAAAAGAACTACCAAGTTTGGGAGCCAAAATATAAAATTAAAAATCAAACTAGAACGATAAGAAATTAATAGATACACACGATAAAAGTGAGTTTTTGATAACATGCCACAAATTATATAATTTTGTTCCAATTCAAATGCAAAATCCTATCATATTTATGTATTTCACCATTAAAACACATTTTTAGGTTTCATATGGTGTTGAATTTGTGCTATGCCTAACGAAACAATATGAATGAAAATGTCAATTATGGAGTGCATAATGTATGCTTACAACATGAAAGTGTTTCCTCTTATATAAAAAAGAATTTGCTCTGAAATAAAAAGTTGTTTAATGAAGAGACAAAGATATAGACAACGATCTCAAGATCTATCCAATATTGTTAATGCTAACAATATCCATTAACACCATAAGATGTCAAAAAGAATATCAAAAAGTAACAAAAATAATGATGTATGTACATATTTGTGCTAAAGATAATAATATTTGAAAAGATAGGCATAGAAACTTTTATTTGTATTCAACTTATCCTATGAATCTATACATGGATATTTTGTCAATGTAAAATCAATTAACTGATGTAAGAATAAGGCCTAAAGAGAATGCATAAAGTTTTCATCAAAATATTATATTGATGCCAATTATGACTATGAATCTCAACTACTCTTTCCAACATCCTAGCTAGATTGTAAGTACATATAACCACCATTTTATGCATTCCAAATGATCATCTATCTGTGCATGTCAACATATGAGTAATATCAACTTGCTTCCATCATTGTTAAAGTAAAATCAGTGTGTAGAGCTAGAAGTTTGAGGATATTGTTTACCCAAGTGAATGTGCATCAAAGTTGTTGAATTTGTTTAGACATGATGAGTGTATTTCTATAACAAGTCTTCACACAAACCTTTCCATCGCAAAAGTTCAAATACATATATATATACAAATATTCAAACTGAGACCATCAAGTTTTGGTTTCAATCTCAATTTAGTTTAAGTATGATTCTATGACTGACTAATATAAAATATGAACTTGAACTCAATTAGGTCATGTTAACGTTTGTAAATATAATAATAAGTCTGTTAGAAAATTTTAGAAAAATTAGATTATATGTTGTAGTATCACCCATGGATTTAGAATGTATGTACAACAGTGATGCTCAATGATGTGTTTGAGATTTCATAGTACCTTGGAACAACACCCTTTGGGGACTAAGAGTTTGTTTCCAATAAGGAAGAAACAAGGAGGTCCATTTGGATAAATCAATCACAATTGAATTTCTATAACATAAGAATATGTTCAATTTTAAATCAGAGGACTTGCAATTTTCAAAGAGTATCTTACACAATTATTAAAGTCCATTAAATATTGTACTTGATATCTATACTTGACAACCAATGTATAGGTAAGAACTTTCCACCATACTTTATTTAAGTAAATCACATAATGTAAATTGTAGTAATAGATATATGCATGTATATCTCAAGTATTGTTTTCATTGATTTTAAGGCTGACCATGAAAAATGAAACTGCATATTTTGTTTGATTTTAAGAAATATCAATAACATTGATTTATGTGACCAAATTAATTTTTGAACCAAGACTAATTAAACAAGGTGATAATAAAAAAATCATTAGTTTAAAGTAGAACTAAATACATTTCTCAAATGTTGATAGTTATCATGTTGATGTGTTGTGCCATGTGATTAGAACTGTAAAATTCATTGCAGACCGACTCACGGAATCATACTATTTCTAGACGTTTTACTTTTCAACGAGAACCTATGTAGAAATTGAGTTCATATTAATTTAACTATCAACTACAAATGTTTAGCTCTACACCATTGATTTCTCACACAAAATGGAAAAGGACACAAGAATTTTTTTCATGTATGCTTATCTTTGGATACAAGAAAATGAGTTGATTATTATCTTTGACATTATAGGCAGTACGCCAATACACCTATTTTGCGGGTGCGCTAAGGATATGGGTGTTTTTATAATGAGAAAAATTTCCATTGTTATAGTAACCACGTAGAAGAAAAATGGGCTCATTGGTGGATATTAATTATGCCCAAGGATACCTTGTCTTTTTGAGACTTTTGGGATGTGTATGTATTTGTCATTGTCTAACTAAAATATTTGACTAGGGCATTGGGGCATGTACATTGACGGTGCCCTAAGTTTGTGGTTCTATAATAGGGTTGAATAACCATTTCATAGTGGATCTGACCCTCCAAAGCGGAGCACATAGTTGCTCGATGAGCCATCTAACCTCAGTCTCTGTGAAATATTATTTAGGTAAAGTTGGGAAATGAATCGAGATGTGATCATGGGATCAAAATGTTTGCACATCTGGGGTGGACCCAATTGGTTGTGAGTGTCCATGATTTTTATATGGATGTCTTATTTGAGTGTGTTATATTTGATATTTTAGGCATATGTATTGTGCAGTTACGACCTCTAGTCATGAGAGACATTAGGATCATTTTTTATCATTTTGTTTGTTGATCATTAATTGTAGGGATTGTTAAAATGGAGTGTCAACAATTGGCATATTTCCAATGTATCTATATTGAACAACTTATTGGATAACATTTAAAATTAGCAAAATAATTTAATTTCTTAATGCATGGTATGCCTGGGTCTATAATTTATAATTTTTCTGTATAGACATGTTGTACTTCCAATCCTCTTTAACAAACTCTTTGATTCCTTTTGTATCATGCCATTTCGTTGAATATTTGGTACTTGATTAGGTGTAAATACATATAATCCTAAACCTCTCCTAAAAAGTTTTGTTGAGTAATTTTATCCATTTGTGTATCTGATGATAAGGACACAATCTCTTAGCTACACGTATCCTTGGATCTACTAGATAATGCATTATGTGAAAAGATAGAATATATAGTATATTTTTGTGTCCTTCCCTATTTTAAACTTATCATATTTTTTGAGAAATATAAACACGGTCTAAGACATTGGAAATATTATGGAATTCAACAATTATTGGTCCATATCTATGACTGTCCCATTTAGACTTAGAAAGAAATATACAGTTTACATGACTTACCGTGAATATAACATGTTAGATCACCTCTTTAATTGTAATTATCTTTATAACATATTCTATGTTATTAACCTTTTTAATCAAGGCATGCTTGGGCTTAAGTGATCTGAAATCCTAGTATGGTGACATTTTGGTTTTGGGTTTTATATTAATATAATTTTGATAAGAAATGCCAACTTCATGTTATGATAATGAGTTAATCTTTTCATAAAGTTTTGAAGTTTCTTCAACGTGTGGGAATTGTTAAATTGTGATGATATAGTTTTTGGCATTGTTCTGGGTTTGTTAGGTACTGTTTTGAATGGTTGGGATGGTTCTGGCTTACTTCAGGCTAAGGGTAGGTCAAACTTTCCCAAAGGTTTCATGGTCATTTTATTGGTAAATAGGGTAATTCATGGGGGTGTAAATCAACATATGGAGAGGGTGGTCCAAAGGATGAGTATCCTCCTAACAAGTTGATTGATCTTTCATGTTGAGATGAACTAGGTTAGTTTGATATCTTGGCCTATGTGGTTGAGTGAATTCTAAAAGTTGACTTAAGTGAGCAATGAGGAACCAACCTTTCAATACGTTGGCTGATCTTTAGATCCATATAGTAAAATATTTCATTTAGAAAAGTTAATAAAATGGGAATCACCTAAATCCCTATACATGTGCTTGAATATGAAAATGAGTCTTATTTGTACTGTCTAATCCATCAAACCAACTCTACCCTAGGGGTGAAGAATTGGGTTCTAGAGAAAGAAAATGTTTGGATCATGGTGAAATCTTATCCTACTTTCTGTAGGGGTAATAAGGTGATGGAACCACATGCTTACATGTATAGAATATAACTCATACGCGTGAGACCCATGATCAAATCGATAATAGATTCAGAGGATGACTTAAGACATGAATCACCAAAAAAATTAGCATGTACTTATACCTTCTGGGTTTGATACTTTTGGATTCTTAGCACCAGATGCCAAACTTCTCAAAAGGATCCAAAAGGTTATGCATAGTAATGTTATGACCCATGGGTCTATGGATGTAGTGTTTTGGAGTATTGATTTTTCCATCCAAAAGGGGTTGGTTGTGCAGCATGTTGCCGCTCTGCCTTCTCTTTCACTGTAATTTTATTGTAATTCTTGTAATCCAAAAAAAAGTGAAGAATTGACCTTATTTTAAACATGACTTGATGATGACCAAATCTTATTGTAGTGTGACTAGATTTTCATTAGATGTCATGTCAATGTAGAAAGATAAAGCTATAATTATATTCATTTGGTGAAGTTATCTACATACATGAGTATATTTGTTGTTCAATTATAGGGATATGTTAAACATTATTGCATAATAATTTAAACATATAGCCCAACATATGTATATCTTAATATATATGGTGGCATATATATATACATTCCCTAATACACACACTCAACAAGTCAAATAGTGTTCCCTATATCACCAATATGTCCAAAGTAATGAAAGGGTTTGTTACTATTTTCTTCAATTCCCAAGTTTATGATGTTGTGCATGTATAATATACTTATGAAACAATTAAAATCCAACCATGGATCATATCATAGAAACATCAGACAAATATTGAAAAAGAATTTGACCTGTTAGAAACAAACAAGACACAAGAACCGACCCAATGTAACACCCCTAAAACTTAAGTTTAGAACCAACATGACCGATAATGCTAGGTTGCAAAGTTAATTTCCTTCTAATGATGTAAAATCCTAATATAAGTCTGGTACGTGATAATTCAATATTTTAGCACATCTGAAATTGGTTATGAGCAAAACTTAACCCTAATAACACAATGGTGACTAGTTATGGTTCAAATAGAAATTGACCCCCACATACATGCATAAAATGTCCCCTTGATTGTTATATGAGTACATAATAGGATATAAGAGCTTCCCTTAAATTCAAGTAATGTAACTCCTTCTCAAGCATTATTAATGTATGAAGTACCCTAAGTATCTAATATGATAAATTACATGATTTCCTAGCGTAAGACTAAATATAACTAAACAATTGGATTCCTTATGGTCAAATTAGGTATAATACATAATTTTATTATATTTGAGTAACCTAGATAAGCCAAGTGAGATTAGAAGGAAACAGGTTGATTATGTGTATATAACCTACATGGGACATAACTTTTGCATAATGTGATCGGTGAATGTAAATGTGTCTAACTTGTAGCCATTTTTCCTATGTCTTGGGCATCAACCACTAGATGAGTCTAGCTAATAGTTTAGGTCCCTTTAGAACTATCATATCACCATCATGTGGAGGGGACTTCATCCCTTCCTTGCACTAAACATGCACATCATATAAGAAACATAATTCAATTGATTCATCCACCTCTATTCACCTCTACCCTCCATGTTAACCCATTTTTTTGCCATGATCAACTTTGTGAGTTCATTTTGTGTCAATTGATCCCTCGATCTGCATCACTCATAAACCCTAGCGGAAAAACCCAAGGCAGTCGACGCAGCCACCATGCCACTCTAACTCTCTGCATCAGAATGTCTCCAGTTGATACAAGGAGCACAAACCACCGCCAGGGGACTTGTTTTGAGGTTCAATTGCAATCAAGGCCAATAGAGAAGTCGTCATAAATTCAAGCTTCTCTGGAAGAGACGATGACTCACTCCGGCAACACGGTCAACCTCAACAAAACTGGCTTCACCTTAAGCTTCCTAAGACCCCATTGCTTTCCTTAATGTTGATAGTATCGGACTTTCATCCAAATGTTCCATCCTCAAACCTCTTTGTCACTCCACTAGAAATCGATCATGGGTTGGGATTCTTGGCTATGATAAGATCATGGAAATTGATCCCCTACCTTCTACCTTTCAATCCAAAGCTAAATCAAGGATTGGTTTAATATTTCAACATTGAGATCTCACTTTTCCATCTTAAGGCCAATACACTATTTTCATGTGTATCGCATAGTTGCTTGAGTTTTAGGTTCACTAGGCAAATGTGATGGCGCCTTTGACTTCCAATCACACCTACAAACTCATTGTGTAGTTTTGCATGCTCTATAACCTGATGTTTGCCTTCTTATATCCCCTACCTACTTTTCAAACCATAGTGCTGACTGGAGATGAAGATCTAGGGCACTTCAAGTGTAGTTCCTTACATGGTTGGGACTAAAAATTACAGAAGATTTCAGAGAAGCAAATTTTGGAAGATTTTTTGCAACAAATCTTGAGTTTGATCACAAAGATTCTACTGGTATCGGAATTCTAAAAAGCTTAGATTTCTCATCGAACATGAGAGGGAAATTTTTACTAGTTTGAACCTTCATCACATTCCTTTTCTGTAATGCTCCATATGTATGCTTTAGTTATATTTTCCATAATATCCTTGTTGTATTCTACACTTAGGGCCTAGGTCATCTAGCTAGTGAGTACTGGTCCACCTCAACATGCTTATCTGGTGTGGTTACACACATGAATTTATCTCATTTTATGATTGGTCGACATATATCTGATCTTTATAAATTCATAAGATTTGCTACAAAGATCGAATGACAATGAACCTTATATGAGTTTTGACCTATTTTCAAGATCTCTCATATGCCCATGGTTTTTAGACCCCAAATCCCAACCTAATTCCCATATCTAATCAGAAATCTTACAATAATGTTAATGAAGTGTAATTAATTCATGATCATGCTATACACGAGATAATTAGGGTTGGATCAGGAATTAGGACATCAATAGTATACCTCCTCATGTCAAGGTGAGTGGTCATGCACACTAAGTATTAAATTAGGGTTCAAGGTTTATTTTATTTTCATACCCACTCCTAATGGCCCAGTTAATGTATGAGTACATTATTACTCATTATATGCTTACAAAAGAGCAAGTTCATCCTAAGAGTTTACTTTCTCTATTATTTTTCTATTTTTAATTTAAATGAAATATTATGTAGCATTGCCATGTTAATGAATCAAGAAATAAGGATAATCATGTTCACTGGATAGGAAATTATGAAAACCATATTTAATATCAAGAATCATGTTACATTGTTTGAGTCCTCTCAATCATGTTTAAGTGGGCCTTAACTAGTCTTATGAGCTCTGTGGGAGCCTTAATCGACCTTATGAGCATTATGGGTGCATTTAGGAGAGTACTATATCAACTCAAGTGAAATCCAATATATCATGAAATCATCTCAAGTCAATCAAGTTCTCATGTAATCATATTCATCATGTCATGTAATTAAGTTTCCAAGTTATTTCACGTCAATTTAGTTTTATATTATCATTTTTGGATTATAACTACTCAGTGCCACTCATATAGTTTTGCATTGCTTTGCATGTATGGGTACGAGATGTCTGTAAGGTGATGAGTAGAGGAGGACTAAGACATTGGGCTAAGGATAAGGAGGATACAATGAAAGACTAGTGCCTTGGTTGGGTGCCATTATCCACCTCAACTTTGTTTTATAGATCAAGGCTAGTTCATTCATGCTTAAGTTTTTGAACCACGTCATCAATTTGTATTAACTTTTTCTTCTTATGTTATCATTTAGAAAGAAAAATGAAAAATATACATGTGTTGGTTAAGCTTTTGATTATTTCTTATGTATGATAATCAAGATATGTGATACCCCAACAATATTATGAGTAAAGAAATGATGCTTCCTCTCATCTTCCTAAGTGCAAATCCAGGGTTTTACACTCAATAACATAACTCAAAACGAACATGCCTAGTACTAACCTAAACAGATAACAAATTGATGCATACTATCTCGATATACATTAAATGACCCAGGGACCATGTGTTTGCCCTACCGGAACCCGTCTCAGCCTAAAGTAAACAACATAACTGAATAATCTAAAACCCCAAATGACCCAACCGAACCTACATGTAGACAATCTCAATGGCCCCATTTGGAAAATAGATAGGGTTTGAAGAGGGTTGAGTTATTGACAACGATATGGCTAGGAGTAGGTGTTGAAATGTCTCGAAATCAATAGTGAGTATTTGGTGAGGTATTGGCATGACATATAGATGAGTAATGATACACGAACCTTCTTTTAACACCCCATACTTACATGTATACAACTATCTCCAACAAACATGAATAAGGTGACATGTGATAGGAAAGAGAAAAAAAACAAGAGGGAGATAAGGACTCAGAAAAAAGAAAAAGTTGGAGAAAGAAACTTGTTTGGTTTATAAATTTCAATCTGTAGTGAACTTTTAACAAAATAAAAATCAATAGAATCCTTATAAAAAATACAGTCCAACAAGACCAGGTGACAATTATTTTTGATAAAATATTAACACACATAAAGATGAGTATTATATATTGGGCAATACCCATTTCTAATAACACACTAATTCAAAAAAGAAAAATGCATGTCGTAATTTTGGTATAGTACTCATTTTTTATGTCATTATATTTTAAAATAAGTATTTGAATGACTATTGCATTATATTTTTGAAGATAGTACTTATTTTTTGATATTTTTATATTATAAAATAAGTATTGACCCCATAAAATAAAGTACAATATGTATTTTTTAGAAATAATGGCATAAAATGAGTATTATATAAAAAAAGACACAATACTCATTTTTTAGATAGTGTTTACTCTAAAATGAGTACTATCACGTAGTGCAGTATTAATTTTAAAATAACATTATTAATTATAAGATTGTAAATATTTTTTAATATTATTTATTCAAAAATAAGTATTGTATATATGCTTTGCTGGATAATACTTATTATTTATATGTATACATATAAATATATATAAAATACTCATTTTTTATTTTTATTTTCAAATGTATGCCAACATTAATGTGGTTGGAATGTATTTTTTTGTAAGAAATCAAATAGTTTTTATTATATTAAAAAATTAATTGTGGTTTGAAAGTTATAAGTGAAACAATTTATCTCTCTTCCTTTTCTCTTTTCTGTATTTTCCTCCCACTTCCTCGTTCTCTTCGATTTATTGCTACTACAGTCCACTGAAAATAATGCATTCTTATTGACTTCAGCTATTTGAGAGTGGGAATAGAATACCAAACCAGGTAGCATTTTCCTATGTAGGTAGTCACAATTTAGAGCACAACAAAGTCACGTAGGTGGCATAAATGCGTGGGTGGTGGTGGCAAACGTGCATTGATGTCACAACTACTGATATTGCAACTAATTTGTTGAATGCTGCTCGACATTGTTATACGGGCCTGATAGGTAGTTGGTCCTAAATTTGGGATGTAAGCGCATCGTTGGGCCGCTTGGTTTAGTTGAGTGATCTTTCTAAGAGTCTTAATCTAGTGAAAAGGCATCGAAAGGGTTGGGCTGCAGATGCAAATTTTCGTTTGTTATCTGTCAGCTTTGTTGTTACAGTCAATGAGCCGAGGAGGCTGGGCTGTAGTAGCTACTGGTAAACTCATTTATTATCATTCCAACCACAAACGATGGGTTCATGGTGTAGATCCTTCGCACCAACACCTATAAGACAATTCGGCGGGAGGCTGTCTACAACAGTAGAAGAAGGCGAACAGGAGCAGCATTAGGTCATACTAGGAGTACGTTCACTAGCTAGCGTTCACCATCCACTCCCCGAAAAGAAGAAGATGACGACTTCAAATCAGCCGGCAATGGCAGCAGCAGCAGTGGTAGTGGAGCCGCGGACGGGGTTCACCTTCCCGACGAAACTCGACGACGGAAAGGTGCTGCTGACGCATGGAGCAGCGATGATGTTCGACTACGAAGCCCAAAAAAACAAGCTCTACGCCTACGGTGCGTATAACCACCAATTCTTCTAACTTTGAGCACCTTCTGATCACACGTATGATATATACATCCCACGCCCGCTTCTTGCATCGCTTTTCAGGCATTTACGCAGACGACGACGCGCTGGCGGCGATCGTCAGGGACGTCAAACTGGCTCCGTTTCTCGCCGCCGCCAAACCTACAGCAGGGAAAGCAAACCTTCCTCGGCAGGTGTACGAGGCGGTGATCGACAGTGACCACGGTGCTGGGATGATGGTGAGGCTGGTGATCTCGAGCAAAGAGGTGACGATGAGAACCGTGCGGGAGGGGTTCATCGAGACTGACATGGGGGAGGCCATGAGGAGAATGACTTCGAGCAGGAACATAAAGATGCTGAACAAGTAAGTGCATTGCATGCATGCATGTGAATTACGGGAATTGGCTCGTTTGATTTCCCCGATCAATCGCTGAGAATAAAGAGATGATTATAAATAAATTTGAATGAAATTAAACAAAAAGAATGGTTAATTTGGCTGTGACGTCGATCGTACGTTAACAGGATGATGCATGGCATGAACGACAACCTGAAGCTCCCACGTGGGTCTACGATCGACATTCGACGGTTCCCTGATTACGTCCTCGAAACATGTTTTTGGATTCCCCCTGATGAACAGGGTAAGCATGTATCCTTGCGAATTCTGCTCTTTTCTTTAATTCGTCGTTCCATCATTTACCCTTCTATTTTTTGGGTCTTTGCTTTTCCAGGGGAAGGCGATGTTGACATGAAGCTCGGCGTGCGCTGCAAGCCTCTGAGCAGGACTTTTCTGTACTTGTACCTTGGTGAGGACACTGTGAACGAGAAGATCAGGGAACGCATTGGGCTGCATCTGCTCGCATTATCATCTAAAATATAAGGGCCGTTGTCGTCTGAATTTAATATATATCATTACAGTATAGTTGACATCCTCAGCTGGACGATGGATTTACATTTGACCTCACTTCGGCCATTTCTCAAGTATTAGTGATAATATATGTTATAAAATGTATATACAAATTTACTCGGAATTACGGGAGAAAATTAGCTATGATTTTGTAGTCAAACAATTACAATTGCAATGGTAGCCGCATGCGACTTGTGGTGATGCCAGCAATATCATCATCATTTGTGGGAAAACGGAAGGTGACAACTTCCCCCTTTTGATCCTTTTCCCTGGTTGTTTTGGTTTCCAAGGTGGTTTGAAAGTTTTAGGGCAATTAACTATCATTTTGGGGAGAAATGAGCTCAAAAGCTGTTTCCATTAAGTAATAGCACAATTCTAGCCGTCTCCGATGATTACAACAAAGCCATTAATATATGAGCGTAATCAAAAGGCGACCGTTTTCATCCTTAATTTTTTCCATGTTGTTTGAGGTGGCAAGATGGTTCGGGGCATCTTTTAGCTAGAAAGGGGTAATACATCAGTATCGTAGCGTTGACCGTCCAAAACTTGGTCAAATAACAAAATTTCGGAAGGAAGTTTGCATTACAGTCAAAATGGTCAACATTGCTAGTCACAAATTTGTTTTTAAGAACCCTAGAACTTATTCTTCAAAATTAATAAATGAAAATAAGGATAAAGATTTTTCCACAAGCATGGCTCTTAGGTTCAAGGGTAAAGGAGGAGGATGGGGAGGCGGTGGGAGCCATGCACATCAGCCTCCTGATGAAGAAGATCCACGACGGAAGGAAGGGTTTGTGGATCAAGGCGTTGGGTTGGATGGGGAGGATGTGATACAAATGGAAAATTTAGCACCACCACCTGCCCTATCCCATACACAAGGCTAGTGGCAGAGCTAGACATTGTAGAGAGGGGGAACCAGTTAAATTTGAGAGCTTACCCAGGTGATCACATAGGGAACAGTTGAGATTTTTTCATTGCTATATAAAATATCTTACTACCAGTAGCATGTAGTTAATGAATGTTGGGTAGGGCATGTGCCCTCCTGACTCAATATGCGACTCTTCCACTATGTGGGTGCACTTCACAACATAGGGTTAAACCTAAATTTGTGACCTACGGATGAGGGGGGCACGTTGGACAGGATGGACAACATGACAATGCCATGGGGAAGGAAGGTGTGCCAATGGCAAGTGACACTTTTCTATTGTTATGGAAGAACGTTACTAGTGGAACGATAGGTCTAGATAACCCCTCGATGGATTCATATGGCTAGTCTCAAATATGAACATCATCAATGGTGGAAGTAAATCGATATTGTGGTTCAATGCTATTCAGTTGCATTTAACCAAAGTCGACATCTCTGTTAAGACTATCAATGGTACTTGTAGTTTCCAGATCACAGCGGATAAGTATGGAGATTTAATGAAGCCTTGGTGCTACTCAATCATCTTTAAAGTGATAGAAAGGGAGGTTGGCTTTATGACACTCCACAGTTGAATCAAGGCCAAGTGGAACCCAATCAGTAGTATGAGATTGATTGATTTGGAGATTGACTATTATTTGATTCAACTGTTACGAGAAGATGACTACATTAAAGCCCTAACCAGAGGTCATTGGCCCCTGATTGGATCATACATTATGGCCTATCCATGGGACCCTATTTTGATCCCTTCCGATGAGAATCCTCGATACCTAGTGGTGTAGGTTAAGATTCCAAAACTCCTTATTTTCTTATACATATGATGGATCTGGGAGGATATTGGGAATCATATTGGCACAACTATGAAGGTGGACACCAAAGCAGATCTAAAATGGCAAGGGGAGTTTACAAGATTGGCGGTTAATTTGGATATGATGAGCCCATTAGTGCCTACCAATAATTTTCAAGGCAAAAGATTCACCTTGGAATATGAAAACCTCCCAGATATATGTATGTAATACAGGCATATAGGACGCAAGGAAGAATCTTGCATGAGGAAGAAGTCGGTGAAGGCACCATTCCATGATACACAAGGTGATGAACATGTAGCGATTATGGACATGCTGATTCTGTTAGATTATTTTTAAGTCGTGTATACGAGGCTGTTCTAAAGCTGGACAAAGAAGAGTTCACAGACGGCTCCCCAAGTTGAGGTTCTGATGAGCAACAAGTTTGGGAACCTATCCTAAGAAGATGATGAGATAGTGTGGAAAGAAAACACAATGAGCCATGGTAGATAGGGTGATAGACATCAATTAGAGGCAGAGGAAGGAGAACACACGGAAGCAAAACCAGGCCGATAATGATTGAAATAGGCATTTGCTGTCAAGCATCCAAGATCCTCATATCCATGGTGAGCAACAATGGAAAGAAAGGAAGCGATGAGAGGGGAAGGATAACCATCAATGCATGGAAACAAAAATTACCCTTGAATTTGAGGTGGTGATTATAGTGCCCCCCAAAGTAATAAGAAATTTTCTATTTTGGCCAACCCATACAACTATATGTACCCAACCACAAGGAAGACATGATGTGGGCATTCTTCTTCATAATTGGAAGGTGTTATATTCAAGAGAGCTCGTTCAGATAGGTTCCACGAAGTGTGGTAAGAAGCACCATTAGGAAAGACACATAGTGACTTATCAAGGCTAACGAAGCCCGCCTAACAACCGTCATACATTATCATGATCTGCACATTATGGAATGTTCAAGGAATATGCTCGTTAGATGCCCAAAACACCATAAAGGAGTATAGCCAATTGTATCAAATTGAGATTATGGCGGTCATGGAGCCTCGTACTAGTGGGAAAATAGTAGACACTATTGTTTCAACCTTGGGTTCGATGCATCTCTATGAGTCAAAGTGCAATGGCTTCAGTTGTGATATGGGTAATGTCAAAGTGCATCATGGGGGTGGTTGAAATCTTGACTGCACACCACCAGTTCATCCACTACCACATCACTTAACAATTCCTTATTACCTCTGTGTATGCTAGAACAAAATATCTTATATGATCGAATCTATGGAGCCATCTTAATAGAATTATAGTGTATCTGATTCTATCATAGTTAGTGTTAGGATACTTTAATACGTTCATCCACACTGATGAGAAGATCAAAAGAGAGTAGATAAGCATATTTAGATGTTGGGATTTTTTTGAGGCCCTGCAAAATGCAGGTATGGAGGATCTAGGGCTCTCAAGAGCTCGAATGGCCTTTAAAATAGGGTGCCTCCAAGATCAATTAGATCATGTTGTTGCTAATCATAATTTGTTGGACATGTTTCCATCTACCAGGGTGGAGGTTCTACCAAGAATGTCATCTGATCATGCCCCAATCATTATCAGGATAGTGGTTGCCAACACCCACAAAATCACCCTTCAAATCAAGACTAGCAATGCGTGGAATAGACACATATCATCTTTGTCTTTGATCAACAGATTCCATGACTCATAAAGTGATTTCACTACTACTAGTTCAAAGTTTATGGACATTGTTGGGCCCTAGGAGAGAGGGAAAAGGAAGCAAGATAGGAAGCAAAAGGACTGCACCCTTCACACAATATGGAGGAAACAGGAGACCCTTTGCCACAACTACTCACATAATATCAATGCTAAAATCTACAAACTTCAACGTGAGTACATAGAGATTCTAAAATTTGAAGTTGTTGAATGGAAACAAAAGGCCAGGTGCAATTGGATGAAGCTTGGAAATAGCAACACATGATATTTTCAAGTAATTTTAAAGCCAAGAGACAAAAGAACACCATATCTAAGATAAAGAATGAAGACGGTGAGTGGATTGAGCATGATCTTTGAAAAGTGGTTCACAACCATTTCAAGTCCCTATTCACTGAGGGGGTGACTAACGATTGATCTAGTAAAGTAGTTAACTATGATGACCTGACATCAAATCAAGCCATAACTAGTAATAATTGAAAAATAACCATAAGTAGCGAATTAATGAAAATCACTAAAAATTAAAACCATTTTCCAAGAAGATTCATTACTAGGAAATTCTTAAAGGTGGAACCAAAAATTTATATACATCATGGTTCACATTGTACATACACTGCATCTCATCTCGAGGATAACATATAACAGTTGCTTTGCTAAAACCTATACATAAGCAACATAAAACCTTGAGGCATACACGCTAAAATCTCAGATTGTTCATAAAACCATTACGTACTGACTCCAAAGACTTGAGAGTACAGAGACGACACATATGACTTCTATCTACAAGACACGACAGACAGTACACTCAACTTGAGCTATTATTGCTTCCCATGTTGATGTAGTTCTCCCTCTACAGTACGGTCTGTACCCCCTCGTGCACGTCCACCTTAAAAAATGTGGATCCCACGGGGTGAGACAATTGTCCCAGCAAGAAATATAAATCTCTGTCAACAATATTATTATCACAGGTAAACAGTATAAAACTTAGCAGAGGATTCTTTATATAAATAAGCAAGATTAATCACTATTTATAAGAAGAACAGAGCAATCCCATCCTTTAAAGTAATGCAACTATTTATGATAGAGCAATAAATCATCTATTCACTTTATAACGAACATGAAGAGCATGTATAATGTAACATCCCTGACCTGGGTTATGCTTTAACCCTAGGTGTTTTGATTAAGAAAGATGATATATGTTTAATCTTATCTTGTGAAAAGTAATTAGGGCTCATGAGGAACTTATGTTTCAATTTGGGTCTTGTTTGAACAATGTTGAAGCAATGTTTGCTTGTTTTGGACTAAAGCGCAAATAACCCAAGTTGAGGGGTTAAATTGCAAATGTTGCATGATAAGATGTTCCTAATGTGTTGAAGCATCATGAGAATGGAGATGATGCAGAGGTATGGCTTGTGGTAGCCTGAGTACCAAGGAAGAGCTGATAAAGCAAGGTTTGTGCATTAAAACCTAGTTTTGGTGTAAAGTGCAATTTACCCAAAACTTAGGGTGCAATATGTAAATTAACACTTCAATAAGGTCCCTAATGTTTCTTGGCACCATGTAGAGCAAATAAAATGAGAGTGGCACCTCATTTGAATTAAGTTGGAGGAGAGAGAATCTTGATATTAAAATAATCAAGATTTAATCCTAATTGAAACCCTAATTCGATTTAGGGCAAAAATAAATGTATTAATTAATGGGCCTTCAACCAAAAGTAAAATGGTTGGATTCAGATGAGCGTGGACATCCTTGAGCCTTGCAAGGACCACGAAAATATCCAAGGGAATGGATTACTCACTCACAATTTTATAGGAAAAAGAAATATCCACTCACATATGGATATTAGTATAATATGATTTAAGGTGCTTAATTTGCTTTTCTTTAAATCATGGATAATTGAGAGGAATAAGAGGCAAACAAGATATCCTCATCCCTAAGGAAGTTGAGGGGGAAGAGGCAGCCATATTTTTGGGATTAAATGGATTCTTACAAAGCATATTCTCTCTCATTGATTTTTTATAAAAAGACCTTTTACAAGCCAAATGAAAGGCTTTTTCGACCCCACTTCCTCTCCTTGCTTGGGAAACGACCAAGGGAACTTGGGAGGGTCAGGAGGACGACCCCCAACCTGTTGGTAAGTCCTTGACCTTCGTTCTCCTTGATTTCATGGTGGAAATCGAAAATAAATCATTGATTTCCTCTTATTTCGATCTCCTCATCAACCCTAGCCAATCTTTTCAACCAAAAGCTTGAGGACGAGCCTAGGGGGAGTTGCAAGAGCTTCATCCACCATTGTTGCCATGATCTTGGAGCTTTGGAGCTCAATTGGAGGCGGGTTTTATAACATGAAATCCTAACTTTGTTATTGCATTCAATTCCCCATCAAATAATGATCATTTCTCTATTTACAATTATTGATTTGGTTGATTGATGCAATTTCCATGGAAATCACAACAGGTTTCGTGGATCTAGAGATTGATGATTATGAAATCATCATAAGCACACACACCTCCCCCAATATCTAGACCAAACAGTTTCAATCAAATGTCCAAACGGTTTGTGATTTGGGAGCAAACGGTTTCAAACCGTTTGGAATGAAACGGTTTCACTAAACCACATAGAAGCAAACGGTTTAAGACCGTTTGGTGATGTTGACCAGGGTTTACCATTTGGGGATTTTTTCATAATGATCTAGGTTAATGACCCATCAATTATTATTGATTAACTCCAATTGGTTCATGAGTTGAAGGTCTGACAATCACCTAAACCCTAATCGGGTTGAGTGCTGATTTCATAAGTGATTGAGTTTGAAACTTGGGTTGATTGACCCAAACGGTTTCAAAACCATTTGGGAATCACCCAAACGGTCTCAACACCGTTTGGAGGTCAACCAAGACCGTTTGGAGGTCTAGGGTTGAGTATGTTTAGGTATTTGAAGATTCAAACATATGGTATAAACCCTAATCGGCTAAGTGCTGATTTTGCAATTGAATGAGTTGATGCTTTGGGTTGATTGACCCAAACGGTCTCAAAACCGTTTGGGGATCACCCAAACGGTCTCAAGACCGTTTGAGGGTCACCCAAGACCATTTGGAGGTCTAGGGTTAAGTTTGGTTAAGTGTTTGAAGGTCCACAGATACCAAATTGAAATACAATTAAGTGTTGATTTGGTGACCAATCCTAGGACCCAAACCCTAATTGAATGACATGGTTGATGATGATATGATGGGAAAACGGTCTTAAGACCGTTTGGAGGTCATCCAAACGATCCCAAGACCGTTTGGGGGTCACCCAAGACCCTTTGGAGGTCTAGGGTTAACTATGGTTAGGTGTTTGAAGATCTAAAGGTACTAAGTTGAAGTACAATCAAATGTTGTTTTGGTGATCAATCCAACGATCCAAACTTTGATTGATTGACTTGGATTTTTATGTTGACATGGGAAAACGGTCTCAAGACCGTTTGGAGGTCATCCAAACGACCTCAAGACCATTTGGGGTCAGGTCATGCCCAATTTGGATGATGGTCCAATGGTTTTAAAGTAACTAGTTTCACATTAGTTAATGTTGAAGGATCATCGATTCCAAACCCTAATCCAATTGATTCAAACCCTAATTGATGATAAATTGAGGGTCAATTGAGGGTAAAATCAGTTAAAGGTTGACCTATTTAACTCAATTGAAGTATGGTGATAGGTCCAATTGATGATTGGTTACATAAATGCAATGATTGAAGGAATCAACATTGGAAACCCTAATTCAATTTGATTGGTTGAGACCATATTTGGTCCATGTGGTTTTGAGGTGGTTTGAACCAAACAGTCTCAAGACTGTTTGAGTCCAAATGATCTCAAGACCGTTTGGGACCAAATGGTCTCAAGACCGTTTGGGACCAAACGATCCCAAACTGGTTGAGTCCTTGCGGTTTCAAAAAGGTACTTTAGAAAACGGTTTCAAGTACTTACTTTAGCAAACAATTTCAAGTACTTGCTTTAGCAAACAGTTTCAAGTACTTGCTTTAGCAAATGGTCTTAAGCACCACCTTTACCAAACGGTTTCAAATCGTTTGAACTTTGAAAGACTTAGACCGTTTGGGGCTCAAGTAGTCAAGATTGATTGATGATTCAATTGGTTAATCCACTTGGACACCTATTATAATTGAAGATCCAATTGGTCAAATCAATTGGATACCTTATGTATTGGAGGTCCAATGTAATTGAATCTCTTGAGAATTAAGATGATGAATGGTCCATTGATCAAATGATGATTAGTAATGATAATCAATGAAGGTACAACGGTTGAAATCCTACTAGTACCTAAGTGATTAGTGCCAATTAAGGGATGAACCCTAATTGCTTATAGGAACAATGAGGTGGTACTCTATGTTAATCATAGTTATATGTACTTGATTGAAGGATTGATATGACCTAATCAAGTTGATAAGATGATAGCATGAGGTTCGTACATGAATATGATTCATGAGGTGATTAAGGGTATGATTCTTAAGCAAAGAGATCATGAAACCCTAATCATGAACATAAACCCTAATTGACAGGGCTATTGAACTCTAACCCTAATTGAGGGAAATTCTAAATGAAACCCTAATCCAGGGTGAGGATGTAATCCTAATCTAGGGTAATGATATATGAAACTCCAATTTAGGGAAATGAGATGTAAAACCCTAATTGGAGATGAATAATAGACCCAAGCTGTGGGTAACCATAAGGGAAACCCTAATTGAGGTCGATTCCATGAGAAATCCTAAATGAAGGGTGATGTAATCTGCCATCCTATCCCTAATAAAGGGAGTTGGTGTGTGAAATCCTAACCCTAATGAAGTATGATAGTATGTGAAACCCTAAACCCTAATAAAGGGTGATGGTATGAGAGACCCTAATCCTAATAATGGAATGGTGATTAATACATTGATAAGAGAAATACCTAAAGTGATTAATTATAGATAACCTTATAGAAAGCAATGCCTTATCCTGAAATGGGTCCATATCATTAAAGATAGTTGGAGCATTCTTATGTGTGACCTATGCACTTTATGGTAAGAGTGATAGGTTAGTGGATGAAAGGATTAAGATGGGAAATTCCTTAATCCAAGATAAGTTGATAACTCAAGAAAGTTGGAAGTGATGAGGAAACTGATACATCAAGATGTGATAGGTATCACTTTTAGCATTCCAGGGCTGATATACCTTGATGCACCTCAAATCCAATATACTTGGATAAGAAACACATGAAGTGTGTTATGAATTGTTACAATGAAATGTAATGAGTTTCATATACTTTGATAAGTATAGGCTATTATACCTCGAGAATGGGGTTAAGCCAAACTCATGAGTATGATGTAATCATATCATGATAAGGATGGGAAATGAACTCATACCTTGCATTGATAATCATTAAATGATAAATGTTAAGAGCAATAAACTTGATTGATTATTCAAGATGTTAATGGATGCTCCTAGAGGTGTGGAGCAATGTATTAAGGTTGATTTGACAAATATGAAATCCTAATGTGAGATGGGAAAACCCTAACCCTGAATTGGGTAATGGGACATGAAAAACCTTAATGTGATGTGAAAAGTAAGCCCTAACCCTATTGAGGGAATTGTGGTGTTACTATTATATTATATGAGGGAATATGTTGTTGTTGCTTAGTGAGAGGTGACAAGATGATTTAAGGGCTTTGTGAGCCATGGGATTAGTTGAGAGGTAACAAGATGATTATAAAAGTCTCTTGTAAGAGATAATAATGTTCATAATGAACCAAGGAATGGTAATTTAGTAATATAATAATAATAATAACAAAAAGATACAATTATAATAATGGAACCTGGATTGTACATGTGTGGAGAAAAGAGGAATACTTATAATACATAAAGAATGTATTGAGCATGATTGGCATAGCCAAATTTTAATGATAGTAAAAGAATAAGGTGCCCAATGTTGTGTAAACAGACATGGGATGTAATCAGGATTGGTTAGAGTCCAATGCCTGGCTGTGTAATCAGGGTTGGTTAGAGTCCAATGCCTGGCTGTGTAATCAGGGTTGGTTAGAGTCTAATGCCTGGCTGTGTAACCAGGATTGGTTAGATTCCAATGTCTGGCTATGTAATCAGGTTTGGATAGAGTCCAATACTTGGCAGAGGTGTAATGCCTGTAATCAGGGTTGGCTAAAGTCCAATGCCTGGCTGTGAAATCAGGATTGGTAGTGTCCAATGCCTGGCGGTGTAATCAGGTTTGGAAGAGTCCAATACCTAGTAGATGCTAAATGCCTGTACTGATGACACATGATTGGTAATAGACCAATGCCTGTAATAGTAACACAGAATTGGTATTAACCCAGTGCATGTATTGTTGATATATGAGTACATAGTAGATATATTTCCTTATCTGTTAAACAGGTTGGCTAAGGCCAACACAATGGAACAAGAGTGTTTCATGGGTGACACAACAAGATGATGAGTGTCACAAGAAAAGTTTGATATGATGGTATAATATGATGTATAAATGATATACATGTCATTCCTATTCCTTATCAAAAGAATAAATGATATATTGCTCTATCATAAATAGTTGTAATGCTTTCAAAGTTGAGAATGCTTTAAAATGCTTACCATCTGCCCAGTTTTATATCTTTAAACTGTAATAACAATGTTATGGTGGAGAGTTATTTCTTCCACTGGGGCAATTTACAATGGTCTCACCCCTGTGGGATCCAACATTTTTAGGTGGACGCGGACAAAGAAGCAGATACTCTTTTGTAGGAAAAAGGAAAGCAATAGCCTGGACAACAGTGAGATCTCAGGTGGAGATCCTGATTGTCAAAGTCATATAGTTAGAAAGTCCTATGTGTCGTCTCTGTACTCTCAGGTCCTCAGAGTGTATAGTTAGAGTTTTTAATAAATTGATCTGAGGTTTTGGCTTGATGCTTCGAGGTTTTATGGTGTTTGTATATAATTTGGGCAGTTGATGTTATAGTCTATGAGAATAGATGGTACAGGTTATGTACGTTTGAACCAGAATGTAAATGGTATACAATGGTTCTTGATGGAAAAGATTTCCTATGTGTGGATCTCTTTGCAAAAATTTTTAATTTTTAGCGATTTTCAGTAATCCGATGCAAATAATTCGCTTCCGCTTAAGTTAATTTTGTTTTTGCGAGTTGGTTGCCACATATAACATCTAACCATTTAAGATGTGTAACAGAAGTGAACATCAACCAGTGTTTTCCGTATTCGATCCTTAAGCAAATACACTACACAACTGATTACATGTTTACAATTACACTTATGTCCTGAGGAGATGAGGTATACCACTCATTCTCCAACCGATCATGTCTACGTAAGGCATCAGTACCATACAAGGTCAATGGAAGAGTTGGCTGCCAAGTCCTCATCCGTCTCGGTCAGTACGAGACAACTGGCAGGACATCTCGTGTCAACTACAATTAGCTTACCAGGGCTTACGGGTATCTTCGCTATAGAGCTACAGTCGCATCATGCATCCTCTTCAGGGAGATTTTAGTTATCCATCCTTGGATTCATTGAGTTATGGCATATAGTCGTACTCTGAGCCACAGGCCAGTTCACCGTGCTCATTACTAAGTCTACGACCACAGTCGCACTCGAGCCAGGATATGGCATATAGCCAATCCCTAAGATTATGGACGTAAGGGGATCGGCTCACATATGGCCGTCCAAGCTCACACCCCCGCATATTAAAAAAATATGCACTCCAGGTAATCCCGTGGGAAAAACCCATTTCACCATTTTAGCAAATCCTGACGCTGAATGGATCTATGGTCAGGGAAACTACATGATGAGATTCCACTTGATTAATTAGGTGCATTACAATATCTTTTAGCATCAACCAAGTTTCAAACATGAATTATAACAAATGCTACAAAGAAAGGTGTTATACATTTATCAAGTACTTTTATAACCTTTGGAACACTTTGAATGCATAACACTTGGGATCTCAGTCCCTTATCACATTACTGGGAATTCTCATCCCTTAACATTATCATCATCATGATTACTAGCTCTGGGTATTCAAACCCTTAGTTCATCATTGAACATTGTTACCTACTATCATGTAACTATTACCTCTAGGTCCTCAGACCAAGGTATTCACTAAACTTGTTGTACAAGTATTTCACATAGCTCACAAGGCCCATTAAACATCTTGTCACCTCTCATTAGGAAACAATTATTCACATGGCTCACAAGTCCATTTAAACATCTTGTCACCTCTCACTAGGCAATGATTATTCACATGGATCATAAGGCCCATTAAACATCTTATCACCTCTCACTAGGCAACAATTATCTTTTAGGTCATCATATCACATAAACATTATACTTGTTATACAATTATTTAACATGTCTCACAAGGCCTATGCAATAAGAGAAATACAACCTTCCCATTATTAGGGTTAGGGTTTTCCTTTATAGCCGAATAGAATTTCAAGTTTATATTATCAATCCAAACCCTAATTCATTTCTCCACACATCTAGTAGCATACATTGATATATAAGTATTCAATCATACTTATTTATTCTCATCATTTATCATTACATGATTATCGACACAAAGTATGAGTTCCTCTCTCATCCTCACTAGGATATTGATTACATCATACTTTATTAACTTGGCTTAACCCCTTTCTCAAGGTATGTTAGCCTACACTTATCAAAGTGCATTAAACTCATTACAACTTAATGTAACAACTGACATGACACACTTCATGTGTTACTCATCCAAGTATATTGGATTTGAGGTGCATCGAGGTGTATCAACCTTGAGGTGATGGATGTGATATTTATCATGCCTTGGTGTATCAATTCCCTCGTCACTTTTAACTTAAGTTCATAAACTTATCTTGTATTAGGGTATTTCCCATCCTAATACTTTATTCACTAACCCATCGCATTTATTTGTAGTGTATTGGCCATAAGTCACACACTTGAATTACCCAACTATCATCAAGTGATATGGACTCATCTCGGGTTAAGGCATTGTTGATATAGGGTTGACCATTATCAACCACTTTAGGTGTTTCACCTATCAAGGTATTAGCCACACCATTACTTGGTGTTATACTCATCAGTCCTAAGAGTGTTTTTCCCTCACCTTTACAAGATGTATCGGGTTGAATCATGTATGTCAAGTTGTATACATGTATTGGGTTAGGTGTATATCGGTATAGGTATCATCATATCCCGCATACCCTTACCCATTAAGGTATCAACCTTACCAATCATATGGTGTATCACCTTCACCATACATGGTGTAACATCCTCACCTCACTTGAAGATATTGGCCACACCATACTTTAGTGTATTGGCCATTACATGTTCTAGGGTATTAAGTACCTTACCACTTTTGTCATCTAGTGTATTGGGTTACCCATCATATCGTTTTAGAGGTGTGTTCTCAACACCATATCATGTAAGAGGTGTATGCTTACTTACCATATCGGGCAAAGAGGTGTGTGTATACTTCACACCATATCAAGCAAAGAGGTGTATGTGTGCTTCACACCATATCGGGCAAAGAGGTGCGTGTGTGCTTCACACCATATCGGGCAAAGAGGTGTGTGTGTACTTTACACCATATTAGGAAAAGAGGTGTGTGTGCACTTCACACCATATCGGACAAAGAGTTATGTGTGTGCTTCACACCATATCGGGCAAAGAGGTGTGTGTATGCTTCACAGCATATCTGGCAAAGAGGTGTGTGCTTGACACTATATCGTGCATGAGGTCTTTGCTTGACCTCATATCGTGCAAGAGGTGTATGGTTGACACCATATCGTGCATAGGGTGTATACTTCATCACCATATAGTGAAAGGAAGTATAAACTCATATCCATATCGTTTTAATGGTGTATGTGCATCACCATATCGTGTCAGAGGTGCTTGCTTGTGTGCGTGAACCCAATATCACTTTGTAAGGTGATACCGTCATATTGAAGCTCTAGACCTTCGTTCTACTTGTTCTAGTACATGGATAACAGGTCTAAGAAACTATTATAACTCATATATATATCAAGTATTCAAGAAAATCTCGGATTTGAAAGTAGATCATCAAATATAGTAAGAAATATGGTGAGTAATAACATGTTTGGGTTCAAGTTATATAACCCGCCTCAAGAACAAATTCAAAGCTCCAAAGCTTCACATTAATAATGTTGAAGATGACTTATCAAAAGTCCAAGGCTCGTTCACAACTCCTCCATATACAAGGAATCACCATAGTTAAGAACTTGGTGAGGAAGAAAACTAAGGATCAACGATATCCCAAGAATCATGCTTCAACCAAGGTTGAAGATGACCATGGCCTTACCTTAAGCTTGGTGCTTGAGCTCCCCTTGCTCCTTGAGCTACTATGCACAATATATAAGAGGGTATGCATGATATCTAAGAGAAAGAGAGTGATAGGGGTCAAAAAGATTCCCTAGTAGGTGAAAGGGAGGGTATATATCCTTGAGGTTCATGGGATAGAGTGTAAGAGGTGTCATCTTCTTACTACCACTAGGTGCCATATGTCCATGCATGGATTGACACATGTACTTTGATGCATTACATCTTTTTCTTGCCATGAAAAAAAAAATTGAGGATAATGCAAGGGATAAGGGTCGGCCCCTTTGGTTATCTTCTAGGGCAAGTCACTTCCATGCACATTACTATTATATTCCAAGCTGATCTCTATTTCTTTATTGAGGTGCTTAGCTCGTTTTTGCAAAGGCAAAGAGGTAAAAAAATGATATGGGGGCCTCCACTTTGGCTCCTTGGCTGATAGGGACTCCCATTTAACACTACAACATGATCCACTCAATACGAGCTCAAATTAGGGTTTCCATTATACAACCCTTCTTGGTCTTTTCATCACCAAGGATACTACCACTCAAAAATGATTCAAACATGGTGTCTCCTTCTTTATCTCTCCTATAAATGGTACATAGATGAAGTAGGAACACTCTATAGGTTGTAATTTTCATATCAACCCTACTTTTTGGGTAAATTATAATTTACACCAAAATTGGTATACAAGGCACTAACATTATTCAAACAAGATCAAACTTCGAATTTAGGCTTTCCACAAGCCACCAATTAGCATCATTCTCTCTCTTATGATGCTAAAGCACTTAAGGAACGTTTAACATGTGACATTTTGCAATATAACCCCTCATCTATGGTAAATTTTATTTTGGTCTGAAACAAAGGAACATTGATCAAACAACATTCAATCAAGACCAAACTTGAAACATAAGTGTGTCACATGATAACAAAACACCTTAGAGGACTATATTAAAGTTCTAAGCAACTTACTTAGCCAAAACAAATAGGGTTAACTCATAACCCAGGTCAGGGTCATTACATTAACTACTCCAAAAATTTCCCTAACCTTGCAGACTGTTGGGAAATAGGGACGACATGTAGGGTAGTGGAAACAAGGAACTTTATCCCTCTCCCTTTCCAGAGACATTGCATCAACAATGGTATATCTAGGAATGGGGTTAGAAACAGTTATACCTGGTCCTGGAGAAAGTCCAGTGACTACTCTTGCTTGGTGATGTACACTCTTCACAAGACACACAGAACAACTGGTGGCAGCCTCCTGGTGCAGCACCAAGGACGATTGTGGTTTTTGTCCTCCTAGTGTAGCGTCAACAGCCTCCACACCTCTATGTAGTTCACACGGACCATCGAGAACTCCACATTGTACTACTAGAGACAACGGGACGGAGTTTTCCTTTTGAATGTCTATGTGCTAGCTTTGATTCGATCTCCCGTGTTATCTCTCCCTTGTTGTCTCTCCCTTTTATGAATAAGACTTTCTAGGGATCTCTAGTAACCACAACTAGAGAGGACAACAATTTTCAGATCTTATTGTTCTATCTAAAAGCCTTGACTACACCTCCTATTTAAAGTATGGTGACGGACAAGGTCCCCAGATCAATCGAGAGTCAAAGAGATGGATTTTCACAAACATTCTAGCTACTGTGAACCATGAAATGGTCGATTCACTTTTGAAACTATTGGTCAATTTCTGAACTGGATGGTTCACTTCTGAACTGATCAATTCATATGAGAAGCATTCGATTCAACACTTGAATCGGTTGGTTCACTATATTTCCTATTTGTAAACATATTGGATATTAATGCACAACATGATGTCAACATCAATACTTGATCCAATCTTGTCGATCATTGAACTGGGCGATTCAAAATCCAAAATGGTTGTTTTAAACTCTAAAATTATCGAATCACTTCTGAACTGGTCATTTCATTTCCGAACCGAGTAGTAAATTTCTGAACTGGGCAATTAAAATTCCAGTTCGATCAATTTTCATCCAATGTTGTTTAAACTGAATACCTAAACACTTTAGTAATCAAGTTAAACCATATTCACGAGTGAACTCCTTTTACAAGTGCATCCTATGTGTGTGGCCCTATAGGTCCCAAGTTACATTGGAAGTGAATGTCCATAACCAATTTATGGCATCACAAGCAATGAATGGTATCTAGCAAGACATCATTGCTACCCAAGTAATTGGAAACTTGGAGAACAACTTCAACCTACAATCCATAATTAGTGTTACAGTGATCATTAGTTATTTGTCTCTAATATCCAGATTGAACTCAAGGCATTGAATCATTATCCTCTCAATGTTCAATCCGTGTTCCTTGAATAAGAACAGACTGTATGAGATGCATGTAAGCTCACATATCACATATAGAGTCATACGAGTATGGCCATATATTTCTCAGCCTCATTTGTCAAGTAGCTAGGATATCAATATCTTGTAGGAGGGACAAATCCCATCTACATCACTCATAGTCAATCCCCATGTGTCACAATGTACACCAACATCACCTTAATGGCAACCCTTATCCAAGGTCACGTTGGATTATGTCAAAAGACATCAAACAACATGTGATGAGTGTAACAACTTCAGGTCTAAGACCACAGTCATCACTATCACTATGAGAGCTGATTCTGATGACCATTCTATGGTGTCCATGTATCACTCTCAAGGTAAGTATGTCTAGTGCATTATTCCCTAGCAAGTACCTTTGTGTTTGGTTTGATATCACATATCATGACTGATGAGATTTTGTCATCAACCGACACACAATCTAGTCTTATGTAATAGTGTTTTCTCTTTTGCTTCCACAATAATATCCGACTAGGGACATAACAAGAATGTATGTACTCTTATCATACATATGATCTCATTGTTAGGTGCTCAATCTGAAGACATATGTCATTGGTAACATCATTCTTTAGACATCTACTATGTTTATGTCATCATCTCATTATTGAGACAAACATAATACATATAATTACTTTTATAATTATAAAAACAATAATATGATGCCCCATTATAATCATCCTATAATTGGTTGTATGGGCATACATACCAACAAACTCCCACTTACACTTAAAGACAATTACTTATAAATTTTATTCTGAGTGATCTTCAACATGTCCATCATGTTTCCGCTATGTAAGTGCTTTTATAGCGGGTTAGCAACATTTGTTTATAGTTGGTATTTTGCAAGTTTTTGCATCTCCTAGTTGTATGACTTCTTGCATGAGATGGAATTGTCATAGCATGCTATCTGAGATTCCTTGCTTATCCAGTATCTCCATTGTTGTCATAGTATTTCTATTGTGCCATGAATAGTTGGAACCTCCCACAAGTTCATCTATGTGAACTTCTTGATCCACTATTCTCAAAACAACAAGGTACTCAACTTCTATTATAGAATTTAACAATTGTCTCTTGCTCAGAACTTTTCCATCTTACAGTTCTATTTTAAGTTCAACACAAATTTAGATTGTGATCATTAATTTTCTTTGTCATTTTGGAAGCTTGCATCAGCGTAACCCTTTACACCTAACTATTCCTTATTACCATAACTAAGGAGCTAATCCTTTTAGTGCTTGTCAAGTACTTAAGGATGTTCTTTATGGTAGTCTAGTGACCTTCACTAGGATCTAACAAAAATCCTCTCATCATGTCCAAGAAAAATGAGACAATGGGATGAGTACATAACATTGCATACATGATAGATTCAATTGCAAATGCATATGGAATCTTACTCATGTTTTCCCATTCTTCAAAAACTGGGACACTAGGCTCTTAAGAGACTAATTCCAAGAAACATGGACATTTTTCTCTCACTGAGTCCTATATGATGAACCCCTTCAACATATTGCAAATGTATTATTGACCTAATAGTTATACATTGTCCATATTTTGATGATGACTTAACCATCCCATTCATATATATCTAATATGTCTATTTGAGATTGATATTAAATATTAGTTACATGAAAAGGATGAATTAAATCAAGCCCTAGCTTGAATAAATATATGGAAAAATCAATGCAAATGCACTTTTGTGAAAAACGCCCTAAAACCCATAGGACATTTTTATAAATCATTTGTCTCGATGCTATAACTTGTAACTAAGCTGAAAAAAGATAAAATGCAGTTAAAATGAATATTTAAGCACTTTTATAGAAATTTCCAAAATTCATCACATGCAATTTTGTTGTCCATGTTCCACTCACATGAAACTCGGTCGACACCTAGGATGGGTCTTGGTAATTGCCAAGTTCAACTGAGTTTCCCAAGGATAAAATCGACCAACACCTCTGCACGGGCAAAATCAAGTTTAAGCCATTGGCCAAGTTTAATCCAGGATAAACTCGACCGACAATTGAAATTTGCTTTGTCACATAGTGTTGTAGGTCGAGTTACCTTTATTAATACTCGGTCAACTGCAATGTACAGAATGTGCAAAAAAAGTGTTTCTAGCTGTTTGGGTGTTGCAAAACTAAAAAAATAGATCGATTGAAACATCCCCAATGAATATAATTTATTCCCAACTTCACTGGCTAGTAGACACCCCCAACTATAAATAGGTAGCCTTAGACTTCGTTCAAAGTTGGCTTCTTATGCTCCTAGCTATATTTGAGTGGATTTCTCTACTAAGAGACTATTTCACTCTCTAGCTTACTACAGATTAACATCAATCTAAGTGAGATAGGTTATTTGTGAGAGAGCTGCTTTCATACTCCTTGTGAAGCTCTGAAACTTCCCTGTTACAATCCCTTTCTCTCAAGCTATGATGGTGAAAGCTTCTCCTTGGTGAAGGTAAAGTTGAAGGCTGGAGATCCAAGAGAAGAGTTGAAGGCAGAAGACTTGTTTCACAAGGAGATATCATTGGTGATGGCGGTATCTCATTGCAAAAGTGGGTAAGCCCTTGTGAAGGTTGAAGACTCTTTCTCTAGGATAGGTAAGTCCTTGTAAGGTCATTGGCTCGTTTGATCCTTAAAAGGAAGTCAGGTGTCCTTGCCCTAGAAAAGTAAGGTCATATTGTATTTCTTATTGTGGAGTATAAGATGTGTGCAATGGTTGAAATTCCTAGGGATTGACCCCTCTAGGTAGTGGAAGTACACTTTGAAGTTTGGAACCACTATACATACATTATATTCTTGTTCTTATTCAATCTCTCTCAACCTTTCTATGTTTGTTTAGTTGCACTCAAATTCCATATTTTCAACCTTATCTCTTGAAGTAATTTCTATTTAATTTGGTTTAAGTGTTTTCTCTATTCAACCCCTCCCTTCTAGAGCCCTTTGATCCAAAAAGTGGTAGCAGAGTAGGTCTTCTCTAAGAAAGTGTTCCTACAAGATGAAAATATGGGTGATAATTTATTGGGGTCCCTCAACATAGAATGATGATTCTCCATGCATCCCCCCATATTTGATGATACCAACTTCCTCTGTTGGAAGAGAAGGATGCAATTATACCTTCAAGGGATGATCTGCGGCATGTGGAAAGTGACTTCTTCTCAATATAAGGAACTAGAAGGAGACATGGCTAATTGGAATGAATTTTCCACCAAGAAGGCCCGGCTAAATGCAAAGGCAATAAGCATAATCTATTTAGCCCTCACTCCCATCGAGTTCAACTAATCTCCACTTGGGATACAACCCATGAGATATGGGATAAGCTTTGTGTTACCTATGAAGGAACCAAGCAAGTCAAGGAGTCAAAAGTATACATGTTCAATGGCTTTCTTGAGACCATCAAGATGGGAAGGAAAGAGCAAATTACTAAAATGTATGCTAGGCTCAATACCATCGTAAATGGGCTTGCATCATTGAGACAACTCATGGACCAAGGGAAAGTCAAATACAAGATTCCTAGAACTCTTCCTAAGAGGTGGACATTCAAGGTGACATTCATTTAATAAATAGGAAGCCTTGGTGACATTGATACCGAAGGGCTCATTGGGAATATCCAAGCATTTGAAAAGAGGCTTAACAAGTAAGAAGAAGAAGAAGACTAGCTAGAAGAAAAGATTGAATGAATTATATAAATATGAACACATTGATATGATTAATGTTTCCCATTCTTCTTTTTTCTAAATACAAATCTAATAAGAAAAGATTAGGAAATTGTTTTGATGATCTATATGCTAAAATTGAATTTCTTGAGCAAAATGAAAAAGTTCATCATGATAGTATAGATTCTATGCAAGGAAACTTTCTTGAACTTGAATTGAAATACAATGGCGTTGAGGTAGAAAATGGTATTTATCTTAAGAACATCAATAGTCTCAAATATGAAAAGCAAACTTTCTATAATGAACTTGTTTTGATTAGAACTGAAAATCATAAGCGTGTTGCCAATTTTAATGATCGTAGACATCTATGCGATGGTATTAATGATGATAACAGAATCTATCTTGATAAGCTTACTATGCTTGGAACTAAAAATGCTAGACTTCTTGCTAGAGTTAATGATCTTGAATCTAGACCTATCTTGACTCGTAATGAAGTAGCTAACTTAACTATTGAGAAAGATTCTTATTTGACTAAAGCCCTCGATTTGGAGGCCGATCTTTTACATGATCAAGATGATCTTGCTAGTCTTTCTTCTACTATCATTACTCTTGGTGATGATAACCATAGGCTTAGAGAGATCTTGTGAAAGTTCCTCAAAGGGAAAAAGTCCCTAAATGTTGTCCTTGAGCACTCTACAAAACAAGTAGGTAGAAGTGGTTTGGGATATGAGGAATCCCTTAAGAACAAGGGAAAAGGTAATAAAAAGAGCAAGAAGCCTCCAATATACCATGGAGAGACTTCCGGCTCCAAGTCACCTATGGTTTGTGCTCATTTCAAGAGTGATATCGTTATTCTACTTATTTTCCTTACAAAGAGAAAGGGACCAACCCAAACATGAAATGGATCCCCAAGCTAACTCTGGATCCCAAAGTTTGAATTGAGCATCGACCTCTCCTTTCTACGTATGAAAAAGGTAAATAGATTATTGATAGTGGATGCTCAAAGCACATTACCAGTGATAGAGACCACTTCAACACACTTACTAATAAGAAAGGAGGTTCAATGACATTTGGGGACAACAAGAAAGGTAAATTGATAAGTTAGCATGATGTAGGTGATTCACTATGCATAAAGAATGAACTTCTTGTAGATGGCCTGCATCACAATTTAATTAGTGTTATCTAACATCATGATAATGGATATCTTGTTCTATTTACTTCTCATGAATGCTTTCTTATAGGTTCTCTCTCATACAATGTCATATATAAGAAAACTAGAAGTGGATATATTTATATTATTGTTCTTGAATCTCTTAAGCTTATTTCTGGTAAATCTCTAGTGTTGATAACAATGATGTACTGTCGTGGTAACATAGGCTTGGTCATATAAATATGCATGCATTGAAGAAGTTGAGAAACAAGGACTTTGTCAAAGGACTTCCTAAACCGGACTTTGAGAAGGATGAGGAATGCCAACCTTGTACCCAAGGAAAGAAAACTCAATCCTTCTTTAAAACCAAAGGAGTCCTTAGCACCAAGGGGGTTCTTGAACTTCTTCACATTTATCTATTTGTACCAATGAGAACTCAATCGCTTTATGGCAATAAATATGTCTTGTGATTTTTGATGATTTCTCTCATTCACTTAGACTTTTCTTTTATTTCAAAAAGTGATACACTTGATTCTTTTTGTCTTTTTGCAAACAAATTGAAAACAAAGCTTGTTGTTGCATCGTGTCTGTCATGTCTATCTACAGTGACCATGGGGAAGAGTTTGACATTGATTTGTTTGAAAGCTTTTGTGAAGAATATGGTTATATGCACAACTTTTCTTCTCCTCGTACACATTAACAAAATGAAGTGGTTGAGAGGAATAATAGGTCTTTACAAGAAATGCCTAGAGCAATGCTCCTGGTGTATGGCACTCCTAAGAAGTTTTGGGCTAAAGCCGTTAGTACCGCATGTTTTGTACAAAGTTGGGTTTTCACTCATCTGCTTAAGAAAACTTCCTATGAGTTATGGCATGATATAAAGCATTCAATCGACTTTTTTTCACATGTTTGGTTGTCCTTGCTATGCCTTGAACACCAACAATTCTCTCGAAATGTTCAATTATAAATCTTATAAGGATTTATTTCTTAGATATAGAACTACAAGTAGATATGTTAGAGTATTTAACATTGAACTATATAAACTAAAATAATCTACTAACTTTATGTTTAATGAGACTGACCCCTCTATTTCTAAGAATATTGTGAACGGTGATGTTGTAGATGAGGTGATTCCTAGATTGAAAGAACTCAACATCAATGACAAGAGAAAAGAGGTTGTAGTACATGAAGAATCAAAAGAAGAATAAAAGAAGGATCCTACTCCCCAGTTTGCTAAAGATCATCCTAAATAGCTCATCATAGGAAATCCTTTTGAAAGAGTGAAGACACAGTCTACTTTCAACAAAGAACAAGCTGACAATGCCTTCATCTCACAAGTTGAGCTAAAAAATCTCAAGAAGTTGATAAATATGATGAATGGATCCTAGAAATGCAAGAGGAACTAGAAGAATTTGAGAAGAACAAAATGTGGACCTTAGTGCCAAGACCAAGTGATAGAAAGATCATTGACACAAAGTGGGTCTACCGCAAAAAACTAGATGAAAGTGGCAAAGTGGTAAGAAATAAAACAGTGTTAGTAGCTCAAGGCTATAATCAAAGAGAAGGTATTTACTTTAATGAAACGTATGCACATCTAGCTATACTTGAATATATTACAATGCTACTTGCCTTTGCTAGTCATAAAAATTTCTTTCTATATCAAATGGATGTAAAAAGTGTGTTTTTTATTGGTAGAATAGAGGAAGAAGTCTATGTGGCTCAACCTCCCGACTTTGATCATGACAAGCTCCTTCAACCATGTTTATTTTCTATGAAAAGCACTTTATGGTCTCAAACAAGCCCCTAGAACTTGGTATGAGAAATTGAAAAACTCTTTGTTAGAAAATGCTTATGTCATAGGAAAAGGTGATTTTAATCTCTTTCTTAAACACAATTCTAGCAACTTTTTTATCATTCATATATATGTTGATGATATCATTTGTGACAAAACTAATCTTGATCTTTTCAAGGACTTTAGTTCTCTTATGTAGAGTGAATTTGAGATGAGCATGATGGGGGAGCCCACATGATTCCTTAGCTTCCAAATCAAGAAAACAAAGGATGGAAACTTCATCAACCAAGGCAAGTGCACAAGTGAACTCTTGAAGCACTTTGGGATGGAGAATGCCAAGATAATGGATACTTCCATCCCAATACCACCAAACTTGATAGATATGAAGAAGGCAAAAAGGCAGATGAGAAGCTCTATATAGGTATAATTGGTATCTTACTATACTTAACTACCTCTAGACCGGATATTATGTTTAGTGTTGGTTGTGTGCTAGATTTCAATCAAACCCTAGAAAATCCCATCTTATAGGTGTTAAGAGTATTCTAAGGTACCTAGCCAAAACCCAAAATTGTGGACTATGGTATCCCAAGTCAAGGGTCTTTACTTACAGAGTTTATAGTGATGCAGCTTATGTTGGATGCTTAATTGATAGAAAGTAAGCAAGTGACACTTTCTTCCTCCTAGGACCAAGCTTGCTTTCTTGGTTCTCTAGAAAGCAATTCATAGTGGCTCTTTTGACTACCAAGGTTGAGTACATTGTAGCTGGAATTTGTTGTTCCCAACTCCTATGGATGAAGCAAATGCTTCAATACTTTAATGTTTTCAATGATGCTTGTCCTATCTATTGTGCTAATACTAGTTCAATCAATTTATATTACAATCCCATATTGAATTTTATAGATAAACATATATAGGTCCTCCATCATTTCCCTTCATGACCACATTGGCAAGAAAGATATGTATATCACTCATGTGGAAATAGAAAATCAACTTATAGACATTTTCACTAAAACTCTAGCTAGAGAGCAATTTACTTTCATTAGATCAAAATTTCCTATAACTTCTCTTGCTGATAATGGTATGCCTTCTTACTAGATGTTCTCTTATCTATATGTTTTTTCTCTTAAAATGCTCATCTTATACTTGTATGTGCTACAAATGGTAGGTTAAATGACATATTTTTGTGTTTTTGCTTTAAATTGTAAACACTTGTTTTATCTCAAAACAGTAGCCAATGATGAGTGGAAAAATTATTGATATGTTCAAAATGCATGATAGGCTATAGAAATATATTTATATAACACTCTAGGATTCTAGATATAAATTTCAAATCTTACTGAAAGACTTTTTTGTCGACCGAGTTTGCTCTAGGGAAACTCGACCAATAACATGCCCAAGGACTGAACTAACCGTAGTGTTGCCCAAGTTTCCCAAATCTCAAACTCAACCAACAACATTGTTGTGCGGAAATATAAAAGGACTATCAGGCGATTTTCTCCTTCTCAACAAGAGAAACTTGATGGATTAGTCTTCCTTCTTGTTTTTCCTTGAACCCTAGGTCTTCCCCATCCCTTTCCTAGCCCTCTCCTGCCATGTTTCACCTACCCAAACCCTAACCTAATGTGTTGGGAGGCATGTTGTTGTTGTTTCCTTTCCTTCTTAGCATCATCTACATCTCTTCTCTTCTCCATGGTGTCATATCAAAGGAAACAGTAGGCCCTACTGGAGTTCCATCTTCTTCTACGGCCTCAAGGCTCATTGGGTATGATGACACCTCTTTTATCAACTCTCAAAATGTAAATCAATACAAGGAGTTGTTTCCTAGAAATCCCTATCCATTTAGGCCCTTGTTAATCCCTATCAATGAGATTTTGAAGGATGTTAAGAAGATATTTACCAACCAACACCTTGGTGCTCTTTGCTCTGAATGCATAACCTTTAACAACTTCTTATCTAGAACAAAATTGGTGCATGAATTTTATGTCAATCTTACTAGGAACTACACCATTTTAGTGTCTTCTCTGAAAACCCAAGTTGTTCTATCATCCATGATTGTGGGGATCAAGGTTAAAATCTCTAAGTATTCTTTGAATACTTTCTTATTTTGTTCCTTATCAAATTGGATGTCTTCCTATCATACTTACCGTGACCTCCGTGATCCTGAAGCCTTCTACGAGAGGCTTGAAGTGGATTCAACCCTTCCCGATATTCATAAAACTATGAAGAATCTAGAGGTTCCCTTTAGGAAGAATGCCATATTACTGTCTTCTTCTCTTGACACTCAGACTCGCTTGGTTTCTCTCCTAGTTAACTGTAATATCCATTCAAAGAAAAATCAAACAGGTATCATTGAAAACTTGACAGTATTCATGTATTGTCTTCTTCAAAATGTCAGAGTCAAATGATCCAGATATATTCTACATCACATGACCTATTTTGACACAGACTAGAATACCAAGGACTCTGAGGTTCCCTACCCTAACTTGATTTGTGGTATCTTTCAACATCATACTGAAAAATCTCTTTTCAAGGATTTTGGCTACAAAGCTAGTAGAAAAGCAGTTTACATCAGTGAACCCACTAATAAGAAGTCCTTCCACCCCACCTCTACATCTACTCCTATTACATCCTCCTCCACCTAGGCTCCTCTACCTCCTTCTTGACCTACATGTGACTCATTTTCAGTGTCTAATGAAACCCTTATGGGTGACATGATGTACAAGAATGCCTATCAGATGCACCAGATTCTTGTTCAAATCATGTCCAATATGAACTTGACATGTTCACACCCTTATCCCTCTTACTAGCCTTTCCTAGACACTAACTATGCTTCCTATGTATATGATCAGTTTTACCCAGCCTACCAGACTACTGCTTCTGATTCATCTCCTACCTATGGTGATGGACCTATCCCTACTTCCTCTCATCCTATTGCCTATCAACTACTTTCTCTTCCCATTGTCCCTACTACTACCTTCTGGGCTGGGTATGACTAGGTTTTGATACCCAACTATGAGCAAGATAAGGCACTGTGTGAGTGTAGCATCTCCTGGGTAGAGCAAAACTAGAGGTGGCCTAGTCCTCACTCTTTTATTCATGGGGAGGATAATGACATGGCTAGTGAGGATGATGATGAAGAGGGTGATGAAGACAAGGGTGATGGTGATGAGGATGGTGGCTCTAATGGTGATGGAGATGGTGATGAGGACATAGACACTGCCACTACTGCACCTTCTGAGACAGTCAGTAATGAGGATTACCAGTCGTAAGAAGAGTTTGACATCAACGTGAATGACGTCTAGTTCCTAGTCCATAGAGTTCTCATATATATGCCTTTTTATAGGCTTTCATGTATTGAACATTGGGAATTGTATTTGAGGACTACTATTTTCATATCTTGTCTTTTCTCTTCATTGTTTGTAGTTTTCATCTCGAGAGGATATACTATTGTTGTAATCTTACCATTTGTACCTTTAACTCTATGCTTTGTTATATCTCATGAGTTCTTGGTGTGTGCTTCCATATTTTGACTATGACTCTAGTATATTTGCTCTCTCTCTGGCTTATGTTTGGTGCTTGCATATGGTGGTCGTATGTGTCATTTGTTCCTTTTGATAAGACTTGTTTTAGCTCTTCTACCTCCTACCTTTTTGATATGACAAAGGGGGAGAAATGAGCTTAGTACATATTGAATTTTAATTCTTTCTAGCTAATTCTATGGAATATCTTATGACCATGAAAGTGGACTCAAATAGAATATATGCGCAATGGTTATGCTTTTTGGAGGAACCATACATGTAAAGGTAATCTAGATTGAGGGGAAGAAATTTCTATTGCACAATCATGCACCCCCTACAATCAACAAGGTAAAATCTTAAATTCTAAGTTATTTTCAATATGTTAAGGAAAGGTTTGTCATCTTCAAGAAGGGGGACAATGTTGACCTAACTATTATACATTGTCCATTTTTTGATGATTCCCTAACCATTACATTTATATATATGTAATATATCTATTTGAGATTAATTTTTTTGTATTTGGTACATGAGAAAGATGAATTAAATGAAGCCCTATCTTGACCAAATACAAGCCAAAATCAATGCAAATACACTTTCATGGAAAACTTCCTAAACCCTTAGGACATTTTTGTAAATTCTTTTTATTGATGATATGACTTGTAACTCAGCTAAAAAAAGTATAAGATGCACTCCAAATGAATATTTAAGTACTTATGTAGCAATTTCCAAATTTCAGCACATGCACTTTTGTCAGCCTTATTTCACTCACATGAAACTCAACCAATGTATAGGATGGGTCTTGGTATTTTCCACGATTGGTCAAGTTTCCCTAGGACAATTTCGATTGACACATCTACATAGGAAAATCAAACTTAATCTATCAGCTAAGTTTCATCCAAGATAAACTCGACCGACAACTCAAATCTTCTTTGTGGCATAGTGTTATCGATTGAGTTACCTTTATTGAAACTCGATCGATTGCATTGTACTGAATGTGTAAAAAAAGTGTTTCTATCCGTTTGAGTGTTGCAAAACTCAAAAATAGATATGTTGCAACACCTCAAATGACTAGAATTCATTCCTAAGTGCATCTACTAGCTAGTAGACACCCTTAAATATAAATAGGTTCCTTGGACTTCATTCCAAGTTTGATTCTTATGATCTGAGCTATATTTGAGTGGATTTGTCTACTAAGAGCCCCTTTCTCTCTCTAGCTTACTACAGATCAACATCAATCCGAATGAGATAGGTTATTTGTGAGAGAGATTCTTCATTTTACTCCTTCTGAAGCTCTCAAACTTCCCTTTCCCAATCCCTTTCTCTCTGCTATAAAGGTAAAAGCTTTTCCTTGGTGAAGGTGATGGTGAAGTTGAAGGGTTGAAGATCCAAGAGAAGAGTGGGTAATGCCTTCAAGGTGAAAAACTTGTTGCAAGAGGAGAGATCCTTGGTGAAGGTGGCTAGCTCGTTGCAAAAGTGGGTGAGCCGTTGTGAAGGTTAAAGACTCTTGCTCTAGGATATGTAAGTCATTGTAAGGTTATTGGCTCCTTTGATCCTTAAAAGGAAGTCTAATTATCCTTTCCCTATAAAAGGAAGGCCATAATGTATCTCTTATAATAGCATATAAGATGTGTGCAATGGTAGCAAATCCTAGTACTTGACCCATCTAGGTAATGGACATACACTCTCCTAGTTTGGAGTTTGGAACCACTATACATAGCTTGTGTTCTTGTTCTTATTAAATCTCTCTCATCCTTGCTTTATATGTTTAATTGCACTCAAATTCCATATTTGCAACCTTATCTCTTGGAAGCAAAATTGAAGGTCTAATGAATTTGGTTTAAGTGTTTTAGCTCTATTTAACCCCCACCTTCTAGAGCCCGTTGATCCAACATGTATATTTTCTTTACTTAGGTCAAGAATCTTTCTAAATCTATCTCTAAAGATCTTGATTCCTAAGATATAGGATGGTTCCCCTAAGTTTTTCATAGAGAAGGTACTTCCCAGCCAGGTTTTAATATTTGCTGGATAAGGATGTCATTCCCTATCATTATGTAGAATATAAATATGATCCCATTAAATTATTTTAATTGCATATTCCATCTTCATTTTGACTAAAGTCGAACTCTGACTATATTGTCAAATCAACGATTCTAGCTCTTGAGATGATTGCTTCAATCCATAGATTGACATTTGTAGCTTACAGACTTTATTTGCAATTATTGGATTTATAAATCCTTCAGGTTGTGTCATGCACAGACCTCTTGAATATTCCCTCTAAGGAATGTGGATTTAACATCCATATGACGAATCTCATAGCCATACTAAGATGAAGTGGCAAGCATGTTTCTAATGGATTCAACAATGGCAACTGGTGAGAGATTTCTTTATGTTCAATATTTTGAACTTGTTTGAAACCCATTACATCCAATATGCCCTTATAGTTTTGTACACTACCACTCATGTAGAAATTCTTCTTAAAGACCCAATTGCACCCTACGGGTTTTATCCCTTCAGGTGGATCCACCAAGGACATACATTGTTGGTGTACAAGGAGTCTATCTTGCATGCAATGACCTCAAGCCATTTTTCATACTTTGGTTCCTGAATAACATCTATGTATTTTTTTGGATCATCATCTATGACCAACTCGCTACCTCAATATCCTAATCTTTCAGACTCAAGGCATGTTTACTAGATATACAAGGTTTCATGTTACATAAGGAACTTGAGATTCCACAACAATTTGTGATTCTACTTATTTCTGTTGTACCTATTTAGGTTTAATTTTTTCTTGTTGGTCTCAAAGTTTTTGAGTTCTACTTTTCTGCCATTGATAGCTTTGGAATTAATTCCCTTTAGGAATACAGCCATCCTGGCAACAAAAATAATTTTGTTGTCAGATTGGAATATAAAAGTAGTATTCAACAAGATAACATTTGTGTGATTTGTGGACAAATTTTTTAAGAAACTATATTCTTACACAATCTTTCAATCATAATCCTTATTAAATACATATTGGGACACCTCCCATGCCATATCTCATATCGTGTCTTTCGAACTATTTTAGATGGTATATTGTTTTAGTGTAAAGCACGTGCCAAAAAGAAATTGGAAGATCAGCTAGATTTATTGATGATCGCACCACAATTAACATGGTGTGATACATTCTTTCATATCATCATTATGTTTTAGTTGGAGTTCGTTGTGATACAATATCACAGTCTCAAAAAAATTTCTCAAATTCTTGGTTTAAAATATTTCAACATCTATCATATTGAAGTGTCTTAATACTTATACTAAGTTGATTACATACTTCATTCATGATCTCCTTGGACGCTTCAATATATTTAGACTTGTATTTCATTAAATACAATCTACCATATCTACTGAGTTCATCAACAAACATAATGAGGTACTTTGTAACAACTTCTAACATTTGTTCTAAAATTTATATATGTATTAGTATGTATGAGGCCTAATAGAATACTCACTCTCCCACCAGTTCTAGTGAAAGAAGCTTTTTTTTATATTGCTAAAAAATGAGATGTGCATGTCTCTATTGATTCATTAACCAAAAGAGTCTAGATGACTTATGGATTTTATTATTGTATTTCTTATTTATGTGCTTTATATGACAATGCTATAGGTATTTATTGTTTGAGTCATTGAGCCATTTAGTATATGTGTTATACATATTTGTCTATAGAGATATTGAGTATACACTATAATGCATAGGGCACTGGCATATAAGATCTTATATTTAAAAAAAATATGAATTATTCATAATACTCTTGTCCATACAAGATACATTATGTTTTTCATTGGTGGCATCAAAATCGATTATTCTTTGATCACAAATTCACTAATTCTATTACATTCCATAAATGACAGATTCCAATTGTAGTGGCAGCGACCCTTAATCCACATAGTCTAACATACTTCTTCACGGGTCTAGAAGTGGACATCTCTATCTCCTTCATCATCCTGAGTTTTTCTATATAATGAGGGTCGTTCCTTTTCCAGTGTCTAGGATGGTGACAGTGGTGGCATTTTCCTTCCTTATTCACTCCTCCCTTAGCTTTCAATGTAGAATACTTTGGTTTCTAGATAGCTTTAGAACTCTTCTTAGATTTTCCTTTTCCCTTGAACTTTCATCTGATGATCATCATCACATATTTGTATTTTTCCTTCTTCATATACGCTTTAGTTGTTCTCAACATGCCAAGTAATCTTGATAATGGCTTGTCAAAATTGTTCATGTTGTAATTTATGACAAAGTGGTAGTATGATTCCAGCAGTGATTGCATAATCACATCTATGCCAAACTCTTGGCCTAAGGGAGATCCCAACCTAGCATGGTTCTCCTCATACCCAATCAACTTGAGCATATGGGACCTACTAGATCTCCTATTGTCGTGTTTCACTTGAACAATGCCTTAGGGACATCATATCTCTCTTGTAATTCCTGATCATGGTATGTGTTCTTAAGATGTGTTACCATCTCAAAAATGATGTTCTCATGTTGTCTTTGCAACTCATATTTCATTGAGCACAACATCAGGCACTTAACATACATGACATCTTAAAATTGCTTCTTGTAAGAATTCATGTCAGTCTTAGTCAAGGTGGGAATGGGTTCATCTGGCTCTGGTGTCTCCACGACATAGAGCTTGTGCTCTTGAGTAAAAATGATTATCAACATTTAGAACTAGTGACGGAAGTTGGAAGACCCCTACCCTTGATTTTTGGTTGAACATACTTGCTTGTCATAATTACATTCTTATAACCTTAATCTAACCCTAATATGCTCTTTGGTGTCATGTGAAAAGCTTAAGTTTAAAGTTTGGTACAATTTGGATACTATTTGGGCAAGTTATCTATTTATATGCTTGTTTTAGGCTTTTATGCAATTTACCCATATCTAGAGTTTTTCTTGCAATTTGTTACATTCTTGTTGTGCCTCACATGTTCTTATGTCATTTTTGATATATTTGTGCTTTGCGGCTCCTTGTTACATCTTGGTTTGAGGTGTCTTGAGATTAGGGTTTGCTCTCATGGAAGCCCTAACTCATGGCTAACCTTGAGTGTTAAGCCACCTAGGGTTGGCGGTCACCAAGGTTTATGTGGAAACCTAGGGTTGGCAGTCTATGAGACTTATAACTCATCTTGGTCATCAACACTTCTAGGTTTTGTGGTCATTTAGTTTTCTGACCACCTTGGTCGCCAACTTTTCTTATGTTGGTGGTCGATGGTTTTCTGATCACCTTGGTCACCAAGTAATCTTGTTGAGGTTGTTTAGTTTTGTGGTTCACGTATTTGACTTGGTTTCATGGATGAGATATTTTTACCTTGGAAACATGGCATGCATGGCTTGACACCTCACCCTTTCTCTCTCTCTCACCCTAACTTTCTATACCTCCCTCCTTGCATGCAAGCAAGTTCTTTACACACTCTAGGTCTCTCTCTATAACATCCCATGATTTGAGGCCTCAGATAAAATGATCTTATAAGAAATGATTGGACTACCCATATCACCCAGGTGCACCTCTTTTTTCGAGAACCCATTAATAAAGAACATCATAGTTAAGCATGCTCAGCTTGGAGTAGTACTAGGATCGGTGACCAGTCGGGAAGTTGACCCCAACTTGCGCATGAGTGAGGAAAAAGTGCGCAGTTAAGGCTAGTGGTGGTCTTTGGGGCCAGTCGTCATTCCTGAAACTCTAGTAGAGCCTTGGGCAGTGGGCCTGGGCATTACAAATGGTATCAGAGTCATAACCCCTCTAGTGGGTGGGGCCCACATGGGCATGTGGCATGCCAGTCTTGAGCTGTGTAGTCCAGGCAGGTTGGAAAGGGTTGTCCATGGTTGACATAGCCACCCTTGCACTGGTATTCCATGATCAGGAGTTGGGTGTCCATGAGCCATTCTGGGTCTGCACTAAAATGGGGTAATATTATGAGGCCATATAGTTGAGCCTTTACGAGGACGTCAAGAGTCTAAGTGGAGGAGATTGTAACATCCCAAGATTTGAGGCCTCTGATAAAATGATCTTATAAGGAATGATTGGACTACCCATATCACCAAGGTGCACCTCCTTTTCCGGGAGCCCATCAATAAAGAACACCATAGTTAAGCGTGCTCAGCTTGGAGTAGTACTAGTATGGGTGACCAGTTGGGAAGTTGACCCCAACTTGCGCATGAGGAAAAAGTGCGCAGTTAAGGCTAGTGGTGGTCTGTGGGCCAATCGTCATTCCTGAAACTCTACTAGAGCCTTGGGCAGTGGGCCCGAGCATTACACTCTCTCTCTTCTTCCTTGTTCTTGGAGATCGTCCCTCCCTTGCTTTGTGGAGAAGAAGGATCCAAGGTTGAAGAAGGTGGTCGGTCTAGCTTTCATGTGCACCTAGGGTTTGGATTCACCCTTGTTGAGGTCATTTGGTGCTTCCTTTTTTGTTTCTTAATCTTGGTAAGTGAGATCTCCCTCTTTTCCTTCATTTTTCTTGATTCCCTACGTTCCTCTGTTGTTTTCTTTGTCAAATCCATGGTGGATCTTGAACTAGTGGTTGAGGAACACCTCTTTCTTGCTTCCTTGACCTAGGGTTATCTTCCTTTTTGAAGAAGAAGCTAGCTTGGTTGAGTAGAGTGCTCAAGCTAGGGTTTCTACCTTCCTTCCTCAATATACCTTGTTGTTTGGAGCTTCTTTATCATTTCTAAGGTGAGTTATATAATATTCTCAATTACTAGTTCTTACTCTTATCTTGCATGTATATGATCTTTCTCTAAAAATGTTGTTCCAAGTAAAAAGATGATATCTTTGCCTAGGGTTGAGCTTAGATGATAGATCTAGAGTATATAATCCATCCTAATGTACCTCTAAACCTAATGCATGATCCTTCCTTGAAGATAGAAAAACCTTGACCTTTCTTAGGTATGTGACTCTTGTGGTCGATGAGATGTTTGAGTTCTTTTGGTAGCCAAGGTTTTGACTTCATGGTCGATGAGTTTTGAATTCCATGTTGGTCATGATGGTCACTGAGTTTTGAACTTGTGTGTTCGATGAGTGTATGATCTATAGTGGTCGCTAAGTTTTTGATATATAGTGGTAGACAAGTTGTTGATCTACGTTGGTCATCAAGGATTTTTTTATAATTCATAATCGGTCGCCAAGTTTTTGGACTCTGAGTGGTTGCTAAGGATCCTAACCCTAGAGATCGATGAGGATCCTAACCGTAGTGGTTGATGAGGTTTGTGACCCTAGTGGTCTCTCAGATCTCAAATCCTAGCATTCTTCAAGGTGTTCTACCCTAGTGGTCAATGGGATCCCTAACCCTAATGATCAATTAGAATCCTAACCCTAGTAGTTACCAAAACTTAACCTATGTGGTCGATGCAAAATTTTGACCTATGCAGTCACTCTATTTCTTGATCTACGATCAATGGGTTTTCTGATCCTATGAGTATGGGTGATGATTTTGGTTGAATGAAATCATATGGTGATGTTTAACCTTATGCATTCATGATAAGGTGGAAATGCTAAGAATAAGGGTTTATCCTTGAGTGTTGTTTTGTAATTTCAATACAGTTTATTTTGGTGAACCGAACTCTTAATAGATGATAATGATTAATCATACTTAGCATGCTTGTATGATTAGTATAAGGAGAATATACTCTCTCTCTCTCAATGTTGTTGTAATCCTAAAACATTGTAAGCACTTGTGTAATGTTGAACATATATGTCAAATGTATGATGATGATTTGATGAGCCTTGGTAAGGTATGGAAAGATAATGTTGTTCTTGAAGGGAATAATGTGAATGGTCGTATAACCTTTGGACATGGTTTTGTGCCCTAATTGAGGTATTATCCTCTTTAGGATTTGACAAGGATTGATACCTTGTGATGATGTGATCAGAATTATATTTCATATGTTTTATATCTTCTGAAGTTGCAACATACCTTTTTTTAGAACTTTTTTAGGGTTTGTAGGTTACTTGATTGATGCAACCTTAACTCACCCAACTGGTATCAACTTATCAAGTGAAACCCTATTCATGCGTAGTGCCCTGTGCGGTAGAACCATTCTAGCATCAGGACTTGTTGGATGGGGAAATGAGTATTCCTAAGGGATGCTCAGAGTCGCATACATAACTGTTGAGTATACATGGATGCAATGACTCTGTGTCCCTGTCATCTTGATCTCAAGGTTTGGAGGATGGATGTGGTCATGCCTTAGTTCATGAATAGTTGATACATGTATATCTGTGATGTGGTTGAGAACATATGTGGTTATACCTTGGATGATAGGGTCTTGTATACCTTGGTTACCAGTGCAATGAACTATATACCAATGGTGGGTTAGGCTAATTTGTAGTTTGACTTATATGTCACTACAGGCAGTTTGACTGATATGTCAATGCAGTTGACTCATACTGATTGAGGGGGTCAGATCATACGATTCTGCCTCTCCTAGATCTAGCACATAACTGATTGCGACCAAGTAGTGGTCAGTTGGAATTCGAGTGGTATACCATAAACTCCACTAGGTTTAATAAAAGATTTAATTCAGCCATGTAGCTTATCTGCTTAGGGTTAAACATAATTCACATTATCTGACAACCCTTGCCTTGGTCTTATAGTTCTTAGTTTTTATATAATGCGGTAAGAGAAATTAACTATTATAGTAATGATATAAAATTTATGTGATGTAATCTATTACTATTATTGAGAGTTATATCTTATGGGACATTGGTCTCACCTTGTGGGTCACCTCATCTTTATAAGTGGTCGTCGGCGATGTTGTTAGGGTTGTGGTGGTGAAGAAGAGCAGCTGGGAGAGTAGTAGGAGCAGTAGGTTGGATAATAGTTAGTAGTGCCCTAGAATTTTCCATGTATTCTCAGGTTTGGGCATGGGATGTTTTGTAGATGAAATGTACATTGACTTGAGTTTTTGGCAGTGTGGTGATGTATGTATATGGCATGCAAATATGGAACAATACCTCTTGTATATAGGTTGTGGTTGAGTCCATTGGACATACATGTAAATCCCTGATATGGTATGTATTGATATGAAAGTTGTTGGGCCTTTATGTAGATATTTCAGAACATGATATAATGTTTAATCGGTTTTAATTTACCCTCGTTTCTTGTTATATGTTTAATTAGCAGTTGATCGCATGTTTTGTTTTGAGTAATCTCATTTATCATGATGGAGAATCATAGTTTGGTTGGTATTAGAGCTTTAGGTTAGATGAGTCTATAGGGACATAGGAGATAGGTTTGTGTCTATTCTCATGTTATCCAACATATCAGATCATAGGTTATGCTCATGCAGACAGGTCTCCAGAACATGAAGATCATGTTGAGAGAAACTGCGTCGCATCAGGAGGTGATGGTAGGAGGGTGGCACATGATGGTAGAGTGCTAGTGATGGGTCCAGAATAGCCTGTGATGCCTCAGTTGGACCCTACATCCATGGAAAATCCAGCCTTTCAGTCCATGTTTGCACATCTCATGGCGAATATTACACATTTAGTGGATAGAGCGCATGTACCTCAAGCTAGGGAAAATGTCCCTAATGTGGAATTCTAGGGTCCTGGGAAGACGTTCGATAGGTTGAGATGTGTTGGGGCAATCAAGTACATAGGTATACTGAACCCAGATGATACAAATATGTGGTTGAAAGAGCTTGAGAAGGTGTTCAAGATATCAAACATACCAGAAGAGGACATGGTGAAGCATGTTGTTTACATGTTTAAGGGCAGTGTTGGCCATGGGTGGGCCATAGAAGAGGAGGAGAGACTAGGAGTTGTGATAGGATGGTAAGAGTTGGCAAAAGTTCATGAGCTGCTACTTCCCTAAGATGTATCTGGATGAGAAAATAGCTTAGTTTGAGAAGTTACGTCAAGGTTCGATGTCCATCAACAAGTATAAGGCTAAATTTATGGATCTTTTGAGGTTTTTCCCTCATATGGAAGCGATAGAGAAGGAAAGGATCCATATATTTGATAAGGGTTTGAGTATGGATATGACTTCAATAGTGTCAGCTTTTGAGAATATAGAAAGGTTCTCTACTTTTTTGGAGTTAGTAAGGAGGATTGAGAGGTCTACTATCGAGAAGCGTGAATCCAACACTTGGAAGAGGCTGACTCAGTTCCAAGGATAGTCATCTGGTGGCTTTAAGAAGTCAAGGTTCTTGTCATTACAGTCACAACAATGATTGGCTTTTTTTGAACCAAGATTAGGAGTTCTGTCACAATGGTCCCCAAGTAAGGGCATAGGTCATAGCTTTTTGCCAGTAGGAGTGCATAGTACAACATCAGTGTCATTCATAGGGCTGTCTAGGCCGTAGTATGACACCAGGACCTGTTACAAGTGTAGGCAAGTCAGGCATACAAAGTGGGTGTGCCCTATGAAAGACGAGGAAGTGACAAAACATCTGAGGTAAAGCCAGCAAGTTTCACAGTAGTACATAAGTGGTGGTGATAGAGGACACAAACATACGTTACACATAGGATCTTCTAGGTCAACTGGCAGAGGACATGGATGACAATAGGCTACATCTAGATTCTATGCAATGAGTTAGCTAGAGGGAGTCGTCAATCCATGGGTCATGACAGGTCAGATGGAACTTTTTCAATCTGACTTGTATGCTTCTTCTTTTATATTTGTTTTGGTTAACCAAACTGCAATACACTCTTTTATCATTAGAGAGGTGATAAGTAGTTGTAATCTACCTATTTGTAGTAGATATGAGGTTGTTTTTTTGAAACCCCTCTTGTTGGTTCCGTTGAGTTGTGGGTGGTGTGCCCATCTTGTGTTCTTTTTGGGATGCAACATTCAAGTGGATCTTGTGTCACTTGACATGCATGGATTCGATGTGATTCTAGGGATGGATACCTTGGAGAAGTAAAAGATTGTTTTGTATTGTAGTTCCAAGGTGGCAATGTTCCATTATGAAGTTGTCTCTTGGACTTTCCAAGGTGATAGGAAGATTTTTCCTACATGCTTGGTGTTGGCTATGACAGTAGAGAGGTTGATGAGACAAGGGTGTGATGCTTTCTTGGCACATGTTATGGATACAAAGGTGAGAGTCCTAGTACCTAGGAGGTGTCAGTAGTTTGAGAGTTTGAGGATGTCTTTCCAGAAGAGTTTCCTAGTATTCCCCCTCTTTGAGATTTTGATTTTTAGATCAATGTTGTTCCTAGAACTCAACCCGTAGCACAAGCACCTTACAGGATGGCACCAAAAGAGATGTAGGTGTTCAATAAATAGTTGTAGGAGTTGTTGGGGAAGAGCTTCATCAGACCGAGCACTTCCCCTTAGGGTACTCCCGTCTTATACGTGAAGCAGAAGGATAGTTCCATGAGGCTTTGCATAGATTATCGACAGTTAAACAAGGTCACTTTTTGTGATGCATTGAAGAACAGTTTGGTATGTGTGCTAATGCAGGACAAGAACATGATTTCTTTTTCTTTGTGACAACTTAAGAAACATGAGGAGAACTACCCAATACATGATTTACAACTTGTAACTATGGCCCATTCCTTGAAGAATTAGAGGAACTACCTGTATGGAGAGTAGTGTCAGATATTAACCGATCACAAGAACCTTAAGTATATCTTCTTAAGGAAGGAGCTAATTATGTGGTAGAGAAGATGGATGGATCTAATAAAGAACTATGAATGCACGATAGACTATAATCTAGAGAAGGAGAATGTGGAGGCTGATGAATGTAGCAATAATTTCATCTTTATTATCGCGATAAACAAGGAACAATTAATGTGACAACCCACCACCACATGATCAAGATAACTCAAAACAAAGCGCGGAACAAAACTAGCATCTAGGATTACCACAAAATAGGGTAAATTGAAACAAATTCCATATAGCCACAAAAGCAGATATATATTACATATGAGTCCATCAACAACACCAACTTTATTACATATCATGTCACAAGATGATACATATCACTCTTCATTGGGCCAACTTGCCACAACGTATTACATATGATAACATGGTCACACATATACAAGCCATATCTATACAACCATGGCCTAATGCCAAAACTCGTGCCAATATACAACGTCTAAAAAATACCCGAAGGACCTAAGAGTACAGGGATGACAATAGGATTGTACTACAAAAACACTAGCATCATATCCAACCTTTAACATCTATTGCTCCTCTTACTGCTCATCCTCAACTGAATGATCTCTACCTCATCATGTACGACCACCTAAAAATGTGGAAACCTGCAGATTGAGACCAATGTCCCGGTAAGAGATATAATTATCCTCCAACAAATATTATTAACACAGATAAGATAAAGCAGGAAGATAACATTATCATTAGGTTGAGAAGATTCAACTAAATTATACGGATAAAGCAATTAATTATGTTTAAGCAATTTAGGAATCTACAACTGATTAGTAGAGCATCTTATACTTTTATAAAGAATATGAAGAACATGTATAACAATTTATTTCTCTTACCACATTATAAATGAACTAACTAGTACATAAGATATGGCAAAGGGTCATCCAATGTGAGGCGTATTTAACCCTAAGCAAATATACTACACGACTGTGTTATGTCTTTTATTATGCCTTGAGGAGATGAGGTATACCACTCATGCTCCAATTGACCACTGCAAAATTGAAATCAGTTCTATATAAGATCTAGGAGGAGCTGGAATCCTATTATCTCCTACACTCTCGGTGAGGCTGAGTCTACCGTAGTGACATATAAAGTCCAACTACAAAACAGGCTAGTCTGCCTTGGTATATAGGAAAAACGCTAGTGAAAACTGAGTTACGACTGCATCTGCACTCCTACTAAGGTATGACCGCAGACGTACTAAAAATATCATATATATACTGAATCACATCACTGATAAAAAACCTCAATTGTTATCCTGCCAAGGTATGACCACAATCAATCATGTGAAATGCATATACTCAATAGTATACGACTCTGAGCTTCCACTAAGGGAAAACTCTTTTCACCTTCGAGCAAGTAACACTGATCTATGGCAAAGGGAAACTACATGATTAAGGTTTCACTTGATTAGTGAAGCCAATTGGATGTCTTTTAGAAACAATCAAGTTACAACGTACAAACCCTAAACAAGCTCTACAAAGATAAGGGTATGTTGCAATGTGTGAAGATATAAAATGTATGTGGTAAGAACTTGTCACATCATCTCTTGATATCACTGCCATACATGTCCATCAACATTGACACATCACTAGGGGATAATAGTCGCTCATCTCATCACTAGAGGATATCACCTCACATTAGGCATAAAGCCTCTGCCAGGTCATACGATCCAAATCACATAGTTCATGTACATCATCATCTTCTAATCATGCCTTATAAAGGCTCATAATCATCACCCTGTGTCATATTAAACACACCATAGTGTTTACTAGCTATGACATTCATTCCACATGAAAGGTTAGGATCACACAAGTAGGAGAGAGAGAAAATAATCACATGTTATTTATTCAAGCAAACTTAGCAAGTACATCATACACTTGAGACTTAGGGTTAGAGTTTCTCACATAACTCGTTAAGGTTTCCAATTCAATACAAGTCAATAAGCTCTACACACATCATTTACCATATTCTTGGTATGCATTAGGGTTAAGCATCATACATGTCATGATTAGTCAAACATCCCCAACAACACTATGTTTCGATCATACAAGGAAACAAGTGTTGTGACCAATTTTCATAGCACTTAATTTGCGACCAACAAGATTTACACACTGTAGAGACCACCCAAGATACAAGGTGTAGTGATCCATCATACTAGATCATGTGCTTCGACCACTAGAGATCACTTGTTGCGACCAAACCAACTCGCAAGCATGCATTGCGATTACACCCTTCGGGTTAACTTACTCTTGCGACCACAAAAAGGATCTAAGTGTGGCGACCATAAGAGATCACCACAACACATAAAGCATTGTGACCAAAAGAAAGAATGTTGTGACCATCCAAGCTAAAATGAGGTTTCTGACCGCTAGGAACTAAGGTACATGTTGCGACCATCATAGAGGTGGTAGCACTTTGACTGCAACATGATCCATCGTGGGTAATGAACTCAAGAGGGGTTATTGATATAACAACCCACCATATCAACACATGTATCGATCGCAACATTGTCAAGACAACCTCAAGAAACCAAGGCGAGCATTTTGATCGAAATAAGAGATCAACTATCAAGAACTCAAACGTCATCAAGATGAAAACTCATGAAAGAGAGAACATCAAAACCCTGGAAACATTCATCTACAAGATCAACAAGGAAAGCCATGTGAGAGAGAGAGAAAACCAACATCCAACATATATACACAAGAATCAAAATCTTCAATCAACACATGATGGTGAAAACACAAACATTTTGAAGAAACCAAAGGTCAAGGCGCATGTAAGGAACATCAACAAACTATCACTTAGAAATTAGGTTCATGAAATTAAGGTTTAGGAGAAAGAGTAATCCATATAAGAATACTTCAAAATCATAAGAACTAGATAATGATAACATCATCTAACATTTGGATATCAGGTTTTAGATATAGAACAATAGCATGCAAGCAATTTAATGGTGCAATAATAGAAGAGGGGGAAGTTATAAAACATGCCTTAAGATGAACATCAAGCTCCAGAGCCACAAGCTCCAAGAGAGAAGAAGAACTCCAAATTGAGTCAACTCCATGGCCACAAGGTCACCTCAAAAGAGAAGAACACACTGAGGTCAAAGAGAAGCTCAATATGAAGATAACTCAAACCCTAGGCCGACCAAAAAAGAATAAAGAAGAGAAGACTTCATCTCCTTTAGGTACTATCATGGTCAAACCATAGTCTCTGACCTATATGAGAGAAGTTCCTCAATACAACCACCAGGGTGATCCAAAGTCTCATGTCCAAGAGGAGAAAGGAAGAGGTAGGGTTCAAATAAAAATGAGATCAAGGGTGTAGAACCGCTTACCGATATGGAAGATTGCCAAGGATCACCACAAAAGAGATGATCATGCTCAGGATCACCACATGTAGGGATGATCAACCACCAATGCTCTAAGATCACCACCTTATCTACATCCACCAAGCTCTAGGTTGATCTCAAGGAATAAGAGAAGAAACAGAGAGATAAAAGAGATGCTTGCATGTAAACGAGAGAGCTTATATACTCAAGGGGTAGGAGGGAGGTGAAGATATGAGGTGTTAAGGTATTAGAGAACCAAAAGGACACATTTCCACCAAAGAATCGGCCATGGAAATACTCTAGACTTGCATGAAACAAAGGGTGATAAGAACAAGGTAGTGTAGCGACCCCTAGGTCCATTACACCACAAAGTCACAACAAAACTAAGGGAACAATATGTAGCAACCGCTACACTAGGTCGCCAAACCAAACAGTCTTAACACTCCTCCACATGAGCAACCCTATTGACCAACACAAGGAACAAAGCATCAAGGTCGCATCAAACAACCACCAAGAGAGTGTTGCAGTTGCAACACCTCAAAACCAACCGACAAGGTCGATACACTCATCAAACTAAAGCATCCATGCAAAGCCATGCAATCCTAATGCCACCTCATGATGCCAGCTCTTTAACCAAGGTCCAAAAAGGCGCCCCTAAGAATCATTCTCTATCTCATGATGCTAAGGAACAAAAGGCACAACCTACATGTGAAAAATGACAAGATAGACCCTCAACATGGGTAAATTGCAACTTGGTCCAAAACAAGCATAACTAGCTCAAACATCAACCAAACATGATCAAACTGAAAGCATAAACTTGTCATATGCTATTAAAGCATCTCAAGAGATTAGATTGAGGTTTAATCATCTTATTAAGCAAAGAAAACACAAACAAGTACTAATCTAGGTCAGGGCCCTTACAACCATAAACCCCTAACAAGGATTTCACCTCTAAAATCCTATGCAAAAAGAGTTGGGTACTTCCTACACATCTCTTCCTCAAGCTCCCACATGTCTTCCTCCACGCCACGAAGATGCCAAAAAAACCTTAACCAAAATTATATCCTTCTTTTTATTCAACTTCTTGATCCTTCTATCTAGGATCAAAACATGATCTTCCACATACGTCACATACTCATCTAGATAAACCTATACAATATGAAACACCAACTCAGTGTCGGGGTGACACTTCCTCAACATCAAAACATGGAGCATTGGATGCAACATGTGCAACTCAGGTGTCAACTCCAACTTACAAGACACCTTGCCAACACATGCCACCATAGGGTAAGGTCCCATATAATTGGGAGCCAACTTACCTTTCTTCCCAAACCTCAACATGCACTTCCAAGGAGAGACCTTGACATACACCTTGTCTCCCACTTGGAACTCCAACAGCCTACAACGATTGTCAACACAAGACTTCTACATGTCTTGGGATACGTTCAATTGTTGTTGTATCTTCTTAATCTTCTTTGTGGTCTGATGTACAAGCTCAAGACCCAAAAGCCGATATTCATCGGTCTCATACCAACACAATGGAGATCTGCAAAGTTTCTCATACAAAGCCTTATACGGTTTCATATCAATACTCTTCTGATAATTGTTATTGTAGGCAAACTCTATCAAACTGAGATGTACATCCCAACTGCCCAAAAACTACAAAACATAGACTCTCAACAGATCCTCCAAGGTCTGTATAGTCTTCTTAGATTCTTCATTTGTCTACGGGTGAAATGCCATGATAAACCTCAACTGAGTACCCATTGTTGTGTGCATATGCTCCCAAAAGTGATTGGTAAACTAAGGACCTCTATCAGATATGATGGTAACTGGAATACCATGCAAACACACTATCCCATCAACATAAACATGTGCAAGATTCTCTATTGTATACGTTGTCTTCACAGGAAGGAAATACACTGACTTAGTCACCCTGTCAACGATCACCCATATGGAATCATGGCCTTTGGCTGTCTTAGAAAGTCAAACCACAAATTCGATCATGATATGATCCCATTTCCATTCTGGTATAGGCAACAGTGGCAAGATGCTTGCATGTTTCTAATGTTCTACATTAACCTACTGACACACTGTGTACTTAGCCACAAACTCAACTATGTCTTTCTTCCAACCAACACACCAACATAGGTCTTTCAAATTATGGTACATCTTGGTTATTAGGGGCGGACCCAGGGGGCGGGCCGGGGCCACGCCCCCCCCCCCCCAAAACAAATTAAAAATATAGTCTATAAATATGTATGTATACAAATGTTTGTAATGGTATACAGATAATATATATTATGTACACTGCATACTAATCATAGATGTGGACTTGGTGTATTGGTTTGTAGGTGCACTCATATCCAAGAGGTCTCAGGTTCCAATCTTTATGTAGACATTTTTCATTTTTCATAGGTCATACAGAATGTAGATGTTATATATAATTCTTTGACACAACAAGACATGAATTTAGACTTGGTGTAGTGGTAAACATGTTTGATGTTGTATGTGAAGTCATGAGTTCAATTCCTATATTAAGTATTTTTTTGCCCCCCCCAGTCACTAACTCTTGGTTCCTCCATTGTTGATGATACATGGATGCATAGCATGCATTGAAGAGTGAGCCTCTTTCTAGAACCAACTTCCTTATATTATCAACATTAGGTACCACTACTCAACGTGGTAACATATTGTCCCACCCTCTGATTCATGAAAACCATCACACTTCTCACTGCCAAACTCTACTCGGATCTGTTGAATCACAATATCATCATGATGTACATCTCTGGTATGTTGCCTTCAGGTAGGCTTCACCTGTAACTGTGCCAACAATCCTACTAATAAGGACACCTCCAATTTTACATTTATCTGGCGCAAGGAGACAAACATGTCTCTCTTATGGCACACCAAAGAATGTGATTGTTCCTTATCCACAGACAATGACAAAGAAGACTTTCTGCTCAAAGCATATACCACCACATTTTCCTTCCCTGGATGGTAGTCAATCGTGAAATCATAGTCCATGATTAGTTCCATCCATAATCACTACCACTTATTTAGCTCCTGGTTCAAGAAGATGTATTCCAAGTTCTTGTGGTCAGTTAAGATCTGACACTTCTCTCCATAAACATAGTGTCTCCTTATCTTCAAGGCATGGACCACTATTATAAGCTCTAGATCATGCGTCGGGTAACTTTTCTCATGTTTCTTAAGCTTTCTCAAAGTGAAAGAAATCACATGCTTATCTTGCCTTATGATACAACCCAAACCATTCTTCAACACATCATAGAAGACTATGTAGTCTTTGCCTTGTTCTGGAAGAACCAACAATGGTGCACTCGTCAACATTTCTTTCAAAAGCTGGAAAGAACGTTGACACTTGTCATCCCAGTCAAACGGCACATCTTTTGTGAAAGACTGGATTTTTTTGGGCTTAATTTTGAGGACAAAATATCTTTTAAGGTGTTTAGGATGTGATGGAGTGGACTTTGGAATCCTAAATGTCCAATGACGCAAGTGAAGTCGCACATGTTGAGTTGTTTTGAGAATCTGAAATGTTTTAATAAAATTGGAGTGTTGTTGAGGTTTATATAATGTTTTGGATCCATAATTTTATGCCTTCTTGAGGAATTTAATTGAATGGTCTAACAATTGAGTTTTGGCACCAAATTTGTGTACGAGGTACATTTTGTAGTGAGGAATCTATGGTTAAAATTTGGGTTCAATTGGATGTTCCTAGAGAAAGTTATTTAGGTTTGAATATCATGAAATAATGTGCATATTGATGATTTATAGACCTAAGTTGTTAATTTTTTACCTATATCACGCGTCTGGTTTAGTTTTAGATGCATAACCCTTTTCTGTCCATTGGATTGATGATCTTAGGGTCGCAGGTCAGACCCTTGGATCTTGACCCTTGGATGTCATCTGACGGTGGACAAACCTTCCCCTGCATCTGATTGACCTGGAGGTCGTGGAGCAGTCAACGATGACGAGTCCTAAGCATCCCCACATCTTGGTCGTGGTCTTAGGAGAGGAATCGAGTGGTCAGTTGTTCTCAACTTTAGAAGAGGAGTGCGGAGACCCCTTAGACAAGATGTGGAACCATTCTAGTAGGGAGGATGAGCTCTCCCTTTTACTATCTTCTCCATCGCAACTGTAGGTGGCGGCCATGAGTAGAGAAGGGAGCTAGAAGGGGGTTTAAGAATAAGATAAGAGAGGGAAACAAAGGTCGAGGTCAAGGGAGTCTGAGGCGGAAGGTTCTAGGGGCTATCATTAAGCTTCCATGGTTGTCGAAGCCATGAGGGCCTGAGGAGTACGAGCTCCTGCCGACACGAGGAAAGGCGAAGTGACGCAGGGCAGCGTCGGACGTAGAGATAAGGAGGAGCAGACGACAATGGCTTGCCCATAGGCATCGTGCGATCTGAAGACCTACTAGCTACCTAATCCGCCAGAGCAGACACTGGTAGCAGAGACCAAGCAGCGGCGTCAGAGCAGGGGCAGAGATGGCGGCGGCGCTCCTGCCCAGTTGGGGGCCTAGAGCCACAATCAAAGATCAAAGCAGCCGTAGAGGTCCGCAGGTGGTGGACGAAGTCTTTGGAGGTACTTTGGTCTGAGAATCATCTCTGGAGGAGGGACAACAGGTCACCAGAGCCGATCCGTGTGGAGACACACACGAGAAGCAGGGGAAGATGGTGTTCGTAGTATCCAGGCACCACGGTCGTGGCACTCAGCGCACGGTCGTGTTGCGCGAGAAAGAAAAGAGGGTCGAGTGTCATCAGGTAAACAGATCAAGAGATACGCAGATCCTACCCAAGGATCCGAATCGAGCAAACATAGCCAGGAGAAGGATGCGCCAACCCTAGTGACCATGTGGCGTCCTGCAATTGGTCCACGAAGGTATTTATTTTAGTAAATCGTAGATCTTGTTTAATTCATTGAATTTAGCTCGATTATCAGAAAAATGCAAATAAGGTACCAAACTTCTCAAAAAAATGCATAGAACAAGATGTAACATTAATATCAGGATTTTGATGCTTTAATATCAGTGATATCATGTAAGTTGTAAAATGTTTAGTTCATGAGTAATAAATATCAAATGATGATATAAAATTATGGAAAAATGTCAGTAAGTCCATAACCATGTCTTTAATGCATATGATGTTAGATATGGTCATGTTGATGCACGAAATAATGTAATTTGATTAATATGACTAATTAGGACTAATAACACTAAAGATAATGCAATTAATGCATACATGCTCAATAAATGATGGAATTTACAGAACATTCTTATATCAGTAACTAGAAGCTAATCTAGAACTTTGATATTAGTTAGATACATATAATTAAGGTTACATGAGGATGACCCTTAATACATATGATGTAACCATAATATGGTTAATGAATGTGACACAATGTTAAGTATGTTCACATAATAATGTGACACATGAGTATACCCAGTTCATGAACCATAATTTGGAAAATGAAAACAATAAGATAATTCCAAGACAAGAATATCAGTAAAAGTGGGAATATACTAAAGCGACTAAGTGAAACCCTAATAGGAACACAATTAGGGTTAAGATGAGATGTAAAATGATAAGAACCTGATGATAGTATATGATCTTGTCTTGATCAGGTTTAGTAAAGATATAATTGACATCAGGAATGTGGTATAGATTGTGATATCTCTTTGGAAGGTACACCATTACCTCTTACTTGGCTTATTATACATTATGCTTGTGTTATATTAGAGTAAATACTTGGCATATGGTATTGGCTGAAATGATTGTTCTGGTATGATATGTTGCTTGATTTTACATACTTATGGCTATGAATACATGAAACATAATATATCTATTCCATTATATGAAAGCACTATATCTCTTTGGTAAGCATAGTGCTAGTGAGTAATCTATCTCTTTGGTAAGTAGATCACATGTAAAATGATCTATGTCTTTGGTAAGAAGATCATAAGGCCTGAATGCATCTATCCCATTGGTAGGCAGATGCACAATCATATAATGGAAAATGAGCTTAAAATATGTGTTCACTTTTGTTAATGAATATCTTTGTGCAAGTATATGCTTTATCTTATATTTGTTTTATGCTGCCAAGTACTAGTTTTATCTTATTGCCAAGATATGATGAGAGGTATATAAAAGACACGTAGGCGTACTCAGTACAATATTCTTGAATATTGTGCTGAGGTGTACCACATGTAATCTTTTGTTTAGGTTGGGGTTATGCTTTGAAGATCAAGGATAGTGAGAGTTGTGTGGCGAGCTGTTGTACAGGTGGACCTGTTGTCTTAAGATCATGTAGTTTAATGGTAGTACACATATATGTATAGTTTGTTGTTCAATATGTAATATCAAATGTTGTAACAATTCATGTTGTAATTATATGTTGAATGGTGAACATGTGTGTATGGTTTTATTATTGTTCATGTACATGTGTTGCTGATTGTCTCCTTCTGACTCCCTTGATTTTCTCTTTCTTAACCTAATGTGTGATGTTTAAATTGGGATTCTTGCTAAGGTGAGGGTTTCAATTTGGATGTCACACATCAGATTAAGTTTTAGAAAATTTGGGGATGTCACATCTTTCCTCATCAACTTCGTTAGGGGTAATGCCACTGCGCTGAAGTTCTTAATGAACCTTATGCAAATGCTTGCTAACCCAAGGAAACTACAAACCTCTATCGGTGTCTTTGTCTACTCCCACTCTAACACAGACTGAACCTTATTGGGATCCACACACACACCTTCAGCAAATATGATGTGTCCTAGAAAAGACACTTCCTTTAGCCAAAACTCACAGTTGTTGAACTTAGTGTGTATCTTGTGTTGTCTCATCAAGGTCAATGCCTGATGTAGATGTTGTTCATGTTGTTAGCTATCTCGGGAGTAGATCAGGATGTCATTAATGAACACCACCATGAACAAATCAAGATAACATATGCACACTATGTTCATTAGGTCCATGAATGTTGTCGGTACATTGGTTATAGCCCAAACGGCATACCCACAAACTCATAGTGACCATATGGAGTTCTAAAATCTGACTTGGGCATGTCATCCACCTTGATCCACAACTGATGATATCCTGACCTCAGAACTATCTTCAAAAATACTATGGCACCTTACAACTGGTCAAACATATCATCTATACATGGCAAAGGATACTTGTTCCAGATTGTCAATTTGTTCAATTGTCATTAGTCGATGCACAACCTTGTGAATTTGTCCTTCTTCTTCACAAACAGCATTGGAGCACCCCAAGGGGGTGTGCTCAGTTTGATAAAGCCCTTCTCAAGCAATTCATGGAACTACTTCTTTAGCTCTTGCATCTCAACTGGTGCCATCATGTATGGTGTATGTGATATTGGATGTGTTTCATGTACTAGATTGATCTCAAAATCAATCTATTGGGTTGGGGGAATACCTAGGAACTCATCAGGAAACACATCCTCAAACTCAGAAAAAACTGGCACTTCCCAGATACTAAGTCTTCTCATCTTAATATTCACCACATGAGCCAAAATTGCTTCACAGCCTTGCCCCATCATCGTTTCCATTGTCATTGCTGACACCAGACATATCAGAACAATCTTCTTATCTCCTTGTAAGATCTATAAAACATCAGCGTCCCAAAACATTTCCACCTTAGCACTATAGTCCAACAACACCTAATACTTCTCTAAGGAATCCATTCCTAGGATCATAGTGGATCCATGCATGTCAAGTGATATAAGATCCACTTGAATGTTGTGTCCTGAAAAAGAAAGAACATAGGATAGACACACCTCCTGCAACTTGGTAGAACCAACCAAAGGGGTTTCTAAGTGAAGACTATCACATCATGACTAACAGGAAAAGAATAGCTATCAATCACTTCTCTAGTGATAAAATAGTGTATTGCACCAAGGTAAACCAAACAGATATAAAGTAGGAAGAAGACAAATTAGAAATAAATAACTTCATCTCACCTATCATGACCCTCAGGTTGACTACTCCTTCCGGATGACTCATGGCATAGAATCGAGTTGTTGCTTGTTGTCACCCCCATCCTCTGTTGGCTTTCCCAGACAAACCAACATACAATGCCTGACCACATCCTCAGCCTCCATCACTACTGAACTATGATTGTTGTGACCCTTACTAACTCTGTCTTAACTATTACATCACCGCTTCATCCTTCATCAGACATGCCCACCTACGTTGTCCTACTTTCCCACACTTGTGGCAAGTCCTGGCTTCATAATGTGGCCTAGATGACCCCGTCACTGACACTAATGCAGCAGTGTGAGCTCCTACTGGTCAAAAACTATGACCTCTTCCCATGCTTGGTGACCATTGGGACTGAACTTCCAACCTCTGTTGTGACTGAGGCTGAAAATCTAGGCTTCTTGAAGCCTTCAAATGACTATCCTTGATATTGTGCATGTCTCTTCTTGGCATTCGTCTCTCATTTTTCCACATACCGCTCTATCCTCATGACAAACACAGTGAACTACTCTTTGTTCTCTAATGTTGACACCGGTGTTTTCAACTCAGAGATCAAACCCTTCTCAAAATGGATCCTCTCCTTATCAGTGGTAGCCATGTGTAGAAAAAACCTTAATAGCTCCATGAAATTCGCCTCATACTCATTGGTCATCATAGATCCCTGCCAGATCTTCTCAAAGTACATGATCTTTTCATCCAAATAGGTCTTTGGGAAGTATCGACTAACAAACTCTTACCAAAACTCCTTCCAACCGATCACCACTCCATGCCTTTTCTCCTCCTCTATTGGCCCACTAATGACTAGCACTCCGACTCAATATGTACAATGTGTGCTTCACCTTATCCTCGATCTTGAAGGCCTTCTCGAGCTCCGTCAACCACATATTTGCGTCTTCCGGGTCCTCTGTACTGACAAACTCCAATGGCCCCACATTCCTCACCCTCTTAAAGGTCTTCCCAGAACCTTGAGATTCCACATTGGGGACTGCAGCTCTAGCTTGGGGTATGCGCATCCTATCCACCATATGTGTCATCGTCGCCATAAACTGTCCAAACATGGACTGAAACACAGGATTGGCCATAGTTGGTGGGTCAAACCGAGACCCCTCAGGCACTCCATAAATCCTTGTATGCCTCCTAGTACCACTTCCTGGTGCAGCAACACTGCTCTCAGCATGTTCTTTGTGTTTTCCAGACATATCTTTTCTTCTCTTCTTCTTCTTCTTCTTCTTCTTCTTATACATAAGTAGAAATTACCATTAAATATGTTAGATGACACTAGAATAGACACAAACCCTAGTCCTATGTCCCTGTAGAATCACAGAGCCTAAAGCTCTAATACCAACCTTTTCATGTGACAACCAACTGCCACATGAGTGAGATTACTCAAAAGAAAGCATAGAACTAAAACTAACATCTAGGATTACCATAACACAGGGGTAAATTAAAACAAATTCCATATAACCACGAAAGCAAAAATATATTACATCTGAGTCCATAAACAACACCATATGTACATATCATGTCACAAGATGATACATATCATTGTTTATTGATCCAACTTGCCGAAACCTATTACATATAACAACTTGTTAACACACATACAAGCCATATATGTACAACCATGGCCTACTTCCAAAACTCGTGACAATATGCAACGTCTAAAAAACACCCCCAAGGACCTAAGAGTACATGGATGACACATAGGACTCTACTACAAAATGCTAGCAGCATATCCAACCTTTAGCAGCTACTGCTCCTCTTGCTGCTCAGCCTCAACCGCACGATCTCTATCTCATCGTGCACGACCACCTAAAAGATGTGGAAACCCATAGAGTGACACCAACATCCTAGAAAGAGATATAACTCTTCACCAAAAACTATTATTAACATAGATAAGGTAAAGGAGGAAGATAACATTATCATCGGGTTGAGCAGATTCAGCTAAATGATATGAGTAAAGCAATTAACATTGTTTAAGCAATTTAGGCATCTTCAACTGAGTAGTATAACATCTTATACATTTAGAAGAAATATGAAGAACATGTATAACAGTTGATTTCTCTTAATACATTATAAATCAACTAACTAGTATAAAAGATAAGGCAAAGGGTCATCCAATGTGAGTCATGTTTAACACTAAACAAATATACTACACAACTATATTACATCTTTTATTATGACTTGAGGAGATGAGGTATACCTCTCATCCTCCAACTAACCGTTGCTAAGTCAAAATCAATGCCATACAAGATCTAGGAGCAGCTAGACTCCTATGATCTCCCACACCCTTGGTCAGTCCTCTCATCCTCCAACTAACCATTGCTAAGTCAAAATCAGTGCCATACAAGATCTAGGAGCAGCTAGACTCCTATGATCTCCCACACCCTTGGTCAGTCCGAGTCCACCACAATGACATATAAAGTCCAACTGCAAAACAACCTAGTCTTCCTTGGTATATAGGCACAACACTAGTGAAAACTGAATTATGATTGTAGTCGCACTCCTACCAAAGTATGACCACATCCATCCTCAAAACATATCATATATATACTGAGTCACATCACTGAGATACGGCCTCAAACGTTCTCCTACTAGGGTATAACCACAACAAATCCTCTAAAATGCAAATACTGAACAATATACGACTCTGAGATTCCACTAAGGGAGAACTGATTTCACCATCCAACAAATATTGACACTAAAGATGGATCTATGGCATAGAGAAACTATATGATTAGGGTTTCACTTGATTAGTTAAGCCAATTATATGTTTTTTTATCATCAATCTAGTTATCATTGGGAAATATGGGCAAAGCGTATAGGAATAGAAACAAAAAAAATTATCTATTTGTATTCCCATAACAGCAAGATTGTGTCAACTACTATGAAATAGGAAGGATGATTTAATAAGTTGAACCTAGTCCTACAGCAAGTCCAGCGACAACAACTCACTTAAATGCAACTGTAAACCAGTTGCCCCTAGACGGTGACTATGCAGCTCGTGGTCTTCACCATGAACAACGAACATGAACATCTTCTACAGCACTCTTGTGGTCTTACCACAGACAGCAGGCTGACTTTGCTCTCCGAGAAATAGCCAAAGGACTCCCACCTCTAGAACTCTCCACACGGGCCAACTATAACTCCTTTCACTCAGCTAGAATAGACAAGAGAGAGTTTTCAATTCCATTATTGTACTAGTCACCAACTTGCTCTCCCACAACAACAACTTTTAGTTATTCTCTCCAGTAGATATCCCTCCCTTGTCGGCTAGGACTTTCTTGGGATCTCTTGGTTACCACAACCATACAGGACAAAAATTGTCAGAGGAATTGATTCTCAGTTCTCCATATTGCGTCTTGGGAAGCCTCCTAGTACCCCTCTATTTATAGGTGGGGTTAGGGCCAGGGTTCCCAGTCTGTACAAGATTTTGCGGGAGTGGAAGGGACCGGGAGATCTTGAATATTCACAACTTGTGAACCATGAGACTATCATTTGGTGACCATATGACACAATCTTCTTGCACTACCAAATGGCTGTTTGGCATTTCCCAATCACACACAAATTTGGCAATTCAATTCCAATTAGTATTACATTTTAATTTCCTTGCACCACAAGTAATGTGCAATAGAACAAGTTTGAGAAACATACAGAACCTTACTTTGACACAATTGATCTGTCTCACCCACGTGAGATGCCCATCTCACTCACGCAAATGACTGATTGGTGAGCCTGAGTCAAGTCGGTTCATTCAATAGATTGAAATGGTCAGTTCACTCTTCAATTTGGGTAGAACCTAGCCAATTCAAACTCTAATTAGCTTGACAACCCAAATAGCTATCTCAACACTTGAGATGCTCATGTGGTTTCCCAAATGGCCATCTCACCCAGTGAGATGTTCATTTGGCAGTTTAGTCAGCCAATTTGTTGATCTATTGCAAGAATTGAATACCTAAACCCTTTAGTACTCAATCCAATCATCATTCAAGATGAAACTCCTCTTCTAGATGAGTTCCTTTGTGTGTGACCATATAGGTCCCATGTCATGTTGGCAATGAATGTCCATAACTAGCTTATGACATCACAAGTAGAGAGTGGTGTCTAGTTTCACATCAATGCTACCCAAGTGAATGAAAAGTTGGATAACAACTTCAACCTACAATCTGTGTAAGGTGTTGCAGTGATTATATGATTCCTTTGTCTCTAATATCCAAGATGAACTCGAGGCATGGAATCATCATCCACTAAATCATTCAATCCATGTTTCTTGAACCAAGAGCAGACTGTCTGAGATAAAGTGACCTCGATATCATATATTTATTCACATGTGCTAGCGCATGTGTTTCTCAGTCTTGCTTATCAAGTTTCCAGGATATCATACTTTAGTAGGAGGGAAAAATCCCATATCTATCACTCATAGTCTATCCCCAAGTGTCGAAGTCACCCAATCATCACATTTATAACAACCCATGCTTTTAGGACTGCGTTTGATGATGTCAAGGTGTACCTAATGACATGTGACAAGTGCAGTGATTTTAGGTTTAAGAATCACAATCACCATCTTGATTATGAGAGATGACTATGACCACCAATTATGGTTTCCATGTGTCACTCTCAAGGTGGGTCTATCCGATACACTATTCTTTAACATATATTCGTGTGCTTGGTTTGATATAGCCATATCATGACTAATCATATTAATCCATCAACCAACCCACACTATGATTCTATATGTTATTGTTGTCTATCAACCTTCCACACTAACAATTGATCATGGACATAATGAGAATATGTATATGTACTCTTAACCTTCATATGGTCTCATTTCCACAAGCCTAATACTTGAGGACAAACGTCATTGAGTAATATTATTCTCTAAACATTCATAATATTTTCTCAGTATCTCATAACTGAGTGAAACATAATGAATTGGAAGCTTGCCTTTATTAGTTTGGATCAAATCCTTTTTGGTTTATGCCATGTCAATCATCACATGATTGTCTCTATGGGCATACCTTACCAACAGACTCCCACTTGAAATTAGATCCAATCACCCACGAATCTCATTCTTAGTGATCCAAAAATGTCCAACATGTTTGTGCTGCACAAGTGTCAATCTAGCGGGTTAACATCACTTTGCTATAAGTCGGTATATTGCATGTTCTCATCTCTACGCTCAGACATAAAATCACTATAATATGGTATCTAATATTCCATCCCTAACAAGTAGCTCCATTGTAGTCATAGTATCACTACTTATTCATCAATGGTTGGAAAATCTACAAGTTCATCATATGAACCTTTAGATCCATATAGTATCACTCTGTGTTCATAAAACAAGTGTAATCAACTTCTATTATAGAATATAATTAATGGCTATTATTTTGGAACCCTTCCAACTAATTACATCGTTTTCCTTTTAAAACAAACATATTTTATTGCGATCATTGTAGTCATTTTAGAAAGCTTGCATTAGTGTAACCCTTTACACCTAACTCGTCTTTTTATTGCTATCCTTATCAAATAGAAATATGTCCCAAAGTACTTCCCAAGTATTATTGGATTTTATTATCACCTTTTGATGTCCAATACATACAATATTATATGGGATAAGTACATTCATAGCATTCATGATAGATCCATTTCTCTAGCCTATGGCATCTTGATCATGTCATTTCCATTCTTCAAAAGAATTGGAACTTAAGGTTCATGAGTGACAATTCTAGATTCTCTCTCATAGAATCCTTCAATGTTGAACTCCTTAAAGACATTGTTATTGTATGTAGTCAAACTTACATTGTGAAACATCTAAGAACTATCTCATAGGTCTTGGTCCTTATCTCACAAGATGTTTCATTTAATCCTTCATTGTTGAAGGGGTTTTTGTGCCAAATCTCAATGTTCACAACATAGAGATGCCATTCCTCATCACGTGGAATGTTCATATATGCTCCAACTAAATCTTTTCTAAACACAAATTTTGTCTTTTATCTTGATTCAAGTCAAATTCTTTGACTGTCTTGTCAAGACATAAGATCCATCCTCTTAGATGCTTGTTTCAATCCCAGATTGAACTTTGTAGTTTATAGAATTTATTTGCATTCCTGAAGTTATGAAACCTTTTATCTTGTGTCACGTACACATCCTCTTGTGAATTTCTTATAAGGAATCCGATTTCAATCTTCATATGTCAAATCTCATAGTCTATTTTTACTACAATAGCAAGCAAGCCAATAGGTAAAGAGATTTCTGTCACGTTCAAAACTTGAACTGATTTTAAAAACTTTGCAACCAATTTGTCCTTTTATGTTATCAATGTAGGTCTTTTCCATAAGACCCTATTGCACCCTTTAGGTATTCCCCTTTAGGTGGCACTACCAAAGTCCTACCTTGTTAGCTTACATGGATCCCATTATGGCCTTGAGCCATTACTCAGATTTGGGTACTTAATAACTTCTTCTCGATTAATTGGCTCATCATGTTATGACCAACCCATCTAAATTTTTGATTTCACAGTTCTCCAATTATAGATGTATTCTACTAGAACTATTTTGTTCTGTATCACATGACAAACTTGAGACTCCACAACATCTTGTAATTCTCTTAGTTCTCATTGTACCCCTTTTTTACTTCAAACTCTTTGAGTTCTACTTTTTGTCCCACTAATTCTTTTGTAACTCAATTATCCTATCAACAAAACACTTTTGTTATTGTATTGGGATTAATAGTAACATTCAACAATTATGTTTTGGGGATAAACCTTTTCAGGAAACTACTTTCTCAATGTAGGTTTCAATCCTTTAGCCATATTGGGACATTTCCAAATCATATCATATATGATGTCTTATAAACCATTCAAATGGTATATTGTTTAGTGATAGATATATTTATATGAGGATATAAGAAGGCTAGATTAATTGATAATTATATCATGACTCTTCATGGTATAATTCTTTCACTCTGACACATCATCATGTTCAGATGGAATTGAATTGTGATACATTATCATGGTCCTTCCTTTGAATGTACTCAAGGTATCAATGTAAAGTATTTCAACACTTGATCCCACCAAAGTTTATTTTATACTTTCATCAAAGTCATACTTCATTTTATATCTTCTTGAACACTTTAAGAGATTTATGTTCCTATTTTATTGAGTATATATCATCATATATCTAGTAAAGAAGATGAAGTATAAGTAATTATCTATAGAATTCATACCATAAGATCTTCATGCATCATATGTATGACATCTTATGGAAGACTTATCCTCCCACTACATCAAGTGGAGGATGTTATGTTGTATGGTGCATAAGTAAGACTTGCATATTTCCATTGGTTCAATAACCTAGGGAATCTAGATTAACATCAATATGTACTTTAGACATGCATTCCTTATACACATCTAAGGTGATTGTAATGACCACATTTGTGCTTAATTGGTAAACTAGGGTTTACCTAAATGATTACATGCTTGATTAGATTGAACATCATTTAGACTTGATTAATGATAGTAGATCAATTGTTATGTTTCAAACCTAAAAAGAAACTCTAACTATGATTTTAGTTAGAAGAATTAGGGTTTGAGAAATGTAAACCCCAATCGGAAAAAATTAGGGCTTTGATAGCACATTAATATGGAATCTGATTAGGATAGCAGTGTGGTAAATGACTTTTTTATATTTTCTACAAATTTTGTATTTAATCTTGATGTAGTCTAGATATGTGACTCCCATTAATGTTCCCTAGATGAAAATGTCAAAGGTATGTTTTGTTTGAGTTGTTGAGTTTTAGAATTAATATACGTATGTGTTTAGATCTAACAAGTAAAGACCATAAGACATAGGGACACTGCCATAAAAGATCCCATCTTTTGAAATAGAACATCAACCACTTTTACTATGGAATTCAAATGCATCATTGTCCAAACAAGATACATATATGATGTTTCTATTTATATCAGGTACATAATAGAAGTTCTTTAACTCAATTACAAGCCTCACGTGAAGAGATATACTATATGTTCCAACTTGTGTTGGACGCAACTCTTTTGCCAGTAGCAACTCGTAGTTCCACCTCCACTTTCTATAAAGGCCTACTTCCTTTAAGATCTCACATATGAGAACATATGTGAGATGCACATTCTGTATCTAATACCCAAGACGATGAAGTAGATAGATTTATCTCAATAATGTATAAACATGAAGTGGAGATCACTATCCCCATTTTCCGCTTCCTGAAAGTCGTCAAGTACAAAGGATGAGTTCCTCTTGTACTTTTCTTTCTCCTTATCTTGAGTGCTGAAAAATTAGACTTAGGCTTGATCGTAGAACTCTTCTCGCTCTTGCTTTTCTCCTTGAACTCAGCCTCACTGATCACATCACGGGCTTGTTCTTCTTCGCTATTGATTCGACATGAATTAACATGGCAAGCAATTCTGACATTTGTCCATCCGAATTGCTCACATGTTGGCATGCAATAAAATGGCTATATGATTCTGGAATAGTCTTTCAAATCATATCAGTAGCCAACTCTTAGCTCAAGGTGAATCCCATCTCTTCAAGATGATACATGTCTAATAATATTGAGCACATGTTCTTCTATTGAGGTTCCCTCAGTCAACTTTGACTCATGTAGCACCTTAAGATAGTGTTCCCTTCTTGCCTATCAAGACCAAGTGTTACCTTCTTAAGATGTGTCACCGTCTCAAGAACACCCATGTCCTCACATTGATCATGCAACTCATAGTTCATGCAGCTTAGCATAAAGTACTTTATCTCTAAGACATCACTAGAATGCTTCCAATAAGCATCCACTTGTGCCCTAGGTGCATCAGGAGGAGGTATTTCAGGAACTAGTTTGTCAAGGACATAGAGCTTGCACTCTTCATTAAGAACCCTTCTCAAAGTCCAAAACCATTCGTGGAAATTTCTCCCATCAAGTTTGTCTTTTTTCAGGACCAATCGTAAATCAGATTTGTTCATCATTGATTCTAAAAGAGAAAAAATTGCATTTGTAAAAAACCAATTTTGATTTGATAATTCTTGATGATATTAATTTAGTATTTAATTATTATGTCTCTCACTATTTTATTCGAACTGACAACCCTCAATATCAATTCAGAATATTGCAGCATATAGTATTCTAGTGTTTGCCAAGATCCATATTTCGTCAAGTCATGATTTGGCTTTTGCTAATCCCCCACAACCTGACTATTTAGGTAGGCCATCATGCCAGTTTCTTCATATGCAACTCTTGGATAGATGATATGTGTAACACCTTGCCATGATCATCTGCATGCCTCTGGGTTTGGGTTCTCCAAGTCACCAGTTAAGCCTGACCCAATAATCAATACAATAGATACACACCATTCTTTGTGCAAATTTACATATCTACCATCACACTTCCACGAGATAGATAGAGCACCATGTCCTCCATGGTCCTTCATCTTCGTCATTGCAAAAAAAATATCCTTCTTTTACCTAATTATAGAAAAACCTCGAGTTACATTTGAGGAGAGCAAAGGTAGGAAAGAATTAACTTTATATGGGAAGATAGGATAGAGGATCAGTGTGTAGATCAAGATGAATAGATAAACCAATCACATAAAACCATGTATAGATAGGGTTTATTGGCCATAACCACACTATACATTCACCATCAAAACCATTTTAGGGTGATGCGTGTAAATTGCATATATATATATATATATATATTAGTTTGGGATTATTGTGGTGTTTGGATTTGACAAGATAGTATTTTGCATCGCATGCAATAATAGAATGACACCGATTATATCGAATATTCCATAATATAGTATATTGATGTTGGCTCTTATACCGCTGTTGGCAAATATGGTACAAAGCAGGAAGCAAAATTTAAAATTTTATTACCATATTCCCCATAAACAGTAGATTGCGTCAATAACTATAATGTAGGACAAATGGTTTATGGGATATTAGTCCTGCAACAAGTCCAACAACAATCCTCATCATTGTAGATGTGCAACTTTGAATCCTAGTTGCATAGGGACACATCTGACTGCTACGCCACTCTGATCTGCACCACAGACTGCAGCTACAAACATCTTCTTCTTCAGTAGCTATTCTTATCATGATCTGCCCATTGACATTGTCCTCCAAGCAACAAATAACGACTTCGTGCCTCTATGGTAGTCCACACAGACTGCCTAGAGCTCATGTCATCCTACTACACCGATAAGCAAGGAGTTGTCCCTCTCCATCGGTGTACTAGTCACCAACTTACTCTCCCACAATGAGAAATCTCAGTTGTTCTCTCCCATGGATATCTCTCGCTTAACGGGTGGAACTTGCCTGGGCTCTCATGGTTACCACAACCAGAGAGAACAACAGTTGTCAGAGGAATTGATTCTCAATTATTTGTGTTGTGTTCTGGGAAGCCCCCAATACCCCTCTATATATATTAGAGGCCAGGGTCAGGGTTCCCAGTTTCTATCTAATGCGGGATTAATGTGTGGGAGTGGAAAGGACCCAAAGAACTTGAATTTTCACAACAATTCTGGAAATCGCACAACCTGCGACAGTCAAAATGGTTGTTTGGATGAGCTAGACGGTCATCTCTCATACAATAGGGTCATCGAACACTACAAGATGGTCATTTCATAGTTTCCAGTTGTGTACAAATTTGTCAAATCATTTCCCATCAATGTTAGACATTGATTTCCTTGTACAACAAGTATTTCTCAAGCGAAACAAATAGGGAAACAACCATAACCTTTCCCAACTGAGATTGACCATTTCACCCATTTGAGACATTCGTCTCACTTCACTGAGACAGTCGTATGGTGACCCAAGTTGAGCCCATTTGGCCAGGTCGATTTTGCTCCATTGTCAACTTCAATTCACAACCAGGCTTGACACCCAGACGCCCATCTCAACTCTTGATACAATCATTTGGCATTTCTAAATGATCGTATCAACACTTGAGATGGGCGCTTGGCAGTGATGTTATCCTATTTGTTGCATTAATCAAATGCCTAAACACTTTAGCACTTAATTCAATTGTCATTCGAGATCTAAACATCTCTTCTAAGCGAAGACCTATATGTGTGACCCTATAGGTCCCATATTAGGTTGGCACTGAATGTCCATAACAACTTATGATGTCACAAGAAAAGATTGGTGCCTAGCCGCACATCATTACTACCCAAGTAAATGGAAAATTTGGGGAACAACTTCAACCTACAATCTGTGTATGGTGTTGCAGTGTTTGTATAGTTCCATTGTCACTGATGTCTAGATTAAACTAGAGGCATGGAGTAATCACCCTCATTATTATTCAATCTTGTTTCATGAACTAAGAGCAGACATTCTGAGATATATGTAAGCTCAATATCACATATTGACTCACATGTGCATGGCCATGTTTGTCTTAGTCTCTCTAATCAAGAGGCCTAGGACATCACAATCTAGTAGTAGGGACAAATCTCATGTCTGTCACTCACAGTCAATCCCCATGTGTCAAAGCCACCCAATGATCATCATTATAACAACCCATGTTTCATGACTGCGTTTGATGATGTCAAAGTGTACCCAACAACATGTGTTGAGTGTAGCAATTTTAGTTGTAAAAACCACAACCACCACCATCATTGTGAGAGGTGACTATGACTTCAATGATGATGGATTCCATGTGTCAACCCCACGGTGGGTCTGTCTAATACACAATTCTCTAACATGCATCTGTGTGATTGGTTTGATATTGCCATATCATGACCAATCAGACTCAGTCATCAACATGTATCTGTGTGCTAGGTCAATCTGTGGATTGAAGCAAGCATCTCAGAGATCAAATCTTCGTTTAATGAGACAATTAAAGGGTTTGGCTTTGCTCAAAATGAAGAACAATGTTAATGACGGAATCTCATTAATCATGATGTCTATATCAAAACTAGCACATAGATACATGTTGGAGAATAGTTTAAATAAACCCATTATGAGACTGACACATGGAAGTCATAGTCATCTCTCACAGTGATGGTGGTGGTTGTGGTTCTTAGACCTAAAATCACTGCCCTCATCACATGTTGTTTGGTTTGCTTTGACATCAATAAACATGATCCTGAAACATGTGTTGTTATAATAGTGATGATTGTGTGACTGTGACACATGGAGACTGACTGTGAGTGATAGAGATGGGATTTGTCCCTTCTATAGGAGTATGATATCATAGGCCTCTTGATTAGCAAGTCTAAGAAATGCATGGCCATGCACATATGAGTCAATATGTGATATTGAGCTTACATATATCTCATACAGTCTGCTCTTGGTTTAAGAAACAAGAATGAATGTTGAAGAGGGTGACTGTTCCATGCCTCAAGTTCAATCTGGATATCGGGTGACAAAGGAACTATACAAGCATTGTAACACCATGCACACATTGTAGGTTGAAGTTGTTCCCCAACTTTCCATTTACTTTGGTAGCATTGATGTGTGTGACTAGGCACCACTCTTTGCTTATGATGTCATAAGTTGTTATAGACATTCACTACCAACGTAATATGGGACTTATAAGGTCACTCACATAGGTCTCAACCTATAAGATAAGTTTAATCTTGATTGATGATTGAATTAATTACTCCAGCAATTAGGTGATTGATTCATGCATCAAATTAGTTGGCAACACTACCAGATGATCGACTCACAGGGTTGAGATGGGCGTCTGTATTGCCAAACGGTCGTCTCAAGGGTTGAGATGGGCATTTGAAGAGATAGGTTGATTCAAGTTGAAATTGGTAATGGGTTGAATCGACTGGCTCGGCTTGGCTCGGCTTGGCTCACCAGAAGACCGTCTGGGTGAACGATATGGAGACTGTACGGTTCGTCTGAGAGAAGGTTCTAGATACTTTCCCATCTTTGTTTGGATCTGACATTATTGTTAGGTAAGGAATTAATTCTCAACAGTAATGGGAAATAAATTGCCAATTTCATATGTGATTGAGAAATTGTGAAATGACCAACTTGTAGTATGAGACAACCTTCTTCCATGTCATACGACTGTATGGGATGCTAGATGACTATTTTAGTTGTCATAGGCTACAAAAATCCAAGATCTTCCCATCCTTTCCACTCAGGCATAGACTGGGAACCCAAACCCTTACCCCTCCTATAAATAAAGGGGTATTGAGGGATTTCCAGAACACAACATAGATAGTTGAGAATTAGTTTCTTTGACAATTGTTGTCCTCTATGGTTGGGGTAACCAAGAGAGCCCAAGCAAGTCATACCAGACTAGGGAGGGATAGAAAGGGAGAGAACGACTAAGATCATTGTTGTGGGAGAGCAAGTTGGTGAGTAGTATGCCAACGGAAGGGATGACTCCTTCTTGTCTATTCCAGTAGAAAGAAAGAAGTTCTAATCGGTCCATATGGACTTTTGTAGAGGTGGGACATCATTTTTTACCACTAGGAGAATAATGTCAACCAGCAGTCCATTGAGAGAGGAGCTACTGCAGACGACGATGTTCAATGTTGCCGTCTATGGTGCAGACCAAGAGGTGCATCAGTCAGAGGAGTCCTAGTGCAACTAGAAGACAATTGCACATCTACGATGGTGAGTAGATGTTGTTGGAATTTCTCTAGGACCAGGTATATGCTCAAAATCATCCTTCCGATATTATAAAAATTGACTCGATTTATTGATTATGGGGAATATGGTAGATAAAAAATTTGTTTTTGTTGGCTTCTTTGTAGCCAATTTCCCTACATAAATCATGGCCATCTCCTCCTTATTCTCATCAATAAAAGGGCATGACTTCTTTCTTATCTTGAAATGAGCAGATAGTGGAGTAATCACAGCTTTGGACATGCTTATGTTGAACCTCTCCAGAATCCATTCAACATAGCTATCTTGTGACAACCACAACCTATGTTGTTTCTTCTTGTGTATACTTTTCATCCCCATTATCTACTATGTTGGTCCCAAATACTTCATCTCAAAGGTTTTAGAAAGCTCTATTTTAAGTTTTCTAATCAAACTGACATCCCTCCCTACTATCAACATGTCATCTACATATACTAGTAAAATAAAAAAACTTGTCTTCGGGAAACCTCCAAATATAAACACATGGATCTACACTTGTCTTGTGCTACTCATAAATCTATATGAAAGAACGAAACTTCTTGTACCACAACTTGGGAGCTTGTTTCAAACTAAGGAAACTCTTCTTCAATCTGCAGACTAAGTGCTCTTTCTCCTTTACATTAAAACGTTCTGCCTACTCCATGTAGCTCTCCTCATCTAGGTCACCATAATGAAATGTCATCTTCACATCCCTTTTCTCAAGCTCTAGATCTAGGCTAGCAACCCGTCTTAGATAAAAGAAGTCATCTTCACAATAGGAGAAAATATTTCATTAAAATTCACCCCTAGTCTTTGACCAAAGCCCTTGACAACTAGTCTGGCGTTCTATTTGATATTCTTGTTATTATCTCTCTTGATCTTATAGACCCACTTTTTCTTTATTGCTCTCTGACCTTTAGGAAGCACCACAGGCTCATAGGTATCATTCTTCTACAAAGAAGAGATATCCTCCTATATCGCCTGATGGCATTGTGATCTATCTCTATGAGTTTGTGCCTCCTAGAAAATCTTTGTCTCCCCTTGGTTAGTAAGGAGAAATAGTCAGATGTTGGATGTTGATGAAGGATGACTGACTCTTTCAGACCTCCTCAATTGTTGCTCTAAGGACTCTCCTAGAAGTCTCTGACTGTGAATCTAAATCACTCGAATGTGCATCTAAAACAGGAACACTGGATGTGCCATCACCCTATTGCTTAGAGTCATCATATTTCTTTTCATCATCATATGAAACTACACCTGTGAAGAAGTTGAAGCATCCTCATACTCATCATCAAAAGAATTGTAACATGATCATATAGCCTCTACATCATCACTCTCAGGCTCTATCAATGTTATACTCTCATAGAAAGTCACATATCTATGTCTGTTAATGGTCTTTTGAACATGATCCCATAATCTATAGACATATTGTTGATCTACATAGCCAATAAAGATACATGGCACTACTTTGTCATCTAACTTTTGCATCTTTTTTCTTTAGAAGGTGTGTATAAGCCTTACACCCAAATACTTGAAATTGAGCATAAGAAGCATCCTTCCCTATCCATACTATCTTAGGTATTAAACCCCAAAGTACTATTGGAGATAGATTAATCAAATAGCAGGAAGTACTCACTGTCTCACCCCAGAATGTTTTTAGTAATTGTGTAGTCATCGACATGCATTTCACTTTCTCAGCTATGGTATGGTTCATGTTCTCAGTTATATCATTATGTTGTGGTGTGTTAGATTCTTTCCTGTCATGTCGTATGTTGTGATATGCACAGTAATCCTGGAACTCCCAGGAGGTGTACTCTCCTCCATAGTTTGTGTGGAGACAATTCAAATTTTTCTCTCCTCCATGGTATGAAACTTTTGGAAACACTTAAAGACCCAATCCTTTATCTTTAGAAAGTAGACCCAAACCTTCCTAGATGCATCATCAATAAAGGTGACAAATATCTATTGTCACCTAGTGAAGCCACCTCAATGGGACTGTAGACATCTAAATGAACTAGCTATAGACCATCTTACTTCGCCTTTGATCTTGTCTTGAAAGAAACTCATTGATGATTTCTCCATCTAACATGAATCACATAAGCTCATATTGGTTTTAGGGCCAAAAGAAATTTACCCCTACTTTGATAGAAACTATAGGCATTTATCACTGATGTGGCCTAGCTGTCTGTGCCATACATAAGCATGTTGTACCTCAATTGCATCTATATCGCCGCCTTTCATCACCTTAAGTTGGGTCTTGTATAATGTGCTATACAATTTTCCTCATAAAAAACCAAATCCCCTTTGATGATCTTACATTTTCCACCACATATTAGAAGACAATCTTCTCTATCAAAGAATGAACCAAATATCAAACTCAATTGCAATTAAATCTGGAACATGACAAAAATCCTTGGGTGTGAGCGTGCAATTGACACATGTTTGAAGAAAAATGTATCCAATCTCGATAACTCTATAGAAGCTAGAGTTTTCCATATTCACCCTCCCAAAGTATCTCTTCCTGTATTAACTGAAGAACTCCTTACTAGGTGAAGCATGATAAGAAGTTGTAGTATCCACCACCGACATAGAATCATCATCCTCAACATGCAAACACTTCTAGACAATCAAAACAACATTTTCATCATAGTCCCTATCATCTAAAATCTTTATGGTAATATACTTGTCGTTATATCTTCTTATGTTTGGCTTTAGACCCATGCTTCTTTTTCCAAACATTGCAATCTTTTTTTAAATGACTCAGCTTGTCACAATGGAAGCATCCTATACTCTTTGACTTGGATCTACCATGGAACTTTCCATGATCCTATGTTTCATTGTAGTTTTGAGATCTTCCACAATCTATTTCTCCTCAACACCTCTACTCTCTATGAAGTGCACTTTTGACCCGTTGTCACCTGAGGCTCATCATCGTGTCTCTTCATTCAGTAGACTACTCTTTAACTGATCAAGTGTCAACTTGCCTTCTTGTGTAGAATTGTTGACTATCACAATGAGCGTCTTCCAACTTTTATGTTATGATCCTAGAATAAGTATCACATGGAGTTCATCATCAAGAACCATGTTCATGGACCCCAATTGATTTACATAACCTTGGAATCTATTCATGTGCTTGACAACACTTGTACCATCTCAGTACTTCAGGTTCACCAACATCCTAAATATGTGGCAGTCTTTCACTCATAGAATTTTTTGGGATTTTCCCATAGGTCTTTGTCATCTGTCTCCTCTGAGACATGATGGAACATGGACATATCAAGCTACTTTTGCATTGTTCCAACTATCTTCCTGTTTAATTTCTTCCAATTAGCATCAGATACATTCCTTGACTTTTGTCCCTCTATCGGATCATACAAGTCTTTGCAATATAGAATATCATCTATATTGAGATTCCAAATATGTTAATTTGATCTTGTCAACTTTACCATTGTTGTATCATAATCGTTCCCCATATGTACCTAGATTTTCCCAACCTTAGGCCCTGATACTACTTGATAGGTTTGTTGATTGGGAATATGTGTACGAATCTTTTGCAACCACGATACAAAAATATAATATATATGGATGTGCAACTACTGAGTGTCTAAACCATAGATGATAATACCAAATAGATAAAGGAGAAAGAATACCAAATTTTTACATAGAAAACGCTCATGGTGTGTGAGGGAAAAGCTACAGAGCCAACCACTGGTAAATCCACTGTCAGAAGCAAAGATAATATTTTCCTCTCAAGTTTTGCCCCAAAATTTGAAATAATATAGCAAGAAGGAGAAATAAGACTACAATCCCAATGGATTGGGGTACTTATACATCCCCATGAAAGCCAAGTCAATGCCCTAATGGGCTTGTCCATCTTTGGGTTGATATAAAACTACAAGCCCAAAACTAAGGGGTTTACGTCCTCAAGTCTGAAATAATATGTTCAACAAATTCAGACTGTCTCTATTGGAGGTTCCACAAATTAAAAGATCAGATGTTGTGGACATAGAATCAGACACAGAGAATAGGTATAGAAGATTTTGGAGTTGATGTAAGGATGGATAACTTGTTGGAGAAAGTTGGGGAAGGAGTTGTGACCCGACCATCTCATGCTTGTTTTGAGGTGATGGGTTGTAGTACCACATCGGTGATTTGTTCTGATTGGAATGGGGGCATGATCTGAAGCCACCCTTGGCAACACCTCTACAATCGTATTGGGGAATGCATCTATCCATTCCCGATTAGATACAGCTCGGTTGAGACATTCCTGGAGGCAGCCACGCTTGAAGGTCATCTATGGTCCGGATGCCCCCATATCCTCCAAACCCACCAGTGCCAGAGCCTCTGCGAATCTGCGGCAGCTCGATAACTGTACTCTGTCACTTGCACTTTTCTCATCTTCTATCAAAGTGGCATTGAAATCCCCTAGGACCAACCATGGCAGGGAGGATGTCGCTGCAAGAGTACTCAGATGACTCCAGAGTAATCTCATCATGTGTTGTTGGGGGATCACATAGACGAACGTGATCAGGTGATTTTTGTTAATAAGACAGTGGATGAACTGACCATGCATAGCTAGTACCTCCACATTGCCTACCCACCGCTGCCACAGAATCCAAATCCCACTGGAGAAACCTATGGCTTCCATGCAGTGTGATTCATCAAAGTTTAATTTGCTAATGATTCGGTCAGCCGTTGGCCCGCTAGTGTGTGGTTCCATAATAGCAAGGATGTCAATATTGAGGTTGTTCTTATAATGTCTGATGGCATTTTGAATGTCCTGTTTCCCTATCCCTTGGACATTCCAGGAGGCACAAATCATCTAAACTGTATCTTTGGTGACAAAGGGGTTGGCTTCACCCTCCTTCCACTACCAAAAAACATAGTATAGGTGACAGTCATGTAAAATGTTACACATTTTAGGTGACATGCTTGTACATCACTTATAATCTATACATACTTGTGTGAAATAGATGACATGCATTTTAGCATTTTGAAAAGGTTACATACTTTAGGTGACATACATGTAAATCATCTATATTATGTATAATCCTAAGTAATATGGATGACATACATTTTATCATACATGAAAGGGTTACACCGAATAGGTGACATACATTTGAATCACCTATGTTCTAATGGGGGTTTTCCATATAGGTGACATGTATATGAGTAACATGTGAACTATAAGGGGGTATATAATTATGTTACACACATGCATGTCACTAAACTTTTAGGTGACATGTGTACTTGTCACCTAAACTTTAGGTGATAGACATGTCAGTCATTCAACATCTCCCAACCAATAATAAACATCAACGAGCTTCATGGGGATATAGCAATACATTTATTGACAATTCATAAAGGATAATACGTGAGAGAAATTATTGTTGAGTCTTTCTAAGTAATCTAGAGGGTCAATCATAGAGGGATATTGGCATAAAGATCTTCCCCCAAAGTCATATATGTCTCTTTTGTGAACATTCTAAGGCTAATGGGCATTTGTCTTGCGAGGCAAATTGCTCCTTGGCAGCGGCTTGCATAAACCACCCACCCCCAACAACAATTGCTGCAGAAGAGTGGTGGTTGTCAAATGCACTCGAATGACCTTGCTCCTGTAGTCCCCAAACACATTTACATCTCTTTTATGAATACTTAAGAGGACAATACATATATAGAGGTCTCAAATTTAAGCATTTTCAAGGACTTTCTATGAGAGGACACTATCATGATATGGCCCCTATCTCCATCCAAAAACATTTTCACAGACTTTCTACCATTACACATTGTCATGATACAGACCATGGCTCCTCACTAATACATGTTGGAAGATTTCCATGAGCAGACATTCTCATGATATGGGCCCAGTCTCCTCACAAATGCATTTTTAGGAACTTGTTGTGAGAGGACACTATCAAGATATGGGCCACATGTCCTCAAAGCTGAATTTCAGGGAACTTGTTGTGAGTGAACACTATCATGGTATTGTTCATGGATCCTCCCAAATGCATTTTCATGGGGATATATCAGTACATTTATTTAACAACTTGTAAAGGAGATGTGTGAGATAAAATGTTGTTGAGAGTCATTCTAAGTGATTCGTAAATGGATATTGGAATGAAAATAGTCACCATGTCTCTTTAGTGATCATTCTAAGCCAATGAGCATTTGTCTTACGAGGCAAATTTCTCCTTACAAATATCTTACATAGACCTCCCACCCCCAGCAACGATTCCTACAAATGGGAGGTAGCTACCATAAGCACCCAGTCAACCATGCTTCAATTGTCCCCAAACTCATAGATGTCCATTAATAGTTAAGAGGACAATACATATATACACATCTTAAGGACTTTTTGTGAAAAGACAATGTCATAACATAGGCCCTAGCCCCTCCTTGAAGCATTTTAATGGACTTGTCTGAGAGGACATTATCATGTTATGGGTCGTAGTTCCTCGCACATGTATTTTGGGGGACTTTCCTGAGAGGATTCTCATGATATGAGCATGGATACTCACAAATGCAGTTTCAAGGACTTGTTTTGAGAGACCACTATCATTATATGGGCCCAAGATCCTCACAAATGCATGTCGAGGGATGCGATGATACTGTCATGATATGGGCCCAACATCCTCACTAATGCATTTCAAGGGACTTGTTGTGAGATGATATTGTCATGATATGGGCCATGGCTCCTCCTCAATGCATTTATGGACACTATCAATATATGGGCCCTGACACCTCCTTAATGAATTTGAAGGGACATGTTGTGAAAGGACACTATAATGATATGGGTCGTCGCACCTCCCAAATGCATTTTTAGGGACGTGTTATGAGATAACATTTGTCATGATATGGGCCTTGACACCTTGCAAATACATTTTCATGGACTTGTTGTAAGAGGATGTTCTCATGATATGAGACCTGACACCTCTCAAATACATTTTTAAGGACTTAATGTGAGATGACATTGTCATCATATGTGCTATGGAACCTCCTAAATGTATTTTCAAGGACTTGGCGTGAGAGGAGATTGTCATGATATGGGCCCAAACATCACCTAAATGAATTTTTAGGGGCTTATTATGAGAGGAAATTGTCAATATATGGGCCATGCAACCTCCTTAATGCATTTGAAATGACATGTTGTGAAAGGACACTATCATCATATGGGTCGTGGCACCTCTAAATGCATTTTTAGGGACTTGATGTGAGATAAAATTTGTCATGATATGGGCCCTGATACCTCCCAAATGCATTTTTCTATGCGAGGACGTTGTCATGATATGGGCCCTGACACCTCCCAAATACAGTTTTATAGACTTGTTGTGAGAGGACATTGTCATGATATGGGACCTAACACCTCCAAAATTCTTTTTAAGGACTTATTGTGAGATGACATTGTGATCATATGCTCCATGGCACCTCCCAAATGTATTTTCAAGGACTTGGTGTGAGAGCACATTGTCATATATGGGCACAAACTTCATCGTAATACATTTTTAGGGACTTATTATGAGAGGACGTTGTCAATATATGGGCCCTGGCTCCTCCTTAATGCATTTGAAGGGACATGTTGTAAAAGGACATTATCATGATCTGGGTCATGGTATCTCCCAATTGCATTTTTGGGGATTTTATGTGAGATAACATTTGTCATGATATGGAACATGAAATCTCCCAAATGCATTTTCATGTACTTGTTGTGAGAGGATGTTGTCATGATATGGGACCTAACACCTCCCAAATGCACTTTTTAGGACTTACATGAGATGACATTGTCATCATATGCGCCATGGCACCTCCCAAATGTATTTCCAAGGACTTGGTGTGAGAGGACATTGTCATGATATGGGCTCAAACTTCACCGAAATGCATTTTTAGGGACTTATTAGGAGAGGATATTGTCAATATATGGGCCATGTATCCTCTTTAATGCATTTGAAGGGAAATGTTGTGAAAGGGTACTATCACGATATGGGTCGTGGCACCTCCCAAATGTATTTTTAGAGACTTGATGTGAGATGACATTTGTCATGATATGGGCCCTGACACCTCCCAAATGCATTTTGATGGACTTGATATGAGAGGACCTTGTCAGGATATGGGACCTGAAACCACCCAAATGCATTTTTAAGGACTTACTGTGAGATGACATTGTCATCATATGTGTGATGGCACCTCCCAAATGTATTTTCAAGGACTTAGCATGAGAGGACATTGTCATGATATGGGCCCAAACTTCACCGAAATGCATTTTTAGGAACTTATTATAAGAGTACACTGCCAATATATGGGCCATGTATCCTCCTTAATGAATTTGAAGGAACATGTTGTGAATGGGCACTATCACGATATGGGTCATGGAACCTCCCATATGCTGGCACTATCACGATATGGGTCATGGCACCTCCCATATGCATTTTTAGGGACTTGATGTGAGATAACATTTGTCATGATATGGGCCCTGACACCTCCCAAATGTATTATGATGGACTTGTTATGAGAGGACATTATCATGATATGGGACCTGAAACCACCCAAATGCATTTTTAAGGACTTATTGTGAGATGGCATTGTCATCATATGTGTGATGGCACCTCCCAAATGTATTTTCAAGGACTTGACATGAGAGGACATTGTCATGATATGGGCCCAAACTTCACCGAAATGTATTTTTAGGGACTTATTATGTGAGGACACTGCCAATATATGGGCCATGTATCCTCCTTAATGCATTTGATGGGACATAATTTGTTGTGAAAGGATACTATCAATATATTAGTTGTGACACCTCCCAAATCTATTTTTAGGGACTACATGTGAGATAACATTTGTCATGATATGGGCCCTGACACCTCCCAAATGCATTTTGATGGGCTTATTATGAGAGGACATTGGCATGATATGGGACCTGACACCTCCCAAATGTATTTTCATAGACTTGTTGTGAGAGGAATTTGTCGTGATATGGGACCTAACACCTCCCAAATGCATTTTAAAGGACTTACTATGAGATGACATTGTAATCATATACTTCATGGCACCTCCCAAATATATTTTTAAGGACTTGGCATGAGAGGACGTTGTCATGATATGGGCCCAAACTTCACTGAAATGCATTTTTAGGGTCTTATTATAAGAGGACACTACTAATATATGGGCCATGTATCCTCCTTAATGCATTTGAAGGGACATGTTGTGAAAGGACACTATCACAATATGGGTCGTGGCACCACCCAAATGCATTTTTAGAGACTAGATGTGAGATAATATTTGTCATGATATGAGCCTTGACACCTCCCAAATGCATTTTGATGGATTTGTTATGAGAGGACATTGTCGTGATATAGAACCTGACACCACCCAAATGCATTTTTAAGGACTTACTGTGAGATGTTATTGTCATCATATGTATGATGGCACCCCCAAATGTATTTTTAAGGACTTGGTGCGAGAGGACATTGTCATGGTATGAGCCCAAACTTCGGTGAAATGTATTTTTAGGGACTTATTATGAGAGGACACTGCCAATATATGGACCATGTATCCTCCTTAATGCATTTGAAGGGACATGTTGTCAAAGGACACTATCAAGATATTGGTCGTGACACCTCCCAAATGCATTTTTAGGGACTTGATGTGAGATAAATTTGTCATGATATGGGCCCTAACACCTCCCAAATGCATTTTGATGCACTTATTATGAGAGGTCGTTGTCATGATATGGGACCTGACACATCCCAAATGCATTTTCATAGACTTGTTGTGAGAGGACGTTGTCGTGATATGGGACCTAACACCTCCCAAATGCATTTTTAGCGACTTACTGTGAGATGACATTGTGATCATATGCTCCATGGCACCTCCCAAATGTATTTTTAAGGACTTGGCATGAGAGGACGTTGTCATGATATGGGCCCAAACTTCACTAAAATGCATTCTCAGGGCTTATTATGAGAGGACACTACCAATATATGGGCCATGTATCCTCCTTAATGCATTTAAAAGGACATGTTCTGATAGGACACTATCATAATTGGTGGTGGCACCTTCCAAATGTATTTTTAGGGACTTGGTGTGAGATAACATTTTTCATGATATGGGCCCTGACACCTCCCAAATACATTTTGATGGACTTGTTATGAGAGGACATTGTCGTGATATGGAACCTGACACCACCCAAATGCATTTTTAAAGACTTACTGTGAGATGTTATTGCCATCATATGTGTGATGGCATCCCCCAAATGTATTTTCAAGGACTCGGCGTGAGAGAACATTGTCATGACATGTGCCCAAACTTCACCAAAATGCATTTTCATGGACTTATTATGAGAGGACACTGCCAATACATGGGCCATGCATACTCTTTAATGCATTTGAAGTGACATGTTGTGAAAGGACACTATCACAATATTAGTCATGGCATCTCCCAAATGCATTTTTAGGAACTTGATGTGAGATAACATTTGTCATGATATGGGCCCTGACATCTCCCAAATGCATTTTGATGGACTTGTTATGAGAGGACGTTGTCATGATATGGGCTCTGACACCTCCCAATTGCATTTTGATGGACTTGTTATGAGAGGTTGTTGTCATAATATGGGACCTGACACCACCCAAATGCATTTTTAAAGAGTTAATGTGAGATGACATTGTCATCATATGTGCGATGGAACCTCCCAAATGTATTTTTAAGGACTTGGCGTGAGAGAACGTTGTCATGATATGGGCTAAAACTTCACCAAAATGCATTTTAGGGACTTATTAATGAGATGACACTGCCAATATATGGGCCATGTATCCTCCTTAATGCATTTGAAGGGACATGTTGTGAAAGGACACTATCACGATATGGGTCGTGGCACCTCTCAAATGCATTTTTAGGGTTGCAATGTGAGATAACATTTGTCATGATATGGGCCCTAACACCACTCAAATGCATTTTCGTGAACTTGTTGTAAAGTACGTTTCATGATATGAGACCTAACACCTCTCAAATGCATTTTTAAGGACTTACTGTAAGATGACATTGTCATCATATGTGCCATGGAACCTCCCAAATGTATTTTCAAGGACTTAGTGTGAGAGGAGATTGTCATGATATGGGCCCGAATTTCACCCAAATGCATTTTTAGGAACTTATTATGAGAGGAAATTGTCAATATACGAGCCATGTCTCCTCCTTAATGCATTTGAAAGGACATGTTGTGAAAGGACACTATCATCATATGGGTCGTAGCACCTCCCAAATGTATTTTTAGGGACCTAGTGTGAGATAACATTTGTCATGATATGGGCCCTGACACCTCCCAAATGCATTTTGGTAGACTTTTTATGAGAAGACGTTGTCATGATATGGGCCCTGACACCTACCAAATGCATTTTCATAGACTTGTTGTGGGAGGACGTTGTCGTGATATGGGACCTAAAACCTCCCAAATGCATTTTTAAGGGCTTACTGTGAGATGACATTGTGATTATATGCTCCATGGAATCTCCCAAATGTAATTTTAAGGACTTGGCATGAGAGGGCGTTGCCACGATATGGACCCAAATTTCACCAAAATGCATTTTTGGGACTTAGTATGAGAGAACACTGCCAATACATGGGCCATGTATCCTCCTTAATGCATTTGAAGGGACATGTTGTGAAAGGACACTATCATGATATGGGTTGTGGCACCTCCCAAATGCATTTTAAGGGACGTGCTGTGAGATAACATTTGTCATGATATGGACCTTGACACCCCCCAAATGCATTTTCACAGACTAATTGTGAGAGGACGTTTTCATGATATGGGACCTGACACCTCTCAAATCCATTTTTAAGGACTTTCTGTGAGATGAGATTGTCATCATATGTGCCATGGCACCTCCCAAATATATTTTCAAGGACTTGGCGTGAGAGGAGATTGTCATAATATGAGCCCAAACTTCGCCCAAATGCATTTTTAGGGTATTATATGAGAGTAAATTGTCAATATATGGGCCATGTATCCTCCTTAATGCATTTGAAAGGACATGTTGCGAAAGGACACTATCATCATATGGGTTGTGACACCTCCCAAATGTATTTTAAGGGACTTATTGTGAGATAAAATTTGTCATGATATGGACCCTGACACCTCCCAAATGTATTTTGATGGACTTTTTATGAGAGGACGCTGTCATGATATGGGCCCTGACACCTACCAAATGCATTTTCATAGACTCTTTGTGAGAGGACATTGTCGTGATATGGGACCTAACACCTCTCTAATGCATTTTAAAGGACTTATTGTGAGAAGAGAGTGTGATCATATGCTCCATGGCACCTCCCAAATTTATTTTGAAGGACTTGGCATGTAACATCCCTGACCTGGGTTATGAGCTAACCCTAGGTGTTTTGCTTAATTATGTAATTAAATGCTTGTGAGTATCTTTTGGTATGTAACTAAATCTTCTGAGGAACATATATTTCTATTTCTTCCCTTTTTGAACAATATTGTAATATTGTTTTGTTAATAGGGACCTATGTGCAAATTACCCAATTAGAGGGGTTAACTTGCAAATTTCACATGTTTAGATGTTCCTATAGTGATGAGACATCATAAGAATGAATATGATGAAGTGTGATGGATTCTCCAAGCTTGGGCACCAAGATGCAGCTTGTGGAGCAATCCTTGTGCTTTAAAACCCTAGTTTTGGTGTAAAGTGCAATTTACCCAAAACATGGGGTGCAACATGTAAAATATATCTTCTAGAGTATCTTTTATGACTTTTGGAATCAATTAGAGTAAAAATGATGAAGATGGAGCTTCATTTGAAAATCAAATAAGAAGGATAACCCTTGTAATTAAATAACCAAGTTGTAAGCAAAATGACCCTTTATATGTGTGCAACTTAGTAGGATGTTTGGCTTCCTTTCCTCTAGACCTTGGTTTAAGAAGAAGTTTTGCTTAAGAAGAGAAGTAGGGACGTGCCCAAGAAGGAGAGAAGGACCTAGTTGAGAAATGAGGATATAAGTTGTCCTTATCTTGAAAATTCACCCAAAAGTATATATACACACTTTCTTTACTTAGCAAGGATCGTTTCCTTCACTTCTTCACTTATCCCTTGCTTGGACCGACTAAGGAAGGAGATCAGGAGAAGAGGAGAACGTCCAAGAAGGTTTGGGTAAGATTTGGTTATCTTCTAGCTCGGATTCATGGAGGAAATCATGATACAAGGTTGGTTTGCTAGTGTTTCTTACTTAGTTCTTCTTTCTAGCCATCCTTTCCCACCAATTCTTGAGGAAGCAACCTTGGACGACCTGTGGAGCTCAAGACTCCATTAAAGCTTTGAATCTTGGAGCTCTATAGCTGACTCTAAGGTGGTTTTTATAACTATAAACCTTAAAACTTTGTTATGCATCTTTCTTCTATGCAATCGTTGCTTGCTCTTCCTTCTTCCACTCTTCTACAAGTTCTTGCAATCAAAAACTGTGAAGAACAGACCTTCTTCTTGAGGTAGAAGAAGGTGGGCGTTAATACCAATGTTTCTTTATCAAACGGTTTCCACCTTGTGCCCAAACGGTTTGCAAAACCGTTTGGAAGCAAACGGTTTCAAAACTGTTTGGTGGCAAATAGTTTCACAAGACCATTTAGATTCAAATGGTCTCCAAGACCATTTGGATGGTTTGACCAAAAATTGACCATTTGAGGTTCTTCTGGACACATTATGGACTAATCACCCTCCACGAATCATTAACTAATTCCAAGTAAATCTCAAGTGGAAGGCACTTTAATCACCTAAACCCTAATCGGGTTCATTGCTGATTTCAGTGGACCAATCATGTTGAAGTTTGGGTTGAGTGGCCCAAACGGTTTCAAAACCGTTTGGGGATCACCCAAACGGTCTCAAGACCGTTTGGTGATCACCCAAGACCGTTTGGAGGTCTAGGGTTAAGAAGAATTAATCAATTGAAGGTCCAATTATAATAGGTTGTTAAATAATCAAAGTGCTGATTTGGTGACCTAATTAGGGTTCGACCCTTAAGTAATTGACTTAGTTTTTTATGAGACTTTGAGAAAACGGTCTCAAGACCGTTTGGAGGATGTCCAAATGATCCCAAGACCGTTTGGGGTCAGGTCATGGCCCAATTAGGTGATGGTTCAATGGGTTCAACTTCAATTAGACTCATGTTGATAAATGTTGAAGGTTGATCGATTTCAAACCATAATCCAATTGGTCCTAACCCTAATTGGTGACCAATTGAGAATCAATTGAGTGTCAAATTGGTTAAGGATTAACCTAATTAGCTCAATTGATAAGTTGTTAACCTTGGCAAGAACAATTGAGGGGTTCAACATTGAAAACCCTAATTCAATTGCAAGTGTTGATACACTTTTGGGTCCATGCAGTTTTGAGGTGTTTGGACCAAACGGTTTCAAGACCGTTTAGGGGCAAACAGTCTCAAGACCGTTTGGGACCAAACGGTTTCAAAACCATTTGGATTCATGTGGTTTCAAAACCGTTTATGGTCATGCGGTTTCAAGGCTGATTTTCTCAAACGGTTTCAAAGTCAAACTTGACCAAATGGTCAACGTGACCAAACGGTCTTCACCTCACCTAGGGCAAACGATCTTGAGTATGAACTTGTCCATGCGGTCTTGAAAGTCAAAGATACCAAACGGTCAACCATTCCATGCGGTTTCAAAACCGTTTGGAGGTTGAAAGTTCAAAACCGTTGGGGGTCTTTTAAGGTCAAGAATGCTTAATGCTTTAAATGCTTAGATGGTTCAATGGTTGATTAATCTAAACCATAATAATACCTAAAGTCATTAAGGGGTTAAGTAATCAATAGATTAACACATGTTATGGACAATAGAGAAGATTATCAAGGTACCCTTGATGGGTTTAAGTAGTCAACACCCCTTGATCAAGCAAACCCTAATGACCATAATGGTGATGACTTGACTTATGTTAATCAAAGTAGACTTGATACAACTTAATCTAGAGTGATGTAAACATCAACTAATAGTAAGAGGAGAGAGAAGACTCCTAATATAAATGAGAATCAAGTAAAATACCTTCAATATGAATGAATGCACATGATTAGGGTATGATCCTTCATAGTGAGATCATAGAAACCCTAATTATGATGATTGATGAATCTTAACCTAATATGAAGGCATTAATGATAATAATCTTCATACATGATGATTCTATGAGCTCAATTCACATGAAGTGAATAGTAAACCCTAATTTTAGGGTAATATCACGTGATGTGAATAGTAAACCCTAACTGAGGGTGATATGATGACATGAACAGTAAACCCTAATTCTAGATAATGCTTTTAAGCATGAAACTTCATGATTGAAGTATGGGATGATGAATCACTATTCCTAATGAAATGAAAGGGATTGAATGACCCTAATTGAATTGAATAAGGAAAACTAGCCTTAGTGAAGGTATGATGGCACAACCCTTGAATTGAAAGGTTATCTCTGCTTTATAAATTGTTGATCTTGAGATGAATTGTTTATTATTATCAATTGAATTAACCATGCATGTTCTTATAAAGAAGTGATCATAGCCATGTAAGGGTTATGATATCATAGTCATTGAAAGCATGTTATAAGCTTTATGAATAGTGATATGTTATGTTGCCTAGTTTAATGGGCAACATATGAGATTGATGGGCTGTAAGGGCCATGAGCAACATCACTACAATAATCAAGGTCATGCTAATGACTTATGATGAGATAGTTAAGAAATGATATCCATATGATAACTGATGAGAGTTAAACTTGATGCATTTAGTATTCTTCTTTCATAGCAGTTGTTTTAATGATTAATGATTGAAAACATGCTTGATGCTAAAAGAATGCTGAAATGTACTTAAATAATCAAGTATAATCATATCATGTAGAGCCCTGATCACAGATCCATCATTGTTAGTAGTTTAATGATGGTGAAATAGGTTTTCCTAAGGGAACTCCTGGAGAACATACTTTTGAGTATGTTGGGGTTATGGACGCGAATATCCTTACGTCCTAATGTAGGAATTGATGTAAGATGTACTTTAATCCATCAATCCTTCATTATGTGTTTATGTCGGGGTGATGTTTCATTAATCTCCCGAGGAAATCTTTAATGCCACATCGATGAGAGATAAACAAGAAATCCCTCGATGGCGAAGAGAGTACAGAATGCCACTATAACTCTAATAACGAAGTTGCCAGAATGCCCTGGAAAGCTATTGTAGCAGGGACACGAGATATCCTGCATGTTGATCCTCACACCGACTGAGGAAGATGAGGTCATAAGAATCCGACTCTTTTGATGACCTATGTATGATACCGATGCGATTTAGTAATGGTCATTTGGAGTATGAGCGGTATACCTCATCTCCGCAGGGCATAATAATGTTTGTAAAACATAATCAGCCGTGTAGCATAACTGCTTAGGTTGAACTACGAGAAACAATGATTGTTGTTACATTGTTTGTAAATGTTTTAGTCAAGCAACTAGTATACATGTTTTTCATATTCCTTATTGAAATGATTGCTTAGGTAAATGTTGCCTTACTTAATCTTAAGCCTGTTGTTGAATGTTTAAGTTATTTTGGTTATGTTGTTCCTTTATTGCTATAACAAAGCTTCTGGCGGAGAGTTATAACTCTCGCTGGAACAAATATTCAAATTGTCTCACCCCCGTGGGATTCGACTTTTTAGGTGGACGTCGAGGACGGAGGAACCAATCTGAGGGTGAGCAGTACCAGCAGCAGCAACACCAGGGGCAATAGTGAGTCTCAGGTGGAGATAATGACTGTCAAGTCTTGTAGATAGTATGTCTTATGTCGTCTCTGTACTCTCAGGTCCTAGGAGTCAATAGGTCTGAGGTTTTTGGCTTAGTGCCTCGAGATTTTGTTATATCTTGCCTTGTACAGTTAACAGGGCAATGGATGTATGTAATCACTCAAGAGGTAATTCCACAGAGATGTAATTTCAAACTATGTTGTAAACAATTATCTTGTTTTCTTATAAAAGGGTCTTATGATTTAAAGATCTCTTTCCAAAAAGTTTTAAATTTATAGTAAGTTTTCATATTCCGCTGCTAATCAACCGCTTCCGCTGAATTTACCTCGTGATTTATAAGTCGGACCCCACAATTAGTGGTATTAGAGCTCTAGGTTCGTTGAGTCTACAGAGACATAGGACTTAGGATGTCGAGTCTATTCTTAGTGTCTTCCAGTATATCTAATAGTGTCTTTTGCTCCTCAGGAGAAGAAGATAAGTTAAGGATGTCTGGACCACACGAGGAATATGTGGCAGAGAGTAGCGTTGCTGCACCCCGAGAAGGTGCAAGGAACCTGGGATAGAGCAACATGTACCTGAGCCACCCCAGTTCAATCCAGTTGACATGGGGAACCCAACTGTCCAGACCATGTTTGGGCAGTTTATGACTGCCATGACACACATAACAGATAGGATGCCCATGCCTACACCTAGGGAACCTACCCAGTCAGAAGGACAAGGAATCGACAAGACGTTTTAATGACTTTGCCGAGTCAGAGCAACCGAGTACTTTGGAACAGCTGATCCCGCAGATGCCGACCTGTGGTTAACCGAACTAGAGAAGGCTTTTAGAATCCTGAACATCCCAGAAGCTGAGAAGGTTAGACATGCTGTCTATCTTCTTAAGGGGAGTGCCGGACACTGGTGGACCATGGAAGAGCAGAAGAGGCATGGTGTGGAGGTTGCATGGGAAGTCTTTCAATGGGAATTTATCAATAGATATTTCCCTAAGACGTTCCTAGATGAGAAAATCTCTCAGTTCGAGAGGTTAAGACAAGGTCTGATGAACATTAGCGAATACAAAGCTAAGTTCATGGAGTTGTTGCGGTTCTGTCCGCATATGGCTGCTACATAAGAAGAAAGGATTAGGCGGTTCAAGAAAGGGTTGAACGCTGAGTTGACTACTCCCGTGTCTACCCTAGAGAACTGGGAGAGGTTTGCTACCTTCGTAGAATCTGTCAGAAGGATAGAGAGGTCCATAGCTGAGAAGAGGCAAACCCATAAGAGGATGTATCCTCAATTTTAGGGGTCTTCATCCAGAGACTTCAAGAATCCTAGGTTTTCTGCGCCTACACCACCACCACCTAGACCTAGTGCTCAGACACAGGGGACACTGAGTAGAGGTAGAGGATGAAGCCTATCACTACAAGGGGCTTGCAGTTCAACATCTATGTCGTCTACTGGACCACCCAAACCACAACAACAAGACATAAGTTGTTACATATGTGGGAAGATGGGGCATTTGATAAAAGACTGTAGAGATAGACCAACAAGTGTAACACAACCACAGAGGCAGAGTCAGCAAGGATCCCAGAGGAGATAGTTTCTAGGAGGAGCTAGAGGACGTGGACAAGCATCCCAAGCTGGATCGTCGGCATCGAATCAACCACAGGCAACATCAAGGTTCTATGCAATGAACCCACCTGATTCAGTGATCAACCCTTGGGTTGTGAAAGGTCAGATGAAATTGTTATATTCTGATATGTATACATCCTACGTTGTATATGTTTTGATTGATTCGGGTGCTACACACTCCTTTATCACCATTCGAGTGATTCGTAACTGCAATATGACAATCAATCATAGGGCAGATAGCTTGTTGTTAGAGACTCCGTTGAGAGGGTCTGCCGTGTTGCAGGAGGTTTGCTCTCCCTGCTTCCTCTTCTTTTCTGAGCATCGCATTCAAGTGGATCTTATACCACTTGAGATGTAAGGATTTGATATAATCCTTGGGATGGATACCTTGGAAAGGTATAAGGTTGTCTTGGATTGTGAATCCAAGCAAGCTGTGTTTGCTGATGAAAGTGGCACATGGATCTTTCAAGGTGCGAGAAAGATTCTACCTACCTGTCTTGTGTCAGCTATGGTTACTGAGAAGCTGATGAGGCAAGGATGTTATGAATTCTTGGCCCATGTGGTAGATACTACCATGGATAGTCCTAACCCTGCTGAAGTTCCTGTAGTCAGGGAATTTGAAAATGTATTTACTGAAGAACTTCCAGGTGTGCCACCACCTCAGGAAATTGATTTTGAAATCAATTTGATCCCAGACACACAACCTATAGCACAGACACCGTATAGGATGGCACCTGCCGAGATGACAGAACTCAAGAAACAACTACAAGAGTTTCTTGAGAAGGGTTTCATCCGACCAAGTACTTCACCATGGGGTGCTGTGGTCCTTTTCATTAAAAAGAAAGACGGATCAATGCGGTTGTGCATTGATTATAGACAACTAAATAAAGTGACTATAAAGAATAAGTACCCTCTGCCGAGGATTGATGATCTCTTCGATCAGTTGCGTGGTGCAACCGTCTTCTCAAAGATAGATTTGAGGTCAGGATATCATCAACTCCGTATTAAGGACAGTGACATACCCAAGTCTGGCTTTAGAACAAGGTATGGTCACTATGAGTTCACAGTTATGTCGTTTGGACTAACTAATGCACCAACTGCATTTATGGAACTCATGAATAGAATCTTCTGACCTTTCCTCGATCAGTTCGTTGTTGTCTTTATAGATGACATTCTGATCTATAGTAGAGATGCTCAGCAGCATGAACAACATCTTCGTCAGGCTCTAACTTTGCTAAGAGAACATAAGCTATACGCTAAGTTTAGCAAGTGTGAGTTCTGGCTACCAGAAGTATCTTTCCTTGGACACATGATATCTGCCTCGGGTATTCGAGTTGACCCTAAAAAGGTAGAATCTATTCTACAATGGGAACAGCCGAAGACACCGACAGAGATCTGTAGTTTCTTAGGGTTGGCTGGCTATTACCGAAGGTTCATTAGGAACTTCAGTTCCATAGCCTTACCCTTGACTAAGTTGACCCAGAAGGATGTTCCTTTTGTTTGGAGTGATAAGTGTCAACAATCTTTCCAGCTGTTGAAGGAGAGGTTGACAAGTGCACCTGTACTTGTATTACCTGAGCAAGGCAAAGGATACATGGTTTTCTGTGATGCCTCCAAGAATGGACTCAGATGTGTGTTGATGCATGATAAGCAAGTGATTTCTTTTGCTTCTCGACAACTTAAGAAACACGAGGAGAATTATTTGACACACGATCTGGAGCTAGCTGCTGTGGTTCATGCCTTGAAGATCTAGAGACACTATCTCTACGGAGAGGCATTCCAGATTTTCACTAATCATAAGAACCTTAAATACATTTTCTCTCAGCATGAACTTAACATGAGGCAACGACGCTAGATGGAGTTAATCAAAGACTACGATTGTACAATTGATTACCATCCAGGGAAGGCCAATGTGGTTGCAAATGCTCTGAGTAGGAAATCAACAACACCAGCCTTAGATAGGGCACAACTAAACTCTTTAGTATGCTCTAGGAGAGATATGCTTATCTCCTTAAGGCAAGACAATGTACAATTGAAGGTTTCATTGTTAGCTGGATTGTTAGCTGAGATGCATATAAAACCTACTCTAAGAGAGCAGATCAAGGAGGCTCAGCAAGTTGATGCTGCGGTTCAGCAAATCAGGTCGGAGTATGGTGATGAGAAACGAGATGGTTTCCATGACTCAGAGGATCAAGTAGCATGTTATCATGGGAGGATGATAGTACCGGATGTGGATAACTTGAGGAAGTTAGTCCTGGAAGAAGCTCATTCTTCGATGTATGCTATGCATCCAGGAAGCACCAAGATGTATCGAAACTTGAAAGATATGTATTGGTGGCCTGGGATGAAGAAGGACGTTGCTGAGTTTGTTATGCGGTGTCCTGTGTGTCAGCAGGTTAAAGCTGAACACCAGAAGCCTACAGGAACAATGCAACCTTTACCCATACCACAGTGGAAGTGGGATCATGTAACCATGGACTTTGTTGTTGGCCTACCCAGGACAAGCAAAGGACATGATTCCATTTGGGTAATAGTTGATAGGTTGACAAAGACAGCGCATTTCTTTCCTGTCAAAACAACATATTCTACTGAGAGGCTAGCACAGTTGTATGTTCAGGAGATAGTGCGACTGCACAGAGTTCCAGTCACTATAGTTTCATACAGAGGTCCCCAGTTTACAAGTCGTTTTTGGGAGCGACTGCATAAAGCTTTAGGCACCCAGTTAAGGTTTAGTACAACCTTTCATCCTCAGACTGATGGACAGTCGGAAAGGACTATACAGACCTTGGAAGACTTGCTGAGAGCATGTGTTCTTCAGTTTACAGGTTATTGGGATCTGCACCTAAGCTTAATAGAGTTTTCCTATAACAATAGCTATCAACATAGCATTGACATGGCACCTTATGAAGCTTTGTATGGTAGACGTTGTAGATCATCCCTATGTTGGTATGAAACCGGTGAATATCAACTGTTAGGTCCTAATCTTGTGCAGTAGACCACAGAGAAGATTAAAGTAATACAACAACAGATCAAGACTACACAAGATAGGCAGAAATCTTATGCTGATAGATGTCGTAGACCCTTAGAATTCCAGGTTGGAGATAGAGTGTATCTCAAAGTCTCACCTTGGAAGGGAGTTCTGAGATTTGGAAGGAAAGGGAAGTTAGCTCCTAGGTTTATGGGGCCTTATCCAATCATTGAATGGATTAGAAAGGTAGCCTATAAACTAGAGTTACCACCAGAGTTATAGAGTTTACACCCTGTGTTTCACATTTCTATGCCGAGGAAATGTCACCCTGATACTGAGTCAGTTCTACAACCTATGGAGGTAGAATTGAATGATGATATATCTTATGAGGAAGGACCAGTGTCGATCCTTGATAAAAGAATTAAAAAGCTGAAAAAGAAAGATATAAATCTTGTGAAAGTCCTCTGGAACCACCGTGGTGTTGAAGAAGCCACTTGGGAACTAGAGGAAGAGATGAGAAGGAAATACCCTGCTCTTTTCTCTTAATATGTTTTGCTGATTTCGGGGACGAAATCCTTGTAAGGGGTGGATAATTTGTAACATCCCTGACCTGGGTTATGAGCTAACCCTAGGTGTTTTGCTTAATTATGTAATTAAATGCTTGTGAGTATCTTTTGGTATGTAACTAAAGCTTCTGAGGAACATACATTTCTATTTTTGCCCTTTTTGAACAATGTTGTAATATTGTTTTGTTAATAGGGACCTATGTGCAAATTACCCAATTAGAGGGTTTAACTTGCAAATTTCACATGTTTAGATGTTCCTCTGGCGATGAGACATCATAAGAATGAATATGATGAAGTGTGATGGATTCTCCAAGCTTGGGCACCAAGATGCAGCTTGTGGAGCAATCCTTGTGCTTTAAAACCCTAGTTTTGGTGTAAAATGCAATTTACCCAAAACATGGGGTGCAACATGTAAAATATATCTTCTAGAGTATCTTTCATGACTTTTGGCATCAATTAGAGTAAAAATGATGAAGAGGGAGCTTCATTTGAATAATCAAATAAGAAGGATAACCCTTGTAATTAAATAACCAAGTTGTAAGCAAAATGACCCTTTATATGTGTGCAACTTAGTAGGATGTTTGGATTTCTTTCCTCTAGACCTTGGTTTAAGAAGAAGTTTTGCTTAAGAAGAGAAGGAGGGATGTGCCCAAGAAGGAGAGAAGGACCTAGTTGAGAAATGAGGATATAAGTTGTCCTTATCTTGAAAATTCACCCAAAAGTATATATACACACTTTCTTTACTTAGCAAGGATCGTTTCCTACACTTATTCACTTATCCCTTGCTTGGACTGACTAAGGAAGGAGCTCAGGAGCAGAGCAGAATGGCCAAGAAGGTTTGGGTAATCTTTGGTTATTTTCTAGCTCGGATTCATGGAGGAAATCATGATATAAGGTTGGTTTGCTAGTGTTTCTTACTTAGTTCTTCTTTCTAGCCATCCTTTCCCACCAATTCTTGAGGAAGCAACCTTGGACGACCTATGGAGCTCAAGATTCCATTAAATCTTTGAAGCTTGGAGCTCTAGAGCCGACTCTAAGGTGGGTTTTATAACTCTAAACCTTAAAACTTTGTTATGCATCTTTCTTTTATGCAATCGTTGCTTGCTCTTCCTTCTTCAACTCTTTTACAAGTTCTTGCAATCAAAAACCGTGAAGAACAGACCTTCATCTTGAGGTAGAGGAAGGTGGGCGTTAATACCAATGTTGCTTTATCAAATGGTTTCCACCTTGTGCCCAAACGGTTTCAAAACCGTTTGGTGGCAAACAGTTTCACAAGACCATTTGGATGGTTTGACCAAGCGTTGACCATTTGAGGGTCTGCTGGACACATTATGGACTAATCACCCTCCAAGAATCATTAACTAATTCCAAGTAAATCTCAAGTTGAAGGCACTTTAATCACCTAAACCCTAATCGGGTTCATTGCTGATTTCAATGGACCAATCATGTTGAAGTTTGGGTTGAGTGGCCCAAATGGTTTCAAAACCATTTGGGGATCACCCAAACGGTCTCAAGACCATTTGGTGATCACCCAAGACTGTTTGGAGGTCTAGGGTTAAGAAGAATTAACCAATTGAAGGTCCAATTATAATAGGTTGTTGAATAATCAAAGTGTTGATTTGGTGACCTGATTAGGGTTCAACCCTTAAGAAATTGACTTAGTTTTTTATGAGACTTTGGGAAAACGGTCTCAAGACCGTTTGGAGGATGTCCAAATGATCCCAAGACCGTTTGGGGTCAGGTCATGGCCCAATTGGGTGATGGTTCAATGGGTTCAACTTTAATTAGACTCATGTTGATAAATGTTGAAGGTTGATCGATTTCAAACCCTAATCCAATTGGTCCTAACCCTAATTGGTGACCAATTCAGGATCAATTGAGTGTCAAATTGGTTAAGGATTAACCTAATTAGCTCAATTGATAAGTGGTTAACCTTGCCATGAACAATTGAGGGGTTTAACATTGAAAACCCTAATTCAATTGCAAGTGTTGATACACTTTTGGGTCCATGCGGTTTTGAGGTGTTTGGACCAAACGGTCTCAAGACCGTTTAGGGGCAAATGGTCTCAAGACCGTTTAGGGGCAAATAGTCTCAAGACCGTTTGGGACCAAACGGTTTCAAAACCGTTTGGATTCATGCGGTTTCAAAACCGTTTATGGTCATGCGGTTTCAAGGCTGATTTGCTCAAACGGTTTCAAAGTCAAACTTGACCAAATGGTCAATGTGACCAAACAGTCTTCACCTCACCTACGGCAAACGGTCTTGAGTATGAACTTGTCCTTGTGGTCTTGAAAGTCAAAGATACCAAACGGTCAACCATTCCATGCGGTTTCAAAACTGTTTGGAGGTTGAAAGTTCAAAACCGTTTGGGGTCTTTTAAGGTCAAGAATGCTTAATGCTTTAAAGGCTTAGATGGTTCAATGGTTGATTAACCTAAACCCTAATAATACCTAAAGTCATTAAGGGGTTAAGTAATCAGTAGATTAACACATGTTATGGACAATAGAGACCAAACAATCTTCACCTCACCTACGAAAAATGGTCTTGAGTATGAACTTGTCCATGCGGTCTTGAAAGTCAAAGATACCACACGGTCAACCATTCCATGCGGTTTCAAAACCGTTTGGAGGTTGAAATTTCAAAACCGTTTGGGGTCTTTTAAGGTCAAGAATGCTTAATGCTTTAAAGGCTTAGATGGTTCAATGGTTGATTAACCTAAACCCTAATAATACCTAAAGTCATTAAGGGGTTAAGTAATCAGTATATTAACACATGTTATGGACAATAGAGAAGACTATCAAGGTACCCTTGATGGGTTTAAGCAGTCAACACCCCTTGATCAAGCAAACCCTAATGACCATAATGGTGATGACTTGACTTATGTTAATCAAAGTAGACTGGATCCAACTTAATCTAGAGTGATTTAAACATCAACTAATCGTAAGAGGAGAGAGAAGACTCCTAATATAAATGAGAATCAAGTAAAATACCTTCAATATGAATGAATGCACATGATTAGGGTATGATCCTTCATAGTGAGATCATAGAAACCCTAATTATGATGATTGATGAATCTTAACCTAATATGAAGGCATTAATGATAATAATCTTCATACATGATGATGCTATGAGCTCAATTCACTATGAAGTGAATAGTAAACCCTAATTTTAGGGTAATATCATGTGATGTGAATAGTAAACCCTAACTGAGGGTGATATGATGAAATGAATAGTAAACCCTAATTCTAGATAATGCTTTTAAGCATGAAACTTCATGATTGAAGTATGGGATGAGGAATCACTATTCCTAATGAAATGAAAGGGATTGAATGACCCTAATTGAATTGAAAAGGAAAACTAGCCTTAGTGAAGGTATGATGGCACAACCCTTGAATTGAAAGGTTATCTATGCTTTATAAATTGCTGATCTTGAGATGAATTGTTTATTATTATCAATTGAATTAACCATGCATGTTCTTATAAAGAAGTGATCATAGCCATGTAAGGGTTATGATATCATAGTCACTGAAAGCATGTTATAAGCTTTTTGAATAGTGATATGTTATGTTGCCTAGTTTAAGGGGCAACATATGAGATTGATGGGCTGTAAGGGCCATGAGCAACATCACTGCAATAATCAAGGTCATGCTAATGACTAATGATGAGATAGTTAAGAAATGCTATCCATATGATAACTGATGAGAGTTAAACTTGATACATTTAGTATTCTTCTTTCATAGCAGTTGTTTTAATGATTAATGATTGAAAACATGCTTGATGCTAAAAGAATGCTGAAATGTACTTAAATAATCAAGTATAATCATATCATGTAGAGCCCTGATCATAGATCCATCATTGTCAGTAGTTTAATGATGGTGAAACAGGTTTTCCTAAGGGAACTCCTGGAGAACATACTTTTGAGTATGTTGGGGTTATGGACGCGAATATCCTTACGTCCTAATGTAGGAATTGATGTAAGATGTACTTTAATCCATCAATCCTTCATTATGTGTTTATGCCAGGGTGATGTTTCATTAATCTCCCGAGGAAATCTTTAATGCCGCATCGATGAGACATAAACAAGAAATCCCTCGATGGCAAAGAGAGTACAGAATGCCACTATGACTCTAATAGCGATGTTGCCAGAATACCCTGGAAAGCTATTGTAGCAGAGACACGAGATGTCCTGCATGTTGATCCTCACACTGACTAAGGAAGATGAGGTCATAAGAATCCGGCTCTTTTGATGACCTATGTATGATACCGATGTGATTTAGTAATGGTCGGTTGGAGTATGAGCGGTATACCTCATCTTCACAGGGCATAGTAATGTTTGTAAAACATAATCAACCATGTAGCATAACTGCTTAGGGTTGAACTATGAGAAACAATGATTGTTGTTACATTGTTTGTAAATGTTTTAGTCAAGCAACTAGTATACATGTTTTTCATATTCCTTATTGAAATGATTGCTTAGGTAAATGTTGCCTTACTTAATCCTAAGCCTGTTGTTGAATGTTTAAGTTATTTTGCTTATGTTGTTCCTTTATTGCTATCACAAAGCTTCTAGTGGAGAGTTATAACTCTCGCTGGGATAATTATTCAAATTGTATCACCCCCATGGGATTCGACTTTTTAGGTAGACGTCGAGGACGGAGGAACCAATCTGAGGGTGAGCAGTACCAGCAACAGCAATACCAGGGGCAGCAGTGAGTCTCAGGTGGAGATACTGACTGTCAAGTCTTGTAGATAGTATGTCTTATGTCGTCTTTGTACTCTCAAGTCCTAGGAGTCAATAGGTCTGAGGTTTTTGGCTTAGTGCCTCGAGATTTTGTTATATCTTGCCTTGTACAGTTAACAGGGCAATGGATGTATGTAATCACTCAAGAGGTGATTCCACAGAGATGTAATGTCAAACTATGTTGTAAACAATTATCTTATTTTCTTATAAAAGGGTCTTATGATTTAAAGATCTCTTTCCAAAAAGTTTTAAATTTTTAGTAAGTTTTCATATTCTGCTGCTAATCAACCGCTTCCGCTGAGTTTACCTCGTGATTTATAAGTCGGACCCCACATGGCATGAGAGGACATTGTCATGATATGGGCCCAAACTTCACCGAAATGCATTTTTAGGGACTTATTATGAGAGGACACTGCCAATATATGGGCCACATATCCTCCTTAATGCATTTGAAGGGACATGTTGTGAAAGGACACTGTCACAATATGGGTCGTGGCACCTCCCAAATGCATTTTTAGGGGCACGCTGTGAGATAACATTTATCATGATATGGGACCTGACACCTCCCAAATGCATTTTCATGGTCTTGTCGTGAGAGGACATTGTCATGATATGGGACCTGACACCTCCCAAATGCATTTTTATGTACTTAATGTGAGATGACATTATCATCATATGTGCCATGGCACCTCCCAAATGTATTTTCAAGGACTTGGGATGGTTTTTATTGTGATGGTTGGCCTTGTTCAATTGTGATGGTCCATTCTACTTCTGGGTGTGATACTTTGTTTTGGTCTGGTTGCGACACTACATTTGTTGCGGCCGTGATATTGTGATGTGAGGGTCGATTGCGATCACAACAAATGATGGAGTTAGGGTTTGGCGGCCCAAAGAACATAAAAGTGTCAAAAAAACCTTTTCCTCAATCTCACTTGCCTTAATATGATCTAGGAAGAATAAAGGTTGAGACTTTTGCATAAAAAGACATCTTTTGAAATAAAACCATAAATGACACCAAGACTAGGGTTTGTAGATCAAGAGAGTAGAAAAGGTAATAAATGAACTTATGGAGAATGAAACTTAGTGAAACACAAAGATGGACTCCAGAACCTAACTTGGAACTCAAGCCAAGACTAAAGGTAGATTTTGAAATCACATAGTGATACATGGGTGTTATTCCTTAAGTTTTAGGTTGAGTTGTTTGGTTGCTTTAACTTTGGCTTGGCTGTCAGGCACCGCAACCTTGGCTCCACCAAATGTAACTACCTAATTCCATAATTAAAGGTACTCTTAAATCACAAAGAAACCTTAACTACTCATCATCACTATCATAATCATCTTGATTTATCATTTTGTTCAACAATATAGTTATTATAGAAAAGGAATCATATTTAGCATATCCCATCATTTTATTACATAAATCTAGGGTTTTTATACTTTAACCATCTTTATAGTGATTTTGGAAAATAAAGTAGATTTAGGTCTTATTGACATTTTATTTGTGTTCCTCTCATTCTGTTGATCAATGTTCATACATAACTTGTCATGATCGGAGATCCCAATAATTATTTATGAAAATTGTAATATATCCTTATTTGAGTCAATAGAAGGCTGACACATCATCAATTAATCCATTTAACTTAGTAATTTTAATGTTTTGGCTGGAGGATCTGCTTGGTAACCTGTTTATCCTAATGCCCGAACTCATAGCACCATCTTCTACCTCACACGAGTCCTATGGATCATGTTTCTACGCATGACTTGTACTGCCACCAAGCCAGAGAACTAGTCGCAGCGGTGCGCCTTCATCCTTTCAAACCCGCCCGCCATGGGTCATCTCCCTCATCTCTTCCTCTAGCTACCTCCCTGCTTCACCCTGATGGTCTCTGCTGGCTCGGTTGTCAGGTGCCGCAGCCCTAACACCACCTTTCTAACCCCCACCCCTCTTCCACTTTATGCATCTCCACTAGAATTCTTCCCATTCGCAAGTTGCACGATCTAAAAAGTTCATCCAGTTCATCTACTCCATCCAGAGAATCGCATGTGTGGATCGCCGAGGATGTCCGTGGGAGGGCGGCGCCCCTTTGGGAAAATTTTCCAGCTCTGCTCTCTTTTTCGATTAGGGTTGTTGTCGGAGAGCTCCTTGTGGCTGCCCATACAAGCACACCTGGAGCTTATCTCACTGTCAAGGACTCTCTCTCCCTGCTCCCTCCACCATCGGCATCTAGGAAGTCCTCATAGAAGTTGGTTCTCCTGCTACTCATAGCTGCCACTGTTGCATCTCGACTTGTACGACTATCTCCCTCCTTCCTTCTAAATCTGATCGGTAAGTCCTCTATTCTCTTCTCTCTCCCTTCTCCTCTCCTATTTCCTTCTCTCCATGATCAGTGATCCTCTTCCCCTACTACTGTGATTTTACTTATATGTGCAAAGCGCTGGCTGCTATTCTAGCTATGTGGGAAGTGTGTGTGAAGGTTGTGTGTGACTGGATGGATTTGCTATATGCTGGAATGTGCTACTGACCGTAAGAATGTGGTGTGTTGCAGACCTACTATGTCGTGCATCTACTCCTCTAGCCTCCAGGTTTTTAATTCTTGTACTCTATGTTAAAAATCCCTCTCTAATTTCATCTTAAACGCCTACTATTTTTTCCTATAAATTCTAACATTGACGTATCAGTTAGATTTTATTTCTAGAAATAACTGCCATGACTTTTATGCTTTTTCTCCAACACTACTCTTGATGTGCACTATATTATTGATTATGGATTCATTTTGGCTATACGATCGATATATGGATGATCGATGTGTGGCTCATGTATTTTTTTTTTTGATTTGTTTTAATGCATTGCTTGTATATACTCCCACATGGGTATATATATATATTTTATATTTGATGTCATGATGATGTCACTAGGTCAACCGACTTGACCCAGTTGTTGAACTAGAGACCCGTGACCAGGGAGCTCTGTCGGGTCGACCTCCGGGTCGGGTATGAAAACTTTGTTTATAGGTAATGTTACTGAAATTAATCACGTCAGACCTCTCTATGCGATGTACTGAGACTAGAATGTCACAGTCGAAAGCAATACTATCACAACCTTTTATTTTTTTTGGTACCGTTCTCTCTAAGTATTGACTGGGCAACTCCTACAAAATTATGCAACCAATTTTTCTTTGTGCTCCTTTATACTTTAATCTTATAATTCTTCTTGCTTCATAGTGTTCCACTATGATTTATTCATGCATTGAACGTTGCATTATTATACTGGCTCAAGCATCAACCAAGTCAATTTTGTTTTTACCTTTTGTGTCTAAAGTTTATCTATTCATGGATGAGTTTCACAAAAACTACATTAGTCATAACAAAACTACTTGCCATGGATTGCCCATTGGGTGGATATTTTACTATGTTGCAATAGTAAGTACAAAATTTGGGTCTGGTTACCATCAACTTTCATTTTTTAATATATTTTGGATCTATAAATACCATTATAAAAGTTTATTTTTCTGTAATCAGGTGAAGTCTAGCTACTCATTATGTACTTGTTGAAACTGGATGAATAAATTTTGTACGAGTTCAAGATAGGTTTAGCTATCTATAAATCTTTTTCAGCATACGTTCATCACAATTGTATTCTCCTAGAATAAGTTTAGCTATCATACTTTTCTAATTTTTTTCTTGACTACATATCACTTTGATGAAGATGCTCAAGTAAAGACTCAAGCAGAGCACCCATTTCATGCATGGTAATCAATGCAGAGATGAGATTTTAAGTATTGATGTATATGATTTCAGAAGAATTCTTAATTGAGTATCCATCTCAAATTATTCGTCTAAGGTTACATCTGAATATTGGTTATCAATCCTCTTGCATAGTTTTTCCTCTACAAATTCACCTCATTCCATGTATCAAGGTGAGGAATAACAACCATCTAATCGAGGTTTTGTTTTGAAAAATTCATACATTAAGGAGTTTTCTCATTTTGCCTCTATAAATCCTCAACCCTCACCATATGAAATATAAATTCCCTTATTGCTCTCCATCAGGTGAAGATTTTGCAATTCATTGGAAACATTGTGAATACAATGAAGCTAAAGAATCATGTGGTACCCATAATTCTAGCACACCTCATTTCTAAAATTCTTTTATTATTTCTTTTAATTATAATGGGATTATCATATTTCAAACCAGTTTGTGTTGTAGCCTATTTTAGCTTACTTGGATTTTATATTAATGTTTATTCATCTATACTGCTAAACTAGGGATAACTCAACAAATTTCTTTCCTTATCTTATTTTTCCGTATTGTCTTGGACAATCAACTAAAGAGAGAATGAGTGTGGCAATCGTTGATCATCATGAGGCATTAGAGGCACATATGAACTTATGAGATTCCATGCCCTCTTTGAATAAAATTGTCCCTAGGTGATGTGCAACAAAAAAGATCCCACTGGCCCTAGAAGGGTTCTCCTTTCACTGTCTATCTTAAGAATGAGATCATACAAGGACCATATTGTCTGCAAGTAGTATGATGCTACAAGTTATTGTCTTTTAGTTTTACAAAAATATACTCCCTTTATATATCCCTATTTTTCTATTGGGGACTCACTTTATTAGCGGTCATTAGCTCCAAAGTCTAGTACAAAACAAATCTAGTTGAATCTATTATTAATATATATCCTCAAATATAGTACTGAAATCTAGTTGATAGTATAGTAACTACAAATCTATTTCATAATAAAAAAATTATGTTTTCTCTTCTATCTCTATTCCTAACAATTATATTTCGTAATATCACTGGACTGTGTTGGTTAATTTGATTCTTTTTGTTTTGCAGTAAGGGCCCTACAAGTGATGACCTTCCTAAATATCAGAACCTTCCTAAAATATATGAACAGTTGGCATGTGGTCAAGGAAACATATAAATGGCGCAATTACAATGTAGATACTTGACAATATGGACCATTATTCTTATCTGGGGATGAATCTAATAATATTTTAGGAATGACTATCATCTTCTCATTTGAATGCCCATGTGCCAATACTTTTCTAATTACTTTTTGAAAATAATATATTATGATGTCTCAGTCAAGGTATCAATCTTTAGATTTGGAATAGTGAGAGAAATAGATGAAAGGTAGAAGCATAAGGTGTGTTTTATGAAGTGGCTAGATATTTAGGGCTTGTTTGTGAATGAGGGGCTGAAATTTTTTTTTGAAGGGGTTCTTCTCTCTTTTCATGATAGGGTAAAATCTAAAACTCTTTTCTCTTATCGTTAAAACATGATGTATCTATCTTGGAGCATACTATTATCCATGTCTGACATTATATAGATGAATCACATATTGCATTACATATGTCTATTATTGTATAGACAGATCTTGGATATGGCATTATGTGCCAAGTTATATGGCATCAAACTACTACTCACAATGAAATTTATCGTCATTTCAGGTGATGCTAGAATGACCTAATGGAAGAGCTGGGTGGTGTTCCATCTATGTGTAAATTGTGTTGGTGGTTGGGACTGGGAGCAAGAAATCAATATTCCTATTTGGAGACTGCTAGTAGGAGATCCATTCTTATTAGCTGATGTAATTATGTGAATCCACACAGAGCTTCTAATTCCATTTGGAGAGTGCTAGATCAGTTAGCCACTTGGTGCATGTACTCACAGAGTTATGTGAGGATAGAAGAAGAGGTACATATATGTTGTTGAGAGTGAACATCATGCTGGAGAAGATTTAGTCTGGACGAGAGATGGCTCAAATGATGTACTTGTGGGCAAGCACTTATTGCTGGCTTGGCCTCAATCTGAGTCCGACTTCTGCTTCAAAAAAGATGAGTTGGTTACGTTATAAGAAAGCAGAAGCTTTATTCTAATCAGCTGATGCAATTATAAAAATCTACACCGAGCTCAATGCATTTATTTTGTCAAATTTGGTAAAAAAGTGACCGAAGTGCAAGGACAACAAGATATAGATGTGAAACCAAATATAATATGTAGCAAACTCAACTGTAGTATGATCAGTTGAATGAACATGTACTTTTCTGTGTGTGTCACGGGGCAAGGTCTTTCTCCTCCCCTATGTAACATTCTACTTATCAATATCAATAAAGTTAACTTTTAGAACTTGTGGTGTATCTTTTTCACTTCCATATTTTGTTGAAATGAGCTATTAAGTTTTGTATAGTGTGAGCTATTAAGTTTCATATTGTGTATTTTGTATGTACGAGGTGTATAATCAATATAGGTGACATCAATGCATGTGTTATATTGACTTCAAGTGTACTGAAAAAGGTGACATCAATGGAAGTGATTCTTAATATATAGGTGATGCTATGTATTGTCACCTATTGTCAAGTTTTTGAGTATGAAGAATACCAATAGGTGACGTTCATTCCACATAGGTTACATAGCACAAAGGCCACCCTTAATAGGTGACATTGATTTTGTTGGTGACATGTTGTCATGTCACCTATTTGCTTAAACATTACATGTTTGAATGTCACCTATACCTCAATTTTTAGTAGTTAATTCAATTCGCCGATTGATCAATCTCGTGGTGGTGTTGTTTCCTTCTCTTTCTAGTACCTGGACAATACTAGTTCTGATGATGTATATACCTTACGGTTTCTGAGATGGATGCCGATTGACCCTCCTCCATGCGGCGGGTTCGCTGCACGGTCTACCTGCCTGGAGTTACCAGCCTTTGCAGTAAGGATAGACTCGGCATCGCCGTCTCTCCCGTTCATGTGACGATCACTGTGTCCTCCGGTATAATGGTGGCTCAGTGGGTGTTTTCCTTGGCAGGTGTTTGTCTTCTCGGGTGTCTATTTGATTCTGCGATCTTGTCTTGCGGTGGACGACGGCTTGCCTGTCTTCTCTTCTGTGTCTCATTTTGCTGGTTATTCCTTCTTGTCGTCTCCTTCCTTGCCTGCCAATCAATACCAGTGACTCTATCTGCTGCTGCCTGTTTGTTCTCCTGGATGTTCATGGTTGTCTCGATCCTCTTCATTCAGTTGGGCGAATCTGTTATTGATGGGAACTCCACCCTGCTGCGTAGAGACGGGTGGTTTTCGTTGGCGACGCACCATGGGTTTTGTGTGCATGGCATTAGTGAATCCTCCGACTGGAACAAGGCTAATAGGGTTTTCCTGGTTCTCCTGCATGCATGGGTGGATTAGTGGCGGCCGCCTCCCTCTCCTTCCGGACATTGCACGTATCCTAGCGCCTTATATCCAATTCTTCCGCAGAACATACAGATTGTGGGCAGGTTCTCATACTCCGGGTAGTATTTCTCATCCTGGATGACATTAAACGGGACCAAGGGCTTTGTCGTGTCCAATTTCACAGCAACTCTAGCAAATTTCCCCTGATGTTTGAGTAATGTGTTGTTATCCACTTTGACGGTGGCTCTGAGGAAGTCACCGATTTCCTCTAGGATCCTTTGTTGGTACAGAAATTGAAATTTAGGTAGTTTTGGGATTCTGACCCAGGCAACCTCATACCTGGGGTCAACATTGGAGGGTATAAACTCCGGCTCCCATGGTTGGACCGATCGAGTTGTAGGATCCCATCATTGGCCATGGTCCTACTGTTAGAGCGTGGATGTAGTCGTCTTCTCGCAGTAATTGAACCAGGTAATAGTCATTCTCCAGGTCGATTAGCCGCATATTGCCTATGGGATTCCACAGAGCGCTAGCTTTAATGCGTGTTTGCAGCTAGCGCCATAAAGCCTACCAGCTCTCTACCTAAGACTTTCACGTACGATGACTGTATAGCACCACGACTTCATTAACATGTTGTATTTGCTCGGTGCGATCTCCCCGGTCTGGTCTTGGAGAAACTACTGCTCGTCTCCATCCATCAGCATAGTGTCTTGGGCATCGCGGAATAGCTCTCCTTCTTTATCGGGATCCCAGTCATCCGGTGGACGATGTCTCGGGCCTCCTCGTCCCCCTTGGCCGCCGCCTTGAATTAATTGAAAGCCAAAAAAACCTAAATAGTAAGTTTGGACATTTTAATTACCAAAATAACACGATTCAAAACTTAATTCCCCAAATGGCACATTTTTGAGACAAGACATCCCGAAAGAGGACACATTGCTCCTGGTGGGACCAATGCGTCCCCTCGGGAGACGCATTACTACTTTAAAAAGCAATACGTCCCCAATAGGGACGCATTGCCTCCAGCAAAGCAGTGCGTCCCCAAAGAGGACATATTGTTTTTTTTATTTTTATTTTACTTTTTTTAAATTATGATACCATGTACGTTATATAAATACATATATATGTTAAATTGCTAAATGAACATAATCTACACAACTTATATACAATTAACCATATATTTTAAATAATAGATGAACATAATAAAATAATAACAGAATATTATATTTCATTAATACATAATATTTATAAATGTAGCTAGAAGTATTTAGTATAAATATTAATTTTAGTATTGTATCCATTAATTTTAAATACTTCTATGTATTTATAATTTTAGTATTGTATATATATATATAATATGTATATGTATATATGTATAAATATATATTTTAGTATTGTATCCATTAATTTTAAATACGTTACTATATATTAAAATTATTGGATACAATACTAAAATTATATATATTTAAAATTAGATATTTTAAATACTTCTATCTACATTTTAGTATCGTATCCATTAATTTTAAATACTTCTATATTTAAAATACATTACTAGAAGTATTTAAATTATATATTTTAAATGTTAAGTATTTAAAATTATATATAACACAATTAATGTAGATAATTTTAAATTATATATTTTAAATGTAACGTATTTAAAATTATATATTTTAAAATTAATGTAGATAATTCTAGTATTGTATCCATTAATAATTTTATTATTGTATCCAATAATTTTAATATATAGTAACGTATAATAATATACTATTTTAAATACGTTATTATATAATTTTAAATACTTCTAGTAACGTATATATAATTTTAAATACATTACATTTAAATACTTCTATATAATTTTAAATACGTTACTAGAAGTATTTCAAATTATATATTTTAAATGTAACATATTTAAAATTATATATAATTTTAGTATTGTATCCATTAATTTTAAATACTTGTATCTTCATTTATAAATATTATGTATTAATGAAATATAATATTCTGTTATTATTTTATTATGTTCATTTATTATTTAAATATATGGTTAATTGTATATACGTTAATGTAGATTATGTTCATTTAGCAATTTAACATATATATGTATTTATATAACGTACATGATATCATAATTAAGAAAAAGTAAACAAATAAATAAAAAAGTAACACGTCCTCTTTGGGGACGCATTGCTTTGCTGCATTGCTTTTTAAAGTAGGAATGCGTCTCTCGAGGGGACGTATTGGTCCCACCAGGAGCAATGCATCCTCTTTGGAGACGTATTGTCTCAGAAATGTGCTATTTTGGAAATTAAGTTCTGAATCGTGTCATTTTGGTAATTAAAATGGCCAAACGTGCTATTTAGGTTTTTTGGCCTTAATTGAACCTTGGATACAAATCATGAAAATCCATATTTTTCCTCAAATGAAGCATTGAAAGGAAGGAAAATGATGAAACCTTTTAAGAAATAAGGTCGCTCCCAAACCCTACCATATGGGACTAGCAGTGGCGAAATCGTAAAATTGTATTAAACTACTGAATTTATAATTATTATTTGGGAGGTGTGCTGTCTCCCAATTGCTCGGCCCTTTGTTACGAGCAGTTAGTTGGTCCTTCTGCCATCACAAATGTAAACACTTACTATAGGGAGCCGGCGGAATCCATCCTTGTCGTGACCAACTCCGATGGCATACTCGGTGATAGTCGCCGAACCGTTAGTTACCACATGTGGTCTCCGCCCGCCCAGAAAGAGCACGATGGGTGCCTTGTTTTAAATGTCGGGGTGTTGAACATGAACGGCCTATCCTTGAAATTGTACCACATGCAGAAGGTCTGTGGTGACATGCTGAGCGGACCATCCTTGAACATGAACGGCCTATCCTTGAATGTGAGCGACACCACCAACTCGCTGGAAGAACAGGAAGGAGAGGGAAGAGTCTATTTGGGAGGCGTCGACTTGGCTCCAAGCTGGTTCAGGAGGTTGTAGGGGAAGATGGGCTTTATGTAGTTAGGGTGGTGCAGAGTCAGCAGCAGAGATAATGGGTGAAGCATAGTTGGGCTATTGGTAGCCATTGTCGTCCCAATGCGCGCGGGTGTATGCTATGTATATCATGACCCTTTTTGCAATCAGCGTATCTACAAATAGAATGTCAAGTATTGGCATGTTATCAAGTGATTGTGCACTAGTTAATGATGTAGTAAGTATAAAATACTTAGATCTCAAGTTATTTTGAGGTTATCGTGTCTCACCCTCTTTTCAAGTGGTAAAACAAATCAATTTTCCAACCCAGGTAGGTCGATTTTCTTTTCTCCGACTTCTATTCCATTGTACACATCCATGTCGTCATCTATACCTCTGCAGGAAACCATGGGTCCAGCAACATATCTGGAGGATATGCTATATAAGGCATGTTTTCGTACTTTGAGCTCTCATGGCATGCATTTCTATATGATTGCTGCTCTTATTTTCCAAGCGGCATCTTATGAGTGCATTTTGGGTGGACCCAAAATCGTCACTCAAATTAACAAATTCACATTTGGACCTCCATTTTTTTCCCTGTTTCTTTGCTACCTAAATAAGTTAAATGAAAAACGGCCAATTCTTTTAGTTTCATGTTGTTTATTGATGCTAGTATTTTGTTTTGGATAATCAAGTTTAAGACACTTTTCTGGGTACTATAAAAATGGTTCATTATGCCCACTCACAAAAATATCTAAGCCAACTTTATATGTGATATTATAATTATGTCCGATTCTTTTGAAAATATTGATCTTGATAAAGCTTACCTTGTTTTCAGCTACGGAGGTATACTATGATCCAATGGCGGATCTAGAGGAGGGGCTACCTCTCTAGTCCCCTTCCCCTCACAAAAAAATTTAAATATACATTATTAACATATGAACAACATATTGTTTATATAATACATATAAATTATCAAGATTGAAATCATTCACAATGGATAGTTTGAGTGGTTTACAATGCTCGTTGGAGATGTCAGGGTGCTAGTTCAGATACCCACTGTCCAAAATATTTTAGATTACCTCATGATATACCAAAATATTGTTGAATTCTCATACATATATAAGGGTCTCCATGACTGGTAAATAAAAATTGCAGATGATTTGATGTATGCTCCTATGATAGTTCTCACTGACCCAGGTTCAATTCTCAGTAATGATTTTTTTTTAATTTTATTATCTAGGTCAGCTAGAACTATCATGCTAGCCCAAGTTCTAGCTACTTGAACGGAAGTTTCTATACATATTCTCAAACTAAATGAAATATCATATGTATAACAATAGAGAATTCATTACACATGAAACAAAATATATAGTACTTGAGGCCTGACATTTTAGCTCCCCTTGTGTCGATTTTCTGGATCCGCAACGGGTACTATCATAGATAATATGTCAAGCTTCAACAACTACATTTTTTTCATGTGGAATGAATTCTCTATGAAATTTCATTTAGTTTGAAAATATGTACAAATATTGTCCTTCAAGTTACGTCCAATGCCAATCATAAAAGTGTTCATGTGATAAAAATCCAACTTCAATTATCAATTGTCTTGTTATATATGCTTTAAATTCCAATTGTTATGTGATATTCAATCTTTCGTTTGATCTACGTCATTAGCATAGGATGGGTTTCCCATTTTGCATCGTTAAATGAACTTTTGGGGTTTTATTCAATCTCGAAGATTGTTTTTCTAAAGATGTATAACTAGAGTTTGGTATTAGAACTATATGCAATAAGTATATATTACTTTTTTTTTATTTTTTCTTGTGATTTGTCCTATAATCCTAAGATGACCGAATGGAGTAGCTATCATGTCTCACCTTTTTTTCTTCAAGTTGGGAAAAAGGTTAAGAAAATCCATGAAAGAAAAAGTAGGAAACTATCAGGAATTTTAAATTTTTTAAAAATTATATTAATTGAAAGAATATTACTATATCAAAATATTATTGCAATCACTAGACATGGAAAATATTGTAATTATCATTGTTTGGAAACTATATCTGAATGTGAGTGGTATGCCCTTCACACTTTAAAAATATGCATGTAGCTCTATTAGAGAGAGTTGATGTGTTGTGAGTTTATTGAAAGAGAGACATGTGTTTGATGTGCACCCCTCCCCATCATAAGAAATTGGATACTACCCTATTTCTTCCTCTATAACCCCATTTTCACCCATCCATGTTCAACCTGCTATCTTTGTACTTTATTTTTTCTTTGATCCTTGGGAAATAAATAAATGAGGAAGAAAGTGATTATAGTATGAATGAGGGAAAGGACATAAGCAATGATGGAAATAATGCAAAGAGAAGAGAACTAAAGGGGGGAGAAGGAAAGTGCTCACATCCCTCATCTTCCCATTATCTCACCATTCACTTCCCTCATATGCCCCCCCTAATTTCCTCCTTTCTTTCACTCCCAAAAGAGAGGGGTATGCTTCTTTTGTCACTTTCTCACACATATATTTTCAATTGTCACTCACGTCACCCATTTTCCACTTTAATGATTACTCTGTCATCACGCCCACCAAACCACCTTTCTCCCCTACCAAGTCATCTAGAAGCCTAAAAAGTAGTGTCACCTACTGTGCATGGCCATCAGGACGCTTGATGTTCTAATTTTTTATAGAAAGTATATCATCTTTATCACATACTCGGTGTGGCAGAACAATTTTCATGGCTAAACAGAATAGCAGGCTTAAATAAATTGTATAATCACTTATATTTATTTTCATGTGGCAATAAAGGAGGAAAACTTGTCACCACTTGATTCACTCATAATTTATTATAATAATAATTACTATCAATGAAATAACCAATAGTGCGTAGAATTTTGTAATTGTATTTTTATAAGAAATCAAACCATCAATCATAGTTGTGAGTGATTTACCATATGGAAATTTACAAATGTAGATCGAGATGAAATGGGAACCAATCATAAATTCATTATATAGACATGTCTGAAACTAGTTGATATTGTGAAACAAAACAAGAGGGTAACTAACTAATGTTTGATTTAATCTCCCAATTGATTGTTTCAGTCAATGACTGTGATGGGGTACTCAAACTTTTTTTTGCATCATCCTAGAAATGTTAATCAATATGGTAGATGAGGAATTAAGATCTGAATAACAACTTGCTCATAATGCTTCTCACCACTACCCCTTGGACAATGTGACCACTATAAAAATTAAACACCAAAAAACAAATGTTAAGCTTGTTAAGATCTTTAGAATAAGAAAGCATGGGCATCAGTACAGTTGAATTTCCATTCTAATTTAATTACCTCTTGTTTCTATAATGTATCCTCGTAATGTGTGTTCTCAATGAAAACCCCTTGTGGGAAGTGTTACAAGTGCTATGATTTGTCCCGCTAGAGGTGCGCACACTAATCAATTAGAGTTGACTAGATGCACCCAACGAGCTCAGAAAACACTAGGGATCTTTCAAATTTATAAAGGACCTACATAAACACACTCACATAAACTAAAACACCACACCCACAAGAGCACAAGGTCATGTCGTAGTATAGGAAGGTGACAAGTATATGGTTTATCCACAAGGAGAAAAGGAGGCACTTGATCTAGGTTAGTTTGGGCTAGGTTCCTACTCTGGAGTATAGGGTTGAAGGCTTTGAAGGATGGTTTTTATTACACTAAGATGGATTGAACAACCACTTAAAGGAAACAACGATCAAAACCTAAATTACCCTAGATAGTTAATTCTAATGAGCAAAAGAAAGACAAACTAGGAAAGAAAAGAATAATTAACACTAGGCAAGAAAGGCAAATATATACACTGCACTAAGCTATCAAACTAATCACAAGAGCAGTGAAAGACCTAAAGTAGCAAGAACAAGGCAAGAGCAAGGAATCTAACACTAGCTAAGCAAGAAGGAGATTAGGGTTTTAATGTGATACATGGTAATGTGGGTTGTTTAGGGGATGCACCTATCAATTAGGTTGAGGGTGATGACATGTGAACGTCATGCTTTCATTTAGATTAAAAAAACTGAACAATGAGCTAGAGGCCAATGAATTTCCCTAAACTACTAATTGTCCATGGATAGGATAGGTTGTGTATAGGGGAACTAGACCCTAACACCTTCTACCTACCCTTACGAGGCTCAATTGGGTTAAGGTTTAGGTGTCATTCAATTAGAGTCTAAACATGCCAAACATGCCTAGGTTTCTAGGTTAGACGATCTTCGGGTGATTAGGGGATGAGGGTAGTAATGGGAGTGGAAGTGAGGTTTTAGGCCTCACATCACCCACATTATAGCCTTGAGAAAGCACCATGCTAAGCACACTAAATTCATCTAAACTAGGTAGTTAGATGTCTCAACTAGGGTTAGGGGAACTAATTACAATGTAGGAAGATAAGTAGCTACCTAGGGATCCATGAATTGGACCTAGGAGAAACTTCCAAAATTCACACATATAAGGGATTTTCCTAAATTTCTAGGTGATTTCAAGCAAAACCAACAAGCAATTCATGGAGAATGAGATACAAATAGAACATAATAATTGGAAAATGAAATTACAATGTTTACATATCGTTTTCCCCCAACATGGTATTAAAGTGATATTTTAAGCCCCAAACATCCCACCAAAGGGTCTAGCAACTCATGGAAATAATAAATACACAAAGAAAGGAAGAAGAGGTAGAAGTAGCCATGGATCTTAGTGTAGGTGGAAGACTCCTCCTCTCCAGTAGCTTCCAGATCATCCTTCCTCCTCCTCCAAGGTGCAAGGGCATGGAATGAAGGTGGAAAGTCGCCAAAACACTAAGAAACTAGGGTTTGGTGGTGGAAATAGTAAAATGGAGGTGGAATGTCATGACACACACTTTTCACTAGAGAACGAGATCACTCAAAGCAAAACATAGAATAACACTAACAAACCAAGTAACCAGAAAACATAAGAAATCAATACGATTTGCACATTTCCACCTCAAGTGGAAAGGTATCACGTCAAAGTCCACATAAGCAATTTGTATATATATAACACCTGGCAAAAGATTATTACATTGCAATGTTCACTGGATCACTGGACAACTTGTACATATGGTAACGTGTCACATATACATACATGCCATATCTGTACAACAAGGGTGTGAAACCAAAATATCATCTCGATATACCACATCTACAAAACACTCTGAGGACCTGAGAGTACAGGGACAACACATAGGACTCTACTACAAAACACAAGCATCATATCCAACCTTTACTTGGCAATTTATCCTCTTGAAGCTCAATCTCAATAGCACGACCTCTACCTCCTCCTTCTCGACCACCTAAAAGATGTGGAAACCCATGGGGTGAGACCAAACGTCCTTGTGAGAGACATAACTCTCAACCAACATCTATTAAAGGAATAGATAACTAGAGAGATAGACAACATACTTAATAGGTTGAGAAGATTCAACTAAACGATATGTATCCAATAGCTAATGTAGATTAAGCAACTAGGCAATTATCACTGAGCAGTAGAATAGTTAATACTTCCAGAAGGAATATGAAGAACATGTACAGAAGTTGATTTCTCTGCCACCTTATAATTCAAGAAATAACTACAAAGATAATTCAAAGGGTTCAACCAATGTGAAGGCATTTGACCCGAAGCAGAATACACTATACGAATATATTACATATTTTACTTGCCCTACTACGAAGTCAAAATTGGTGTCATACAAGGTCAATGGAAGAGTTGGAATCCACACCCTCACCAACACCTCTTGGTCAGCACAAGAGAAAACTCATAGATACATATCAGTCAACTGCAAACCATGACATATAGTCAACCTAAAGGATTGGCTCACGTGTGGCCATCCATATATAAACACCTAGCCCACCTTGGTACAAGTAACAGTGCTAAAATAACAGGCTCATGCATGGTTGTTCTTAAAAATAAGGGTTAGATCATGCATGACCATCCAGATCACAAGGAGAACAGTTCATGCATGATCATTTCATATCACATGTAATTGTGGACATAAGGAGATACTCGACTTGGACTCCTGCATATTCAAAAGTTGGTGCTCCGGGTTTCCCATTGGAATGACTCATTTTACCATCTAGGAATATAACTATTAGTGGAATGGATCTATGGCATAGGGCACCTAAATGATTAAGATTTAACTTGATTAGTTAAGCTAATTGAGTGTCTTTTAGCATCAATCAAGTTACAATGTACAAACCCAAAACAAACTCTACAAAGATAAGTGCATGATACAACTTTAGAAGATATAAAATGTATAAGGTGTGAGCTTGTCACATCATCATCACATGGTACTTGTAGCACTTCCATTCACAAGGCATTCACCATTATAAAATCATTGTGGGATATAAATCCCTTAGTCACATCACTAGAGGATATGACCTCAGAATAAGTATTAAGCCTTCACTGGGTCATAGGACCCATCACATCAATATGATCTCATCATGTTTCATTAAGGCTCATAGCCATCACCCTGCGTCATACGATCACCACCATAGCATACACAAGTTATGATATTCATCACATACATGGTTAGAATCACACAAGTAGGAGATAGAAAAAGTAATCACATGTCCTCCATCCATATAATCTCAACAAGCATAGCATACCCTAGGATTAGGGTTAGGGTTCACTTGTATAAATGATTAGGGTTTACATTCCATCATTATCAACAAAACCTATATATCTTACCTTTCCAAATTCTTGGAGCATGTGGATCAACTACTATCATCAAGGTAGCCATTATCATGAACACATGCCATAACCCTTCATCAAATGACTAAGACGTCAAGTCACCAATCATGTGATCAAAGAGAGAAAGATAAACATTAGGGTCGAATAAAACTTCATCATGGTTGAAGTCACACCAGCGACCAAAGAATCACCCAAGCCAACGACCAAGACCAGAGATCAATCCTTCAACATAGGTCAAACGGTCGAAGGAACTTAGCCCATTCAGCGATCAAAACACCGGCAGGGTCAGCAACCAAAACTAGCAACCAAAGAGAAACCAACTCCACCATGGTGTAAGGCACATCAGCGATCAACCCTCAAAATAGGTCAGAGACCAAGGCTAACCCAAGTCCATTCAGTCAAAGGGAATTCAACCCATCTATGAAACCAAGTCACCATCAAACCAAGCAGTCAAAGTGAAATCAACAAAGTCAGCAGTCAAAGAAAACACTTACATGACCAAAAACCAAGGTGATCATCTAAGAGATCAAACCTTGTCCACAACCTCAATAACATAGAACACCACATGAGGAACATCTTAGGGAGTGAAAGAAACCATCATAATAGAGATTTACACCTTGAAAATAGAACTCTTGAGAAAGAGAACTCCATAGGTCAAGGATCATGTTCAAAACCTTAAAATTAAGAATTCTACATGATCAACATCATAATCGTGATACGATACAAAAAAACTTAAGATCAAGCACATGAAAATAGATCTAAATCTCCATATATCCAAGAAATATGAACAAAAAATTAAGCTCAACAAAATCAATATTTAGTTGCATGAAAAACCACCATCATCACCTTCCACTAGAGTTTGGTCGTATGAATTATGGTTTAGATAAAGAAGCAAGTACATGCAACATAAATATAGAAACTTAACCATAATAAGATAACATTATCAACAATAAGGTATCACGTTTTAGACATATATGCATGGAGGATTAAAGTGCTATTATAGAAGAGGGAAAAGAGTTATATAACCCACCTTAGATGATAGTGCAACTTCTTCCAAGTAAATAAGTTCTAAAGCAAGAAGAAGCCCTATCTTTGACCTCCTTCAAGATCAAGATAGTCACCACCTCAAAGGAGAAGAGAAAATCCTAAGTTAAAGGGCAAGAAAGAAAACCCAAAACCTCAAGGCCAAAAAGAACAAAAGAGGGAAAAGGGAGACGAGCTTCTCCACTCACTTGAACATTACCTTTGTAATACCAAGAATTTGGCTCAAGAGGTAGGAGTACCTCTATCCACTACTATAGAAATGGCTTATAACGTCACTTTTAAAGGCGTCAGTTGCATAAATACACCGACACCTAAACAATAAAGCATCGATTAATAATATAAACCGACATCAATATGTGAAGGGCGACCAGACACGGGTATCAATTTTATTCGGTGTCAGTTCCTTAATAAAAAACTGACACCTAAAATTAATCGCCAAATCCAAAATTTCCAGCGAAAAAAATTGCCTCCAAAATTTAACATATGGCATCGGTCATTAACTAATAAACCGACGACTAAAGGTTATTCACGAAATAGAAATTGGGCACATTTTGATCGTCAGTTTTACAACAATGACCGACGCTTATGGGTTTTCCCGCGCTGTTCGGGTGGAAATGTTTCACACCCTTTGAGCGTCGGATTAAAAAAAACCCAACGACTATGGTAATTAATCGAGAACAAATTTTTTAATCGGCATATGTAGATAGACGTCGATTTTTTCTAGTTAAAACCGACGACTATCATTGATAACAAGTGTCAGTTTTTGTGTAGAACCAACACCTTTAGTTTTATGTGTCAGTTTTATTTAATAACCAACACCCAATGTTAACTTAATAGCACCCGCGCGCGCGAGCCCGACTCTTCCCCTTTCTCTGTTTCATTGCAATAGAAGCCGATTTTAGGGTCTGGCGATTTCGGTGTGCAAGCAGACTCCCTCCTTGCATGCCGCCGCCCACCGCCACCATTCTCCTTGCTCGCCGCCGCCGCTATTCTGTCTATGCTCACCGGCTGACTGCTCACCGCCGCCCTTCTCCCTCCTCCTTGCTCACTCGTCAGCTACCTGCCTATTTCCTGCTCGTCGGCTGCCCGCTCGATTGCCTGCCGGCTCCCTGCTCGCCTGGTTGTTGACCACCACCTGCCTTCTCACCCCTTCCTGCTTGCCTGCCCTCCATATCGCCCTCTCTCCCTGCTTACGCCCGGCTGGGTTGAAACAGAGGTAAACATCCCCCAAAAACCCTATTTTATTACACTGTTTGATCTTAAATCACATAGACTTAATCAACATTGCTACTTGTATGATCTTAGTGATTAAAATCACTCTTTCCTGGAACCTCAGTAACTAAGGTTCCCTTGAGATGAGTGTTAATTGAGCTAGCTTGCTTACTTTCCATGTAATGTATCTTTTATGTACTATGACCCACTAGTCACCTTTAGAGTATTAAAATGATGCAACTTGTACACTTGTTAAGTTTGAATCTAGAAATCCCATGGAATGATATCACCCCAAAAAATCAATAGTCACTATTATGTCTTGTATACTCTAGAATCAAGATCTAATACTTTTATGCTATTTTAACACCATGAGACCTTTTTTGCTCATTCTAGTGGATTATTATGACCTATGATGACCTAACATGAAACCATGCTCTTAATGATATGATTTTGTTGGCCTAGAAACCCGTCCAAGATTTACTCATTAGGAGTCAATCTTGGATAGTCCCCGGTTTGGGACTATTCTTGAATACCTAATCTCACTTAGGATGTAAGTGTATAATGTGTATTGGATTTTTAAGAAAATTTCGGTAGCATTTCCCCGTTTGTTCTCTAAGTACATATGTACTTGGAGAACAGCGGGGAAATGCTACCAAAATTTTCTTGAAAACCCAATACACATTATACACTTACTAGTGAGATTAGGTGTTCAAGAATGGGATAGGTGGTACACATTTATTATATATAAGAATGACAACACGTATTTATTGGCCTAGAAACCCGTCCAAGATTTACTCATTAGGAGTAAATCTTGGATAGTCCCCGGTTTGGGACTGTTCTTGAACACCTAATCTCACTTAGGATGTAACTGTATAATGTGTATTGGGTTTTTGAGAAAATTTTGGTAACATTTCCTCGTTTGTTCTCTAAGTACATATGTACTTGGAGAGCATCAGGGAAATGCTGCCGAAATTTTCTTGAAAACCTAATACACATTATACACATAGTAGTGAGATTAGGTGTTCAAGAATGGGATAGGTGGCACACATTTATTATATATTAGAATGACATCACATGTATAAAACCCTAAAGTTTTAACCATAAAATCTAATCTATTTACCCTAGACCCTAATCTTGTTGTAATATATACTTATTTTCTCTTTGATCATAGAATGGATAGATCATGGATGTCCATTCGCAATCACTGCACCCCAGAGTTTATTTCTGGTCTTAATCAGTTTATTAGATTTGCTGAGGAACATAGGAAACAACCTGGAGATAGGTTCTACTGTCCATGTAGGCATTGCGGTAACAACTTGAAAGTCAGTACTGGTGATGAAATCAGAAGTCATGTCATGTGCAACGAGATTGTACAAGGCTATACAGAATGGCACTGGCATGGAGATATTTCAAACTCGAAACCAGTGGATGTTGATAGCAGTGCTTGTGTGGAAGAAGAAATTGCCTTCGATGACGTAGATGTGAACGAATCAGTTCCAGTAGACATCGTTGATGCGATGCTGGATAGTTTTGGGGTAGAGCGCACCAAAACTGATCCACCTCCCATGTTTAGAAACATTGTGCATGATGGTGAGATACCGTTATACACTGGTTGTAAGTTTACAAAGCTTAGCATTGTGTTGAGATTGTATAAACTGAAAGCTAACAATCGATGGAGCGACAAAAGCTTCACATCATTGTTGTCTTTGTTGAAAGAAATTCTTCCTGAAGGAAATGAGCTGCCGATCTCAACATACCGATTAAAGAAATTTTTGTGCCCAATGGGAATGGAGGCCAAGAAGATACACGCATGCAAGAATGATTGTGTATTATTTCAAATGACTATGTGGATTTGAAAGATTGTCCGAAATGTGGTGCGTCAAGGTATAAATTGACGACTTTAGGGGAGTCCAAAACTGGTTCTCCCGCCAAGGTGATGTGGTATCTACCTATAATACCACGGTTTCAATGCTTGTTTGCCAATCCTATAGATGCGAAGAATTTGAGGTGGCATGCAGATGTTAAGAAAAATAATGATGGGATCCTACAACATGCGTCTGATTCCCCATAGTGGAAGAAGATTGATTTATTGTACCCTAAATTCGGTGAAGAGGACAGGAATCTAAGACTTGGGCTTTGTACAGATGGGATGAATACGTACAGGACATTGAGCAGCCAACATAGCACTTGGCCAGTTATGCTTGTTATATACAATCTTCCTCCCTGATTGTGTATGAAAAATAAGTATGTTATGCTGTCGTCTTTGATATCAGGCCCTAAACAACCTGGAAATGATATCGACGTTTATCTTGAACCTATGATTGATGACTTGAAGAAGCTCTGGGGTGAAGGTGTGATGACCTATGATGCTTCACGAAGAGAGACATTTTGTTTGCACGCTATGTTGTTTTGCATTTTGAATGACTTTCCAGCATATGGGAATTTGTCTGGATATGGTGTCAAAGGATCTAAAGTGTTTCCTATATGTGAAGAGAACACTGATTCAATACGGCTAAAACACGGCGGCAAGACTGTATATCTTGCTCATCGAAGGTTTCTTCCAAAATTTCATCTGTATCATAGGTTGCGCAAAGCATTCAATGGGCGAAATGAGGAACGTAGTGCACCTAAACCTATATCAGGGGAGGATGTTTATGAAAGAGTGAAAGACATCACCAATGAATTTGGTAAGAGATTACAATGTACGATGGCTACAAGGAGTGACAAGTATTTATTCAAGAAGAAGTTGATATTTTAGGATCTTCCTTATTGGAGTTATTTGACAGTCAGGCATTGTATCAATGTCATGCACGTTGAGAAAAATGTATGTGATAGTGTCATCGGTACTCTATTGAATATACCAGGTAAGACTAAAGATGGAATAAAATCCAGAATGGACCTACGTGAAATGGGAATAAGGACAGAATTAACAGAAGTAGTTAGTAGCGATCAGAGAACATACTTACCTCCCACTTATTACACATTGTCTAGAAAGGAGAAGAAAGCATTTTGTGAATGCTTGGTAAATGTTAAGGTGCCACAAAGTTACTCATCCAACATCCGTACATTGGTATCAATGAAAGATCTGAAGTTGATAGGTCTTAAGTCTCATGATTGTCACACTCTAATGCAACAAATATTGCATGTGGCAATTAGATCTATATTGTCGAAGCATGTAAGGTTTGCAATCACCAGACTTTGTTTCTTTTTCAACAGTATGTGCAGCAAAGTTATTGACCCTGATACTTTCGATAATTTGCAAAGAGAAGTGGTTGTTACCCTATGTCAGCTTGAGATGTATTTTCCTCCGTCGTTCTTTGATATCATGGTACATCTTGTTGTCCACTTGAGTAGGGAAGTGAAAATGTCGGGACCAGTTTTCTTGCATTGGATGTATCCCTTTGAATGATACATGAGCATTTTTAAAGGTGATGTTCGAAACCGTTATCGACCTGAAGGGAGTATTATTGAGGGTTATGTGGTGAGAGAGGTTATGGATTTTTGCAATGACTTTCTGAGTGGTAATGACGCTCCCGTGAATGATAAGAATATTGAGGAGCATTTTGGCAAAGGAGTTTTGGGATCACGGGTGAAAGTAATCAGCCGTGAGCAGTTGGAGCAAGGTCACTTGTATATTTTACACAACATGGATGAAGTGAGTGTTTATATCGAGGAACATACCAATTTCATCAAGAGACAATATCCTCGAGCCAATACAATGTGGCTTTCTAGAGAGCATAACAAGACATTTATTAAGTGGTTTGAAGATAAAGTCTTACATCAACTATCTCAAACACTAGATAATCTTACTGAAGCCATCAAATGCCTCACCTTTAAACCAAAATTAAATGTTATGTCTTATGAAGGGTTTGACATAAATGGTTTCTCATATTACACAAAGCGTCAAGATGATAAGAGTGTCGTCCAAAACCTTGGGGTCACCTTTCAAGCGTCTTCATTGTTTTTTGCAAGTGCAAAGGATAAACGTCCACGTGAAGCTAAAATGTCATATTACATTGTCATTGAAGACATATGGGAGTTTGACTATGTAGATTTCAGAATTCCACTCTTTAAATGTAATTGGGTTGACAACAAAAAAGGAGTTATAGTGGATGAATTGGGTTTCATGTTAGTGAACTTTGAAAAGATTGGCGAGAAGGGTGAACCATTCATATTGGCATCACAGGCGAAACAAGTATTTAATATCGATGATCCTGCAAATGATAAATGGTCGGTTGTTCTTCATGGTAAAAGACAGTTCATTGAAGAACCTATAGATGAAGAAGAGTACTATGATAAGTATGATGACTACAGTCCATTCTCAATTGGGTTGCCAACACCACCAAACATTGAGGCTGGGGATCACAATTACTTGTATGTTCGCGGGGATCATAATGAAGGATTGTTAATTGATAAAAGATCACAATATTAGAGGCATGGATGTTTATATTTTTATTATGTTTTATTTTTCTGAATGTGAACTTTACAATGTGAATGAAGACTTTACAATGTGAATTACTTTACAATGTGAATGTCAACTTTACAATGTGAATGTGAACTTTACAATGTGAATTACTTTACAATGTGAATGTGTACTTTACAATGTGAACTTTACAATTAGTGTTACTTTACAATGTGAAATTTATAATTTGAATGTGAACTTTCAGATGGCTGAGCATTCCCATGATGACCGTGCTGATGATCACCGTGAGGGTGAGGACGTGCTTGCACCGCCTGACAATGTAAGTTTTAAGAATATATCCCTGAGGTTTCTATCTATATGTTCATTTATAATTATATTATGTAAGTGTGTTTTTTATCAAATTTTAGGTTGGTGATGTACCCCCTGAAGAAATTACAGCACTTGATGAGCAGCAAAAGAAAATTGCAAAAGTGAGGGGCATCACAATGATGAACAAGTTAATACATCAAAGGGGCAATGGACCCAAATTGGCTGTAGATTTCAATCAGGCAGGAAATCCATATGGAGTGAACCGCAACTCATTTGTTTCATATCTTGGGGTTCTTACTCGCAGCCATTGCAGTCCTATCCTAGAATCATGGCATAAAGTTCCTAAGGGGAAGAAAGACCACATATGGAAGGAACTATGTGTGAGTTATTATTATTTGTAATTCTATTTGTGCAGATTAATAATTTTTAGGATACTAGTTAATAGCAATTATATTTAATTTGCAGAGCATATTTGATCTGGATGAAAAGTTGCATCTTAAATGTGTGATGCAATGTTGTGGGAGGGTCCTAAGGAACTATAGGACCAATCTCACCCGAGATTACATACATGATGTTGAGAATAGGTTCTTGATTGATTCCAATTCTAGACATTGATCAGTATTTCACTAACTCTACACTAATTTTTTGTTTGTATTCTCTTTCAAAAAATAAATATAGGAAGAAGGAAGCCAAACAACAATGGAACTACTTGGACCCCAAAGAATGGGAGGAGTTTGTTACCCAAAGAAAAACAGATGAATTCAAGGTATTAAGAGCCACTCCCAATTTAATTAATATACGTTTTTATGTATTCACCTATTCAAGATTAACCTTTAGTGTTACTAACCAAATCAATGTGTTAACTAACTAGGCTATCAGTGATGCTCAACGAGCAAGGCGTGCACTGAATGTGCACGACCACACAATGGGTCCAAGAGGATAGGCAGGCGTTCGCCAAAGACTACAGGCTGAGTCTACTCAGCCTACTGCTACTCAGGAGACTACATAGTCCTCTACTGCTGCTCCCGCACCTCTGCCTCATCATGTTATGTGGATAGTTGGGAGGAAAAACAAGAAGGGAGAGATACCAAAGCCCGCAACCGCTGAGGCGGCTGCAAAAATGGTAAAAATAAAACTCTTAGAGCAATCTATCGATATTGATTATTTTTATGTTTACTTACGAATTTTTGTTGATGGTGATTAGCGGGAGTTGCACGAGAAGAGGAAGGAAGGCAAGTTCATCCCTCAGGGCACAACGGATGAACTGACAGTTGCTCTGGGTAACCCAGAGCATCCTGGATGTGTAAGGGGTGCAGGCGCTGGTGTGGGCATCAAAGCATTCTTTCGGCCATCCCAGCGCAAACTTGTCCCAAAAGTGAGACTTTCATAAGCTGAGGTAACTTATTCTTATTTTAGAACATTATTGCGAATGGAATTCAATAATAAAAAACTAGCATTTCTTTTATCCATGTATAGGTAGATTCCTTAATTGATAGGAGAGTCGAGGAAGTAGTTGATAAAAGACTCCAGGAAGCAATTAACAAGTGGCAGACGTCTCAGACTGCCACTCAGACAGTACCTGTGGCGAACTTCTCTACTCCTACTACTCGTACTGTAGAGGTTGGGAGTAATCCTATAGACCCACAACCTAGCATGTCCTCTGTAAGTATTTTTATGGCATATATAATAGCTAGTCTGTTCAAGATGATATGTTTGTGTATATATGCATATAACATTCTTTACGTATATTTGTAGGGGTTGAAACCATGCCGACTAAAAAGTGAAGGATATATCGTTGCAGAGGCATCGACTTACCCACCCCTTAAAGGGTGCATGCTTCATGGGAGTCCAGTACCAGATGGCATGGTACGTGTGAGGCCGATACATATACTCGCTGGCTAGACGAATCTTGCACTGCCTCATGCACACCCAGATGCTGAAACACTTGGTGAGGCAGTAGGCAGAGTGATACTGTGGCCCGAAGCGGATGTCCTCTATACTAATATTGTATGATAAATTTTCATTACTTTAATTTGTTAGTATATATATATATGAGTCAATTGATATGAAATTATATATACAGGTCAAAAAGACGAGACCCGCTACATCTCGACCTCCACCTCCTCGACTACCAAGTTGGCTTCCAGGGGACCTACACGCCTCGATAGGTCCTAATTGTAGAAGTGTGGCAGTATGGATTGGCGAACATAATCCAAATTGCCCTAGAAATGTTACTATTCCAGAGAATGTTGCAGGTAAATCATACGATAACAATCTATTTATACAAGTTTAGCATACATATTAATGCATACGTAATAGAAGTTCTGGATACGTATTAATGCAGGTCAAACATTCAGAAACAACATATTTATACAAGATATTTTGGAGTTGTTTAGTTATGAATGGCTGAGCACATCTATGATAGAGCTGTGGATATGGTGAGATTAATGCATACGGAAATCTAGTTTATACATCCATATACCTTGTTTTATATAAGGCAATCTGGTTTCTTATATATTAATGCATACGTAATACATGTTTTGTAGCCACTTGCACAAGACATGTACATATTTTGGGTTTTCCCATGTGGGATTTTTGGTTCCATCTTTGATTAGTCTTGTAGATACAAACCCGTATTCAGTTACTTCATACTGCTGTGATGCTTTTGAATATTTTGGTAAAAATAATAAGACGATGATAATAGCTCCATTCAATGCCGAGTAAGTTTACTTTGCTTGTAATTTGGACTTAAGCAAATTATATTTTTATTGTGGATATTGAGTTATTAATTTTCTACTTTCTTACCTGTAGTGCTAAGCATTGGTAGTTATTAGTTATTGTCCCCAAGACATTCACCATCTATTATCTAGATCCTGCGGGGAGTGAGTTGGATGTATTATATGGACATGCAATTAAAAGGCCATTATTCTCGTGAGAAATATTTTATGCTTTTATATCTGTTAACATCTGTTACCACATTACTATTTAATTATGAAATTTAATGTGTAACATTAACATATATAGGGCTTTACAAGAGTACAAAAAGCTGGAGGAAAGGTCCCCAGGAAAAAAAATCTGACACTCATTTGGGAGAATGTGAAAGTAATTTCCTGACTCCAATGTATATATTATTTATGTGAACTGTGCTTATTTGTATTTTTGAATATTTTGTATGTTTCAATTTATAGTGTGCTACACAAGACAAAGACTGGGCATGTGCCTACTATGTGATGCGATTTATGGACCTAATCATCAACATGGATTATACATAGTATCGTTAGATAATATGAACTATATGAATCTTATTATATATTATTATAATTATGTATATACGTTATTCTCTTTGTAAGTCTTTAAAACTGAGGAATTCAACACAACTGCAACGTGTTTCGATGTACATGCTCCCTATACGAGAGATGAATTAGATACTGTAAGAGAAAATTGGGCAAAAGAACTGCAAAGAGTGGGAATTTTTCAATATGATTTTGCTGACAATGATGACAATGATGAATAAAGAATAACTTTGTTCTCATAATTAATTTTGTGTGAATGGAATGAAGTTTTATGAATTGTCATACGTGTGTGAAAATCATCAATACATGAATGTTTCTACATGTGTCTGAATGTGAAAAGAGATGAAATAAATGGTACTGCAGGTTGCTACTGGTTTCTACATGCGTGTGATGAAAAAAATAATATGAATTAAATGTTCTATACATGAGTGTGAATCACATATATATAATATTGTCCATCATGTTAATTTTGCAGGTTTGTGGCCTGTTGTTGGCTGATATCAATGGATGTCGTAAAACTTGTAGTTCATAACTGAACTACAGGTTTTTCATCCTGCGACCAGCCACAGCAGGTCTGCAGACTGATAGAGAAAAAAAATCAAAACACAGGCGTCGGTTATTTGAACAAAATCGACAGCTATGTTATACGGAGGCAATTTTTCACCTAAAATCGACGTCTATGCGACCAGGTACCACGGTCGTGATGGAAGCACGACCGTGGTGGCAGACAGGGGATATGGCATCAGTTATTATCACAAAATTGACGTCGGTTCAGATGATGTGACGTCGGTTTCTTTTAGAAAACCGACGCCTATAATCCCTTTGCTGGCGTGTTTTTGGTGGCGGGAAGAGTTTTGGCGGCGGTTGTTTAGTAAAAAACTGACGCCTATAGTCCCTTTGCTGGCGCGTTTTTGGTGGCGAGAAGCGTTTGGGCATTGGTTTTACTAAACAACCGACGCATATAGTCCCTTTACTGGCGCATTTTTGGTGGCTAAAAATGTTTTGGCATCGGTTGGGATCTGACGCCGAAGGTGTCCCCCTTTAGCGGCACCCACTTGGGTGTCACTTTGAAACCGACACTAAAGAGCTTAAATAACTGACGCTAAAAAGCTTTTATGTAGTAGTGATCCCAAGACAAGAACCACCATGGTGAACCATGGGTTCATCCAAGAGAAGAAAAGGATAAAGGGTTACAAAGAAAATGAGATCAAGAGGTGGAAACACTTACCAAAGATCAAAGAACCACCAAAGACCACCAAGGAAGAGCTTCAAAAAGCTTGGATTACTACATGTAAGAGATATCGGTCACCAAGCATCAAGTATGAGCTCCTTCACACCACCAAGCACACATGGGTCGAGAAAAAGATGGAAGAGAGGAGGAAGGCTAAAAGAGATACTTGCATGTGTAGGAGGGAGGTTATATACTTGGGAGTATGAGAGAGATGGAAGGGTTGAGGTGTCATGCACATAGGTGCCACATGTCCACCAAAGAACCAACATGCAACCACTAAAACTATGCATGCAAGATAGGTCATGAAAAACTAGGCAAACCACTGATCTCAAGGTTTCATGGTCTTAGAGAATCAAGTGACCACCAGGGTTTATGGTCACAGAGAACCAAGCGACCACATGAAATCCTAGGTCGCGACCAAAAGAGAGGGTGAGAGTCCATGCGACCAAAGAGACTCCACCACACACTCAAAACTCATTTGACTATAGAGAAACATAAAGGAAAATTAAGTATGGTTGAAGGAAAAGAAAGAACATCAAACGGTCAACCAAAAGGTCAAACACAAAGCTAGGGCATCAAGCAAACCCTAGAAACAACACTCAACATGTATCTTCTCTCTCCTCCACAAACCAAAGCATAAAAAGGTGCCCTAAGGCACCATATTATCTCTCACTATTCCAAGGTATCAAAGGTACTCTCTACAAGTGAAAAATTGCAAGATAACTCCTCAACATGGGTAAATTGCAACTAGGTCCAAAATAGCCACATATATAGCAAAACTAGCTCAAACATTATCAAAACAAGACCAAACTAAAAACTTAAGCTCATCACGTGTTAGATAAGAATATTAAGTGATTAGATTAATGTTATAAGCATCTTATCAAGAAAACCAAGCATAGTCAAGCACTAAGCTAGGTCTGGGGCCTTACAGCCATAAACCTCTAACAAGGATTTTGCCTCCAAAATCCTATGCGAAAGAGATGGGTACTTACTACGCATGTCTTCCTCAAGCTCCCACGTGGCTTCCTCCATGCCACAGTGATGCCACAAAACCTTAACCAACATTATATCCTTCTTCTTCAACTTTTTGATCCTCCTATCCAAGATCAACACAGTGCCTTCTACATAAGATATGCCCTCATCCAACTCAACCTTCAGAGGATGAAACACCAACTCAGTGTCAGAATGACACTTCCTCAGCATGGACACATGTAACACTGGGTACAACCTATGAAACTCAGGTGGTAACTCCAACTTATATACCACCTTGCCCACACGTTCCACCACAGGGTAAGGTTCCATATATCTGGGAGCCAACTTGCCCTTCTTCCAAACCTCAAAATTCCTTTCCAAGGAGAGACCTTGAGATAAACTCTATATCCAACTTGGAACTCCAATAGTCGATGTTGGTTGTCTGTATATGACTTCTTCCTATCTTGAGCTACTTTCAACTGTTGTTGAATCACTTTGATTTTCTTTGTTGTCTATTGCACAAGCTCATGACCCAAAAACTGATACTTCCTAGTATCATACCAACACAATGGAGACCTACAACGTCTCCCATACAATGACTCATAAGGTGCCATATCAATGCTCCTTTGATAACTATTATTGTAGGAAAACTCTATTACGATAATGTGTATGTTCAAACTACCCAAAACTATAAGACACAAGCTCTCAACAAGTCCTCCAAAGTTTGTATCATCCTTTCAGACTGCACGTTTGTCTGTTGGTGGAACACAATTTTGAACCTCAATTGTGTACCCAAAGTCATGTGTAGGGGCTCTCAAAAGCAACTAGTGAATTTAGGACCTCTGTCTGACACGATAGTAGATGGGACACCATGCAAACACACTATCTCATCGACATATATTTGTGCAATCTTCTCTATTGTATTTGTCATCTTTATTGGAAAAAAGTGCACTGACTTGGTTAACCTATCAATGATTACCCAAATGGAATCATGACCCTTGGTTGTCCTAGGCAGACCAACCACAAATTCCATCATAACATGATCCTATTTCCACTATGGTATAGGAAATGGTTGCAATGTCTCTGTAGGCTTCTAGTGTTGTGCCTTAACCTATTGTCACACTGCACACTTTGTGGCAAACTCCACCACATCATACTTCAAACCAAGATGCCAATAAAGATCCTTAAGGTTATGGTACATCTTGGTGCTACTTGGGTGCATATCATACATCAAAGAGTGAGCGTTTTCCAAAACCATCCTCCTTAAATCATCAGCATCGGGAACACCGCTCAATTGTAGTAACACATTGCCCCATCCTCTGCATCATGGAATCCCGCATGCTTGTCGATACCAAACTTTGCTCGTATCTATTGTATCAAAGTATCATTCTACTGTGCATCTATAATATGCTTCCTCAATGTAGATTCACTTGTAACTGTGCCAGAAAACCTGCTAGTAGGGAGACTTCCAACTTCACATTCATCTGACACAAGGACACCAACATGTCCCTCTTGTGTCACACCATGAGTACAATTATGTCTTATATGCAAATGACGATGATGAAGACTTCATTCTCAACACAATTGTCACGACATTCACCTTCCCTGGATGGTAATCAATAGTGCAGTCATAGTCCTTGATTAACTCCATATAGTGCCTTTTTTTGTAGGTTCAACTCCTACTGTGAAAAGATGTTCTTGAAATTCTTGTGATCTGTGAGGATCTGACACTTCTCACCATAAAGGTAGTGTCTCCAGATCTTCAAGGCATGGACCACTACTGCAAGATCCAGATCATGAGTCAGTTAAATCTCCTCATGTTTCATAAGTTGTCGTGAAGTAAAAGAAATCACATTCTTGTCCTATATCAACACACAACCAAAACCGTTTCTTGACGCATCATAGAAAACTATGTAGCCTTTTCCCTACTATGATAGAGCTAGCACTTGTGCACTAGTCAAATTCTCCTTTAGATACTGTAAGGCATGCTAAAAATTATCATCCTGGAAAAAGGTACATCCTTCCTTGTCAGCTTCATTAGGGGTAACACCACAACATTGAAGTCCTTGATGAATCTCCTATAGTAGCCTGCTAATCCCAAAAAACTTTGAACTTATATAGGCATATTTGGCTTCTCCCAGTCTATCATGGATTCAACCTTCTTGGGATCAAACGAACACCCTCACAAGATATCACATGTCCAAGAAAGGACACCTCCTTCAACCAAAACTCACACTTGTTGAACTTATCATACAACTGATGTTGTCTCAACAAGGGCAATGCCTAACGCAGATGCAGTTCATGTTGTTGGCTATCTAGACTATATATCAAGATAGAATCTATGAAGCCCACCACAAACTAGTCCAGATATGGTAAAAACACCATATTTATCAAGTCCATGTACACTATTGGTGCATTGGTTAGCCCAAACGACATAACCACAAACTCGTAATGACCATACCTTGTCCTAAAAGCTAACTTTGGTATGTCATCTACCTTGATCCACAACTGGTGATATCCAGACCTCGGTTCTATCTTGTAAAAGACTACAACACCTCATAACTGGTGAAACAGATCATCAATTCACGAAAAAGGATACTCATTCTTAATCATCACTTTGTTCAATTGTATGTAATCTATGCACGACCTTATAGATATGTCTTTCTTCTTCCAAAACAACATGGGAGCACCCCAAGGAGATATTATTGGTCTAATAAAACCCTTCTCAAGAATCTCTTGCAATTGTTTCTTCAGCTCTGTCCTCTAAGCTAGCACCATCCTATATCGTGTCTGCACTATTGGCTATTTGTTCGATACTAGATTGATCTCAAAATCAATCTCTCTAACTGGAGGAACACTTGGTAACTCATCAGGAAACACATCCTCAAACTCACAAACAACTGGCACCTCCTGAATACTCAGACTCATGGCCTTGGTATCCACCACATGCGCCAAGAATGCACCACTGTAACAAACCCACTCCCTTGCAATCCCCAATTAAGGAAGGCTAAGAAACTAGAGCAATTATGCCAAAATAGGTACAAATGGTTTTGCACATAATAAAAAATAATAAATAAATTCTAATAAAATAATTAAGTTTGATACAGGATAAAAATATTTTCACCAATGTTTACAAAAAATATGGGTTCTAGAATTTAACCAAAATAAATCATCTATCAATATCCTTCGGGCCTTAGTTCAATTGTTTGCTGTCAATGTCTTCTTTCTTTGAATGTCCAATTTCCAGCAAGATTATCCTAAAAACATCAACAACAAAGTGTCGGTCAGTATGACAGGTCATGCTAGTATGTGGGGGAAATGAAATCTCACAAATAATGGGAACAACATAATTCACAATAATTGTTTAACAAATTAAATTTAACAATTTCATCATGACTACCAAACATAGGTTTCTCCACCCTTTGTCATAACCCCGTAGGGCCTCATATTGCAGTATTCATTGTCTTCTCCTATTCATACAAACGACTTCATCATGTCTCCCCCTATCTAGGTGGGTGACTTCTCATGTACCCCCTATTCAGGCTGGTACCAAAATATGCCTTCCACTATCCAGGCAGATGGCCTTTCCATAGATCTAGAGGTAGCCTAGATTTGGGCTTGTCATGTTCATATATAATGTGATAGTCATAGTCACTTTAGAGTTTTCTTTGAATGAAATAAACAAGCAAGCATATATCTTCAACCATGCAAAGAAATCTATGTGAAACCTAATGAAACTACAACAAATATTCTTAGGTGTAACTACATACATGTCTTAGTAGAATTTTCAGTCCAAATAAGAACAAGTAAGATTAACCACACAATCAACCAAGAAAGTCAACCTAAAATTTAAGGCATAACACCAATGTGTCACTATATTATTTTAAAACCAATCAAAGGATCAACTTAGTTCTCAAGTTAGGTTTTTAAGTCTACTTTTTTTATGTCATTATCCATAATACTCCATTAGTCCATTTATTGCTCTTTTTCATCCTTTATTAGTCAAGTTAGTGTTATAGAGATAGAAAGATGGACATCGGGTACTTTCATGTCTATTGGGTTAACAAACCCTAATTCTACCATTAGAGGTACGTTTATTCACAAAGAAACCCTAATCCCTCAAATCTTGGATTATGATGTTCATATGAGTCTCCTTCTATTCATAACAAATCGATCACCGATCAAGAACATCAATTAAATTCATTATATCTACTAATGCTTTACATTAAGATTTCATTCATTTAATACCTTAAAGATGTTATCTTTAAGAACTTTTTGAGCTAGAAGCATACATAGGTCTAGATTTCATTTTTATTTTATTTTACAGATTTTTCTAAGTCAGATTCATACATTATTTGTCATGATCCGTTCTACCAATTGTTAGTTTTGATTAAATTAAAATTAATGAATATAGACCAATCGTGAGAGGCCATGTTAATGAAAATACCTTATTTAATAATAGCCACATGAGTCATCTCCCCCAATGGCATAACCCCATGTTATAGCTACACTCCATGCAAATAAGGCACCGATCCAGGGTGATTGTACATCTTTTTCCTTGTCCCTTGATTTGGGACCAAATGCGCGGGGGGGGGGGGCAAGGAGGTAAATTTGTCCTTTCACATCTTCAACCTCGTTAGTTCCTTCTTCCACGAGCAATGCCCTGCCATTTTTTGGTTGTTGACTTCTTGTATATTGGCTCCCTAGCAGCCGGTAAAGGACCAGAAACAGTTGTCGCTCCTTGCCAAAGTTGAAGGTGGCACCAATTGTTTGAGTGGAGGTTCAGGTAGAGAGGAAGGAGAGATGATGCTCTGGAAGATAGGTGAGAAGCAATGAATGAAAAAAAGAAGACCATTTATGCAATTAGAAGCAAGGGAGACTTCATTTGGTCTGGTGGAGACTCGTGTAGGGATTTGTGGGATTGCAGAGGGTCTGCACCTAAGTATTTATAACCAGCCTCGCCAGTAGGGTCGTATCTGAAGGAGGATTTGGGGAATCCTTCTAGGAACCTCAAACATAGGTGAAACATAGGGTAGGATGGTTCGGGTTGGCCTCACGAAGCCTAGTAAACTCTTTCCCATCATGCTCACACACTAATCATCAAGAAAGTCCATCCAGGAAATCTCGGGTTTTCTATTCCTTCTTTCTGAAATGCTCGTGAGCTATAAGATGACTAGACCATCATTGGATCAAGATCCAACATCTTCTAAACCATGTGAAAAAATAATAGAACTGGATATATTCAATGTATGAATCAGATATTGTGACATTTAATGATTAATGGCAATTATCCTCTCACTTTAGAAATTCTAGGAAAATTCATTTCTTCTAATCCGCTTTCCCTTTTAATCTCAAATTTGAAGGAAAAGTCCCTGATGACTTAATATACTTATGAACACAATTTGATATCAAAAAATGAAAGAAATAACTCTTTCCTTCATATGCAAGTCGTACACTAAAAAGGCATATATTATGCATTAAAACTCACATTTTCTCTTTCTTTCTTTTCTATTCTCTTAATTTTGAATTTTCTAGATATTTGAAGCCAAGTGGTACTAAAACCACCCTATTGTGGCCACTTATGCCACCTTCTAGCGAATTCCATATTAAGAAACATAAGTTATTTATTTTCTTCTTGCCTTTTCACTTAATATTGGTTTTTCTTTTATCCTTTATCCTTTTAAACTTACATTAGCTTATTAAAATAGGGAAAATCATGAAATCCATTATTCAGGACAATTTTGCAAAGAAATCCAAGTTATAAAATAATGCATACAAATTGTCAAGCAAGTCCTTTTGTTATGAAATATTGATGTAAAATACAATCAAATTGGGGTCATAACATCCTTCTGCACTTGTAAGAATTTTCTCCTCAAAATTCAATTAATCATACAAAAAAATTAGGGTAAGACTTTTCCATGTCCATCTTCATCCCTCATGTGGCTTCATCCTCTCCATGGTGCTTTCAAAGAACCTTTACCATCTCTATCTTTTTACTCTTGAGCTCTTTCACCTTGGTATCCCATACCCTCACAGGTGACTTAGGGTATGTCAACCTCCCTTGGAGTTCAATAGGTTCAATGCTCAACATATGGCTCGGGTCCTTCACATAGAGCTTTAGACTAGATACATGGAACACATCATAAATCATACTATAATGAGGGGGTAAGGTCAAACATTAAGAAGCTTCACCAATTCGTTCTAAAATCTCAAATCAACCCACGTATTGGGACTCAACTTTCCTCTATTCTTAGATATATCTTGGTGGGGTTGATTTTTTAGAAACACATGTTCATCCACAATGAAGTGTGAGTCAATCTACTTTGTAGCAACATATGACTTATGTCGATCTTGGGATCTCTTTAGCCCTTGCTTGATCAAAGTAACTGTTACAACCCCAAATTTTGGGTTCTTTTGATGAGAAATGCAATTTCTCTTAATAAAGATAAATGATGTGATTTTATTTGAATTTCTTCTATAATAGCCTTGATGGTTGCTTAATGGGCTTTGTTGGCTATTGGGCCCAATAATAAGGAAATTCAATTAATAAATGAATAATTAAGAAATGGAGAAAAGAAAAGATGTAGAAAACTCTAGAAGACAAAAGAATATAATCCAAAATTAGATTTCATGCCTCTTGGGTTCCTTGGGTTCCAAGAAGTCCAAAGTTGCAAAGGTAATGCAATAAGAAAAGAAAAGATCAATTAAGTATTTCTTTATTAAGAAAGAAATTGAAAACAATGGTAAAATGAGGAAAATAAGTGGAAAGAGGTATAATTGAGTTATCCTTGGTGGAATTTCGTATCCCAAGGATTCCTAATGTTAAAAGGATTGCCAATGAGAAAAACAAAAAGAAAGATAAAGAGAAATCCTCAAAAAGAGTTATTTTAATAAGAAATAAACAAGATAATGAGAAATAATGGACATAGATGCATCTAGAAGGATAATAAGTATCCATTAAAAAGGATTTCGAAATATTAGAGTTTCTTGAGGTCCAACGAACTCCAATGGAGAAAAAGAAAGAGAAAATACCAAAAAACAAAATAAGCGAGTAATGTAATACATTATTAATGAATTTTGGTGGCATTACTAAAGAGGTGGTATTTTCTACTTAAGGAAAATATATTTTCGTGGCCAATAAATTAAAAGGCAAGAATAAAGAGAGTAAGGGAGAGGATTTTCATATTCCTAAATATCCAAGTAATAAAGAATGTCAATAGATAAGGAAGAGAGAGAAGATTTATTCACTATGAAGGAATATGGTTTCCTATTAGGAAAGGGATTTGTTTTCCCTTGAATGAACGTCCTAGGGCATGGATACCCTCCCCTATATAAGGGGTAGAGCCTAGGGATGTGTTCTAAGGAGTTCCACATATCCCTCTCTTCTTCTTCTCCTTCTTTGTAAGCAAACCCTAGACGAGAGTAGGGATCTATCCCTAGAACTATGAATGTTCGTTTTGTGGTCTTGCTTGAGGCGGGAAGCCTCCACGATCACCCCAAACCGATCGACTACTGCCCCTTTGACCTCGGCTTCACGCAGCTATTGTCGACCTACTATAGTTGCAGCAGTGGTCGCATGCTTCTCCCGCTTGGGAGCAGCCACCTCAGCAGTAGCATGGAGCCCTACAGATGTGGTGGAGGGTAGCGGGAGGAAAGGAACCCCTGCCGGTGTCGTTTGTTCTAGGGATGGAGAGAGAAAGCTCTCCCTCGAGCCACTACAGTTGACGTTTTTGCCCTCCACGTACTAGAGAAGCCGATCACTTAATCAAGGGTATAATCATCTTTTCAAAATGTTTCAACCAGCCGATTAACGTTGCATGAGATGAACGACGTGGCAACCTCCCATTGGCTCAAGTAAAAAAATTTTGCAAAATTCATAACTAAATAATGGTAGCTCAGATTAGTATGTATAAAATATATAAATTGCTCATAAAAATGAGAGGAATCCAATAAAAATGTATATAGAAGCTAATTCCTCTTACAATTCGAAAAGTAGTGTAAGTTATCAACTTTGATGAATTAAAGATTAAGAAACCCTATTTTGAGATGATTAATATATTAAGTAGGGTTTAATGGATGATTAAAGTTGATATTAACCTATTAATCATAAAGAGATACATTAAGATCGAAAAAGATGAACTTTGCACGTAATTGGTTTAATTTAGAGTTTCATATGCATAAATATGCTTTAATGGGCCTTGAAACCCTAATGATGGTAATTGTGACTCTTAATGGCTTTAATTATTCAAATTCATGAATAAAGCTGAGATATGATGATTCTAAGCTATTTTGAGTATAAAAGTTCCTAATTGTGGATAAATATCCTTAATATGATAATTAGGGTTTTTCTAATGGATAAAGGTAGAATTAATGATAAATAACATTCATATGTGAATTTGACCAGAATGAACTACAAATTGATGATAAATGAGCATAATGACTGTCATAGATTAAAAGGATAAAAATGGTTAATGTAAAAGAGGCTTAATAGACTTAATTGATGTTTAATTGTGCTGTAATATGAAATTAAGGTTATGTGTTGTTAAAAGGTAACCTTAATAACTTTCGTGAAGAATAAATGAGAAAATTAGGGTTTAAAAGAGTAAGATGAAGTAAAATCCTAACTGCAAAGTAAACCCTAAAAAGGAAGAAACCCTAAAAAGGAATAGAAACCTTAAGTAGCAAGATGGTTTGGATAGATTTTGATAAAAAGGAATTGAATATAATTTTAGGATTCTTGTACTTGCTTGATTGGATGTCTTGATTGATTGGACTATTCTATCTCAATTCAGCCTAACAGGTATGTGGTTAATTATCATTAATCGCATTAGTTTCCTGAGGGTTTTCCGAATGTTTCCTCTCATTGAATGCAACCTAAACAGTTGGATGTTCATACTTGCAAAATTATAAAGTCACTATGGTTATCACAATTATAAATAAGTGTGTAATCTCGCACCCACATGCCACCCTGATGGATGATGCAAAGAGGTCAAGACCAGGAGGGAAGACCTATGGGCACCATGAGTGGTGACCCGAGGCACCAAGCTCAGGATTGAGAAGGTGGCCTATGATATTGCATGACTGAAGGGCACCATGAATGGTGACCCCAGGCACCAAGCTCAGGATTGAGAAGGTGGCCTTAAGTCAATGGAAAAAGAGAAACCCGAAAGGGGGTATGCCAGGGTTAGGGCAAAAGCGGTGGAGAATGTCATACTGAAAAGCATAAATTGGCTTGTTAACTAACTTGATTGTGATAATTAGATTGTTATCCATATTTGCAAAATTTTCAGTTGTCCCCACATACCAGCATATTCCGATATGCTGACCGACATTTTGTTTGTCGAAATTTTAGGTACAATAGTGAAAATGACAAACAGTATAGTGGCACATGTGGAATTAAATAAGAATTAAATTTACAAAGGAGGATTAGTTAGAATGGACTCCTGATGCGGATAGAAGTAGATATCCCTGTTTTTGGAAAAGGTATGCAAAGTTTTATTTTTATACCAATTTTCAATTTAGTTGGTAAAATTTGATAATTGTTATTGATTATTTGTCAAACATTTGATCTTGTTAATTGGGATAATGGCTCTGACCTCTTGGTCTCCCTTAATTGGGGGTTACCGGGAGGCGGGGTCATTACAGTAACTTTTTCATCATACAACTATAGTTCCTCTAACCTCAACAAGGCCCTCTCACTGACATCATCCCAGTGAAATGGTGACTGACATAGCCTCCCATAGAGATCTTCATACTGAGGCATCTTGATACCGTCCTGGTAGCTATTATTGTAACCAAACTCAACTAAGGGCAAATACTTCTCCAATGATCCACCCCAATTAAGCACACATGCTCTCAATAGATCCTCTAAAGTCTGTATCATCCTTTCTAACTATCCATCAGTCTAAGGGTGATAAGTCATTCTAAACTTTAGTTTAGTATTAAGTTCTTCTTGCACTTACTTCAACAACTTGGAAGTGAACTTTGGGTCACGATCAGAAATAATTTAACTCAAAACACTATGCAGTCGTACTATCCCTCTAATATGAAGTTCAACTAGGTCTGTCACTTTGGGAGTGGTCTTTAGGGCAAGGAAATGCACCAATTTGGTTAGGCGACCTACCACAACCCATATTGCATCATGACCTTTCTTGGTCTTGGGCAGTCCCACCACAAAGTCCATGGTGATCTGCTCCCATTTCCACTCAGGAATTTCAATCGACTTTAGCAATCCATCGGGTTGTTGGTGTTTAGCCTTCACCATCTAGCATGTGAGACAACTGACCACATATGCTGCTATGTATCTCTTCGTTATTGGCCAAAAACATTGATGCAAGTCTTTAAACATCTTGGTAGTACCAGGGTGTACTGTAGACTTAGAACCATGAGCTTATTGCAAGACATGATTCTTGAAGAGTGAATCTTCAGGAGCCCAAATACAACTCTTTTAATAGATTCCACCATCTACTCCCACTAAGCGAGGTGTCTGAGGTTTCTCTAACAAACCTTTCATCTTGTCAAGCTTTGTGTAACATACTGAATTCAGGACATTTTGCCTTTTTGGTCCTCTTTCCATCTTTTCTTTTTTATCTATATCCTCTTTGGCCGTTCTGTTTAAGTTGTGGAGAATATAATGTTTAATGAACATTTGTTCACCTTTTATTCCAATATTTGGGTTTATGCACAAATACCTCAGTGGAAGTTAGAAATGGGCTTAATATGTAAAATGTCTACTTAAGTAATAAAGATAATAAAATATTTCGTCCTAGAACTTTCTAGTACTTTTTAGAATATGAAAAAGAAAGAAAATCCTAAAATAGTTTGCTTTTAGGCAATAGTGACCTTAGACTTCTATGTTGCTTGGAGATAAAAGTAGAGTAGTCTAGACTTCCCTCTATCTAGATCCTAGTTGTGTATGATGATGTAACCCTAAAAGGGAGAATTTGATGTATTTTTGTACAATCTTTTATGAAATTGAATATAGTCAGAAATAAATTTTATTCTGCTGTTTTCCAATGGTGTTATGTTTACCAAATTTAGTAAAGGGTGGTTTATCCCACTCTTTACACTTTGGGCATGTTTATTGGGTAGCTACCAACTCAGTCAACATGTCTAGTTTTATCTGGATGTTAGCCACATGGATTTGGTCCTATAACGACTGTGGAGTCCACCCAGCAAATTCTTCAAGTCCTCTCCATTGGATAGATAATATAGGGGCAAACTTGAGTTGTTTATGACTAAGTGCATCTTTTACTACATTATTCTTCCCATGGTGATAGGTAATGGTGAAAACATAATCCTTCATATACTCCATCCATCATCTTTATCTCAGGTTTAGGTCCTTCTGATTCAGGAGGTACTTCAAGCCCTTACATCCATTATTTTGTTCACCAGATTCAAATATCATACCTATAGAATTCAAAATCCACTACATACTTAAACCCTATTTCAAATCTTAATTTGGTGATTACCTTGATCACCTCATTTTCCCAACCATTTATCCAGTATCCTCTCTTAATGGTATGGTAACTCCTCCAATTCTCAATTATGTACCATAATAAGATTTCAACTTAAGTATTTATTCCTAATAACACTTCTATTCCTAGTATGACATGCATTTGTCCTATCTCTCCCACTCATAATAAGACAAAATAAGCATTTGGCTGCAGTCCAAATATAGAGTTCATCCCATCCTAAGAGTAGAGATGGTGCATCACACCACTATTTCAAATCAAGGTTGAATCATTCTCCTCATATTACCATTCTATACACATTTGTAGGAAAAACTTTCCGCATAACCTTCAATTCTTATCATAACTTGTATTTACAATCCTTAGTCATTTTCTCAAGGTCTCTAGGGTTCCCATACTTTTGGGGTGATCACACCCTTATGCATATAGGGAGTGCCTCTCACTTTTACCCCTCGGGCCCCATGAAATCATGAAGGTGGACAAACTCCTAACCCATGGGCCTCGGGAAAACATGGTCGTTACCTCCCAACTCTATGGTCTTGTGCATTCAAGGAATAATAAAATTCTACTCCCCTCAATCTCATCCCTTCTTAACTATAGGAATGACTTAGGGTTCTATTGTTGCTTTATTTATTTCATCACACATTATGCTTGTGGTTCCTTTGATGATATTCAAGCACATTTCATGCTTTATATTCCTCACCCAAACTTCCATCATCTTTCTGGGCACTCATATTTTTCCTTATGTCCCTTCATGGGAAAAATGATGGCCTACCAATCTAGGCATGGCCCTATTCTACCGATCACTTCCATAGTGACTTTTCTTTATGTCCCTTTGAGACAGTCATACTTGGGTCTAAAGATTCATACTCAAACTATGTTCTTTTCTATTTCATGTACTTAATCTCTCATGTTATTTAAGTGAGCTTTAAAGTCACCTCAATTCTTAAACAAATTTTGGTATTCACTCCTATAGGAAGGGTCCTTTCCCAAGATAGGAGAAAACTATCACTTGATAGTACCAAGGGTCACAAAAACTTTTCTCAAATCAAAGTTTTATATCATCTCATGTAGGCATATCCTATCATTCCACCCGTGCATGTGGCTAGCAAGCACATAACTTATTAAACCATTTCTATGTTTACCGTTATGTCATACTTGTTCATCATTTCTCAAGGTTGGACCAGTTTTGTACATATACGTGACACCAACTTGTGGGAGTGGCTCATCAAACATATACCTCAGTCCAAGTGGGGTTTCCTCTTATCCAAAACTTGAGGGAGATGCCATGCTTAATCCCTATGGACTCACTCAACCTTGTGAGCATTATATGCACCAAATACCACTACTTCCCCTCTTAGGTCTAGGAACCTCATATTTACCTCCTATGAATTAGTTATCTAAACTACAAGACTTAACCACTCAAGCACGTACCAAACAAAAACATGATATATCATACTATTCCCAACTTTATCTTCCACATAAACAACCCTTAGAGTCCTACACAAGGACTACCATTCTGAGTCTAAGGCTTCACATCACATTACTATTTACTTACCTCTTCGGGACCTTGGGACTCTCTCTTTCTCACCTAGATAGTAGGTACTCATATCATCTATACATATGTATGAAAAACCTCTTTCTCTTTTCTAGGGTTTGGTCCCTCCAATGAAATATAGGGTATGACAAGCCTCTAGAGATCATGCCTGAAGCAACACATCTCATCCACTCAGGGTAGTCTATTCTAGGACACGTCATACAAATCTTTCTCACAATTCCTCATGTCTTGGAGTCTAGGTTTGCAACCTTATCCTTTCTAAATCTCACACTCTCCTAAGTTAAACCTATAATCGATCCTAGCACTAGCGATTCCCTCTTTCTAGATGAGGTGAGGCTCCTAAAGATGCACCTCTTGTTATCACGTAGCCTACCTTATATATGAAGTGTATATATTTGGATTATCAAATCTTATCTCCAACTTCAAAACTATATTCAAATTCTCAAATCCCACTGAGGTCATCACAAACCATACTATCTCTTTATGTAACTTAAAGCTTCTCATTCATTTCCTCCAATATGCATGTCTCATATTCTAATAGGCTCTAGCTTAGAATTAAATCCTGTTGCCAGACTTGTTGTTGCTCACTTCTAAATAGGTGCATGCCTATGTTCTACTCGTATCTGACTGTGAACCAACTCATTAGGGTTCCTACTTGGAGGAGTTTTAACTGTTTGGTCACCACTAACCTACCGATTTAGGGTGTTAACTCTTTCTTAGATCTTTTCTCCTTTTTAAGAATGACCCACCAGAGGTCAGGTCACCCAAAACCAAAAGTTGCACTAGGGGTCATGCAACCACTTATTGTCTATGTTTGCCATGTATATCATGCATGGATAACCTACATACTTGCATGCATGGACAAACTAAGGTATCCAACTTACTGGGTTCTCTCTCCGTAACAGCTCTTATTATTTGGCAGAGGATGCCTTAATCCTTAACACTCTTATCCCCAAAACTCAGGAGGAGGTGGAGAGAGAGAAAAACTTAAGCACTTAAAGTTTGTCAAGTGAAAGGGGGTAAATAAGGGGTGAAAGTAGATAAGAAATCCTAGAGGTATCTTATTTTGAGTCAAAACCTCAGATTTTATCCAGGTAGTCACACGGATTCTGGGAGTGCTCATAAATTGACTAGAGGGCGGAGGAAAATATTGCCAACCACTGTATCGTGATTGTTTTCAAGACACCTCCATCTTTGGAAAATTCTCTAATAACTCGCTTTAGGCTCTAAAGGATTTGTAAAATTTAATAATTACTAGAGATTATGTGAAAAACTAGGCTCTGATACCAAATGGACCTCATCCCTCGACAACCTCCAATTAAAGAAGGCTGAGAAACTAGAGTCATTATCCTAAAATAGTATCAAATGGTTTTTGCACATTATCAAAAAATAATAATAAATTCTACTAAACTAACTAAGTTTTATACAGGTAAAAAAATATTTTCTCCAATGATTACAAAAATATGGGTTCTATAATTTTACCAAAATAAATAATCTATCTAAATCCCCCAGACCTTACTTCATTTGTTTGCTTTCAATGTCTTCTTTCTTGAAATGTTCAATTTCCAACAACATTATCCTAAAAACTTCAACAATCAAAATGTCAGTTAGTTTGGGGGAAACAAAATCTCACAAGTAATGGTAACAACATAGTGCACAATTATTTTTTTATCAAAACCAATTAAATAATTTCATCATGACTACCCGATATAGGTTTCTCCACCCTTTGTCATAACCCCTTAGGCCCTCATACTACAGTATTCTCTATCTTCCCCTATTTAGGCGGATTACTCAATCATGTCTCCCCCTTATCCATGTGGGTGACTTCTCATGTACCCCCTATTCAGGTTGGTACCAAAATATGCCTTCTCCTATGTAGGCGGATGGACTTTCTGTAGATCTAGAGGTGGCCTAGATTTGTCCTAGTCATGTTTATATATAATGTGATAGTCATAGTCACTTTCGAGTTTGCATGGAATGAAATAAGCAAGCATTCATATATCTTCAACCATGCAAAGAAATCTTCGTGAAACCACATGAAAATACCATGAATATTCTTAGGCGTAACCACATACATGTCTCAAGAGAATTTGCAGTCCAAATAAGAACAAGTAAGATTAACCACACAATCAACCAAGCAAGTCAACCTGAAATTCAAGGAATAACACCCATGCGTCACTAAATTATTCTAAAACCTATCAAAGGACTGACTTGGTTCTCAAGTTAGGTTTTTTAATCTACTTTTTAATGTCATTATCCATAATACTCCATTAGTCCATTTATTTCTCTTTTTCACTTTCTCAATCCACAAGCCCTACTTTAGGTTTCATAAACTTGATTGTACTTCAATAGGTGTCTTTTATGAAAAAGTCCCAAACTTCATCCTTTATTAGTCAAGTTAGGGTTAGAGAGATAGAAATATGGATATCTGGTACTTTCATGTCTATTGGGTTGACAAACCCTAATTATACCATTAGAGGTACTCTTATTCACAAAGAAACCATATTCCTTGAAATCTTAGATAATGATGTTCATATGAGTCCCAAGTGTTCCTTTTATTCATAACAACTCAATCTTTGGTCAAGAACATCCATTCAATTCATTAGATTTATTAATACTTCAATATTAAGATTTGATTCATTTAATACCTTAAAGACGCTATCTTTAAGCACTTTTTGAATTAGAAGCATAGTTAGGTCCTGATTTCATTTTATTGGATTCTATGGATTTTTCTGAGTCAAATTCATATATTATTTGTCATGATCCATTCTACCAATTGTTAGTTATGATTAAATTAAAATTAATGAATCTAGAGTAATCGTGAGATGTCATGTCAGCAAAAATACCTTATTTAATAATAGCCAAGTGAGTTGTCTCCCCATGGTGTAATGCCACGTTATAGCTATGCTCCACGTGAGCAAGGCGTTGATCCAGGGTGATTGTATACATTTGCCCCCGTGCCTTGATTTTGGACCAAGTGCGCCTGGGGGGAGGGGGGTAAATTTGTCCTTTCTCATCTTTAACCTCATGAGTTCCTTCTTCCGTGAGCAGTGCCCAACCGTGGTCAACCTGGTTGTTGACTTCTCGTATCTTGCCTCCCCAGTAGTCGGCGAAGGACCAAAAATGAGCGTCGTTCCTTGCTAAAGTCGAAGGCAGCGCCAATTTTTTGGGTGGAGGTCCAAGCAAAGAGGAAAGATAGGTGATGCTCCAATGAATAGGTGAGAAGAAAAGGATGAAAAAATAAGACCATTGATGCAATTGGAAGCAAGGGAGACTTCATTTGGTCTCATGGAGACTCACGGAGGGATTTGTGGGATTGCAGAGGGTCTGGACCCTAGTATTTATATCCAACCATGCCAACATGGTCATCTCTAAAGGAGGACTTGGGGAAACCTTCTAGAAACCTCAAACCTAGGCGAAACCTAGGGTAGGCCGATTTGAGTTGGCCTCACAAAGACCAGTAAACTCTTTCCCATCGTGCTCACACACTGATCATTAAGAAAATCCATCCAGAAATCTCAGGTTTTCTATTTCTTCTTTCCAAAATGCTCACAATCTAGAAGACGATCAGACCATCATTGGATCAAATCCAACAGTTGTTGAGCCACGCGACAAAATAAAAGAAGTTGATTTAGTTGCAGTATGAATCAGATATTTTGACATTTAATGCATAATGGCATCCTCTCCTTTTAGTAATTCTATGAAAATTCATCTCTCCTAATCCTCTTGGCCTTTTAATCTCAAAAATTGTAGGGAATGTTCTTGATGACTTAATCTACTTATGGACACAATTTGAGATTAAAACTCGAAAGAAATAACTCTTTCCTTCATATGCATGTCATACACTAAAAAGGCATATATTATGCATTAAAACTCATATTTTCTCTTTCTTTCTTTTCTATTCTCCTAATTTTGACTTTTTTATATATTGGAAGGCAAGTGGTACTTAAAGCACCCTATTGTGGCCACTTATGCCACCTTCTAAAGAATTCCATATTAAGAAACATAAGTTCTTTATTTTCGTCTTGCCTTTTGACTTAATATTGTCTTTTCATTTGTCCTTTATGCTTTTACACTTTCATTGGCTTATTAAAATAGGGAAAAGCATGAACTCCATAATTCAAGACAATGTTGCAAAGAAACCCAAGTTATACACGAATGCACACAAATTGTTCAAGCAAGTCCTTTTCTTATGAAATATTTGCATAAAATACAATCAAAATTGGGGCTATGACAACCAATCCTTTCCTCATCATCTTCTCTGCCACCATTGCGGACACCAGACATGTTTGAAGAATATTCCTATCCCCTTCGAAGATCCATGCCACACCACCATTGACAAACATCACCACCTTGTACTATAGTCCAAGACCAATGATACTTCTCCAAGGTATCCATTCCAAGGATCACATCAAATCCATGTGTGTCAAGTGGTATGAGATTCACTTAAATGTTGTTCCCTGAGAAAGAAAGGACAAGGAAAGGACACTGTAATGCCTGGGCCCACTACCCAAGGCTCTACTAGAGTTTCAGGAATGACGAATGGCCCCCACAAACCACCACTAGCCTCAACTGTGTGTTTTTTCCTCACTCATGCGCAAGCTGGGGTCAACTTCCCGATCAGTCACCCATCCTAGTACTACTCCAAGCTAAGCACACTTAACTATAGAGTTCTTTAGTGATGGGCTCCCAAAAAAGTAGGAGCACCTTGGTAATATGGGTAGTGCAATCATTCCTTTTAAGATAATTATTCTGAGGCCTCAAATCTTGGGACGTTACAATCTCCCCCACTTAGACTCTTGATATCCTCGTCCAGACTCAACTATATGGCCTCGTAATATCGCCCCATTTCAGTGCAGACCTAGAATGGCTCATGGACACCCAACTCCCGATCATGGAGTACCAGCACAAGGGTGGCTACGTCAACTATAGACTGCCCTTTCCAACATGCCTAGACCACACGGCTCAAGACCGACATGCCACATTCCCATGTGGCCCCCACCGACTGGAGGGGTTATGGCTCTAATACCATTTGTAAGGACCGGTCTCACTGCCCTAGGCTCTAGTAGAGTTTCATGAATGACGATTGGCCCCACAGACCACCACTAGCCTTAACTACACACTTTGTCCTCACTCACGCGCAATCCGGGGTCAACTTACTGACTGGTCACCCATCACTAAAGAAATCCATAGTTAAGCATGATCAACTTGGAGTAGTACTAGGATGGGTGACCAGTCAAGAAGTTGACCCTATCTTGCACATGAGTGAGGAAAAAGTGCGCAGTTAATGCTAGTGGTGGTCTGTGGGGCCAGTCATCATTCCTGAAACTCTACTAGAGCCTAGGGCAGTGGGACCGGTCCTTATAGACACACCTCCCACAACTCGACAAAACAAACCAATGGGGTTTCTTAACGAAGACTATAACGTCTATGACTAACATGCAAAGAACAACTATCAATCACTTCTTGGGTGATAAAAGAGTGTGTTATACATGAGTAAACCAAAATAGATATAAACCAAGAAGAAGACAAATCAGAATGAAATAACTCCATCTGACTTGTCACAACTCATGGGTTGACCACTCCTTTTGGTTACTCATAGTGTAGAATCGAGTCATTGCATGTTTTCGTCCCCTTCCTCTATTGGCTTGCCTAGAAGAACCAACTTGCGACGTCTGTCCACATCCTCGACATCAACCACTGCCAAATTGTTACCTCGACTCTATCTCAGTTGTTGGGTAACCTCCTCATCTCTCACAGAGCAATACGATCTTGTATGTCTGATCTATCCACACTTATAGCATATCTTGTTCTCATACCATGGCCTAGATGGAACTGACATTGATGAAGGACTATGGGCTCAGGCAGGAAGAAAGCAACAACTTCTTCATGTGCTAGGTACCATTGAGACTGACTCACTAATCTCTAATGGGTCGATGGCATAGAAAACCTAGGCTTCTTTAAGACTCCATACGATTGTCCCTGATACTGTGGAGGCCTCTTCTTGGCCTTCGTCTCACGCTTCTCAACAATTGATCTTTCTATCCTCCTGACTGACTCCATGAACGTGGTGAACTTCTCACGGTTCTATAAAGCAGATGTCAGTGTTGTCAGCTTGGTGCTCAAACCTTTCTCAAAATGTCTTATCCTCTCCTCATCTATTACTGCCATATGAGAAGGAAACTGTAACATCCCTGACTTGTGTTATGAATTAACCCTAGAGGTTTTACCTAATAAGGTTGAGTAGATTCTTAATATTACCTTGGGAAAAGTAATTAGGGCTCATGAGGAACTTATGTTTCAATTTTGGTCCTGTTTGGACAATGTTGAAGCAATGTTTGCTTATTTTGGACTAAAGTGCAAATTGCCCAAATTGGAGGGGTTAAATTGCAAATGTTGCATGATAAGATGTTCCTCTGATGTTGTGACATCATAAGGATGCATATGATGTAGTGGTAAGGTTTCTACAAGTCTGGACACCAAGATAGAGCTTGTTGGACAATGTTGTGCATTAAAACCCAGTTTTGGTGTAAAGTGCAATTTACCCAAAACCTAGGGTTCAATATGCAAATTACCACTTCAATAAGGTCTTTAATGTTTCTTGGAATCATTTATAGCAAAGAAAATGAGAGGTACTCCTCATTTGAATTAAGTTGGAGGAGAGAGAATCTTGATATTAAAATAATCAAGATTTAATCTTAAGTGAAACCCTGATTCAATTTAGGGCAAAAATGAATGTATTAATTAAAGGGCCTTCAACCAAAATGTTTTGGGTTGATTTTGAATAATTATGGACGTTCCTTTGACAAGATAAGGAACGAAAATATCTTAAGTAGGTGAAATTCCACTCACCTTATTATAAGGAAAAGAATTTCCACTCAAAAAGATATATTAATATTATAATGGATTAAGGTGCTTATTTTCTTTTCCCTTAATCCATGGATAATGGAAGGGAGTTCGGTGGCTTTGAGTTGCCTTTGTATGCAAGCAAACCAAGGAGGAAGAGGTGGTACTATTTTTGGAATTAAATGCATTTTAATAAGGCATTTTCTCTCTCATCAATTTCCTTATAAAAGTGCCATTTCCAAGCCCAAACCAAGGCCTTTTTCGGATTTTCTTCTTCCCCTTGCTTGAAAAACCGACCAAGGAGCTAGGGAGGAGCAGGGAGAACGTCCCCAACCAGTGGGTAAGCCCTTGACCTTCGTTCTCCTTGATTTTATGGTGGAAATTGAAAATAAATTATGGATTCCTTCTTATTTCGATCTCCTCTTCAACCCTAGCCAACTTTTGCAATCAAAAGCTTGAGGACGAGCCTAGGGGGAGTTGCTAGAGCTTCATCCACCATTAATGGAGTGAGCTTGGAGCTTTGGAGCTCAATTGGAGGCGGGTTTTATAACTCAAACCCTTAAACATTGCTATTGCATCAATTCTCTATGCTTTGTTGATTGATTTCTTCAATTTGATACACACTTGTTTCTTTGCTGCAATTTCCATCAAGAACGGTTGCTGTTATTGGTTGTTAGAAGGGAGGGGATGATGACATAATCCTAGATGCTTATCCAAAGAAAATTACCAAGCAAAACCGTTTTGATAGCTACTCCAAATCGTTTTAATTTGATTGGCTATGCGGTTTCAGCAAACCGTTTTAGGGCAAACGGTTTGAAACCGTTTGGGAGAAAATGGTTTCAAGACCGTTTGAGATGGTTGACAAAGCATTGACCGTTTGGGAATTTTGTTCCTAATTATGTAGGATGATAACCATCCAAATTTGAGGGATTAACTCCAAAGGAATCGAGAGTTGAAGGCCAATCAATTAGGCAATCGAATTGAATTATGTGCTGATTTTCAACCTGATTAACTTGACCTGGTTGAGAAAATGGTTTCAAGACCGTTTGAGATGGTTGACCAAGCGTTGAACGTTTGGGATTCCTGTTCATAATTATGTTTATTAATAACCCTCCAAATGTGAGGGATTAACTCCAAAGGAATCGTGAGTGGAAGCCTAATCATTTAGGAAAACCTAATTGGATTAAGTGCTGATTTTCAATCTGATTTAATTGAACTTTTTGGTCAAACGGTCTCCAGACCGTTTGCGTGCGTTGACCAAGCGTTGACCATTTGGTATTAATGTTCCTAATGATGTGGTATAATGACTCACCGAATTTGAGGGATTAACTCCCAAGGAATCATAAGTTGAAGGCTATTCAATTAGGCAAACCCTAATTGAAAACAGTGCTGAAATTCCAATGAGTTAAGTTGAGATTTTGGGTTGATTAGCCCAAACGGTTTCAAGACCGTTTGGGGATCACCCAAACGGTCTCAAGACCGTTTGGGGGTCACCCCAAGACCGTTTGGAGGTCTGGGGTCAAGTATAGTTGACCAATTGAAGGTCCAAAGGTACTAATCATATTGCAATGTAGTGCTGCTTTGTTGATCAACTCGATAGACCAATCCATGATGATTTTTCACTAGAATCCAAAGGTTGGATGGGCCAAACGGTCTCAAGACCGTTTGGAACTCATCCAAACGGTCTCAAGACCGTTTGGTGGTCACCCAAGACCGTTTGGAGGTCTAGGGTTGAGTATGGTTAGGTGTTTGAAGGTCTAAAGGTACCAAGCTGTTATACAATGCAATGCTGATTTGGTGATCAATCCAATGATCCAAACCTTAATTGGATGGCTTGGATTTGAGTGATATGATGGGAAAACGGTCTCAAGACCGTTTGGAGGTCATCGAAACGACCTCAAGACCGTTTGGGGTCAGGTCATACCCAATTTTGATGATGGTTCAATTGTTTCAAAGTAACTAGTCTTACATTGATTAGTGTTGTTGAATCATCGATTCCAAACCTTAATTCAATTGAATCAAACCCTAATTGATGATCAATTGAGGGTCAATTGAGGGTCAAATCAGTTGAAGGTTGACCTATTAAATTCAATTGAAGTATGAGGGTAGGTCCAATTGATGATTGGTTCCATAAATCCAATGATTGAAGGAATCAACATTGGAAACCCTAATTCAATTGGATGCTTTATGTAATGGAGGTCCAATGTGATTGAATCCCTTGAGAATTAAGATGATGAATGATCCATTGACCCAATGATGATTAGTAATGATAAACAAAGAAGGTACAAAGGTTGAAACCCTAACAGTACCTAAGGGACTAGTACCAATTAAGGAATGAATCCCTAATTGCTTATTGGACCAATGACTTGATACACTATGTTAATCATAGTTGTATGTACTTGATTGAAGGGTTGATATGACCTAATCAAGCTGAGATGATGATAGAATGAATTCATACATGAATATGATTCATGTGGTGATTAAGGGTATGATCCTTAAGTAGAGAGATCATGAAACCCTAATCATGAACATAAACCCTAATCGACAGGGTTATTGAGTTGAAACCCTAGTGGAGGGTGTATCCTTGTGAACCCTAGTTGAGGGTGTATCCTTGTGAAACCCTAGTTGAGGGTGTATCCTTATAAACCCTGGTTGAGGGTGTATCCTTGTGAAACCCTAGTTGAGGGTGTATCATTGTGATTGTTTATAGGCAACTTTATAATAAAGTTATGCCTTAAACTAAGATAAGTCCATACCATGTGAGATAGCTGGACAATTCTACTGTGTGGCCTATGCATTATATGCTAAGGGTGAGTATTCTGTGATGGAATGTATTAAGAGGGGAAATACCTTAATACAAGATAAAGTTGGTTAACTCAAGAGGGTATGAATTAATGAGAAATGGGGAACCCTAACCCTAATTTGGGGAAAAGGGAATGATAAGCCCTGTTTGATAGTGAACCCTAATTCCTGGTTAAGGAATGATGGTGTTACTATTGTATCACATGATGTGATGAATATCTTGTATGAATGTTATCATGCCTAATAACCATGCAGGTATGATGAGATGATGAATATAGCCAAGTTTGGGCTGTGACATTTATATAATAAATGTTGATTGGCTTTTTGTGCGTTGATGTTGTTGTTGCTTTATAAAAGTAACAATATGTATGGATTTTATGAACCATGTGAATAAGTTGTTGCCTAGTGAGAGGTGACAAGATGTGAATGGCCTTGTGAGCCATGTGAATAAGTTGTTTCCTAGTGAGAGGTGACAAGATGTGAAGGGCCTTGTGAGCCATGTGAATAAGTTGTTGCCTAGTGAGAGGTGACAAGATGTGAATGGCCTTGTGAGCCATGTGAATAACTTATTGCCTAGTGAGAGGTGACAAGATATGAATGGCCTTGTGAGCCATGTGTGATGCTTGGGTAACAAGTATCATGTTTACTTGTAACATTTGTGTTAGTAAGTTATGCTAGAGAACTTGGCTGATGTTACATTCCTGTTATATATCTATAGTTCATTGATGATTATTCATATCTGTTGTATTCATTACAAGTAGATGGATGAAATATGATTCTACCATGGGTAGATGCAATGCTCTTATTGGAAATGGAGAATTTCTTATTCTGTCTATGAAGAATAATTCTGCCTATTAATGCAAAAGTAACCCCTGCTCAGTTTAATTTCATAATCTTCTATAACAATGTTTCTGGCGGAGAGTTATATCTCTCACTGGGGCAATTTACAATTGTCTCACCCCCGTGGGAAACATTTTTAGGTATGAATGAAAGGCAGAGCAGAAACCCTAGAATAGGGAAAGAGCAGCAGCAACAGCAACAGCAGGGATAGCAATAAGATCTCAAGTGGAGATATTGTCTGTCTAGTCATATAGATAGTAGTCCAATGTGTCGTCTCTGTACTCTCAGGTCCTCAGAGTTTTTAGTCAGCGTTTTTGATATATCAGTCTAAGGTTTTGGCTTGATGCCTCGAGATTTGTATGCTGCCTGCATATATGTTTATAAGGCAGCTGATGATGTAGTCTCTGGAAAAAGATGGTACAGGATATGTACGTTTGAAATAGAATGTATATGATATACAATGGCATTTGTTGGAAAATATTTCCTATGTGTGGATCTCTTTGCAAAAATTTTTAATTTTTAGTGATTTTTGCTAATCCGCTGCTTGATGAACGCTTCCGCATTGGTTAATCTTGTTTTTACGAGACGGTCGTCACAATTTAGTGGTATCAGAGCTCTAGGTTCGCTGAGTCTACAGAGACATAAGACTAAGGTAGTAGAGTCTGTTCTGGTGTCATCCAGTGTATCTGAAAGTTCCTTCTGCTCGTATATGAGAAGAAGAACTTAAAGATGACTGGGTCACATGAGGAGGTTGCTGCAGGAAGAAGCAATGTTGCACTAGGAAAAGGTGCATGGGAGTAGGCAAGAGAGAGATATAGAAATGATGCCTGAAGAAAATCTAGAGATGGAAAATCCTGTGTGTATAATGGTATGAAAAGTGGGGAATATGATAGTAAATAAAGTGCATACTACCTAATCTCAATACTTGTATACCCTGGCCAGGTATATGATTATTGTAGATAAGGAAAGTATGAAACTCTTAGATTGTTATCTTTTTGATTACTATGATCAAGTAGTCATTCTGAAACAATCTAGAGAGTATAATGAAATTAAATAGGAAGAGCTAAGTGAAATATTTTAAAAAAAAAACTTAGTGAACTTGCTCCGTGAATACTTAGTGAACTTGCTCCGTGAATACTTAGTGAACTTGCTCCGTGAATACTTAGTGAACTTGCTCCGTGAATACTTAGTGAACTTGCTCCGTGAATACTTAGTGAACTTGCTTCGTGAATACTTAGTGAACTTGCTTCGTGAATACTTAGTGAACTTGCTCCGTGAATACTTAGTGAATACTAAGTGAACTTACTCCGTGAATACTTAGTGAACTTGCTCCGTGAATACTTAGTGAACTTGCTCCGTGAATACTTAGTGAACTTGCTCCGTGAATACTTAGTGAACTTGCTCCGTGAATACTTAGTGAACTTGCTTCCTAAATACTTAGTGAACTTGCTTCGTGAATACTTAGTGAACTTGCTCCGTGAATACTTAGTGAACTTGCTCCGTGAATACTTAGTGAACTTGCTCCGTGAATACTTAGTGAACTTGCTTCGTGAATACTTAGTGAACTTGCTTCGTGAATACTTAGTGAACTTGCTTCGTGAATACTTAGTGAACTTACTCCGTGAATACTTAGTGAACTTGCTCCGTGAATACTTAGTGAACTTGCTCCATGAATACTTAGTGAACTTGCTCCGTGAATACTTAGTGAACTTACTCCGTGAATACTTAGTGAACTTACTCCGTGAATACTTAGTGAACTTGCTCTGTGAATACCTAGTGAACTTGCTTCGTGAATACTTAGTGAACTTGCTTCGTGAATACTTAGTGAACTTGCTCCGTGAATACTTAGTGAACTTGCTCAGTGAATACTTAGTGAACTTGCTTCGTGAATACTTAGTGAACTTGCTTCGTGAATACTTAGTGAACTTGCTCCGTGAATACTTAGTGAACTTGCTCCGTGAATACTTAGTGAACTTGCTCCGTGAATACTTAGTGAACTTACTCCGTGAATACTTAGTGAACTTGCTCTGTGAATACTTAATGAACTTGCTCCGTGGATACTTAGTGAACTTACTCAGTGGATTGCCGAATGAATTATCTCTATTAGATATATATGTTTCTCTTTTAGTAAATATTCATGGGTGATGATAGAAGTATGCTCTTTTATGCTTCTTCTTTTCAATGATATGAACATCATATGTTAGGGGTTTATGCCTTGCATAAACAATAAACATTGATGAGGTTGAATTAATGAAAGGAGCTTTGTATGGAATCACAGAGTTCATGATATCTCCAAGATATTAAGATGATATGTGGAGACTTGAGGGCATGATTAATGAACAATCTGTCTCTCCTTTCCCTAGGATTTTGAGGACGAAATCCTTGTTAGGGGTTTATAATTTGTAACATCCCTGACCTGGGTTATGAATTAACCCTAGAGGTTTTGCCTAATAAGGTTGAGTAGATTCTTAATATTACCTTGGGAAAAGTAATTAGGGCTCATGAGGAACTTATGTTTCAATTTTGGTCATGTTTGGACAATGTTGAAGCAATGTTTGCTTATTTTGGACTAAAGTGCAAATTGCCCAAATTGGAGGGGTTAAATTGCAAATGTTGCATGATAAGATGTTCCTCTGATGTTGTGACATCATAAGGATGAATATGATGTAGTGGTAAGGTTTCTACAAGTCTGGACACCAAGATAGAGCTTGTTGGACAATGTTGTGCATTAAAACCCAGTTTTGGTGTAAAGTGCAATTTACCCAAAACCTAGGGTTCAATATGCAAATTACCACTTCAATAAGGTCCCTAATGTTTCTTGGCGTCATTTATAGAAAAGAAAATGAGAGGTACTCCTCATTTGAATTAAGTTGGAGGAGAGAGAATCTTGATATTAAAACAATCAAGATTTAATCTTAAGTGAAACCCTGATTCAATTTAGGGCAAAAATGAATGTATTAATTAAAGGGCCTTCAACCAAAATGTTTTGGGTTGATTTTGAATAAGTATGGACGTTCCTTTGACAAGATAAGGAACGAAAATATCTTAAGTAGGTGAAATTCCACTCACCTTATTATAAGGAAAAGAATTTCCACTCAAAAAGATATATTAATATTATAATGGATTAAGGTGCTTATTTTCTTTTCCCTTAATCCATGGATAATGGAAGGGAGTTCGGTGGCTTTGAGTTGCCTTTGTATGCAAGCAAACCAAGGAGGAAGAGGTGGTACTATTTTTGGAATTAAATGCATTTTAATAAGGCATTTTCTCTCTCATCAATTTCCTTATAAAAGTGCCATTTCCAAGCCCAAACCAAGGCCTTTTTCGGATTTTCTTCTTCCCCTTGCTTGCAAAACCGACCAAGGAGATAGGGAGGAGCAGAGAGCACGTCCCCAACCTGTGGGTAAGCCCTTGAACTTCATTCTCCTTGATTTCATGGTGGAAATCGAAAATAAATTATGGATTCCTTCTTATTTCGATCTCCTCTTCAACCCTAGCCAACGTTTGCAATCAAAAGCTTGAGGACGAGCCTAGGGGGAGTTGCTAGAGCTTCATCCACCATTAATGGAGTGAGCTTGGAGATTTGGAGCTCAATTGGAGGCAGGTTTTATAACTCAAACCCTTAAACATTGCTATTGCATCAATTCTCTATGCTTTGTTGATTGATTTCTTCAATTTGATACACACTTGTTTCTTTGCTGCAATTTCCATCAAGAACGGTTGCTGTTCTTGGTTGTTCGAAGTAAGGGGATGATGAAATCATCCTAGATGCCTATCCAAAGAAAATTACCAAGCAAAACCATTTTGATAGCTACTCCAAATCGTTTTAATTTGATTGGCTATGCGGTTTCAGAAAACCGTTTTAGGGCAAACGGTTTGAAACCGTTTGGGAGCAAATGGTTTCCAGACCATTTGACATGGTTGACCAAGCATTGACCGTTTGGTAATTTTGTTCCTAATTATGTAGGCTGATAACCATCCAAATTTGAGGGATTAACTCCAAAGGAATCGAGAGTTGAAGGCCAATCAATTAGGCAATCGAATTGAATTATGTGCTGATTTTCAACCTGATTAACTTGACCTGGTTTAGCAAACGGTTTCAAGACCGTTTGAGATGGTTGACCAAGCATTGACCGTTTGGGATTCCTGTTAATAATTATTTTTATTAATAACCCTCCAAATTTGAGGGATTAACTCCAAAGGAAGCGTGAGTTGAAGCCTAATCAATTAGGAAAACCTAATTGGATTAAGTGCTGATTTTCAATCTGATTTAATTGAACTTTTTGGTCAAACGGTCTCAAGACCGTTTGAGTGCGTTGACCAAGCGTTGACCGTTTGGTATTACTGTTCCTAATGATGTGGTATAATGACTCACCGAATTTGAGGGATTAACTCCCAAGGAATCATGAGTTGAAGGCTATTCAATTAGGCAAACCCTAATTGAAAACAGTGCTGAAATTCCAATGAGGTAAGTTGAGATTTTGGGTTGATTAGCCCAAACGGTTTCAAGACCGTTTGGGGATCACCCAAACGGTCTCAAGGCCGTTTGGGGGTCACCCCAAGACCGTTTGGAGGTCACCCCAAGACCGTTTGGAGGTCTGGGGTCAAGTATAGTTGACCAATTGAAGGTCCAAATGTACTAATCATATTGCAATGTAGTGCTGCTTTGTTGATCAACTCGATAGACCAATCCATGATGATTTTTCACTAGAATCCAAAGGTTGGATGGGCCAAACGGTCTCAAGACCGTTTGAAGCTCATCCAAAGGTCTCAAGACCGTTTGGTGGTCACCCAAGACCATTTGGAGGTCTAGTGTTGAGTATGGTTAGGTGTTTGAAGGTCTAAAGGTACCAAGCTGTTATACAATGCAATGCTGATTTGGTGATCAATCCAATGATCCAAACCTTAATTGGATGGCTTGGATTTGAGTGATATGATGGGCAAACGGTCTCAAGACCGTTTTAAGGTCATCCAAACGACCTCAAGACCGTTTGGGGTCTGGTCATACCCAATTTGGATGATGGTTCAATGGTTTCAAAGTAACTAGTCTTACATTGATTAGTGTTGTTGAATCATCGATTCCAAACCTTAATTCAATTGAATCAAACCCTAATTGATGATCAATTGAGGGTCAATTGAGGGTCAAATCAGTTGAAGGTTGACCTATTAAATTCAATTGAAGTATGAGGGTAGGTCCAATTGATGATTGGTTCCATAAATCCAATGATTGAAGGAATCAACATTGGAAACCCTAATTCAATTGGATGCTTTATGTAATGGAGGTCCAATGTGATTGAATCCCTTGAGAATTAAGATGATGAATGATCCATTGACCCAATGATGATTAGTAATGATAAAAAAAGAAGGTACAAAGGTTGAAACCCTAACAGTACCTAAGGGACTAGTACCAATTAAGGAATGAATCCCTAATTGCTTATTGGACCAATGACTTGATACACTATGTTAATCATAGTTGTATGTACTTGATTGAAGGGTTGATATGACCTAATCAATCTGAGATGATGATAGCATGAGTTCATACATGAATATGATTCATGTGGTGATTAAGGGTATGATCCTTAAGTAGAGAGATCATGAAACCCTAATCATGAACATAAACCCTAATCGACAGGGTTATTGAGTTGAAACCCTAGTGGAGGGTGTATCCTTGTGAACCCTAGTTGAGGGTGTATCCTTGTGAAACCCTAGTTGAGGGTGTATCCTTATAAACCCTGGTTGAGGGTGTATCCTTGTGAAACCCTAGTTGAAGGTGTATCATTGCGATTGTTTATAGGCAACTTTATAATAAAGTTATGCCTTAAACTAAGATAAGTCCATATCATGTGAGATAGCTGGACAATTCTACTGTGTGGCCTATGCATTATATGCTAAGGGTGAGTATTCTATGATGGAATGTATTAAGAGGGGAAATACCTTAATACAAGATAAAGTTGGTTAACTCAAGAGGGTCTGAATTAATGAGAAATGGGGAACCCTAACCCTAATTTGGGGAAAAGGGAATGATAAGCCCTGTTTGATAGTGAACCCTAATTCCTGGTTAAGGAATGATGGTGTTACTATTGTATCACATGATGTGATGAATATCTTGTATGACTGTTATCATGCCTAATAACCATGCAGGTATGATGAGATGATGAATATAGCCAAGTTTGGGCTGTGACATTTATATAATAAATGTTGATTGGCTTTTTGTGCGTTGATGTTGTTGTTGCTTTATAAAAGTAACAATGTGTATGGATTTTATGAACCATGTGAATAAGTTGTTGCCTAGTGAGAGGTGACAAGATGTGAATGGCCTTGTGAGCCATGTGAATAAGTTGTTGCCTAGTGAGAGGTGACAAGATGTGAAGGGCCTTGTGAGCCATGTGAATAAGTTGTTGCCTAGTGAGAGGTGACAAGATGTGAATGGCCTTGTGAGCCATGTGAATAACTTGTTGCCTAGTGAGAGGTGACAAGATATGAATGGCCTTGTGAGCCATGTGTGATGCTTGGGTAACAAGTATCATGTTTACTTGTAACATTTGTGTTAGTAAGTTATGCTAGAGAACTTGGCTGATGTTACATTCCTGTTATATATCTATAGTTCATTGATGATTATTCATATCTATTGTATTCATTACAAGTAGATGGATGAAATATGATTCTACCATGGGTAGATGCAATGCTCTTATTGGAAATGGAGAATTTCTTATTCTGTCTATGAAGAATAATTCTGCCTATTAATGCAAAAGTAACCCCTGCTCAGTTTAATTTCATAATCTTCTATAACAATGTTTCTGGCGGAGAGTTATATCTCTCACTGGGGCAATTTACAATTGTCTCACCCCCGTGGGAAACATTTTTAGGTATGCATGAAAGGCAGAGTAGAAACCCTAGAACAGGGAAAGAGCAGCAGCAACAGCAACAACAGGGACAGCAATAAGATCTCAGGTGGAGATATTGTCTGTCTAGTCATATAGATAGTAGTCCTATGTGTCGTCTCTATACTCTCAGGTCCTCGGAGTTTTTAGTCAGTGTTTTTGATATATCATTCTGAGGTTTTGGCTTGATGCCTCGAGATTTGTATGCTGCCTGCATATATGTTTATAAGGCAGCTGATGATGTAGTCTCTGGAAAAAGATGGTACAGGATATGTACGTTTGAAATAGAATGTATATGATATACAATGGCATTTGTTGGAAAAGATTTCCTATGTGTGGATCTCTTTGCAAAAAGTTTTAATTTTTAGTGATTTTTGCTAATCCGCTGCTTGATGAACGCTTCCGCATTGGTTAATCTTGTTTTCGCGAGACGGTCGTCACAGAAACTGTAACAACTCCATGAACTTTGCCTCATATTCATTGATCGACATGGATCCCTACTGGATCCTTTCAAGATGTGATATCTTCTTGTCCAGGTAAGTCCAAGGTAAGTATCAACTCACAAATTATCGTCAGAACTCCTCCCAACTGATCTTAGAATCGGGTCTTTTCTCCTCCTCAATGGCCCACCAATGGCCAACACTCCCTTTCAAAAAATACACATCATGCTTCACCTTGCCTTCTTTGGGGATGTTGAGTATCTTATAGGCCTTCTCCAACTCCATCAATCAAAGTTCAACATTCACTGGATCTGCTATACCAGTATACTCCATAACCCCAACTTGCCTCACCCTCTCAAGGGTCTTCCTAGAATACAAAGATTCCACGTTGGGGGCTACTACTCTCTCTTAAGGAACGTGCATTATGTATTCCATATGTGTCATCGTCGCCATGAACTTCTGGAACAAGGACTAAAAGGTAGGGTTTTCCATCATGTCCGGGTCAACCTAAGGTGTCTCAGGCACTGCATCAACCCTCTCATGTCTCCTGGAACCACCACCTGGTGCACCAACACTATTCTCAGTGGCATGTTCTTCGTGTTCTCCTGCTATCTTCTCTTCTCTTCTTATTCTTCTTCATAAGAAGAAGTTACCATTAACGGACCAGAGGATACTAGAACAGACACAAACCCTAGTCCTGTATCCCTATAGACTCAACGAACCTAAAGCTCTAATACTAACCCTATCGTGACACACACTTTATACACGAAAATGAAATCACTCAAAACAAAATGTGGAATTAACACTAACAAACCAGATTACAAGAAAACACAAGAAATTAAAACCATTTGCACATATCCACCTCAATTGGAAAGGTATCATGTCAGATTCCACATAAGCCACATATATATAGCACCTGACAAAGGATAATTACATAGTACTGTTCACTGGCTCACTGGACACAACATGTACCTATTATAACCTGTGACATATACATACATGCCATATTTGTACAACAAGGGCATGATGAAAAAATTTCGTATTGATATACCACATCTACAAACACCCCCAAGGACCTAAAAGTACAGGGACAACACATAGAACTCTACTACAAAACACAAGCAACATATCGAACCTTTACTTGGCTACTGCTCCTCGTGCTACTCAGCCTCAACAGCACGACCTCTACCTCCTCATGCTTGGCCACCTAAAAGATGTGGAAACCCACAGGGTGAGACGAAATGTCCTAGTAAGAGACTTAACTATCTGCAAATGTCTATTAAAAGCGCAGATAACTAAGCATGTATACAACATACTTAACAGGTTCAACATATTCAACTAAATGATATGTATCAAATAGATAATGTAGATTAAGCAACTAGGAAGGTATCATTGAGTAGTAGAATAGTTAATACTTTAAGAAGGAATATGAATAACATGTATAATAGTTGAGTTCTCTTACCACCTTATAATTCAAGAAATCAACACAAAGTTAAGGCAAAGGGTTCAACCAATGTGAAGCACATATTACCCTACATAGAATATACTACACATATGTATTATGTATTTTTTCCCAGAGGATTTGAGTCATACCACTCAAATCCAACTGACCACTGCAAAGTCAAAATCGGTGTCATACAAGGTCAATCAAAGAGTTGAAATCCAAGACCTCTCCAACACCTCTTGGTCAGCACAAGAGAAACACCACAGAGACATATCAGTCAACTGCAAACAGTGACATATAGTCAAGCTAAAGGATTGTCTCACACATGGCCATCCATATATAAACACCTAGCCCACCTTGGTACAGGTACCGACACTAGAAGAACAGGCTCACGCATGGATGATCCTAAAAAGAAGGTTTGGATCACGCATGGCCATCCATATCACAAGGAGAAAAACTCATGCATGGTCGTCTCATATCACCTAGTAATTATGGATGCAAGGAGATATTTGATTTGCACCCCCACATATTCAAAAACATGCACTCCAAGTTTCCCATAGGAATTACTCATTTCACCATCTAGCAATATAACTGACATTGGAATGGACCTATGGCATAGGGCACCTACATGATTAAGATTTCACTTGACTAATTAAGCCTGAGTGTCTTTTAGCATCAATAAAGTTACAACATACACACCCAAAACAAAATCTACAAAGATAAAGGAATGATACTACTCTAGAAGATAGGTGTGAGCTTGTCACATCATCATAACATGGTACTTGTAGCACTTCTATTCACAAGGCCATCACCAATGTCACATCACTATGGGATATCTATCCCTTAATCACATCAGTAGAGGATATCACCTCACAATAGGCACTGAGCCTTCATCAGGTCATAGAACCCATCACATCAATATGATCTCATCATGTTTCACTAAGGCTCATTGCCATCACCCTATGTCATATGATGATCACCATAGCATACACAAGTCATGATATTCATCACATGCATGGTAAGAATCACAAAAGTAGGAGGTAGAAAAAGTAATCACATGTCTTCCATCCACATAATCTCAACAAGTATAGCATACCCTAGGATTAGGGTTAGGGTTCACTTGTATAAACGATTAGGGTTTACATTTCATCATTATCAACAAACCCTAGATATTTACCTTCCCACATTCTTGGAGCATGTGGGTCAACTACAATAATCAAGGCACCCATTATCATCAACGCATGTCATAACTATTCATCAAATGACTAAGGCATCAAGTCACCAATCATGTGATAGAAGAGAGAGATAAACATTATGGTTGAATAAAACTTCATCATGGTCTAAGGAACACTAGAGACTAAGTCATCACCCAAGCCAGCGACCAAGACCAGCGATCAAGCCTTCAACATAGGTCAAATGGTCAAAGGGACTCAACCCATTCAACAACTAAAACACCGCCAGGGTCAGCGACCAAAGAGAAACCAACTCCACCATGGTCAAAGGCACATCAGTGATCAACCCTCAAACCAAGATAGCAACTAAGGCCAACCCAAGTCCATTCAATCAAAGGGAATTCAACCCATCTATGTGACCAGGTCACCATCGAACCAAGCGGTTGAAGGGAAAGGGAATTCAACCCATCTATGTGACCATGTCACCATCAAACCAAGCAGTTGAAGGGAAATCAACAAGATCAGTGGTCAAAGAGAATAGTTATGCAACCAAAAACCAAGGTGATCATCTAAGCGATCAACCTGATTCACAACCTCAACAACATAAAACACCACATCATGAACATCTTATAAAGAGAAACAAATCATCAAAATAGATATTAAAACCTTGAAAATAGAACAATTGAGAAAGAGAACTAAATAGGGCAAGGCTCATGCTCAAAACCCTAAAATCAAGCATTCCACATGATCAACATTATAATCATGATATGATACAAAAAAACTTAGGATCAAGCACATGAAAATGGATCCAAATCTCTAACTTATCTAAGAAATCTGTACCAAAACTTAAGCTCAACAAAACCAAGATTTACTTGCATGCAAAACCACCACCAACCCCATCCACTAAAGTTTGGCCATATGAATTAGGATTTAGATAAAGAAGCAAGTACATGCAAGATCAATATAAAAACTTAACCATAATCAAGATAAAATTATCAACAACAAGGTATCACGTTTCAGAAAGATATGCATGGAGGATTAAAGTTATATAATAGATGAGGGAAAAGGATTATATAACCCGCCTTAGATGATAGTGCAACTTCCTCCAAGCAAAGAAGCTCCAAAGAAAGAAGAATCCCTAGCTTTTTCATCCTTCATGATCAAGTCACCACCTCAATGGAGAAGCGAAAACCCTAGGTTAAAGGGTAAGAAAGAGAACCCAAAACCTCAAGGCTGAAAAGAATAAAAGAGGAGAAAAGGAAAGGAGCTTCTCCACTCACTTGAACACTACCTTGGTAATACTAAGGATTCAACTAAAGAGGTAGGAGTACCTCCATCCTAAAACAAGCACTATAGTGGTGAACCAAGGGTTCGGCCAACAGAATAAAAGGAAATAGGGTTACAAAAAAAATAGGATCAAGAGGTGGAAACACTTACAAAAGATCAAAGAACCACCAAAGACCACCAAGGAAGAGCTTCTCCAAGCTTAGATCACCACATGAAAGAGATCTCATCCACTAAGAACCAAGGATGAGCTCTATCATGCTGCCAAGCACACAATGGACAATCACAAGATGGAAGTGATAAGAAAGAAGGTTAAAGAGATACTTGCATGTGTAGGGGAGAGGTTAAATACTTGGGAGTATTCGAGAGATGGAAGGGTTGGGGTAACATGCACATAGGTGCCACATGTCGACCAAAGAACCAACATGCAACCACTAAAACCATGCATATAAGATAGGTTGTGACAAACTAGCAAAACCAGGGACCTCAAGAGTTCATGGCCATAGAGAATCAAGTGACCACCAAGGTTTATGGCCATAGAGAACCAAGTGACCACATGAAACCCTAGGTCAAGCGATCAAAAGAGAGGGTGAGAGTCCATACAACCAAAGGGACTTCATCACACACCCAAAACTCATTAGACCTTTGAGAAACATCAAGGCAAACTAAGGATGGTCAAAGGAAAAGCAAGAATACCAAATAGTCAACCAAAAGCTCAAACACAAACCTGGGGCATCAAGCAAACCCTAGAAACAACACTCAACATGTCACCTTCTCTTTCCTCCATAAACTAAAGCATAACAAGGTGCCCTAAGGCACCATCTTATCTATCATGATGCCAAGGTATCAAAGGTACTCTCAACATGTGACAAATTGCAAGATAACCCCTCAACATGGTAAATTGCAACTAGGTCCAAAACAGGCACATATATAGCAAAACTGGCTCAAACATTATCATATCAGGACCAAATTGAAAAATTAAGCTTGTCACATGTTATATAAGCATCTCTAGAGAATATATTAAGGTTCTAAGAATCTTATCAAGCAAATAAGAATAGTCAAGCACTAAGCTAGGTTAGGGGCCTTATATGAAATGAGGTGGCGTAACGTCGAGGACTACTACCTAAGACTATGGTAGAGTTTTAGGAATGATGACTGGCCCCATAGACCAAGCCAAGATCAACTTCCCGACAGGTCACTCATCCTAGTACTAATCCATGTTGAGCACACTTAACTATGGAGTTCTTTAGTGATCATCTCCCTAAAAAGGAGGTGCACCTTGGTGCTATGGGTAGTCAATCGTTCCTTTTAAGATCATTTTATCCAAGGCCTCATATCATGGGATGTTACAATATACCCCACTTAGACTCTTGATGTCCTCATCAAGGCTCAATATACAACCTCATAATCTCTTTCCCATTTCAGTGTAGACCCAGAATGGCCCATGGACACCCTAATCCCATCCACGGCTACCAGCACAAGGGCGGCTCCATTTCTTCTCAGCGGATAGCCCTTTCCAACTTCCCTAGACCGTATGGCTTAAGATTGGCATGCCACATGCCCATGTGGGCCTCACCTACTGGAGGGGAAGTGGCTCTTATACCATGTGTAATGATTAGGACCACTGCCTAAGACTATAATAGAGTTTCAAGAATGAGGACTGGCCCCACATACCAAGCCAGGATCAACTTTTCGACTGGTTACCCATCCTAGTACAACTCCAAGCTGAGCATGCTTAACCATGGAGTTCTTTAAGCTGAGCATGCTTAACCATGGAGTTCTTTAGTGATGGGCTCCCTAAAAAGGAGGTACACCTTGGTGATATGAGTTGTCCAATCATTTCTTTTAAGATCATTTTATCTAAGACCTCAAATCCTGGGATGTTACAATCTCCCCGACATGGACTCTTGAAGTCCCCGTCAAGGCTCAACTATATGGCTTCCTAATCTTTCCCCATTTTAGTGCAGAGGCAACATGGACATGTACACCCAAGTCTTGATCATGGCTACCAGTGCAAGGGTGGATCTATCACCATGGATAGCCCTTTCCAACATTCTTAGACCACACGGCTCAAAGACTGGCATGCCACATGCCCATGTGGGTCCCACCTACTGGAGGGGATTTGACTGTGATACCATTTGTAACATCCAACACCACTACCCAAGACTATATTAGAGTTTCAAGAATGATGATTGGCCCCACAGACCAAGCTAGGATCAACTTCTCGACTGGTCACCCATCCTATTACTACTCTAAGTTGAGTACGCTTAACTATGGAGTTCTTTAGTGATGGGATCCTTGAAAAGGAGGTGCACCTTGGTGATATGGGTAGTCCAATCATTCCTTTTAAGATCATTTTATTCGAGGCCTCAAATCATGGGACGTTATAGGTGGAATGGTGATGGGGCAAAAATAGGGAGCTCAGAGGGGGCATAAGGTAGCTACCCTCATGGCCTAGCCACCACCTATGTATATATAGGTTGTGGGGAAGCACTAGGTTAAGTGAGGGGTAAAGTGGGAAATGCATTGCAAAAATTGTATGTAGCGTGGTCGTGTTGGGAAGCATGACCTAGCAGATAGGAGTGAGCATGAGCATGGTGGAGTGGAACGATTGTGGGGAGAATTGGTGAAAAATCACAGTAACAGTTGGGGTTTAGAACTAATGGTGCACGGTCATTGTGGTCATTATAGTCGTGGTGAGGCAGGGGCAGGGGTAGCATGATCATCGTGGTCACCACAGTGGTGGTGGCTTGGAGGATTGTTGCCCATTCTCTGACGAATGACTGTGTTGGCAGAGCTGCTACACGGCTGTGCTACATGGCATGACCGTTTTGGGTCCTGGTGGCATGGGAATTTTATGTGGCACGACTGTTCTACTGGTTGGTTCTTCACATTTGACTTTGTTTGTTTTGAGTGAGCTAGAACAACCATTTTGTGGTACCACAGATGTGTTGATCTCTATATCAGCAATTGGTTGTTGATCTAGGTTCATTCTTGGACATCTTTTCTTCATTTGATCTTTGGCCACTAGGGGTATGTTGAAGGAGCCTTAGCCTTCACTTTGGGCCTATAAAAGGGTAGAGAAACCCTAGGATCATTCTTTCTCTCTCTCTCTCTCTTCCTTCCAATCGTGGTTCAAGTACCTGAAAAACATACAAATAATGTCCAGAAGTGCATTTTACACAAATATGCATATTAGGGGAAATTACATGTAATCTAACTTGTATATATGTGATTTAAGTGAAACATGACACAAGATGAAGCCCTAAACATGGTTGCATCACCACCCCAAACTTAAAAATATTTGTCCTCAAGTATGCTCAACTCAATCTCTCTACATTTTTTCCATAATCAAGAAATGAAAAATGTAGTGCAATAGATGAATATTGATTAAATGGGAAAAATGATGACTAGGTACATGTGTTCCACCACTCTCCTCTCCTCTTTCACAAACCAATAATGAAAAGAGCATTGGGCATACAAACTTCAAGTATAGGGCATAGAACACAAAACTTGTCCATATGGATTTCATGCAGCTATGGGTAGACCATTTCATGATGGAGTTAATAAAATACGACTAGGAGTGTTTTTTCACTCTCATGCATTCAATCTTATGCTTCAATCCACACAATGTAACTCACATGTCTGTGAAAAGGGGCAAAGTGAGCTAGGTTTGATATTTCCTAGCTCAATGGGCATGCAAATAGAAGAAAGGATTGTGGTAAGAAATTAGAGTGCTACAACACTCATATTTTCTTTATTTAGATTCTCTTAAACATGAGCATCTTTTATTTTCTTTTTCATTTTCTTTTCTTTGCCCTTGTTGTAGGTAGGGCATATGGTGGTGAGAGTGAAGTTGTGAGATATAGATATGGCCACCCCAAACTTTTAGAGGTAGCTAAGGATAAATATGTGCACTTTGGCATCTTTTCATGAGGCGGAGGGGTAAGAAGATGATGAATAAAGAGTTAGGTCAAAGAAGAGTCACTGGTGTAGTTCTTAGCATATGATCTCCTGGATGAAAATTATTATAATACTTCATCAAACAATATTACACCACATGAATTTCATACTTCTATCATTTGAATCCATAGGCCCTAAGCGTTCATAGCTTGTTCAAATCACAATTCAGCCAAAACATTCACAAACCCAAGAGAGGTGATGCCCATGTAAACTATCAAACATTCATACCTTTTAGCAATAAACCATAATAATTCACTTGCATTTGTCAAATGTCATTATTTTCAAATCCAAAAAGTAGAGATTGGGTCAAAACATGCTTTTTGGGCAAGAAATTCTAAATTTAGTAAAAATTGGTCAAAATGGTTCCAAATTTTCTTCAATCACATCTATACCAACATTAAGGAACAAAAAGAAAGAAACAAGAATATACTAGCTACAATCATGCAAAAATTACAAAAATCTACATGATATGAAATGCATGGAATTTTTTTTGAAAACTATGAAAAAATTGCAAGAAAGTAAACTGCATAGAATGCAAGTATGAAAAATTAGTAAAATCTAACCTAGATATGAAAAGCAATGAAACAAAAGTAAATGGTGGGTGAAATGCAAACAAAGTGAAAAGAGAAAGAGGGCATATGTCCTACCACCCCAAACTTTTGAATCAAGTATTCCTCAACATGAAACTAAAATATAGGAGTGATATGGTGATCATGGATCCTATGGTGGCTGTGGTGGTGCTCCTCCCTATGGTGGAGGGTATTGATAGTAGTTTCCCAAGTAGTCCACCTGTGGATGCAGGTAGGCATCCTGATACGCTGAAAGTGCAACCCACCAATCTTCCCCCCGTTGGGGGTTCCTTTGGGCTTGGGATGTTAGAACTGATACATGTGGTTGATATGATGGTGAATCTATGAATAATCCAACACAATGCATCTTGCGTACGTTGAAATCCCTCATGTGCCCTCAGAATGCTATTCTATGTACTTTGAATACCCTCCAATTGAGCATGTATGGTAGACATGTCATATGTGTTCAATGAAGGCTAGTCTAGCTTTGTTGTCCATGACTCTACCTCTTATCCTCTCAGTCGACATGTCTCTCTACCTCTGATGCCCTCCTCTTCTCTTACGCACGTGACTCTCCAAATTTCTCATCCAGTACCACCTCTAGTATTCCTTCCTCTCCAGGGTGATCCTCTTCATATCTCCTCAAGGTCTCTAAGAAATCCGAAGTCTGGCCATACTTACGTAGGAGAGGTGAAGTGTGGTATGGTAGCTCTAGTGAGACACCTACATACTTGGGGTTGTGTTATATGATCTTTTTATCCACTGTTGCAATCATGGAAGATTTGATCACCAGACCATACCAGAATGAATTGGATTATGTACATTCTCATTATGAGAAGGGGCAGATTTTTCTCTTCTGTTCTAGATAAAAGAAAGGTCTGATTACGCCTATATCCTGAAGTGATCGATCAAAAAAGCACCCAAATTTCACATACTTCCCTTTGATCATCGAGCCCAAGACAAAAAGGTCCTTCTTTGTACATCGGGCTTGGTTCTCATATTTGTCAAAGATTGTATTTGCAAGTACTTTTTTAATATAGCAGAGGAATGGATTGTGAATCGGGCATGCTTTATATTTCCCCACTGCAAAGTTTCTATGGATGGTGAAGTGCTTCCACATAGCTAGGTAAGTGGTACTTGACTCATTTTTTGTCCCCCTCCATCCAGGAGGGCTGCCATGTCATCACTGGTTGTTGGCATCCTGAAGGTGGAGCATAATTCTAGAAAGGAGCTCAAGTGCTTGTAGGGGTTCTCACTCTCTGAGTCGTAGAAGGTTGGTAGGATTCCAAGAAGACCTGGAGGGATGGAGAATTTCTCATCTAGAATTTGATCAACTCTACTAGCAATTGGAGATTTGTAGTTGATATGCATGAAGTAGTCTTTAAGTGGCTTGTGAGGTTCATTTTGGCCTTCCAATCTTGTTTTCCCCGAGTGCCTTGTCACATGCAGAACACATAACCAAACAAAATACAACAAGTTAGAAAACCAATATGCACAAAGAATTCAAAGAATAAAGAATAAAGAATAAAGAATAAAGAATAAAGAATATAAAACAATAATGATGAGGGTAGTAGGAAAAGATCAAGCAAAACTAACTATCTAGGACAAGTGCCTTTGTCCCCGACAATGGTGCCAAAAAGCTTGGTGTGTCTTGCCAGAGGTGGACATAGTAATCAATTAGACTTGACTAGATGAAACCTACAATCTCAAAACACCCTTGGGATCTACTGAATTTATTAAGAACCTACATGAACACACTCACATGCACTAAAATACTACACCCGCAAGCCCACAGGGTCATGTCGTAGTATAGGAAGGTGTTAATTATAGGGTTCCATAGGGAGAAAGGGGGCACTAAATCTAGGTTAGTTTTGGGCTAGGTTCATACTACAGAGTCTAGGGTTGAATGGTTTGAAGGTTAGTTTTATTGATTACGCTAAGATGGATCAAAAAAGCAATTAATGGAAACAACGATCAAAACCTAAATTGTCGTAGACAAATAATTCTAATGAGAAAAATAAAGACATTGTAGGCAAGAAAAGAACAATTAACACTAGGAAAGAAAGGGAAAAGATCTAAAATACACTAAGCTAGCAAACTAAGCACAAGATTCATGAAAGACCTAAACTAGCAAGAACAAGGCAAGAAGCTATCTAGGAAATTAAAAAGCTAACTAAGCGAACACTACCTAAGAAAGAAGGAGATTAGGGTTTTAATGAAATAAAGGGTAATGTGGGCTATTTGGGGGCTCAAATAGGTTGAGGGTGATTACATATAAATGCTATTCTTTCATGTATATTACCAAACCAAACAATGATATAGAGGTTAATGAATTTCCCTAAACTACTAACTGGCCATGGATAGGATAGGTTGTGTATAGGGGATAGTCCCTAACACCTCCTACCTACCCTTACAAGGATCAATTGGGTTAGGGTTTAGGTGCAATTCAATTAGAGTCTAAACAACCCTAGGTTTCTAGATTAGAGGATCTTAGGGTGATTAGTGGCTAAGGGTAGTAATGGGAGTGGAAGTGAGGTTTTAGGCCTCATATCACCCACATTCTAGCCTTGAGAAAGCTCCATGCTAAGCACACTAAATTCATCTAAATTACCTAGTTAGATCTTTCAGATAGGGTTAGGAGAACTGATTAGCATGTAGGAAGATGGGTAGCTAGCTTGGGATCCATGGATTGGACCTAGGGGAAAATCCCAAAATTCACACATATAAGTAATTTCCCTAAATTCCTAAGTGATTTCAAGCACAAACCAACAAGAAAATCATGGAGAATGAGATACAAATAGAACATAATAAATAGAAAACAGAATTACAATGATTACATATCATTTTCCCCCCAACATGGTGTCAAAGTAACATTTTAAGCCCCAAACATCCCACCAAAGGGGCCTAGCTACTCATGGAAATGGAAAATTCAAAATGTAAGGAAGAAGAGGTAGAAGTAGACATGGAGCTCAGTGTAGATGGAAGACGCCTCCTCTCTAATATATGCCAAGGCATCCTCCCTCCTCCTCCAACGTGCAAGTGCATGGAATAAATGTGGAAAGTGGCCAAACACTAAGAAACTATAGTTTTAGTGGTGGAAATGGTGAAATGGGGGTGGAATGAGGTGGAACGGTGATGGAATTGCTAAGGAGAAAAAATGGGGAGCTAAGAGGGGGTATAATGTAGCTACCCTCTTTCTCCTTCTGCCACCTATGTATATATAGGTGGTGGGGAAGCACTAGGTCAAGTGGGGGTAACGTGGGAAATGTAGTGGAAATTTTTTATGTAGCACAGTTGTGGAGGTTAGGAGTGAGAACAGGCGTGGTGGAGTGGAACGATCGTGGTGAGAATTGGTGAAAAGTCATAGTAATAGTTGGGGTTTCAAACTGATGGTGGCATGGCCTTAGTGGTCACCACGTCCGTGGTGAGGCAGGGGTAGCATGACCAGGGTAGTCCCCACAGACATGGTGGCTAGTAGGATTGTTGCCTGTTCTCTGAGGAATGATCGTGCTGGATGAGCTTCTACATGGCCGTAATGCATGGCACGGTCATTCTGGGTCCTGGTGGCATGAACATTCTCTACTAGCTGGTTCTTCAAGCTTTACTCTATTGATTTTGAGTGACTAGCACAACCATTTTATGGTACCATGGTCGTGTTGCTCTCTGTATCAACACTTGGCTCTTATACTAGGTTCATTCTTTGACATCTTTGCTTCATTTGATCTTTGGCCACTAGGGGTAGGTCGAGGGATCCTTGGACTTCACTTTGGGCATATCTAAGGGTAGAGTAACCCTAGGATCATAATTTCTCTCACTTAGTTCCATTGAAGTGTGGCTCAAGTACCTGAAAAATATGCAAATAATGTCCATAAGTGCATTTTACAAAAATACGCATATTAGGGGAAATAACATGTAATCTAATAGGTGTAGATGTGATTGAAGGGAAACATGATACAAGATCAAGCCCTAAAATAGAGATGCATCGTTATCTTCCATGCCATCCTCCTTCATCTTGTTCATTGTATGAAAAAACCAACCAAACCATATGTTTCTTAAGTAAGAAACTTGGGAAAGGGATGTAGAAAAAAAAGGAACGACAAGGCCCAATAAAATGATCCCATTCACTTACTAATTGAGTTTCTCATTACCCTTATTCACCGACAACTTCTTCATAGACCCTTCTAGGTCTTCACAAAATATGTCCCACATTTCTATTCGGTTAATGTTTATTATTCTACTTTTAGGAATAATAAATATTATCTTGTAATATTTGAAAAGTTCAAATTGTTGATAACTAAAAGTTTAGCATATTGTTTAGTCTTATCATCTCTCCATGTCTATGTAGTGTGGCATTAAGTTCTCATTAACCGTTCATATACTTAGTTCTAACCTCTCATCTTGACGTGATGTGGTTACCTTATATTTGGGCTAGTCATATGGAGGTTCTATAAATAATACAAAAGGTTGTACAATATGTATTCCAATAAGGAAAAGGCAATCGGATAGAAAAAAGGAAAGTGCATGAGTGTGGGTTATGCAAATTTATTATGGGCATGAGATTGTGAGAAAAAGGCAATCTTTATAATCATTTGAAGTTTGCTTAATAGAATTTGCAGTCTTCTTCGGCAAAAATTTTCTCTCATTAGTTATTTTCATGGTGCTTATTTTATCTATGATGGGGTAGACATTATTTCTCTTTGTGCATACTTGGTTTGTATCTTGTACATCAAAACTCTTGGGCTTAGTTCTTCCGCATATTACTTCAAGTGGTATCAAAGGCTATTTGATGCAAGACAATCGATGGGCATCAATTCCACGTAAAGTATGATGATGTCAACTAGTACCGTGGGGAGTCAACAAATTGAAAAGTTTCATGGTGAAAGTATTTTTAGCGTGTGGCAAAGCACTTTGACTGATATCATGATACTACAAGTGCTAATCATAGTGCTTGAAGAAGAGAAGATGGAAAATATGTTTGATGGAGACTGGAGGATAATAGAATCTGAAGAGGTTAGTGCAATTCGTCTGACTCCTTCTATGGAGGTGAAGTATTCATCCATCAATGAATAATTACTAAAGAAATTGTATAATGCTTTACAATATATGTATATGAAAAAGTCTTTGATAAATAGATGGGTGGTAAAAGGGAAACTTTACAAGTTGTGTATGGAAGAGGGCACACTTCATTGACCATCTAAATATCTTTAACAAGCTTGTCAGACAACTAGCTAGTGTGGAGGATAGAATTAGTGTGGGTATTGAAGTCTTACTCATAGTATCATCTCTACCACCATCATGGGATCATTTATTTATGAATATTATCATCAGGAAAAGTATATATACCCAAAGCTCAATGAGGTAGTAACAAATCTGTTGGATGTAGAATATATAAAGAGACCATATCAATCTTCATCTTCGATTGCCAAGCTTCTGTTGGCACATGTGACATAAACAAAAGCAAGGGTCACCAAAAGAAAAATTAATATGGCAAGGTAAAACATGTGTGCTATATGTGTGATGCGGAGGGTCATATACTAATAGATTCTTCAAAGTTGAAGATAGTCGAGTTTTCTCAATAAAGGAAGAATATCATAATGAGCATGTTATTATGAAATTCAATACTGTAATGATTGGATATTTAAATTTAGTTTTCATTCCATATTATGTATTTGATGAATGTTCTCTATATCGTGTGCATGAAATTATTCACTTGGAAGATGATAGGCTCTACCCAATTTCTAGAATTGGGACACTGACATTCAAGATGTATGTTAGGAGATGTTAGACATTGTTGAGGGTTTGATATGTACCCAAACACAAAATGGATCTATTATCATTAGAAGAACTTGAATGCACTAGTTGTAAATATATCATAGTGGAGTTGTGCAAGTTTTTTTAAAAGGGAAATCATCAAAGGTACTAGGTATAATGAATAATATCAATTGTTTGGAGTTGTTCTTACGGAAAGAAGTGCATGTTATGCAAGTTATACTAACATGAGAGGTGTAGTGAAGCATTGTCACATAATATGGGTGTCATGAATCTGGATAGTTGTAATGTAATCAACTACTAGGCATGATAAATGTGAGGCAACAAGTTTGTATACAAATTTTAAAGGGTATGATGTGAAACTATCAACTGTCAGAAGAATGAAGACATAACAAGACCAAATAGCAGTTCCCTTTTCCCTCAACCTCTTCCTCTCTCATCTCGTATTCCTCATAATTATTCTTCTATTTACATTCCTCACGCATACTAGAGTTGTTTGATCCCTAACTCATTTGGGATTCATGTAAAAAATTCCCAAACAAACCATGTCTACAGTCTCCCTTTATTTCCCATCTCTTTTGAGACTCTCAACTGGATGTGACTTCCCAACTATAAGTAAAACTCCCATGACTTATGTACAATCTATATGACCCTATTCCAAGCTTTATTTAATTGCATGTTTCCCCAACACTATTGTTAACAATTCATCTTCATTTGGCGAGTAGAAAGGAATTCATGGACAGTCACTGGTTCATTGCAATCTCTAATGAGGCATGGTTTGAGTGCGACACTATCTTAGAGGGTACTTATGTCTTAAATTGATCGACTGCATGTATGATTTTTATTTACCCTTCCCCTACTTCTACTCATCTTATGTGAGTCATGGTCAATCCATAGCACCTAGACTCTATTTTTATAGGTTTATGACTCTCTTTCTTCATTTTGATCTTGTAAACTGTGATGACTTATACTTTTTTATCATTTCAGATTGTTGATTGATTGTAAAAGTTTTCCCATAGAGATTTTATGGATGAACTCTATTTTTGGGTTCTCAACCTCCACGTGACCCCTAGTCTTGCTCGTTCGGAACTGACAAGGGACAAGTAACTCAACATGTTTGTCTAGGTGTGTTTCTTATATTTAGAGTGTCGCTTTGATTCTTGCCTTCGAACTCTACATTAAGGAATAACTTCTTATCCATGTGCATATTTGATGAGAAGGATATAACCTCCTAGGTATACATACCATTGATTCTACTAGATGATGCATTACTAAAAAAGATGGAGTAAATATTATCTTTTTGTATCTTTCCCTATTTTAAAACTTACCATATTTTTAAAGAAATTCTAAAGAAATCTAAAATATAGGAATATTATGAGAAAATAAACAATGATCCATATATATGTGAGTGTCCAATTTTGGATTAGTAAGAAAAATATGGTTACATGAGTAATTGTGAATATAACATGTTAGATCTCATTTTTAATTGTAATTTTCCTTTATAAAAAATTTTATATGGTTAATCTTTTTGAATCCAGACTTACATGAGCTAAAGTGAGCCAAAATCATAGTATTATGAAACTTTAGTTTTGGGGTCGATCTTGATATCTTTTGATTAGAAATGCCAAATTCATGTTATAGTAATGTGCTAATCTTGTTGTAAAGTTTAAAGTTTCTTGAATATGTGGGGATCATTAAATTATTATGATATGAGTGTTAACATTTTTCTGCGTTTGTTAGGTAGTGCTTTAAAAGGTTACATTGACTTTGGATTACTTCACACTAAGGGCAAGTCAAGATTTCTCAAAGGTTTCATGGCCTTTTTTATGTCGACACTAAATAGGGTGATTAATGTGGTGGCAATCAACATCTGTAGAGGGTGGTCCAAATGAAGGGTACACCTTCCTACAAGTTGATTGACCTTTCATGTTTACATGAATTAGGTTAGTTTGACATACTGGGTTGATGTGGTTGAATGAACTCCAAAAGTGGAGTGAATTGAATACTGAGGAAATCAACCTTTCAATATATCAGTTGACCTTTAAAATCATATACTAAAACATTTCATTTAGAAAATTAATAAAATGGGAGCATTTAAAGCCCTACACATATGTCCAAAAGTAAAAATGATCATGTTTGCATTGTCTAATCCATTGAGAACCAACTATACCCTAGCAGTGACGAATTAGGTTTTACAGTGAAAAAGGCTTGAATCATTGTGAAATCTCATCCTACTTGCTATAGGGTAATGGGTTTATGGAAGCACATGCTAACATGTGCATAATATGACTCATACGTGTGAGAACCATGCTCAAATCAATAGTAGATGTAAAAGATGGTTCAAGACCTGAATCAACCAAAAAAAGAAAATGGCCAAAATTGACCTGACATGACGAATCGATCTAAAGTTAACAAGACTTGGTGATTGTCAAACCTTATAGTAGTGTGACTAGATTTATATCAGATTCATGTCAATATAGTAAGATAAATTTATAACTATATCCAAATGATCAAGCTATCTATATACATGTGTATATGACTTTTTCAAATATAGGGATATGTTTTTACATAATTATATAGTATTGCATGTATATAGTCCAAAATATGTATATCTTGATATATATAGGGGCATTCATATATAAATTAACCAATACACACACTCGGGAAGTCAAATAGTGTGCGCTATCCAGCCAATATCACCAAGGTAATGAAAGGATTTTTACATCCTTTACTATTCTTGATTCTATGATGCCATGTTTAAATAATATTGGTATGAAACAATCAAAATCCAACCATATCCCATATCATAGAGACGTCAGACAAATATTAAAAAAGAATTTGACATATTAGTAATTGACAACACACAAGAACATATAACACAGAAGAACTGGCCCTAAAATGTAACTCAAAATGAACAAGCCTACTACTAATCTAACATGAAAAAAAAAGTCGATGCAACTATCTCAATATACATAAAACGCTCCAAGGACCATATGTCCACCCAACCCGAACCCATCTCAACCTAAATTAAACAAATAACCGAATAATCTCAAATTTCATATGACCCAATTGGACCAATATTTGTTGCTATCTAGGCCCTCATTTGGCAACATATGGGGGTTGAAGAGCCTGAGTTGAGTTAATGACGACGATTGGAAATTCCTACTCTGAATGTGAATAAATCTCCATTTGAAAATAAATTTTATCTCAATTCGATTTCAATCAGAATGTTGTGTCACATCGGGTCAGACAGATAGGCCAATCCTAACTTAATTTCTAAACAATGAGAAAAGACTAGAAAAACATACTTGAATTTCAAACTAGGGAGGGAAATGAGACTAACAGACTCTGTCAATACAATTTCACCTCATTTGTTGGCAAATACAAGTTACAACCACGTCACTTTGAGATCATTGCATTTATTAGCAAAAGACATGCCTAGAAGTAGATTGTAATGTCGTGCCAAAAGGTACCTACAATACGTTGGGCAATGCGACGTATGCACTCACGATTGCCCACAGCCTTCACCGTAAGGATTTTACGCAGCGGAAAAGGTGGGACTTTCCGCTGCCAGCGATCGCAACATTAATAAATTTATGCATAAGAAACGGTGGTCACGGATTTTTGAGTTTGGCAAAACGCTTTGGTGCGTACACTATATCATCAACTATGAGGTCGCATGACCTTGTAAGTTCTATCACGTACACTCCATATGTGCGCAGTATGTAGGCTTCAGGGTAAAGGAGAGTGCGTGTTGAAATGTCTCAAAATCAATATTGATTATATGGTGACGTGTCGGCATGACATATAGATAGCCACAATTTAGAGCACAACAGAGTCGTGTGGGTGGTGGTGGCAAATGTGTATTGATCCCGCGTGCGTTGTGTTGGCAATCAGTAGCAATACGACATGTATCAGTGAGGTGTAATAATGTACTACTGATATGGCAACTAATTTGTTGAATTCTGCTCGACATTGTTATACGGGCCTGATAGGTAGTTGGTCCTAAATTTGGGATGTAAGCCCATCGTTGGGCCGCGGAGTTTGGTGGAGCAATCTTTCCAACAGTCTTAAGCTAGTGAAAAGGCACCGAAAGGGTTGGGCTGCAGATGCAGATTTCCATTTGCAATCTGTCAGCTTTGTTGTTACAGTTAATGAGCTGAGGAGGCTGTAGTAGCTACTGGTAAACTTTTTTGTTATCATTCCAACTACAGAGGACGGGTTCATGGTGTAGGTCCTTCGCACCAGCACCTATAAGACAATCCGCCAGGATGCTTTTCACTGAAGAAGAAGGCGAACAGGAGCAGCAACAGGACATCCTGAAGAAGAAGAAGAAGAAGAAGAAGAAGAAGAAGATGGCCGACGAAGAAGGGGTGTTGGTGGAGCCGCAGACGGGGTTCACCTTCCTGAAGAAACTCGACGACGGAAAGGTGCTGCTGACGCTGTGAGCAGCGGTGATGTTCGACTACGAAGCCCAACAATACAAGCTCTACGCCTACGGTGCGTATTATCACCAATCCTTCTAACTTTGAGCATCGAACTGATCACTCATATGATCTATACATCCCACGCCCGCTTCTTGCATCGCTTTTCAGGCATCTTTGCATACGACGCTGCGCTGGTGGCACTCCTCAGGGACGACAAACTGGTTCCTTTTCTCGCCGCCGCCAATCCTGCAGCAGGGAAGGCAAACCTCCCTCGGCAAGTGTATGAGGCGGTGATCGACAGTGACCACGGCGCCGGGATGATGGTGAGGCTGGTGATATCAAGCGAAGGGCTGACGATGAGAACCGTGCGACAGGGGTTCATGCTGACTGACATGGGCGAGGCCATGAGGAGAATGACCTCGAGCTGGGACATAAACAAGCTGAACAAGTAAGTAAGCATGGGAACTATAGGAATTGGTTCATTTGATTTCTCCGACCGATTGCCACGAATTAAAAGATGATTATAAATAAATTCGAATGGAGTTGAACAAAAATAATGGTTTGGCTCTGTGGCGTCGCGAACAGGATGATGCATGGCATGAACGATAACCTGAAGCTCCCACGTGGATCAAACATCGACATCCGACGGTTCCCTGATTACGTCCTTGAAACATGTTTTTCGATTCCCCCGGATGAACAGGGTAATTAAGCATTCTTGAGAATTTTGCTCTTTTCTTTATTTCGTTATTCCATTATTTACCCTTCTCGTACGTCCCATGCATTCCCACTATAGGAATTTTGTTGTTATTTGCTATTGCAGGGGAAGGCGATGTTGACATGAAGCTCGGCGTCCGGAGCAAGACTCTGAGCAGAACTTTGCTCTACATGTACCTCGGTGAGTACAACGTCAACCAGAATGTCAGGGAACACATTGGGCTGCATCTGCTCTCTCTATCTGAACGCACACGTGTACATGCACATGACATGTAAAATTTGTTGGATGTGGGGAGAAGACTCGTCCATGAAAGGGTCTCTACGGTAAAAGATATTTGTGTTAGTTGTTTGAAAGTAAAGAATCAAAGAACTGTTTCCGTAGGATGGAGAGAGAAATATAGAATTAAAGATAATAAAAGTTAATAGGAGAGTGTGAGAATAAATATTTGTAGGATCAAAATTCCTTGAAAAAAAAAGAGAGAAGAGAGTGAATTATAGAGATGGCAGCATCAAACTCGTTCTTTTTATAGTAGTATAAAATAAGAAAGTTTTATTTCTTTTTTGCAAACTGTTTATCATTCCTTTTCAATGTGTTTAGTTACAGTATTGTTGACATCCTGATCGTTTGGACAATGGATTTATGTCTCACTTAACTTTACCACTCCTCTAGTACCAGCACGAATAGATATTATAGAGTGTATGGGGAAATTACGTGAGAAAATGACCTCTTCTTCTATTTCCAGGCAATTATAACTACCATTGTAGCCGCAAGCAACTTCTGGTGATTGCAGTATTGTCATTATCATTTGTAAGAAAACGAAAGCTGACAGTTTTCTTCGTTTTTCCTTTTCCAGTGGTGTTTTGGGGGCCAAGGTTGTTATGAAATTCAAAGGACAATTCACTCGCAATTACATGAGACAATGACATCCAATTCTGTTTCCAATTAATTATAACACAAATATAGCTTCTTCCGGTGCGCTTAAATTTTGAGGGGAATTAAACGACAATTTTCGTCAAATTTAGTTTCCCAAGTTGTTTTGGGTGGGGAGGTATTTCGTTCATAAGAAAACATCCGGTTATAGCTTTAATTTTGAGTTTTTTCCCAAAACCCCCCTCACATTTGCCAATATTCCAGAAAAATCCCTCTCTTATCTCAAATCCCTACAGCCCCCCTCACGTTTATCCTATATTCCAATCAACCCCCTCCAGCCAACTCCGTGACAAACGGAGTGGAAAGTGGCCGTTCCTTTACATTTCTAGTTATATACATATCTAACTATATCTAAATCATTATATCTATATCATTTATTGATTTTTTGTTTAAAATAATAATAGTTATTATTTAAGTGGTGTATGTTATTACAAAATATAATGTAAATAATATTTTTTAATATTAAATATTTTTATTTGGATTCGTCTCAATATGGTAAACTCGGGCACTAAAGCCCAATATTTGACGGTGTCTAACAAGGTTTTGGAAAACTAAAATTTGAAGTTATATTTTTAATCATTTCATAAACTTATTTTTACTATCGTTAAAATTTTAGGTCCAAGTCGATTTCGGGTCAAAAATACTGACTGGATTTCTGACGGCCAGATTGAAACCAACCAAGATATAGATTTTGATCATTTTGTTCAAAATTCAGAAGCAAAATGGACTATTAAAGTCAAATCCTGGAACTATCCTAATCTGTTTGATTTTAGAACTTGTAGCTGACACATGTATATGAATCATGAACAACCATATAATGTATGTGTCAGAAGTTTAATTCTGCAAATTAAACTTTTTCCCAATCTGAATCATGATTTAGACATAGGTGTAATTTTTAACATTAATCAAATTGGAAATGTTTTAGGTTTTGACTTTAACAATCCAAGTTGGTTCCAACATTTAAACAGAATGATCAAAAATTGTATCTTGGTCGGCTTCGAACTTTTGATCCAACAATCAAAAAATTCATTTAATATTTTTTGACATAAAATCGACTTGGATCTAACTTTTTAAAAACAGTAAGAATAGATCTCCGTGAATAATAAAAATATAGCTTTGGACTTTAGCTTTCCAAAATCCAATATGGCGCCGTCAAATATTGGGATTTAGTACCTGAATTTACCATATTGGATGAGTCCAAGTAGAAATGCTTAATAATAAAAATTAATATGTACATAACATATTATAATAGCATAAAATACTAAAATAATAATTATTATAATTTTAAATAACAAGCATTATAAAGTATAGATATAACTATATATATAACTAGAAAAACAAACAAACAACCACGCTTGACTCCGTTAGTAATGGAGCAGGCTGGAGGGGGCTGATTGGAATATAGGATCAAAGTGAGGGGGGTTGTAAGAATTTTGGATAAGAGAGGGTTTTTTTTTGAAATATCAGCAAATGTGAGGGGATTTTTGGGAAAAAAACTCTTAATTTTTTCACTTCAGTTTGAGGCATCTTTTAGAAGTCAGGGATAAATGCATCAAGGCATCAATACCGCAGCATCGACAGCCTAAAAGATGGTGAAGAAACGAATTTTCGGGAGGAACTTCGCATTACAGTTAAAATTGTCAGCATTGCTAGTCAGAGATTCCATTCATGAAACTTGGAATTTTCTACAAAATTAGTAATGAAAAATGGAGAAGGATGAAAAAAGATATACAAAACAGAAATACGCGAGAAACGCTACTATCAGTGTTTAACTAATTTATTATAAGTGCAAAGAGCTTGCGTGGTTTAGATGCACTTTTGAAGTCGATACTTATATCACGTATACATATGTGTCCTTGTACTTGCAAAAGTTGAGAGGAAATTAAACAAAGTTTGCCCCTTACATACATGGTGGGCCAATCCCAGTACTTTTCAGCTAGGTGCAGTAACAAATCATTTGACTGACCGCATCAGTGCACATTGTATCCTGCACACATGGGTGCAAATCTAGCCTTTGGTGCCTTTGAGGGTGAGCACGCAAGGATTGGTTTTACTACCCAACATCATATTTTATTTTCGTTCAGTCAAAACATGATGTAGTGGTAGTTAACAATTAATGAGAAGGTCCTCTCAAATTTGTGCCACATAACATGGCAAATGTATTACCTAACACGCACATGGCACATGCCTTAAATGTGTGTCACGGTAAATTCACAAATGTATATCCCTAACACGCACATAGCACATCTCTTCAATTCATTACTCCATGCTTCCATAGAGCAAGATAATCTAATACCATTTATAGGCTGTGAAAACGATGTATTGTAAAAACTATAAAATAGAAGGAATTCTTCATGATCATCTATGGACAATGATGGCTAGCAATATATTGGCATGGTTATCCTTTCAGGTTAGTTTCATAGCGCCTGGTAGTCCCATGCCTTATATGCACTTTTATTTTAGGGAGCTCGACAGAAAGAGAGGGTGATCCACGATCGAGCATACAGGAGAGGAATAATCTTATTTTTCATTTTCTCTTTATAGAGTAACAATCAAGATGTGTTCTCTCGCCACTAAGACTCGTGCCATCATACTACTTAATGGATTTCTTGTTATGTCATGAAGGGTTAATGTTCTTCAATCTTAAGGATCAATTCATAATTCTGAGAGGTAATACATTAATAGCTAAGACAATGCTTTTTGCATGCCTTATTTGTCATTAATTTCTTCTCTCAGTTGCCAAACACCAAAAGCATGTTAGTTTCTTGAATATCAAGAACAATAACCACCTAATTGCTATCACTCAAACCTTGTCATATAACATGTGGGGGGGCACCCACACCAACACTAGTAGAGAACCTAGGTTTTCCACAAATGCAACACATCGAAGAAAGAGGAGAAATTTTAGAGAACATGTCCCTTGTAAGAATTTAAGCACCCTACGTTCTAGTTTACTATTGAAATGCAATACAACAAAGGAGACACGGGGAAGGCTGACGGTGATGTGGTGAATCTCCCCAAATGCTTTGTGGGTCTCTGCATAGCTCTAAGCTCCATAATTGTGCTATCATTAAGAAGTTGATGAGGATATGTTTTGGGGAGGGGGGCCTTGTTGAGCAGCACAACCTCATGGTGTCGGAGGAAATTTTTTGGTACATCTTGGTTGTCCTAGATATGGGGTGGTAGGTTGATGAGCGTGGAATTGGGAGTAGGTAATGGGAAGGTACTGGTAGGTATTGGGAGTTGGCAATAGGGGGTGTTGTGGTGCTTAGATAATGTATACATTGGAGTTAGATAATATAAATCATTGATTATAGTGGTGGAAGGTGATTAGAATATTGTATGTTTTGGGAGTTTTAGAAATCGGTGATGGAATATTTCATGCAAGGAGTCAAAATTGGTAGATGACAGTGTCACAAAGTTGTAGAAGTTTATCTTGCCCTTCAGAATCAGGTTGGAGCAAGGTATTCAATATTCAATCCCCGGACATTTTTGGTTAAGAAACTCAAAATTACAATACAAATGGGATGATCAATGAATTCACAATATTTCTTAATCTAGATCTAGGTTTGGCTATGTGAGACCCAAACCTTACTTTATTTTCACCAAGCTTTATTTGCCCCGATTTCATGATTTATTAGATTTATCATGATTTTCTGAGACCTCAAACCTTAGTTTGGTTTGATGACTATTATACTCACATATATCCATTTACTACACCCAACCAAACATACCCTTACGTAAATCTTATTTCTAAAATAGAAACAATTAAGTAGACAACTCTACCAACATCTTGCATATTCTTTTTAAAATATTTTCCTTAATAAGGAGCAACTATGAACCATTATGACAAACTTAAGGTGAAAACCTAAACATTAATTTTCTCAATTGCATAATTTATTTGATTTACTATGGATTCACTTCAAAAAAATAAAATATTGAAATCATGATTTGTCATCATTCATACATATAATTTAAATGGTGGGGAGAATGTATACTTTAATCTTTATGTTTGTGAAATTATGGGATTTCCTTTACCTTAAAAAAGCATACCCTATTACTTACATTGATTAATTGCATAGATTGATGTTGCATGGATTGATTTGTGATCTTCGCACAAGCCTTGGTCAGGCCTCTTCAAGCTAGTATCCTTGGTGATTTTTCTCATTTGGATAGGTGCATGTGGTAGTACAATGACATTGACATGGGTTCGCCACCCACTGCATGCATGGGGTCAGGCTGATGCCCTTTGGCCTGTAAGGATGGACATAAGTAAATGATTTAGCCCATTATCAATTTGATGTGTCTGACTAGGAGTCTAATGCATGTTTTAGAGGCAACATTTGGTGCTTCACTCCATAGGTTTGGGTGTTTTGGTCAATTAGGAAGTCTAAACTGAGTTGGTTTGTCATGAAAAATGTAATTTTATTTCAACAAATCCTATATATAAGTGTTCGCTTCAAACACTAATTCTTATTTAGATATTTTTTTAGTTGTAATACATTGTTGGAGAAAATTTATGATAATTTTGGTTCTCTAAAAAGTGCATGTTGGTAATTTAGCTTTCTTTTAAAGGATCAAATCCTAGAATTATCAAGTAAAACTTGTTTTACATGAGTTTATATAAAATCTTCATCTTATTTGTATATGTTTCTATCACATTATATCTCTCTTATACCTCCTTTGTTGAAATTCTTCAAGTCCTATAGTAGAAATTCCCTATATACCAAGAAAATGTTTTTTTTTTAATTTTAGCCTAGATGTAACTAGAGCTAGCAAAGTAATTTTTGTGGGTTGTTTAAAGAAGTTTGGAGCTAGTTTTCATGCATGCATTTTCTATTTGCATGATTATGCCTATAAAAACCAATTTATCCAATGTTTAGTAATATATGATTTGTGATTCCTACATGAAACCATGGAATCTCACTAATTACATGCTAAATGGCATAATTATGGCATTTTTGTCAAGCATCAATCTGAATAATAAAAAATAGCATGATTATTAAGGATGTTTCCTGAGGTTTGGTAACGCAGTAACTCTCAAATGTACATTAGCAAAATTCAAAACACAAGCGAGGCAAAAGACTTATCATAAGCATGGTGATTAGATTCAATTTTCATAAATAAGATCAGTAATTTCTTGAGCAAGGCAGTTAGGTAAGATCATACCATGAGTATTCAGTTTTCATAAACATCATATAAACAAATCTCATTATAGAAACTTAACAGGTTTTACCTTCTATATACAAGAGCTTAATATACAAAAACATCATGCTTAACAAGTCATGCCTATAGGAATACCAAAATTCACCCAACTTTATACCAACACAAACTACTTTTCTAGCAATGAGTTATCTCAAAGATACATGGATGATATATTACATATGCATGGTAATTGTGGCGTCCGATTCATAAAACCAAGATTAACACGATTAACTAATGCGGAAGCGGTGGTTAGCAGCGGAATTACTAAAAATCACTAAAAATTAAAAACTTTTATACAAAGATCCATTACCAAAGATTCTTTAAACAAGAATCATAGTAGTATATTTACATACTGGTCCACATTGGACATTCCATGTATCATCAAACCAAAATCTCAAGTTGATTATAAAAACATTATCTACTGACTCCTAGGACCTGAGAGTACATAGACGACACATAGGACTTTATGTACAGAGCCTGACAACCAGTATCCCCACCAGGGATGTTACTGTTGTCCTTGCTGTTGCTGTTGTTGCTCTTCCTCTACTACATAGGTTCTGCCTCTTTGTCTGTGTCTAACTAAAATGTTGAATCCCACGGGGGTGAGACAATTATACAATTGTCCTAGCGAGTAGGGCTTCTCAATGGGGAGGGTATGGGGAGGCTAAGGTCTTACCCTTACCCTTACCCACCAAGTTTGGCGGGTAAGGGTATGGGTAATTCCCCACTCCACCAATATCCTTACCCTCCCCTTACCCTTACCCACAGGGTAAATGGGGAGGGTAAGGGTGAAGTGGGGAATTTATATGTCATCTTCAAATTTTTCGTAATATTAATAATAATGGTCTAGCTAGTACATTCATATATTTGAGTGAAATATCAAGATGTTCCATAATGGATTTTAAATATACAAAATGTTTCTAAGTAATATTCTACAAGTGTTGTAGTGAATGCATGTACAAATGGTAGTACCCTAAAAATAAATTATTCCTAGTAAATTAAGACTTCTACGCTAAAATGCTATTAAAGGATAATATGTCATAGAGAGTTATTCTTAGAAACATACATATCTTATACCCTCTAAAATGTTGTTGCATCCAAAAAAATAAAGCACAAATAAAATAGATAACACCACTTCACATATGTATCAAATGATATATTAAAGATTAAATCTTGGTATTATATACATGTTTGCCTTACACTACAAATTATTTAATGGAACATAGATTACTTATATACATGTGTCTTGCACCTCCAAAAAAGTATTGAATACACAACCAAGTTAACTATATAAGAAGTAGAAAAGAATATCATGTATTATTTAAAATGATGACCCCATAATATTAAATATTACATGGATTCAAACAACACATGACCATACATTTAATATAATATACATAAATATTGGCAGGTAGTGGGTTAGAGGGCATGTGTAATGGCTTACCCTTACCCTTACCCATTAAGGTAGCGGGTTAGAGGGTAGAGGGTAGGCGGGTAAAGGGTAAGAAAATCCTTTACCCTTACCCTTACCCTATAGGGTATGGGTAAAGGGTAAACAAGTTTACCCTTACCCATTGACATCCCTACCAGCGAGAGATATAACTCTCCGCCGTAACATTGTTATTGCCGTTTAATAGAAATAATCTGAATAGTGAAATAATATAATTCAATAGCAGATAATCACTATCTATGCAGACTAGAGCAACATTCTTATGCAAGTATTTTGACTGTAACTTGATAAGGCAACATGTCTCTTATTCAATATGGAATTGAAGAACATAAGTAACATTTATGTATCAAGAACATGTTGAGTAGGATAACATCAACTAGTGGTTCTCGTATTTCAAACTTATACAAATACGCTACACAGCTGATTATGTTTTACAAACATTCTTAAGCTCCGAGGAGATGAGGTATACTGCTCATACTCCAACCGATCACTGCGAAGTCAATATCGGTACCATACAAAGTCAATGGAAGAGCTGGCTTCCATGACTTCCCACATCACGGTCAGTGTGAGATCACATGCAGGACATCTTGTGTCTCTTCTACATAGCTTGCCAGGGTATAGTGGCATCTAGCTATAGAGCTACAGTGGCAGTTGTACTCTCTTCGCAATTGAGAGATCTCGTGTTTACCTCCATCGATCCGACATTAACATCATCGGGAGTCCCGGAAGCATGAAGGATTGAGAGGTTTAATGTTTACCTTCCATCAATTTCCTCATAAGGATGTAAGGATATTTTCTCCCATCGACCCCCACATATTCAAAATATGCAAACTCCAGGAAATCTCGTAAGAAAACCTGTTTCACCATCACCCGCTTCTGACGATGATGGATCTATGGTCAGAGCACTACATGAATAGCTTTCATTTAATTAATTAGGTAAATTGTCATATTATTTTAGCATCAGTCAAGTTTGCAAACATAACTTATTAAGACAAATGCTACAAAGAAACATGTACTGTTTATATCAATTAATTTTTAGTCTCTAAGAGACATTGGGATCTCAGTCCCTCACATAAACATATGGTTCTGGGCATTAAAACCCTCAGCTCATCACTGAGAACTGTTACCACTATTTTAGGTAATCATCACCTTTAGGTCATCTGACCAAGGTAAACATGACACTTGTTACACAAGCATCTCATCTGGCACTTGAGGCCCATTAACTCTCTTGTCACCTCTTACTAGGTAACAAGGCATATTATGGCACACAAGGCCCAATAAATAATTTCAATAAATAAAGCATCATAGCTCATACCTGGCTATGTTCATCATCTCATGATACCTGCATGGTTAGTACAGATGATAACAAATATATTAATTATATTTCAGTTCCATGCTATCTCAGGGTAACACCATTATTCCCATACTAGGGTTGGGGTTTCCCATTTTATAGCAATCGGAGTTAATCATCCCCCTTTATTCAATTGGGACCAATGATTCATCATTTCATTGTCCATGATTAGGGTTCCATGCTAAATAGCATAATCTAGAATTAGGGTTTACTATTCACATCATATCACCCTAGATTTAGGGTTTATGTTCAATAACCCACAATTAGGGTTTACTATTCATCCGAATTAGGGTTTCACATCAAAATACCATGAATTAGGGTTACTCATGTCATTACCCTAAATTCATATCACACTAACTTCCTAGATTAGGGTTTCATTTAGAATTGCCCTAATTTAGGGTTTGAGTTCATCAATTAACTCAATTAGGGTTTCATGATCTCTCTACCAGGGATCATACCCTAATTATACATCACACTTATTTTGAATGTGTTATGCATGATTGCTACATGATTATTTTACATGTATAAATCTCTCTCTCTCATCCTCTTCTAGGATGTCCAGAAGATTTGATCAATTGAGCCTTCAATCTCATGAGTGTTCACATGAATTGACCAATTGAATCTTCAATTATATAAGATATCCAAATGGATTAATAATATTGGACCTCAAACGGTCTTTCTTACATAGACCCTAAATGGTCTTGGATACTCAAAGTTCAAACGGTTTGAAACCGTTTGGGCACATTGCCCTTGAAACTGTTTAAGCAATCATTGCCTTGAAACCGAATGAGCTAGAAAGTGTTGAAACCGCATGAGCTTGGGTCCCAAATGGGCTTGAGACCGTTTGGACCCAAACGGTCTTGAGACCGTTTGGTCCAAACCCTCTCAAAACTGCATGGACCATAAATTCCTTTCGACACCTACATGATTCATGATTTCAATGGATGAACCAATTATCAATAGAGTCCTTGATTTCTTTATTACTTGAACTATTGAATCAACCTTCAATTAGAGCATCAATTAGGGTTTTGAACCCAATTGATCCAAGATTTCAACTCAAGGAATCTTCAATTAGGGCTTTGAATCGAATAACCATCAATGATCAACATTGTGGAATTGATTCCATTGCAACTAATGAATCATCATCAAATTTTTGATATGAACAGACCCCAAATGGTCTTGAGGTCATTTGGATGACCTCCAAATGGTCTTGAGACCGTTTTCCTGATCCTATCCTTGGATTTTGTGAAATTCCATTAAGGTTTGATCATTAGATTGATAATCAAATCAGCACTTAATTGCATTTCAATTTGGTATCTTTGGACCTTCAATTACTCGTCCATACTTAACCCTAGACCCCCAAACAGTCTTGGGTGATCCCCAAACGGTCTTGAGACCATTTGGGCTCAATCACCCAAAAATCTAAGTTAGCCAAATTGAATTTCAGCACTTAATCCAATTAGAGTTTTCTAATTGATTAACCTTCAACTGATGAACCCTTTGGAATTTATCCATCAAATTTGATGGGTCATCAACCATCAATATTAGCATCAATTTCTTCAAACGGTCAACCCTGGTCAACTTTCCCAAATGGTTTGAAACCGTTTAGCTTCAAACGGTTTTGGGTTTCAAGCCTCCAAACGGTTTGGAAACCGTTCAGACCAAAACCTTAAAACCGTTTGCAACTCCAACCTGTTGGAATATGAACCTAAGATGATCTTATAAGCATCAAACCTTAGTCCATCGAAAACTACTGCCATCATCATGGTAATTGCATCAATTAATCAAAAGAATTGCAAGAAGAGCAATTGAACATAGTTGATTGAGAAATTGAAATCAATAACAATGAATAAGGGTTCACGTTATATAACCCGCCTTCAATTGAGCTTCAAAGGTTGGAGCTTCACGTCAACAATGGTGGAGGAAGCTTTTCCACACCACAAGGATCGTTCCTCAAGCTTTTGAGTGAAAAGGGATGGTTAGAAGTGAAGATGGGATCGAGATATGAAGGAATCATGCATTGATTTATGATTTCCACCATGAAATCAAGATGAATGAAGGTCAAGAAGCTTACCAATAGGCTGAGGGTCGTCTTCCTGCTGTCCCTAGATCCCTTGATCGTTTTTGCAAGAAAAGGAAAGAAGTGGATCCGAAAAAGTCCTTGGTTTGAGTGGTAAAAGGTCTTTTTATAAGAAAATCAATGAGAGAGAAAATCCCTTATAAAAATCCTTTAATTCCAAAAATTGTGCCACCTATTCCTCCTCAATTCCGTGCATGCAAAGATATCTTAATTATCTCCAAATTCCCTTCCATTATCCATGAATTAAGGGAAAATAAATTAAGCACCTTAATCATATTATATTAATATCCCATTTTTAGTGGATATTACTTTCCATTAACTTAATGTGAGTGGACTCTCCACTCAAGTTAGATATTTCGTGGCCTAGCAAAGGCATAAGGGTGTTCACACTTGAACAAATCCAGCCATCTCGTTTTTGGTTGAAGGGCCTTTAATTACTTTATTTATTCTTGCATTAATTTGAAGTAAAGTCCCATTTATGCTTAAATCTTGATTATTTTAATACCAAGATTCTCTCTCCTTCCAAGTAGCTCAAATGAGATGCCCCTATCATTTACTTGCCTCTACAAGATGCCATGAATATTAAGGACCTTATTGAAGTGGTAAATTGCATATTGAACCCTTGGTTTTGGGTAAATTGCACATTACACCAAAACTAGGTTTTAATGCACAAACATTGCTTTATCAGCTCTTTCTTGGTACTCAGGATTTCACTAGCCTTACCTCTGCATCATCTTCATTCCCATGATGCTTCAAGATATGAGGAACATATTGTCATGTAACATTTGCAATTTAACCCCTCAACTTGGGTAATTTGCACTTTAGTCCAAAGCAAGTAAACCATTACTTTTAACATTATTCAAAATGGACTAAAATTGAAATATAAGTTCCTATTGAGCCTTAATTACTTTTCAATAGGTAATATTAAGCATATAATTACCTTTCTTAAATAAAACACCTAGGGTTAAAGCATAACCCAGGTCACAGATGTTACAAATTATCCACCCCTTATAAGGATTTCATCCCCGAAATCATCAACAAAAACATCAAGAGAAAAGAGTAGGATATTTCCTCCTCATCTCTTCCTCTAGCTCCCACGTAGCTTCTTCAATGCCACAGTGATTCCAGAGAACTTTTACAAGACTAATGTCTTTCATTTTCAACTTTTTGATCCTTCTGTCAAGAACCAACACAGGTCCTTCAACATAAGATATGTCATCATTTAGTTCTACCTCCACAGGTTGCAGAACTAACTCTGTGTCAGGATGACACTTCCTCGACATGGAGATGTGAAACATTGGGTGCAATCTATGCAACTCAGGTGGTAACTCCAGCTTATAGGCTACCTTTCCCATTCTTTCAATGATCGGATAAGGCCCCATAAATCTAGGAGCTAACTTCCCTTTCTTTCCAAATCTTAGGATACCTTTTCAAGGTGAGACCTTGAGGTATACCATGTCTCCAACTTAGAACTCAAAGGATCTACGATGCTTATCAGCATAAGATTTCTGTCTATCCTGGGCAGCTTTCAACTGTTGTTGTATTACTTCAATCTTCGCAGATGTTTGTTGTACTAGCTCAGGACCCAAAAGTTGATATTCTCCTGTTTCATACCAACATAAAGGAGATATACAACGTCTACCATACAAAGCTTCATATGGTGCCATCTCAATACTGTGTTGATAGCTATTATTATAAGCAAATTCTATCAAGCTCAGGTGTAGATCCCAACTTCCTACAAACTGAAGGACACATGCCCTAAGAAAGTCCTCCAAGGTTTGTATGGTCCTCTTAGATTGTCCATCTATTTGTGGGTGAAAGGATGTACTAAACCTTAACTATGTACCCAAAGCTTTATGCAGTCGTTCCTAAAAATGACTTGTAAACTGGGGACCTCTATCCGAAATGATAGTAGCTGGAACTCCATGCAAACACACTATCTCATCTATGTATATCTGGGCGAGCTTCTCAGTTGTGTAAGTTTTCTTGACAGGTAGGAAATGTGCTGTCTTAGTCAACCTATCAACTATCACCCAAATGGAATCATGACTTTTGGTTGTTCTAGGCAAACCAACCACAAAGTCCATGGTTACATGATCCCATTTCCACTGCGGTATAGATAGAGGTTGCATTGTTCCTGTGGGCTACTGATGTTCAGCTTTAACCTGCTGACACACCGGACACCGCATAACAAACTCAGCTACATCTTTCTTCAATCCAGGCCACCAATACATATCTTTTAAGTTATGATACATCTTGGTGCTCCCTGGATGCATAACATACATCGAAGAATGAGCTTCTTCCAGAACTAAACTTCTCAAGTCATTGGCATCAGGTACTACCATCCTATCATGGCAACAAACTACCTGATCATCTGAATCATGGAAACCATCTCATTTCTCACTACCATACTCTGACCTGATCTGCTGAATCACAACATCATTCTGATGTGCTTCTTTAATTTGCTGTCTCAGAGTAGGTTTTACTTACATCTCAGCTAATAACCCAGCTAACAATGATACTTTAAACTTTATGTTATCTTGCCTCAAGGAGATAAACATATCTCTCTTAGAGCACACCAAGGAATTCAACTGTGCTTTATCTAAGGCTAGTGTTGCTGATTTCCTACTTAGTACATCAGCTACCACAATAGCCTTCCCTGGATGATAATCAATTATACAATCGTAGTCCTTGATTAAGTCCATCCAGCGGCGTTGCCTCATGTTTAGCTCATGCTGAGAAAAGATATACTTTAGGTTCTTATGGTCTGTGAAAATCTGGAATGTTTCTCCATAGAGATAATATCTCCAGATCTTCAAGGCATGGACCACATCAGCTAGCTCTAGATCGTGTGTTGGATAATTCTCCTCATATTTCTTAAGCTGTTGAGAAGCAAAAGAAATCACTTGTTTATCCTGCATCAACACACATCCTAAGCCATTCTTGGATGCATCACAGAAGACTATGTACCCCTTCCCTTGCTCAGGTAACACTAGCACATGTGCACTTGTTAACCTTTCTTTCAGCAACTGGAAAGAATGTTGACACTTGTCATTCCTGACAAAAGGAATATCTTTCCTGGTCAACTTGGTTAAGGGTAAAGCTATAGAGCTGAAGTTCTGGATGAACCTCCTGTAATAGCCTGCTAATCCAAGAAAACTACGAATCTCTATCAGTGTCTTTGGTTGTTCCCATTACAGGACATATTCTACATTCTTAGGATCAACACGAATACCTGAGGCAGATATTACGTGTCCTAGAAAAGTAACTTTTGGTAACCAAAACTCTCATTTGCTGAACTTAGCATACAACTTATGCTTTCTTAGCAAAGTCAAAGCCTGACAGAGGTGCTGCTCATGTTGTTGAGCATCTCTACTGTATGTCAAGATGTCATCTATAAAGATGACTATACACTGATCAAGAAAAGGTCAAAAGATCCTATTCATGAGTTCCATGAATGCTGCTGGTGCATTAGTTAGTCTAAAAGACATAACTATGAACTCATAGTGACCATATCTTGTCCTAAAGGCAGACTTAGATATGTCACCCTCCTTGATACGCAACTAATGGTATCCTGACCTCAGATCTATTTTAGAAAAGATAGTTGCACCATGCAACTGATCAAACAGGTCGTCTATCCTTGGCTGAGGATACTTGTTCTTTTTGGTGACTTTATTTAACTGTTTGTAGTCAATGCATAACCGCATCGACCCACCCTTCTTTTTAACAAAAAGAACTGAAGCACCCCATGGTGAAGTACTCGATCAGATAAAACCCTTCTCAAGTAACTCCTGCAGTTGTTTCTTGAGCTCTGCCATCTCAGCAGGTGCCATTCTATACGATGTTTGTGATATGGGTTGTGTGCTCGGGATCAGATTAATTTAAAAATCAATCTCTTGGGGCGGAGGAACACCTGGAAGTTCTTCACGAAAAACATCCTCAAACTCCCTAACCACTAGAACTTCAGAAGGATGAGGGCTCTCCATTGTGGTATCTACCACATGTGCCAAGAATGCAAAGTATCCCTATCTCTTCAACTTCTCAGCTACCATAGTTGACATAAGACAAGTTGGAAGAATCTTTCTATCTCCCTGAAAGATCCATGTGACACCATCATCTATGAACAAAACTTGTTTGGAACTACAATCCAAGACAACCTTATACTTCTCTAAGGTGTCCATCCCAAGGATTATATCAAAACCCTACATCTCAAGTGGTATAAGATCCACTTGAATGTGATGGTCAGAAAAGAAAAGATTGCAGGGAGAACACACCTCCCGCAACATTGCAGATCCCAGCAAAGGGGTTTCTAGCATCAAACTATCTGCTCTATGACTAACAATCATGTTGCAGTCATAAATCACTTCTCGAGTGATAAAAGAGTGTGTATCACCCGGATCAATTAATACAGATACGAAGCAGGATGAAGACATATCAGAGTAAAATAGTTCCATCTGACCTGTCACAACCTGAGGGTTGACTACTACTTCAGGCTAATTCATGGCATAGAATATAGTCGTAGGTTGCTGTTGACCATGTTCTTGGTTATTTGGTTCTGACGATCCATCTTGGGATGGTTGTCCACGTCCTCTAGCATTGTTATTGAACTGTCGCCTTTGTGGGCCTTGCTAACTTTGCCTCTGGGGTTGACTTACAGTTCTAACTTTCTCAGGATAATCCCTCTTCAAGTGTCCTGACCTCCCACACTGGTAACAACTATAGTTTCCCAAACTCTGCCTGGGTGGTCCTATCACTGATGCGGATGATGTACTAGGGGCTCTACTTGGGGTAAAACTACGACCCCTACCCCTACTTGACGTCCATTGCGTCGGGGCATTAAACTTCGGTGGTGGTGGTGCAAAGAATCTCAGCTTCTTGAAACTCTCAGATAAGGGTCCTTGAAAGTGAGGATATACTTTCTTATTACTGGCATGTTTCTTCTCGATCAGAGACCTCTCCATCCGCCTCACAGACTCCACAAAAGTGGCAAACCTCTCCCTATTCTCCAGAGCAGACACAGGAGTGGGCAATTAAGCGTTCAACCCCTTCTCGAACCGCTGAATCCTCTCCTCATCAGTGGCTGCCATGTGCGGAAAAAACCGCAATAGCTCCATGAACCTAGCTTCATATTTGCTAATGTTCATTTGTCCTTGCCTCAACCTCTCAAATTGAGAGATCTTCTCATCTAGATACTTCTTGAGAAAGTATCTAGGAACAAATTCCCGTTAGAATTCGTCCCATCCGACATCAACTCTGGGTCTCTTTCCTTCCTCGATGGTCCACCAATGACCAACACTCCCCTTCAGTAGGTAGATAGCATGTCTCACCTTCTCATATTCAGGAATCATAAGGATTCTGAAGTCCTTCTCTAGCTCAGTTAACCATAAGTCAACATCTGCTGGGTCATTGTGCCAACATACTCTGTGGCTCCTACCCTTCAAAGCCTTTCAAAGGTCTTGCCAGCTCCCTATCTTTCATTGTGGACCGGTGCCCTTGGTGCAGGTAGTGGCATCCTATCTGTCATGTGAGTCATTATTGCCAAAAACTGCCCAAACATGGCTTGGAAGCCTGGGTTCCCCATTTCTGCTTGGTTGAGTTGAGGAATCTCAGGAACAAGTTCCTCCCTAGCTTGATCTCTTGCATCTTCTCCCGGTACAGCAACGCGGCTCTCAGCAGCATGTTCATCATGCGATCCAGACATCTTCAAGTTCTTCTTCTCCTATATAAGCAGAAGACACTATCAGATAAATTGGAAGACACTTAGAACAGACTCAACGACCTTAATCCTATGTCTCTGTAGACTCAGCGAACTCGGAGCTCTGATACCACTGAACTTGTGGCGTCCGATTCATAAAACCAAGATTAACACGATTAACTAATGCGGAAGCAGTGGTTAGCAGCGGAATTACTAAAAATAACTAAAAATTAAAACCTTTTATGCAAAGATCCATTACCAAAGATTCTTTAAACAAGAACCATAGTAGTATATTTACATACTGGTCCACATTGGACATTCCATGTATCATCAAACCAAAATCTCATGTTGATTATAAAAACATTATCTACTGACTCCTAGGACTTGAGAGTACATAGATGATACATAGGTCTTTATGTACAGAGCCTGACAACCAGTATCCCCACCTGGGATGTTACTGTTGTCCTTGTTGTTGCTGCTGCTGCTCTTCCTCTGCTACAGAGGTTCTGCCTCTTTGTCTGCGTCTACCTAAAATGTTGAATCCCACAGGGGTGAGACAATTATACAATTTCCCCAATGAGAGATATAACTCTCTGCCGTAACATTGTTATTTCCGTTTAATAGAATTAAAGTGAACAGTGAAATAATATAATTCTTATGCAAGTATTTTAACTATAACTTGACAAGGCAACATGTCTCTTATTCAACATGGAATTGAAGAACATAAGTAACATTTATGTATCAAGAACATGCTGAGAAGGATAACATCAATGAGTGGTTCTCATATTTCAAACTTATACAAATACGCTACACAACTGATTATGTTTTACAAACATTCTTAAGCTTTGAGGAGATGAGGTATACCGCTCATACTCCAACCGATCACTGCGAAATCAATATCGGTACCATACAAAGTCAATGGAAGAGATGGCTTCCATGACTTCCCACATCTCGGTCAGTGTGAGTCTCTGCTACATAGCTTGCCAGGGTATAGTGGCATCTAGCTATAGAGCTACAGTGGCGGTTGTACTCTCTTCACAATCGAGACATCTCGTGTTTACCTCCATCGATCCGACATTAACATCATCGGGAGATTAGTGATACATCCATCCCAGAAGCATGAAGGATTGAGAGGTTTAATGTTTACCTTCCATCAATTCCCTCATAAGGATGTAAGGATATTTTTTCCCATCGACCCCCACATATTCAAAATATGCAAACTCCAGGAGATCTCGTAAGAAAACCTGTTTCACCATCACCCGCTTCTGACGATGATGGATCTATGGTCAGAGCACTACATGAATAGATTTCATTTGAATAATTAGGTACATTATCATATTCTTTTAGCATCAGTCAAGTTTACAAACATAACTTATTAAGACAAATGCTACAAAGAAACATGTACTATTTATATCAATTACTTTTCAGTCTCTAAGAGACATTGGGATCTCAGTCCCTCACATAAACATATGGTTTTGGGCATTCAAACCCTATTCTCATCACTGAGCACTGTTACCACTATTTTAGGTAATCATCACCTTGAGGTCATCTGACCAAGGTAAACATGACACTTGTTACACAAGCATCTTATCTGGCACTTGAGGCCCATTAACTCTCTTGTCACCTCTTACTAGGTAACAAGGCATATTATGGCACACAAGGCCCAATAAATAATTTCAATAAATAAAGCATCATAGCTCATACCTGGTTATGTTCATCATCTCAGGATACATGTATGGTTAGTACAGATGATAACAAATATATTAATCATATTTCAGTTCCATGCTATCTCAGGGTAACACCATTATTCCCATACCAGGGTTGGGGTTTACTATTTTATAGCAATCAGAGTTACTCATCCCCCTTTATTCAATTGGGACCAATGATTCATCATTTCATTGTCCAGGATTAGGGTTCCATGCTAAATAGCATAATCCAGAATTAGGGTTTACTATTCACATCACATCACCCTAGATTTAGGGTTTCTGTTCAATAACCCACAATTAAGGTTTACTAATCATCCGAATTAGGGTTTTACATCAAAATACCATGAATTAGGGTTACTCATGTCATTACCCTAAATTCATATCACATTAACTTCCTAGATTAGGGTTTCATTCAGAATTGCCCTAATTTAGGGTTTGAGTTCATCAATTAACTCAATTAGGGTTTCATGATCTCTCTAGCAAGGATCATACCCTAATTATACATCACACTTATTTTGAATGTGTTATGCTTGATTGCTACATGATTATTTTACATGTATAAATCTCTCTCTCTCATCCTCTTCTAGGATGTCCAGAAGATTTGATCAATTGAGCTTTCAATCTCATGAGTGTTCACATGAATTGACCAATTGAATCTTTAATTATATAAGATATCCAAATGGATTAATCATATTGGACCTCAATTGGTCTTGCTTACATAGACCCTAAACGGTCTTGGATACTCAAAGTTCAAACGGTTTGAAACCGTTTGGGCACATTGACCTTGAAACTGTTTAAGCAATCATTGCCTTAAAACCGAATGAGCTAGAATGTGTTGAAATCGCTTGAGCTTGGGTCTCCAAACGGTTTGGGACCGTTTGGTCCAAACCCTCTCAAAACTGCATGGACCAAAAAGTCCTTTCGACACCTACATGATTCATGATTTCAATGGATGAACCAATTATCAATTGAGTCCTTGATTTCTTTATTAATTGAACTATTGAATCAACCTTCAATTAGACCACCAATTAGGGTTTTGAACCCAATTGATCCAAGATTTTAACTCAAGGAATCTTCAATTAGGGCTTTGAATCGAATAACCATCAATGATCAACATTGTGGAATTGATTCCATTGCAACTAATGAATCATCATAAAATTTTTTATATGACCAGACCCCAAATGGTCTTGAGGTCGTTTGGATGACCTCCAAACAGTCTTGAGCCGTTTGCCTCATCCTATCCTTGGATTTTGTGAAATTCCATTAAGGTTTAGATCATTAGATTGATAATCAAATCAACACTTAATTGCATTTCAATTTGGTATCTTTGGACCTTCAATTACTCATCCATATTAACCCTAGACCTCCAAACGATCTTGAGTGACCCCCAAACGGTCTTGAGACCATTTGGGTGACCTCCAAATGGTCTTGAGACCGTTTGGGCTCAATCACCCAAAAATCTATGTTAGCCAAATTGAATTTCAGCACTTAATCCAATTAGGGTTTGCTAATTGATTAACCTTCAACTGATGAATCCTTTGGAATTTATCCATCAAATTTGATGGGTCATCAACCATCAATATTAGCATCAATTTCTTCAAATGGTCAACCCTGGTAAACTTTCCCAAATGGTTTGAAACCGTTTAGCTTCAAACGATTTTGGGGTTCAAGCCTCCAAATGGTTTGGTGAAACCGTTTGGACCAAAACCTTGAAACCGTTTGTAACTCCAACCTGTTGGAAAATGAACCTAAGATGATCTTATCATCATCAAACCTTAGTCCGTTGAAAACTACTACCATCATCATGGTAATTGCATCAATTAATCAAAAGAATTGCAAGAAGAGAAATTGAACATAGTTGATTGAGAAATTTAAATAAATAACAATGAATAAGGGTTCAAGTTATATAACCCACCTTCAATTGAGATTCAAAGCTTGGATCTTAACATCAAAAATGGTGGAGGAAGCTTTTCCACACCACAAGGATCGTTCCTCAAGCTTTTGAGTGAAAAGGGATGGTTAGAAGTGAAGATGGGATCGAGATATGAAGGAATCATGCATTGATTTATGATTTCCACCATGAAATCAAGATGAAGGTCAAGAAGCTTAATAACATGTTGAGGATCGGTTTCCTTCTCTCCCTAGCTCCCTTGATCGTTTTTGCAAGAAAAGGAAAGAAGTGGATCCAAAAAAGTCCTTGGTTTGAGTGGTAAAAGGTCTTTTTATAAGAAAATCAATGAGAGAGAAAATACCTTATAAAAATCCTTTAATTCAAAAAATTGTGCCACCTCTTCCTCCTCAATTCCATGCATGCAAATATATCTTCATTATCTCCAATTTCCCTTCCATTTCCATGAATTAAGGGAAAAGAAATTAAGCACCTTAATCATATTATATTAATATCCCATTTTTAGTGGATATTACTTTCCATTAACTTAATGTGAGCGGACTCTCCACTAAAGTTAGATATTTCGTGGCCTAGAAAAGGCAAAAGGGTGTTCACACTTGAAAAAATCCAACCATCTCGTTTTGGGTTGAAGGGCCTTTAATTACTTTATTTATTCTTGCATTAATTTGAAGTAAATTCCTATTTATGCTTAAATCTTGATTATTTTAATATCAAGATTCTCTCTCCTTCCAAGTAGCTCAAATGAGATGCCCCTCTCATTTTATTACCTCTACAAGATGCCATGAATATTAAGGACCTAATTGAAGTGGTAAATTGCATATTGAACCCTGGGTTTTGGGTAAATTGCACATTACACCAAAACTAGGTTTTAATGCACAAACATTGCTTTATCAGCTCTTTCTTGGTACTCAGGCTTTCACTAGCCTTAACTCTGCATCATCTTCATTCCCATGATGCTTCAACATATGAGGAACATATTATCATGTAACATTTGCAATTTAACCCCTCAACTTGGGTAATTTGCACTTTAGTCCAAAGCAAGTAAAACATTACTTACAACATTATTCAAAAGGGATTAAAATTGAAATATAAGTTCCTCTTGAGCCTTAATTACTTTTCAAAAGGTAATATTAAGCATATAATTACCTTTATTAAACAAAACACATAGGGTTAAAGCATAACCCAGGTAAGGGATGTTACAGTAATAGCCTCAACTATCATGTAAGATAGAGCAATGTGGTTTGTGAGTAGGCAGTAGACCATCTTAATGAAGTGATGAGTAGACAATTGAAGTTCAATACATTGTTTCATCCATATAATAATGTTGGCATACTTTAGAGAAAGAATAATATGAGAGAATTATAACAAGGACATATAATATGAGAAAATAGTAAGAAGGAGATGAGAGAAGTATAAAAAATAGAAAATCATGTAGCCCAAACACCATTGGGTGAGATGGGGGAAATTTTCCATGTCTATAGATGCAGGAGGAGTAGGCATTGGACGTCTATGTATAATCAAATATACAACAAACATGAAGCCAACATGTAAGTACCGATCATGGGTCTATATGGGAAAGGTTTTGTAGGGTCAAATATTGAAATTTAGAAGGATGGATTGACATAAGATATTTGTCGAGGGATCAAGATGGGGTCCTATGCTTCATCCTAATGGAAGTGCATTTGAAGGATTGTACCTACTATCATGGACAAATCTAGATGGATATTAGGAAGAGATGATAATCCTCTTCTAGAGTCAGCCATTTCAAAGAGGGACATAGCTCAATGATGAATATGAAAGTTGCTAAGGTGATGACCTCATAAGGATGGGGTTCGACAATCCTACAAGAATGAATAACCTCACATGGTACGTAGCTAGTCCAATAGGTCATGTGCATAGGCAAATAAGAGGAGGATTGCTAGGTATGAGAACTGGTTGAGAAGGGCACTCTCACAACTAAAAGTTCCAAGAAGATGTTGAGGGCACTCTCACAACTAAAAGTTACAAGAAGATGCTAAGATCTCGGGCTAATGGTGGATTGATGACGAAGAGGATATGGTGCACTATCTCCCTTTATGGATGGATGTCTTTTATTGGAAGCTTATTTACAATGCTCTCCTGGTCGACTCCTAGACACAACAATGCAAGATAGAGCTTGCTTCTAAATGTGAATGTTGCCTATAGCCATAAGAAGAGAGTAAAGACCATAGGTAGGTTGCCTTGCAACTATGGCCCCTTGCCTTTCAAATGATGGATTTGAACAGGAGCCAAAGTATTTTTTTCTACTATTCAGATCCTTCTCTCTTATTGTTGGAATAGGGCCTTGCATGTGCCAACCCTCCATGTTAAATGAGATTACTCAAAATAAAAACGTCAATCAAGCACTAATCAATCATATTACCATAAAGGTACATAAATACAACTGAAATAAAAGTTCTAAATATGTCAAAGAACATTTACATAAAGGTCCAACATCTTACATATAAATACACCATACGAGGTGTTGGTATAGTATGCCCAGAGATCTAATCATATGATGATTGCAATGCGACATATGATACTTGATTTGATAATGATAAAGGTAATTCCTTCTATATGTTTGTCTCACTCATGAGATGATGACACATACATGATAGATTTCTAGAGAATGATGTGAATCAATGACATATGTCTTTAGGTTGAGGACCTGAACAATGAGACCATATGTATGATAAAAGTACATACATTCTTGTTATGTCCCTAGTCAAATATTATTGTGGAAGCAAAATAGAGAATAGTAATACATATGACTAGAGTGTGTGTTGACTGATGACAGAGTCTCGTTAGTCATGATATATGATATCAAGTCAAGCACACATATATATGTTAGAGAATAGTATATCAGATAGACCCACTGTGAGAGTGATACATGGATACCATGGAATGGTAGTCACAATCATCTCTCATAGAGATGGTGGTGATTGTAGTTCTTAGACCTGAAATCACTGCACTCATCACATGTGATTGGGTACACTTTGACATCATCAAACGTAGCCCTGAAACATGGGTTGTTATAACGATGATGCTTGGGTGACTTTGACACATGGGGACTTGACTGGGAGTGATAGATATGGGATTTGTCCCTCATACAAGGAGTATGATATCCAGGGCCCCTTGATAAGAGAGACTGAGAATTGTATGGCCATACTCATGTGATTCAATATGTGACTTCGCATGCATCTCACACAGTTTGCTCTAGGTCAAGGAAGATGAATTGAATGTTTAAGAGGATGACATTCCATGCCTTGAGTTCAATCCAGATGTCAGTGACAAAGGAATTATACAATCACGGTAACACTAATCACATATTGTAGGTTGAAGTTGTTCTCCAACTTTTTGAGTTACTTGGGTAGAAATGATGAGTTACTAGATTTCGCTCATTGCTTATGATGTCATAAGTTGTTATTAACATTCATTCCCAATGTAAATTGGAACCTACAGGGTCACACACATAGGATACCCCTGGAAGAAGAGATTGTCCATGAATGATGTTTAGATCGATACTAAAGGTGGTTAGGTACTCAAATAAACATATAATTAACTAACTGGACTCATAATTATCAAGTTCAAGTGTTGAATTAGCTGGTTAGAGTGTCAGGTCGATTGGAGACTGCATTGGCAATGTCAGGACTGCCAACCGGCCAACATTCACCCTTGTAAGCCGATCAGATGGTGTGAGCCAACCAACCAGTTCACTTGGTGAATCGGGTGGCTTACAGTCCTGCCAACTCAGGAAATAAGGATTTGCCTAGTTGGAAGAAAACTTTCACATTTCACTTGTTCAATTCGAGTGGAATAAGGATTAATCTTTGTAATAATTAGAAATGAATAAGGAAAGTCAATTGTGGGAAAGTCTTGGCAGTGAAACGATTGGCTCACTGGGTGAACCAATTGGCTCACTTGCCCAAACGACCAGTTTAGTTATGAACCAATAAACTCACCTTGCCAAACAGCCATTTCAGTTATGAAACGATCGGTTCGCCTACCGCAGTACAAACTATTCATAAAATTTCTAGATCCTTCTACTCCCGAATAGACTAGGAACCTTGACCCTGCCCTCTACTATAAATAGAGGGATACTGGGGTCTTCTCAGAACACACAACTCAAAATATCAGTTTCTCTACAAAGTTGTTGTCCTCTCTAGTTTTAGTTACTGATAGAGATCGAGCAAGTGCTACCCAACTAGGGAGGCACTATGAGGGAAAGACAACTACAGAAAAATAGTCTGAGTTGGGGAGAGCATGTTGGTACTAGTACACCAACAGGAGGGTCATCTCTTTCCTGTCAGTTCTTTTAGAATAGCAAGAGTTCTAGGTAGTCTATGTGGACTATATACAGAGGTGGGAGATGTCGTCCGCTCAGGAGGGCACATCATCCACAGTCCGTGGTGGAGGCCAGAGTCTATGGCGCAGACCAGGAGCTGCACAGACACCGTACAAGACATGGGGTTGAAGACCACATATGGTTGTGAGGTATTATCACTGGACAAGCCTCTGGACCAGGTATAACTCGCTAAAACTATCCTTCCCATTACATAGTCGTTGATGCGATCTCCTATCATGGGTTAATGGCTAGTAAAAAAAATTGTGGCCTACTCTGAGGCCAGAAAAGCCAACAATGGTATTAGATCCACGTCAACGTACTATGTTTTGTGGTAAATCGATATGATCAGATTTTGGTTTTATCATCATTTATTTATTACATACAATGCAAATATTTAAACTGACTAATGTGCATATCTGACTAAATACCACATGAGACCACAAACTAATATACATATATGATACTTTATATATGCAATTGATATGTGTCATCCTTAAATAGTTTTGATGGTGGATGTATGGCATGGTTATGGCCTATAATCCCTATGTGTGCTTGGTTGGTTATGGTTGTTTGCATCTTGGTTTTCATACCGAGCCTCTACCTTCTATTCCACATGTAACTCGAGATAACTTGAGATCCCTTCTCTTCTACCTTTGCTTCCCTCGAATGTAACTCGAGGTTTCCCAAAGATTATGTAAAAGTAGGATAGTTTATTTTCTTCTACATCAAAGAAGAAGATGCTCAACACCAGACGAGCCGACTGCCTAGAGGAATGAGGAGGATTGTGAAGGAGCTGGATCGACTGGCGGATGGCCCAACCGCTTATTGGAGGTGTCTAGACATCAGAGGCCAGACCAACCAACCAACCGACTAGGAGGTGAGCCGATCATTTCATAGGATGAGCTGATCAACCCGAAATGGTTCAAGCACAATGATCTTCATCAATAATATGTTGCATATGATGTAGACATTAGATGATCGTAATTCCTTATGGCTTCAAGGAATTACAACAGGATGGCCATAATCATTGCTTTTATCGATATTGCATGTTTCTCGTTGTGGTTATATCATGTATATGATACATACTATAATGTGATGGTTGGATATGTATATGTACTTATATCAAACCCCTTAAATATAATTATTGAGTTTAATATGCCTTCCAAAAACAACATGCATGAAAAGCTTGATTGACTAAGTGTGGGCACACCTTCACGTGGTGCACCGTCTATCTTGTGGAAGTGTGATAGTGGGTATGTAGGTCTACCTTTGCAGGGTGCATACTCATTGTTGGCTTCTGGGAACAGACTTAACAAGGTGATCTTAATAGGATTAAGCACCTTGAGGCATGCATTTGTTCATGACAAAGAGTTGTGTGTAACATCTATCAAGAGTTGCATATGATGCAATTGGAAAAAGTTACCTACCTGAAAGAATCTAGTTGTGGATGACAACCCTTGCTAGTCCATAACTTAGAGGAAGTTAGGATCTTGCTCACTAGAAGGTTGTACGATGCAATCTTCTGAATTGATACATGAGGGTTATCAATTTGATCAAAATAGTAGGAGTGATAATTAATTAAAGAACTAATTAATATTGTCAACTTTATCAAATCAAACAAATCAAAAAATGTTTTGAAAAGTTACAAAATTCTTTTGTAGAATCCAAATGACAAACACAAATACATTATCGTTGCGAGCTGTTCATAAACGGGATAAACTTCAAATCTGGTTTGGGACTTCGAGAAGTGTTCTCAATGGTTTGTGTAAACTCTAAAGTCCTTGAAAGACCAGAGCCAATTGAACCACTCCAAATGCACCTAAGGTTAAAATTGGATGCTTACCTGAAGTATGCCAATGATGCCTAGGACATCAAGAACCTTATGATGAGCTATATGAACTATGAGTTGCATAAATAGCTTGAAGCATGGACATTCTTGAGATGGTTATACATCTTAAGAATTATGTAAAGTATGAAAGGTATAATGTCTTCAAAGTGATGTTTGAGTATAATCAGACAGATGGAGATCAAGTATAATCTCATATGCTCAATATGATTGTGCATATAGATTAACTATGATTTCTGATAAGTCAAGAGTTGACCAAACATATGATTCTATGAATCATTGTGTGAATCATATAGCGAGTTTATCAAATGTTGAGAAACTTGGCCAAACCATTATTTGAAGTGCTTGGCATGTTGATGCCAAAGCATGAATGAAGAAAGGACAATACACAGCAGAGTGAAGTCCATAGACTAAATCAAGGTAAAGAAGTCTTCTGAAGCCAAGCTTAGGTCCTAGTCTTCATCACTCAAGATATGGAGAGGGGTAAGTAGGAAAGGGAAATAACCTCTTTATAGAGGATCTCGGGAAGATGATAGAGGTAGAGATTTCTACTTTGTGACCTGAGAGGAAGTAAGCTAGAAATTTTGCAGAGTAAGAGTTGTTACCATTACAGTTATATTATGACATTCATGGGAATGTAATAGAATTAGTGAATTGCTATTAAATACTTGCCATCAATGAAAAACATCATACATCTTGTATGGGTAAGAGTGTTATGGACTGATATTTCATTTTAAAGATATGATCTTTGATGGCAATGCCTATGTGTAATGACCACATTTGTGCTTAATTGGTAAACTAGGGTTTACCTGAATGATTACATGCTTGATTAGATTGAACATCATTTAGACTTGATTAATGATAGTAGATCAATTGTGATGTTACAAGCATTAGAAGAAACTCTAACTATGATTTTAGTTTGAAGAATTAGGGTTTGAGAAATGTAAACCCTAATCGGAAAAAATTAGGGTTTTGATAGTACATGAATATGGAATTTGATCAAGATAGCAAGGTGGTAAATGATTTTTCATATTTTCTACAAATTTTGTATTTGATAAATTTTGATATGATATGGATAAATCAATCATGCATATTGATGAAAAATTTCAGAATATTTGAGTGTTCTTTGAATGTGGTTCTCAGTCGAACTATACTTCGACCAAAATGCTGACAGAGTGCTTTCTAGCAGTGTAGTGTTTTATTTTTATTTATTTATTGGTAACTCGAAATGATATGAAATTTTAACTATAGATATGAAACTCAATCATAAACAACATGTAAAATTTTCATAATTTTTAGATGTGTTTAGACCTTATCCGTAGATGAATTACAGTAATATTTTTATGACAGAAAATTTAGCTAAAATAAGAGAAAGTACAGAGAGGGGTCAATGTGCAATTGACCCAAGCAGCTCAATTGCTATATATGGTCAACCTAACACACAAGGAGATCTCATAATTTGTGATTCAGTCTAGAGAAACAAAATCCGAGAGAGAGAGGGAGAGATAGGTTTTGAGAGGAGAAATTGATGGAGATGCTGACCTAGGGTTTTACGGTCTGAGGAATGATGAAATCATGTAAGTTTAGCTTCTTTAGATATAGTTTCATAGTGAATCTTCTCTCAGATGTCAAGATTCCGTCCCTCCCCTGATTGGATTTGAAATCATATCAAATCAAGTCCTTTTCTCACTCTTTCTCTCCTAATCTTCAATTCTAGGGTTTCCGAGTTGAAAGGAAGAAGAAAGTGGCGATTGCTAGAGTTTTGATATGGATTCGAGATTTTCAGATATGGGATACATTTTTAAGTTATTTATAGCTTATGGTGAGTGGGTAAAAGAATATTTCAGTCAATTGTACTCAATTAGATGGTTTTAATTTATATTCTCAATTTCTCCCTAGATGACAATAAATAAAAAGAACTGTTCTTGAATTCAATTTATAGAATACTTCAATTCATGTTCCAAGTATGATCTGAAAATGTTTATATGATGACATGGATATAGATATCCATGTATCTTGAATACTATAGAATTAAGAAGTTTATTGAGAATCTTCTGAAGATATGAATTTTCAAGTTATTCGGGTGCTTGAACAACACTATAGCTAAAATTCGGATTTATGCTTATGTGATCTTACTTATGTTCCTAGTGCATATAATTCTACATGTTTGATCTCTTTGATTTGATATATGGAAAAATAGAGTTTTTGATTTTCACAATACATATCCTGTGAATAGCAAGTAATCAAGGATGGAAACCCAATCTAGTATGCTTTTACAAGTATACATATCTAATTGAATAGTAAATGGCTGATTTAAATGATTCGTGTAATATTGTGGGATTTTATTTGAATATTATTTTATATGCATACATGCTTTTTTTATGAGATTTGGATTTTCTAACTCAAATACTTGTCATGAAATGCATATCTTGTTATGCTATTGCAAGTGGAGAGATATGTCATGCCCTAGATAGGTATGTTATCGATGCCATGCATAAATGTGAGAAATGTTGAATGAGAATATTTATAATAGTAGACATGATATATGTTTGAATACATGAGAAGTGCTATATGTTCATGAGTAAGGAGAAACCCTAAGAAAGGGGTAAACAATATGTTAAGCATTCAGTTCAGTATCATCAATGATTTCAATTCAATAGTTTGAGTAGTCATTAATATACAAAGTTAAAAGAGATCAATATAAGAGAAAGATATAATCAAAGTTACAGTAATAATAGTAGCCCTAAACACCATATATTCCCTATGAGAGGTCTGTGTCATAGGGATGAAATGACCTAACCCTGGCAGTGTCCAGTATATGGGGCTCAGATCGTACTAACAGGTGGTACGGGGGACAAAGCCCTAGTAGAAGTCTCCTTAAAAATATAGTATGTAGTGTCCAACATCAATCAGAGATCCTGGTGGAACTAGAGTACAAAAAATCCAATAGGTGGTTTGACTCTTCGCCTGTGTGCTCAGGTTAGAGGAGGAGTTTAGTTTTACATCCCATAGGTGTGCCGAGGCCAGAGAGCCATTTTCCTCTTGCAGACCAGCGATGTAGTCAGGCGTAGCATTCTGGGTGTGTCAGCTAAGTCTTATACGGTGAGATTGTATTTCGTTATGATTCTTCATATGTAGAGTACACTGCATATGATCAGGGCATAAGCTAAAATATGATAATATAAGTTTTAAAGAGTTTCTTATAAGTAAGAAGAGTTAAGAGAGATTTGATTTCAATTTCACAACATTTGTTCTTTAAATGTAATATTGAATATAGTGAGGATTTTATTTCCATACTTGTTTATTTCTAATGATGTAGGCTTCAATGTTATTAGTAAGTTTTTGAATATCTAGTCTTTTAATTTGAAATTACTATCTTGTTTTATTTCAATTATCCAAGAATGTTAAATGTCCGATTCATTGCTTTAGACTGCATTATTGTTTACTCATTCACTGAGCAAGTAGGCTCACCCCTCTACTCAAAATATATAGGGAAACCGTGGGATTGAAGATATCATTGCATCAGAGTAGATATGCCACAAGAGTTAAGTTTGAGTATAGTTAAGTTCAATCGGTCCCTGTCACTCTAGGTCCTTGTAAAGAAATAAGAGAGAGTTGTAAATGATGATGTATAACATTATTCCTCTTTTAGCAATATATGCGAATCAGCAAGTTTTATGTGCTTAAAAGTATGAGAAACATAATGAATGTTCATACATGCATTTTAGATGTTGAAATTAGATTGGAGAAATCAATGTTTAGATTCCCTTGAAAAGTTAGTTTATGTGGTTCAATGCGAGAAAACAAAGAGTTTGAAAAAGAAGAAAAAGTGAAGGGTAATCTTTGTATTATGTTAAATCCTCAATTTATGCCCTAATCTCATGATTAAGGGTAATTGTGAGATCAGGGTGTAGCATCTTAGTATCAGAGCTTAGGATGAGTTATCAGGGACCATCAAGTTAGTAAGTTGGAGTCATAAGTGTGGTAGATAGGAGATGTTATGATGTTAGCTCTACGGATTTGAGTATTTGGATATCCTGACCCAGTATCTGAGTACTTGGATCAACCAGTATCAAGCTACTCTATCTATTCTTTCATGTATACCCTGGCCAGGTATACAGTGGAAGGAAGTTATAGAGAGGAACCCTAGAATTATTATGGTTAGAGACAAGATATGCAACATGAATTAAGAGCATAAATATAAAATGAGATAGAACTTTCATTTCATATTGTTGTTTTATTGGAGATGAATAGAAAAGCTCTTATATGTTTAAATTCAGATATTTAATATTTTGAAATATATATGGGTCTTTAAGATTTGTTGTACACGATGTAGTTGTAGCATTTATTGATTACATTCTTTGTATCAAGTAGACTAGAAATTATCTTTGAATGAGCTTTCCTAAGTAGATAAGTTTTCTTCCACACATTTGAGATGAATAGGAGTTGAGTAATCCTGAGTAGATCTTGGCTTCAGGAGTGTAGGTTCGGCCTGGTCCGACTGGCAGGATGCATTATTGGGATCTAATGACTCCTATTAGTAACATAACAAGAGTAAATTCTGGATAGATTAGATCCAAATTCTAGTATGAATGTATATACTCTAATATTTTGAAGTATAAGGGAAAGACTGGGATAACTAAGAATCAATTGGAACTGATATCTGAGATCCAACTTTGGGGCCTCATATGAGAAACCCTTAATTGGGAATAAAGGAATACGACATAAGGTTCACATTAAGTTTAATTATTAGTATTATATGAACTCTAAATATGAAATATGGAAAAGATATGAGAAAAGTATGTAAGGGGCCAAGATAGTAAGAATCAATCATGCGGAATGGATTATATAACCGAGTACAATGTGTTTATGTACTCCAAATCAAAGGGAAAATAGAAGAAAAGAGTTGAATATACGATAAGTACATAGAAGTGAAGAGTCTTCAGAAGAGTTAAAGTGAAGAGAACTAGATGAGCATCTAAATCATAAAACTAGGATAAGAAACTTAGTTGAAACAAAGAGAAATGTTGGAAATAATGAGCTTGATTAAGGAATGAGGGTTATGATTAATTGAGAGCATGGAATGTATACCTTTATTGTGAAGTCAATACATTCATCCTTACTACCTTTGGATTCCAAGTCTCTATATAACAACAAGCTAGTTTCTAAAAGAAGAACAAAGTGTAGCTAAATAAATGAACAAGTCATACAATGGTAGACTATATTCAGAAAGGAAAAACTTGATTGAAAGAGAAACTATGTTTCACCCATGCATGAGCCATTTGATTTAAAATGAAGGATATGTAATGTATTTAACATGAGGTGAAACTAGTAGAGAGATCATTGATTTAGAATTTCGACTTCACATTAGTAAAACGATAAAAAGAAATATGTGCAACATGGTATATATGATCATACATATGAATAAGCAACATGATCATAAGAGAACAGTAGAAGTTAAAGATGACATGTGGAATAGTAGTATATGGTAAGGGGATTATGGAAAGTAAGGAACGGTTTGAAACATAATGGAGTAATATAGATTATAAAAGAAAGAGGTTGCGAGATTCAAGAAAGTGTTAATTAGTCAAGTATCCTTGTTGATAATTAAATAAACCTACATACGAGAAATGTATTATTGAATGTTTGAAGATAAGAATTCTAAGTCTCAAAATAATATTCTCTTTCATATCTTCCTTAATGAGAGCAATGTGGGAATGAAGTGATAAGAAAATGAATCATATATGATGCATAACCACCGTGGAAGAGACATCTAGTGAATGTAATAATGACACACAATATGATGATGAAACCCTAGTAGGGTAATTGAGAATGTAATCTATCTGAATGGTCAAGTAAGAGAAAGGAAATTCAATCGATAAGATAAAAAAGACTTTAGTAAAACTTGTGAGATCCAAAGATTGAATTTCAAATTAAGAGAGTAAAGTCACATCACAATAACATCATGCTACTGATAAGGACTAAACCCTAGAATGTTTAGATTTGTAGTAGTTCAAGGGATCTCACTAGTGATTTGACCTTGAATACTAACATCTCTATAAAATAAGATCATGAGATTTGCACTATGAGAAGTAAACTAGCACTGATAGTAATCCAGGGTTTAAAGATAGCTAATCTGAAAGGTAGATAAACAATATAGAAATGATTCAGAGTAAAGAGTAAGATATAAATTTGAAGTGTAACAAGTGTGTTTTGAACAAAAGGAGAAATACAATATGAGTGAAGTGCGATATGAGATAAATTCTTGCAGTGGTAGAAAGAATGATGAATAATCTATTTGTACCTTGTATGTTTCAATTTTAGGAATGTTTAATCTACATGATTAAAATGAGAAGGATAAGTAGCAAAAAGTAAGTAGTAGTGAATGAGGAGAGAGATAAGAGAAAACAATGGCTTTTAGTAATATGTGAATTTGTTTTTAGAAGTATAATTTGTTGAAGGCATATTAAGGGATGTAAATTGGTTCTACGTATGATTTCAGTGTACATGTGCAAGCAATATGTTAATTAAAGGTGTCTGATAGTTGTAGTCATTCATACCAGTAATCCATATTAGTATTGTACAATTGTGGTATGGTGATATGGGTTGAATAATGATGGAACAAATGAAGGGTTACCTTGATTAAGGTAGTCTTACCTAATCACTCATATGAATAGAAGGGATGATAATCATATTGTATTGATGTGTAACCCTAATGAGGTATAGCTTGTTATACCTAGCTTTAATATAACTAAGTGATGGTAATTGGGTATGAATAGTCCTTGAATGACTAATACAATCATGGAGTACTTTGTTACTGTTGTTGAAACCCTAGTATGCTATAACCCAATGGTTACACCTTGAATTATGTGTGGGTTCATACTTGAGAATAATATGAAATGTGATGGTAATGCTTCACCTTATGCATCCATGATGCAATGGGGATATCCTGAGTAGTATTGTACTATTGCTGTTGAATCTAGTCTTCCAACTCAACACTGTTTTGCTATTTGAGTAGAACAATAGTAATATTCAAAACAACATGGTGAACTCTCTTTTGTGACTCAGAGGTAATATAAAACAATTGTACATATTGCTGTATGAATTGATATGTTTGGATCAGATTATCAATGTTGAGGTAACACCTCAAGAGTATGAAAATATTGAAATGGTTGCTTCTCTATCTACTCTATGATTGATTGTGGCATAGAGAATTTGTTTGTTATCATTTAGAACTATTTTAACATCTTGTGATTAGAAAAGAAATAAAGGACTTAACGTTAAAAACTACATTCAAGTATAAAATACAAGAATGTAATGATATGTAAGATTTCAGAAGATTAAAATAAACTTTGAATATACTTTGTCTATGTATTTATGTTTTGGGGACGAAACTTTTTAAGGGGGTGAGAATTGTAATGATCACATTTGTGCTTAATTGGTAAACTAGGGTTTACCTGAATGATTACATGCTTGATTAGATTGAACATCGTTTAGACTTGATTAATTATAGTAGATCAATTGTGAATTTTCAAACCTAAGATGAAATTCTAACTATGATTTTAGTTTGAAGAATTAGGGTTTGAGAAATGTAAACCCTAATCGGCAAAAATTAGGGTTTTGATTGTACATGAATATGGAATTTGATCAGGATACCACTGTGGTAAATGATTTTTCTTATTTTCTAAATTTTTTTTTAATTGAATTTTGTATATGATATGGATAACTCAATCATGCATATTGGAGAAAAATTTCAGAATATTTTATTGTTCTTTGAATGTGGTTCTCGGTCAAACTATACTTTGACCAAAATGTTGATAGAGTGCTTTTCAGTAGTGTAGTGTTTTATTTTTATTTATTTATTGGTAACTCCAAATTATTTGAAATTTTAATTGGAGATCTAAAACTCAATCATAAAAAACATATAAAAGTTTCATAATTTTTGGATGCATTTATACCTTATCAGTAGACAAATTATAGTAATATTTTTATGACAGAAAATTCAGCTGAAATACGAGAAAGTATAGTGAGGGGTCAATGTGCAATTGACCCAAGCAGCTTAATTTCTCTATATGGTCAACCTAACACACAAGGAGCTCTCATAATTCGTGATTCAATCTAGAGAAATGAAATCCTAGAGAGAGAGGGAGAGTTAGGGTTTGAGAGGAGAAATTGATGGAGATGCTGACCTAGGGTTTTGCGGTCTGAGGAATGATGAAATCGTGTAAGTTTAGCTTCTTTGCATATAGTTTCATGGTGAATCTTCTATCAAATGTCAAGATTCCGTCCCTCCCCTGATTGGATTTGAATTCATATCAAATCAAGTCCTTTTCTCACTCTTTCTCTCTTAAGCTTCAATTCTAGGGTTTCTGAGTTGAAAGGAAGAAGAAAGTGACGATTGCTAGGGTTTTGATATGGATTCGAGATTTCAGATATGGGATACATTTTTAAGATGTTTTACAGCTTAGGGTGAGTGGGTAAAAGAATATTTCAATCAATTGTACTCAATTATATGGTTTTAATTTATATTCTCAATTTCTCCCTAGATGACAATAAATGAAAAGAACTATTATTGAATTTAGTTTATAGAATACTTCAATTCATGTTCCAACTATGATCTAAAAATGTTTATATGATGACATGGATATAGATATCCATGTATCTTGAATACTACAGAATTAAGAAGTTTATTGAGAATCTTCTGAAAATCTGAATTTTCAAGTTATTCGGGTGCTTGAACAACATTATAGCTGAAATTCGGATTTATGCTTATATGATCTTACTTATGTTCCTTGTGCATATAATTATACATGTTTGATATCTTTGATTTGATGTATGGACAAATAGAGTTTCTGATTTTCACAATACATATCCTGTGAATAGCAAGTAAGGAAGGATGGAAACCCAATCTAGTATGCTTTTACAAGTATACATATCTAATTTAATAGTAAATGGCTGATTGAAATGATTCATGTGATATTGTGGGATTTTTATTTGAATAGTATCTTATATGCATACATGCTTTGTTTATGAGATTCAGATTTTCTAACTCAAATACTTGTCATGAAATGCATATGTTGTTATGCTATTGCAAGTGGAGAGATATGACATGCCCTAGATTGGTATGTTATTGATGCCATGCATAAATGTGAGAAATGTTGAATGAGAATATTTATATTAGTAGACATGATATATGTTTGAATACATGAGAAGTGGTATATGTGCATGAGTAAGGAGAAACCCTAAGAAAGGGGTAACCAATATGTTAAGCATTCAGTTCAATATCATTAGTGATTTCAATTCAATATTCTGAGTAGTCATTAATATACAGAGTTAAAAGAGATCCGTCTAATAGAAAGATATAATTAAAGTTACAAAAATAATAGTAGCCCTGAACACCTTAGATTCTCTATGAGAGGTATGCGCTGTAGGGATGAAATGACCTAACCTTGGTAGTGTCCAGTATATGGGGGTCGGATCGTACTAACATGTGGTACGGGGGACGAAGCCCTAGTGGAAGTCTCCTTAAAAATACAGTATGTAGTGTCCAACATCAACCAGAGATCATGGTGGCACTAGAGTATAGAAAAGCCAATAGGTGGCTTGACTCTCCGCTTGTGTGCTCAGGTTAGAGGAGGAGTCTAGTTTTACGGCCTATAGGTGTGCTGAGGCCAGAGAGTCATTTTCCTGTTGTAGACTAAGGAGGTAGTCAAGCTTAGCATCCCGAGTGTGTCAGCTAAGTCTTATAGGGTGAGATCGTATTTCGTTACAATTTTTCATATGTAGAGTACACTGCATATGATCAGGGCATAAGCTAAAATATGATAATATAAGTTTTAAAGAGTTTCTTATAAGTAAGAAGAGTTAAGAAAGATTTGATTTCAATTTCACAACATTTGTTCTTTAAATGTAATATTGAATATAGTGAGGATTTTATTTCCATACTTGTTTATTTCTAATGATGTAGGCTTCAATGTTATTAGTAAGTTTTTGAATATCTAGTCTTTTAATTTGAAATTACTATCTTGTTTTATTTCAATTATCCAAGAATGTTAAATGTCTGATTCAATGCTTTAGACTACATTATTGTTTACTCATTCACTGAGCAAGTAGGCTCACCCCTCTACTCAAAATATTTAGGGAAACCGTGGGATTGAAGATATCATTGCATCAGAGTAGATATGCCACAAGAGTTAAGTTTGAGTATAGTTAAGTTCAATCGGTCCCTGTCACTCTAGGTCCTTGTAAAGAAATAAGAGAGAGTTGTAAATAATGATGTATAACATTATTCCTCTTTTAGCAATATATGCGAATCAACAAGTTTTATGTGCTTAAAAGTATGAGAAACATAATGAATGTTCATACATGCATTTTAGATGTTGAAATTAGATTGGAGAAATCAATGTTTAGATTCCCTTGAAAAGTTAGTTTATGTGGTTCAATGCGAGAAAACAAAGACTTTGAAAAAGAAGAAAAAGTGAAGGGTAATCTTTGTATTATGTTAAATCCTCAATTTATGCCCTAATCTCATGATTAAGGGTAATTGTGAGATCAGGGTGTAACATCTTAGTATCAGAGCTTAGGCTGAGTTGTCAGGGACCATCAAGTTAGTAAGTTGGAGTCATAAGTGTGGTAGATAGGAGATGTTATGATGTTAGCTCTATGGATTTGAGTATTTGGATATCCTGACCCAGTATCTGAGTACTTGGATCAACCAGTATCAAGCTACTCTGTCTATTCTTTCATGTATACCCTGGCCAGGTATACAGTGGAAGGATGTTATAGAGAGGAACCCTAGAATTATTAGGGTTAGAGACAAGATATGTAACATGAATTAAGAGCATAAATATAAAATGAGATAGAACTTTCATTTCATATTGTTGTTTTGTTGGAGATGAATAGAAAAGCTCTTATATGTTTGAATTCAGATATTTAGTATTTTGAAATATATATGGGTCTTTAAGATTTGTTGTACACAATGTAGTTGTAGCATTTATTGATTACATTCTTTGTATCAAGTAGACCAGAAATGATCTTTGAATGAGCTTTCCTAAGTAGATAAGTTTTCTTCCACACATTTGAGATGAATAGGAGTTGAGTAATCCTGAGTAGCTCTTGGCTTCAGGAGTGCAGGTTCGGCCTGGTCCGACTGGCAGGATGCATTATTGGGATCTAATGACTCCTATTAGTAACATAACAAGAGTAAATTCTGGATAGATTAGATCCAAATTCTGGTATGAATGTATATACTCTAAGATTTTGAAGTATAAGGGAAAGACTGGGATAACTAAGAATCAGTTGGAACTGATATATGAGATCCAACTTTGGGGCCTCATATGAGAAACCCTTAATTGGGAATAAAGGAATACGACATAAGGTTCACATTAAGTTTAATTATTAGTATTATATGAACTCTAAATATGAAATATGGAAAAGATATGAGAAAAGTATGTAAGGGGCCAAGATAGTAAGAATCAATCATGAGGAATGGATTATATAACCGAGTACAATGTTTCAAGGAGATCATAAATGAAGTACATAACAAACTTGGTATACGTATTACATTTTCATATGATCGATATGGAAATACTATTCACCAAGAGTTTGAGAACCCTCTGGAAGATCATGATAATGTATCATGATGGACTCCATTTGAAACACAATGATAGTGTATCAAAAAGAAGGAATCACACCTGAATAAGTCAGAGTTTGATTACTAGCTAAAACTTCAAATTTCCTTTTGGGCACATGTTTAACAATAGGAATAAAGATAATCACAAAATGTTGTGGAATCTCAAAGTTCCTTCATTAATACACATAACTCATGGTTCTGGTAGAACTCACCTAGAGCTTGAATAATATATGATATATTATGGACAAGAAGGTAGTGAGTTGATCATATGATGAGTCAACAGTCTACCTAGAAGTTAATGAGAGCCAAAAACTGAGATATGGCTTGAAGCCATGAAATCCAAGATGGACTCCATGTACATCAACAATGTATGACCTTAGTTGATCCACCTAAAGGGGTACAACCCATAGGGTACTTTTGGGTCTTTCAGAAGAAGACTGACATGGAGGGTAAGTTGGTTGAAAAGAGTTTCTAACAAGTTCAAGGTGTTGAACATGGTGAAATCTTTTTAGTAGTTACCATGGATAAATCCATATGGATAATGCTTGCCATTGTAGATTAATATGACTATGAGATTTGTCATATGGATGTTAAAACTACATTCCTTGAATGGAATATTGTGCAGGAGGTGTATGTAACACATCCCAAAGGTTTTATAAATCTAATAATGCAGATAAAGTCTATAAAGTTGCATAGATCAATCTTTGGATTGAAGCAAGCACCTTAGAACTGGATCTTCAATTTGACAAGATAGTCAAAGAGTTTGACTTGAGTCAGAATGAAGATGTAATGTGTGATTACAAGAATTTAGTGGGAGCATATATATATTCCACATATTGATGGGGAATTTCATCCTTACAAAATTTGGCAACGAAGTGCATTCTAAAAAGGTTTTAGAGAAGCATCCTATGTGATAGGAATCAAGATCTATAGAGATAGATCATGAGGGATTCTTGATATAAGATAGAGAACATACTTTAGATAGATGCTGAATGAGTTCAGAATGATGAGAGAAAACTTGTCCATGTTCAATGGAATTAGTCTCTCAAGAGCCAAGTGTCCCAATTCTTATGAAGCAAAAGGAACACATGGATAGATGCCATATGCATTCACAATTGGATCTATCACATATGAACTAATCTCGTTATCTTGTATGTATTGGACATGACAAGAATATACGAACTCATCATCTTGTATGTATTGGACATGACAAGAAGGTATGAAATCATCATCTTGTATGACTAGATGATATAAATATCCAGTTATCTCGTATATATTGGACATGACGAATGGATATATGTCAAACTCTGGAATACCATGAAGGACATCTTTGTGTACTTGTGAAGTACTAAAATGATTAGTTCTTTAGTTATGATAATAAGAAAGAGTTGGGTGTAAAGAGTTACATCAATCCAAGCTTCTGAAATTAAAAAATTGTGTTTGACCTTGGAATAAGAATTGTTAGTTGGAAATGTTCCAACATAAAAAAAATTAATTCTACGATAAGAAGTTGAGTATCTTAGTTATACGAACACTGTAAAGGATATTGCATGCATCTAGAAGTTTATATGGATGAACTTATGGGAGGTTTCAACCATTGGTGATTCAGTAGTAATATTGTGACAAAAATGGAGCTACTAGTTAGGAAAAGGAAATTCAGATAGCATACTACGGCACTTCCATCTCATATGAGTTGTTGTACAGCTAGGTGATGTAAAACATGCAATATACAGACTTGAAGCAAATGTTTCTTACCCACTATAAAAGCACTTGTGCAGCAAAAACATGATGGACATGTTAAGATCACTTGGAATATGATTCGTGGGTGATTAGCTCTAAGTGCAAGTGGGAGTCTGTTGGTATAGTATGCCCAGAGAGCCAATCATATGATGATTGCAATGAGGCATATGATACTTGATTTGATAATGATAAAGGTAGTTTTGTCTATTATGTTTGTCACACTCATGAGATGATGACACATGTGGCGCCACATCCTGCTATCACACAGATAATGAGATGCCATGCGAAAATGTGTAGAAACACCATAAACCACATATTACCAAAAACATGGGTTAATTAAAACCATTTGTGGAAAGCAGATATTACGTCCAGATCCTCATCCTACAAGGAAACATGTTATATAAACATTTACAAGCCTTGATATATATATGTCCACAGCTTAAAGGAACCAGCTGTCCTGTCAGCACCAGAGTTCATAACCTATTTATACATACATAACGGGCCACATCAGGCCAGCAGTAGGATATACTGTTGGGTTTTATGGGAGGCAGAGAAACAGCGGAAACAAAAAATTCTCCCCAAACCCGGAACAAAAGGAATCGCGTCGACATCTATATGATAGGAAATAAGGTTTGTGAATCATACCTTGTCCCGAGGCTTGATCGGCGACAATTCCATGCGCCTTGCGCGGTCTTCACCTCCGGTCTTGGACGGTGTCTGTGCAGCTCCTAGTCACACCGGGACTGAAGACTCCTCCTCCTACCGGACTGTCGGATGACAGTTGTCCTCCTGAGCGGCAGTGACCTCCCACCTCTGAAGTAGTCCACACGGACCACCCGGAACTCCACTCTCCTTGTCCCACACGGAAGTGGAAGGAGTCGCACCCTCCTGTTGACGTACTAGTCGTCAACACACTCTCCTGCTATCGACTGCAACTGCAGTTGTCCTTCCCTTGCTGCACCTCCCTTTGCGGGAAGCACTTGCTCGAGCTCTCTCTCGGTTACCAAAACCAGAGAGAACGACAACTTTGCAGAGCAATCAACATGCACTGAGTTGTACTCTGAGAAGCCCCCAATACCCCTATATATATAGGCGGGTCATGGGACAGGGTTCTCTGTGCCCGGCAATACGAGACTAAAGCAGGAGTAGAAGGGTTCGGGATTTTCCACAAAAAGCAATTGTCTCGCAACCTGAACCGATCGGTTCACAAGTGAACTGGTCGGTTGGGGACCTGAACCGATCGGTTCACCACTGAACCGATCGTTTGGGACCCTTGAACCGATCGGTTCACTCATGAACCGGTCGGTTGGGGTTCCAAGTTGGTTCCCGATTGACTTTCCTTGTTTCTTTCCCAATTGGTATCGAATACCAATGTAATTCCCAATCGAATTGGGCAATTGAAACGAAAGGAAAATTCTCACCAATCCTACTTTCCCAAGTTGCTCGATTGCACCAGTTGAACCGATCGGTTCAACACTTGAACCGGTCGTTTCACTCTGTGCATGAGCCGATCGGTTCAACAATTGAACCGACCGGTTCAGCAACCTCAGCCGACCGGTTCATCACATGAACCGATCGGTTGGGAGTGCAGATTGTGCAGAATCTGTCAAATGCGATTTCAATCAATCCGATACTCCAATCAATGCGTCCAACACCTTGAACATTATGATATTGAGCTATCGATTAATTGAGTGTTTAATTGAACTACTAAACTCCTTTAGTAATCAATCTAAACATTGCTTGTGGACAAAACTCCTCTTCCAGGTTAAATCCTATGTGTGTGACCCTGCAGGTCCATTTCATGTTGGCAGTGAAAGTCCATAACATTTATGACTTCACAAGCAAAGAGCGGTGTCTAGTCACACATCATTGCTACCCAAGTGAAAGTAGAAAGTTGGAGAACAACTTTCATCCTACAATCTGTGAATGGTGTTACAGTGAATGTATAATTCCTTTGTCACTGATATCCAGAATGAACTCGAGGCATGGAACAGTCATCCTGTCAATGTTCATTCATTTCCTTGATCTCAGAGTAGACCGAGTGAGATGTGTATGACATCAATATCACATATTGATTCACACGTGCATGCGCATGCCTTTCTCAATCCTACTCATCAAGTGGCCAAGGATATCAAACTCCCTCAGGAGGGACAAATCCCATATCTATCACTCACCCCTCAAAAGCCCCATGTGTCAAAGCCACCCAATCATCACCTTTATAACAACCCATGTTTCAGGATTGCGTTTGATGATGTCAAAGTGTACCCAACGACATGTGTTGAGTGCAGTGATTTCAGGTCTAAGAATCACACTCACCACCATTACTGTGAGAGCTGACTGTGACTACCAAGTCATGGTTCCATGTGTCACTCTCACGGTGGGTCTGTCCGGTACCTTGTTCTCTAACAAGTACCTATGTGCTTGGTTTGATATCACCATATCATGACTAATGAGATTCTGTCATCAACCAACACACAATCTAGTCTTTAGTGTTATTGATGTCTATGGTTATTTCCACAATAACAACTGACTAGGGACTAAACAAGAATGTATACTCTTAACATCCGTATGATCTCATCGTTTAGGTCCTTAACCTAAAAGCATACGTCATTGAGTAAAACAATCTTTAGACATCTATCATGTTACACCATCATCTCAGAAACAGTTTAAACATATAGATTGGAAATTTCCTTTATTATTATTCAAATCATTTACAAAGTATCCCATTACAATCATCATATGACTTGCTCTATGGGCATACATACCAACAGACTCCCACTTGCACTTAGAGCCAGTCACCAAGGAAACGCAGTCCTTGTGACCTAGCATGACCATCATGCTTCTGCTGAGAAAGGGCCTTAGTCAGTGGATCAACTATGTTGTCTTCAGTTGGTACTTTGCAAATCTTCACATCTCCTCGTTGTACGATCTCCCGTATGAGATGGAAGCGCCGCAGTATGTGCTTGGACCGCTGATGTGATCTGGGCTCCTTAGCTTGTGCAATAGCTCCATTATTGTCACAATAAAGCTCAATTGCATCACAGCTACTGGGAACTACACCAAGTTCAGAAATGAACTTCCTGATCCACACAACCTCCTTTGCTGCATGCGAAGCAGCAATATACTCGGCCTCTGTAGTAGAATCGGCAACTGTTTCTTGCTTGGAACTCTTCCAGCTCACAGCTCCATTATTAAGGCAAAACACAAATCCTGACTGCGATTTGTAATCATCTTTATCGGTTTGGAATCTTGCATCGGTGTAACCCTTTACAACCAGCTCTTCCTCACCGCCGTACACAAGAAACGGATCCTTAGTCCTTCGCAAGTACTTAAGGATGTTCTTCACGGATGTCCAGTGAGCATCCCCAGGATCTGACTGGTACCTGCTCGTCATGCTAAGAGCATACGAGACATCTGGGCATGTGCACAACATAGCGTACATGATGGATCTGATGGCTGATGCATATGGGATCCCATTCATACGCTCCCTCTCTTCACAAGATTGGGGACATTGAGCTCTAGAGACGGTAACTCCATGTAGCATAGGTACGTTTCCTCTCTTTGAGTTCTCCATGCTGAACCGCTTCAACACCTTGTCAATGTACGTGCTCTGACTTAGTCCGAGAAGCCTTCTAGATCTATCTCTATAGATCTTAATTCCTAGAATGTAGGATGCTTCTCCTAAGTCCTTCATTGAGAAAGTTTTCCCAAGCCAAGTCTTTAACTTCTTTAAGGCTAAGACATCATTCCCCATCAAAAGTATGTCATCCACATACAATATGAGGAATGTGGTCGAGCTCCCACTAACCTTCTTGTACACACAAGGTTCATCTTCATTTTGAATAAAGCCAAACACTTTGACTTCTTCATCAAATCAAAGATTCCAACTCCGAGATGCTTGCTTCAATCCATAGATTGACCTTTGGAGTTTACAGACTTTATTGGCATTCTTTGGATCTACAAAACCTTCAGGCTGTGTCATGTACACATCCTCATGTATATTCCCGTTAAGGAATGCGGTTTTAACATCCATCTGCCAAATCTCATAGTCATAGTAAGCTGCAATAGCAAGCATGATCCTGATGGACTTAATCATGGCAACTGGAGAAAAGGTTTCGTCATAGTCAACACCTTGAATTTGTCAAAAACCCTTTACAACCAATCTACCTTTATAAGTTTGCACATTGCCATCCATGTCGGTCTTCTTCATGAAGACCCACTTGCACCCTATGGGTTTTACCCCTTCGGGTGGTTCCACCAAAGTCCATACTTTGTTGGAGTACATGGATTCCATCTCAGATCTCATGGCTTCTAGCCATTTCTCAGAATCTGGTCCCTCCATAGCCTCTACGTAGGTAGTTGGATCATCATCTATGATCAACTCTCCACCTTCTTGAGTTACAAGGTATCCAAACCTCTCAGGTTCAAGGCGAGTCCTACTAGATCTACGAGGTCCTTGTGTTACCTGAGGAGACTGAGATTCCACAACACCTTGTGAATCTCCATTTTCCTCTGGTACATCTACCGGTTCAATGTTTTCTTGTTGGGCTTGAACCTCTTCAAGCTCTACTTTCCTCCCACTGTTTCCTTTGGAAATAAATTCCTTCTCTAGGAACACAGCTGTCCTGGCAACAAACACTTTGTTGTCAGTAGGGTGGTATAAATAGTATCCCCTCGTTTCCTTGGGGTATCCAACAAAATAACATTTATCGGATTTGGGTCCAAGCTTATCAGGAAACATTTTCCTAACGTAAGCCTCACAACCCCAAATCTTCAGAAAAGACAAATCGGGACGCTTCCCAGTCCATATCTCATATGGTTTCTTTTGAACCGATTTAGATGGCACACGGTTAAGAGTAAACGCGGCGGTTTCAAGAGCATGACCCCAGAAAGAAATCGGAAGATTAGCAAAACTCATCATTGATCGCACCATATCTAACAATGTGCGATTCCTTCTTTCAGACACACCATTATGCTGTGGTGTTCCAGGCGGAGTCCATTGTGATACAATACCATGGGCTCGCAGAAGGTCCTCAAACTCCTGGTTCAAGTATTCTCCACCTCGATCAGAATGAAGTGCCTTAATACTTTTACCATGCTGGTTCTGTACTTCATTCATGAAATCCTTGAACCTTTCAAGGGTTTCTGACTTATGTTTCATCAGGTACACATAGCCATACCTACTGAAATCATCAGTAAAGGTAATGAAGTACTGATACCCATTTCTGGCATTAGTTCTAAAAGGCCCACATACATCAGTATGTATGAGTCCTAATAGATCACTAGCTCTCTCACCTTTACCTGAAAAGGGAGTCTTGGTCATCTTGCCCAATAAACAAGATTCACATGTCTCTATTGATTCATAATCAAACGAGTCTAGATAACCATCTTTATGGAGTCTAGAAATGCGCTTCTCATTTATGTGCCCTAGACGACAATGCCAGAGATATGTTTTGTTTGAGTCATTGAGTTTTTGCTTTTTGGTGTTCACGTTGTATACACTTGTCTCCAAGTCTATCAAGTATATACCATAAGACATAGGGGCACTGCCATAAAAGATCCCATCTTTAGAAATGGAACACTTTCCATTCTTAATAAGAAATTCAAATCCATCTTTGTCCAAACAAGAGACGGAAATGATATTCCTATTTATGGCAGGTACATAATAGCAGTTCTTCAACTCTATCATTAGCCCACTAGGTAGAGTTAACCCATAGGTTCCTACGGCACTGGCGGCAACTCTTGCCCCATTAGCAACACGTAGTTCAACCTCGCCTTTCCCCAAAGGCCTACTTCTCTTAAGATCCTTCACATTTGAACAAATGTGAGATCCGCATCCGGTATCAAGTACCCATGACGAAGAAGTAGTAAAGTTAATCTCTATCACGTATACACCAGAAGTAGAGATCTCTATCTCTAACTTCTTCTTCCATTGTTCCTTCCATCCTCTCCATTTAGAAGAAATTGGTTTGGCGAGAGAACACTTCTCTCCCTTACCTACTTTCTCCTTCACCAATGCATTAAGCGTACATAGAGTGGATTCTAAGGCTCCTGGTATATTTGGATTGTGCAGAACACTTCTCACAGTCCTCAACCAGTTATGGAATTTATTCTCAATTAATTTGCCCCTTTTAAAAGATGATTCTTTTGCCATTCTACAAGAGAAAATTTGCATTTGTCAAAACCTTTTTGATTTGATTTGAATAAAATTTGACGATAGTTAATTAGGCCTTTAATTAATTACCGTTCCCACTATTTTGACTCAAATTGATAGCCCTCACCATCAATTCGGAAGATTGCAGCGTACAATCTTCTAGGGGGTCAAGATCCTGAAATCCTCTGAACCATGGACCAGCTTGGGCTGTCACCCACAAATCAGATCTTCCAGGTAGGCAACTCTTGCCAATTGCATCATATGCAACTCTTGAAAGATGTCATATGCAACTCCTTGCAATGAACATCCCCATGCCTCAAGGTGCTAGATCCTATCTAGGTCACCTTGTTAAGTCCGACCCAAAGCCAACACGATGAACATGCACCCTGCTTGGGCAGACCCACACATTCATCCTTTACGCTTCCACGAGATAGACGGTGCACCACACTTGGGCGTGCCCACACTTGGTCGATCAATCTTTTCACGTGTGTTGCATTTGGAAGGCATCTAAAACTTAATATTTAATGAGGGATTTGGTTTTTATATACATATACATATCTAATCACCACAATATATAGTACGTATCATATACATGCTATATCCCACAGAAATCATGCATAAACGATAAAAAGCAATGATTATGGCCATCCTATTTGTGATTCCTCGAGTCAAGAGGAATCATGGTCATCTAGGTCTACATCACATGCAACCTGTACAAGATGAAATATGTGCCTGCCTTTCTGGGTTTGATCAGCTCATCTCCATGACTGATCGGCTCGCCATCAGGTTGGTTGCTCGGGTGCCTCCAGCCGATCGACTGGCACCTCCAGCCGATCGGTTCACCGGTCATCGTGCATCTCTTCAGGTCGCCACCCGCTCATCTCGTTCCTCGAACCGGCCGTCTGGATCACCAACCGATCGGTTCACTCCTTGAACCGATCGTCTTCAGGTTGTCCGCCGTTCTTTGACATAACATGAAATAAAATCTATCCTATTTACAATTGAATTGTGAAATCCCGAGTTACATTCGGGGGGAGAAAAGGTAGGAAAATAATTCTCGAATTATTTCGAGTTACATCAGGAATATGAGAAAGGGAATCGGTGCGCAGACCGAGATGCAAGCAACCACACAAACAACCACACACAGATATAGGGGTTTATAGGCCATAATCATGCTACACATCCACCACAAAACTCATTTAAGGGCGACGCATATCGAGTGCATTAATATTACATATCATATATGTATATTAGGGATTTGTGGATTGGACATGTATAAAGCCGATATTATTCGCATCGCATGCAATAAATAAAGGCGACAAACCAAAATCGATCACATCGATAATCCTAAAATATAGAGAGGTCGACGTGGCTCTGATACCACTGTTGGGTTTTATGGGAGGCAGAGAAGCAGCGGAAACAAAAAATTCTCCCCAAACCCGGAACAAAAGGAATCGCGTCGACATCTATATGATAGGAAATAAGGTTTGTGAATCATACCTTGTCCCGAGGCTTGCTCGGCGACAATGCCACGCGCCTTGCACGGTCTTCACCTCCGGTCTTGGATGGTGTCTGTGCAGATCCTGGTCGCACCGAGACTGAAGACTCCTCCTCCTACCGGACTTTCGGATGACAGTTGTCCTCCTGAGCGGCAGTGACCTCCCACCTCTGAAGTAGTCCACACGGACCACCCGGAACTCCACTCTCCTTGTCCCACAAGGAAGTGGAAGGAGTCGCACCCTCCTGTTGACGTACTAGTCGTCAACACACTCTCCTGCTGTCGACTGCAACTGCAGTTGTCCTTCCCTTGCTGCACCTCCCTTTGCGGGAAGCACTTGCTCGGGCTCTCTCTCGGTTACCAAAACCAGAGAGAACGACAACTTTGCAGAGCAATCAACATGCACTGAGTTGTACTCTGAGAAGCCCCCAATACCCCTATATATATAGGCGGGTCATGGGACAGGGTTCTCTGTGCCCGGCAATACGGGACTAAAGCAGGAGTAGAAGGGTTCGGGATTTTCCGCAAAAAGCAATTGTCTCGCAACCTGAACCGATCGGTTCACAAGTGAACCGGTCGGTTGGGGACCTGAACCGATCGGTTCACCACTGAACCGATCGTTTGGGACCCTTGAACCGATCGGTTCACTCATGAACCGGTCGGTTGGGGTTCTAGGTTGGTTCCCGATTGACTTTCCTTGTTTCTTTCCCAATTGGTATCGAATACCAATATAATTCCCAATCGAATTGGGCAATTGAAACGAAAGGAAAATTCTCACCAATCCTACTTTCCCAAGTTGCTCGATTGCACCAGTTGAACCGATCGGTTCAACACTTGAACCGGTCGTTTCACTCTGTGCATGAGCCGATCGGTTCAACAATTGAACCGACCGGTTCAGCAACCTCAGCCGACCGGTTCATCACATGAACCGATCGGTTGGGAGTGCAGATTGTGCAGAATCTGTCAAATGCGATTTCCATCAATCCGATACTCCAATCAATGCGTCCAACACCTTGAACATTATGATATTGAGCTATCGATTAATTGAGTGTTTAATTGAACTACTAAACTCCTTTAGTAATCAATCTAAACATTGCTTGTGGACAAAACTCCTCTTCCAGGTTAAATCCTATGTGTGTGACCCTGCAGGTCCATTTCACGTTGGCAGTGAAAGTCCATAACATTTATGACTTCACAAGCAAAGAGCGGTGTCTAGTCACACATCATTGCTACCCAAGTGAAAGTAGAAAGTTGGAGAACAACTTTCATCCTACAATCCGTGAATGGTGTTACAGTGAATGTATAATTCCTTTGTCACTGATATCCAGAATGAACTCGAGGCATGGAACATTCATCCTGTCAATGTTCATTCATTTCCTTGATCTCAGAGTAGACCGAGTGAGATGTGTATGACATCAATATCACATATTGATTCACACGTGCATGCGCATGCCTTTCTCAATCCTACTCATCAAGTGGCCAAGGATATCAAACTCCCTCAGGAGGGACAAATCCCATATCTATCACTCACCCCTCAAAAGCCCCATGTGTCAAAGCCACCCAATCATCACCTTTATAACAACCCATGGTTCAGGATTGCGTTTGATGATGTCAAAGTGTACCCAACGACATGTGTTGAGTGCAGTGATTTCAGGTCTAAGAATCACACTCACCACCATTACTGTGAGAGATGACTGTGACTACCAAGTCATGGTTCCATGTGTCACTCTCACGGTGGGTCTGTCCGGTACCTTGTTCTCTAACAAGTACCTATGTGCTTGGTTTGATATCACCATATCATGACTAATGAGATTCTGTCATCAACCAACACACAATCTAGTCTTTAGTGTTATTGATGTCTATGGTTATTTCCACAATAACAACCGACTAGGGACTAAACAAGAATGTATACTCTTAACATCCGTATGATCTCATCGTTTAGGTCCTTAACCTAAAAGCATACGTCATTGAGTAAAACAATCTTTAGACATCTATCATGTTACACCATCATCTCAGAAACAGTTTAAACATATAGATTGGAAATTGCCTTTATTATTATTCAAATCATTTACAAAGTATCCCATTACAATCATCATATGACTTGCTCTATGGGCATACATACCAACATATACAAGCTACATCATCTATACATCGTAAAACATCATCAAAACACCTCCGAGGACCTGAGAGTACAGGGATGACTCTAGGACTCTACTACAAAACAACCAAAATGGCAACATATCCATCTCTTGCCTCCTACTGATTTTCCTCTTTCTTCTCGGCCGCAACCTCGCGACCACCACCACGTCTAGCGTGATCACCTAAAAAGGTTGTAAACTAGCAGGGTGAGACACACAGTCCCAGCGAGAAACATAACTCCCCGCCAAAACTATAAAACCTCAGAAGGTTTAAAGCAGATAAAGCAGATATCTAGTCAAGACATATAATAAGAGCAACATACTGAGCAAGACTAATATTACCATCAATCTTACCAAGATATTCATGAGGCCTATATCCAGATTTCCTTTATGGAACATGATTTACAAGATAAGCTTTATGAGAACTTTTTACAAGATATCAAGATCGTACAAGTAACTGTAAGAGATAATTGGATCATCTACATAAGCAAGGCCTCAACCAATGTCCCGTATTTTGCTCTAAGTAGTATATACTATTCGGCTGGATTACGTTTTATTACACCCTGAGGAAGTGAGATGTCCCTGCTCAAATCCAACCTTTGTCTATGAAGCCCAAAACTGGTGCCATACAAGGTCAATGGGAGAGTCGGACTCCATGACCTCACCTTCTCGTGGTCAGTGCACAAAAACCAAAGCAGGACCACAATCTCTTACTTGAGTGGCCTCAGCCACATGGTCAGCTCCACAGGCTATCCTTCTATAATATTGAGCCATGGGCCTGTTCACCATGCTCTATAATCACTGAGCCATGGGCTTGTTCACCATTGTCTATGCACAACCGCAGTTGTACTCAACTCCTCCTACTTTCGTCTAGGAGAAGAACCCCACATATTCAACAATATGCGCTCCAGGTAATCCCACAAGATAAACCTGTTTCACCATCGCCAATTACTGACGATAATGGATCTATGGCCAGGGCATACTACATGATATGTTGACGTAACCAAGTAGTCAAACATAAATAGAATTGAGTTACATTAATACTGTCATTATCACATTATCATGGGATCTCAATCCCTCATCACAGAATGCCACTACCTCTCAAGGCTTACATCATCACCATGGGATAGCAATCCCTTATCTCAACATTAGAGGATAACACCTCAACTAGGCACTCATCCTTTACTAGGTCAACCGACCTTTTCACATCATACGAGTGATGCGGGTTATCTCATCAACAAGGATTATCATCATTCAGTGTTATTCAAACACATAAACCTCATAGCTCTTACGTGGATATGAATCCATCTGATACACTTGCATGGTTAGTATGCATATCAAGAGAGATAACATAAATCACCAACCATAGATCTTTATTATTATCATGCTATCATGTTTGGAACAACGTCCATGATTATATGAAGCATAAGTTGTATCAATCATATTGTTGTTATCAAACCATGAGCATACACTATGCCCTATTCTTGTGAACATAACCATGTATCTTATCATCTTATGTAGCAGCATCTTAGATTCCCAACATACCCCAATTTACAACCTACCATCATATCCCATTACTAACATAGATGTGGGTTCAAGGTGATTAATCCATTTATTAGGATTTCTGGGTTAAACATAACCTTCACCAAAGATTCCAACTTCCCTCACTATAAGTGTGGCAGGTAGCGCCACCCTCACCAAAAGAATAGTGGGCAAGATCATATCCCTCATTATAGCCTATCGTCTAGGGTTTTCAAACCCTAAAGCACTTATGTCACCATATCAGCCATCAACACTTCACCCTATCGTGCACTAGAGAGCAACCAACACTGAGTTGTGTCGTGCAGCTTGAACTAGAGGTGTGTATCATATACAAGCATTTAGGGTATCATATCATAACCTATCAACCAAGAACCCTATCGTTTACTAGGGTTAGGGTTTCTATCGGCCAACCCTCTCAACAAGGATCATATCAACCAGGAGCATGGTGCCCAAGACACCCTATTGCCCAACCATCAAACCATGTCGTCCAAGGGACCCTTATGTTAGCCAGGGCACTCTATCACCCAAAGCATCATGTCGTCCATGGGAAAGGTGGCTAATGCACATATTAGGGTTTCACCATGCAAACACCATATCGGGCAACTCAAGACCAAGCCATGTCACCCAAAATAGGGATAACTTACCAGCCACCAAGTCGACCAAGGGGACATCCAAAGCAAGGGATCATCTCAGCCAAAGCATATCATCCAAGAATACTAACAAGGTGAAAGGGTTCATATCGGGCACAAAGCCAACAGGGCTCAACTGATCATATCAGCCAAAAACCCACAAAAGGTTGTATCGTGCAAGGGCACAAGAACCTCTCCAAGATGGTCATCTTCAACCTCAAACTCTTTAGCAATAAACCCTAATTGATCAAGATAGTTGGATCACCTCTCAAAAACCAAGTGAGAGGGGTTTTGCACAACCTCCATCACAAATCAGGAAACATGATGGATCATCTCCAACTTAGGTCATCACTCATCCAAAGGCTCACCTCTCAAATCCATGGTGAGAGGAGGGTGTTGCCCAAGCAACTAGAGCATAGACTCACCTCTCAACGAGTAAGGAAGAGAGAGGTTTTGCCTACACCACTAGATCTCAAACTCACTTCTCAAAACCAAGGAGAGAAAGGGGTATTTCCCCAAAGGAAACCCTAATATATGGGTTCGGCCAACTAGGTCCAAAGGTACACAATAAACAACAACATCATCCACAACATGATCACCATATCCACAAGATTAAAGGTACATGCTAGAGCAAGAAACATATATATCTAACAACATGCATGTCTGATCATGATCATATATGAACATGAAACATAAAAGAAGGTAGTATAATTAGGGTTAGAAGTTATGTAACCCGCCTTAAGCAAACTCCTCAAGCTCCAAACCTCCTAGCTCCAAGGCACACCACCTTCGGCCACCTCAAGGAAAGGAATAAAGCTCATAACCACCATGGATGAAGAGCAAGCAAGAAGGAGAAGGAGATGCTAAGGGGAGAGGGAAGATGCTTACCAAGGAAGCAAGACTCACCTATGGTTCAACCACCAAGCTAGAGGAAGAAGAAGAGAACTCCTTCAATGGGATCAGCCACCAAGCGCACCAAGGGAAGGAGTATCGTGCACCAAGGAAGAGGGAGGCAACAAAGAACTAAAGGGATCCTAAGAAAGTGAAAAGGAAGGTATAAATAGAAGAGGATGAAGGGGGAACTAAGGCAAGGTGTCATCCCACTTAGGGACACTTCCTCAACGTCTTGCCACCTTGCAAACCACATGTGCATGTCATGCCACCCACTATCAAAGGATAGCCACTTGTCCAAGGTATGGTGACACAACCAAATCTAGGACACATGGGTGACACACCCATACTAGACGATACACTCCTGGGTAACATAGCTCATGGCCGATACACCATGGCCGACACAAGCACCCAACACACCCTTGTCTGATACAAGGCTCATCAAGGCAAGACAAAGCCCAAACAAGGCAAAACAAGGCCCAAGGCTACTCAAGCAATGAGCCCAACCCATCCTGTCAACTCTAGAGGATGCAAATAGAGAGAGAAACATCTCTCAAGGTGACAAACTTGCTCATCAACCCTAAAACTTGGGTTATTTGCAAGTAGCACCTCCAACTCTCAACAAAGCACAAACAAACCCTAATCACCACTTGAGGTGATTAGCAAGCAACTAAACACCAGGGTTAGGCAAAGCAAATAGGATAAGCCCAAAATGAAGGTCATGGTCCTTACAACACATACATGATAGATGTCTGAAGAATGATGTGACTTGATGACATGTCTTTAGGTTGAGGACCTAAACAATGAGACCATATGTACGATTAGAGTACATACATTCTTGTTATGTCCCTAGTCGAATTATTGTGGAAGAAAAATAGACAAAAATAATACATAAGACTAGAGTGTGTATTGACTGATGACAGAGTCTCATTAGTCATGATATATGATATCAAGTCAAGCACACAAATATATGTTAGAGAACAATATATCGAACAGACCCACCGTGAGATTGATACATGGATACCATGGAATGGTAGTCACAATTGTCTCTCATAGTGATGGTGGTGATTGTGGTTCTTAGACATAAAATCACTACACTCATCACATGTGATTGGGTACACTTTGACATCACCAAATGTAGTCCCGAAACATGGGTTGTTATAACATTGATGATTGGGTGACTTTGACACATGGGGACTTGACTGTGAGTGATAGATATGGGATTTTTCCCTCCTACAAGGAGTATGATATCTAGGGCCCCATGACAAGAAATACTGAGAATTGTATGGCCATACTCATGTGATTCAATATATGATATGTGAATTCGCATGCATCTCATTCAATCTGCTCAAGGTCAAGGAAGATGGATTGAATGTTGAAGAGGATGATGTTTCATGCCTCAAAATCTGAATGTCAGTGACAAAGGAACTATACAATCATGGTAACACTAATCACATATTGTAGGTTGAAGTTGTTCTCCAACTTTCAGAGTTACTTGGGTAGCAATGATGAGCTACGAGATTTCGCTCATTGTTTGTGATGTCATAAGTTGTTATGAACATTCACTGTCAACGTAAATTGGAACCTGCAGGGTCACACACATAGGATACCCTTGGAAGAGGAGATTGTCCATGAATGATATTTAGATTGAGACTAAAGGTGTTTAGGTACTTAATTAAGCATATAATTGACTGTCTAGACTCAGAACTATCACGTTTAAGTGTTGAATTAGCTGGTTAGAGTGTCAGGTCGATAGGAGACTGCATTAGCAATGTTAGGACTGTCAACTGACCGGTTCACCCTTGTGAGCCGATTAGCTAGTGTGAGCCAACTGACCGATTCACTTGGTGAACCAGGTGGCTCATAGTATTGCCAACTGAGAAAATAAGGATTTGCTCGGTTGGAAGAAAACTTTCACGTTTCACTTGTTCAATTTGATTGGAATAAGGATTGATCTTTGCATTAATTGAAAATGAATAAGGAAAGTCAATTGTGGGCAAGTCTGGGAAGTGAAATGACTAATTCAATGGGTGAACCGATCGGCTCACCTGCTCAAATGACCGGTTCAATTATGAACCGATCGGATCACCTTGCCAAACGACCATTTCAGTTATGAAATGATCGATTCGCCTTCCGCAGTACAAACTATTCATGGATTTTTTGAATCCTTCTACTCCCAAATAGACTGGGAACCCTAGACCCTACCCTCTACTATAAATAGAGGGGCACTTGGGACTTCTCAGAACACACAAATCAGAACATCAATTGCTCGGCAAAGTTGTTGTCCTCTCTGGTTTTGGTAACCGAGAGAGCTCGAGCAAGTGCTACCCGACTAGGGAGGCACAACGAGAGAAAAACAACTGCAGAAAAGTAGTCTGAGTTTGGTAGAGTAGGTAGGTACTAGTACACCAACAGGAGGGTCATCTTCTTCCTGCCAGTTCTTCTAGAATGGCAGGAGTTGCAGGTGGTCTGTGTGGACTGTCTGCAGAGGCGGGAGATGTCTGTCGCTTAGGAGCACACATCAGACACAATCTGTGGTGTAGGCCAAAGTCCATGGTGAAGACCAGGTGCTGCATAGACACCGTCCAAGACATGGCTGCGAGGTATTGTCCTTGGGCAAGCCCCAGAACCGGGTATATCTCACTAAAACCATCATTCCCATTACATAGTCATTGATGTGATCTCCTATTATGGGTTAATGACCAGTAAATTTTTTATTTCCGCTGCCTACTCTAAGGCCATATAACCCAACACGAGGTATCTTTACATCCGTTCTATGGTCTCAGCCAAAACCTATTATAAAAAATATATTGTTCACATATTTACAACATATAAAAAATACAAGTACACTGTCAAAATATCGAGTCGATGTACATCATCTAAAAAACTTCCTTGACTGGACCTGAGTGAACAGGAATGAATCTAGGATTCACTGAATGACCGACCAACCTTCTTCATCTATGGATCTCCAAACTATTCCTCCTTGCTACCACGAGTCTGACAGAGTTACTGACGATCACCTAAAAAGATGTGATAAACTACGAGGATACCAATGTCCCAGCAAGAGATATAATTCTAAAAAGATAAGTTGCTTATAGAAGGATTATGCACTTTAAACAATTAAAGAAGATAACAATATAGATGTGTAATACTATATCACTTACATACAAGAACATCCATAGCTAGAGTTATAAGCACAGTTGAATTCTCTTACCACATTATAAATCATCTATGAATTAAAAGAAACAAAATAAGGATTATCATCCAATGTGAGTTGCCAAGTAACCCTAAAAGATAACTCACACAACCGGATTACATATTTTATTAAGCTCTGGGTAGTTTGAAGCATACCACTCAAACTACTAGCTGACAACTGCAAATTCAAAATTAGGCCCTTATAAGATCTAGGATGTGGCATCCAAATCACTAAAACAAGATTTACTTAAGCGGAAGCAAATCATTTGCAGCGGATTACTGAAAAATCACTAAAAATTAAAACTTTTGCAAAGAGATCCAAACATAGGAAATCTCTTTCATCAAGAACCATAGTATAACATTTACAACCTGGTTCATAAGTACATTACTTGCACCATCTCTTCTCGTGGATTACATCATCAGTTGCACTTTTAACATTATATACAGACAACATAAGAACCTCGAGGCATCAAGCCAAAATTTCATATTGATTCATTAAAAACACTAACTACAAATTACGAGGACCTGAGAGTACAGAGACGACACATAGGACTACTATCTATATGACTTGATAGGTAGTATCTCCACCTGAGATATTACTGCTATCCCTGAAGCTGCTACTATTCTTTCTCTGGTATAGGGTTTCTGCCTCTTCGTCTGCATCCACCTAAAAACATTGGATCCCACAGGCGTGAGACAATTGTAAATTACCTCAGCGGGAGATATAACTCTCCGCCAAAACATTGTTATAGATGTTTTTTTATAATAAAACTGAGCAGGGTTCTTATATATTAACAACAATATTAATAATTGAATGAACAGATTAAAGTAATCTCCTTTCCTAAGGAGAGCATTGCTTCGATTCATGGTATAATCATAATTCATCCATCTACTTGCAATGAGTATAAAGAGATAAGAATAACATCTATCAACTAGAGATGCATAAAAAAATGTAACATCAGCCAATGAATTTTCATATTCAATCCTTAAGCAACCATGCTATACGGTTGATTACATTTTACAATCACACTTATGCCCTGAGGAGATGAGGTATATCGCTCATACTCCAACCGACCACTGCGAAGTCGAAATCGGTACCATACAAGGTCAATGGAAGAGTCGGCTTCCAAGACCTCCCACATCTCGATCAGTGCGAGATCACATGCAGGACATCTTGTGTCTCTGCTATATAGATTTCTAGGGTATACTGGCAACTTCGCTATTAGAGTTACAGTGGCATGCTGCACTCTCTTCACAGTCGAGAGATTTCATGTTTACCTCCATCGATCTGGCATTAATATCATTGGGAGATGTGTACTGTATCTATCCCAATCATCGGGAGATTCGTGATACATCCATCCTGATACAAACAATGAAGGATTGATAGGTTTAATGTTTACCTTCTATCAATTCCCTCATTAGGACGTCAGGATATATTCGCCCATTACCCTCACATATTCAAAATATGTGTTCCGGGTTTTGCCGTGGAGCACCCGTTTCACCATCACCAAAATACTGACGATGATGGATCTATGGTCAGGGCTCTACATGATATGATTTCACTTGATTACTGAAGAACATTAGCATATTCTTTTAGCATCAGTCAAGTTCTCAAACAGGAATTATTAGGACAAATGTTATAAAGAAACATGTAAGCTCTTATCTATAGCTTTAGCAGAACTTATAATGCACTGGGATCTCAATCCCTTATCTCATTACTTGAAAGTTCACATCTCTCAGCAACATCATTATCTTACTTATCAAAACTTGGTATTCATACCCTCAGTTCATCACTATCACTGTTACCACTTGTTAGGTAACTATTACTGTAAGGACCCTAACCTAGGTTTTGGGCTAACCCTCTTTGATTTGCTTATGAAAGGTGCTTAGAACCTTAATCTAATATCTCTATATGTTTTGTTATCATGTGACAAGCTTATGTTTCCAGTTTGGTCCTGTTCGGATGTTGTTTGAGCAATGTTTGCTTGTTTTGGACCAAAGTGCAATTTACCCAAAGTAAGGGGTTATATTGCAATATGTCACATGTAAAGCATTCCTTTAGTTCTCTTGCATCATTAGAAATAGAATGATGTTGTGGGATACCTTGTAGAGGACCTATGCGTCATGTTTGAGCTCAGTTGGTTGAAGCTTGTGCTTTGTGTGCTAGTTTTGGTATAAATTACAAATGTACCCAAAGTGGAGGGGTCAATATGCAATTTATCAGCTCTATAGTCACCTCCCTTCTTTTTTGCATCATCTAGAATGAGTATGGATGATGGGGCACCATGTTTGGTTGATAAATGAGGAATGACATCTCTATATGGTCTTTATAACATATATGTGTTACATATGTCACCTTGTCCTTTAGTGTATCGACCAGGACATGAAGGTGTGTCACCCAATAGGGGTGTATCGGCCATGGAAGCTGCCCAGATGCACGATACACTTCCTATAGTGTATCACCAGGCCATGCATGAGCTTCTAGGGTGGAAACAAGTGGCGTTATGAGCTAGAGCAAGTGGCACCTTGGTTTATGTGGTTATGATACCTCTCCCTTGCTACCTCTCTCTTCCTTAGTGTATATAACTCCCTTCCTCCTTAGCCAAGCAATCCTTTTCAGCCACCTTCCTTCCCCTACCTGTATGTGATGAGCATGGGAGCTTTGGGAGCTAAGGAAGACTCCCATGGAGCATGGAGGGGCGAGCTCCTTGGCCATGGAAACTCCTTGCTCAAGATCCGACCTTGGTGAGTCATGCTTCTTTGCTAGTTTTTCCTTGTGCTTTATTCTTCACCTTCCTCTTCCCCTCTCAGACATAGATAGGCCCTTGATAAGAGTAATAAAGGACGTGGTCATCTCCCCTCCTTTCTTCTTCTTGAGCTATACATAACCATGGTTTCTTCTTCTTCTTCTTCTTCCTTTGTTACTTGAGGTGATGATGATGGTGCCGAAGGCATGTTTGGAGCTTTGGATGGGTGTTGTTCTTGGAGAAGAACGTGAGTTTTCTGCTTGGACCAAGAAGCTTGATGCCTTTCTTGGAGATCCTCTTAAGGTGAGTTACACAACTCTTAATCATCTCTATTATGCACACTCTCCATATATGTATATAATGGTTCTTGTACTTAAATCGTTACCTTTTCTCCATGATAGATATATATGGAACTTGGAATCTTATCTAATGGGAATGCCACGTTTTATTACTGCCTTTAGCTTTTTTTCCTTGTGCAAGATGGTAATGGGTGGCTAGAGACTGAAGATGACTAGCCCAATATGGGGCTTTACCCGATACAACTATGCTTTGCCCGATACAGTACCTTGTTTAATGAGTTATGCTTTGATAGATGGTTTGTGGAAATACCCCTTTCTCTCCTTTGGACTTGAAAGATGAGCCTATGGACTAGATGTTAGGGAGCTATGATGTGGTTACCGATACCTCTTTCCTACCCTAGGGTTAAGGTTTGGACGATATGGTTGGTAGACACCTAGTAAATCCCTTGGCCGATATGTGCTCTTCTTGGTGGTTCCTTGGTTGTTGCCCGATACCCTCTTCTAGAGTTGAGCCTTGGGTGATATGATAGGTGAACTCTTTAGTGACCTTGTGACCGATATGTACATCTACCCAAGATGATGGTGATTGGCTGACATAATACCCTAACCTTGGTGTCTTGGATGATATTGTGACGTCCCCTGATTTTCTAAAGCTTAATCTGATGTGTGACGCCCAAATTGAAACCCTCACCTCAGATTAAGCTTTAGAAAATCTGGGGACGTCACAGGTGGTATCAGAGCTAATTACTGTGAATTTTACAAATTCTGAGTATATGTGAGTTAATTACCTTATCTGGGCCAATCACGAGATGCCACGTGGCCTGGCTTGAGCTGGCTGGTTCGTGTGCCTCGACCCGGTCCATCTAGTTGAGTGGGAGTCCAGACCGACTGCTCCCCTTTTCTTTCTCTCACGTGCTCGCGGGGACGCCTGCTTCCCCTATTGTGTAGGAGTGTCTCCGCACGGCTCTGCTCCGGTGAGGGATTAACATAGCGGAGAAGCTCTGCATCAGCTCCTAAGACTGCCATCAGCCTCGGAAGCTTCGCCCTGATCTCCACGGATCCTCTCTTCCTCATCCGCGGCCCCAGGCCTCGCCAACCGCAAGCACATCGGCCCTTTCTCCCACTGTAGTGGAGAAAAATAGGGATCTAGCCTCCTGATCTATCCCTTGGCCCATATCCACTTCGAGTATCTCTGGGCAACCTCCAGAGACTAGGGAGCACTCACCCATTGCATTGGAACAACCTGAAACACCTCCCCCCTAATTCCGAGATGTCTCATGTCCTCCTTGGCTTCGAAAACCATGGTGATGCGGTGAAAAGATAGGCTAGGTTGGTTGCTAGCTATCAAACTATATTTTCCATCTTTATTAATCATTAAGATTAACACATCATTTAACATGCTTCATTCATATGATCTTATTTCATTATTCATACTAAATTTCAACATTTACTAGTGATTTTTCATCATAGGTTTAGCCAACAATATCACATTATCATCATTATTCATGTATATGGTTAACCATTTATGCATTGATATCAATTATACCATCTCTAGATTTACATTATATCATGTCCATATACCACATCTTGAGATTAGATCACATCCTTACATATATTATATCATGGTTGTGCTAACAAACTTATACAAGTGGCTCGTGAAACATGTATCAAAACTTTATGTAGTCCCAATGAGGTTCCTCTAACCCATATCACAAGGGTAGTGTCGTGCTCAGTCTCTCTGAGCTAACTCAACTTTATGAGTATCTCATATGCACATACTTTATCTTTCCTCTCTTAGTCTAGGGTTCTCATATTACCTCATTGGAACTAGTTGATTGCTTTATGAGCTCTAGCCACATAAGCACAACCAAAACATGGTATGCTATACTCTTCATAGGTTCTTCACCCATGAGACATGCTATACCCAATGCTCTCTTATATACACCACTAGATTCCTATGTGGGAAACCACCAACCCGAGCATGAGGCTTCACAGAAACTAACATAGCTACCTCCTCCGTCTTCAGCTCTCTCCCTAACCCAGATGGTAGGTTCTCATATTCTTATCCACATATGCACATATATAACCAGCCTCTCGCTGACTCTAGGGTTTGGTCCTCCCAAGGACATCTAGGGTTCAACAAGACTATAGGAATCATGCATTAAGCAACTCAACTCGTTCACTCAGGAGTATTCTAGTTTAGGACATATCATAATACATATTTCTCATCTTTCTCATATCTTGGAGTTTATGTCCTCTGACTTTCTCCCAGTGGGTCTCACTCTCTCTGGAGCTAACCCCGAAATTGGTCCTAACACTAGAGGTCATCCTTCGTAAAAGAGCTTGAGGCTCATGCTGACTCACAACCTTGTCTTAACTTAGCATATCTTATCTTATAAAAGCCTAGTTACTTCCATCATCAAAACTTATCTCAAGACCTCAAAGTTGAACTCAAGTCCTCGAAGATAGACATAGATCATCATAACCATCTTATGTCATCTATGTAAGACCTACATCATATCATCAAAACTTATGTCATCTATTCCATCTATCATATATATTCCAACAAGGCTCTAGACATCTAATCTAGAACTACACTCTCTTCTAGACTGATGTCATTCTCTTTCACTTAGGTTGCATGACCACCTCCTACTCGTACATGTGTGGGGACACATTTTTTTGCAATACATATACATAATAAAATATTATATAGTATTTCTTCGATAAAACAAGAGTCAGAGAAAACTATCAAGGTTCCATCTGATTGGAATCCAAAACCAAATCCCGAAATGAGTGTCCCACACATAGTAGAGAGTCCAGTGTCATGAAAACTAAGGAAAGGGGTGAGAACATGGTGTAGACTAGTGTAGCTACTCTAGACAACGAGCGCCATATGTCTAGGGTTTCTCTTCCTTTGATGCACGTCATTTCCAAATAGTGCAACGTCCCATACCGCTGCACCACAAGGAAAGAACGACATCTAAAAACTTGCTATGCCACAAGCACTAGTCTAGTCCTAGTTCTCAGACATCTAGGTACTAACCTATAGGCTAGGTCAAATCTAGTCTCTAAAAGATGACTAATCTAACCCTAAAGATTATTAAGGTTCAAGGTTCTTTAGTTTTGAGTTGCATAATGAGAAAATGTCAAACTTTGCTATTGTTCATGCTCTGATACCACCTGTGACGTCCCTAGATTTTCTAAAACTTAATCTGATGTGTGACGTCCAAATTGAAACCCTCACCTCAGCGAGAATCCCAATTTAAACCTCCCATACGAGGCTAAGAAGAAGAAAATCAGAGGAAGTCAGAAGGAACAACAATCAGTAGCACATGTTCATGAACAATAATAAAACCATACACACATGTTCACCATTCAACATATAATTACAACATGAATTATTACAACATTTGATATTACATATTTAACAACAAACTATAACATATACATGTACTACTACTAAACTACATGATCTTAAGACAACAGGTCCACCTGTACATCAGCTCGCTACACAACTCTCAACTATCCTAGATCTTCAAGAGCATAACCACAACCTAAACAAAAGATTACATGCGGTACACGTCAGCACAATATTTCAAGAATATTGTACTGAGTACGCCTACGTGTATTTTTATATACATCTCATCATATCTTGGCAATAAGATAAAAGTAATACTTGGCAGGTAACAGAAGAAAATAAGAAAAGCATATACTTGCACAAAGATGTTCATTAACAAAAGAGAACATATATTTTCCATTTTATCATTCATGCATTTACTACCTGAGAGTTGAATGCATTAAGGCCTTTATGATCTACTACCAAAGAGTTGGATCATTTCGCAATGTGATCTACTACCAAAGAGTTGGATCACTTCTGAGTACTTTACTACCAAAGAGTTGAAGTACTTATTTCCAGCACTTTACTGCCAAAGAGTTGAAGTGCTTAGATATAATGGAACAAATATATTATGTTTCATGTGTTCATAGCAATAAGTATGGAAAATCATGAAACATATCATACAAGAACAATCATTTCATCCAATATCATATGCCAAGTATTCTACTACACGTATAAAACAAGCATATTATATAATAAGCCAAGTAAGAGGTAATGGAGTACCTTGATCAAGACAAACCTAATCATCATATCCTCATATCATCTATGTCTGGTCAACCCTGATTAAGACAAGATCATATATTGTCATCAGATTCCATCATCATAACCCTAGTTAATTCTTGTTAGGATTTGCTTATCTCATTATGATATTCTTATGATTACTTGTCTTCTTTCCTTATATTTAACTTACTGATGTCATTTCCAGATTACATCTCATTATCAAAGTTCATCATCTGAACATTAGGTTCCATATCCTTTTTGTGCACATATTAACCCTAGGTTACATCATTAACCTAGATTAGGATTTTATAACATGTATTAAGATTCATCTTAATATAACATAGATTTTGTTCATCATGATGATGTACGAAATCATGTAATTTACTTAATATGTCTAATTAGGGCTAATAACCCTAATAAAATGCAATAAATACATACGTGCTCTATAAATGATGAAATTCACAGAGAAAGCTCATATCAGTATATTGAACCTCAGTTTTAATTATGAGATCATCATGATGAACAAAATCTATGTTATATGAAGATGAATCTTAATACATGTAATAAAATCCTAATCTAGGTTAATGATGTAACCTAGGGTTAATATGTGCACAAAAAGGATATGGAACCTAATGTTTAGATGATGAACTTTGATAATGAGATGTAATTTGGAAAATGACATCAGTAAGTTAAATATAAGGAAAGAAGACAAGTAATCATAAGAATATCATAATGAGATAAGAAAACCCTAACAAGAATTAACTAGGGTTATGATGATGGTATCTGATGACAATATATGATCTTGTCTTAATCAGGGTTGACCAGACATAGATGATATGAGGATATGATGATTAGGTTTGTCTTGATCAAGGTACGCCATTACCTCTTACTTGGCTTATTGTATAATATGCTTGTGTTATATGTGTAGTAGAATACTTGGCATATGATATTGGATGAAATGATTGTTCTTCTATGATATGTTGCATGATTTTCCATACTTACTACTATGAACACATGAAACATAATATATCTGTTCCATTATATCTAAGCACTTCAACTCTTTGGTAGTAAAGTGTTGGAAATAAGTACTTCAACTCTTTGGTAGTAAAGTACTTGGAAGTGATCCAACTCTTTGGTAGTATATCACATTGTGAAATGATCCAACTCTTTGGTAGTAGATCATAAAGGACTTAATGCATTCAACTCTCAGGTAGTAAACGCATGAATGATAAAATGGAAATATGCTTAAAATATGTGTTCTCTTTTATTAATGAACATCTTTGTGCAAGTATATGCTTTTCTTATTTTCTTCTATTACTGCCAAGTATTAGTTTTATCTTATTGCCAAGATATGATGAGAGGTATATAAAAAGACACGTAGGCATACTCAGTACAATATTCTTGAAATATTGTGCTGACGTGTACCGCATGTAATCTTTTGTTTAGATTGTGGATATGCTCTTGAAGATCCACGATAGTTGAGAGTTGTGTAGCGAGCTGATGTATAGGTGGACATGTTGTCTTAAGATCCTGTAGTTTAGTAGTAGTACATGTATATGTTATAGTTTGTTGTTCAATATGTAATATCAAATGTTGTAATAATTCATGTTGTAATTATATGTTGAATGGTGAACATGTGTGTTTGGTTTTATTATTGTTCATGGAAGTATTTTTGGGCGATATGACTCTTAACCATGGAAGTATTGTTGGGCGAAATGGATACGTCTTGAGCCTAGAATGATGAAACCCTAGGTGGGCGATACCATGGCTGCCTCCCTGACCGTTATGTGTGTGGTTGAGGGGCTTTTGTGTCGGGCATGAGGTTTGTGCTTGCACGACACTCTCTAAGTGAGTTGTCCGACATGGTACCTATGGACGACATGGAGCTTTGAGTGATAGAGTTGCCCTAACCCTAAGCTGATCGATAGGGGTACTCTTATTGTGATGATTCCTTGGGCTATATGATGGGTGCCCGATATGGTGCTCCATGAGCGACAAGGATATGAGGATGGGCGATATGGGCGATCTCTTGATATGTTGCCCAATATCATCAACCCTAGAACTTTATAAATGTGTAGGTGTGCATGGTTTGGGTGACATCAGGGCTAAGTGTGTGGCTGATACCCCACAAGGAGATATGTTACCTTGGACGATATGCCTTGCCTGACACATGGTCTCTCTCTTGGATGATTACCCAACATGTGTTCATACTTGATAGCTTGGATGGTCTCAGGGTTGAGGTTTGGTCGGTACATGTGTTGAGCTTGACAGTACCTTGGATGATAGGGTACCATGGGCGTCATGGAAACGATGAAGTAGTGTTTCTTGGGTGGTAGGGTTTTGGATGATAGATGGCGCCCATGTGCTACACAACGTCTGGTTTCCTGATACCACCCTACATGTGGATGAACGATACATGTTATAGCCCTAGTTGCACGATACTCCCCTTTAGTGAGGGATTGTTTGGTCGCTATATGCTTTTGGTGAGGGTAGGCGACACCTTTGGTGAGGGTTGTTCCTAACCCGATAACCCTATGCATGTTTCTTGAGCTTACACCTTTGATCATGATGATCTATGACAAGATAGGTTGAGAACCCTTGTATAGTGGTTACTTATGGTTAATGATAGATGAACTTCAGATTAAGTTGGATGGTGGATCATTGTGTATGATCCTTAAAGTTAATCCTTAGGGATGATGTGCATATGTTTTAAGATTTAGGGTATGATGGGTGACTGGCCTAAATCGTGCATCCTAAAATTGGAGGCGGATTTGAGGTAGTCGAGCTTTTACATTTATAAACCCGAATCCTTCTAGGCCCCCACAACTTTGTTTACGGGGTCGAAGTAGATATACGGGGTCGAACACAGGGACAAGGGGGGTAGTGTTGAGAACCCAGAATCGACACACTACACTCCAGCAGGTATAAAGAGATGATAAATTCCCTAGGAGGGAATGCATAAAGATGTCACGAACAAAACAAGAAAACTATCTCCAAGTGGAGTTACTAGAAAGATTAAGGTTTTACACATTTAGCAGTTTTTAGGGGTTTTCATGCAACAGAAACAGAAAGATAAAACTAGAGCTAGAGCAAGGTACGAAGGATAGGACTGTGGTAAACAAGCGGTGGCAGAACCAATCCTGTACCCCTCCTCTCGAAGCGGGTACCTCTAACAAGGCATTGGCTCCACTCTCGGGGTCACCGGACTCAAATTAGAGTGGAAGGGTTACTAAAGCAACTCCGTTCCGGGAACTCTCGTACACCAGAATCAGACTAAACACTAGAGCCACAACACAACTCTCGAAGTTGTTGCGACGGGAAAACACGATTCGGTAGCTAAGCGAAACGCGATCCAAAACATGCAAGCTAGAGTTCGGATATCAAACATAGCAATCATCCAACATATTGCACCAAGCATAGAGCAGCAAGTAATTAAGCATTTCCATTTCTATAAACACTACAGGTCTTAATTACAATGCATAAGTAAAAGGAATTAAATGACAGAATTAAAGGTATGTGTCGCCTTCTTGATGTAGAAGGACGATAGGCTACAATAACCATCTCGCCCGATATCGGACAGGGGCCTAGCCCGATACAGCCGTGTCGGGCAGCACGCTCTCTCAAGCGGCACACCGCGATGGGCGACTACATCGCTCAAGGACCTGGCCGATATGCTCAAGTTGGGCGGCACACCCTCTCGGGCGACACGCCTGACGGGCGGAGCGTATCGGGTTCGTTATCGTGTCGGGCATGGAGCTGCGTATCCTACTGTCGGGCACTGGTGTCGGGCACTCGTGTCGCGTATCTACATCGGTCGATATCGGCTCCCGGTGTCGCCCGGTAGAGTCCTAGGTGAACCAATCCCCTCCCTCTCGGGATGAGGAAGAGCTCACCTAGTGTCGCCCGGTACGAACACTGGAGCACGATACGCCTGCTCTCGCAGCCACCTCCAAAGATCACTCGACTGTCCGAAACCTGAAGTGGCCAAGCTGGTCTGAACTTGTCTAAGCTGTCTTTTCGGCTCCCTGTAGCTGCTATTTATAGGCAGCTGGTCGGGAGAAGATATGGTGCTCGAAGCGCCACGTGCCCTCCTTTCTGTCATTCAGTTGGTGGTCGGCTGACGTGGGTATCACCCGGTACAAGGAGATCGGCTGTCGGGCGTCGTGGCAAGAGGCGCCTGCCGGTGGGTGACCGATATCACGCGGCACATGGAGTAGTTGCGGCGTGCTCGGCTCCCTATCGGGTAAAGAGGCGTGTCGTCCATCGGTACCCTCTCGCACTGCATCCTTGCGTCACACTTCATCGTATCGCGCAGCCCTACCAGGCAGCGTGCGTATCGGGCGTCCGGGGGGGCCGAAACAGACTTGGACTTATTTGCGGGCCGGAACGGCCTTATTGGTGCTAAATGGGCCAAAATAGGAGGAAACTCTGCAAAAGATAGAAATATTGGACTGAGAGCATTGCTTGGCTAATTATTGCAAAAATGCATATAAAAGAGAGGAAAATGCAAGAAAAGGGTAGTTTTGATAACAGAAAAACAGTCTAAAACATCACAAAAATTGGTGTTATCAACTCCCCCAAACTTAGCTTTTTGATTGTCCTCAATCAATATCTAAACTTTATTTAGTGATGCTTCTTCTTGCGCAGTATAGTTCTCAGGCTAAGGGGTAAAACAAGTATTGTATTGCCTTTAGAGATAATGCTGTCTCATTACGAACAAAAGATTTTGTTTTTCCTGCCTTATTGTTTAAGTAAGATTATTCTCTACAGCTTTGGCGAGACTTTGTTGTATGATTCCGAAGTTAGCTTACACACCAAACAGCTTTATTTTCGGGGCAGAAAGTTGTGTATAGGGTAGGCTAAGGCTTTTTGGGTTTTCTTCTTGTTTCCCATTGGTCCATCCAGGTAAGGGTCCGTTAACGGGCAAGTGGTCCCTGCAGTCTAAGCCAATTGGATTTAGAGCAGTGATTTCACATCCTACGTACCACTGCCCCGGATCTACCATGCATAAAGATGGGTACTTTTGGAAAACAAGTGTGTGTATATTTTTTTTTTCTTTTATTGGGCACAACTCTCATGCTTTTATTCACTCTCATAAGGTTTCTCTCTCTTTTTAGGATTTTTGTTGGGTAAGGGGGAACAAAAGAGATTCCTGCTGTTTGGGCAGCTTTTTCCTTCTCCATAATTGTCTCTTAGCTGTTTGCGAGATTATATATTTTTTTGAAAATTTTTGACACGGCAAAACATATTCTTTTGTTCGTTTGAAGCAGCATTATCAAAAAGATATAACAGAACTTGTAACTCGTTCTGTACAAAGAAAATAAACTTTGCAAGAAGTCGCATCAGGTTTTTATTATTATTACAGCAACTTTATACATATACATAGGGACAAAATTTGTAAGGGGTAGATTTTTGAAAATTTTTATATCGCATACATGCGTAGATCAGATATACAGGAAGCTATAAGAGCACATCAGATAAAAATGGAACCCTAAGCATAGAAAGCTTGAAGAGTTAAAAATTTTATACCTCCCTCACTGGCACACGGGTACCCCCCCAAACTTACTCCACACTCTGTCCCAGAGTGGTGAAGAAGGCAGGGTAAGGTAATGTTTAGCCAGTGAGGGTTAGCTCGCTGATGTGCTGCAATATGCTCCTACGAAGTTGCAGCATGCCATTGGGAGGTTGTCTAGTGGGTTCGCTGCGGCCAATGAGAGGCTGAGTCGGAGTGTAAACCCTCAAAATTCACTTCTGGCCCACCTTTTCTCCAGATCTCTGTTGTGAACATGAAAAAAAGGACTGATTATCAGTCCCAGTTCAGTCCCAGGAGTGTGTAGTCAGGGTGGGCCCTCTCCCCTAGGAGGACGGAACCGGAACGCCCCGAACTTGTTCGGAGTCCTTGGTCGCCGTACTCATGTTGTCTCTGGAGATGGTCCTAAACCACCGCAGAGACAGGCTGATAACAAGGTGACCCTCCATTTGAGCTATCGCATGAAGAAGAATCCATCCCTTTCTTGTGGGTTCCGTTTCTGTCCGACAGTTGTTGCTGATCCCCGCGCTGTGCTTGCTGGCGCGGCCGGTGGTTTGCTCCGTACGGGCCATACCTGTTATTCAGTTTTAAAATTTATTTACACGTTAGGAAGATAAAAAGAAAAACTATTAAAACTTGTCTTGCGGTATAACCCTAGGTAGATCCAGGGTGATACGAGATTGTTGCGCGATACGACTTGTCGCACGGCATAGATGTATCGGGCGACAAGGTCACATGAAACAAAAACCCGATAGTGCGTCGTGAAAAGCATGTCGCCCGATATGGTGTATCGGGCAAGCACTGTCAGTCGGTGTGTCGTGCGTCAAACATGTCGGGTGATAGGATAAAAATCCTACTAAGCTCGTCAACCCAGCATACTGCGCTCGATACAAAACTGTTTCGGGTTAAAGAAAATGTGTCGGGCAACGGTGTGTCGGGCTATACCTTTGCTCATAGGAGCCATCGCTCGATACCACGGTGAAGGCAACTGGCCGACACGAAAGCAAAAGGGTGGACTACTGCATGCGTTACAGGTGGCTAAAATGAGTAAAGTGTGTCAGCTCGACACGATAAAACCTCCGTTCTTATTTATAGCCGGCTCGGCTGGGTGCGAAATGGACATTTCTGGGCATGCGTCGGCCAACGGGTCAGGCGGTTCCCGAGACGATGGTCACATCCATCTCATTAAGGGCATTTATTCTCATGCACGATAGGGTGCACGCCACCCAGGAACGCCAACCGTCACGGCCGTTGCGATGCCCTAAAGACCAAAGCCCGGTATGGGTGGTCCTGCGCGCCAGCTGAGCGGCTGCCTGACACGATTTAAAACAGGTGGCCGAAAAACCGATGCTAGATGAAGGAAAAACATCATTGTTTTAGGGTTAAGCCCTCCACCTCAGAAAATTATTACAGTGGTGGCCCATAAAACAGAGTCAGCGCATGTGGCGCATGCACTGGCTCGGGCCTTATTACATGCCATAATGTTTATTTTTGCAAATAATAGGAAAAAAAGCATCCTACTATATCAAAGAAAGAAAAACTCGGGCTGCCTCCCGAGGAGCGCTGAAGTTTGTGTCTCCAGCTCTACCGATGTTGGATCATCTCGTTCAACCCTTGACTGTGCTCATATCTTGCAGGTTGATCTCTTCTCTCCTGACAAAGGCCTCATCCTCATAGAATCTTTTCACCCTGTGCCCATTCACTTGAAATACTTTGGTCGGATCGTCCTTGTCGTAAAGCTCTATCATTCCAGATGGGTATATTTTTGACACGGTAAACGGTCCTGACCATCTCGTTTGTAACTTCCCAGGGAAGAGACGAATAGAGGACTTGTATAACAAGACTTTGTCCCCCTTGCTTACGTCTTTTCTCCTGAGGTGGGCATCATGCCAAAATTTTGTCCTCTGTTTGTAGATTTTTGCATTTTCGTAGGCGTTCATTCTCAGCTCTTTAAGCTCTTGGAGCTGCAAGAATCTCTTTTCTCCTGCTTTGTCGAGGTCCATATTTAGGAACTTGATTGCCCAAAGGGCCTTATGTTCCAATTCTAATGGTAGGTGGCAGGATTTTCCGTAGATGAGACGGTAGGGGGTGGACCCAATGGGTGTTTTGTAAGCAGTTCGGTAGGCCCAAAGCGCATCGTCAAGTTTCATGGACCAGTCTTTCCTTGTTCGGCTGACAGTTTTCTCCAATATCTTCTTGATTTTCCTGTTGGAAACCTCTACATGTCCTGACGTTTGTGGGTGGTAGGGTGTAGCGATCTTGTGCTTCACTCCGTACTTGCGTAGGAGTGCTTCAAACTGTCTTTCTCCAAAGTGCGAACCTCCGTCGCTTATAACAGTGCGCGGCACACCAAAATGGGGAAAGATGGTCTTCTCGAATAGCTTAATAACTGACTTGGCGTCGCAGGTTTGGGTGGCTACCGCTTCTACCCACTTCGATACATAATCCACTGCCACGAGTATGTATTGATACCCCCGAGATGGGGGAAACGGTCCCATGTAGTCGATCCCCCATACGTCAAATATTTCCACTTCGATCCAGTTTGCCATGGGAATCTCATTCCTCCGTCCTATGTTTCCCATAAATTGGCACTCCTTGCAAACCTTCACAAGTTGTGCGGCATCCTTAAATAAAGAGGGCCAGTAGAAACCTGACTGTAGCACCTTTGCTGCTGTTCTTTCGCTACCCAGGTGACCACCATAGGGGGAGGCATGGCATTGCTTCAGGATGTTCGTGGTTTCTTCTTCTGGTATGCACCTCCTGTATAAGTTGTCGGCGCATCTTCTGAACAGGAGAGGATCATCCCAGTAGTAGTTTTTAACCTCTGCGAAAAGCTTCTTCTTCTTCTGATTGTACGTTATGTCAGAGGGCAGTTCTCCGCAAGCAAGATAATTGCAGATGTCTGCAAACCAGGGTAGGCTTTCCTCTTGGGCTTCAGCCAACTTAAGGGCCTCGTTGGCGTAGTCGTCATTGATAGGTGGCCCTCCCTGTCTCTCAGTCACGATCCTTGATAGGTGGTCGGCGATCACATTTTCTGCACCCTTCTTGTCGATAATTTCATGGTCAAACTCTTGGAGCAATAGGGCCCACCTCAACAGCCTGGGCTTCGCGTCTTTCTTTTGCATCAAGTATTTTATTGCCCCATGATCTGTGTATACTTTGACCTTTGCTCCGACGAGATATGACCTTAACTTATCAAACGCGAAGACGATAGTGAGCATCTCCTTTTCAGTTGTTGTGTAGTTTACCTGAGCTTCGTCCAACGTGCGACTAGCGTAGCAAATCACATGGTGCCTTTTGTCTTTCTTTTGCCCCAGGACTGCTCCAACCGTGTAGTCGCTAGCGTCACACATCAGCTCAAAAGGCAAACCCCATTATGGCGCTTGAAGGATAGGTGGTGATATTAAAGCGTTTTTAAGGGCCTGAAAAGCACTTAGACAATCGTTAGAGAAAACAAATTCAACGTCCTTTACCAAAAGATTGGACAGCGGTTTGGAAATCTTTGAGAAGTCCTTGATGAATCTTCGGTAATATCCCGCGTGCCCGAGGAAGCTTCGCACCCCCATCACGGATCTTGGTGGAGGAAGCTTGGATATTGCTTCAACCTTGCTTGCGTCCACTTCGATCCCACGCTTTGAGATCTTATGCCCGAGGACGATGCCCTCCCACACCATGAAATGGCATTTTTCCCAGTTTAGAACTAGGCTGTTCTCCTCGCACCTTTGAAGAACCAACGACAGATTCTTCAGACAGCTATCGAAGTCCTTCCCATAGACGGAAAAATCGTCCATGAAAACTTCTACGATGTCTTCTAGAAAATCCGAGAACATCGATATCATGCATCGCTGAAAGGTGGAGGGGGCGTTGCAGAGTCCGAAGGGCATCCTTTGGTAGGCATAAGTGTCGTAAAGGCAGGTGAATGTTGTTTTCTCTTGATCATCGGGCAAGATGGGTACCTGGTAAAAACCTGAAAAGCCATCAAGAAAACAAAAGAAATCGTGATGCGCTAACCTTTTGAGAACTTGGTCAATAAAGGGTAGCGGAAAATGATCCTTCTTTGTATCCTGATTTAGTTTTCAGTAATCTATGCACATCCACCATCCGGTGATAGTCCTAACCGCCACCTCGTCACCCTTCTCACCCTTAACCACCGTCATCGCGCCCTTTTTGGGCACTACGTGGATCAGACTTACCCAACTGCTTTCGTTGATTGGGTAAATGATCCCCGCATCCCTAAGCTTTATTACCTCTTTCTTGACAACCTCCTTGAGCATCTGGTTCAGTTTCCTCTGGGGTTGAATCAGAGGCTTGGCAGATTCATCCAGGTTGATGTGATGCATGCACAGGGCGGGGCTAAGGCCTTTGATATCATCTACTGAATATCCTATAGCCCTCCTGTGGAGCCTTAACTCCTCAAGGAGTCGGTCCAGCTGGTTGCTTGAAAGATCGACGTTTACGATGACGGGGTTTCTCTGCTCTTCATCTAAGAACTCGTACTTCAGGCCTTCGGGCAACACTTTTAACTCTGGATTTGGTCTGGGTGCCTTTTCCTGAGGCTCCTCCTCAAGAGAGGCATACATCACAGACTCAACCACCTTATCCTCTTCCTGCAAGCCTTCGTCAGAAAGTTTGAAATGGTTGAGATGCTTCGCGACCTTAGGGTCTTCGAGGTCGGGATCTTGACAGTTTATAGCCCTCAAGAGGGGGTCTACTGTCCGAATATCTTCCTCTACTTCCTCGCAGAATTTATTGTAGCTATCTGCGAAACATGCTGATTCAGAGAGGGACGGGCTCTTCATGATCTCCTTCAACTTGAAGTCGATATGGTCATTTCCGACCCTTAAGGAGATCATCCCCTCGGAAACATCAATTAGCGCTCTCCCTGTCGCCAAGAAGGGGCGACCAATGATGATCGGGCAACGGGGATCTTTAGTTGTGTCGATGACAACTATATCGCAAGGGATGAAGAAGTCGCTAACCCTGATAGGTACATCTTCGACAATGCTGACATGTCTCTTGAAGGTGTGGTCTGCCAGTTGGATCCGCATGTTAGTCCGAACCATGTCGGTCAAACCCACCCTTTGTGCGAAACTTAGGGGCATGAGGCTTATGCTAGCCCCCAAGTCTGCTAGACCCTTTCTCTCGACGTTGTCTCCGATGGTGAACGGGATTGTGAAAGCTCCGGGATCCCTTCTCTTATTTGGTGTGTCGGGCTTCAAAAAGGTGGAGGAGGCGAAAGCTAGATACACTGTCTCTATCCTTCCTCCCCTTCTCTTCTTTGTGATAAGGTCCTTGAGGAACTTGGCATACATAGGCATCTCTTCCAATGCATCAAGGAAGGGGACTTCAAGATGCAATTTCCTGATCGAGTCCATGAACGACGCTTCTTCACATTTGCCTTTATCAGCTTATACGGGAACGGCGACCTTGGAGCGTAAGGATTCCTCCCACCAGGTAGCTCATCGGAAGGCTTCTTTGTAGGCTCTTGAGCTTCTGCTTGTCCACCTTCGCCCTCTGCTGGAATGGTGCTCTCAGACCTTGGTTCAGGTTCCGGTTCGGCTTCAGCAGTGTGCTCCACCGTCTTCCCGGACCTTAGTATCGCCATTCTGGTTGTTTCCGGGTAGGAGAGTGTATTCCCCGCGGGGTTCTTCATCAGTGCTGCCATTTGGGCCAAACGTTGATCGACTCCCCATTGGCGCATCTGCAGACTCACCATCTGGTGTTGCATGGAATTCTGAGCCCCAGGGCTGGGAAGCGTGTTCTGCACCAGTTTGCTGATGATGGTATCCTATCTCTTTATGTAGACAGAAAGCTGACCAACCAAGCTAGGTTGGCTCGTCCTCCCTCCTCGACCCTGACATTCACTCTCAGAAAGGGACTGCTCACTGTGAGACATGGTCTCAAAGCTTGGCGGAACAGGCCAACTTCCAGGGTTCCTGCAAGAGCATATAAGATCAAGTTAGAAAATTGAATTATACATTTTAGGCAAAGAATAAATAGCATTAAAAGGAAAGAAAAGAAAAGAAAAAGGGTGCTGTCAAGCTCGTTTCTAAGCTTGAGGCACGGGAGTGTAGTTAGTGGATTCGGATTCGTCTACAGTACCGTTTTTTCCTTGTCCCCAACAACGGTGCCAAAAAGTTGACCGGCCTAAATCGCGCGTCCTAAAATTGGAGGCGGATTTGAGGTAGTCGCACTTTTACATTTATAAACCCGAATCCTTCTAGGCCCCCGCAACTTTGTTTATGGGGTCGAAGTAGATATACGGGGTCGAACACAGGGACAAGGGGGTAGTGTTGAGAACCCAGAATCGACACACTACACTCCAGCAGGTATAAAGAGATGATAAATTCCCTAAGAGGGAATGCATAAAGATGTCACGAACAAAACAAGAAAACTATCTCCAAGTGGAGTTACTAGAAAGATTAAGGTTTTAGGCATTTAGTAGTTTTTAGGGGTTTTCATGCAATAGAAACAGAAAGATAAAACTAGAGCTAGATCAAGGTACGAAGGATAGGACTGTGGTAAACAAGCGGCTGTAGAACCAATCATGTACCCCTCCTCTCAAAGCGGGTACCTCTAACAAGGCATCGGCTCCACTCTCGGGGTCACCGGACTCAAATTAGAGTGGAAGGGTTACTAAAGCAACTCCGTTCTGGGCACTCTCGTACACCAGAATCAGACCAAACACTAGAGACACAACACAACTCTTGAAGTTGTTGCGACAGGAAAACATGATTCGGTAGCTAAGCGAAACGTGATCCAAAACATGAAAGCTAGAGTTCGGATATCAAACATAGCAATCATCCAACATATTGCACCAAGCATAGAGCAGCAAGTAATTAAGAATTTCCATTTCTATAAACACTAAAGGTCTTAATTACAATGCATAAGTAAAAGGAATTAAATGACAGAATTAAAGGTATGTGTCGCCTTCTTGATGTAGAAGGAGGACAGGATACAGTAACCATCCCGCCCGATATCAGACAGGGGCCTAGCCCGATACAGCCGTGTCGGGCGGCACACTCTCTCAAGCGGCACACCGTGATGGGTGACTGCATCGCTCAAGGACCTGGCCGATACGCTCAAGTCGGGAGGCACACCCTCTCGGGCGACACGCCTGACGGGCAGAGCGTATCAGGTTCGTTATCGTGTCGGGCATGGAGCTGCGTATCCTACTGCTGGGCGGGCACTCGTGTCACATATCTACATCAGCCGATATCGTTTCCCAGTGTTGCCCGGTACAGTCTTAGGTGAACCAATCCCCTCCCTCTCGGGATGAGGAAGAGCTCACCTAGTGTCGTCCGGTACGAACACTGGAGCACGATACGCCTGCTCTCACAGCCACCTCCGAAGATCACTCGACTGTCTGAAACCTGAAGTGGCCAAGCTGGTCCGAACTTGTCTAAGCTGTCTTTTCGGCTCCTTGTAGTTGCTATTTATAGGCAGATGGTCGGGAGAAGATATGGTGCTCGAAGCGCCACGTGCCCTCCTTTCCGTCGTTCAGTTGGTGGTCGGCTGACGCGGGTATCACCCGATACAAGGAGATCGGCTGTCGGGCGTCATGGCGAGAGGCGCCTGCCGGTGGGTGACCGATATCACGCGGCACATGGAGTAGTTGCGGCGTGCTCAGCTCCCTGTCGGGTAAAGAGGCGTGTCGTCCATCGGTACCCTCTCGCCGGCATCCTTGCGTCGCGCTTCATCGTATCACGCAGCCCTGCCGGGCAGCGTGCGTATCGGGCGTCCGGGGGGCCGAAACAGACTTGGACTTATTTGCGGGCCGGAACGGCCTTATTGGTGCTAAATGGGCCAAAATAGGAGGAAACTCTGCAAAAGATAGAAATATTGGACTGAGAGAATTGCTTGGCTAATTATTGCGAAAATGCATATAAAAGAGAGGAAAATGCAAGAAAAGGGCAGTTTTGATAACAAAAAAACAGTCTAAAACATCACAAAAATTGGTGTTATCAATGGGATACCCATGATGTGGTAACAGTAGTATGTATTGATTTATACACCGATTATGACATTAATTTGCCAATGTTCATAATGAACGAAGAATATTCCAATGTTATAAACCTTAATCTTGATGACATGATAATCAAAGACATGTTCATGAGATATGGGGAATGATGGATGCTCACAGCTTGATAACAATAATCTAAATTAACTACAGACACAGCTATGAACATGGATGTTGTTCTAATCATGTACACCTAAATCCTTGATAGCATGATAATCATAATATGTTCTCTAAAGGATCTATGTTCTATGTTTGGTGATCCAATTATCTCTTTCTTATGCAAGCTGACCAGGCAGGTGTATTGAATTCATATCCAAGTAATAGCTATGGTGATCATATGCTTATGTGCTTCGTATAGCACTTGATATATGTGCAATATCCAAGTAATAATGTTGATGAGATAACATATATCACCAGTATGATGAGAAATGCATGTTGAGGTGTGATCCTCTAGTGATGACATGAGGGATTGATATTCCCTAATGATGTTGATGATGCCTTGAGAGGCACTGGTGTAATGCGATGAACTCAGGGATTGATATCCCATGATGATGTGAAATGATGAAGCCTTGAGAGGTAGTAGCACTATGAGATGATGTGAGGGATTTATATCCCATAGCAATGTGATGATTTTTGAGGGAAATGGAAATAGCAGTAGATATATAACACCAATGTAATGAATCTAATGTTGTTCATGTTTTATGTGTGGTTTCTTAGTACAACTTGATTGCCCCAACAATCTACTTAAAATACATGAACTAATTACAGACGAATCTCTCATGTAGTTTGTCCTGGCCATATATCCATCATCGTCAGTAGCTGGTGATGGTGAAACGGGTTCTCCTATAGGTTAATCCGGAGAGCATATTGTTGAATATGTGAGGTTTCTCCTAGCCTAAAATAGAGAGGATTCGAGTGCAGCTGCGGTTGTAGACTCGGGATAGATAGAGCATGGTGAACAGGCCCATGGATCAGTGTGATAGAGCATGAATGCATTCAGGGCTCAGGGAGCATGGTGAACTGGCCCGTGGCTCAGATATACTAGTGTCAAGATCTGTACCAAGGCGGGCTAGAGAAAGAGTAGCCTACGGGAGATGACCCTGTGGCTGAGGTCACTTAAGCATGAGACGGCGGTCCTGCTTTGGTTCTCATACACTGACTACGACGTGGGAGGTCATGGAGTCCAGCTCTTCCATTGACCTTGTATGGCATCGGTTCCGGGTTTCGCAGTCATCGGTTGGATTTGAGCGGTACGGCTCACTTCCTCAAGGAATAATAATAATTTGTAAGCAAGTCGTATAGTATATTTGCTTAGGGAAAATATGAAACATTGGTTGAGGCCTTGTTTGTATAGTTGCTCTGGTTATAAACTTGCAGTTTATCATATAATCCTTATATCATGTGATAAGATCTTATAAAGTTTATCTTGTCAATCATGTTCCATATAGAATGTCTGGTTATATGCCTCCTAATGCTTTGGTAAGATTGTAATAAAGTTAGCTTTGCTCAGTATGTTGCTCCTATGATCTGCTTATACCAGTTATCGATACTCATAATAAAGCTGGTAGAGGGTTATGTTTCTCACTGGGACTGTGTGTCTCACCCCGCTGGTTAATAACCCTTTTTAGGTGGACGTGCCTGGCGAGATGAAGATCGTGTGACTACAGATGATATGCAGAGGTATCGTACCTGGTGGGATAGATAGTGTTTAGAAGTAGAGTCCTATGTGTCGTCCCTGTACACTCAGTTCTTCGGGAGAGTTTTTCGATGTTTCTTGTACAATGATCGATGTATGGTTTTCGATATGTATCTTGATGTAAAGCATCCTGCCAACAGTTATTTCATGTAACGAGGTGATGGGAAATTATGTTGTAGCACCTTGGAAATATACTATGAAATGAAAAATGTTGGCTCAGATATTATATGTTTCACCTTGTGGTGCTTGTTGCAAATCGGTCTTAATTTCCCGTGATTTTCGGTAATTCCATTGGTTTGCATGTAATCGTGTTTTGTTGTGGATGAGGTGTTACAATGTTTGGTATCAGAGCTCTAGGTTCGCCGAGTCTACAGGGACACTAGGACTAGGATTAGGATGGTGTCTAAGGTTGGACCATGACATAATATACGGTGCATGCTACCTAATCTCAGTACTTGAAGCCCTGGCCAGGTATTCAAATATTGAAGACAAAGGGAAGTATGGATCATTAGATTGTTTCCTCCTTGATTACTCTGATCAAGTAGTCATTCTGGAGCAATCTAAAGAGCATAAAAAAATTAAGAATATGATGAGATAATTTCTTGAAACTATAATCTCAAGAGATATATATGACAAAAGACAGATTAACTTGTGATAACAACGTAAGTTAAAGCATAGAACTTACACGATATGAAGAAAACACCTGAAAGCAAAGATAAAGTTAGAAGAAAGAGAAGAATAAGTGATGAGTAAACAAGATGGAACCTGAGATAATCTCAGACCAACCAATAAACATAAGCAAAAATGTGAAAGAATAAAGTGCAAATTCATGATAAGAAAAAGACCACTAGGGAGATGATCCTTGTTCAATAAAGAATATGTGAAGAATAACGATCTTTTTCACAAAGAGAAAACAAAAATCTGATATAATCAGGAACTAATCATGATTATGATGAAATGGTAACAAGATAAGAAGAATAATGACATGTAATGGTCTTGATGTTTCTTGTGCTGATTGTAAGGAACCCAAGAAGATACAAGATAAAAACTAGATGGAACATAGGTTTATTGATGCATAAATGGTTGAAAACTCATGTAAGGATCAAAGAAAGTAATAATATCCTCCCCTTTGATATGAAACCATAGATGTTGATGGGTTGATGGGAGGAGTTTGTTCTTTTGCATCCCTTCCTTTCGAGGGAGTGGCACTCAAGTGGACCTTGTGTCACTTGATATGTGTGCCTTTGAAGTGATCGTTGTGGGGATACTTCAAAAAGTATCAGCTGATCTTGGACTTTGGTTTCCAAGATAGGGATGTCTGTGATGGATGATGATGGTAGGATCCTCTTGGCATGCCTTCTAAGAAGGGGTTGAGAATCAAGATGCCTAGATCATGGAGGTATGAAGGTGAACCGTCCTGATCGATCAACCTTGACCTTGAACCAACAAGCTGGAAGCTTGTTTCGGAAGTCTGGATCTATGTGGTGACCCTCGAAGTAGCAGTTCAACATCACAGAGGAACGCTGATAAGAATAAGCAAGTGAGGACTGGATGGTTTGAGCAGGCAACAGATGGAAACAGGCAACACTTACATCTCGAGGCATGAGCTGACCAGAAACGGTGAGATGACCAGGGTGTGCTGGCAGGTTGAATGGAGTCATTCCCTTGAGTAGATACATCCTTTATGAAAAGAGAAGGAACAGTTGAAACCTATATAACAGAAAGATAGTGATACAAGTTATGCAAAGCTTAAGTGTCAAGCCTGTGAGATCATAGTAGCGCAGTGGAAATGTAACGAGGAACTTGATACATTAGTAGAAGGAACTGATACCTGAGTAATACGAGTTGCATATAATGTTCCATTATCTAAGAGTGTTACCAGACAAAGGATGATGAGATCGAGGGTTGAGTCTATGACCAGTACAAGGAAACCCTGAGTGGCTCTGGGATAAGAGCAAGTATGTTGGTCATATATCTGTGACACTTAGGAGCTTTACGGAGTTGTATGATGCGACATGCAAGTAAAACTCGTCTTCCTTCTGCTTATGATTTCGGGGATGAAATCCTTGTTAGTGGTTTATGACTTGTAAGGACCCTCACCCCGGTTTTTGGCTAACCCTCTTTGCTTTGCTTATGAAAGGTGCTTATAACCTTAATCTAATATCTCCAGATGTTTTTTTATCCTGTGACAAGCTCATGTTTCCAGTTTGGTCTTGTTCGGATGTTGTTTGAGCAATGTTTGCTTGTTTTGGTCCAAAGTGCAATTTACCCAAAGTAAGGGGTTATATTGCAATATGTCACATGTAGAGCATGCATTTAGTTCTCTTGCATCATTAGAAATAGAATGATGTTGTGGGACACCTTGTAGAGGACCTATGCTTCAAGTTTGAGCTCAGTTGGTTGAAGCTTGTGCTTTGTGTGCTAGTTTTGGTATAAATTGCAAATTTACCCAAAGTGGAGGGGTCAATATGCAATTTATCAGCTCTAGATTCACCTCCTTTCTGTGTTGCATCATCTAGAACGAGTATAGATGATGGGGTGCCATGTTTTGTTGATAAATGAGGAATGACATCTCTATATGGTCTCTATAACATATATGTGTTACATATGTCACCTTGTCCTTTAGTGTATCGGCTAGGACAAGAAGGTGTGTCACCCAATAGGGGTGTATCAGCCATGGCAGCTGCCCAGTTGCACGATACACTTCCTAGAGTGTATCACCAGGCCATGCATGAGCTTCTAGGGTGGAAACAAGTGGCGTTATGAGCTAGAGCAAGTGGCACCTTGGTTTATGTGGTTATGACACCTCTCCCTTGCTACCTCTCTCTTCCTTGGTGTATATAACTCCCTTCCTCATTAGCCAAGAAATCCTTTTCGGCCACCTTCCTTCCCCTACCTGTATGTGATTATCATGAGAGCTTTGGGAGCTAAGGAAGACTCCCATGGAGCATGGAGGGGCGAGCTCCTTGGCCACGGAAACTCCTTGCTCAAGATCTGACCTTGGTGAGTCATGCTTCTTTGCTAGTTTTTCCTTGTGCTTTCTTCTTCACCTTCCTCTTCCCCTCTCGGCCATGGATAGGCCCTTGATAAGAGTAATCAAGGACGTGGTCTTCTCCCCTCCTTTATTCTTCTTGAGCTATGCATAACCATGGTTTCTTCTTCTTCTTCTTCTTCCTATGTTTCTTGAGGTGATGATGAAGGTGCCGAATGCATGTTTGGAGCTTTGGATGGGTGCTATTTTTGGAGAATAATGTGAGTTTTCTGCTTGAACCAAGAAGCTTGATGCCTTTCTTGGAGATCCTCTTAAGGTGGGTTACATATCTCTTAATCATCTCTATTATGCACACTCTCCATATATGTATATAATGGTTCTTGTACTTAAATCGTTACCTTTTCTTCATGATAGATATATATGGAACTTGTAATCTTATCTAATAGGAATTCTGCATTTTATTAATGCCTTTAGCTTGTTTTCCTCGTGCAAGATGGTAATGGGTGGCTAGAGACTGAAGATGGCTAGCCCGATATGGGACTTTACCCAATACAACTATGCTTTGCCTGATACAATACCTTGTTTAATGAGTTGTGATTTGATAGATGGTTTGTGGCAATACCCCTTTCTCTCCTTTGGACTTGAAAGGTGAGCCTATGGACTAGTTGTTAGGGAGCTATGATGTGGTGATCGATACCTCTTTCCTACCCTAGGGTTAAGGTTTGGACGATATGGTTGGTAGACACCTAGTTAATCCCTTGGCCGATATGTGCTCTTCTTGGTGGCTCCTTGAGGTTGTTGCCCGATACCCTCTTCTAGAGTTGAGCCTTGGGTGATATGATAGGTAAACTCTTTAGTGACCTTGTGACCGATATGTACATCTACCCAAGATGATGGTGGTTGGCCGACATAATATCCTAACCTTGGTGTCTTCGACGATATGGAGCTTCAACCCTAGATTGGGCGATAGGGTTGTCCTGGGTGACATAGATGATCTACCCTTGTTGCACAACATGGTCTTGATGTTGAAGATGACCAACTTGGTATGGTCCTTGTGCCTTGCACGATACACCTTTTTGGTGCCCTAAACGATACCCCCTCATCTAAGGTTTGCCTTGGACGTTATGTTAAGGAAAGTTCTGTTCATCTTGTTGCCCGATATGACTCTTACCCATGGTAGTATTGTTGGGCGATATGGATAAGTCTTGAGCCTAGAATGATGAAACCCTAGGTGGGTGATACCATGGCTGCCTCCCTAACCGTTATGTGTGTGGTTGAGGGGCTTTTGTGTCGGGCATGAGGTTTGTGCTTGCACGACACTCTCTATGAGAGTTGCCCGACATGGTGCCTATGGATGACATGGAGATTTGAGAGATAGAGTTTCCCTAACCCTAAGCTAACCGATAGGGGCACTCTTGTTGTGATGATTCCTTGGGCGATATGTTGGGTGCCCAATATGGTGCTCCATGAGCGACAAGGATATGAGGATGGGCAATATGGGCGATCTCTTGATATGCTGCCTGATATCATCAACCCTAGAACTTTATAAGTGTGTAGGTGTGCATGGTTTGGGTGACATCAGGGCTAAGTGTGTGGTCGATACCCCACAAGGAGATATGTTACCTTGGCCGATATGCCTTGCCTGACACATGGTCTCTCTCTTGGATGGTCACCCAACATGTGTTCATACTTGATAGCTTGGATGGTCCCAGGGTTGAGGTTTGGTCGGTACATGTGTTGATCTTGACAGTACCTTGAATGATAGGGTACCATGGTCGTCATGGCAACGATGAAGTAGTATATCTTGGGCGATAGGGTTTTGGATGATAGATGGTGCCCATGTGCTACACAACGCCTGGTTGCCCGATACCACCCTGCATGTGGATGCACGATACATGTTATAGCCCTAGTTGCACGATACTCCCCTTTATTGAGGGATTGTTTGGTCGCTATATGCTTTTGGTGAGGGTAGGTGACACCTTTGGTGAGGTTTGTGCCTAACCCGATAACCCTATGCATGTTTCTTGAGCTTACACCTTTGATCATGATGATCTATGACAGGATAGGTTGAGAACCCATGTATAGTGGTTACTTATGGTTAATGATAGATGAACTTCTGATTAAGTTGGATGGTGGATCATGGTGTATGATCCTTAAAGTTAATCCTTAGGGATGATGTGCATATGTTTTAAGATTGAGGGTATGATTGGATACCCATGATGTGGTAATAATAGTATGTATTGATTTATACACGGTTATGACATTAATCTTCCTATGTTCATAATGATGGAAGAATATTCCAATGTTATAAGCCTTAATCTTGACTACATGATAATCAAAGACATGTTAATGAGATATGGGGAATAATGGATGCTCACAACTTGATAATAATAATAGAAATTAACTACAGACAGAGCTATGAACATGGATGTTTTTCCAATCCTGTACACCTAAATCCTTGATAGCATGATAATCATAATATGTTCTCTAAAGGATCTATGTTCTATGTTTGGTGATCCAGTTATCTCTTTCTTATGCAAGCTAACCATGCAGGTGTATTAAATTCATAGCCAAGTAAGAGCTATGGTGATTATATGCTTATGTGCTTCGTATAGCACTTGGTATATATGCAATATCCAAGTAATAATGTTGATGAGATAACATATATCACTAGTATGATGAGAAATGCATGTTGAGGTGTGATCCTCTAGTGATGACATGAGGGATTGATATTCCCTAATGATGTTGATGATGCCTTCAGAGGTAGTGTTGTAATGCGATGAACTCAGGGATTGATATCCCATGATGATGTGAAATGATGAAGCCTTGAGAGGCAGTAGCACTATGAGATGATGTGAGGGATTTATATCCCATAGCAATGTGATGATTGTTGAGGGAAATGGAAATAACAGTATCAATATAACACCAATGTAATGAATCTAATGTTGTTCATGTTTTATGTGTGGTTACTTAGTAAAACTTGATTGCCCCAACAATCTACTTAAAATACATGAACTAATTACAGATGAATCTCTCATGTAGTTTGCCCTGGCCATAGATCCATCATCGTCAGTAGCTGGTGATGGTGAAACGGGTTCTCCTACAGGTTAATTTGGAGCGCATATTGTTGACTATGTGAGGTTTCTCCTAGCCTAAAATAGAGAGGATTCGAGTGCAACTGTGGTTGCAGACTCGGGATAGATAGAGCATGGTGAATAGGCCCATGGCTTAGTGTGATAGAGCATGAATGCGTTCATGGCTTAGGGAGCACAGTGAACTGGCATGTGGCTCAGATATACTAGCGTCGAGACCTATACGAAGGCGGGCTAGAGAAAGGGTAGCCTTTCGGGAGCTGACCCTGTGGCTGAGGCCACTTAAGCATGAGACTGCGGTCCTACTTTGGTTCTCATACACTGACTATGAGGTGGGCTGTAACATCCCAATCTTGTTATGCAATTTTTCAAACTACTTCATTCCTTGCATGCTCTTTTTCTAAATTAGATAATTGTTGAGAACTTAAATGCAATTTTCCCATGTTAAGTTTTACAACATCATTTATTAAGTCCAATTACTCTATTATCCTTGTTTTATTTAAAGAAAATGACTTCATGTATATCCATGCCCCTTTTGTTTAAGAAAATGAGGATAAATGCTTTTATGTCAAATTTTCTCTCTCATATGATTATTAATGATTTACATGTTTAATTTCTTGATTAATGGCCTCCATATTGTTAGTTGAAAATAAGTAATGGTGAGTGCACGTTTTTATGTTTTATAAATCTTTAATTGAGAAATAAATGACTTTTTATACACTATTGATACTCATTTAAATGCACATGATGACTTTTGCTAAATTAGGTCTAAAACGTGTACAAACAGGAAATCTAATGGCATGAGAATATTCTAGACCTTCCAAACTGCCCATGGTTCAAATTTGAATCCATTATGACCATGTTTGACCCTTCAAATCGATTTTGAATGATTTGTATATGGTTTGACTAAGAAATTATTGAGAATGTCATTTATTTGCTTTTATTTCCCTATGTTCCGGTTTTATTTACTTGTCACGCGGCTGTGTCCCTTGTCTCACGCGATCTGACGACTACCTTATGATCACTCCATGATCGGACGGCCTAGGAGTCGTCAACTACCTCCGTTTCTCTCGCGAGCAAAGCCGTTTCACAGGTTGTTTAATCACTGATCTCTCTCTCCCTCATTACTCGACGGTTTCTTTTCATTTCTTCGCCATTGCCTTCGTCTCTCTTCGCCGAACCCAGCGAGCCATCACTCGCCCTCTCTCACCCTCTATAGAAGAAACGCCCATTTTAGGGCTCGCACAACCTCTCCTCCTTGCAAGCCCAGCCGCCACCACAGAGTACCCCTCTCCTTTGTTTTGCGCTCAAAAGCACAGACGGCCCCCGAGATACACTCCTCCACCATCAATTTCTTCCCCGCCTCTCCCAGCAACCTCGACCTACTCAGTCTTAGTTTCCGGCGACCTTGAGTTCGCCCGGCCTCCTCCAGCCACCTCGGCTCAATCACGAGCGCTGTGAGTTTCTCTGACCTCCATCCTTCATTTCTATGCCATCGTTTTAACTCGTCGAGCTCCCAGTTGTCGTGTCCTATAGGACCTATAGGAGTGCTCACCGGCGTGTTGACGCCATGGCACCTATAGGGCCCCTTCGGCCAAGGGAAGCATGTCCCGATCTTCGTGGGATCACGGTGATTGATTTCCAACCTCTAGTTAGTATTTTTCGGGCTTCTGCCTATGGTTTTTCTCCTCCGACCTCCGCCCCTGTTTCTCGCCGCAAAACTCTGTTTGTCATCACCGATGACCTTCCCGACTGCTGTTGCTTCCGTCGATGCTTCCCTCCTTCACGTCTCTCCTCCGCGAGTCCATCTGAAGGATTTTGCCCCTTACTTCTCGCTCTCCCCGATGAATCGACATCGCCGATTGCGGTTCTATGGGTCCATGACCGGAGGAGCTTCTCGAGCTCTAGTCCACGCCTGAGTCCGTGGCTCGGCTCGGTGCATCCGCTGTGGGTTGGCGAACTCACTAGCAGCCTCGAGTCCTAGAGAGGAACCCAGATCTTCAACTTGGATCGTAGGGGGATCTCGGCTTCTTGCTCCTGGAGCCAAGCTCGGGCCGTGACTCGCGCCGTGAAGGCGAGGAGCAATCCAGGTCATGAAATGACCTGGATACCCCTGTCAGTTTTTTTTTATGCTCTTCACCCACGAGGGTAGTTTCGGGTTTTCACAGCCCTTTTCCTTGATCGCTCAGGCAAAGCCTCGCGGCCTCGTTGGCCAAGCCCGATTGGGCCAAGTCAGATGCGGGCTCTTTTTCCTGGATTGGGATATATATATTTACACGTGGCTTTTTCTGGATTTTCTATTGGTCTGTTCTTCGAAAATTCGTAGTAAATCGCCTGATTATCAGAAAAATACGCAAAAATACATTTTGGAAAGGATTTTCGATGAGGAATCCCATTTTATGGTTTTTATCGACTGATTTTACTGATTTCACACCTCAATATTTATATGAGCAAATTAGGGTTTAAATTGAATGACAAATGATAATTATGTTAATTTCAGGTGTTTTAGGGAATCCAATCAGTCAAACCAAGTTTGACTTAAGGTGATTTAGTTCAAGGTAAGCGGGCCATGCCCTTGGCATAGATAACTCTTGGTTATTGAATGTTTATGAATATTGTTAAGCACCTTATTTTAATATCATTGTTAATTCATGTTTTCTTCAAGTATATGATTATTGAATGTTGTTTGTTATGAGCTAAGTCTAAGAGTAGAAATCCTATTAAGATTATGGTTTATGACTAAGGTACAAGAAATTCAGATTAAGAGGGAATGAGTTTCCCAATCATGCTTAAGAGGGAGAAATCCCATTATAGTCATGGGGAGAAATCCCAACCATGTTCAAGAGGGAGAAATCCCAATTAAGATCTAGTTTAAGATATTAAGAAGATAAGTGAAGTTTAAGAAAGATCATGAATAATAGAAATTTATTCAGATTTATATGCACCTTGTTATGGGCTTTCCGAGCAATTATGGGCTTTCCGAGCATTCATGGGCTCCTTATGGGGCATTAAGAGAGGAGCATATTTTTCTAGTAAATTTCTTTATGTAAAAGACAATAAGAAATGATTCATGATAAATGCATGTTCATGATTATGTTAAGTCACTTGTATATTTATTTTTATGTCTTATAATATGCCAATGCCGCTTACTTACTATGTTTGTTTTCCTTTGCATGGCTGGGGACGAGATGTCCGCAGGAGTTGGAGCCAAGGAGAAAGAAACATCTTGAGAGTACCAAGGACCCAGAGATCCAAAGAGTTGTTGCCTGGTGGGACGTCCATCTATGGAGATCCTATCATTATCTAGTTTATGTTTAGTATATCTTTAGAAAACTGATGTAGCTTTTATTCCAAGAACTTATGTATGAATCTATATTTTCATAATGCCAAGTGTTATTTGTTTCTTGTTATGAGATCATGTATGTGACATTTCCTCCCAAATATGCCAAGTACCCCACATTATGGATAATGTTGGGGATTAGGCTGTGCTTCCTCTGGTTACGTAAGAAACCCTAGGGAGGGGTGTTACATTAATGGTATCAGAGCAAGGAATAGATGGCCACTAAGGCAACAATAAAGATTCACGCAAGTCACCCTAGGATGAAGAAATAGAAGTGGAAAACATGATTATGTATCCTAGTATGTCTAGAGAACCCTAAAGATGACTAGAGCCCTCATCTCAGTAGAGAAGTACATGTTAGCATGCTTAGGTAGTTGAAACCAAACCCTAGATGATGACATGTTTCTCCTTGTCTCAATGGTAAGGGCCATCCAATTGAGATTTGAGGAAAATGCCATTTAATGTGACTTTTTATGTGTCTTACCTTCATAATTGTATGTGTGGTATGGGACACATGTGCACATAAGTTGGTGAGATGTAGCATAAAAAGATCCAACATTTCTAAAATATGTGCTTGATCACCACATATAAAGAGATGAAGGATATATGACCTAAGGTTAGTCAACTATGAAGATGTAGCCATGATAAGTGAGAGATAGATTCCCTAAGTATAATGGGTTAGGTGTAATGTTAAGGAGTAAGTATGAGACTTAGTAAGGGTAGTTAAGTAATTTATGTTGATTCATAATGCTTTGTTTATGCATGCTTCTTTTGTAATAAAATTTGTATGGAAAATTTGCAAGTTTATGTGAAAACCCTTAAGGTGGGTAGAAACCCTAGAAAATTTCGAGGACGAAATTTATTTAAGGTGGGTAGTATTGTAACATCCCAATCTTGTTATGCAATTTTTCAAACTACTTCATTCCTTGCATGCTCTTTTTCTAAATTAGATAATTGTTGAGAACTTAAATGCAATTTGCCCATGTTAAGTTTTACAACATCATTTATTAAGTCCAATTACTCTATTATCCTTGTTTTATTTAAAGAAAATGACTTCATGTATATCCATGCCCCTTTTGTTTAAGAAAATGAGGATAAATGCTTTTATGTCAAATTTTCTCTCTCATATGATTATTAATGATTTACATGTTTAATTTCTTGATTAATGGCCTCCATATTGTTAGTTGAAAATAAGTAATGGTGAGTGCACGTTTTTATGTTTTATAAATCTTTAATTGAGAAATAAATGACTTTTTATACACTATTGATACTCATTTAAATGCACATGATGACTTTTGCTAAATTAGGTCTAAAACGTGTACAAACAGGAAATCTAATGGCATGAGAATATTCTAGACCTTCCAAACTGCCCATGGTTCAAATTTGAATCCATTATGACCATGTTTGACCCTTCAAATCGATTTTGAATGATTTGTATATGGTTTGACTAAGAAATTATTGAGAATGTCATTTATTTGCTTTTATTTCCCTATGTTCCGGTTTTATTTACTTGTCACGCGGCTGTGTCCCTTGTCTCACGCGATCTGACGACTACCTTATGATCACTCCATGATCGGACGGCCTAGGAGTCGTCAACTACCTCCGTTTCTCTCGCGAGCAAAGCCGTTTCACAGGTTGTTTAATCACTGATCTCTCTCTCCCTCATTACTCGACAGTTTCTTTTCATTTCTTCGCCATTGCCTTCGTCTCTCTTCGCCGAACCCAGCGAGCCATCACTCGCCCTCTCTCACCCTCTATAGAAGAAACGCCCATTTTAGGGCTCGCACAACCTCTCCTCCTTGCAAGCCCAGCCGCCACCACAGAGTACCCCTCTCCTTTGTTTTGCGCTCAAAAGCACAGACGACCCCCGAGATACACTCCTCCACCATCAATTTCTTCCCCGCCTCTCCCAGCAACCTCGACCTACTCAGTCTTAGTTTCCGGCGACCTTGAGTTCGCCCGGCCTCCTCCAGCCACCTCGGCTCAATCACGAGCGCTGTGAGTTTCTCTGACCTCCATCCTTCATTTCTATGCCATCGTTTTAACTCGTCGAGCTCCCAGTTGTCGTGTCCTATAGGACCTGTAGGAGTGCTCACCGGCGTGTTGACGCCATGGCACCTCTAGGGCCCCTTCGGCCAAGGGAAGCATGTCCCGATCTTCGTGGGATCACGGTGATTGATTTCCAACCTCTAGTTAGTATTTTTCGGGCTTCTGCCTATGGTTTTTCTCCTCCGACCTCCGCCCCTGTTTCTCGCCGCAAAACTCTGTTTGTCATCACCGATGACCTTCCCGACTGCTGTTGCTTCCGTCGATGCTTCCCTCCTTCACGTCTCTCCTCCGCGAGTCCATCTGAAGGATTTTGCCCCTTACTTCTCGCTCTCCCCGATGAATCGACATCGCCGATTGCGGTTCTATGGGTCCATGACCGGAGGAGCTTCTCGAGCTCTAGTCCACGCCTGAGTCCGTGGCTCGGCTCGGTGCATCCGCTGTGGGTTGGCGAACTCACTAGCAGCCTCGAGTCCTAGAGAGGAACCCAGATCTTCAACTTGGATCGTAGGGGGATCTCGGCTTCTTGCTCCTGGAGCCAAGCTCGGGCCGTGACTCGCGCCGTGAAGGCGAGGAGCAATCCAGGTCATGAAATGACCTGGATACCCCTGTCAGTTTTTTTTTATGCTCTTCACCCACGAGGGTAGTTTCGGGTTTTCACAGCCCTTTTCCTTGATCGCTCAGGCAAAGCCTCGCGGCCTCGTTGGCCAAGCCCGATTGGGCCAAGTCAGATGCGGGCTCTTTTTCCTGGATTGGGATATATATATTTACACGTGGCTTTTTCTGGATTTTCTATTGGTCTGTTCTTCGAAAATTCGTAGTAAATCGCCTGATTATCAGAAAAATACGCAAAAATACATTTTGGAAATGATTTTCGATGAGGAATCCCATTTTATGGTTTTTATCGACTGATTTTACTGATTTCACACCTCAATATTTATATGAGCAAATTAGGGTTTAAATTGAATGACAAATGATAATTATGTTAATTTCAGGTGTTTTAGGGAATCCAATCAGTCAAACCAAGTTTGACTTAAGGTGATTTAGTTCAAGGTAAGCGGGCCATGCCCTTGGCATAGATAACTCTTGGTTATTGAATGTTTATGAATATTGTTAAGCACCTTATTTTAATATCATTGTTAATTCATGTTTTCTTCAAGTATATGATTATTGAATGTTGTTTGTTATGAGCTAAGTCTAAGAGTAGAAATCCTATTAAGATTATGGTTTATGACTAAGGTACAAGAAATTCAGATTAAGAGGGAATGAGTTTCCCAATCATGCTTAAGAGGGAGAAATCCCATTATAGTCATGGGGAGAAATCCCAACCATGTTCAAGAGGGAGAAATCCCAATTAAGATCTAGTTTAAGATATTAAGAAGATAAGTGAAGTTTAAGAAAGATCATGAATAATAGAAATTTATTCAGATTTATATGCACCTTGTTATGGGCTTTCCGAGCAATTATGGGCTTTCCGAGCATTCATGGGCTCCTTATGGGGCATTAAGAGAGGAGCATATTTTTCTAGTAAATTTCTTTATGTAAAAGACAATAAGAAATGATTCATGATAAATGCATGTTCATGATTATGTTAAGTCACTTGTATATTTATTTTTATGTCTTATAATATGCCAATGCCGCTTACTTACTATGTTTGTTTTCCTTTGCATGGCTGGGGACGAGATGTCCGCAGGAGTTGGAGCCAAGGAGAAAGAAACATCTTGAGAGTACCAAGGACCCAGAGATCCAAAGAGTTGTTGCCTGGTGGGACGTCCATCTATGGAGATCCTATCATTATCTAGTTTATGTTTAGTATATCTTTAGAAAACTGATGTAGCTTTTATTCCAAGAACTTATGTATGAATCTATATTTTCATAATGCCAAGTGTTATTTGTTTCTTGTTATGAGATCATGTATGTGACATTTCCTCCCAAATATGCCAAGTACCCCACATTATGGATAATGTTGGGGATTAGGCTGTGCTTCCTCTGGTTACGTAAGAAACCCTAGGGAGGGGTGTTACATGGGCGGTCATGGAGTCTGGCTCTTCCATTGACCTTGTATGGCACCGGATCCTGGTTTCACAACCGTCGGTTGGATTTGAGAGGTACGGCTCACTTCCTCAGGGCATAATAATAATTTGTAAGCAAGCCGTATAGTATCTTTGCTTATGGCAAATACAAAACATTGGTTGAGGCCTTGTTTGTATAGTTCCTCTGGTTATAAACTTGCAGTTTATCATATAATCCTTATATCATGTGATAAGATTGTATAAAGTTTATCTTGTCAATCATGTTCCATATAGAATGCCTGGTTATATGCCTCCTAATGCTTTGGTAAGATTGTAATAAAGTTAGCTTTGCTCAGTACGTTGCTCCTATGATCTACTTATACCAGTTATCGGTACTCATAATAAAGCTGGTAGAGGGTTATATTTCTCGCTGGGATTGTGTGTCTCACCCCGCTGGTTAATAACCCTTTTTAGGTGGATGTGCCTAGAGAGATGAAGATCGTGTGACTATGGATGATATGCAGAGATATCGTACCTGATGGGATAGATAGTGTCTAGCAGTAGAGTTCTATGTGTCGTCCATGTACACTCAGGTCTTCGGGAGAGTTTTTCGATGTTTCTCGTACAATGATCGATGTATGGTTTTTTATATGTATCTTGATGTAAAGCATCCTGGCAACAGTTATTTCATGTAACGAGATGATGGGAAATTAATTTGTAGCACCTTGGAAATATGCTATGAAATGAAAAATGTTGGCTCAGATATTATATGTTTCACCTTGTGGTGCTTGTTGTAAATCGGTTTTAATTTCCTATGATTTTCGGTAATTCCGTTGGTTTGCATGTAATCGTGTTTTGTTGTGGATGAGGTGTTACAGTGTTTGGTATCAGAGCTCTAGGTTCGTCGAGTCTACAGGGACACTAGGACTAGGATTAGGATGGTGTCTAAGGTTGGACCGTGACATAATATATGGTGCATACTACCTAATCTCAGTACTTGATGCCCTGGCCAGGTATTCAAATATTGAAGACAAAGGTAAGTATGGAGCATTAGATTGTTTCCCCCTTGATTACTATGATCAAGTAGTCATTCTGGAGCAATCTAAAGAGCATAAAAATTTAAGAATATGATGAAATAATTTCTTGAAACTGTAATCTCAAGAGATATATATGACAAAAGACAAATTAACTTGTGATAACAACGTAAGTTAAAGCATAGAACTTACACAAGATGAAGAAAACACCTAAAAGCAAAGATAAAGTAAGAAGAGAGAGAAGAATAAGTGATGAGTAAACAAGATGGAACCTGAGATAATCTCATACCAACCAATGAACGTAAGCAAAAATGTGAAAGAATAAAGTGCAAATTCATGGTAAGAAAAAGAGAACAAGGGAGATGATCCTTGTTCAATAAAGAATATGTGAAGAATAACGATCTTTTTCACAAAGAGAAAAAAAAATCTTATATAATCAGGAACTAATCATGATTATGATGAAATGGTAACAAGAGAAGAAGAATAATGACATGTAATGGTCTTGATGTTTCCTATGCTGATTGCAAGGAACCCAAGAAGATACAAGATAAAAACCAGATGGAACAAGGTTTAATGATGCATAAATGGTTGAAAACTCATGTAAGGATCAAAGAAAGTGATAATATCCTCCCCTTTGATATGAAACCATAGATGTGGATGGGTTGATGGGAGGAGTTTGTTCATTTTCCTCCCTTCCTTTCGAGGGAGTGGCAGTCAAGTGGACCTTGTGTCACTTGATATGTGTGCCTTTGAAGTGATCGCTGTGGGGATACTTCGAAAAGTATCTACTGATCTTGGAAATTGGTTTCCAAGATAGGGATGAATGTGATGGATGATGATGGTAGGATCCTCTTGGCATGCCTTCTGAGAAGGGGTTGAGAATCAAGATGCCTAGATCGTGGAGGTATGAAGGTGAACCATCCTGATCGATCATCCTTGACCTTGAACCAACAAGCTGGAAGCTTGTTTTGGAAGTCTGGATCTATGTGGTGACCCTCAAAGTAGCAATTCAACATCACAAAGGAAAGCTAATAAGGATAAGCAAGTGAGGACTGGATGGTTTGATCAGGCAATAAATGGCAATAGTCAAAAGTTAGATCTTAAGGCATGAGCTGACCAGAAACAGTGAGATGACCAGGGTGTGCTGGCAGGTTGAATGGAGTCATTCCATTATGCTTTGTCTTCTTCTTGCCTCTTATCTTCTCTGGTTGATCCAGTTTAGGATGTACCCTCCTTTGAGCGCTTGTTGTACATTTGGCAGATGTTTCCTTCCTGTTAGTCAGAAGAGAGATAGTCTGTTGTCGAGCACCTTGTTGATGACCTAGTTGTGCAGAATGAAGTATACTCTTCTTCGTATCATTTCCTTTCTTGGATGTGATAGTTGAGTGAATCCCTTTCTGTGTGACATGTCAAGGATCGTTATAACCTTGGGAATGGATATCCTTGGAAAGGTGTGAAGTTGTCTCAGATGGAAAGGTTGGCTTTGGTTTGATCTGGCTAAGTGTCTATAGTGTGGCTATCCCATGTTTAGGGGTTTATGCTCCGCATAAACATGACATCGGAAGGTATGCACCCAATGGAAAGAAGTGTTATAAGGTAATCTTGGGAAAGTTCATCTATTTGAGCCCTGTCATGTGCATAAAGGTGTTTTGTAGAGTATGTATCTTGTGATAACCTCTTCTGAGAAAGATCCCCCTTGAGTAGAGACATCCTTTGTGAAAAGAGAAGGAACATTTGAAACCTATATAACAGAAAGATAGTGATACAAGTTATGCAAAGATTAAGTGTCAAGCCTGTGAGATCAGAGTAGCGTAGCAGAAACGTAACGAGGAACATGATACATCAGTAGAAGGAACTGATACCTGAGTAATATGAGTTGCATATAATGTTCCAGTATCTAAGAGTGTTACCAGACAAAGGATGATGAGATCAAGGGTTGAGTCTATGACCAGTACAAGGAAACCCTAAGTGTCTTTGGGAATAGAGCAAGTATGTTGGTCATAGATCTGTAACACTTAGGAGCTTTACGGAGTTGTATTATGTGACATGCGAGTAACACTCATCTTCCTTCCGCTTGGGATTTTGGGGACGAAATCCTTGTTAGGGGTTTATGACTTGTAAGGACCCTGACCCAGGTTTTGGGCTAACCCACTTTGTTTTGCTTATGAAAGGTTCTTAGAACCTTAATCTAATCTCTCTAGATGTTTTGTTATCATGTTACAAGCTCATGTTTCCAGTTTGGTCCTGTTCGGATGTTGATTGAGCAATGTTTTCTTGTTTTGGATCAAAGTGCAATTTACCCAAAGTAAGGGGTTATATTGCAATATGTCACATGTAGAGCATGCATTTAGTTCTCTTGCATCATTAGAAATAGAATGATTTTGTGGGACACCTTGTAGAGGACCTATGCTTCAAGTTTGAGCTCAGTTGGTTGAAGCTTGTGCTTTGTGTGCTAGTTTTGGTAAAAATTGCAAATTTACCCAAAAGTGGAGGGGTCAATATGAAATTTATCAGATCTAGAGTCACCTCCCTTCTATTTTGCATCATCTAGAACAAGTATGGATGATGGGGCGCCATTTTTGGTTGATAAATGAGGAATGACATCTCTATATCGTCTTTATAACATGTATGTGTTAATATGTCACCTTATCCTTTAGTGTATCGGCTAGGACATGAAGGTGTGTCGCCCAATAGGGGTGTATCGGCCATGGCAGCTTCCCAGCTGCATGATACACTTCCTAGAGTGTATCACCAGGCCATTCATGAGCTTCTAGAGTGGCAACAAGTGGCGTTATGAGCTAGAGAAAGTGGCACCTTGGTTTATGTGGTTATGACACCTCTCCCTTGATACCTCTCTCTTCCTTGGTGTATATAACTCCCTTCCTCATTAGCCAAGCAATCCTTTTCGGCCACCTTCCTTCCCCTACTTGTATGTGACGAGCATGGGAGCTTTGGGAGCTAAGGAAGACTCCCATGGAGCATGGAGGGGCGAGCTCCTTGGCCATGGAAACTCCTTGCTCAAGATCCGACCTTGGTGAGTCATGCTTCTTTGCTAGTTTTTCCTTGTGCTTTCTTCTTCACCTTCCTCTTCCTCTCTCGGCCATGGATAGTCCCTTGATAAGAGTAAGCAAGGACGTGGTCATCTCCCCTCCTTTCTTCTTCTTGATCTATACATAACCATGGTTTCTTCTTCTTCTTCTTCCTTTGATTCTTGAGGTGATGATGATGGTGCCGAAGGCATGTTTGGAGCTTTGGATGGGTGTTGTTCTTGGAGAAGAACGGGAGTTTGCTGCTTGGACCAAGAAGCTTGATGCCTTTCTTGGAGATCCTCTTAAGGCGGGTTACATAACTCTTAATCATCTCTATTATGCACACTCTCCATATATGTATATAATGGTTCTTGTACTTAAATCATTACCTTTCCTCCATGATAGATATAAATGGAACTTGGAATCTTATCTAATGGTAATGCTACGTTTTATTACTGACTTTAGCTTGTTTTCCTTGTGCAAGATGGTAATGGGTGGCTAGAGACTGAAGATGACTAGCCCGATATGGGGCTTTACCTGATACAACTATGCTTTGCCCGATACAGTACCTTGTTTAATGAGCTATGCTTTGATAGATGGTTTGTGGAAATACCCCTTTCTCTCCTTTGGACTTAAAAGGTGAGCCTATGGACTAGATGTTAGGGAGCTATGATGTGGTGACCTATACCTCTTTCCTACCCTAGGGTTATGGTTTGGACGATATGGTTGGTAGACACCTAGTTAATCCCTTGGCCGATATGTGCTCTTCTTGGTGGCTCCTTGAGGTTGTTTCCCGATACCCTCTTCTAGAGTTTAGCCTTGGGTGATATTATAGGTGAACTCTTTAGTGACCTTGTGATCGATATGTACATCTACCCAAGATGATGGTGGTTGGCCGACATAATACCCTAACCTTGGTGTCTTGGATGATATGGAGCTTCAGCCCTAGCTTGGGCGATAGGGTTATCCTGGTTGACATAGATGATCTACCCTTGTTGCACAACATGGTCTTGATGTTGAAGATGACCAACTTGGTATGGTCCTTGTGCCTTGCACGATACATCTTTTTGGTGCCCTAAACGATACCCCCCTCATCTAGGGTTTGCCTTGGACGTTATGTTAAGGAAAGTTTTGTTAATCTTGTTGCCCGATATGACTCTTAACCATGGTAGTATTGTTGGGCGATATGGATAAGTCTTGAGCCTAGAATGATGAAACCCTAGGTGGGCGATACCATGGCTGCCTCCCTGACCGTTATGTGTGTGGCTGAGGGGCTTTTGTGTCGAGCATGAGGTTTGTGCTTGCACGCACTCTCTAAGTGAGTTGCCCGACATGGAGACTATGGACGACATGGAGCTTTGAGTGATAGAGTTTCCCTAACCCTAAGCTGAACGATAAGGATACTCTTGTTGTGATGATTCCTTAGGCGATATGTTGGGTGCCCGATATGGTGCTCCATGAGCGACAAGGATATGAGGATGGGCGATATGGGTGATCTCTTGATATGCTGCCTGATATCATCAACCCTAGAACTTTATAAGTGTGTAGGTGTCCATGGCTTGGGTGACATCAGGGCTAAGTGTGTGGCTGATACCCCACAAGGAGATATGTTACCTTGGCCGATATGCCTTGCTTGACACATGGTCTCTCTCTTGGATGATTACCCAACATGTGTTCATACTTGATAGCTTGGATGGTCCCAGGGTTGAGGTTTGGTCAGTACATGTGTTGAGCTTGACAGTACCTTGGATGATAGGGTACCATGGGTGTCATGGCAACGATGAAGTAGTGTACCTTGGGCGGTAGGGTTTTGGATGATTGATGGCGCCCATGTGCTACACAATGCCTGGTTGCCCGATACCACCGTGCATGTGGATGCACGATACATGTTATAGCCCTAGTTGCACGATACTCCCCTTTAGTGAGGGATTGTTTGGTCACTAGATGCTTTTGGTGAGGGTAGGCGACACCTTTGGTGAGGGTTGTGCATAACCCGATAACCCTATGCATGTTTCTTGAGCTTACACCTTTGATCATGATGATCTATGATAAGATAGGTTGAGAACCCTTGTATAGTGGTTACTTATGGTTAATGATAGATGAACTTCTGATTAAGTTGGATGGTGGATCATGGTGTATGATCCTTAAAGTTAATCCTTAGGGATGATGTGCATATGTTTTAAGATTTAGGGTATAATGGGATACCCATGATGTGGTAACAATAGTATGTATTGATTTATACACCGGTTATGACAATAATCTGCCTATGTTCATAATGATGGAAGAATATTCCAATGTTCTAAACCTTAATCTTGATGACATGATAATCAAATACATGTTCATGAGATATGGGGCATGATGGATGCTCATAGCTTGATAACAATAATCTAAATTAAGTACAGACACAGCTATGAACATGGATGTTGTTCCAATCATGCACACATAAATCCTTGATAGCATGATAATCATAATATGTTCTCTAAAGGATATATGTTCTATGTTTGGTCATCTAGTTATCTCTTTCTTATGCAAGCTAACCATGCAGGTGTATTGAATTCATAGCCAAGTAAGAGATATGGTGATTATATGCTTATGTGCTTCGTATAGCACTTGATATATGTGCAATATCCAAGTAATAATGTTAATGAGATAACATATATCACCAGTATGATGAGAAATGCAAGTTGAGGTGTGATCCTCTAGTGATGTCATGAGGGATTGATATTCCCTAATGATGTTGATGATGCCTTGAGAGGCACTGGTGTAATGCGATGAACTCAGGGATTGATATCCCATGATGATGTGAAATGATGAAGCCTTGAGATGCAGTAGCACTATGAGATGATGTGAGGGATTTATATCCCATAGAAATGTGATGATTGTTGAGGGCAATGGAAATAGCAGTAGCAATATAACACCAATGTAATGAATCTAATGTTGTTCATGTTTTGTGTGTGGTTGCTTAGTACAACTTGATTTCCCCAACAATCTACTTAAAATACATTAACTAATTACAGATGAATCTCTCATGTAGTTTGCCCTGGCCATAGATCCATCATCGTCAGTAGCTAGTGATGGTGAAACAGGTTCTCCTACGGGTTAATCTGGAGCGCATATTGTTGAATATGCAAGGTTTATCCTAGACTAAAATAGAGAGGATTCGAGTGCAGCTGTGGTTACAGACTCGGGATAGATAGATCATAATGAACATGCCCATGGCTCAGTGTGATAGATTATGAATGCGTTCATGGCTCAGGGAACACGGTGAACTGGCCCGTGGTTCAGATATACTAGCGCCGAGACCTATACCAAGGCGGGCTAGAGAAAGGGTAGCCTACAGGAGCTGACCCTGTGGCTGAGGCCACTTACGCATGAGATTGCGGTCCTGCTTTGGTTCTCATACACTGACTACGAGGTGGGAGGTCGTGGAGTCCGGCTCTTCCATTGACCTTGTATGGCACTGGATCCGGGTTTTGCAGCCGTCGGTTGGATTTGAGTGGTACGGCTCACTTCCTCAGGGCATAACAATAATTTGTAAGAAATCCATATAGTATCTTTGTTTAGGGCAAATACAAAACATTGGTTGATGCCTTGTTTGTATAGTTTCTCTGGTAATAAACTTGTAGTTTATCATATAATCCTTATATCATGTGATAAGATCGTATAACGTTTATCTTGTCGATCATGTTCCATATAGAATGCCAAGTTATATGCCTCCTAATTCTTTGGTATGATTGTAACAAAGTTAGTTCTGCTCAATATGCTGCTCCTATGATATGCTTATACCAGTTATCGGTACTCATAATAAAGCTGGTAGAGGGTTATGTTTCTCGCTGGGACTGTGTGTCTCACCCCGCTGGTTAATAACCCTTTTTAGGTGGACGTGCCTGGAGAGATGAAGATCGTGTAACTATGGATGATATGCAGATGTATCACACCTGGTGTGATAGATAGTGTCTAGCAGTAGAGTCCTATGTGTCGTCCCAGTACACTCAGGTCTTCAGGAGAGTTTTTTTATGTTTCTCGTACAATGGTCGATGTATCGTTTTTGATATGTATCTTGATGTAAAGCATCCTGGCAACAGTTATTTCATGTAACGAGATGATGGGAAATTATGTTGTAGCACCTTGGACATATGCTATGAAATGAAAAATGTTGGCTCAGATATTATATGTTTCACCTTGTGGTGCTTGTTGTAAATCAGTTTTAATTTCCCGTGATTTTTGATAATTCTGTTGGTTTGTATGTAATCGTGTTTTGTTGTGGATGAGGTGTTACACTTAATACATGTTGGATGATGATCTAAGGGATCCAATTGATTAATTCAATACATAGACAATCATCAAGTAGCAAACCCTAATCGGGTAAAGTGTTGATTTTGTAATTGATTGTTTTAGAACTTTGGGTTGATTAACCCAAACGGTTTCAAGACCGTTTGGAGATCACCCAAACGGTCTCAAGACCGTTTGGAGGTCAACCAAGACCGTTTGGAGGTCTGGGGTTGAGTATGGTTGAGTAATTGAAGACCCAAAGATACCAAATTGAGATGCAATCAATATCTAATTTGATGATCAATCCAATGATGCAAACCCTAATTGAGTTTTACATATTTCAATGACAAGTTGGGAAAACGGTCTCAAGACCATTTGGAGGTCATCCAAACGACCTCAAGACCATTTATAGGTCCCCTAAACGACCTCAAGACCATTTGAGGTCAGGTCATATCATAAGTTGATGATAATTCACTAATTTCAATTGAATTAGTTTCACAATGATAACCATTGAAGGTTCCTTGATTTCAAAACCCTAGATGATGGTTTCTTGATTATAAACCTTAGTTAAATTGGGTTAAAAACCCTAATTGATGGTCTAATTGAGCGGTGAATCAATGGTTCAATTGTTGAACGGATCAAGGATCCAATGGATAGTCGATTCATTGATTGAAACCTTGTTTTGGTTAAGTGTTGAAAGACCTTTTTGGTCCATTTGGTTTTGAGAGGGTTTGGACCAAACGGTCTTAAGACCGTTTGAGTTGAAACGGTCTCAAGACCGTTTGGGTCCAAACGGTCCCAAACCATTTGGAGACCCAAGCTCATTCGGATTCAACATATTCTTTGCTTAAACGGTTTCAAGGGTAATATGCCCAAACGGTTTCAAACCGTTTGAACTCTAAAGTCCAAGACCATTTAGGGTCTAAGTAATTAAAACCATTTGAGGTTCAACATGGTTAATCCTTTTGGATACCTAATGTAATTAAAGACTCAATTGGTTAATCCACTTGGGCACCTATTGTAATTGAAGATTCAATTGGTCATTTCATTGGTATACCTTATGTAAATCGAGGTCCAATATGATCAAATCTTTTGGGGACTTTAGATGATGATTGATCCATTGATCCAATAATGATTATTAATATTGGGTGCAAAGGTTTAAACCCTAAAGTACCTAGATGATCAGTACTTTTAAGTTATTTAACAATAAAAGGTTATTAAAGTAATGTCTTAGTACACTATGTCAATCATAGTTGTATGTACTTGATTAAAGGGATGATATAACCTAGTCAAGTTTAGAGGATGATATAGAGGAATTCTTACATGATTATTAATCATGTAGTGAGTAGGGTATGATCCTTAGTGAAGAGATCATGAAAATCCTATTTAAGAAAGTTAAATGAACCCTAACCCTATTTCAGGACAATTCTGAGAAAAACCCTAATCTAGGGTAATAGTGAAACCCTAATTGAGGGTGATGACTTGAGTAATCCTAATTTAAGGTTATGAAATGTAAAACCCTAAATTAGATGAATAGTAAATCCTAATTATAGGTAATTGAATGTGAAACCCTAATTGGGATGAATAGTAAACCCTAATTGTGGGTTATTGAATGTGAGACCCTAATCTAGGGTAATGTCATGTAAAACCCTAAATAAGAATGATGTTGTGTGGAACCCTGATGAATTATGTGATGTGAGACTCAAATCTAGGGTGATGCCATGTAATGATATGTGAAACCCTAGTGATGGTATGATAGCCAATACACTAAAGTAGGGTGTGGTTAATATGATCTAGTAAGATGAGGATGTTATATCCATGAAGGGTAAAGTTGATGAACCATTTGAATGGTAATGTTGATACTCTAATGAATAAGGATATAAGGGTCAAGATGATACCTAGATCATTATATATCTAACTCCATGCATGTGTAACAACCCTATATACCTTACAAAGATGGGGACATGAAATTCTTAGGAATGATGTATGCAACACTAATCAATGATGTGAATAACATCCTAAGAGTTGAAATACCTAAAGTGGTTGATAATGGATTATTCTATATCAACAATGCTTAACCATTATATAAGTCCATATCATTAAAGATAGATGGACAATTCTAATATGTAACCTATGCACTGCTTGATAAAAGTGATAGGTTAGTGGTTAAAGTATTAAGAGGGAAATACCTTAATACAAGGTCTGTTGATTGACCTAAGTAAGATGGAAATGAGGAGAAAAGTGATACATCAAGACATGATAGATATCAAATTTAGCATTTCAGGGTTGATATACCTTGATGCATCTCAATCCAATATACTTGGATAAGAAACACATGAAGTGTGTGTTATGTAGTTGTTACAATAAGATTGTAATGAAGTTTGATATGCTTTGATAAGTATAGGTTAACATATATTGTGAAAGGGGATAAGCCAAACTAATGAGTATGATGTAATCATACCAGGATAAGAATGAGAAATGAACTTGTACCTTGAATTGGTAATCATTAATGATATATGATGGGAATAACAAGTATGATTGAATACTTGTGACAGCAATAGATGCTCCTAGAGAAGTGGAGCAATATATTAAGGTTGGATAGATAATATAAACATGAAACCCTAAATAATGTGAAATGGGAAACCCTAACCCTAATTTTTGGGTAAAGGGATGAAAAGCCTATTTGATAGTAAACCCTAATCCTGATAAAGGAATGATGGTGTTACTATTGTATTGCATGGTGTGATGTGAAATTGTGATGATTGTTATCATGTCTATTAACCATGCAGATATCATGAGATGATGAACATAGCTAGAATTGAGCTATGACCTTTATATAATAAAAGTGTTGATTGGCCTGTGTGCCTTAATGTTGTTGTTGCTTAGTAACAGTAACAAAATGTGCAGGGACTTTATGAGTCATATGAGTAAGTTGTTTCCTGGTGAAAGGTGACAAGACACTTAATGGGCCTTGTAAGCCATCTGAGATGCTTATGTAACAAGTATCATGTATACCTCGATCTAAGGACATGGAGGTAATAGTTACCTAACAAGTGGTAACCCCCAAAAGAGCAAAGCGACCTTTCATTCCTTTAATAAGTTGGTCAACTTTCGCATGAAATCCGGTAAAAGAAGGAGACTTCGTGCCATTTTTTATGAAACTTTAACAGTGATAGTGATGAACTGAGGGTATGAATACCCAGTTTTGATAAGTAAGATAATGATGTTGCTGAGAGATGTGAACTTTCAAGTAATGAGATAAGGGATTAAGATCCCAATGCATTATAAGTTCTGGTAAAGCTATAGATAAGAGATTACATGTTTCTTTATAGCATTTTTCCTAATAATTCCTGTTTGAGAACTTGAATGATGCTAAAAGAATATGCTAATGTGCTTAAGTAATCAAGTGAAATCATATCATATAGAGCCCTGACCATAGATCCATCATCGTCAGTATTTTGGTGATGGTGAAATGGGTGCTCCGTGGCAAAACCTGGAACGCATATTTTGAATATTTGGGGGTAATGGGCGAATATATCATGACATCCTAATGAGGGAATTGATAGAAGGTAAACATTAAACCTCTCAATCCTTCATTTTTGTATCGGGATGGATGTATCACAAATCTCTCGATGATTGGGATAGATGTAGTACACATCTCCCAATGATATTATGTCGGATCGATGGAGTTGAAATCTCTCGATCGTGAAGAGACTGCAGCATGTCCATTGTAACTCTAATAGAAAAGTTGCCAATATACCCTGGAAAGCTATATAGAAGAGACACAAGATGTCCTGCATGTGATCTCGTGCTGACCGAGATGTGGGAGGTCTTGGAAGCTAGCTCTTCCATTGACCTTGTATGGTACCGATTTTGACTTCACAGTGGGCGGTTGGAATATGAGCGGTATACCTCATCTCCTCAGGGCATAAATGTAATTGTAAAATGTAATCATCCATATAGCATGGTTTCTTAAGGATTGAATATGAAAATTCATTGGCTGATGTTACATTTTTTTATGCATCTCTAGTTGATAGATGTTATTCATATCTCTTTATACTCATTGCAAGTAGATGGTGTTGGTATGTATGCCCTGAGAGCCAATCATGGGATGATTGATGGGATACATTAAGATTGATTTGATAAACATAAAAGGCGAGCTTCCAATTCTTTCTGGTTCAGTCATATGAGATAGTGATAGAACAGATTGAATGTCTAGAGAATGACAGTACTCAATGACGTATGCCTTCAGGTTCATGACATAGAGATCATACGGATGCTAAGAGTTTGTGCATTCTTGTTATGTCCCTAGTTGGATGTCATTGTGGAAGGTAGATAGACAGCAATGACACACAAGACTAGATTGTGGTGTTGGTTGATGATAGAATCTCATTGGTCATGATATAGAGATATCAAACCAAACACATAGGTACTTGTTAGAGAACAAGGTACCGGACAGACCCACCGTGAGTTTGACACATGGAACCATGAGATGGTAGTCACAGTCAGTACTCACAGTGATGGTGGTGAGTGTGATTCTTAGACCTGAAATCACTGCACTCAACACATGTCGTTGGGCACACTTTGACATCATCAAATGCAGTCCTGAAACATGGGTTGTTATAAAGGTGATGATTGGGTGGCTTTGACACATGGGGCTTTTGAGGGGTGAGTGATAGATATGGGATTTGTCCCTCCTGAGGGAGTTTGATATCCATGGCCACTTGATGAGTAGGATTGAGAAAGGCGTGCACGCATGTGTGAATCAGTATATGATACTGATGTCATACATATCTCTTCTAGTCTACTCTGAGATCAAGGAAGTGAATGAACGTTGACAGGATGACTGTTCCATGCCTCGAGTTCATTCGGGATATCAGTGACAAAGGAATTATACATTCACTGTAACACCATTCACGGATTGTTGGATGAAAGTTGTTCTCCAACTTTCTACTTTCACTTGGGTAGCACTGATGTGTGACTAAGCACCGCTCTTTGCTTGTGAAGTCATAAGTGTTATGGACTTTCACTGCCAACGTGAAATGGACCTGCAGGGTCACACACATAGGATTTAACCTGGAAGAGGGGTTTTGTCCCCAAAGCAATGTTTAGATTGATTACTAAAGGAGTTTAGTAGTTCAATTAAACACTCAATCAGTCGATGGCTCAATATTGTATGGTTCAAGGTGTTGGACGCATTGATTGGAGTATCAGATTGATTGAAATCGCATTTGACTGATTTTGCCCAACCTGTGCTCCCAACCGATCGGCTCATGTGATGAACTGGTCGGCTGAGGTTGTTGAACCGGTCGGCTGGAGTGTCCAGGCCGATCGGCTCATGCCCAGGTTGAAATGACCGGTTTAAGGGTTGAACCGATCGGCTCAACTGGTGCAACCGACCAGTTGGGAAGAGTCATGTCGGCAAGAAATTTCCTTTGGTTTCAAATTTCCAATTCGATTGGGAATAATATTGGTATTCGATACCAATTGGGAAAGAAACAAGGAAAGTATTTTTGAGCCAGATTAGGACCATGAACCGATCGGTTCAGGGCACCAACCGATCGGTTGGAGTGCCCCAAACGATCGGCTCAGGTCCAACCGATCGGCTCAATGGCCGAACCGATCGGTTCAGTTGTGAACCGATCATTTCAAGTTGCGAGATGGTTGCTTTTTGTGGAAAATTCTCAAACCCTTCTACTCCTGCTTTAGTCTCGCATTGCCCGGGATGGAGAACCCTGTCCCATGACTCTCCTATATATATAGGGGTATTGGGGGCTTCTCAAAGTACAGCTCAGTGCAACCAGTTGCTCTGCAAGTTGTCGTTCTCTCTGGTTTTGGTAACCGTGAGAGAGCCCGAGCAAGTGCTTCCCGCAAAAGGGAGGTGCAGCAAGGGAAGGACAACTGCAGTTGCAACAGGAGGCAGGAGAGCGTGTTGGTGACTAGTACGTCAACAGGAGGGTGCGACTCCTTCCATTTCCTTGTGGGACAAGGAGTGTGGAGTTCCAGGTGGTCCGTGTGGACTACTACAGAGGCGGGAGGACACTGCCGCTTAGGAGGACAACTGTCATCCGACAGTCCGGTTCGAGTAGGAGTTGTCAGTCCCGGTGCGACCAGGAGCTACACAGACACTGTCGAAGTCTGGAGTTGAAGACCGCGCATTGCGCGAGGTATTGTCGCTGAGCAAGCCTCGGGACAAGGTATGATTCCGCAAACCATCCTTTCCTATTATATAGACATTGACGCGTTTCCTCGGTATGGGTTGGGGAGAAATTTTTTGTTTCCACTGCCTTCTCTTTCTCCCCTAAAACCCAACAGTGGTATCAGAGCCACGTCAGCTGTTCTATATTTTAGGAATATCGATATGATCAATTTTGGTTTGTCGCCTTTATTTATTGCATGCGATGCGAATAATATCGGCTTTATGCATGTACAATCCTAAATCCACAAATCCCTAATTACATAAATGATATGTATTATTAATGCACTCGATACGCGTCGCCCTTAAATGAGTTTTGTGGTGGATGTGTGTAGCGTGATTATGGCCTATAAACCCCTATTTGTGATTGGTTGTATGTGGTTGCTTGCATCTCAGTCTGCACACCGATCTTCCTTCTCCTATTCCTGATGTAACTCGAAATAATTCGAGATTCTTTCCTACCTTTGCTCCCCCCGAATGTAACTCGGGGTTTCCCTTTTAAAGCAATGTAATAAATAGAATAAGAATTTATTTCCTGTTATGTCAAAGACCGACGGACATCAAGACGACTGCTCAGACGGTCGGTTCAAGGCGTGAACCGATCGGTTGACCTTCCAGACGGTCGGTTCAAGGAGTGAACCGATCGGTTGATGACCGGTTCGAGGAGCGAGACGTGCGGATGGCGGACATGACGAGATACACGACGACCAGGCGAACCGATCAGTTGGAGGAGCCAACCGATCGACTGGTGGCACCCAGACGACCGGCTGGAGAGTACAGATCATTCATGTGATGAGTTGATCAACTCGGATGGCAAGACACAAATGTTCATCTTGTGCAGGTTGCATGTGATGTAGACCTAGATGACTGTGATTCCTCTTAGCTCGAGGAATCACATTAGGATGGCCATAATCATCACTTTTATCGTTTTGTGCATGTTTTCTGTAGGATATAGCATGTATATGATACATACTATGTATTGTGGTGATTGGATATGTATATATATATATAAAACCAAATCCCTCATTACAATATTAAGTTTTAGATGCCTTCCAAATGCGACACACGTGAAAAGCTTGATCGACCAAGTGTGGGCACGCCAAAGCGTGGTGCACCGTTTATCTCGTGGAAGCGTGAAGGATGAATACGTGGGTCTGCCAAAGCAGGGTGCATATTCATCGTGTTTGCTTTGGGTCGGACTTAACAAGGTGATCTAGATGGGATCTAGTACCTTGAGGCATAGATATGATCATTGCAAGGAGTTGTAAATGACATCTTATCAAGAGTTGCATATGATGCAATTGGCAAAAGTTGCCTACCTGAGAGATCTAAGTTGTGGGCGATCAGCCAAAGCTGACTCATGACTTAGAGGATTTCAGGATCTTGCCCACTAGAAGGTTGTACGCTGCAATCTTCCAAATTGATGGTGAGGGCTATCAATTTGAAGTAAAATAGTGGGAGCGATAATTAATTAAAGGCCTAATTATATCGTCAAACTTTCAAATCAATCAAATAAGTCAAAAATGAGTTTTGGACTAAAAATTGCATATTTTCCTTTTTGTAGTTCAAATGGCAACAAACAACAACAACTTTTCTTTGCGATCGGTCCTTGACAAGGACAAGCTAAATGGGACAAACTTCCATGACTGGTATCGGACATTGAGAATTGTTCTCACTCAAGAGCGTAAGCTCTATGTCCTGGATACTCCAATTCCAGAGGAACCCGCTCCTAATGCACCAAGGACAGAAAGGGATGCTTACAAGAAGCATTCTGATGATGCCATTGATGCAAAGTGCTTGATGCTATGTTCAATGAACCATGAGTTGCAGAGGCAACATGAGAACATGGGTGTCATAGAGATGATTCTGCATCTCAGGAACATGTATGAAGATCAGGCACGGCAAGAGAGGTACAATGTTTCTAGGGCGTTGTTCAAGTGCGTCATGACAGAAGGAGATCCAGTTGGTCCTCACACACTCAAGATGATTGGGTATGTGGAGAACCTGCAGAGACTGGGATTTCCACTGAGCCAAGAGTTGGCTACTGACGTGATACTTCAATCGTTGCCAGAATCTTACAGTCAATTTGTGATGAACTACAACATGAACAACTTTGATAGGCCACTATCGGAGTTGTTGGGCATGTTGAGGACAGCCGAGTTACAAATGAAGAAGGACAAGCCTAAGTCCGTGATGGTGATCACAAGCAAGAAAGGCAAGTCCAAGCGCAAGGGCAAGGGAAAAGCTAAGAAAGGTTCTGAAGCTAGCCAGGAGTCCAAGCCATCTTCAGCTCTCAAGGCCAAGGGAGGCGTGACCAAGAAAGGAAATTGCCACCATTGTCAAAAGCCAAGACATTGGAAAAGGAATTGTCCTCTCTACCTGGAAGAACAAAAGAAGAAGGAGGCGACTGAAGCCTCTACTTGAAGGTGTCATGTAAATAAACTTGTAACACTTTTGAGATATATGATATCAAGATGTAAAGTGTAAAGCATTCTTACTTGGGGCAAGTGTTGCCTTTATAGATAGGAATACTTTAGTTTATTTTCAGCCAATAAGGCATGTAATACAGTTATGAACTGCTATTTCATACTTGCCAATAGATAGAAACACTTTATTTTTGCATATTGTATGACAATGATAGCAATTAATAAAGAGATGTTTCAATTTATAAAGATGTGATCTTTGTGGCAATGCCTTATTTATCTTATGATATTTGATATGCATAAGATAAGATGATACCTAAAAGTTATATATAACTCAAACAATTTAATTAGCATTAATCATGAGAAATTCATTTCTAGTTTCCATATGATGGATAAAACTAGACTCTTTTGGTTAGAGAACCAGTAAGGGACATGAATATCTTGGACATGATTAATCAATCTTCACTAATGTAGTGGGAGAGTGATTATCCTATTAGGTATAATACATGTGATGTATTTACATACCTATTGGAATAAATGCTAATACTTCAAATGGTGTTTAGAGAAATACCAATATGAATGTCTTGAAATGTTCAAGATTATCATAAATGAAGTACAAATTTGGTAAAGTATTAATTCTTGATGAGATCAATGAATGAAATACTTGGACCAAATGTTTGAGATCCTTATGAGTGATTATGATAGTGTATCATAGTGAACTCATGATTAAGGCATGGTGATGTCTGAATCAAGAAGGAATCATACTCTAAGGAGTTAGAGAATGATTATCAAATAACTGAATTCTTCTTAATAAAAGAATACCCCCACACTAATAAAAGAAATTAAGAATCACAAGGGTTCTTATATCTTTAACAGATACACCTCAACTATTTATGTGATGAGTTGTTCATGTGATGAGTCAGCTATCAAGATGAATATGAGGAACCGAATCTTGATTTATGGTTTAAAACCATTACATCCTAAATGACTTCCATGTGAACCATAAGGTATGACCTTGATGGTAGCACTCATTGGATCATATCCATAAGTGCAGATGAGTCTTAAGTGTTAAGACACATGGATAACATTTTGAGAAGGATGATGCTTGTTGCAACTTAATGACTAAGACATTTGGCATATGGATACGAAAACCGCATTCCTATGAGGAATAAAACCAGGATGTGTACGTGACACAGCCTAAAAGGTTTATGAATCCACTAATGCAAATGAAGTCTATAAGTTATAATGGACTAATCAATGTGATTGATTGAGTACAAGCAACTCAAAATTGGATCTTTATTTTGATGATATAGTCAAAGGGTTTGACTGATATGTCAAAAAATAAAGAAGGGATCTGTGATTTAGTGGGAGCGTATTCACATTCCACATGTTGATGTGAAATGGAAATGTTCTAGATTGGAAATCCGAATGTGGAAATTATCTTTAAGGAAGATAGAGATGTTTCCTATGTGATAGGAATAGAGATCTATAGAGATAGTTCTCGAAAATCTCTTGACCTGGAAAGAGAGAGCACACATTGGCAATCTGTACTGAAGTTTTCAGTATGCACAGATTCAGTGGGAGAAAACTTGTCCATGTTACATGGAGTTAGTATCCCAAGGCCAAGTGTCCAATTCTTATGAAGAATGGGAACACTAAGAATAGATATGGATTTATCATGTATGTAATCATCCCATTATCTTGCATGTATGACATGGCAAGAATAAAATGCATCCATCATCTTGTATGTAGGACATGGCAATATGATGTGCTCATCCTGATAACTCGTATGTGTGGCATGACGAGTGGATGTTTGTCTATTTCCAGTAAGGGTTACTGGAATACCATGAGAACTTGATAAGTGCTTGTGAAGTACTAGTTCTATGGAGATAAGGAAGAGTTCGATGTAAAGAGTTACATTGATGCGAACTTCCAAAAGGACAGAAAATTAATCGCAATATATATTCATAAGATGTATAAAAGTGAAAGTTTGTTGATAATTGGAAATGTTCCAATAAAGCCATTTAAAAAGGGAAATGCCAAGTATCTATGTGTTAGTAAACAGTAGTAGATACTATGTGGATCTGGAAGTTCATAAGATGAACTTATATTCCGCTCATTGATGATAAGTCTGGAATCCTTGATCATGCAATGTGGCTAAAGGTTAGCAAAGGAATACTAGATCGCATATTACGGTAACTCCATCTCATACGTATGAAGTACAACAAAGATATGCGAGACATGCAATTTGTACAGACTTTGGCAAGGTGTTGTCATTACTCACTATGTTGGCACTAGAGCACAGCAACATGTGGGACATGTTTGAAGATCACTATGAATATGATTCAAGGGTGATTGGCTCGCAGTGCAAGTGGGAGTCTGTTGGTATGTATGCCCTGAGAGCCAATCATGGGATGATTGATGGGATACATTAAGATTGATTTGATAAACATAAAAGGCGAGCTTCCAATTCTTTCTGGTTCAGTCATATGAGATAGTGATAGAACAGATTGAATGTCTAGAGAATGACAGTACTCAATGACGTATGCCTTCAGGTTCATGACCTGAACGATGAGATCATACGGATGCTAAGAGTTTGTACATTCTTTTTATGTCCCTAGTCGGATGTCATTGTGGAAGGTAGATAGACAGCAATGACACACAAGACTAGATTGTGGTGTTGGTTGATGATAGAATCTCATTGGTCATGATATAGAGATATCAAACCAAACACATAGGTACTTGTTAGAGAACAAGGTACCGGACAGACCCACCGTGAGTTTGACACATGGAACCATGAGATGGTAGTCACAGTCAGTACTCACAGTGATGGTGGTGAGTGTGATTCTTAGACCTGAAATCACTGCACTCAACACATGTCGTTGGGCACACTTTGACATCATCAAATGCAGTCCTGAAACATGGGTTGTTATAAAGGTGATGATTGGGTGGCTTTGACACATGGGGCTTTTGAGGGGTGAGTGATAGATATGGGATTTGTCCCTCCTGAGGGAGTTTGATATCCATGGCCACTTGATGAGTAGGATTGAGAAAGGCGTGCACGCATGTGTGAATCAGTATATGATACCGATGTCATACATATCTCTTCTAGTCTACTCTGAGATCAAGGAAGTGAATGAACGTTGACAGGATGACTGTTCCATGCCTCGAGTTCATTCGGGATATCAGTGACAAAGGAATTATACATTCACTGTAACACCATTCACAGATTGTTGTATGAAAGTTGTTCTCCAACTTTCTACTTTCACTTGGGTAGCACTGATGTGTGACTAGGCACCGCTCTTTGCTTGTGAAGTCATAAGTGTTATGGACTTTCACTGCCAACGTGAAATGGACCTACAGGGTCACACACATAGGATTTAACCTGGAAGAGGGGTTTTGTCCCCAAAGCAATGTTTAGATTGATTACTAAAGGAGTTTAGTAGTTCAATTAAACACTCAATCAGTCGATGGCTCAATATTGTATGGTTCAAGGTGTTGGACGCATTGATTGGAGTATCTGATTGATTGCAATCACATTTGACTGATTTTGCCCAACCTGTGCTCCCAACCGATTGGCTCATGTGATGAACCGGTCGGCTGAGGTTGCTGAACCGGTCGGCTGGAGTGTCCAGGCCGATCGGCTCATGCCCAGGTTGAAACGACCGGTTCAAGGGTTGAACCGATCGGCTCAACTGGTGCAACTGACCAGTTGGGAAGAGTCATGTCGGAAAGAATTTTCCTTTGGTTTCAAATTGCCAATTCGATTGGGAATAATATTGGTATTCGATACCAATTGGGAAAGAAACAAGAAAAGTCTTTTTGAGCCAGATTAGGACCATGAACCGATCGGTTCAGGGCACCAACCGATCGGTTGGAGTGCCCCAAACGATCGGCTCAGGTCCAACCGATCGGCTCAATGGCCGAACCAATCGGTTCAGTTGTGAACCGATCATTTCAAGTTGCTAGATGGTTGCTTTTTGTGGAAAATTCTCGAACCCTTCTACTCCTTCTTTAGTCCCGCATTGCCCGGGATGGAGAACCCTGTCCCATGACTCTCCTATATATAGGGGTATTGGGGGCTTCTCAAAGTACAACTCAGTGCAACCAGTTGCTCTGCAAGTTGTCGTTCTCTCTGGTTTTGGTAACCGTGAGAGAGCTCGAGCAAGTGCTTCCCGCAAAAGGGAGGTGCAGCAAGGGAAGGACAACTGCAGTTGCAACAGGAGGCAGGAGAGCGTGTTGGCGACTAGTACGTCAACAGGAGGGTGTGACTCCTTCCATTTCCTTGTGGGACAAGGAGTGTGGAGTTCCAGGTGGTCCGTGTGGACTACTACAGAGGCGGGAGGACACTGCTGCTTAGGAGGACAACTGTCATCCGACAGTCCGGTTCGAGTAGGAGTTGTCAGTCCCGGTGCGACCAGGAGCTGCACAGACACCGTCGAAGTCCGGAGTTGAAGACCGCGCATTGCACGAGGTATTGTCGCCGAGCAAGCCTCAGGACAAGGTATGATTCCGCAAACCATCCTTTCCTATTATATAGACGTTGACGCGTTTCCTCAGTATGGGTTGGGGAGAAATTTTTTGTTTCCGCTGCCTTCTCTGTCTCCCCTAAAACCCAACAGATGGATGAATTATGAGTATACCATGAATAGATGTAATGCTCTCCTTAGGAAAGGAGATTACTTTACTCTGTTCATTCAATGATTAATATTGTTGTTAATATATAAGAACCCTGCTCAATTTTATTATAATAAACTGCTATAACAATGTTTTGGCAGAGAGTTATATCTCCTGCTGAGGCAATTTACAATTGTCTCACCCCCGTGGGATCTAATGTTTTTAGGTGGACGCAGAAGAAGAGGCAGAAACCCTATACCAGAGAAAGAACAGTAGGAACTTCAGGGACAGTAGTAATATCTCAAGTGGAGATACTGCCTGTCAAGTCATATAGATAGTAGTCCTATGTGTCGTCTCTGTACTCTCAGGTCCTCAGAATTTGTAGTTAGTATTTTTAATGAATCGATTTGAAATTTTGGCTTGATGCCTCGAGGTTCTTATGCTTTCTGTATATAATGTTAAAAGTGCAGCTGATGATGTAATTCTCGAGAAGAGATGGTGCAAGTAATGTACTTATGAACCAGGATGTAAATGTTATACTATGGTTCTTGATGAAAGAGATTTCCTATGTTTGGATCTCTTTGCAAAAAGTTTTAATTTTTAGTGATTTTTAGTAATCCACTGCAAATGATTCGTTTCCGCTTAAGTAAATCTTGTTTTAGTGATTTGGATGCCACAATTTAGTGGTAGCTCTAGGTTCGCTGAGTCTACAAAGACATAGGACTAAGGTAGTAGAGTCTATTCTAGTATCTTCCAGTGTATCTGATAGTGTCTTTTGCTCATATAGGAGAAGAAGAACTTGAAGATGACTGGGTCACATGAAGAGTTTGATGTAGAAAGCAACAATGTTGCACCAAGAAGGGGTGCAGGGGATCAGAGCAGAGAAGAACATACATCTGCACATCCCCAGTTTGACCTAGCCATGATAGAGAGCCCAACTTTCCCTGCTCCGTTTAAGCAATTTAGGACAGCTATGATGCATATAGTAGATCGTGCATTAGCATTGCAACCTAGACTACCAGACTCCAATGACGATGTTTTGAATATCAACATGATTTGTAATCAACATCAACAGGTTGAAGCAATAGGTTTCTTGCTCAACATAAGCCTGTTGGAACAATGAATAATGATGAAAGGAATAGGATACAATCTGAAACTAGGATCTGCCATAGGTGTAGGAAGCCTGGACATATCAGAACTAATTGTCCAGAAAAGGAATATAAAGGAAGAATTGATAAAAGGCCTATCCAAATCTAGGAATAGAGGCCTAGTAGTTCCAAAAAGGGAAGGTTTTTGGTACCACCAGTACAACCAGGGCCTAGTGCACCAAAGCAATGGCTATCCAGAAAGGGTAAAGAACATTCTAAACCACATCTAGCACCCAGAATTTGCTACCAATGTATACAGGTAGGACATCTGGCCAGAAATTGCTCAGCCAGAAATGTTATGGTGAATCAAACTTTGAGGCAGAATCAGCCTTAGGCAGTAAACCATCCACGAATTATGATAGGTTAGACAAAATAATGTTATTCTAATATGTCATTTTATGATTTCCTGGATAAAATTGAGAAAGTAATTAATTGAGCTTTCCTTGATTAGTCCTATGAGGACTTACAATTTGCATAGTAAACATTATAAATGTTTCATATTGTTCTTACTTCTATGAGAGAAGATGAGGTATAGAAGAGATGCTTGGATAAAGTCCAGGAATGTTAAATCTTATACTTGTGATAATATGAAGAAGAAGAAATATGATAGTATAAAAAAATGCATATGACTTAATCTCAATATTTATATACCCTGGCCAGGTATACAACTATTGATGATAAAGTGAGTATGGAAACTCCTAAATTGTTATCTTCTTGATTGCTCTGATCAAGCAGTCATTCTGAGACAATCTAATGAGTATCATGAAATTTGAAATATGGTATGGATAAATGTGTCATATACTAAGTACAATAAAGATAAGTCTAAGATAATCTCAGATAAGCATGTGTGTATGAGGAATTAAAAGTATACTCCTCATAAGATAAGAATGGGAACAAGGGAGATGATCCCTGTCCAATAAAGTTTGTAAGTATAATAAAGATCTTTTCCCATAGTGTGGAAATGAAAAATGTGATAAAGATCACAAGATGCTCATGAACATGTTAGATAATGACAAAGAAAGGAATAATGTTATGTAAACATCCTTATAAATTCCTATTTTAAGGGCAAGGAACCTAGGATGAGATGAAGAATAAATGTTTCATGAATAGTTGAAAATACATGAAATAATAAGAGGAATATGATTCTTTGTTTTCTTTCCTTTCGGGGAACTGGCAATCAAGTGAATCGTAGGACACTTGATGTGTATAAGATAAAAAAGTTCATGTGATGGATACTAAGAAAAGTATCAGTTTATCTTGGACTTTGGTTCTAAGGAGAAGATATATGCAACAAGTGATGTCCCAAGATGAAAGGAAGATAAATATGTGATGTGTTTTCAACACATGTGATAGATACCAAGGTAAGAGATTCTGGTATCTAAGAAATATCAGATGGTTTATGTTGAATATCTAAAATGGTCAACCATGAGATCAGATTAATCAGATAAAATAGTATGAACATCACATGTTAGGGGTTTATGCTTTGCATGAACATAACAATTAAATATATCTTTAAGATAAGTTCTTAATTAATAAGTAACCTCTCTTCACTGTGCCATCTCACCAGGTGACACAATACTAGATTTCCTTATTACTTGTAATAACCATCTCATTAGTTGTACACTCTCTTATCGTGAGGAGAGGTTACTTTTTTTTTGCCGACCAAAAAAAAGTAACCTCTCCTCACGATAAGAGAGTGTACAACTAATGAGATGGTTATTACAAGTAATAAGGAAATCTAGTATTGTTTCACCTGGTGAGATGGCACAGTGGACTAAAAAGAAGTAACCTCTCCTCAAGATAAGAGAGTGTACAACTAACGAGATGGTTATTACAAGTAATAAGGAAATCTAGTATTGTGTCACATGGTGAGATGGCACAGTCGAGGTATGAAAGACTTATAGTCCCAAATGGGTGACAAAACATAATTTTGATCTTGAAAGTGAAATGCTGAATTAACTAAGGAGCATGGGAGTATGTGTTCCGTGTGAACCATTCCATGATAAATTTGTGTGGAATAACTTGATGTTGACCAAAGATTTATGGTGTCTCCATAACAATGAAATTTTATGTGGAGACTAGATAGTATGATGAATGAATAATATATGTCTTCCTTTATCTGGGATTTCAAGGGCGAAATCCTTATTAGGGGCTTATAATTTGTAACATCCCTGACCTAGGTTATGTCTTAACCCTAGAAGTTTTGCTTAAGCAAGTTAATTAGATCCTTAATTTTATCTTGTGAAAAGTAATTAAGGCTCAAGAGGAACTTATGTTTCAATTTTGGTCCTGTTTGAATAATGTTGAAGCAATGTTTGCTTATTTTGGAATAAAGTGCAAATTAACCAAGTTGAGGAGTTAACTTGCAAATGTTACAAGACTAAATGTTCCTCATGTGTTGAAGCATCATAAGAATGAGTGTGATGCAGTGGTATGGCTTTCATAAGCCTGAGTACCAAGAAAGATCTGATAGAGCTATATTTGTGCATTAAAACCTAGTTTTGGTGTAATGTGCAATTTAACCAAAACCTAGGGTTCAATATGCAAAATAACACTTCTATAGGGTCCCCCATGTTTCTTGGAATCATGTAGAGCAAAGAAAATGAGAGGGGCGCCTCATTTAAATTAATTTGGAGGAGACAGAATCTTGATATTAAAATAATCAAGATTTATGCATAATTGAAACCCTAATTCAATTTAATGCAAAAAGAAATATATTAATTAATGAGCCCTTCAACCAAAAGTTGAGGGATGAATTTTCAAAGGGGTTGGACGAGCTTGTGCCTTGCAAAGGCACGAAAATATCCAAAGGAAGTGGATAACTCACTCACATTATTAAAACAAAAAGAAATATCCACTAACTTATGGATATTAATATTATAAGGGTTAAGGTGCTCAATTTGTTTTTCTTTAACTTGAGGATAATTGAGAGGAATAAAAGTCAAGAAGAATATCCTCGTATCCAAGGAATTGAGGGGGAATAGGCCGCACTAATTTTGGAATTAAAATGAATTTTATAAGGCATTTTCTCTCTCATTGATTTCTTATAAAAACACCCTTTACAAGCCAAATCAAAGGATTTTCCGAATTCCCTTCTTCCCCTTGCTTGCGAAAACGACCAAAGGAGCTAGGATCAGCAGGAGGATGACCCCCAACCTGTTGGTAAGCTTCTTGACCTTCTTTCACCTTGAATCCATGGTGGAAATCACAAATCAATGCATGATTTCTTCTTATTTCGATCCCCTCTTCAATTCTAACCATTTGATTTCACTCAAAGCTTGAGGATGAGCCTTGGGATAGTGAAAGTAGTTGCATCTACCATTTTTTACGTGAACTTGAAGCTTTGGAGCTTAATTGGAGGCGGTTTTTATAACTCAAACACTTAATATTGTTATTTCATTCAATTTCTTATCAATTGATGATCCTTTCTTTATTCTCAGAATTTTGTTTGGTTGATTGATGCAATCACCATGAATATTACAGAAAGTTTCATGGGTTTGGAGCTTGATGATGATGACATCATCATAAGCACACACCTCCCCAAATATCAATTGCAAACGGTTTCAACAATTTGGTCCAATCGGTTTCAACAAACCGTTTGGAGACCAGAAGGTTTGCAAACCGTTTGGAGATTTGGACCCCAAATCGTTTAGAGGAGTTGACCATTTGGATGGGTTGAACGTTTTAGGTCAGAACCTTAATACATGTTGGATGATGATCTAAGGGATCCAATTTATTAATTCAATACATAGACAATCATCAAGTAGCAAACCCTAATCGGGTTAAGCGCTGATTTTGTAATTGATTGTTTTAATATTTTGGGTTGATTAACCCAAACGGTTTCAAGACCATTTGGAGATCACCCAAACGGTCTCAAGACCGTTTGGAGGTCAACCAAGACCGTTTGGAGGTCTGGGGTTGAGTATGTTTGAGTAATTGAAGACCCAAAGATACCAAATTGAAATGCAATCAATATCTAATTTGATGATCAATCCAATGATGCAAACCGTAATTGATTTTCACATATTTCAATGACAAGTTGGGAAAACGGTCTCAAGACCATTTAGAGGTCGTACAAACAACCTCAAGACCGTTTAGAGGTCCCCTAAAAGACCTCAAGATAGTTTGAGGTCAGGTCATGTCATAAGTTGATGATAATTCACTGATTTCAATTGAATTAGTTTCACAATGATAACCATTGAAGATTCCTCGATTTCAAAACCCTAGATGATGGTTTCTTGATTATAAACCTTAGTTTAATTGGGTTAAAAACCCTAATTGATGGTCTAATTGAGGGGTGAATCAATGGTTCAATTGTTGAACGGATCAAGGATCCAATGGATAGTCGATTCATTGATTGAAACCTTGTTTTGGTTAAGTGTTGAAAGACCTTTTTGGTCCATTCGGTTTTGAGAGGGTTTGAACCAAACAATCTTAAGACCGTTTGAGTCGAAACGGTCTCAAGACCGTTTGGGTCCAAACGGTGGGTCCAAACTGTCCCAAACCGTTTGGAGACCCAAGCTCATTTGGATTCAACATATTATTTGCTTAAACGGTTTCAAGGGTAATATGCCCAAACGGTTTCAAACCATTTGAACTCTAAAGTCCAAGACCGTTTAGGGTCTAAGTAATTAAAACTGTTTGAGGTTCAACATGGTTAATCCTTTTGGATACCTAATGTAGTTAAAGACTCAATTGGTTAATCCACTTGGGCACCTATTGTAATTGAAGATTCAATTGGTCATTTTATTGGTATACCTTATGTAAATAGAGGTCCAATATGATCAAATCTTTTGGGGACTTTAGATGATGATTGATCCATTGATCCAATAATTATTATTAATATTGGGTGCAAAGGTTTAAACCCTAAAGTACCTATATGATCTGTACTTTTAAGTTATTTAACAATAAAAGGTTATTAAAGTAATGTCTTAGTAAACTATGTCAATCATAGTTGTATGTACTTGATTAAAGGAATGATATAACCTAGTCAAGTTGAGAGTATGATATAGAGGAATTCTTACATGATTATTAATCATGTAGTGATTAGGGTATGATCCTTAGTGAAGAGATCATGAAAACCCTATTTAAGAAAGTTAAATGAACCCTAACCCTATTTCAGGGCAATTTTGAGAAAAAACCTAATCTAGGGTAATAGTGAAACCCTAATTGAGGGTGATGACTTGAGTAATACTAATTTAAGGTTATGAAATGTAAAACCCTAAATTAGATGAATAGTAAATCCTAATTATAGGTAATTGAATGTGAAACCCTAATTGGGATGAATAGTAAACCCTAATTGTGGGTTATTGAATGTGAGACCCTAATCTAGGGTAATGTCATGTAAAACGCTAAGTAAGAATGATGCTAAGTGGAACCCTGATGAATGATGTGATGTGAGACTCAAATCCAGGGTGATGCCATGTAATGATATGTGAAAACCTAGTGATGGTATAATAGCCAATACATTAAAGTAGGGTGTGGTTAATGTGATCAAGTAAGATGAGGATGTTATATCCATGAAGGGTAAAGTTGATGAACCATTTGAATGGTAATGTTGATACTCTAATGAATAAGGATATAAGGGTCAAGATGATACCTAGATCATTATATATCTAACTCCATGCATGTGTAACAACCCTATATACCTTACAAAGATGGGGACATGAAATTCTTAGGAATGATGTATGCAACACTAATCAATGATGTGGATAACATCCAAAGAGTTGAAATACCTAAAGTGGTTGATAATGGATTATTCTATATCAACAATGCTTAACCATTAGATAAGTCCGTATCATTAAAGATAGCTGGACAATTCTAATATGTAACCTATGCACTACTTGATAAAAGTGATAGGTTAGTGGTTAAGTATTAAGAGGGAAATACCTTAATACAAGGTATGTTGATTGACCTAAGTAAGATGGAAATGAGGAGAAAAGTGATACATCAAGACATGATAGATATCACATTTAGCATTTCAGGGTTGATATACCTTGATGCATCTCAATCCAATATACTTGGATAAGAAACACATGAAGTGTGTGTTATGTAGTTGTTACAATAAGATTTTAATGAAGTTTGATATACTTTGATAAGTATAGGTTAACATATATTGTGAAAGGGGATAAGACAAACTAATGAGTATGATGTAATCATACCAGGATAAGAATGAGAAATGAACTTGTACCTTGAATTAGTAATCATTAATGATATATGATGGGAATAACAAGTATGAGTGAATACTTGTGACAGCAATAGATGCTCCTAGAGGAGTGGAGCAATATATTAAGGTTGGATAGATAATATAAACATGAAACCCTAAGTAATGTGAAATGGGAAACCCTAACCCTAATTTTTGGGTAAAGGAATGAAAAGCCTTTTTGATAGTAAACCCTAATCCTGAAAAAGGAATGATGGTGTTACTATTGTATTGCATGGTGTGATGTGAAATTGTCATGACTGTTATCATGTCTATTAACCATGCATATATCATGAGATGACGAACATAGCTAGAATTGAGTTATGACCTTTATATAATAAAAGTGTTGATTGGCCTTGTGTGCCTTAATGTTGTTGTTGCTTAGTAACAGTAACAAAATGTGTGTGGACTTTATGAGTCATATGAGTAAGTTGTTGCCTAGTGAAAGGTGACAAGACACTAAATGGGCCTTGTAAGCCATGTGAGATGCTTGTGTAACAAGTATCATGTATATTAGTTCTAAGGACCTGGAGGTAATTGTAACACCTCATCCACAACAAAACACGATTACGTGCAAACCAGTGGAATTACCGAAAATCACGGGAAATTAAAACTGATTTACAACAAGCACCACAAGGTGAAACATATAATATCTGAGCCAACATTTTTCATTTCATAGCATATTTCTAAGGTGCTACAACATAATTTCCCATCATCGTGTTACATGAAATAACTGTTGCCAGGATGATTTACATCAAGATACATATTGAAAACCATACATCGATCATTGTACGAGAAACATAAAAAACTCTCCCAAAGACCTGAGTGAACAGGGATGACACATAGGACTCTACTGTTAGACACTATCTATCCCACTAGGTACGATACCTCTACATATCATATGTAGTCACGCGATCTTCATCTCGCCAGGCACGTCCACCTAAAAAGGGTTATTAACCAGCGGGGTGAGACACACAGTCCCAACGAGAAACATAACCCTCTACCAGCTTTATTATGAGTACATATAACTGGCATAAGCAGATCATAGGAGCAGCATACTGAGCAGAGCTAACTTCATTAGAATCTTACCAAAGCATTAGGAGGTATATAACCAAGCATTCTATATGGAACATGATTGATAAGATAAACTTTATACGATCTTATCACATGATATAAGGATTATATGATAAACTACAAGTTTATAACCAGAGCAAATATACAAACAAGGTCTCAACCAATGTTTCGTATTTGCCCTAAGTAAAGATACTATACGGATTGCTTAAAAATTATTATCATGCCCTGAGGAAGTGAGTCGTACCGCTCAAATCCAACCGACGGCTGCGATACCCGGAGTCGGTGCCATACAAGGTAAATGGAAGAGCCGGACTCCACGACCTCCCCCCTCATAGTCAGTGTATGATAACTAAAGCAGGACCGCAGTCTCATGCTTAAGTGGCCTCAGCCACAGGGTCATCTCTCGTAGGCTACCCTTTCTCTAGCCCGCGTTGGTACAGGTCTCAGCGCTAGTATATCTGAGCCACGGGCCAGTTCACAGTGCTCCCTGAGCCATGAACGCATTCGTGCTCTATCACACTGAGCCATGGGCATGTTCACCATGCTCTATCTATCCCGAGTCTGCAACCGCAGCTGCACTCGAATCCTCTCTATTTTAGGCTAGGAAAAACCTCGCATATTCAACAATATGTGCTCCGGATCAACCCGTAGAAGAACCTATTTCACCATCACCAGCTACTGACGATGATGGATCTATGGCCAGGGCAAACTACATTAGAGATTCATCTATAATTAGTTAATGTATTTTAAGTAGATTGTGTTCATATGTATGCCCTGAGAGCCAATCATGGGATGATTGGTGGGATACATTAAGATTGATTTGATAAACATCAAAGGCAAGCTTCCAATTCTTTCTGGTTCAGTCATATGAGATAGTGATACAACATATTGAATGTCTACAGAATGACAGTACTCAATGACGTATGCTTTCAGGTTGAGGACCTGAACGATGAGATCATACGAATGCTAAGATTTTGTACATTCTTGTTATGTCCCCAGTCAGATGTCATTGTGGAAGGTAGATAGACAACAATGACACACAAGACTAGATTGTGGTGTTGGTTGATGAAAGAATCTCATTAGTCATGATATAGAGATATCAAACCAAACACATAGGTACTTGTTAGAGAACAAGTGTACCGGACAGATTCATTGTGAGTTTGACACATGGAACCATGACATGGTAGTCACAGTCAGTACTCACAATGATGGTGGTGAGTGTGATTCTTTGACCTGAAATCACTACACTCAATACATGTCGTTGGGCACACTTTGACATCATCAAACGCAGTCCTGAAGCATGGGTTGTTATAAAGGTGATGATTGGGTGGCTTTGACACATGGGGCTTTTGAGGGGTGAGTGATAGATATGGGATTTGTCCCTCCTGAGGGAGTATGATATCCATGGCCACTTGATGAGTAGGATTGAGAAAGGTGTGCACGCATGTGTAAATCAGTATGTGATATTGATGTCATACATATCTCTTCCAATCTACTCTGAGATCAAGAAAGTGAATGAACGTTGACAAGATGATTGTTCCATGCCTCGAGTTCATTCGGGATATCAGTGACAAAGGAATTATACATTCATTGTAAAACCATTCATGGATTGTAGGATTGAAATTTGTTCTCCAACTTTCTATTTCACTTGGGTAGCACTGATGTCTGACTAGGCACCGCTCTTTGCTTGTGAAGTCATAAGTTTTATGGACTTTCACTGCCATCGTGAAATGGACCTGCAGGGTCACACATATAGGATTTAACCTAGAAGAGGAGTTTTGTCCACAAACAATGTTTAGATTGATTACTAAAGGAGTTTAGTAGTTCAATTAAACACTCAATTAATTGATATCTCAATATCATAATGTTCAAGGTGTTGGACACATTGATTGGAGTATCAGATTGATTGAAATCGCAATTGACTGATTCTGCACAATCTGCACTCCCAACCGATCTGCTCATGTGATGAACTGATCCGCTGAGCTTGGTGAACCAGTCGGCTCAAGTGTTGAGTCGATCAGCTCATGCACAGGGTGAAACAATTGCTTCAAGTGTTGAAACGATCGATTCAACTGGTGCAAACGAGCAAGTTGGGAAAGTAGGATTGGTGAAAATTTTCCTTGCATTTCACTTGCCAATTTGATTGGAACAAGGATTGGTATTTGATACCAATTAGAAATAAAAGAAGGAAAGTCAGTCGGGAACTGATCAGGACCACGAACTGACCGTTTCAAGAGTGAACCGATCGGCTCATGGGTCCCAACCGATCGGTTGAGGTGTCAACCGACCGGTTCAGGTCCCCAACCGACCGTTTCAGTTGTGAAACGATTGGTTCAGGTTGCGAGTTGGTTGTTTTTTTGTGGAAAATCTCGAACCCTTCTACTCCTGCTTTTATTCCCGTATTGCATGGGAGGGAGAACCCTATCCCATGACCCTCCTATACATATAGGGGTATTGGGGGCTTCTCAAAGTACAACTCAGTGCAACCAGTTGCTCTGCAAAGTTGTCGTTCTCTCTGGTTTTGGTAACCGAGAGAGCCCGAGCAAGTGCTACCCAATAAGGGAGGCACAATAAGGGAAAGACAAATGCAGTCGGCGACTGGTGGCAGGAGAGTGTGTTGGCGACTAGTACATCAACAGGAGGGTGTGACTCCTTCCAATTCCTTGTGGGACAAGGAGATCGGAGTTCCAGGTGGTCTGTGTGGACTACTTTAGAGGTGGGAGGTTTCTATCGCTCGGAGGACAAACTGTCAATCCCGACGGTCCCGGTGAGAGCAGGAGTCGTCAGTCCCGGTGCGACCAGGAGCTGCACAGACACCGTCCAAGACAGGAGGTGAAGACCATGCAAGCCACGAGGTATTTTCACCGAGAAAGCCTCGGGATAAAGGTATGATTCCACAAACCATCCTTTCCTATTGTATAGACATTGACACATTTCCTTGTTCTGGGTTTGGGGGAGAAAATTTTTGTTTCCGCTGCCTTTCTGCCTTCCCTAAAACCCAATAGTGGTATCAGAGCCACGTCAACTACTCTATATTTTAGGAATATCGATATGATCGATTTTGGTTTTTCGCCTTTATTTATTGCATACGATGTGAATAAAATTGGCTTTATGCATGTCCAATCCTAAATCCACAAATCCCAAAATTACATATATGATATGTATTATTAATGCACTCGATACGCGTCGCCCTTAAACGAGTTTTGTGGTAGATGTATAGCGTGGTTATGGCCAATAAACCCTATCTGTGTATGGTTGTATGTGGTTGCTTGCATCTCGGTATGCACACCGATCTTCCTTCTCCTATTCCTGATGTAACTCGAAATAATTCGAGATTTCTTTCCTACCTTTGCTCCCCTCGAATGTAACTCGAGGTTTCTCTTTTTACAATGTAAAATAGGATATATTTTATTTCCTGTTATGTCAAAGAACGGAGGACATCATGACGACATCTGAAATGATCAGTTCAAGGCGTAAACCGATCGATTGATGTTCCAGACGATCGGCTCAAGGAGTGAGCCGATCGGTTGATGACCGGTTCGAGGAGCGAGATGAACGGGTGGCGGCCATGATGAGATGCACGATGACCAGGCGAACCGATCGGTTGGCTTTGGGTGGCGGCCATGATGAGATGCATGACAACCGGGCGAACCGATCGGTTGGAGGAGCCAACCGATCGGCTGGTGGCACCCAGATGACCGGGCCAGAATGAGCAAGTCATTCATGTGATGAGTTGATCTACTCAGAAGGAAAAGCACAGAGTTCATCTTGTACAGGTTGCATGTGATGTAGACCTAGATGACTATGATTCCTCTTGGCTCGAGGAATCACATTAGGATGGCCATAATCATCACTTTTATCATTTTGCATGTTTTCTATGGGATATAGCATGTATATGATACATACTATGTATTGTGGTGATTGGATATGTATATGTATATAAAAACCAAATCCCTCATTAAATATTAAGTTTTAGATGCCTTCCAAATGCAACACACATGAAAAGCTTGATCGACCAAGTGTGGGCATGCCCAAGCGTGGTGCACCGTCTATCTCGTGGAAGCGTGAAGGATGAATGTGTGGGTCTGCCCAAGCAGGGTGCATATTCATCGTGTTTGCTTTGGGTCAGACTTAACAAGATGACCTATATAGGATATAGCACCTTGAGTCATGGAGATGATCATGGCAAGGAGTTGCATATGACATCTTATCAAGAGTTTCATATGATGCAATTGGCAAGAGTTGCCTACCTGAGAGATCTAAGTTGTGGGTGACATCCCAAGCTGGTCCATGACTTAGAGGATTTCAGGATCTTGCCCACTAGAAGGTTGTACGCTGAAATTTTCTGAATTGATGGTGAGGGCTATCAATTTGAAGTAAAATAGTGGGAGCGATAATTAATTAAAGGCCTAATTATATCGTCAACATTTCAAATCAATCAAATAAGTCAAAAATGAGTTTTTGGACTAAAATTGCATATTTCCTTTTATAGTACAAATGACAACAAACAACAATCACTTTTCTTTGCGATCGGTCCTTGAAAAGGACAAGCTAAATGGGACAAACTTCCACGACTGGTATCGGACATTGAGAATTGTTCTCACTCAAGAGCGAAAGCTCTATGTCCCGGATACTCCAATTCCAGAGGAACCGGCTCCTAATGCACCAAGGACAGAAAGGGATGCTTACAAGAAGCATTCTGATGATGCCATTGATGCAAAGTGCTTGATGTTGTGCTCTATGAACCATGAGTTGCAGAGACAACATGAGAACATGGGTGTCATTGAGATGATTCAGCATCTCAGGAAAATGTATGAAGATCAGGCACGACAATAGAGATACAATGTCTCAAGGGAACTGTTCAAGTGCGTCATGATAGAAGGAGATCCAGTTGGTCCTCACACACTCAAGATGATTGGGTATGTGGAGAACGTGCAAAGACTGGGATTTCCACTGAGCCAAGAGTTGGCTACTGACGTGATACTGCAATCGTTGCCAGAATCCTACAGTCAGTTTGTGATGAACTACAACATGAACAACATTGATAGGCCACTGTCAGAGTTGTTGGGCATGTTGAGGACAGCCGAGATACAGATGAAGAAGGACAAACCTAAGCATGTGATGGTGATCATGAGCAAGAAAGGCAAGTCCAAGCGCAAGGGCAAGGGCAAAGCTAAGAAAGGTTCTGATGCTAGCCAGGAGTCCAAGTCGTCTTCAGCTCTCACGGCCAAGGGAGGTGTGACCAAGAAAGGCAATTGCCACCATTGTCAAAAGCCAGGACATTGGAAAAGGAATTGTCCTCTCTATTTGTAAGAACAAAAGAAGAACGAGGCGACAGGCGTCTCTACTTAAAGGTGTCATGAAAGTAAACTTGTAACACTTTTTGAGGTATATGATACCAAGATATAAAGGGTAAAGCACTCATAATTGGGGCAAGTGTTTCCGCCATTGATAGGAGTACTTTAGTTTATTTTCAGCCTAAAAGGCATGTAATACAGTTATGAACTGTTATTTCATATTTGCCAATAGATAGAAACACTTTATTTTTGCATATTGTATGACAATGATGGCAATCAATAAAGAGATGTTTCAATTTATAAAGATATGATCTTTGTGGCAATGCCTTATTTATCTTGTGGTATTTGATATGTATAAGATAAAATGATACCTGAAAGTTATAGATAACTCAAACAATCAAATTAGCATCAATCATGAGAAATTCATTTCTAGTTTCCATGTGATTTATAAATCTAGACTCTTTTGGTTAGAGAACCAGTAAGAGACATGAATATCTTGGACATGATTAATCTTCACTAAAGGAGTTAGAGAATGATTATCCCATTAGGTATAATACATGTGATGTATTTACATACCCATTGGAACAAATGCTAATACTTCGAATGGTGTTTAGAGAAATACCAATATGAATATCTTGAAGTGTTCAAGATTATCATGGTTGAAGTACAAATTTGGTAAAGTGTTAATTCTTGATGAGATCAATGAATGAAATACTTGGACCAAATGCTTGAGATCCTTATGAGTGATTATGATAATGTATCATAGTGAACTCATGATTAAGGCATGGTGATGTTTAACTCAAGAAGGAATCATACTCTAAGGAGTTAGAGAATGATTGTCAAATAACTAAATTATTCTTAATAAAAGAATGCCCCACACTAATAAAGGACATTAAGAATCACAAGGAGTTGTGAGTTCCTATATCCTTGACGGATACACCTCATTTATCTATGTGATGAGTTGTTCATGTGATGAGTCAACTATCTAGATGAATATGAGGAACCAAATTTTGAGTTATGGTCTATGACCATTACATCCTAAATGACATCCATGTGAACCATAAGGTATGACCTTGATGGTAGCACTCGTTGGATGAAATCCATAAGTGCAAATAAGTCTTAGGTGTTAAGACACAAGGATAACATTTTGAGAAGGATGATGCTTGTTGATTGCAACTTAATGACTAAGTCATTTGGCATATGGATACTAAAACCACATTCCTATGAGGAATAAAACAAGGATGTGTACGTGACACAACCTATGAGGTTTATGAATCCACTAATGCAAATGAAGTCTATAAGTTACAATGGACTAATCAATGTGATTGATTGAGTACAAGCAACTCAGAATTGGATCTTTACTTTGATGATGTAGTCAAAGGGTTTGACTGATATGTCAAAGATAAAGAAGGGATCTGTGATTTAGTGGGAGCGTGTTCACATTCCACATATTGATGTGAAATGGAAATGTTCTAGAATGGAAATCCAAAAGTGGAAATTATCTTTAAGGAAGATAGAGATGTTTCATATGCGATAGGAATAGAGATCTATAGAGATAGTTCTCGAAAACCTCTTGACCTGAAAAGAGAAAGCATATATTGGCAATCTATACTGAAGGGTTCAGTATGCACAGATTCAGTGGGAGAAAACTTGTCCATGTTACTTGGAGTGAGTATCCCAAGGCCAAGTGTCCAATTCTTATGAAGAATGGGAACACTAAGAATAGATATGGATCTATCATGTATGTAATCATCCCATTATCTTGGATGTATCGACATGGCAAGAAAAAAATGCATTCATCATCTTGTATGTAGGACATGGCAATATGATGTGTTCATCTTGATAACTCGTATGTAAGACATGACGAGTGGATGTCTGTCTACTTCCAGTAAGGGTTACTGGAATACCATGAGAACTTGATAAGTACTTGAGTAGTACTAGTTCTATGGAGATAAGGAAGAGTTGAATGTAAAGAATTACATTGATGCAAACTTCCGAAAGGACAGAAAATTAATCACAAAATATACATAGGATGTATAAAAGTGAAAGTTTGTTGATAATTGGAAGTGTTCCAATAAAACCACTTAAAAGGAAATGTTGAGTATCTATGCGTTAGAGAACAGCAGTAGATACTATGTGGATCTCGAAGTTCATGAGATGAACTTATAGATATTCCGCTCATTGATGATAAGTCTGGAATCCTTGATCATGCAATGTGGCTAAAGGTTAGCAAAGGAATACTAGATCGCATATTACGGTAACTCCATCTCATACGTATGACGTACAGCGAAGAGATGCGAGACATGCAATTTGTACAGACTTTGGCAAGGTGTTGTCATTACTCACTATGTTGGCACTAGAGCACAGTAACATGTGGGACATGTTTGAAGATCACTATGAATATGATTCAAGGGTGATTGGCTCGCAGTGCAAGTGGGAGTTTGTTGGTATGTATGCCCTGAGAGCCAATCATGGGATGATTGATGGGATACATTAAGATTGATTTGATAAACATAAAAGGCGAGCTTCCAATTCTTTCTGGTTTAGTCATATGAGATAGTGATAGAACAGATTGAATGTCTAGAGAATGACAGTACCCAATGACGTATGCCTTCAGGTTCATGACCTGAACGATGAGATCATACGGATGCTAAGAGTTTGTACATTCTTGTTATGTCCCTAGTCGGATGTCATTGTGGAAGGTAGATAGACAGCAATGACACACAAGACTAGATTGTGGTGTTGGTTGATGACAGAATCTCATTGGTCATGATATAGAGATATCAAACCAAACACATAGGTACTTGTTAGAGAACAAGGTACCGGACAGACCCACCGTGAGTTTGACACATGGAACCATGAGATGGTAGTCACAGTCAGTACTCACAGTGATGGTGGTGAGTGTGATTCTTAGACCTGAAATCACTACACTCAACACATGTCGTTGGGCACACTTTGACATCATCAAACGCAGTCCTGAAACATGGGTTGTTATAAAGGTGATGATTGGGTGGCTTTGACACATGGGGCTTTTGAGGGGTGAGTGATAGATATGGGATTTGTCCCTCCTGAGGGAGTATGATATCCATGGCCACTTGATGAGTAGGATTGAGAAAGGTGTGCACACATGTGTAAATCAGTATGTGATATTGATGTCATACATATCTCTTCCAATCTACTCTGAGATCAAGAAAGTGAATGAACGTTGACAGGATGACTGTTACATGCCTCGAGTTCATTCGGAATATCAGTGACAAAGGAATTATACATTCACTGTAACACCATTCACGGATTGTAGGATTGAAAGTTGTTCTCCAACTTTCTATTTCAATTGGGTAGCATTGATGTCTGACTAGGCACCGCTCTTTGCTTGTGAAGTCATAAGTGTTATGGACTTTTACTGCCAACGTGAAATGGACCTGCAGGGTCACACACATAGGATTTAACCTGGAAGAGGAGTTTTTCCACAAACAATGTTTAGATTGATTACTAAAGGAGTTTAGTAGTTCAATTAAACGCTCAATTAATTGATAGATCAATATCATAATGTTCAAGGTGCTGGACACATTGATTGGAGTATCAGATTGATTGAAATCGCAATTGATTAATTCTGCACAATCTGCACTCCCTACCGATCGGCTGAGCTTGGTGAACCGGTCGGCTCAAGTGTTGAGTCAATCGGCTCATGCACAGGGTGAAATGATTGCTTCAAGTGTGGAAACGATCGATTCAACTGGTGCAACCGAGCAAGTTGGGAAAGTAGGATTGGTGAGAATTTTCCTTGCGTTTCACTTGCCCAATTTGATTGGAACAAGGATTGGTATTTGATACCAATTAGAAACAAAAGAAGGAAAGTCAATCGGGAACTGATCAGGACCACGAACCGACTGATTCAAAAGTGAACCAATCAGCTCATGGGTCCCAACCGATCGGTTGAGGTGTCAACCGACCGGTTCAGGTCCCAAACCGACCGTTTCAGTTGTGAAATGATCGGTTCAGGTTGTGAGTTGGTTGTTTTTTGTGGAAAATCTCGAACCCTTCTACTCCTGCTTTTAGTCCCGTATTGCCCGGGATGGAGAACCCTGTCCCATGACCCTCCTATATATAGGGGTATTGGGGGCTTCTCAAAGTACAACTCAGTGCAACCAGTTGCTCTACAAAGTTGTCGTTCTCTCTGGTTTTGGTAACCGAGAGAGCCCGAGCAAGTGCTACCCGATAAGGGAGGCACAGTAAGGGAAAGACAACTACAGTCGGCGACTGGTGGCAGGAGAGTGTGTTGGCGACTAGTACGTCAACAGGAGGGTGTGACTCCTTCCAATTCCTTGTGGGACAAGGAGATTGGAGTTCCAGGTGGTCTGTGTGGACTACTTCAGAGGCGGGAGGTTTCTGCCGCTCAGAGGACAACTGTCAATCCCGATAGTCCCGGTGAGAGTAGGAGTCGTCAGTCCCGGTGCGACCAGGAGCTGCACAGACACCGTCCAAGATAGGAGGTGAAGACCGCGCAAGCCGTGAGGTATTGTCGTCGAGCAATCCTCGGGACAAAGTATGATTCCACAAACCATCCTTTCCTATTGTATAGATGTTGACGTGTTTCCTTGTTCTGGGTTTGGGGGAGAAAAATTTTGTTTCTGCTGCCTTCTCTGCCTCCCCTAAAACCCAACAGATTGTTGGGGCAATCAAGTTGTACTAAGAAACCACACATCAAACTTTAACAACATTAGATTCATTACATTGGTGTTATATTGCTACTGCTATTTCCATTGCCCTCAAAAATCATCACATTACTATGGGATATAAATCCCTCACATCATCTCATAGTGCTACTACCTCTCAAGGCTTCATCATTTCACAGCATCATGGGATATCAATCCCTGAGTTCATCGCATTACACCAGTGCCTCTTAAGGCATCATCAACATCATTAGGGAATATCAATCCCTCATGTCATAACTAGAGGATCACACCTCAACATGCATTTCTCATCATACTGGTGATATATGTTATCTCATCAACATTATTACTTGGATATTGCACATATATCAAGTGTTATACTAAGCACATAAGCATATAATCACCATAGCTCTTACTTGGCTATGAATTTAATACACCTGCATGGTTAGCTTGCATAAGAAAGAGATAACTGGATCACCAAACATATAACATAGATCCTTTAGAGAACATATTATGATTATCATGCTATCAAGGATTTAGGTGTACATGATTGTAACAACATCCATGTTCATAGTTGTGTCTGTAGTTAATTTAGATTATTGTTATCAAGTTGTGAGAATCCATCATGCCCCATATCTCATGAACGTGTCTTTGTTTATCATGTCCTCAAGATTAAAGTTTATAACATTAGAATATACTTCCATCATTATGAACATAGGCAGATTAATGTCATAACCAGTGTATAAATCAATACATACTACTGTTACCACATCATGGGTATCCCATCATACCCTAAATCTTAAAACATATGCACATCATCCCTAAGGATTAACTTTAAGGATCATACACCATGATCCACCATCCAACTTAATCAGAAGTTCATCTATCATTAACCATAAGTAACCACTATACAAGGGTTATCAACCTATCATGTCATAGATCATCATGATCAAAGGTGTAAGCTCAACAAACATGAATAGGGTTATCGGGTTAGGCACAACCCTCACCAAAGGTGTCTCCTACCCTCACCAAAAGCATATAGCGACCAAACAATCCCTCACCAAAGGGGAGTATCGTGCAACTAGGGCTATAACATGTATCGTGCATCCACATTCAGGGTGGTATCGGGAAACAAGGCGTTGTGTAGCACATGGGCACCATCTATCATCCAAAACCCTACCGCCCAAGGTACACTACTTCATCATTGCCATGACGCCCATGGTACCCTATCATCCAAGGTATTGTCAAGCTCAACACATGTACCGACCAAACCTCAACCCTGGGACCATCCAAGCTATCAAGTATGAACACATGTTGGGTAATCATCCAAGAGAGAGACCATGTGTCGGGCAAGGCATATCGGCCAAGGTAACATATCTCCTTGTGGGGTATTGGCCACACACTTAGCCCTGATGTCACCCAAACCATGCACACCTACACACTTATAAAGTTCTAGGGTTGATGATATCGGGCAGCATATCAAGAGATCGCCCATATCGCCCATCCTCATATCCTTGTCACTCATGGAGCACCATATGAGGCACCCAACATATCGCCTAAGGAATCATCACAACAAGAGTACCCCTATCGGTCAGCTTAGGGTTAGGGCAACTCTATCACTCAAAGCTCCATGTCGTCCATAGGCACCATGTGGGGCAACTCACTTAGAGAGTGTCGTGGAAGCACAAACCTCATGCCCGACACAAAAGCCCCTCAACCACGCACATAACGGTCAGGGAGGCAGCCATGGTATCGCCCACCTAGGGTTTCATCATTCTAGGCTCAAGACTTATCCATATCACCCAACAATACTACCGTGGTTAATAGTCATATCGGGGAATAAGATTAACAAAACTTTCCTTAACAAAACGTCCAAGGCAAACCCTAGATGAGGAGGGTATCGTTTAGGGCACCAAAAAGGTGTATCGTGCAAGGCACAAGGACCATACCAAGTTGGTCATCTTCAACATCAAGACCATGTTGTGCAACAATGGTAGATCATCTATGTCACCCAGGACAACCCTATTGCCCAAGCTAGGGTTGAAGCTCCATATCTTCCAAGACACCAAGGTTAGGGTATTATGTCGGCCAACCACCATCATCTTGGGTAGATGTACATATCGGTCACAAGGTCACTAAAGAGTTCACCTATCATATCACTCAAGTCTCAACTCTAGAAGAGGGTATCGGGCAACAACCTCAAGGAGCCACCAAGAAGAGCACATATCGGCCAAGGGATTAACTAGGTGTCTACCAACCATATCATCCAAACCTTAACCCAAGGGCAGGAAAGAGGTATCGGTCACCACATCACAGCTCCCTAACATCTAGTCCATAGGCTCACCTTTCAAGTCCAAAGGAGAGAAAGGGGTATTGCCACAAACCATCTATCAAAGCATAACTCATTAAATAAGGTATTGTATCGAGCAAAGCATAGTTGTATCGGGTAAAGCCCCATATCGGGCTAGTCATCTTCAGTCTCTAGCCACCCATTACAATCTTGCACAAGGAAAACAAGCTAAAGGCAGTAATAAAACGTAACATTCCCATTAGATAAGATTCCAAGTTCCATATATATCTATCATGGAGAAAAGGTAACGATTTAAGTACAAGAACCATTATATACATATATGGAGAGTGTGCATAATAGAGATGATTAAGAGTTATGTAACCCACCTTAAGATGATCTCCAAGAAAGGCATCATGCTTCTTGGTCCAAGAAGGAAACTCACGTTCTTATCGAAGAACAGCACCCATCCAAAGCTCCAAACATGCCTTCGGCACTATCATCATCACCTCAAGTAACAAAGGAAGAAGAAGAAGAAGAAGAAACCATGGTTATGTATAACTCAAGAAGAAGAAAGGAGGGGAGATAACCACGTCCTTGCTTACTCTTATCAAGGGCCTATACATGGCTGAGAGGGGAAGAGGAAGGTGAAGAAGAAAGCAAAAGGAAAAACTAGCAAAGAAGCATGACTCACCAAGGTCGGATCTTGAGCAAGGAGTTTCCATGGCCAAGGAGCTCGCCCCTCCATGCTCCATGGGAGTCTTCCTTAGCTCCCAAAGCTCTCATGCTCGTCACATACAAGTAGGGGAAGGAAGGTGGCCGAAAAGGATTGCTTGGATAAGGAGGAAGGGAGTTATATACACCAAGGAAGAGAGAGGTAGCAAGGGAGAGGTGTCATAACCACATAAACCAAGGTGCCACTTGCTCTAGCTCATAACGCCACTTGTTGCCTCCCTAGAAGCTCATGCATGGCCTGGTGATACACTCTAGGAAGTGTATCGTGCATCTGGGCAGCTACCATGGCCGATACACCCCTATTGGGCGACACACCTTCAAGTCCTAGCCGATACACTAAAGGACAAGGTGACATATGTAACACATATATGTTATAAATACCATATAGAGATGTCATTCCTCATTTATCAACCAAACATGGCACGCCATCATCCATACTCATTCTAGATGATGCAAAACAGAATGGAGGTGACTCTAGAGCTGATAAATTGCATATTGACCCCTCCACTTTGGGTAAATTAGCAATTTATACCAAAACTAGCACACAAAGCACAAGCTTCAACCAACCGAGCTCAAACTTAAAGCATAGGTCCTCTACAAGGTGTCCCACAACATCATTCTCTTTCTAATGATGCAAGAGAACTAAATTCATGCTCTACATGTGACATATTGCAATATAACCCCTTACTTTGGGTAAATTTCACTTTGGTCCAAAACAAGCAAACATTGCTCAAACAACATCCGAACAGGACCAAACTGGAAATATGAGCTTGTCACAGGATAACATAACATATGGAGATATTAGATTAAGGTTCTAAGCACCTTTCATAAGTGAGTGGATATTTCTTTTTATTATAATGATGCCAAGAAACATTATGGACCTTATTGAAGTGGTAATTTGCATATTGAACCCTAGGTTTTGGGTAAATTGCACTTTATGCCAAAACTAGGTTTTAATGTACAAACATTGTTTTATCAGCTCTTCCTTGGTACTCAGGATACCACAATCCATAGCTTTTCATCATCTTCATTCTCATGATGCTTTAACACATGAGGAACATCTTATCATGCAACATTTGCAATTTAACTCCTCAACTTGGGTAATTTGCACTTTAGTCCAAAATAAGCAAATATTGCTTCAACATTGTTCAAACAGGACCAAAATTGAAACATAAGTTTCTCATGAGCCCTAATTACTTTTCACAAGATAATATTAAGCATATAATCATCTTTCTTAATCAAAACACCTAGGGTTAAAGCATAACCCAGGTTAGGGATGTTACAAATTATAAACCCCTAACAAGGATTTCATCCCCGAAATCCCAGATAAAGAGAAACAGATATTATCCATGCATCATATCATCTCAATGTTATGGAGACATCATAGATCTTTGATCATCACCGTGTGTTTCCATACAAGATTCTCATAGAATCAAACACATAAGGCACATGCTCCATTGTTCTTTATTATTGACTGTGGAATTAATATTGTGCCAAGTGATACTTTCTTTATTTTACCATTTCATGTGACAGATTCTTATTTTAAAGATATCTTTACTTGTTGTGTTTATGCAAAACATAAACCCCTAACATGTGATGTTCAGATTATTTTACATGTTTAACTTGATTTCATGGTTGACCATTCCAGGTATTCAACATAAATCATCTGATATATCTTTAGATACCAGGGTCTCTTACCTTGATACCTATTTCATGTGTTAAAAACACATCACATCTTTATATTCCTTTCATCTTGGGACATTACTTGTTACATATATCTTCACCTTGGAGCCAAAGTCCAAGTAAACTGATACCTTTCTAAGTATCCATCACATTAACATCTTTATATTATGCACATCAAGTGTCCTATGACCCATTTGATTGCCATGTCCCTGAGAGGAAAGAAAACAAGGAATCATATTTCTCATACAAACATGCTCATCTGAGGTTATCTCAGATTTCTCTTTCTTATGCTTAAAACAGGACACATTTATTCATTCCATGCTTCTTATTTCATGATACTCATTAGATTGTATCAGAATGTCTGCTTGATCAGGGCAATAAAAAAGATTACAATCTATGAGTTTCCATACTCACTTTATCATCAATAGTTGTATACCTGGCCAGGGCATATAAATACTGAGATCAAGTAGTATGTACTTACTTTATTTTATGTTTTTCATCTCTATAGATTTAGTATATTTAATATCTCAGATTTCTTCTAAGTTCCTTTTTCATCTCTTCCCTTTCTTGATGGAGAAAGAGAAACTTAAAAAATATAAAAGAATATTAAACTGAACACAAATTCCACACTACTTATCTCTTCCTCATATCCTTAAAGGATTATATAGATGAACTAAACAAAAACTACTTTTCTTATAGTAGGAAACAGAAGGTAACTCAAAATAGAAAGTTCTATCTTGACAAGTCTACCTTTTACAAGATAACTAGCAACTTATCTAACCTAGAACATGGACTTAGTTGTTATTTGTTATTTCCTTTGTCATTTACTACTAGAAGTAGATGGACTAAACTGTGACACTTGTGTTTGTCCTTTATCATATGCTCCACTGTACTGGGGTCCTTGTGGGTTTTGCAGATTATGCCTTAACTGTTGGGTCATCTCACTGTTTCTCCTTAGACATTTTTGTCTAAAATGTCCTAGTTGTCCACATTTATGACAAGCTCGATCCCAACTTGATGACCCCTACATAGGTGCACTATATTGTGGTTGGACTGGTGAAGATTTTGGTTATCTGTTGTTACTACTCATTAGTCCATGTGACTGTGTAGACTTTCTTTTGAGGTTTGTCTCAGGTTTCTTTATCGTAGATCTTTCTATCATCCATATAGACTCCACAAATGTGGCAAACCTCTCCCTATTTTCTAGGGCAGATGTCGGAATGGACATCTCAGCATTCAATCCTTTCTCAAAATGTCAAATCTTTTCCTCCTCAGTAGCAACCATCTGGGGGAAAATCATAAAAGTTCCATGAACTTAACCTCATATTCACTTATTTACATAGCTCCCTATCGTATTTTCTCAAACTGTGAGATCTTTTCATCTAAATAAGTCTTTGGAAAATACTTATTGACGAATTCTCGACAGAATTCCTCCCAGCCAACCTCTTCATCATTCCTTTTTATTTCTTCTATAGCCCACCAGTATCCAGCACTACCTTTCAAAATGTACACTGCATGTTTAACTTTGTCAACCTCTGGGATACTAAGGATCTTAAAGGATTTTTCTAACTCAGTGAGTCAGAGATCAGCATTTGCTGGATCAGATGTTCCAGCATATTCAATGGCTCTGACACGACATAGTCATTCAAAGGTCTTACCAGACCCATATCCCTCATTGGGAGTTGGTGCCCTGGGTGTTGATGCTGGCATCCGATCTGCCATATACCTTAGTGTGGTCATGAGCTGCCCAAAAAGATTATGAATATTTGGGTTTCCTCTCATGACTTCATCAACATGGGGATTTTCAGGCACTGGTTCCTCCCTTGCCAGATCCCTTGCACCTCCCACTGGTGCAGCAACATTGCTCTCAGCAACGTATTCTTCACGTCCTTCAGACATCTTTAAGTTATATATCTTCTTCTCCATAAGCAGAAGACACTATAAGATATACTGAGGTACACTTAGAACAGACTTGATACCTTAGTCCTATGTCTCTATAGACTCAGTGAATCTAGAAATCTGATACCACTAAATTGTGGAATCCAACTTACAAAACACAAGATTAACTAAGCGGAAGCGAATCATTTGCAAAGGATTACTGAAAATCACTAAAAATTAAAACTTTTTGCAAAGAAATCCACACATAGTAAATCTTTTTCTTCAAGAACCAAAGTATAACATTTACATTTTGTTTCAAAGTATATGTCTTGCACTATATATTCTCGAGGATTACGGCATCAGTTGTTCTATTCAACATTGTATACAGATGACATAAAACCTCGAGGCATCAAGCCAAAATCTCACATCGATTCTATAAGAATATTGACTACTGAATCCGAGGACCTGAGAGTACAGAGACGACACATAGGACTTTCTAACTATAAGACTAGACAGGTTGTATCTCCACCTGAGATATTACTACTGTCCTCGATGCTGCTGCTGTTCTTTCTCTGCTAAAAGTTTACTTCCTCCTTGTCCACGTCCACCTAAAAACATTGGATTCCACGGGGGTGAGAAAATTGTAAATTGTCCCAGCGAGAGATATAACTCTCCGCCAAAACATTATTATTGCAGTTATATACATAAAACTGGACAGAGGATATGCAGTTTAAAGCATTCTCATCTTAAAGCATTGTAACTATCAATGATAGAACAATAGATCAACTTTTCTCTTAATAAGGAATAGGAAGAACATGTATATCATTTATCCTCCATATTATACCATCATGTCAAACTTCTCTTGTGACACTCATTATTTTGGATATGTCACCCATGATACATTCTTGTTTCAGCTTATTGGCCTTAGCCAATTTGCTAGATAGATTTTGGTTATATAGAACATGAGAGTGTACTTCATCATGTCTTATTCAGGCATTGGTCTATACCAATCCAATGTAAATATTACAGGCATTGGGTTACACCAATCATGTGCAACTAATACAAGCATTAGACTTATATTATTCCTGTGTATCTATTCCAAGTATTGAACTATGTCAATCTTGTGTAACCATTCCAGGTATTGATCTATGCCAATCCTGTGCAGCTATTCCAGGTATTGATCTATGTCAATCTTGTGCAACTATTTCAGGTATTTATCTATGTCAATCCTGTGCAACTATTCTAGGTATTGGGTTATTACCAATCCTGTGTTATTATTCCAGGTATTGGGTTATTACCAATCCTGTGTTATTATTCCAGGTATTGAACTAAGTCAATCCTGTGAAATTATTCCAGGTATTGGAATTTAACCAATCTTGTGTTACTATTCCAGGTATTGGGATTTGACCAATCCTGTGTTATTATTCTAGGTATTGGGATTTAACCAATCCTGTGTTATCATTCCAGGCATTGAACTATGCCAATCATGTACAATTATTACAGGTATTGATCTATGTCAATCATGTGCAACTATTCCGGGTATTGATCTATGTCAATCCTGTGCAACTATTCCAGGTATTGATCTATGTCAATCATGTGCAACTATTCCAAGTATTGGGTTATTACCAATCTTGTGTTTTTATTCCAGGTATTGGGATTTGACCAATCCTGTATAATTGTTATTCCAGGTATTCGACTATGCTAATCATGTGCCTCTATTCCAGGTATTGAACTATCTCAATCCTGTGATTTTATTCTAGGTATTGATCTATATCAATCCTGGGTAACCTTTAAAACATTTTTTACCTCTCACTAGGCAACAACCATCCTCATAGCTCATAAGGCCCATAAAGCATCTTGTCACCTCTCACTAGGCAACATAACATATTACTTCATGTAATACAATAGTAACACTTATATTCCCTCAATAATGTTAGGGCTTACTATTCATATCATATTATGATTTCTCATGTCCCATTATCCAATTTAGGGTTAAGGTTTCCCATCTCATATTAGGATTTCATAGTTATCAAAGTATATAAACTTTGAGATGCTAACTGTGAAGTCTTTCATATCTTGATGTATCACTTACCTCATTACCTCCAACTTTCTTAAGTTATAAACTTATCTTGGATTAAGGTATTTCCCATCTTAATCCTTTCATCCACTAACCCATCACTCTTACCATGAAGTGCATAGGTTACACATAAGAATGGTCCAATTATCTTTATTGATATGAACTCATCTCAAGTTAAGGCATTGCTTACAATAAGCTTGCCTATAATCAACCATTTATGATATTTCACCCTTATAAGGTTTTACCTATTGTTTTATTATTAGGGTTCTGGGTTGTCATCATGTTGTCCAAGATTAAGGCTTCATGTATTATAACTTCAATTAGGGTTTCACATACCTTTACCCTTTATTAGGGCTTTGGGATTTCACATGCTATCATACTTCATTAGAGTTAGGATTGCATATAGCATCACCCTTCATTAGGCTTTCACATCTCATTGCCTATACTTAATGTTTACTATTCTTCCCAACTAGGGATTTATCATGGCATCACCCTCAATTAGGGTTTCTCATGGAATCAACCTCAATTAGGGTTTCTCATGGAATCAACCTCAATTAGGGATTCACATTGAATCAACCTCAATTAGGGATTCACATGGAATCAACCTCAATTAGGGATTCACATGGAATCAACCTCAATTAGGGATTCACATGGAATCAACCTAAATTAGGGATTCACATGGAATCAACCTCAATTAGGTATTCACATTTTATTATCTTGGTTTAGAGTCACACATTACCCTGGGTTTGGGTTACATCTGATATTGCTCTAAATTAGGGTTAGGGCTCAACAACCTTCTTGATTAGGGTTTCATGATCTCTTTATTAAGGATCATACCCTATTCATCACATGATCAATACTCATGTATGAATTCCTTTCCATCATCCTCTCAACTTGATTAGGTTACCTCAACCCTTCAGTCAAGTACATACAATTCTGATTAACATAATGTACCAAGTCATTGTTCTGTTAAGCAATTAGGGTTTATTCCTTAATTGACACTAATCACTTAGGTACTATTAGGGTTTCAACCTTTGTACCTTCATTGATTATCATTACTAATCATCATTGGATCAATGGATCATTCATCATCTTAATTCTCAAGAGATTCAATTACATTGGACCTCCATTACATAAGGTTTCCAATTGAATTGACCAATTGAATCTTCAATTACAATAGGTGTCCAAGTGGATTAACCAATTGAGTCCTCAATTAGTTTTGACTACTTGAGCCTCAAATGGTCTTGGTCATTCAAAGTTCAAATGGTTTGAAATCGTTTGGTAAAGGTGGTGCTTGAGACCGTTTGCTAAAGCAAGTACTTGAAACTGTTTGCTAAAGTACCTTTTTGAAACCGCATGGACTCAACCGGTTTGGGATCGTTTGGTCCCAAATGGTCTTGAGACCGTTTGGTCCCAAACGGTCCTGAGACCATTTGGTCCAAACCTCCTCAAAACCACATGGACCAAATATGGTCTCAACTAATCAAATTGAAGTAGGGTTTCCAATGTTGATTCCTTGAATCATTGAATTCATGTAACCAATCATCAATTGGACCTATCATCATACTTCAATTGAGTTAAATGGGTCAACCTTCAACTAATTTGACCCTCAATTGACCCTCAATTGGTCATCAATTAGGGTTTGAATCAATTGAATTAGGGTTTGGAATCGATGATCCTTCAACATTAATCAATGTAAGATTAGTTACTTTGAAACCATTGAACCATCATCCAAATTGAACATGACCTGACTCCAAACGGTCTTGAGGTCATTTGGATGACCTCCAAACGGTCTTGAGACCGTTTTCCCATGTCAACATCAAAATCCAAGTCAATCAATCAAAGTTTGGATCATTGGATTAATCACCAAATCAGCATTTGATTGCACTTCAACTTAGTACCTTTAGATCTTCAAACACCTAACCATAGTCAACCCTAGACCTCCAAACGGTCTTGGGTGACCCCCAAACGGTCTTGGGATTGTTTGGATGACCTCCAAATGGTCTTGAGACCGTTTTCCCATCATATCATCATCAACCATATCATTCAGTTAAGGTTTGGATCCTGGGATTGGTCACCAAATCAGCACTTAATTGTATTTCAATTTGGTATCTTTGGACCTTCAAACACTTGACCAAACTTAAACCTAGATCTCCAAATGGTCTTGGGTGACCCCCAAACGTCAAGACTATTTGGGTGATCCCCAAATGGTTTTGAAACTGTTTGAGTCAATCAACCCAGAGCATCAACTCATTCAATTGCAAAATCAGCACTTAGCCGATTAGGGTTTATACCATATGTTTGAATCTTCAAATACCTAACCATAATCAACCATAGACCTCCAAACAGTCTTGAGACCGTTTGGGTGAATCCCAAATGGTTTTGAAACTGTTTGGATCAATCAACCCAAGTTTCAAACTCAATCACTTATGAAATCAGCACTCAACCCGATTAGGGTTTAGGCGATTGATGGAACTTCAACTCATGAACCGATTGGAGTTAATCAATAATAATTGGTGGGTCTTTAACCTAGATCATTATGAACAAGTCCCCAAACGGTCAACATCACCAAACGGTCTGAAACCGTTTGGTGTCATGCGGTTTGGTAAAACCGTTTGCTACTAAACGGTTTGAAACCGTTTACTTCCAAAACACAAATCGTTTTGACATTTGATTGAAACCGTTTGGTCTAGATATTTGGAGAGGTGTGTTCTTATGATGATGTCATCATCATCAAGCTCTAGACCCACGAAACCTGCTATAATTTCCATGGAAATTGCATCAATCAACCAAATCAATAATTGTAACTAGAGAAATGATCATTATTTGATGGGGAATTAAATGCAATAACAAAGTTAGGGTTTCAAGTTATAAACCTCGCCTCCAATTGAGCTCCAAATCTCAAACCTCACTCCAAAAATGGTTTATGAAGCTCTTGCAACTCCCCTTAGGCTCGTCCTCAAGCTTTTGGTTGAAAAGATTGGCTAGGGTTGAAGAGGAGATCGAAATAAGAAGAAATCCACAATTTATTTTCGATTTTCAGCATGGAATCAAGGTGAAATGGATCAAGAACCTTACCAACAGGTTGGAGGTCTTCCTACAGGTCATCCCTAGCTCCCTTGGTCGGTTTCCAAGCAAGGAGAAGAAGTGCAAACGAAAAAGCCTTTCATTTGGCTTGTAAAGGGTCTTTTTATAAGAAATTCAAGGAGAGAGAAAGTGCCTTATAAAAATTCATTTAATCCCAAAAATGGTGCCATCTCTTCCCCCTCAACTCCTTGGACACGAAACCATATTGTTTGCCTATTATTCCTCCCAATTATCCATGATTTAAATAAAAGCAAATTCAGCACCTCAAATCATATTATACTAATATCCATAAGTGAGTGGATATTTCTTTTTCTTATAATAATGTGAGTGAGTTATCCACTCCCTTGGATATTTTCGTGGCCTAGAAAAGGCACAAAAGTGTTCAAACTTGAGAAAATTCAACCATATCGTTTTTGGTTGAAGGCCCTTCAATTATTTTATTTATTTTTGCACTAAATCGAATTTGGATTTCAATTAGGATTAAATCTTGATTATTTTAATATCAAGATTCTCTCTCCTCCAACTTAATTCAAATGAGGCGCCCCTCTCATTTTCTTTTCTCTACATGATGCCAAGAAACATTAAGGACCTTATTGAAGTGGTAATTTCATATTGAACCCTAGGTTTTGGGTAAATTACACTTTACACCAAAACTAGGTTTTAATGCACAAACATTATTTTATCAGCTCTTCCTTGGTACTCAGGCTACCACAAGCCATAGCTTTGCATCATATTCATTCTCATGATGCTTTAACACATGAGGAACATCTTATCATGCAACATTTGCAATTTAACCCCTCAACTTGGGTAATTTGCACTTTAGTCCAAAATAAGCAAATATTGCTTCAACATTGTTCAAACATGACCAAAATTGAAACAAAAGTTTCTCATGAGCCCTAATTACTTTTCACAAGATAAGATTAAGCATATAATAATCTTTCTTAATCAAAACACCTAGGGTTAAAGCATAACCCACGTCAGGGATGTTACAATCAAGTACTGAGATTAGGTAGTATGCACCGTATATTATGTCACTGTCCAACCTTAGACACCATCCTAATCCTAGTCCTAGTGTCGGAGAACCTAGAGCTCTGATACCGAACACTGTAACACCTCATCCACAACAAAACACGATTACATGAAACCAGCAGAATTACCGAAAATCACGGGAAATTAAAATCGATTTACAACAAGCACCACAAGGTGAAACATATAATATCTGAGCCAACATTTTTCATTTCATAGCATATTTCCAAGGTGCTACAACATAATTTCCTATCATCTCATTACATGAAATAATTGTTGCCAGGATGCTTTACATCAAGATACATATCAAAAACCATACATTGATCATTGTACGAGAAACATCAAAAAACTCTCCCGAAGACATGAGTGTACAGGGACGACACATAGGACTCTACTACTAGACACTATCTATCCCACCAGGTGTGATACCTCTGCATATCATCCATAGTCACAAGATCTTCATCTCGCCAGGCACGTCTACCTAAAAAGGGTTATTAACCAGCGGGGTGAGACACATAGTCCCAACGAGAAACATAACCCTCTACCAGCTTTATTATGAGTACCAATGACTGGTATAAACAGATCATAGGAGCAGCATACTGAGCAGAGCTAACTTTATTACAATCTTACCAAAGCATTAGGAGGCATATAACTAGGCATTCTATATGGAACATGATTGACAAGATAAACTTTATACGATCTTATCACATGATATAAGGATTATATGATAAACTACAAGTTTATAACCAGAGCAACTATACAAACAAGGCCTCAACCAATGTTTCGTATTTTCCCTAAGCAAAGATACTATACGGTTTGCTTACAAATTATTATTATGCCCTGAGGAAGTGAGTTGTACCGCTCAAATCCAACCGACGGCTGCGAAACCCGGAGTCGGTGCCATACAAGGTCAATGGAAGAGCTGGACTCCATGACCTCCCACCTTGTAGTCAGTGTATGAGAACCAAAGCAGGACCGCAGTCTCATGCTTAAGTGGCCTCAGCCATAGGGTCATCTCTCGTAGACTACCCTTTCTCTATCCCACCTTGGTACAGGTCTCGGTGCTAGTATATCTAAGCCACAGGCCAATTCACCATGCTCCCTGAGCCATGAACGCATTCATGCTCTATCACACTAAGCCATGGGCCTGTTCACCATGCTCTATCTATCCCGAGTCTGCAACCGCAGCTGCACTCGAATCCTCTCTATTTTAGGCTAGGAGAAACCTCGCATATTCAACAATATGCGCTCCAGATTAACCCGTAGGAGAACCCGTTTCACCATCACCAGCTACTGACGATGATGGATCTATGGCCAGGGCAAAGTACATGAGAGATTCATCTGTAATTAGTTAATGTATTTTAAGTAGATTGTTGGGGAAATCAAGTTGTAATAAGCAACCACAATAAAAACATGAACAACATTAGATTCATAACATTGGTGTTATATTGCTACTGGTATTTCCATTACCCACAACAATCATCACATTTCTATGGCATATAAATCCCTCACATCATATCATAGTGCTACTTCCTCTTAAGGCTTCACCATTTCGCATCATCATGGGATATCAATCCCTGAGTTCATCACATTACACCAGTGCCTCTCAAGGCATCATCAACATCATTAGGGAATATCAATACCTCATGTCATCACTAGAGGATCACACCTCAACATGCATTTCTCATCATACTGGTGATATATTTTATCTCATCAACATTATTACTTGGATATTGCACATATATCAAGTGCTATACAAAGCGCATAAGCATATAATCACCATAGCTCTTACTTGGCTATGAATTCAATACACCTGCATGGTTAGCTTGCATAAGAAAGAGATAACTGGATCACCAAACATAGAACATAGATCCTTTAGAGAACATATTATGATTATCATGCTATCAAGGATTTAGGTGTACAGGATTGGAACAACATCCATGTTCATAGCTGTGTCTGTAGTTAATTTAGATTATTGTTATCAAGCTGTGAGCATCCATCATGCCCCATATCTCATGAACATGTCTTTGATTATCATGTCATCAAGATTAAGGTTTATAACATTGGAATATTCTTCCATCATTATGAACATAGGCAAATTAATGTCATAACCGGTGTATAAATCAATACATACTACTGTTACCACATCGTGGGTATCCCATCATACCCTAAATCTTAAAACATATGCACATCACCCCTGAGGATTAACTTTAAGGATCATACACCATGATCCACCATCCAACTTAGTCAGAAGTTCATCTATCATTAACCATAAGTGACCACTATATAAGGGTTCTCAACCTATCTTGTCATAGATCATCATGATCAAAGGTGTAAGCTCAAGAAACATGCATAGGGTTATCGGGTTAGGCACAACCCTCACCAAAGGTGTCTCCTACCCTCACCAAAAGCATATAGAGACCAAACAATCCCTCACTAAAGGGGAGTATCGTGCAACTAGGGCTATAACATGTATCGTGCATCCACATGCAGGGTGGTATCGGGCAACCAGGCATTATGTAGCACATGGGCGCCATCTATCATCCAAAACCCTACCGCCCAAGGTACACTACTTCATCGTTGCCATGACGCCCATGGTACCCTATCGTCCAAGGTACTGTCAAGCTCAACACATGTACCGACCAAACATCAACCATGGGACCATCCAAGCTATCAAGTATGAACACATGTTGGGTAATCATCCAAGAGAGAGACCATGTGTCAGGCAAGGCATATCGGCCAAGGTAGCATATCTCCTTGTGGGGTATCGGCCACACACTTAGCCCTGATGTCACCCAAACCATGCACACCTACACACTTATAAAGTTCTAGGATTGATGATATCGGGCAGCATATCAAGAGATCACCCATATCGCCCATCCTCATATCCTTGTCCCTCATGGAGCACCATATCGGGCACCCAGCATATCGCCCAAGGAATCATCACAACAAGAGTACCCCTATCGGTCAGATTAGGGTTAGGGAAACTCTATCACTCAAAGCTCCATGTCGTCCATAGGCACCATGTCGGGAAACTCACTTAGAGAGTGTCGTGCAAGCACAAACCTCATGCCCGACACAAAAGCCCCTCAACCACGCACATAACGGTCAGGGAGGCAGCCATGGTATCGCCCACCTAGGGTTTCATCATTCTAGGCTCAAGACTTATTCATATCGCCCAAAAATACAACCATGGTTAAGAGTCATACCAGGCAACAAGATTAACAGAACTTTCCTTAACATAACGTCCAAGGCAAACCCTAGATGAGGGGGGTATCGTTTAGGGCCCCAAAAAAGTGTATCGTGCAAGGCACAAGGACCATACCAAGTTGGTCATCTTCAACATCAAGACCATGTTGTGAAACAAGGGTAGATCATCTATGTCACCCAGGACAACCCTATCGCCCAAGCTAGGGTTGAAGCTCCATATCGTCCAAGACACCAAGGTTAGGGTATTATGTCGGTCAACCACCATCATCTTGGGTAGATGTACATATCGGTCACAAGGTCACTAAAGAGTTCACCTATCATATCACCCAAGGCTCAACTCTAGAAGAGGGTATCAGGCAACAACCTCAAGGATCCACCAAGAAGAGCACATATCGGCCAAGGGATTAACTAGGTGTCTACCAACCATATCATCCAAACCTTACCCCTAGGGTAGGAAAGAGGTATCGTTCACCACATCAAATCTCCCTAACATATAGTCCATAGGATAACCTTTCAAGTCCAAAGGAGAGAAAGGGGTATTGCCACAAACCATCTATCAAAGCATAACTCATTAAACAAGGTATTGTATCGGGCAAAGCATAGTTGTATCGGGTAAAGCCCCATATCGGGCTAGTCATCTGCAGTCTCTAGCCACCCATTACCATCTTTCACAAGGAAAACAAGCTAAAGGCAATAATAAAACGTAGCATTCCCATTAGATAAGATTCCAAGTTCCATATATATATCTATCCTGGAGAAAAGGTAATGATTTAAGTACAAGAACCATTATATACATATATGGAGAGTGTGCATAATAGAGATGATTAAGATTATGTAACCCGCCTTAAGAGGATCTCCAAGAAAGGCATCAAGCTTCTTGGTCCAAGCAGCAAACTCACGTTCTTCTCCAAGAACAACACCCATCCAAAGCTCAAAACATGCCTTCGGCACCATTATCATCACCTCAAGAAACAAAGGAAGAAGAAGAAGAAACCATGGTTATGTATAGCTCAAGAAGAAGAAAGGAGGGGAGATGACCACGTACTTGCTTACTATTATCAAGGTCCTATCCATGGCCAAGAGGGGAAGAGGAAGGTGAAGAAGAAAGCACAAGGAAAAACTAGCAAAGAAGCATGACTCACCAAGGTCGGATCTTGAGCAAGGAGTTTCCATGGCCAAGGAGCTCGCCCCTCCATGCTCCATGGGAGTCTTCCTTAGCTCCCAAAGCTCCCATGCTCGTCACATACAGGTAGGGGAAGGAAGGTGGCCGAAAAGGATTGCTTGGCTAAGGAGGAAGGGAGTTATATACACCAAGGAAGAGAGAGGTAGCAAGGGAGAGGTGTCATAACCACATAAACCAAGGTGCCACTTGCTCTAGCTCATAATGCCACTTGTTGCCACCCTAGAAGCTCATGCATGGCCTGGTGATACACTCTAGGAAGTGTATCGTGCAGCTGGGCAGCTTCCAGAGCCGATACACCCCTATTGGGCGACACACCTTCATGTCCTAGCTGATACACTAAAGGACAAGGTGACATATGTAACACATATATGTTATAAAGACCATATAGAGATGTCATTCCTCATTTATCAACCAAACATGGCGCCCCATCATCCATACTCGTTCTAAATGATGCAAAACATAAGGGAGGTGACTCTAGAGCTGATAAATTGCATATTGACCCATTTGCAATTTATATCAAAACTAGCACACAAAGCACAAGCTTCAACCAACCGAGCTCAAACTTGAAGCATAGGTCCTCTACAAGGTGTCCCACAACATCATTCCCTTTCTAATGATGCAAGAGAATGAAAGGCATGCTCTACATGTGACATATTGCAATATAACCCCTTACTTTGGGTAAATTGCACTTTGGTCCAAAACAAGCAAACATTGCTCAAACAACATCCGAACAGGACCAAACTGGAAACATGAGCTTGTCACATGATAACAAAACATCTAGAGAGATTAGATTAAGGTTCTAGGAACCTATCATAAGCAAAGCAAAGAGGGTTAGCCCAAAACCTGGGTCAGGGTCCTTACATTAAGGTTCTGACCTCAAACGGTCAACCCATACAAATGGTCAACTCATCTAAGCAGTTTGGGGTCCAAATCTCCAAACAGTTTGCAAACCGTTTGGTCTCCAAATGATTACTTGAAACTGATTGGACCAAATTGTTGAAACCGTTTGCAATTGATATTTGGAGAGGTGTGTGCTTATGATAATGTCATCATCATCAAGCTCTAAACCCATGAAACTTGTTGTGATTTTCATGGTGATTGCATCAATCAACCAAAAATATTTCTGAGAATAAAGAAAGGGTCATCAATTGATAGAGAATTAAATGAAATAACAATATTAAGGGTTCAAGTTATAAAACCTGCCTCCAATTAAGCTCCAAAGCTTCAAGCTCACGTCAACAATGGTGGATACAACTCCTTTCACTATCCCAAGGCTCGTCCTCAAGCTTTGAGTGAAAAGGAATGGTTAGAATTGAAGAGGGGATCGAAATAAGAAGAAATCATGCATTGATTTGTGATTTCCCCCATGGATTCAAGGTGAAAGAAGGTCAAGAAGCTTACCAACATGTTGGGGGTCGTCCTCCTGCTGCTCCTCCTTTGGTCGTTTTTGCAAGCAAGGGGAAGAAGGGAATTCGGAAAAGCCTTTGATTTGTCTTGTAAAGGGTGTGTTTATAAGAAATCAATGAGAGAGAAAATGCCTTATAAAATTCCTTTTAATTCTGGAATTAGTGCCGCCTCTTCCCCCTCAATTCCTTGGATATGAGGCTATTCTTCTTGCCTTTTATTCCTCTCAATTATCCTCAAGTTAAAGAAAAACAAATTAAGCACCTTAACTCTTATAATATTAATATCCATAAGTTAGTGGATATTTCTTTTTCTTTTAATAATGTGAGTGAGTTATCCACTTCCTTTGGATATTTTCATGCCTTTGCAAGGCAAAAGCTTGTCGAACCTCTTTGAAAATTCATCCCTCAACTTTTGGTTGAAGGGCTCTTTAATTAATATATTTCTTTCTGCATTAAATTGAATTAGGGTTTCAATTATGCATAAATCTTGATTATTTTAATATCAAGATTCTCTCAAAACCATGGGGGCGGCTAGGGTTTTTGGGGGCGAAGGCGAACGTGGGGGGCAATGGGGAGAAGATGACGACACCTTGAAGGGAGGAGGTACGGCGGACACTGAAGCGCCCCGAGATGACCAGGAAAACTCTCCGAACCCATCGAACAACAAAGACGAATAACGTGGAGTGAAGGTGGCCATCCCAAACACTGGTATTGAGTTCCAATACACTGGGATGCGAGGTCCGGTAAACCAACAAGGAGATAACACGACTGAGAAGGTCTTTACTCAGGAGGAAAGTTATGTTGTAGCCTTCCCACCCCTGGGCGGAAACGATGCCAGAATGCCACAGATGGAAAATCATACCATCCAGACAGAAAGGAGAAACGAGCAACCAAAGACAACATCCTCTGAAGGTGGTGTTGAACATACCATACAACAAACTGACTACTTCATGGGGGATGAGAACGAAGATGAAGAGGATCACTTCCTAGAGAAATTATTCAAAAATAGACTTGCAATGACAGATGTTTCGCTGAAACTTCTGGATGGAAGACCGAATCTGGAACTCAACCCGATCGCAGAAGAGGAGTTAACCAAGCCTTGGTGATATACCGTAATCACCAGGTTGATCGGATCCAACGTAGGTTTCATGACTATGCGGGATCGTCTAAAAGCTTTATGGAACCCCATTGGAAGTTTTAACACATATGAGGTAGAGCTGGGTCATTATGTTGTACAATTCTCTTGTCGACGAGATTTTGAAACTGCCCTCTTCAGAGGTCCATGGAAATTATTCGGTAAGTGCCTAGTTGTATGGCAATGGAGCTCCACTTTTCGCCCATCCAATGAATTACCTAAATACTTGGTGACTTGGGTTCGCATACTAGACCTACCTCTTCATATTTACGTACCCACCATGCTAGACTATATAGGACTGGCATTGGGAACCCTCGTGAAGGTTGACAACCACACGATGGCCAGGACAAGGAGCAAGTTTGCTAGATTGGCTATTGAGGTCGATACCACAAAACTACTGATAAACACCATCTCCATCAACAATGTGATCTACCAAGTCGAATATGAGGCTTTTCCTGAATCATGTGACTTCTGTGGTAAATTAGGTCACATGGATACTAAGTGCTTACTCAACCCAAAAGCGGGAAGTCAGAAGGAAAACATGGAAGGTGTTGGCAAGGAATAAGGAGTCCCTACTATGGTACAGGAGGACATCAGAAGCAACAAATGGCAGACACAGAAGAGAAGAACCACGGCATACAAACAGAGACAAAAGAGCCAAACAACTGAGAAAAATGCTGAGGCAAACAACTAGAATAAGTTTGCCAGTTTGGCAGAGATGAAGGATCAGGAAGACGAGCAGTATCAGAACCAAACCAACAACGACAAAGGAAAGATGGCTGCAGATGGAAAGGAGATCACAACATGACCTAAAATGCCCCCGAAGACATGGAGAAAAAAATTGTTGAGACTGTAGATGACAAACGAGAAGTACTAAAGGAAATCAACAAGATGAAGGATAGTGAAACTACCCATTCATATATCCACATGGCTGTTAATTCGGATGTTGATGAAATTATAGATCTTGAGGCCCTAGAAGCAAATAAAGACAATGTAAATCTCACTGACAGCGTGGAGCAGACTACAACGGAGATTAATAACACTACGCACCAGGAGGAAACAATAAGTAGCACTGAATCAAATACATATACTTTGATGAATCTGGAGCACAGGGAGGGCGAGGAGATGGAGGTAAGGTTTCCTCTAAAAGACATTGACCCCAACGCCTTCAGACTACCACCAGGGAGGAAGGTGAAAGGATCGGGATCAAAGATGAAATCTGTTAGAATAAAACCACCTTACGAACACAGAAGGAAAAGCCCACGCATCCAGGTGGATGTGGATGGGAATGAAGCTGAGAAGAATGATGAGAAAGAAGAAGAAGCAGAAACATCTATGGCTGACTAATGGTTGGGTATGCCTAGATCCCATCTAGCCTCATCTATCTTTGTTTATTAATATTAAATACAATTGTTTGGAATGTTAGAGGAATCGACAATAAGGATACTTGTCGTGTCCTCAGAGATTTAATCTCACTGAAGAAGGCAAGATTGGTTGGAATCCTGGAACCACACATTAGCGGCATTAAAGCTAAAAACACTATCAAGAAACTGGGTTTCAACAGATCTTTTTGATGTGAAGCAAGAGGTTTCTTCAGGGGAATCTGGGTTTGCTGGAAGGATGAGGAATGCACAGTCCAAATTATCAACTACCACCGACAATTCATAACATGTAAAGTTAATAACAAGGTTCTGATCACCTTCGTGTATGCACATCCAGACATTTATGTTAGAAATTTGCTCTGGAAACACCTAGTCTCTATGGGAAAGAGCTTTACTATCCCTTGGATTGCCATTGACGATTTCAACACTATGCTACTGCCGGAGGAAAAGAGTGGAAGTAGACATTATAATTTCAATGAAGCTCATATTTTTAGCAACACTTTGATGGAAGCTGGCCTGACGGATCTTGGTTTCAATGGTCAGAAATTCACGTACATACATGGTGGTTTGCAGGAGAGGCTTGATCGTGCAGTAGCCAACACTGAGTTCCTTAATGCCCACCCAACCTACATGGTGGAGCATCTTCCAAAGGCTTTTTCAGATCACTGTCCCATTGCAGTAGGGAATACAAAGAAGGATTATAATCCCAACCAATTTTTTATCAAAGAATCCTGGTCTAATTCTGAGGAGTTTCAAAAAGTAGTGAAAGATAGCTGGAATTCCAAGTTAAGCTTCAATGAAGCTTTAAAAGGATCACAGGAAAACATCAATAAATGGGCGTCGAACAACATGAAAAGCCATATCAATTGGCTGAGGGATGGAGACCTCAACACGAAGTTTTACAACACTTATGTTAAACAACGAAGACGACACAATACCATTACCATGCTCAGAAATGAAAATGGTGTGTGGACTAGTAATGAAGAGGAAATACGAGAGCTCATAGTGAGGTATTTCAAGAACATGTTTACGGAACCTTTCACCATCCATGCAACAGCTATCAAGGAGTTCCCATGAGATTTTAAAAATTGACCGATGAAGAACAGCATATTTTATGTTCAGAAGCTACTCTTGAAGAAGTTCATAATATTTTGTCCACGCTTAATCCGCATAAGGTGCATGGGCCTGATGGCGCGGATGGCAGCTTCATTTTGAAGAATTGGCACACTGTTAAACACTCACTGCTATTGACTATCAATGAAGCTCTTCAATGTGGTGACTTAAAGGAAGACATGTGTAATTCGAGTGTAGTTTTAATCCCAAAGGTTCCAAAGCCTGAGCTCTGTGAACAATTTCGCCCCATATGTCTCAACAATCTCAGACTGAAAATCACTTCTAAAATTATAGTAGAAAGGATCAAATCCTATCTGACCCATTGGATTTCCCTAGCGCAGAGCGCTTTTGTCCCTGGTAGAAGAATCTATGAAAACATCACTATCACTCAAGAGATCATTCATATAATGAGGAACAGAAAATCAGGAAAGGAGATGATGGCGATCAAGATCAATCTATCCAAAGCATATGATAAAATGACATGGCCTTTCATCGTTGACACTCTGGAAAAGATTGGTATACCCAATTCCGTCTACAACTATATTATAAAGTCGATCTCAATAGGTGATAGCTCTATTATCTAGAATGGTAAGGAGGTGGGGTCCTTCAAATCTATGAGAGGCCTGAGGCAGGGTGACCCTCTGTCACCTTATCTTATTGTGTTGTGCCTTGAGCGGCTAAGCCAATCCATCGAGAAACTTGTCTCTATGAAGAAATGGACTCCTTTCAAGCTCTATAAATCGGGACCCAAAGTCTCTCATCTGTGTTTTGCAGACGATATGGTCCTTTTCACCAAGGTAGATATTAAAGAAATGCGTACTATCCTCAGATGCTTCAAACAGTTTGGCTGGGTTTTTGGTCAAGCTATATCAATAAAGAAGTCGTCCATCTTCTTCTCTAGGAATGTGAGACAGAGTATGAGGTCCAGAATTGGAGGCATAAGTGGCTTCATGGTAACCAACAATCTGGGAAGATATCTGGGTGTTCCCCTTATACATGGAAGGGTTAATAAGGATACCTATAACTCTACTCTGAAGAGAGTCGAATCTGCGATAGCAGCTTGGTTGTCAAGATGCCTAAACCTGGCTGGAAGAGTCTGCCTGGCGAAGTCGACCCTCACAGCTATACCCAGTTATGTGATGCAGACCGCTCTCATTCCAACTAAAGTTTGCGATCACATAGACAGCACAATCTGAAGCTTCATATGGGGCGGAAACCACAAAAGCCATCCGTTTTCTCTGGTTGCATGGAACAAACTCACTTGCAGTAAGGAACACGGGGGTATAGGAATACAAAGCATGAAGGACCGCAATGCCTCTTTTATCACAAAGCATGCCTGGGATATCGCTACAAAGAGAAGTTCAGGCTGGTGTAAAAGTCTTGAATGCAAGTATGCCAACCATGCTGAAGGGAAAGGCATTAGCTTGTCTAGACTGGGACGCTCAACTCTTCACTATAAGAATTTCATAACTGAAAACTCTACTTGGATACCTGTTAATGGTCAGAATATTAATGTCTGGTTTGATAGATGGTGTGGAGTCGAGGGCATCCTACATCAGTACAGCATTCGGGCCATCCCTGAGGTGTTAAAAGATCTTAAGGTATCGAGCCTTGTGAACCTAAACAAAGAGTGGGATATTGAATTCCTTGCTGACTGGTTTCCACAAGATATTGTGAACAAAGTTACAATGTTAGAAATACCCAGACAGACAGATGAGGAAGATGCCCTAGCTTGGGACCATTCGGACACAGGTCAATTTACCATCAAGAGTGCCTATCAACTCTTGAGACAAAACAAGGACATTAGAGTCCAAGGCAAGTGGAACATCATCTGGGAAACAAAAGTTGCAATGAAAGTGAAATTCTTTATCTGGCTAGTAGGCCACAATGCTATTCTCACGAACAAGAAGAGGATGAGCCGAGGATTATCAACTAATGCTATGTTCCCTATCTGTGAAGACCAAGAAGAGTCCACTCTCCATGCCTTACGTGATTGTCCCAGAGCACAGGAGGTGTGGAAATCCACCTTAAGTAACCAATTATGGAACACATTCTTCTCTTTTACTGATATCTGGAGATGGCTAGAGCAGTTTATTAAGACAGAAAAAGGTTTAAGCATGTTGTTCATGGCTGGATGCTGGCAAATCTGGAAAGGGAGGAATGCACAGATTTTCAAAGGAACTAAATATTCCAGCAGTTATATAGCTCATCTGATAAGAAAGGAGTGCAATCTAACAGTGCTAGCTCTCAATTCGGTAGTGCTAAACAACAGTAGAACACACCATGACGATGAGGGATGGCAGCCACCAGAGTTGAATTGTTGGAAGATCAATACGGATGCCACATTCAAAAGCAACAAGTTTCCCTCGACAATTGCCATTGTATGTAGAGACTGGAATGGTAGGTGGTTAGGTGGCTGGGGAAGGAAAATATATGCCAAGAATGCTCTGGAAGTTGAGGTTAGAGCTATTCACTAGGCAGTTGAGGTAGGAAGAAATCTACCTTGTAACCAAATCAGTTTTAAAACTGACTCACAGAAGAAAAAGGAGGCTAGAGAAGGTAATATAAAGCATTATCCGAAGCTGATTATCTGGTTAACTGAAATTCAGAATGGGTGGAAGAAGAGTTGGAAACTAAGATATGTCCCTAGAGAGAGAAACAAGGTAGCTGATGGCCTTGCCAAACATCACCAAAAAACCATGGATGGTTCCTTTATATACAGGGTACCTCCTAGTAGTCTAATTGATAGTGTCAACTTGGAATCATGTAATGGTAGTAGTACTACCAAATTTATTTCAGCAGAAGAGTCTATATATTGTAATGTTCCCCAAGAATTTGCTTGCATGAGAGGGGCGAGATGAATAAAAACCCTCTGACTTACCAAAAAAAAGATTCTCTCTCCTCCAAATTAATTTAAATGAGGCGCCCCTCTCATTTTCTTTGCTCTACATGATGCCAAGAAACACGGGGGACCCTCTAGAAGTGCTATTTTGCATATTGAACCCTTAGTTTTGGTTAAATTGCACATTAAACCAAAACTAGGTTTTAATGCACAAACATAGCTCTATCAGCTCTTTCTTGGTACTCAGGCTTATGAAAGCCGTACCACTGCATCATACTCATTCCTATGATGCTTCAACACATGAGGAACATTTAGTCATGTAACATTTGCAAGTTAACCCCTCAACTTGGTTAATTTGCACTTTAGTCCAAAATAAGCAAACATTGCTTCAACATTATTCAAACAGGACCAAAATTGAAACATAAGTTCCTCTTGAGCCTTAATTACTTTTCACAAGATAAAATTAAGGATCTAATTAACTTGCTTAAGCAAAACTCCTAGGGTTAAGGCATAACCTAGGTCAGGGATGTTACATAGGATGTATGTAATCTTAAGATCTCTTCCCCTCGGTTAATATGAGTAACAACCACTACGATCACTACCGCGATCAGTACATATTTTTATTATAGTGGAGCAATTGCCAAGGGTAGATTTGGGGTTACCAGAATTGTGGTCGTAACTCCATTACATGGGAGAGACATGTCATGGAGGCACATTGAGGGCATCACTACCACAATTGATGTGGCTAGGTCCTCAACTTAATGATTTCTGCAATAGAGTGCGATCAAGGTATGTTGGTGCAAATGATTTGGCAGAGGAAGAAACCACTATGGCGAGTCTTGAGATAAATCCAACAGCTCATGGGCATCATGGAAGCGGTAATATTAGCATAAAGCACAACCCAAAGCTGGGTAACAGAGCAATGAAAGAAATGTGAAAGTGGGGCTCAGTGCTCGCAAGTCCTTTCATAGCTAACAACCTTGAAGGGCTCCTCACTTTGGTTGTAGGGGTATGCCAACTTGATATAACAAGGTCCCTTACGTGTACAAAACATATTTGGAATGATACATACTTGGGTTTTTTTATTGGATAGGAGTATACCAGACTTGATCTATGTATAATATTATACTTGGAGAATGTGTGATGCTTCAAGTTGACCAGTACGGGAAAATGGGGTGCCTTAATGACTCCCTCGTAATTAGAAAAAGAAGAATTTGATATGTTGTAAGAATTTGATATCCTGCTCACCGTAGCCATAACTTGGTTGCTCACTAGAACATGTTACACAACTCTCAGTCTTTTTTTCTCACGCATTGTCATCATCATCATCTAAGCCTCAATCCCAACTATGTTGGGGTCGGCTACATGGATCTTTCATTTCCATTCAGCTCTATCATGGGCAATATTCTGATTGAGATGTAGAGATTCAAAATCTCTCTTTATAAGCTCATCCCATGTTAATTTCGATCTTCTTCTTCTTCTATTTATAGTGTTTGGCTCAATAGCATTGCTTCGTAAAGGCGCACTAGTAGGTCTGCGTTGCACATGTCCGTACCATCTGAGTCGGCCCTCACGTAGCTTGTCCTCAATGCTCGCCACCCCCATTTTATTCCTGATATAGTCATTTCTCAAGTGATCTTTTCTTGTCTTCCCACACATCCATCTCAGCATACGCATTTCAGCCACGTTCATCTTGTTGAGACATTGTTTCTTCACCGCCCAACATTCACTCCCATAGAGCATGGCTGCACTCCTCCATTTCAACCATCGTGCAGTGATCCGGTGACAAACATCATTTTGGACATCCCTGTCTATTGAATAATAGAACCCAAGTAACGGAATTTATCACATTTTGGTATATCTACTCCGTCCAACTTGGCTCCATCATTCACATTGCGAGATTGACTGGAATTGCAATGCATATACTCAGTTTTGCTCCTGCTAATCATCAATCCATTTGATTCCAATGCCTTTCTCCAACATTCAACTTTATCATTCAATCCATATTTAGTTTCATCAATCAAAACAATATCACCAGCAAATAACATGCACCAAGGAATATCATCCTGAACATTCTTTATCAACTCATCCATAACAAGAACGAATAGATATGGGTTGAGTGTGGATCCTTGGTGTACCTCAACTGTGATGGGAAAAGTTGGTGTCTCTTCTCTAGGAGTCTTGACACTTGCAGTAGAGATATCATACATGTCTTTGATCAAGTCAATGTATTCGATAGGCACACCTTTTTTCTTCAAAAAGCAATGTGTCCCCAACGAGGACGTATTACTTTGTTTTTTACTTTTTTAATTATGATACCATGTACGTTGTATATATACATATGTATGTTAAATTGTTAAATGAAATAATCTACATTAACTTAAATAATACCTGAACATAATATAATAATAATAGAATATTATATTTAATTAATACATAATATTTATAAATGTAGATTGAAGTATTTAAAATTAATGGATACAATACTAAAATTATATAGTAACGTTTAAAATTATTGAAATAAAACAAATACATACATACATGTATATATATGTATATATTTATTTGTAAATTTAGAAAGAAAAAAAAAAGAAAACTAATATCGCAACATATACCACACGTTGATATACACAATATATAATATGTATAAATGGATATATATATATAGACACACACACACACACACACATATATATATATATATAGAGACACACACACAGATATATATATATATATATATATATATATATATATATATATATATATATATATATATATATATATATATATATATATTAAAGCCACGATATATAATATCAAAAAATATAAACATGTCAATTATGCAAAATAAAATATAGTAGAACATGAACAATCAAATTAAAATATATGATATATATGATTTTAAATTAAATAAAAAATCATAATATATTTGATTTTGACATATTATATTTGTCTCATAACTGGATAAAAAGTTACAAATATTATTATGTTATTATGATTTATATTAATATATTATTTTTTAAACACAATAAAAAAGTTTCTCCATAATATATTATGATTTTTTATGTGTTGCATTTATGATCATATGTATCATATATTTTATTTTGATTATCTATTGTTATTGTTCATGTATATTTACTATATAGTTGACATGTTTATATTTTTTTTGATATTATGTATCATGCCTTTAATATATGTGTGTGTGTGTGTGTTTTTTATGTGCATTATTGTGTCTTATATACTACTATATTAGATTTTTTTTATTTTAGTGTTTTTTTATTTTTATTGCTATATTAGTTTTCTTTTTTTCTAAGTTTACAAATAAACACACACACACACACACGTATATATATATATATATATATATATATATATATATATATATATATATATATATATATATATATATATATATATATATATATATATATATATACACACACACACACACACACACACATATATATATATATATATATATATATTCTTTATTTGTATAATTTTAAAGTTTATTACATGATTTTAGTAATATATCCATTAATTTTAAATATTTTATTTACATTTATAAATATTATGTATTAATATATAATGTTATGTTATTATTTTATTATCTTCAGGTATTATTTAATATATATCTAATTATATATATGTTAATACAAATTATGTTCATTTAGCAATTTAACATTAAAAAAAAAACAATACGTCCTCACTAGGGACACATTGTTTCTGATGGGCTAATACGAAGCCCAAATTGTGCCATTTTGGTAATTAAAATGCTCAAACATGTCATTTTAGTTTTTTGGCCCATAATTTACATATTGTGTACCCCGCTTTGGTGATTACACCAATAGTATGGCTAGTTTATGCATGATTATCTTTATTTGTTGGGAAGATAAAAAAAAAGGCGGGTATTCTTTTTCCATTTCGTGTTCCCGGTTTACATTGGGGTTGGGCAAAACGCTTCCTAACCCAAGATGACGACCGGGTTTCCAGTCTTTCGCCTTGTGCGCATTTCCTCAAGAGAGGGATGAAATAGTCAATTATAGCGGTCAACAAACAAGTGAGGAAGGAAAAACTTCGCATTCCAAGTCAACTTAGCTCAACATTCCCAAAGTCAGAGATTTACAACAAGCGGTTCCGATGACAGTCGCAACCATTTTTAGTCTCTCTACAGAATCAGTAATGTAAAATAAAGAGTAGAATAGAATGGAGAAATAAGGAAAACCAGAAGAAAATAATTACAAAAATTATAGAATAAGGAAGCTACTCTACTGCTGTGGTAGTTAACTAAGTCAAGACTCCCCCAGCTCCACATCTACCCCCGCCACCAAGAAAACAAAACGGATTCAATGGGCAAGTAACCATAATCACCTCTTCTCTCCCAGCTTTCGCCTCTCCTCTGTAAAAAAAAAAATCAACACTATTATCACCACCACCACCGATTTGGTCCAATCGAAAGCCATACAACATTCATCCTCACATCGCCACCCACTCAACTTCCTATCATCCTCCCCTTGCCGTCTGCTTCTACTATTAAATAAGAGTTTCACTATTTTATTATATAATTGTTTCCAGGGAGGCTGCTTGGACTTTAGTCTCCATCCTTCATCAAAAAATATATAATATATTTATAGATAATATATATATATATATATATATATATATGGTAGAATACACTCGAGTGTACAGATCACGCCGTACATCTCAATAGTGTTTGCTTATCTAGACTATGTTTTTCTAAAATCTAATCAATTGATCTTCAAAGTTATTATAATAATAGGCCACATATAAAATTTACACTCATCTAAGGAAAACAAAATCGACGCACAAAACTAATTTGAAATGCATGATTTTTGCATCCTTTAGATGCATGACCGATAAGTGTCCAAATGAGCTAAAATTTATTATATAGTAAGTTCTTAAGATAATTAAGAAGATCAACGGTTTAGATTTTTCAAAAAATTACTCTATTTTTAAAAACGACTGAGGTGTACTGTGCTTCCGGTACACTCGGGTGTACACTAGCCTGACTCTTGGTGTGAATTTTGTTTTTTTCATAGATCTTGTTTGAAAACTTAGTCCCACGGTTATTCTTTTCTAATTCCACCCTTGGTTTCATTATTCTATTTTTTATATATAAATAGTTCTTAAATTAGATAGATATCCGGCCCATTCTTCTATACTTGAGGTTATTAGAATTCGATATGCTTTACTTTCCTTATTTTTCATGGGTGAGTGGGGTGAAGAGCTAGCGCTATGCATAGACCATACTTCAGTGCGCAACTCAGTTTTTTTCTCACGCATCCTGAGACAAAACTCGTGGAGATGGTATGTCATTAGCTACCAAAGCCGCCTGCCTCTTGTTTTGTTAAGCAACATCAGCCGTTCATAGGGGTGTAACCGGTACGAGTACGGTGTGGGTTTGGCCATACTCATTCCAATACCCATCTAATTTAGCGGGTCTGGTTCCGATTCTAGACCTGCATAATACAAAATCTGGCCCACGCCATACACGTATCCGCAATTATAGTGGGTATATAGTGCGGGTATGTGGGTAAGCGGTTCTATAAAACATCATATTCTTTATGTAAGAGAAATTATTATGTTCTATACAAGAAAGTTATTATATAGTATATTAACATGCAATAGTTATATTAGATAATGCTATGTTTTATACATTAGAATTAATTGAGTTAATTATTTACTGCTATCATCATAATGTTTAGTAATGTAAATTAGTAGACATTTTGATTTTAAGTTCACATATGATGTTCATTATTGTAACTGGAATAGTTAATTATTAATTGTATGACTAGTCTCAACCTTATCGTGGTTAGAGTAGGATATAATTTCAAGAATTATATTAGTTATACTACTAAATTATAATATATATTCATATTATTTAAGTAGTTACTTATATATAGCGGGTACACAGGTCTAACAGGTCTGGGTCTAAGCATACCCATTATTGGACCCGCTTATATGTGGATCCAAAGGTATATGGGTCCAAGGATATGCGGGTATAAAAATTTAGACCCATGACGGATTTTTTAAGGGTCCGGATTTGAGGGTCCGTGGGTCTACCCGTACCCATTTGCAACCCTAGCTGTTCAGCTATCTCTGTCCTATTTTTGAGCTCGCCTATATATACTGTTTCAAAAAGTATAGAGAGGGCAACTAGGGCTGTCAATGGGGAGGGTATGGGGAGGGTAAGGTCTTACCCTTACCCTTACCCTCTTTGGGTAGATGGTAAGGGTAAGGGTAATTATCCTTCTCAGCTATCCCCTTACCCTCCCCTTACCCTTACCCTCTTCTCCACAGGGTAAACGGGGAGGGTAACGGGTAAGCGGGTAATTTTGACAAAAAAGAATTTTATACACATTGTGTGTTAATTTTTAATAATTTTATAACTAATTTACTGATAACAACATATAAAACATTATATCCAATTCAAAAGCATATATTTCTTCGTGTAAAGTTAGGTCAATTCACACAATAACATTTTTTTATGCATAAATTATTTTTTTTCCTTTGCATAAGTATGCATAATAAATAAGTGTTTCACTAACACCTCATTTTCCGCAAGATATATATGTTTTTCTCTCAACAAGAAAGTATTACAAGCACAACACCAAGTTATTTTCCAATTATAGAATAAAGTATTAGAGTTAAACATTTACATACAAAGCTCTTTAGAATATTTATATTTGTGTAACCTTTATATCATGTGCGGGTAAAAGGGTATGGATAATGTCTATACCTTACCCTCCCCTTATAGTATAGCGGGGAAACGGGGAACGGGTAAATGGATAAAGAGTAATAAAAATCTTTACCCTTACCCTTACCCTTACCCTCCAGGGTATGGGTAAGAGTAAACGGATAATACCCTCTCCATTGACAGCCCTAAGGGCAACGACTTACTCGCATTCACGGGGAGGAAATAAACGATCGAGCTCCCTGTTTCTGCTTTTTTTTTTAATTGTTTGTTTGTTTACAAACAGTTATGATTTCATACGTTACCCCGCTTCTGGTGATTGCACCAACAGTATTAACAGTTTAATCATGTGATTATTTTTATTTTTTTTAATTGTTTGTTTGTTTGTTTTATTAGAATTCGATATGCTTTGTTTTTCTTATTTTTCATGGGTGAGTGGGGTGCAGAGCTATGCATAGACCATACTTCAGTGTGCAACTCAGGTTTTTTCTCACGCATCCTGAGACAAAACTCGTGGAGATGGTATGTCATTAGCTACCAAAGCCGCCTGCCTCTTGTTTTGTTCAGCAACATCAGCCGTTCAGCTATCTCTATGTCCTATTTTTGAGCTCGCCTATATATACTGTTTCAAAATGTATAGAGAGAGAGGGCAACGACTTACTGGCAATCACGGGGAGGAAATGAACGATCGAGCTCCCTGTTTCTGCTTTTTTTTTTTTAATTGTTTGTTTGTTTACAAACAGTTATGATTTCATACGTTACCCCGCTTCTGATGATTACACCAACAGTATTAACAGTTAATCATGTGATTATTTTTATTTTCTGGCAAAGATCTAAAAAAACAGGCGGGTACTTTTCTTTTTATTTGTTTTCCCATTTTACTTTGGGTTCTCCAGACTTTGTACATATTGCTGCTCAAGAGAGAGATGAGAAAGTTTATTAATTGGTCGACAAACAAATGCTGAAGGAAGGAAAATCTTTGCATTCAAGTCAACGTAGCTCTCAACATTGCAAGTCAGAGATTTACAGCATGTGGTTTCCTGAATAAGCCGCAGCTTTTCTCTACAGAATTAGTAATGTAAAATAACAAGTGGAAAATGGAGAAACAAGGTAAACCCAGAAAATAAGGTACAGAGAGAGAGAGAGAGATATATAAATCTAGGGAAGGAACTACTGTACTACTAGGGAAGGAACTCCTGTACTAGTGTAGTAGTTAACGTGGTTAATAAACCTCTCCGCCCGCATCTACCCTCGCCACCAGCAAAACAAAACGAATCCAATGGGGATGTTAACTATAACGACTAATCACCCCTTCTCTCCCACCTTTGCCAGACAAAATGAACACGATCACCACCACCAAAATCGAACCCATACATTGAACGTTCCTCCCACCACCGCCAGCCTGTCACTCCCTATCATCTTCCCCTTGCCGTCTCCCTCGCAGCGCGAAGAAGCAAGCCACCGCACAAGCAACAGCAACCGCCCTCCCTTCCGTTACAACAACTTTAACAACCACCCCAGCAATATCCGCAGTGATCTTCCTCCCGTCATCCACAAGCCTCCTCCTGGGCTTCCCGGCAAAGGCAAGCAGCACCAACAGCGTGATCCAGGTCACCAGCGTGGCCGGCACCGCGACGGCGAGCGCAGCGGCCATGGACAGCACGCCGAACACCAGGCCGTACATGGCGGATGCGTACGCCGCGGCGAGCCACCACCCGGACCCGGATTCGGCGGCAGCGGCGGTGGCCGCGGCGTACCAGGCCCGGATGGCGACCAGGATGTTCCACGAGGAGTAGATGAGGGCGGCGTAGGCGAGGACGAAGAGGGCTACCCACGTCCGGCGCTTCCGGAGGGCGCGTTCCAGGAGGGAAGGGCCAGGATAGCAGAAGGATTGGGAGTCGTGGCGGGAGAGTTCTTCGGATGGTGGTTGTGGTGGTGGGGAAGAGGAAAGTGGGGGTGGAGGTGGAGGGGACGGTGGGGTTAGTAGCGGGTTGTCGTCGTCGGAGCCGCTGCTCACGCCTGCCGCCGGGCTGCCTCGACCTCGATCCGCCATGGGGCTGCTGGCGCCTGTGGTCAAGCTGCCTCGATCCGCCATGGGGCTGCTGGCGCCTGCGGCCAAGCTGCTGCTGGAGCGGGTTATAGTAGCTTAAGCTGCTTTGCTGCGGATGAGGCTGAGGATGGCCCGGTCTTGTGGTGGTTCGGTGATTTGGGGATTTTTCAGTGACCTACGACTTAGAGAGAGAGGAAGAGAGACAGAGATAGAGATAGAGAGGTAAAGTGGTAACCAAGTGGCCTGGGCTTGCTTGCGGAAGGAGGAGGGGATAAACAAAGAATACAAGAGGTGGGACTGGAAACTTTTTCTTTCAAAAGTTAATAAGAGGTATAGAAGGAAAGAAGAGCCGGAATGGGTGGGACCACGTGACTAGTGATGGGATTCCACTCATCATCCCTGCCTGCAGCTTCTTCGGCTGGCAGGAACCTGACACCACCTCTACCCCTCTCTCTCCTCTCTCCTCTCTCCTCTTTTTTCCTCTCTCTCTCTCCCTCTCTCATTCTAGTACAGTACAGCACAGCACAGCACAGCACGAGACGAGAGAGAAACAAAGCACAACACCAACTCCAATCCATCGTCCAGGATCCGCTCCCCCACTACGCGGCAATGTAGCTAGCTGTCCCTGCCGTGTGCTGTCCGGCTCAAACCCACCAACGATGCAGCAGCCCTTCTCGCCGAGACAAGAGAAAAGAAACTGCCGCTGATACCTTGTCTTCACAGACCACGGATCCAAACAAAACCTAACCAACAATTCCACATCTTTGGAATTTCGCCTGGACACCTGCTCACATAATAGACTGACTTTAAAAATGAAGAGACTTAAAAACTATTTTGGGCAATGTAATTGCAATTATTGGCGATGGCTCACCACAGATAATTCATCGCAACAATTTCTTACGGTGAGAAATGAACAGATCAAAAACACAATGTGTTTGGAAAAGCGATCACTAAAAATTGACCTACTGCTGCATGTGGTTGTCCATCGCTGCCTGAGTAATCGTTACCGCGTTAACCTACGTAATTCACATCATGTTCTTCGGACTTTACACCATGACCCAATGTATATATATTCCGCACTTTATGTATCTTTATTTATGCACATGGGTGGGTCGACTCAAAAACATCTAACGCATGCATCACTACCTCGTTGTAAATAATTACATGCAAAATGATAGAATATGTTATACCATTTGGATGTCCATAAATGTAATATTCCTTTTATTTAAAATCTATAGCTTTGCATTTGGATGATGTTCCTTATATAAAAATATTCTAGGACGGGTCGTCCGCCCACAACATGAAATAATTTTATTAAATTTTTGTAGTGAATGTCCTATTTCAAGTCTATAAAATTTAATTCTATATTATACTAGACTTTGACGGACTATACACTCTAAATATAATCCTATCAAAAAAGATAAGTCTTCAAACCACTCTATTCAGAATACACAGTCTCTAGAAAATAATTGACTTATAAACAATTGACTTATACAAGATAATATTTAAACAATTAACTTATAAATAAGTAACTGCATCAAATGCATATTTTTCTACAAGATAATATTTAAACAATTGACTTATAATAAGGAAACTACAAAAATTTCTCCGTCAATACACACTCTACATAATCAAATTGTATTGACTAAATGACTCACAATTGTTTATTAAACATGTGCTAGGAAGTTCATCAAACACGTGTTTTTCTCCATGATACATGCATGACAAAGTGCACAACGTAAAAAGATATGCAAATATCATATACAGGATTACTGAACAAATAACATTGTCTCTAGTGTGATTTTTGGTAGATAGAGTGGTTCCAAAATAAGATTATGATTTAATAAGTGAATGTTTAAATATTTTATTTAGAATTCATCTATATATAGATAAACACAATACCAAAGCAACAATTATCTTGGGGTCATGTCAGCCCTTCTCATACCAAAAAAAATCTTTTAAAGACAATATGAGTTATGGATTTTATTTTATATAATCACTATAACATGTACATTATTGTAGTCCTAGGGTCAGATTTATACGATACGTTTTGTATATTGATCTTGTGACAATTGTTAGCAATGACAAGTGATCAAAAGTATTTCAACTTTTCGTTGTTGTTCCTTATAAGTTTCAGATTGACAAGTACTATTGAGAGTTCATCCCACTTATGAAGAAATAAGTATTTTCTTGTATATTCTTTTTGGTTGATTTGATTTCTATTATCAACATCGCTATAATAAGATTGATGTATCAAATATGATAAACTAAGTATATTGGTGATTCATGTATTAGATGCACCATTATCTATTTATTTATTCTTGTTAAGTTTTGAGATATTAGTAAATATAAACTTTTTTCCTGTTTAGTTTAATATCAATTGTTAGTGATTTGGTTATTCATTCTATTAAATTCAAAAATACAAAGTCCATACAGATGTATATAAGGCATGTTTTATAAGATTACAAGATTACTATAAATTCATATGTTATGTTTGGTTTGTTGATACTCTATAGCTCGACAAAAGTACTAAAACAATTATCCACTGCATCACTGATATTAGTCATTAGCAGAGGAGAGAGAATGATAGATGGAGTTGAGTGGGTATGGAGTTAGTAGAGACAGGTGACACTATAACAAAAAAAATAGAGCTAGAAATGTGGGTAGGCAGGGTGAGGACCGACAAGGAAGGAAAAAAGCAACGAATGGGGAGGAACTGACCGAACAAAAGGTGAGACCACAAACCCTAGAGGAGATAGTTACTGCTGGACGGTGACGTCCAGTAGTTTTGAAATGGAAACTGGACTCTTGTAGTTAGTGCATGCCAAAAAAATCTTGTCTTTCTCACATTTTCCTTATCTGACGAACCTAACATAAGATTTCAGACAATGGGTTCAACTCCAGTCAAATTCAATGAAATCTTGCTAAACAAACATCCTCTAAGATGATAAGTTGGCTTGGATATATCAATGTCATAATGACAGTGGAAATTAATAACATTCTCTATTATGAATATTATTAAAATCTATCAGCACAATCAGATAAATGGAGAGTGGCACAATGATTTAATAGTTGTCTATACTGAGAAAGAAATATTTGAAACGATTAGTAATAAATTAATACTAAAGCAATTTTATAGGATAATAACTAAAAAAAGATTTTAAGTTTATGTTGAATGATATTATGGTCTCCATTATTGAATGTATTAGTGTATCCAAATAGTATCATTTTCAATGTGTATTAGATGTTAATTAACAACCATTCGTATTATTGATGTTTCATAGATTTTGGCTAATGACTATTTTTATTTCTGACCACTAGTCAAAATTTGTTTATCTCTACCCATATATATACTAGCTACTATTTACAAACCTAGACTCAAATGCTAGCCCATCTAAGAAATTATATCCATGATTAGACCTATAAAGATCTAGTGTATGTCTTGAAGATATATCTTATATCATTTTACATGTAGAAAACAAGGAACTCATTCTTATTTACCCATACACAATATTTCCCAATAAAAGAATTACATTACACACACACACACACACACACACACACATATATATATATATATATGTTCTTAGTAAGGAGTTTGATGTAAAAACTTGTTTTCATAATTTTCATTGTTTTTCTAAGTGAAGCATGTCATTGTTGGGAATAGGAAAGGGATTCTGACTCATGCGTCCTAGTTAGATTTGGACTTGAGTAGGAGTTGGCTTGTGCTACCAATCCTAATAGGAGTCAAATCTAAAAGGGAAATAAGATGTCTTCCTACATGCAATATGGAGTTGGACTCGGAGTTGGATAAGGATTCCTAGTTGCAACCACATGCCATGAAGACCTAAAAATAGAGGCTCTATGGGAAGCCATTGAGACATCCCACCTATTGGTGCGCAATCCCACCAATTTTTGGTTGTTGGTTCCTTCTGTGGTAGAAGAGCCAGAGAACAAGAACAACTGGAGGATCTCTCTTAGTAAATAAGAGAGGGTCAACAAATTTACCTTGAAGAGAAGTAGCGGATGAGAGTTGGTGACATATTAGGTACACTGACATAGAAACTCTCTTGGTTGATAAGAGAGGGCCAATGACTTTATCTTGGAGCAAAGTAGCAGTTGGCAGTTACAGACGCAATGTTACCATAGCGACAATGGTCTGACCCAGTCAGCGATCACAACGACGTCAAACAATCCCCAGCAACGACAAAGGCCTCGTGAGGAGATCAAGTAAAGGGGAAGGTTTTATACACACTGGGTGTGATTATTTTATTCTTCATCTTATTCTCGTATGAAGAGGGCTACTTGGATTTAGCGGTAATTAAATTTATACAGTATGAGTTGTAATCTTAATTAAATAAGTGCATGTTGGTCCGTATAGCCCCGTGATTTTTCTCTCCTTGTCTTGGGGAGAGTTTTCCACGTTAAATTTGGTGTTTCTTCTTTGGGTTTATACGCTGGTCAATAATGCTTCAGCAATAAGTTTTCGTCACATCCGGGATTGTATCATTACAACATCCCCAACAAGTGGTATCAAAGCGCAAGCTGCAGATATTGGTCCAGATGAGGAAGGATGAAGATCCGACAATAATAAAATTGACAAGAACAATTTGACAGATTTTGAAACCTAAGATGGAGGATATTCTCTATTGTAAAGATTTGTATGATCCGATAAAGGGAAAAGGCCAGAGAGTACATTTGATGCGGATTGGAAGAAATTAAATAGGAAGACTGTTGGAACAGTTCGAAAGTGTCTCGACATTTCCGTGTTCCATCACGTCTCAGAAGAGACCAATGCCAGAGATCTATGGGGGAAGCTCAAGAAGTTATATGAGTAGAAGACTATCACAAATAAAGCTTTCTTAATTAGAAAGTTGGTGAATCTCAAGTACTGAGATGGTATAAGCATCTTAGAACATATGAACGAATTCTAAAGCCTTGTAAATCAACTGGGGTCCATGAAGATGGTTCTTGATGATGAAATCTAGGCTCTACTTCTTCTGGGATCATTACCTGATAGTTGGGCGACGCTCGTAGTAACAATCAACAATTCTGTATAGGAAGGAAAGTTGACACTTGACCAGGTGAAGAGCAGTCTACTGAATGAAGAGACTCAGTGACGAGCCTCAGGAGATAGAAGATCAGAGGTGCACTTCACAGAGAGCAGAGGCGTTGATAGAGAAAGAGACCATGGCAAATCCAAGAGCCGTGGTGAGTCCTGAACTACGAGAAGTCTCATGGTAGATCCAAGTAAAAGAGTAGTAGAGGGTGCTTCCATTGTGGCAAGCTAGGTCATTTCAAAAGGGATTGAAAGGTTTGTAAAAATAAACACGAGTCTGAATCCAAATACAGGCAAGATGATGAAAGATATTACAGCGACAATCTCATATGACAAGGAGGATGATGACGATGTGGTTTTGAATAGTCCAAGAGTAGTGTTTGCATGCTGAGGATGATGATTCTAAGTGGGTGGTGGATACTGCAGCTTCTTATCATGCTTCACCGAGTCAAGAATTCTTCACTTCATACAGGACGGGAGAATTTGAGAGGGTGAACATGGGAAATTTGAGCTTCTCCAAAATTATCAATATTGAATACATTTGTGTTCAAACAAGTGTCAGTTGTTTGATAGAGTTTGATATCTGGTTCATTCTTTGATAGAGAAGGCTGTCATCTGGATTTTGGTGGTGGGAAATGCAAACTCACCAAGGGGGCCTTGCCTATTGTGCGAGGCAAATTATGTCGCACATTGCATAAGACCCATCCTAAGATGCTCAAAGGCAGACATATATATACAATTAAGTATCACCAGATAGATCATGGCATAGATGACAAGGACACGTGAGCGAGAAAGGTTTGAAGCTTTTATCAAAGAAGAGATTGATTCCTTGGGCAAGGATACTGGTCTCAGTTCATGTGATGCATGTCAGACATGAAAGCATCGACTTGTTTCTTTCAAGATAAGATCAAAGGTGAAGTCACAACTTCTACAGCTGGTTCATTCAGATGTATGTGGTCCGTTTGAGGTGGCTTCACTGGGTGATAATAGGTATCTTGTCACATACATTGATGATGCATCTAGGAAGGTGTGGTCTTACTTATTGAAGACCAAGGATCAAGTCTTTTAGTGTTTTTAGAAATTTAATGCCATGGTGGAGCGGGAGACAGAGAAAAAGTTGAAGTGTCTATGTACAGACAATGGAGGAGAGTACACCTCCAGGGAGTTCCAAGATTATTGTATGCAACATGGAATACGACATGAAAAGACAGAGCTTGGAACACCACAACACAATGGTACAACTGAGAGGATGAACCGTACCATAATGGAGAAAGTTAGATGCATGCATGTTTAATGTTGTAAAGTTGTCAAAAAACATTCTGGGGTGAGGCAGTGAGTACTCCCTGCTTATTGATTAATCGATCTCCATCAGTTTGTTTAGGTTTTAATATACCTGAGAAGTCATGGACATGCAAGGATACATCATGTGCTCATTTGTGAGTATTTGGGTGCAAGGATTATGCACTTGTTCTAAAGGAAAAGAGGCAAAAGTTGGACGATAAAGCGGTGCCATGTATCTTTCTTGAGTATGGAGATCAACAATTTGGCTATAGGTTATGGGATCCTGTAAAAAGGACCATGAGCCGACACAAAGATATGACTTTCTGAGAGAGTCAGACCGTTATAGAGCTTGAGAGTGATGATGTAGAGGCTGTAAGATCAGGTGATAGTTCTTCTAATGATGAGTATGAGGATGTTTCAGCTTCTTTACAGGTGTAGTCTTCAGATGATAAAGAAGAGTAGCAAGGTCACCCTAAGCAGTAGAGTGAGAGCATGTCGAGTGTTCCTGTTCCAAACACACAGTTGAATGATTCAGAATCATAGTCAGAGACTTCTGGGTAGGGGGAGCAATATCATCACTAGGTAGATTCCTTAGAACATCAGTTGAGGATGTTTGACAGAGTTTGTCATCCTTCATCCAGATATCCATCATCTTAGTATATTCTCTTTACTAATCAGGGGGAGCCAAAGACTTATCATGAGGCACAAAATCATAGAGATAAAGTATAGTGGCATCAAGAAACACAAGAGGAGATGTCTTTTTTGTACAATAATGATACCTATGAGCTTGTGGCACTTTCCAAGGGCCAGAAAGCACTAAAGAACAAGTGGGTCTATATGATGAAGATAAATGACTGCAACTGTAACATCCCTAACCCGGGTTATGAACTAACCCTAGGTGTTTTGTTTGATTATGTAATTAGATGCTTGTGATTATCTTTTGGTATGTAATTAAAACCTCTGAGGAACATATATCTCCATTTCTGTCCTTTTTGAACAATGTTGTAATATTGTTTTGGTTAACAGGGACCTATGTGCAAATTACCCAATTAGAGGGGTTAACTTGCAAATTTCACATGTTTGGATGTTCCTCTGATAATGATACATCATAAGAGTGAATATGATGAAGTGTTATGGATTCTCCAAGCTTGGACACCAAGATGCAGCTTGTGGAGCAATCCTTATGCTTTAAACCCTAATTTTGGTGTAAAGTGCAATTTACCCAAAACAAGGGGTGCAATATGTAAAATACACGTTCTATATTATCTTTTATGACTCTTGACATCAATTAGAGTAAAAATGATGAAGAGGGAGCTTCATTTAAATAATCAAATAAGAAAGATAATCCTTGTAATTAAATAACCAAGTTGTAAGCAAAATGATCCCTTTTTATGTGTACAATTTAGTAGGAGGTTTGGCTTACCTTGGTTTAAGAAAGAGTTTTTCTTAAGTATAGAGAAGGAGGGACGTGCCTAGGAGAAGGAGAGAAGGACATATTTAAGAATAGGAGAAATAGTTGTCTTCATCTTGGAAATACCCCCAAAGTATATAGTCACCCTTCTTTTACAACCAAGGAATCGTTTCCCCTTTCTCTTCACTTATCTTCTGCTGTGACCGACTAAGGACGGAGCTCTGGAGCAAAGGAAAATGGCCAAGCAGTTCTAGGTAAGGTTTGATCGTCATCTAGCTCGGATTTGTGGAGAAAGTCATGATGCAAGGTTGGTTTGCTAGCTTTTCTTACTTAGCTCTTCTTTCTAGCCATCCTTTCCAACCAATTCTTGGAGAAACAACCTTGGATGTCCTATGGAGCTCAAGACACCATTAAAGCTTGGAATCTTGGAGCTATAGAGTCGGCTTTAAGGAGTTTTTTATAACTCTAAACCCTTAAGCTTTGTTATGCATCTTTCTTTCTTGCAAAAGTAGCTTGTTCTTCTTTCCTCCATCCTTCCTTGCACTCTTGCAAGCAAAACCGTGAAGAACAAACCTTCATCTTGAGGTAGAAGAAGATGGGCGTGAATACCAATGTTGCTTTACAAAATGGTCTCCCACCCTTGGTCTAAACGGTTTACAAAACCGTTTGGAACCAAACGGTTTCAAAACCGTTTGGATTCATGCGGTTTCACAAAACCGTTTAGATTCAAACGATCTCCAAGACCGTTTGGAAGGTTTGACCAGGAGTTGACCATTTGAGGGTATGCTGGACACATTATGAATTAATCACCTACAAAGAATCATTAACTAATTGCAAATAAATCCCAAGTTGAAGGCACTTAATCACCTGAACCATAATCGGGTTCATTGTTGATTTCAATGGACCAATCATGTTGAAGTTTGGGTTGAGTGGCCCAAACGGTTTCAAAACTATTTGGGGATCACCCAAACGGTCTCAAGATCGTTTGGTGATCACCCAAGACCATTTGGATGTCTAGGTTCAAGTAGGGTTAATCAATTGAAGGTCCAATCATAATCGGTTGTTGAAACAAGTAAAGTGTTGATTTGGTGACCTTATTAGGGTTCAACCCTTAAGAAATTGACTTAGTTTTTTATGAGACTTTAGGAAAACGGTCTCAAGACCATTAGGAGGATGTCCAAATGATCCCAAGACCGTTTGGGGTTAAGTCATGGCCCAATTGGGTGATGATTCAATGGGTTCAACTTCAATTAGACTCATGTTGATGGATGTTGAAGGTTGATCAATTTCAAACCCTAATCCAATTGGTCCTAACCCTAATTGGTGTCCAATTGAGGATCAATTGAGTGTAAAATTGGTTAAGGATAAACCTAATTGGCTCAATTGATAAGTGGTTAACCTTGGCATGAACAATTGAGGGGTTCAACATTGGAAACCCTAGCTCAATTGAAAGTGTTGATGCACTTTTGGGTCCATGCGGTTTTGAGATGTTTGGACCAAACTCTCAAGACCGTTTAGGGGCAAATGGTCTCAAGACCGTTTAGGGGCAAATGGTCTCAAGACAGTTTGGTACCAAATGGTTTCAAAACCATTTGGATTCATGCGGTTTCAAAACCGTTAATGGTCATGCGGTTTCAAAACCGTTAATGGTCATGCGGTTTCAAGGCTGATTTGCTCAAACAGTTTCAAAGTCAAACTTGGCTAAACGGTCAACGTGACCAAATGGTATCAAGTCCGTTTAAGGGCAAATGGTCTTGAGTATGAACTTGTCCATGCGATCTTGAAAGTCAAAGGTACCAAACGGTCAACCCTTCCATGCGGTTTCAAAACCGTTTGGAGGTTGAAAGTTCAAAATTGTTTGGGGTCTTTTAAGGTCAAGAATGCTTAATGTTTTAAAGGCTTAGATGGTTCAGTGGTTGTTTAATATAAACCTTAATGATACCTAAAGACATTAAGGGAACAAGTAATTAGTTGGTTGATGTATGTTATGATTAATGGTGAACATCATCAAGGTACTTTTGAAGGGTTCAAGTAGATAACACCCCTTGATCAAGAAAACCCTAATGACCACAATGGTGATGACTTGGCTTATGTTAATCAAAGTTGACTTGATCTAACCTAATCTAGAGTGATGTAAACATCACCTAATAGTAAGAGGAGAGAGAAGACTCCTAATAGGGATGAGAATCAAGTAAAATACCTTCAATATGAATGAATGCACATGATTAGGGTATGATCCTTCATAGTGAGATCATAGAGACCCTAATTATGATGGTTGGTGAATCTTAACCTAATTTGAAGGCATTAATGATAATAATTTCCATAAATGATGATACTATGAGTTCAATTCACTATGAAGTGAATAGTAAACCCTAATTTTAGGGTAATAACATGTAATGTGAATAGTAAACCCTAATTGAGGGCGATATGATGAAATGACCAAAAATCCCAAATTCCAGGTTATGCTTTTAAGCATGAATCTTCATGATTGAAGTATGGGATGAGGAATCACCATTCGTAATTGAATTGAATAAGGGAACCTAGCCTTAGTGAAGGAATGATGGTACAACCCTTGAATTGAAAGGTTATCTCTGCTTTATAAATTGCTGATCTGGAGATGAATTGTTTATTATTATCAATTGAATTAATCATGCAGGTTCTTATAAAGAAGTGATCATAGCCAGGTAAGGGTTATGATATCATATTCATGGAAAGCATGTTACAAGCTTTATGAATAGTGATATGCTATGTTGCCTAGTATAAGAGGCTACATATGAGATTGATGGGTTGTAAGGACCATGAGCAACATTACTACTATAATCAAGGTCATGCTAATGACTTATGCTGAGATAGTTAAGAATTGATATCCATATGATAACTGATGTGAGTTAAACTTGATACATTTAGTATTCTTCTTCCATAGCAGTTGTTTTAGTGATTAATGATTGAAAACATGCTTGATGCTAAAAGAATGCTGAAATGTACTTAAATAATCAAGTATAATCATATCATGTAGAGCCCTGATCATAGATCCATCATTGTCAGTAGTTTAATGATGGTGAAATAGGTTTTCCTAAGGGAACTCCTGGAGAACATACTTTTGAGTATGTTGGGGTTATGGATGTGAATATCCTTACGTCCTAATGTAAGAATTGATGTAGGATGTACCTTAATCCATCAATCTTTCATTATGTGTTTATGCCGGGGTGATGTTTCACTAATCTCCCGAGGGAATCTTTAATGCCGCATCGATGAGAGATAAACAAGAGATTTTTCGATGGCGAAGAGAGTACAGAACGCCACTGTGACTCTAATAGCGAAGTTGCCAGAATATCCTGGAAAGCTATTATAGTAGAGACACGAGATGTCCTGCATGTTGGTCCTCACACTGACTGAGGAAGATGAGTTCATAAGAATCCGACTCTTTTGATGACCTATGTATGGTACCGATGCGATTTAGTAATGATCGGTTGGAGTATGAGCGGTATACCTCATCTCCGCAGGGCATAATAATGTTTGTAAAACATAATCAGCCATGTAGCATAACTTCTTAGGTTGAATTATGAGAAATAATGATTGATGTTACATTGTTTATAAATGTTCTAGTCAAGTAACCAGTATGCATGATCTTCATATTTCTTATTGAAATGATTGTTTAAGTAGAAGTTGCTTTACTTAATCCTAAGCCTACTGTTGAAGGTTTTAAGTTATCTTGCTTATGTTATTCTTTCATTGCTATAACAAAGCTACTGGCGGAGAGTTATAACTCTCGCTGGGACAATTATTCAAATTGTCTCAACCCCGTAGTCTTCGACTTTTTAGGTGGACGTCGAGGACGGAGGAACCAATCTGAGGGTGAATAGTACTAGCAGCAGCAACACCAGGGGCAGCAGTGAATCTCAGGTGGAGATACTGACTGTCAAGTCTTGTAGATAGCATGTCTTATGTCGTCTCTGTACTCTCAGGTCCTAGGAATCAGTAGGTCTGAGGTTTTTGGCTTTAAGCCTCAAAATTTTTGTTGTATATTGCCTTGTATAGATAACATGGCAATGGATGTATATAATCACTCAAGAGGTGAATTCACAGAGATGTAATGTTAAAACATGTTGTAAACAGTTTATATCATTTTATTATAAAAGAGTTTTATGGTTTAAAGATCTCTTTCCAAAAAGTTTTAAATTTTAGTGATTTTTCATATTCCGCTGCTAATAAACCGCTTCCACATTCATTAATCTCATTTTCCGTGACAGATCGCCACAATTAAGTGGTATCAGAGCTCTAGGTTCGTTAAGTCTATAGAGACATAGGACTTAGGATGTCGAGTCTATTCTTAGTGTTTTCCAGTATATCTAATAGTGTCTTCTGCTCCTCAGGAGAAGAAGATAAGTTAGGGATGTCTGGACCACACAAGGAGTATGTGGCAGAGAGTAGCATTGCTGCACCCTGAGAAGGTGCAAGGAACCCGGAGATAGTGCAACCTATACCTGAGCCACCCCAGTTCAATCCAGTTGATATGGGGAACCCAGCTGTCCAGACCATGTTTGGGCAGTTTATGACTGCCATGACACGCATCATAGATAGGATGCCTATGCCTGCACCTAGGGCACCTGCCCAGTCAGAAGGACAAGGAATCGACAAGACGTTTGAACGACTTCGCCGAGTCGGAGTGACCGAGTACTTTGGAACAGCTGATCCCGCAGATGCCGACCTGTGGTTGACCGAGTTAGAGAAGGCTTTTAGAATCCTAAACATCCCAGAAGCTGAGAAGGTTAGACACACTGTCTATCTTCTAAAAGGGAGTGTTGGTCATTGGTGGACCATGGAAGAGCAGAAGAGGCATGGTGTGGAGGTTGCGTGGGAAGTCTTCCATCGGGAATTTATCAATAGATATTTCCCTAAGACGTTCCTAAATGAGAAAATCTCTTAGTTTGAGAGGTTGAGACAAGGTCTAATGAACATTAGTGAATACAAAGCTAAGTTCATGGAGTTATTGTAGTTCTGTCCGCATATGGCTGCTACAAAGGAAGAAAGGATTAGGTGGTTTGAGAAAGGGTTGAACGCTGAGTTGACTACACCCGTGTCTGCCCTAGAGAACCGGGAGAGGTTTTCTACCTTCGTAGAATCTGTCAGAAGGATAGAGAGGTCTGTATATGAGAAGAGGCAAACCCATAAGAGGATGTATCCTCAGTTCCAGGGATCTTCATCCAGAGACTTCAAGAAGCCTAGGTTTTCTGCACCTACACCACCACCACCTAGACCTAGTGCTCAGACACAGTGGACACTGAGTAGAGGTAGAGGACAAAGCCTACCACTACAAGGGGCTTGTAGTTCAACATCTATGCCGGTCACAGGACCACCCAGACCACAACAACAAGACAGAAGCTGTTACATATGTGGAAAGATGGGGCATTTGATGAAAGACTGCAGAGCTAGACCAGCAAGTGTAACACAACCACAAAGGCAGAGTCAGCAAGGATCACAGAGGAGACAGTTTCCAGGAGAAGCTAGAGGATGTGCAAGCTAGATCGTCAGCACCAAATCAACCCCAGGCGACAACAAGGTTCTATGCAATGAACCCACCTGATGCAGTGATCAACCCTCGGGTTGTGGCAGGTCAGATGAAATTGTTATATTCTAATATGTCTACATCCTACATTGTATCTGTTTTAATTGATCCGGGTGCTACACACTCCTTTATCACTCGAAGAGTGATTCGTAACTGCAATATGACAATCAGTCATAGGGCGGATAGCTTGTTGCTTGAGACTCTATTGAGAGGGTCTGCTGTGTTACAGGAGGTATGCTCTCCCTGCATCCTCTTCTTTTCTGATCATCGCATTCAAGTGGATCTTATACCACTTGAGATGCAAGGATTTGATATAATCCTTGGGATGGATACCTTGGAAAGGTATAGGGTTGTCTTGGATTGTGAATCCAAGCAAGCTGTGTTTGCTGATGATAGCGACACATGGATCTTTCAAGGTGAGAGAAAGATTCTACCCACCTGTCTTGTGTCATCTATGGTTGCTGAGAAGCTGATGAGGCAAGGATGTTATGCATTCTTGGCCCATGTGGTAGATACTACCATGGATAGTCCTAACCCTGGTGAAGTTCCTGTAGTCAGGGAATTTGAAGATGTATTTCCTGAAGAACTTCCAGGTGTGCCACCGCCTCGAGAGATTGATTTTGAAATCAATTTGATCCCAGAAATATAACCTATATCACAAACACCATATAGGATGACGCCTGCCGAGATGGCAGAACTCAAGAAACAGCTTCAAGAGTTGCTTGAGATGGGTTTCATCCGACCGAGTACTTCACCATGGGGTGCTCCGATCCTTTTCGTTAAAAAAGAAAGACGGATCAATGCGGCTGTGCATTAATTACAGACAACTAAACAAAGTAACAATAAAGAACAAGTACCCTCTGCCGAGGATTGATGATATCTTTGACCAGTTGCGTGGTGCAACCGTCTTCTTAAAGATAGATTTGAGGTCAGGATATCATCAACTCCGTATTAAGGACAATGACATACCCAAGTCTGCCTTCTGGACAAGGTACGGTCACTATGAGTTCAAAGTTATGTCGTTTGGACTAACTAATGCACCATCTACATTTATGGAACTCATGAATAGAATCTTCCTACCTTTCCTCGATCAGTGTGTTGTTGTCTTCATAGATGACATTCTGATCTATAGTAGAGATGCTCAGCAACATGAACAACATCTTCGTCAGGATCTAACTTTGCTAAGAGAACACAAGCTATACGCTAAGTTTAGCAAGTGTGAGTTATGGCTATCGGAAGTATCTTTCCTTGGACACGTGATATCTGCCTCGAGTATTCATGTTGACCCTAAAAAGGTAGAATCTGTCCTACAATGGGAACAGCCGAAGACACCGACAGAGATCCGTAGTTTCTTAGGGTTGGCTGGCTATTACCGAAGGTTCATTAAGAACTTCAGTTCCATAGCCTTACCCTTGACTAAGTTGACCCAGAAGGATGTTCCTTTTGTCTGGAGTGATAAGTGTTAGCAATCTTTCCAGCTGTTGAAGGAGAGGTTGACAAGTGCACATGTACTTGTGTTACCTGATCAAGGCAAGGGATATGTGGTTTTCTGTGATGCCTCCAAGAATGGACTCAGATGTGTGTTGATGCAGGATAAACAAGTGATTTCTTTTGCTTCTCGATAGCTTAAGAAACACAAGGAGAATTATTTGACACACGATCTGGAGCTAGCTGATGTGGTTCATGCCTTGAAAATATGGAGACACTATCTCTACGAAGAGACATTCCAGATTTTCACTGATCATAAGAACCTTAAGTACATCTTCTCTCAGCATGAACTTAACATGAGGCAACGCCGATGGATGGAGTTAATCAAGGACTACAACTGTACAATTGATTACCATCCAGGGAAGGCCAATGTGGTTGCAGATGCTCTGAGTAGGAAATCAACAACACCAGCCTTAGATAGAGCACAACTAAATTCTTTAGTATGCTCTAGGAGAGATATGCTTATCTCCTTAAGGCAAGACAATGTACAATTGAAGGTGTCATTGTTAGCTGGGTTGTTGGATGAGATGCATATAAAACCTACCTTGAGAGAGAAGATCAAAGAGGCACAACAAGTTGATGTTGTAGTTCAACAGATCAGATCAGAGTATGGTGATGAGAAGCGAGATGATTTCCATGATTCAGATGACCAAGTAGCATGTTATCATGGGAGAATGATAGTACCAGATGTGGACAACTTGAGGAAGTTAGTCCTGGAAGAAGCTCATTCTTCGATGTATGCTATGCATCCAGGAAGCACCAAAATGTATCGCAATTTAAAAGATATGTATTGGTGGCCTGGGATGAAGAAAGATGTTGCTGAGTTTGTTTTGCGGTGTCTTGTGTGTCAGCAGGTTAAAGCTGAACACCAGAAGCCTGCAGGAACAATGCAACTTTTACCCATACCACAGTGCAAGTGGGATCATGTGACTATGGACTTTGTTATTGGCCTACCCAGGACAAGCAAAGGACATGATTCCATTTGGGTAATAGTTGATAGGTTGACAAAGACAGCGCATTTCTTACATGTCAAAACAACCTATTCTGCTGAGAGGCTAGCACAGTTGTATGTTCAGGAGATAGTGCGACTGCATGGAGTTCCAGTCACTATAGTTTCAGACGGAGGTCCCCAGTTTACGAGTCGTTTTTGGGAATGACTGCACAAAGCTTTAGGCACCCAGTTAAGGTTTAGTACAACCTTTCATCCTCAGACTGATGGACAGTCAGAAAGAACTATACAGACCTTGGAAGACTTGCTGAGAGCGTGTGTTCTTCAGTTTACAGGGAGTTGGGATTTGCACCTAAGCTTGATAGAGTTTGCCTACAACAATAGCTATCAACATAGCATCGATATGGCTCCTTATGAAGCTTTATATGGTAGACGTTGTAGATCACCCCTATGTTGGTACGAAACCGGTGAATATCAAATGTTAGGACCTGATGTTGTGCAGCAGACCATAGAAAAGATTAAAGTAATACAACAACAAATTAAGACTGCACAAGATAGGCAGAAATCATATGCTGATAGACGTCGTAGACCCTTAGAGTTCCAGGTTGGAGACAGAGTGTATCTCAAAGTCTCGCCTTGGAAGGGAGTTTTGAGATTTGGAAGGAAAGGGAAGTTAGCTCCTAGGTTTATGGGGCCTTATCCAATCATTGAACTGATTGGAAAGGTAGCCTATAGAATAGAGTTGCCACCAGAGTTACAGAGGTTACACCCTGTGTTTCACATTTCTATGTTGAGGAAATGTCACCCTGATACTGAGTCAGTTCTACAACCTATGGAAGTAGAATTGAATGATGATATATCTTATGAGGAAGAACCAGTGTCAATCCTTGATAACAGAATTAAAAAGCTGAAAAAGAAAGATATAAGTATTGTGAAAGTCCTCTGGAATCACCATGGTGTTGAAGAAGCCACTTGGGAACTAGAGGAAGAGATGAGAAGGAAATACCCTGCTCTCTTCTCTTGATATGTTTTGTTGATTTCGGGGACGAAATCCTTGTAAGGGGTGGATAATTTGTAACATCCCTGACCTGGGTTATGAACTAACCCGAGGTGTTTTGCTTGATTATGTAATTAGATGCTTGTGATTATCTTTTGGTATGTAATTAAAACCTTTGAGTAACATGTATTTCCATTTCTGTCCTTTTTGAACAATGTTGTAATACTGTTTTGGTTAACAGGGACCTATGTGCAAATTACCCAATTAGAGGGGTTAACTTGCAAATTTCACATGTATGGATGTTCCTCTGATAATGAGACATCATAAGAGTGAATATGATGAAGTGTTATGGATTCTCCAAGCTTGGACACCAAGATGCAGCTTGTGGAGCAATCCTTGTGCTTTAAACCCTAGTTTTGGTGTAAAGTGCAATTTACCCAAAACAAGGGGTGCAATATGTTAAATACACCTTCTAGAGTATCGTTTATGACTCTTGACATCAATTAGAGTAAAAATGATGAAGAGGGAGCTTCATTTAAATAATCAAATAAGAAAGATAATCCTTGTAATTAAATAACCAAGTTGTAAGCAAAATGACCCCTTTTTATGTGTACAATTTAGTAGGAGGTTTGGCTTCTTATCCTTTAGACCTTGGTTTAATAAAGAGTTTTTATTAAGTATAGAGAAGGAGGGACGTGCCTAGGAGAAGGAGAGAAGGACCTAGTTGAGAATATGAGAAATAATTGTCTTCATCTTGGAAATACCCCAAAGTATATAGTCACCCTTCTTTTACAACCAAGGAATCATTTCCCCTTTCTCTTCACTTATCTTCTGCTGTGACCGACTAAGGATGGAGTTCTGGAGCAAAGGAAAATGGCCAAGCAGTTCTAGGTAAGGTTTGATCATCATCTAGCTCGAATTTGTGGAGAAAGTCATGATGCAAGGTTGGTTTGCTAGCTTTTCTTACTTAGCTCTTCTTTCTAGCCATCCTTTCCAACCAATTCTTGGAGAAACAACCTTGGACGACCTGTGGAGCTTAAGATGCCATTAAATCTTGGAAGCTTGGAGCAATAGAGTCGACTTTAAGGTGGGTTTTATAACTCTAAACCCTTAAGCTTTGTTATGCATCTTTCTTTCTTTCCAAAGTAGCTTATTCTTCTTTCCTCCATCCTTCCTTGCACTCTTATAAGAAAAACTATGAAGAACAAACCTTCATCTTGAGGTAGAAGAAGATGGGTGTGAATACCAATGTTGCTTTACCAAACGGTCTCCCACCCTTGGTCTAAACGGTTTGCAAAACTGTTTGGATTCATGCGACTTCACAAAACCGTTTAGATTTAAACGGTCTCCAAGACCGTTTGGAAGGTTTGACTAGGCGTTGACTGTTTGAGGGTTTGCTGGTCACATTATGAATTAATCACCTACAAAGAATCATTAACTAATTGCAAATAAATCCCAAGTTGAAGGCACTTAATCACCTAAACCCTAATCGGGTTCATTGCTGATTTCAATGCACCAATCATGTTGAAATTTGGGTTGAGTGGCCCAAACGGTTTCAAAACCGTTTGGGGATCACCCAAACGGTCTCAAGACCATTTGGTGATCACCCAAGACCGTTTGGAGGTCTAGGTTCAAGTAGGGTTAATCAATTGAAGGTCCAATCATAATAGGTTGTTGAAACAAGTAAAGTGCTGATTTGGTGACCTAATTAGGGTTCAACCTTTAAGAAATTGACTTAGTTTTTGATGAGGCTTTGGGAAAACGGTCTCAAGACCATTTGGAGGATGTCCAAACGATCCCAAGACCGTTTGGGGTTAAGTTATGGCCCAATTGGGTGATGGTTCAATGGGTTCAACTGTTGGTATGTATGCCCTGAGAGCCAATCATGGGATGATTGGTGGGATACATTAAGATTGATTTGATAAACATAAAAGGCGAGCTTCCAATTCTTTCTGGTTAAATCATATGAGATAGTGATAGAACAGATTGAATGTCTAGAGAATGACAGTACTCAATGATGTATGCCTTCAGGTTCATGACCTGAACGATGAGATCATACAGATGCTAAGAGTTTGTACATTCTTGTTATGTCCCTAGTCGGATGTCATTGTGGAAGGTAGATAGACAGAAATGACACACAAGACTAGATTGTGGTGTTGGTTGATGACATAATCTCATTAGTCATGATATAGAGATATCAAAACAAACACATAGGTACTTGTTAGAGAACAAGGTACCGGACAGACCCACCGTGAGTTTGACACATGGAACCATGAGATGGTAGTCACAGTCAGTACTCACAGTGATGGTGGTGAGTGTGATTCTTAGACCTGAAATCACTGCACTCAACACATGTCATTGGGCACACTTTGACATCATCAAACGCAGTCCTGAAACATGGGTTGTTATAAAGGTGATGATTGGGTGGCTTTGACACATGGGGCTTTTGAGGGGCGAGTGATAGATATGGGATTTGTCCCTCCTGAGGGAGTTTGATATCCATGGCCACTTGATGAGTAGGATTGAGAAAGGCGTGCACGCATGTGTGAATTAGTATGTGATACTGATGTCATACATATCTCTTCCAGTCTACTCTGAGATCAAGGAAGTGAATGAACGTTGACAGGATGACTATTCCATGCCTCGAGTTCATTCGGGATATCAGTGACAAAGGAATTATACATTCGCTGTAACACCATTCACGGATTGTAGGATGAAAGTTGTTCTCCAACTTTCTACTTTCACTTGGGTAGCACTGATGTGTGACTAGGCACCGCTCTTTGCTTGTGAAGTCATAAGTGTTATGGACTTTCACTGCCAACGTGAAATGGACCTGCAGGGTCACACACATAGGATTTAACCTGGAAGAGGAGTTTTGTCCACTAAGCAATGTTTAGATTGATTACTAAAGGAGTTTAGTAGTTCAATTAAACACTCAATCAGTCGATAGCTCAATATCATATGGTTCAAGGTGTTGGACGCATTGATTGGAGTATCGGATTGATTGAAATCGCAATTGATTGATTTTGCCCAACCTTTGCTCCCAACCGATCGGTTCATGTGATGAACCGGTCGGCTGAGGTTGCTGAACCGGTCGGCTGGAGTGTCCAGGCCGATCGGCTCATGCCCAGGTTGAGACGACCGGTTCAAGAGTTGAACCGATCGGCTCAACTTGTGCAACCGACCAGTTGGGAAAGTCATGTCGGCAAGAATTTTCCTTTCGTTTCAAATTGCCCAATTCGATTGGGAATAATATTGGTATTCGATACCAATTGGGAAAGAAACAAGGAAAGTCTTTTTGAGCCGGATTAGGACCATGAACCGATCGGTTCAGGGCACCAACCGATCGGTTGGAGTGCCCCAAACGATCGGCTCAGGTCCAACCGATCGGCTCAATGGCCGAACCGATCGGTTCAGTTGTGAACCGATCACTTCAAGTTGCGAACCGGTTGCTTTTTTTGGAAAATTCTCAAACCCTTCTACTCCTACATTAGTCCCGCATTGCCCGGGATGGAGAACCCTATCCCATGAATCTCCTATATATAGGGGTATTGGGGGCTTCTCAAATAACAGCTCAGTGCAACCAGTTGCTCTGCAAGTTGTCGTTCTCTCTGGTTTTGGTAACCGTGAGAGAGCCCGAGCAAGTGCTTCCCGCAAAAGGGAGGTGCAGCAAAGGAAGGACAACTACAGTTGCAACAGAAGGCAGGAGAGCGTGTTGGCGACTAGTACGTCAACAGGAGGGTGCGACTCCTTCCACTTCCTTGTGGGACAAGGAGTGTGGAGTTCCAGGTGGTCCGTGTGGACCACTACAGAGGCGAGAGGACACTGCCGCTTAGGAGGACAACTGTCATCCGACAGTCCGGTTCGAGTAGGAGTTGTCAGTCCCAGTGCGACCAAGAGCTGCACAGACACCGTCGAAGTCCGGAGTTGAAGACCGCGCATTGCGCGAGGTATTGTCGCCGAGCAAGCCTCGGGATAAGGTATGATTCCACAAACCATCCTTTCCTATTATATAGACATTGACGTGTTTCCTCGATATGGGTTGGGGGAGAAAATTTTTTTGTTTCCGCTGCCTTCTCTGTCTCCCCTAAAACCCAATAGTGGTATCAGTGCCACGTCAACTGTTCTATATTTTAGGAATATCGATATGATCGATTTTGGTTTGTCGCCTTTATTTATTGCATACGATGCGAATAATATCGGCTTTATGCATGTCCAATCCTAAATCCACAAATTCCTAATTACATATATGATATGTATTATTAATGCACTCGATACACGTCGCCCTTAAATGAGTTTTGTGGTGGATGTGTATAGCGTGATTATGGCCTATAAACCCCTATCTGTGTATGGTTGTGTGTGGTTGCTTGCATCTCGGTCTGCGCACCGATCTTCCCTCTCTTATTCCTGATGTAACTCGAAATAATTCGAGATTCTTTCCTACCTTTGCTCCCCCCGAATGTAACTTGGGGTTTCTCCTTTTTAAAGCAATGTAATAAATAGGATAGATTTTATTTCCTGTTATGTCAAAGACCGGCGGACATCAAGACGACTGCTCAGACGGTCGGTTCAAGGAGTGAACCGATCGATTGACCTTCCAGACGGTCGGTTCAAGGAGTGAACCGATCAATTGATGACCGGTTCGAGGAGCGAGACGAGCGGGTGGCGGACATGACGAGATGCACGACGACCAGGCAAACCGATCGGTTGGAGGAGCCAACCGATCGGCTGGTGGCACTCAGACGACCGGCTGGAGAGTACAGATCGTTCATGTGATGAGTTGATCTACTCGGATGGCAAGGCACATAGTTCATCTTTTACAGGTTGCATGTGATGTAGACCTAGATGACCGTGATTCCTCTTGGCTCGAGGAATCACATTAGGATGGCCATAATCATCTTTTTTTTTTTATCATTTGTGCATGTTTTTCTGTGGGATATAGCATGTATATGATACGTACTATGTATTGTGGTGATTGGATATGTATATCTATATAAAACCAAATCCCTCATTAGAATATTAAGTTTTATATGCCTTCCATTAGCGGCACACATGAAAAGCTCGATCGACCAAGTTTAGGTTACGCCAAAGCGTGGTGCACCGTCTATCTTGTGGAAGTGTGAAGGGTAGACATGTAGGTTTTGCCAAAGCAGGGTGCATGTTTACCGTGTCGGCTTTTGGGTTAGACTTAACTGGTGATTCTTAGAGCGTCTAATCCCAGAGGCAAGGAATGTTCATGGCAAGGTGTTGTGCATGTTCATTCAATAAGAGTTGCATATGATGCAATTGGCAAGAGTTGCCTACCTGAGAGATCTAAGTTGTGGGCGATCATCCAAAGCTGACTCATGACTTAGAGGATTTCAGGATCTTGCCCACTAGAAGGTTGTACGCTGCAATCTTCCGAATTGATAGTGAGGGCTATCAATTTGAAGTAAAATAGTGGGAGCGATAATTAATTAAAGGCCTAATTATATCGTCAAATACTCAAATCAATCAAATAAGTCAAAAATGAGTTTTGGACTAAAATTGCATATTTTCCTTTTTGTAGTTCAAATGGCAAAAAACAACAACAACTTTTCTTTGCGATCGGTCCTTGACAAGGACAAGCTAAATGGGACAAACTTCCACGACTAGTATCGGACATTGAGAATTGTTCTCACTCAAGAGCGTAAGCTCTATGTCCTGGATACTCCAATTCCAGAGGAACTCGCTCCTAATGCACCAAGGACAGAAAGGGATGCTTACAAGAAGCATTCTGATGATGCCATTGATGCAAAGTGCTTGATGCTATGTTCAATGAACCATGAGTTGCAGAGGCAACATGAGAACATGGGTGTCATAGAGATGATTCTGCATCTCAGGAACATGTATGAAGATCAGGCACGGCAAGAGAGGTACAATGTTTCTAGGGCGTTGTTCAAGTGCGTCATGATAGAAGGAGATCCAGTTGGTCCTCACACACTCAAGATGATTGGGTATGTGGAGAACCTGCAGAGACTGGGATTTCCACTGAGCCAAGAGTTGGCTACTGACGTGATACTGCAATCGTTGCCAGAATCTTATAGTCAGTTTGTGATGAACTACAACATGAACAACTTTGATAGGCCACTGTCAGAGTTGTTGGGCATGTTGAGGACAGCCGAGTTACAGATGAAGAAGGACAAGCCTAAGTCCGTGATGGTGATCACGAGCAAGAAAGGCAAGTCCAAGCGCAAGGGCAAGGGCAAAGCTAAGAAAGGTTCTGAAGCTAGCCAGGAGTCCAAGCCATCTTCATCTCTCAAGGCCAAGGGAGGCGTGACCAAGAAAGGAAATTGCCACCATTGTCAAAAGCCAGGACATTGGAAAAGGAATTGTCCTCTCTACCTGGAAGAACAAAAGAAGAAGGAGGCGACTGAAACCTCTACTTAAAGGTGTCATGAAAGTAAACTTGTAACACTTTTGAGATATATGATATCAAGATGTAAAAAGTAAAGCATTCTTACTTGGGGCAAGTGTTGCCTTTATAGATAGGAATACTTTAGTTTATTTTCATCCAATAAGGCATGTAATACAGTTATGAACTGCTATTTCATACTTGCCAATAGATAGAAACACTTTATTTTTGCATATTGTATGACAATGATAGCAATTAATAAAGAGATGTTTCAATTTATAAAGATGTGATCTTTGTGGCAATGCCTTATTTATCTTGTGATATTTGATATGCATAAGATAAGATGATACCTAAAAGTTATAGATAACTCAAACAATTTAATTAGCATTAATCATGAGAAATTCGTTTCTAGTTTCCATGTGATGGATAAAACTAGACTCTTTTGGTTAGAGAACCAGTAAGGGACATGAATATCTTGGACATGATTAATCAATCTTCACTAAAGTAGTGGAAGAGTGATTATCCTATTAGGTATAATACATGTGATGTATTTACATACCTATTGGAATAAATGCTAATACTTCAAATGGTGTTTAGAGAAATACCAATATGAATGTCTTGAAATGTTCAAGATTATCATAAATGAAGTACAAATTTGGTAAAGTATTAATTCTTGATGAGATCAATGAATGAAATACTTGGACCAAATGTTTGAGATCCTTATGAGTGATTATGATAGTGTATCATAGTGAACTCATGATTAAGGCATGGTGATCATACTCTAAGGAGTTAGAGAATGATTATCAAATAACTGAATTCTTCTTAATAAAAGAATACCCCACACTAATAAAAGAAATTAAGAATCACAAGGGTTGTGAGTTCTTATATCTTTAACAGATACACCTCAATTATCTATGTGATGAGTTGCTCATGTGATGAGTCAACTATCAAGATGAATATGAGGAACCGAATCTTGAGTTATAGTTTAAAACCATTACATCCTAAATGACTTCCATGTGAACCATAAGGTATGACCTTGATGGTAGCACTCATTGGATCATATCCATAAGTGCAGATGAGTCTTAAGTGTTAAGACACATGGATACCATTTTGAGAAGAATGATGCTTGTTGATTGCAACTTAATGACTAAGACATTTGGCATATGGATACTAAAACCGCATTCCTATGAGGAATAAAACCAGGATGTGTACGTGACACAACCTATAAGGTTTATGAATCCACTAATGCAAATGAAGTCTATAAGTTACAATGGACTAATCAATGTGATTGATTGAGTACAAGCAACTCAAAATTGGATCTTTATTTTGATGATATAGTCAAAGGGTTTGACTGATATGTCAAAGATAAAGAAGGGATCTGTGATTTAGTGGGAGCGTGTTCACATTCCACATATTGATGTGAAATGGAAATGTTCTAGATTGGAAATCCGAATGTGGAAATTATCTTTAAGGAAGATAGAGATGTTTCCTATGTGATAGGAATAGAGATCTATAGAGATAGTTCTCAAAAATCTCTAGACCTGGAAAGAGAGAGCATACATTGGCAATCTGTACTGAAGTGTTCAATATGCACAGATTCAGTGGGAGAAAACTTGTCCATGATACATGGAGTTAGTATCCCAAGGCCAAGTGTCCAATTCTTATGAAGAATGGAACACTAAGAATAGATATGGATCTATCATGTATGTAATCATCCCATTATCTTGCATGTATGACATGGCAAGAATAAAATGCATTCATCATCTTGTATGTAGGACATGGCAATATGATGTGCTCATCCTGATAACTTGTATGTGTGACATGATGAGTGGATGTCTGTCTATTTCCAGTAAGGGTTACTGGAATACCATGAGAACTTGATAAGTGCTTGTGAAGTACTAGTTCTATGGAGATAAGGAAGAGTTTGATGTAAAGAGTTACATTGATGCGAACTTCCGAAAGGACAGAAAATTAATCGCAAAATATACATAAGATGTATAAAAGTGAAAGTTTGTTGATAATTGGAAGTGTTCCAATAAAGCCATTTAAAAGGGAAATGCCGAGTATCTAGGTGTTAGTGAACAACAGTGGATACTATATGGATCTGAAAGTTCATGAGATGAACTTATATTCCACTCATTGATGACAAGTCTGGAATCCTTGATCATGCAATGTGGCTAAAGGTTAGCAAAGGAATACTAGATCGCATATTACGGCAACTCCATCTTATACGTATGACGTACAGCGAAGAGATGCGAGACATGCAATTTGTACAGACTTTGGCAAGGTGTTGTCATTACTCACTATGTTGGCACTAGAGCACAGTAACATGTGGGACATGTTTGAAGATCACTATGAATATGATTCATGGGTGATTGGCTCGCAGTGCAAGTGGGAGTCTGTTGGTATGTATGCCCTGAGAGCCAATCATGGGATGATTGGTGGGATACATTAAGATTGATTTGATAAACATAAAAGGGGAGCTTCCAATTCTTTCTGGTTCACTCATATGAGATAGTGATAGAACAGATTGAATGTCTAGAGAATGACAGTACTCAATGACGTATGCCTTCAGGTTCATGACCTGAACAATGAGATCATACGGATGCTAAGAGTTTGTACATTCTTGCTATGTCCCTAGTCGGATGTCATTGTGGAAGGTAGATAGACAGCAATGACACACACGACTAGATTGTGGTGTTGGTTGATGACAGAATCTCATTAGTCATGATATAGAGATATCAAACCAAACACATAGGTACTTGTTAGAGAACAAGGTACCGGACAGACCCACCGTGAGTTTGACACATGGAACCATGAGATGGTAGTCACAGTCAGTACTCACAGTGATGGTGGTGAGTGTGATTCTTAGACCTGAAATCACTGCACTCAACACATGTCGTTGGGCACACTTTGACATCATCAAACGCAGTCCTGAAACATGGGTTGTTATAAAGGTGATGATTGGGTGGCTTTGACACATGGGGCTTTTGAGGGGCGAGTGATAGATATGGGATTTGTCCCTCCTGAGGGAGTTTGATATCCATGGCCACTTGATGAGTAGGATTGAGAAAGGCGTGCACACATGTGTGAATCAGTATGTGATACTGATGTCATACATATCTCTTCCAGTCTACTCTGAGATCAAGGAAGTGAATGAACGTTGATAGGATGACTGTTCCATGCCTCGAGTTCATTCGGGATATCAGTGACAAAGGAATTATACATTCACTGTAACACCATTCACAGATTGTAGGATGAAAGTTGTTCTCCAACTTTCTACTTTCACTTGGGTAGCACTGATGTGTGACTAGGCACCGCTCTTTGCTTGTGAAGTCATAAGTGTTATGGACTTTCACTACCAACGTGAAATGGACTTGTAGGGTCACACACATAGGATTTAACCTGGAAGAGGAGTTTTGTCCACTAAGCAATGTTTAGATTGATTACTAAAGGAGTTTAGTAGTTCAATTAAACACTCAATCAGTCGATAGCTCAATATCGTATGGTTCAAGGTGTTGGACGCATTGATTGGAGTATCGGATTGATTGAAATCACAATTGACTGATTTTGCCCAACCTGTGCTCCCAACCGATCGGTTCATGTGATGAACCGGTCGGCTGAGGTTGCTGAACCATCGGCTGGAGTGTCCAGGCCGATCGGCTCATGCCCAGGTTGAGATGACCGGTTCAAGAGTTGAACCGATCGGCTCAACTTGTGCAACCGACCAGTTGGGAAAGTCATGTCGGCAAGAATTTTCCTTTCGTTTCAAATTGCCCAATTCGATTGGGAATAATATTGGTATTCGATACCAATTGGGAAAGAAACAAGGAAATTCTTTTTGAGCCGGATTAGGACCATGAACCGATCGATTCAGGGCACCAACCGATCAGTTGGAGTGCCCCAAACGATCGGCTCAGGTCCAACCGATCGGCTCAATGGCCGAACCGATCGGTTCTGTTGTGAATCGATCACTTCAAGTTGCGAACCGGTTGCTTTTTGTGGAAAATTCTCAAACCCTTCTACTCCTGCATTAGTCCCGCATTGCCCGGGATGGAGAACCCGGCCCCATGAATCTCCTATATATAGGGGTATTGGGGGCTTCTCAAATAACAGCTTAGTGCAACCAGTTGCTCTGCAAGTTGTCGTTCTCTCTGGTTTTGGTAACCGTGAGAGAGCCCGAGCAAGTGCTTCCCGCAAAAGGGAGGTGCAGCAAGGGAAGGACAACTACAGTTGCAACAGGAGGCAGGAGAGCGTGTTGGCGACTAGTACGTCAACAGGAGGGTGCGACTCCTTCCACTTCCTTGTGGGACAAGGAGTGTGGAGTTCCAGGTGGTCCGTGTGTACTACTAAAGAGGCGGGAGGACACTGCCGCTTAGGAGGACAATTGTCATCCGACAGTCCGGTTCGAGTAGGAGTTGTCAGTCCCGGTGCGACCAGGAGCTGCAGAGACACCGTCGAAGTCCGGAGTTGAAGACCGCGCATTGCGCGAGGTATTGTCGCCGAGCAAGCCTCGGGACAAGGTATGATTCCACAAACCATCCTTTCCTATTATATAGACGTTGACGCGTTTCCTCGGTATGGGTTGGGGGAGAAATTTTTTTTGTTTCCGCTGCCTTCTCTGTCTCCCCTAAAACCCAACATCAACTTCAATTAGACTCATGTTGATGGATGTTGAAGGTTGATCGATTTCAAACCCTAATCCAATTGGTCCTAACCCTAATTGGTGTCCAATTGAGGATCAATTGAGTGTCAAATTGGTTAAGGATAAACCTAATTGGCTCAAATAAGTGGTTAACCTTGGCATGAACAATTGAGGGGTTCAACATTGGAAACCGTAGCTCAATTGCAAGTGTTGATGCACTTTTAGGTCCATGCGGTTTTGATATGTTTGGACCAAACAGTCTCAAGACCGTTTGAATCCAAATGGTCTAAAGACCGTTTGGGACCAAATGGTCTCAAGACCGTTTAGGGGCAAACGGTCTCAAGACCGTTTGGGACCAAACAATTTCAAAACTGTTTGGATTCATGCGGTTTCAAAACTGTTAATGGTCATGCAGTTTCAAAACTGTTAATGGCCATGCGGTTTCAAGGCTGATTTGCTCAAACGGTTTCAAAGTCAAACTTGGCTAAATGGTCAACGTGACCAAACGGTCTCAAGACCGTTTAAGGGCAAACGATCTTGAGTATGAACTTGTCCATGCGGTCTTGAAAGTTAAAGGTACCAAACGGTCAACCCTTCCATGCGGTTTCAAAATCGTTTGGAGGTTGAAAGTTCAAAACCGTTTGGGGTCTTTTAAGGTGAAGAATGCTTAATGTTTTAAAGTCTTAGATGGTTCAATGGTTGTTTAATCTAAACCTTAATGATACCTAAAGACATTAAGGGAACAAGTAATTAGTTGGTTGATGTATGTTATGATTAATGGTGAACATCATCAAGGTACTTTTGAAGGGTTCAAGTAGATAACACCCCTTGATCAAGCAAACCCTAATGACCACAATGGTGATGACTTGGCTTATGTTAATCAAAGTTGACTTGATCTAACCTAATCTAGAGTGATGTAAACATCACCTAATAGTAAGAGGAGAGAGAATACTCCTAATAGGGATGAGAATCAAGTAAAATACCTTCAATATGAATGAATGCACATGATTAGTGTATGATCCTTCATAATGAGATCATAGAGACCGTAATTATGATGGTTGGTGAATCATAACCTAATTTGAAGGCATTAATGATAATAATTTTCATATATGATGATACTATGAGTTCAATTCACTATGAAGTGAATAGTAAACCCTAAATTTAGGGTAATAACATGTAATGTGAATAGTAAACCCTAATTGAGGGCGATATGATGAAATGAACAAAAAACCCTAATTCCAGGTTATGCTTTTAAGCATGAATCTTCATGATTGAAGTATGGGATGAGGAATCACCATTCCTAATTGAATTGAATAAGGGAACCTAGCCTTAGTGAATGCATGATGGTACAACCCTTGAATTGAAAGGTTATCTCTGCTTTATAAATTGCTGATCTGGAGATGAATTGTTTATTATTATCAATTGAATTAACCATGCAGGTTCTTATAAAGAAGTGATCATAGCCATATAAGGGTTATGATATCATATTCATGGAAAGCATGTTACAAGCTTTATGAATAGTGATATGCTATGTTTCCTATTATAAGAGGCTACATATGAGATTGATGGGCTGTAAGGGCCATGAGCAACATTACTACTATAATCAAGGTCATGCTAATGACTTATGCTGAGATAGTTAAGAATTGATATCCATATGATAACTGATGTGAGTTAAACTTGATACATTTAGTATTCTTCTTCCATAGCAGTTGTTTTAGTGATTAATGATTGAAAACATGCTTGATGCTAAAAGAATGCTGAAATGTACTTAAATAATCAAGTATAATCATATCGTGTAGAGCCCTGATCATAGATCCATCATTGTCAGTAGTTTAATGATGGTGAAATAGGTTTTCCTAAGGGAACTCCTGGAGAACATACTTTTGAGTATGTTGGGGTTATGGACGCGAATATCCTTACGTCCTAATGTAGGAATTGATGTAGGATGTACCTTAATCCATCAATCTTTCATTATGTGTTTATGCCGGGGTGATGTTTCACTAATCTCCCGAGGGAATCTTTAATGACGCATCGATGAGAGATAAATAAGAGATTTTTCGATGGCGAAGAGAGTATAGAATGCCACTGTGACTCTAATAGCGAAGTTGCCAGAATACCCTAGAAAGCTATTATAGCAGAGACATGAGATGTCCTGCATGTTGGTCCTCACACTAACTGAGGAAGATGAGGTCACAAGAATGCGTCTCTTTTGATGACCTATGTATGGTACCGATGTGATTTAGTAATGATCGGTTGGAGTATGAGCGGTATACCTCATCTCCGCATGGCATAATAATGTTTGTAAAACATAATCAGCCATGTAGCATAACTGCTTAGGTTGAATTACAAGAAATAATGATTGATGTTACATTGTTTATAAATGTTCCAGTCAAGTAACCAGTATGCATGATCTTCATATTTCTTATTGAAATGATTGTTTAAGTAGAATTTTCTTTACTTAATCCTAAGCCTACTGTTGAAGGTTTTAAGTTATCTTGCTTATGTTGTTCTTTCATTGCTATAACAAAACTTCTGGCAGAGAGTTATAACTCTCGCTGGCACAATTATTCAAATTGTCTCACCCCCGTAGTCTTCGACTTTTTAGGTGGACGTCGAGGACGGAGGAACCAATCTGAGGGTGAACAGTACCAGCAGCAGCAACACCAGGGGCAGCAGTGAATCTAAGGTGGAGATACTAACTGTCAAGTCTTGTAGATAGGATGTCTTATGTCATCTTTGTACTCTCAGGTCCTAGGAATCAGTAGGTCTGAGGTTTTTGGCTTTAAGCCTCGATATTTTTGTTGTATCTTGCCTTGTACAGATAACAGGGTAATGGATGTATATAATCACTCAAGAGGTGAATTCACAGAGATGTAATGTTAAAACATGTTGTAAACAATTTATATCGTTTTATTATAAAAGAGTTTTATGGTTTAAAGATCTCTTTCCAAAAAGTTTTAAATTTTAGTGATTTTTCATATTCCACTGCTAATAAACCGCTTCCACATTCGTTAATCTCATTTTCCGCGACGGATCGCCACAACAACATGGATTAAGCTTCTAATAAGGAGCTACATAGACATGGGGAGCATCATCAAAGGGTTTCTGAACCTTGGTACAGAAGGTCAGAAACAATGTTTTCATCCAGGATGGCTTGACATACCAGTCAATGGGAGCCAACAAAGTTCATGTTGTGGGCATGGAGAGAAGTGACACTGACATGATACTTCTTCTCAGTTGCTTGGGAACTGAGTGAAGTCAGGGTTGGACTTCAAGAAGATGGATGAAAATGATAGGATGATGGCATGCTTGAAGGTAATGGATCCCACCAGTTATTGGTTGTTGGTTCCTTTTGTGGTAGAAGAGTATGAGAATAAGAATAACAAGATGATCTCTCTTGGTAAATAAGAGAGGGTCAGTGAATTTTCCTTGAAGTGAAGTAGCAGTTGACAGTCGGTGACACATTGGGTGCACTGATAAAGCATCTCTCTTGGTTGATAAGAGAGGGCCAGTGACTTTGCCTTGAAGAAAAGTAGCTGTTGGGGGTTACAGACGTAGTGTTTCTATAGTGGCAAAGTTCCAACCCAATCAGTGGTCATAGCAGCATCAAGTAGTCCCCAACAACTACTTCGATCTCATGAGGAGATCAAGTAAAGATGGATGTTTTGTACACACTGAGTGTGATTATTTTCTTCTTCATCTTTGTTCTCGTATATGGAGGGCTACCTGGATTTAGGGGTAATTCAATCCAGACAGTGTGAGTTGTAATCTTAATTACATAAGTGCTTGTTGGTCAGTATTGTTCTATGATTTTTATCTCCTTATCTTGAGGAAAGTTTTCCACATTAAATCCGGTGTTTCTTCTTTAGGTTTATACGCTTGTTGGTAACACTTCCGCAATAAGTTTTCATCACATCCAGAATCATATCGGTACAACATCCCCAACAATCATACCATATTTAGCTAACTTGGTAACTGACCCAACCATGTAATACCAAATAAAAGATAAAAAGAGCAGATATATAATTAAGAAAGCAAACACCATATCAAAAGGAAACCCAAAGCTAAATTTGTTGTGGTTTGATCAAGTCAAGTATGCTAGGCTAGGTATGTTGCTACTCTAATACATATATAATCTAAATCATAAGAAAATAGAACCCACATGTAACATGACTAGCTCTGATCTAAGCTAACATCGGGTGGCTACTAACACACCTCACAAGTCCACTTTCTTTATATTGGATATAGTTTCCTTCTGAAGACCATCTCACTCACATGATTCGAAGTATGGTTCCAAGATTTTTTTAAAAAAGAAATTAGATATCCCATAAGGCAGATGAGTGTACGTCCAACTATCATTCTTGGATAACTCATAATTGAAAACCAAGACCCAGCCTTGTATGTTCATGTTTGGTACGTATCACTCACCATTGCCTAAACTATAGTTTATAGTAGAAAGATAACACTACATGATTGTTTCTATATAAAAAAAGAGAAATGTGATTGAAGGAGGGAAAGATCAAAAATATGATATCCATCATTGTCCATTCATGATTATGAAGAAAACCTTCTATTTTAAAGTTGTTCTCATATGTAAATTTCCATGCCTACAAATGCTAGTAGATCATGTTGTGATATGGATACATTGAGTAATGAACTAAAGAGATGTGCCATGTGCCTATTAGAGATACACATGTGATCTTATGTGGGACATGTTTGGGAGACCATCTCATTATTAACTACCAACTATATCCTGATTTTCTTGAAATAAAATCAAATATTTTGTTGGGTAGAAAACCAAGTATTGTGTGATCAACCTTAAGGGCACCAAAAGTCAAGGTTTGCACCCATGTGTGCAGGATGCAATGTGCACCCGTGCGGTTAGTCAAATATATTGTGAGGACCAAGCTGAAAACATTGGGATTGGCCAACCACACTTACATAATTTCTCACAATTTTTTCAAGTGAAATGACACATATATATACAAGATATAAGTAAATGAGGGGTTAAAGCAAAAGATCATTGGACTTTAAATAAGCAGTAATAACCCACACATCTCTGCTTCTATTTTTCACTCCTTTTTTTTTGAAATCACTGAGACTCTCTATTAATATTGCTCTCAGGTGTTGGCCAACTCCGGTCCAGGACTTCCATATACTGCCTTTAACTCAGCTTCATATATAACAGAGGGGAACTCCGGGCATACATGCCATGTACAATATGGTACTGATGATTTGGTACCCATTTAGCCAGGATATCCACAAGTAAATTTGAGATTCTTGATAGATGATGTAAACTAATCTCGAGCTTGGCACGTAGGGACTGGATGAAAGACATTGCATGGGTTTAAATTTAGTGTGTATGGATTGGCTATTTAGAAAGACATTATAGCCGAAACTGCTATCTGATATGATGATGATGGGTCGCGGTATGTCCATTATGGTTTGGGATCCCATCACAATAGCTAGTAGCTCCACTTCAAGCATGTCCAGGATCCTCACTTGATACACTCCTCCACTGATTCATTTGCCTTCTTGGTCTTGTAATACAACACCAGTGGCTCTAATAGGTAGTTGTTTTCGTATTGAACCATCTGTGTTGAGTTTCAGTTCCCCAAAAGCGGTAAGGACCACTTGATGCAAGTAAAATTTTGGTGGTGATGTTCTTCTACGTCATGTTTGAATTCCAAGAGAGTTAACTAAACTTGTCTCTCGACGACACGAATTGCCTAGACAATACTCATGTCGGGAATATTGAAGATAAAGTTATTTCTCCATTTCCACAGAAAATCAACTGTGGTAAAAAACCAAGTAGAGTGTTTTTGGTTATTCTCTTTGTTCTTCATGTTCTTGGTAATTCAAGTCCTAAGATAATTGTGATTGATAATGCCTACTTTAAAATGAGTGTTGATGGATGACCACACGTCCCTCTCAAAAGGGAACTCTTTGAGGACATGCATAGTGGATTCTACTGAGTTGCTATATCTGGGGAAGGCAGTGTTGTCTGAGAAACCTTTTATTTTTTATTCACATTCCCCATTACTTCATGTAAGGCCTTTTACATGAGAAACTTGGGTACTTTGATTTTCTATATTTAGAGTCATGGGTCTAGAGTAGGAATGCATCAATGGTTTAGCATGCATTTAAAGGCCATCTTTGAAGTGTATCAGTCCCATTTATTTCTCAAGCAAGTCCATTCATCTCCTGTGTGTTAAGATTTGGAGGGAACATGTGAAGAATATCCATCACAATATCCTCCTCAAACCAGTGCTTCAAGAAGTCTATGTACCAGTGTTTCCCAAGCATCATGGATCTTATTTTCAGTTCTTTTAGTTCATTTGAAATTTTGAGAAGTTATAATATGCGGAAGAATGTGGAAGCCTTGACCCACTTATTCTGCCATATTGAGATTTATTCTCCATTGAGGATGACTATGCCAACCATCCAACTCATGTCTTTAGAGCATGTAGCTATGAATGTTCATAACCTTAACCATGTACACAAGCCTTTACTTTCAGATGAGAGTACTTTGACATAATGACATGTGTCTAATGACAATTCCTCTATGTGTAGAAATCACATGCATTCTTAGATAGAAGTGCCTCATTCTAGATCTTGACTAGTTTATTACCTAGACCTACTTCATGCCTTGGAGCTACAATCTTCTTCCATGTGATTATGCTAAGCTTCTACCATTGGGTGTACCTCCCCAAATGAATTTGTAAATGATTGAGTCTATCTATCACAAATGGAGAGGCAGTACTGTGATTTGCATCAGATAAGTTGGATCCGAGTTTATGCCACAATTTGCTAATGTTACCCTTCCAGTCGTAGAAGGATTATGTTATCCAATGAGGAGATTCTAGCATCAATCATGTTGAGCATTGTGAGATATATAGATCTGTTGTCCCTCCCATGTAGTATGGGTACTCCCAAGTGTTTACTAAAGAGTTATACATTGCCCATATTTTGATAATGCCTAAATTATTCCATTCCTATGTATCTCATATGTTTGTTCAAGATTGGTTTCAAGCTTTAGGTACATGAAAATGATCAAATTACACAAGCCCTAGCCTGTTCAAGTTCAAGTCAAAAGCAATGCAAGTGCACATTTTGTGGAAACACCCCAAATGACCTTAGATTAATTTTGTAATCGCTTATATTGATGATATGACTTGTAACTAAGATGAGAAAAAACCAGGGACACTTAATTGCAATGCTTGGTCACTCAAAAGTCAATTTAGAAAATTTGTCACAGAATGTTTATTGCTCAAGTTGGAAACTCGACCTATCCAGTAATGGATTTTCTGGAGATGACCAACCAGTCGAGTTACACACTCACAGAACTCGACCGATTGATAAGCTAACCAAATCTGATTTTGACTCATTGGTTGAGTTTCCCAGAACAAACTCAACCGATAGTTTGAAAATTGTATTTATCACTTAGTGGATCATTTGTGTTATCTTTATTAAAACTTAACCAAATGTACTGTACGAAAAATGTAGAAAAAGTGATTATAAATGTTGGAGAGTTGTTGTGAGAGAGAATAGATCTATTATAACTTGGAAAATGGCTATATTTTTCCCTTAAGTGATCCCACACTCAAGGGAACATCCCCGACTATAAATAGGACCCCTTGGAGTTCATTCCAAGTTTGCTAATTCATGCTATTCTAAGAATTTGCTATAGTTGTGTGTGTTTCAACTCCTTGAGCCTCTTTCTCTCTCTCTCTCATTTGCAAAATATTTCAAGATAATGAGTGAGTTAGGTAGTTGTAAGAGAGCTACCTCCATGTTCTTGTAAAGCTCTCATGCCATTCCATCTTCCCTACCCCATTTCTCAAAGAAGAAAAGGTTGAAGAAAGCTACTCTGAGTGAAGGTGAAGATGTTGTTTGTAAGGACCCTGACCTTCGTTTAGGGTTTACCCTGTTTGTTTTGCTTAACCCTGGTACTTTGTTGCTTGCTAATCACCTTTAGTGGCGATTAGGGTTTGGTTGTGCTTTGTTGAGAGTTGGAGGGGCTACTTGCAGCTAACCCAAGACTAGGGTTTTGTGGGCAAGTTTTCCACCTTGTGAGGTGTTCCCCTCTCTCTTTGCTTCCTCTAGGGTTGAGAGGAAGGCTTGGGCTCGTTGCTTGAGTTCTTTGGGCCTTGGTTGAGCTTGTTTGGGCCTTGAGGTGCCTTGTTTTGGCTTGGTTGAGCCTTGTGTCGCCCAAGATGAGGTGTGTGTCGACCTAGAGGAGAGTGTGTCAGAAAACATGTGAGGTGTGTCACCCATGGTGCAAGTGTTGTGTCGCCCATGGTGTTTGACCCAGACTTGACCTCGTTTGTGTCACCACTAGTGGACACTTGGACAAGTGTATAAGGCTTGCTAGAGTGGTGGCTTGAGCTCTAGGACAAGTGTCCTTTGGGTGGGCGACACCTTGCTTGGATCTACCTTGTTTTCTCCTCCCTTTCCTTCTATATAGGTGGTTCCTTTCCTTTTTTAGGAGTTCCTTTGATCCTTTAGTTTCCTTCTCCACCTTGAATGCACAACACTCCCTCCCTTCCTTGCTTGTGTCGGCCGACACACCCCCTTGAAGGAGCAAGTGGTGGTCGACATCCCTTGAAGCTTGGAGCTCTTCTTCTTCCTTGGAGCTTGGAGCTTAAGGCGGGTTGCATAACTTCTAACCCTAACTCCATTATCTCTTGCTATGATCTTGTTTACATGTTAGTAGCTTAGTTTCTTGCTTAGCTTTCATGTTTGGCCGATCCTTGTGATCTAGGGTTTGTAGGTGAGCAATACTCCTTTCTCTCTTTGGTCTAGAGGAGTGAGTTTAAGTCTCTAGTATCATGAGCAACACCCCTCTTTCTTGGTTGATTGAGGTGAGCTTGTGTTCTAGTTGCTTGAACAACACCCTCCTCTCACCATGGACTAGAAGGGTGAGCTCGGTTGTAGTGGACCTTGTTTAGGGTGGGTGTTTGTGTTGCCCGATGGGTGATAGGTGGTGTGCAAGACCCCTCTTTCCTAGTTGATTGAGGTGAGCCATCTCCTTGACCCTCTAGGGTTTTGGGTATCTTTTTCTTGAGGTAGAAGATGACTTTGTGAGTTGTATCTTGGTCGAGATGAGGATGATGAGGTGTTGCCCGACAACCCTCTAGTCTAGTTTTGCTCGACATGAGTATGTGTGTGTTGGGCGAGATGTGGTGGTGTCGAGAGACACCCCTTGTGCTTGTAACGGGCATCACAACTCTTCTCCTTGTTCTGTGTCGGCCGTTAGGCCTGGATCAGTGGATGAACGACATGTGGGTTGAGTTATCTCTCCCTCTCTCTTTTGGTTTTTAGTGTTTGGTGGTGACCTAGCCGTTATGCTAGCCCTTGTATCAGGCGTTGCTAAGTGGAGTGTGTCGGGCGTCACATGCCCTTGTGTGTCGGTCGATAATGTTGAATCGTAATGGGCGTTGCCCGATTAGAAAGTGATTGACACCCCTCCCCTTGACACGCGACACTCCCCCTGGTAACACGGCGTCGCAAGCTGGTTGCCTTGGTGGCAACGCAGCGTTGCTGCTCTCTTTTATATCTGCCGTTTGGTGCGTTGATCCTTGGGTGAGGGCAGGCTGTCGTTACACCCCTTTTTAGTGAGGGTTTTTTTATCCTTTTGTGACGATTCCTTGTATCCTGAAATAGTCTAGTAGTGGATATCCTTGCTTTAAAATGTGGTAACTCCTTATATAGCAAATGATGCTCGTTATCATAAGCTTATTCATTTATCTTAGCCTGGCTACACATATGGAAATGATTATCTACTAATGCTAAGAACGGTAATGGTAGTGGTAATGATAATGCTTGAGATGAGGATAAGCATAGATATGGTTTGCTTAATAATGTGCTTTATGCACTTGATCACAAGATAATGTAAGGTTGATAAGTATAGCATCTTGAATGTCATCTCATGATAGTAAGCATAGTCCTTATGTTGAAACTATGATTATTGTATACCCTAACCATGCAGGTGATGATTAGCCATGAAATGGCTATGAGAGATATGTGATGAGTAACATCACTTTGATAATTACTCTTGTTGAAGAGGTTACATGTATGATGTGTTTGTCCCATGATGATGATGTGAGCCTTGAGAGGCAGTGGCAATACATGATGAGGGATTGAGATCCCATGGTATGTAATGATCCTCGAGATGGATCTGGATGGTTGGCAAGAGGCCATGTGATAACATGTGATGTTGGATCCTTGAGATGGATCAGGTTGATGTGGTTACAATAATAACATAATGTTGAGTTTATGTTGTTTACTTTTTGTTATATCTTGCATATTATACAACTTGGTTGAATCTTGGAATCCATCTAAAAGATACTAAATAATTACAGTAGAATACATCATGTAGTTGCCCTGGCCATATATCCATCATCGTCAGGAATTTGATGATGGCGAAACAGGTTCTCCTACGGGTTAACCCGGAGCGCATATTGTTGAATATGCGAGGTTGCTCCTAGCCTAAACTGAGGAGGTAAGAGTGCAACTTCGGTTGTAGACTCAAGGGTGCGGATTCAGGCCCGTAGCCCAATTGTGATGAAGAGCATGGTGTACAGGCCCATGGCTCAGGATATGTGATATGAGGAGCATGAATGCGTTCATGGCTCAGAGCACTGTGAACAGGCCCATGGCTGAGTTTCACTAGCGCCGAGACCTTTACTGAGGCGGGCTAGGAAGAGGGTAGCCTGACCCTATGGCTAAGACCACTTCAGCATAAGATTGCGGTCTTGCTTGTGTTGCACTCGTGCACTGACCATGAGGTGGGAGGTCGTGGAGTCCGACTCTTCCATTGACCTTGTATGGCACCGACTCCGGGTTTCACAGCCGTCGGTTGGATTTGAACGGTACGGTTCACTTACTTAGGGCATAAGAATACGTATTCCAGCCATATAGTATTTACTGCTTAAGGAAAAATACGGAACATTGGTTGAGGCCTTGTTTGTGTAGTTAACCAGTTATATCTTGCAGTTACTTCTATATTCCTCAGGTTATGTGGCAATATATCTTATCTTGTCAATCATGTTCCATTGAGAGATACTTGGTTATATGCCTTTTGTACAACTGGTAAGCTTGTCGGTAAGAATAGCTTTGCTTTATATAAACTGCTCTTGTTATACCTATTATCAGATATCTGCTGTTATAACTTTATCTTTTTGAGATTCTGTAGTTGCGGTGGGGAGTTATGTTTCCCGCTGGGACAATGTTCAATTGTCTCACTCTGCTGGTTTACACCCTTTTTAGGTGGTCGAGCTAGATGTGGTGGAGGTCGTGGTGTTGCGGCCGAGCAGCTAGACGAGCAGTAGAAGGCAAGCGATGGATATGCTGCTGTTTTGGATGTTTTGTAGTATAGTCTAGAGTCATCCCTGTACTCTCAGGTCCTTGGCAGTGTTTTGACGTTGTTTCACGTCGCATGACCGTTGATGTTTTGTATATCCTGCTGTTGGACAGATGTGAGCCTTTATGTATGTATTAACAGGTGATGAACTCATGAGATGGTATGACAGGACAACTGTTAATCTAGGCTGTGGACATGTATCAAGGCTTGTATATAGTTATATAGCCTATTTTCTTGTAGGATGTGAACTGGAATGTAATAGTTTCTCAGTTTATCAGCTTTCCGCAAACAGTTGTAATTAATCTGTGTTTTTGATAATATTTGGTTATGGTGATTTCCGCATGTTTTCGCGTAACACCTCACTGTATGTGTGATAGTGGGTTATGTTGCCACAAGTTTATGGTATCAGAGCTCTAGGTTCGCTGAGTCTACATGGATTTAGGACTAGGTTGAGTCTATTCTTGTGAGTTTTCTAGGTTTTCTTACAATATCTTCTGCCCTCAGCGGAAGAAAAGACAAGATGTCTGGAAACCATGAAGAACATGCTCCTGAGCTTAGTGATGCTGCATCGGTTGATGGAGCAGCAGACATGCACATGAAGATCGGGTGCCTGAGGTCCCCCAACCTAACCCATCCATTCTTAAACATCCTGCTTACCAACAACTTATGGGGCAGATGATGGCTACGATGAATCTCATGGTTGAGAGATTACCAGTGCCTCCTCCGTGAGCACAGGTTCCCCATGGAGAAGCATCGGGTATTGGGAAGACCTTCGAGCTGCTTCGCCGAGTCAGAGCTTCAGAGTATGCTGGAACAGCTGATCTAGCAGATGCAGATCTGTGGCTGATAAGTCTTGAGAAGGCTTTCCGGATCCTTGACATCCCCGAAGCAGACAAAGTAAAGCATGCTGTCTACCTTCTGAAGGGTAGTGCTGGTCACTGGTGGACCATCGAGGAAGAGAAGCGGCCTAGTGAGGTGATCTGTTGGGAAGTGTTTCGACACGAGTTCATCAACAGATACTTTCCGAAGATGTATCTGGATGAGAAGATCAGTCAGTTTGAGAGTTTGCGACAGGGAACGATGAACATCACTGAGTATGAAGCCAAGTTTATGGATCTGTTGAGGTTTTGTCCTCACATGGCGACAACAGATGAGGAGCGGATCAGACGTTTCAAGAAGGGTCTGAGTTCTGAGCTGACAACACTTGTGTCTGTGTTGGAGAACCGGGAATGGTTTGCTACATTCGTGGAATCTGTTCGAAGGATTGAGAGGTCAGTAAGGGAGAAAAGAGAGTCCATGTCTCACAAAAGACCTGCTCAGTTTTAGGGATAGAGGTATGGTGGCTTCAAGAAGCCAAGGTTTGGGGCACCGTCAGCGATGAGAAGTTCTGGTGTACTGTCTCAATGGTCTCCGAGTAAGGGGAGAGGTTATGTTTCTTTTCCATCTAAGGCGCAAAGTACAACTTCTGTGGCAGTGACAGGGCCAGCTAGGCCACGGTTTGAGGACAGATCATGTCATCTTTGTGGACAAGTCGGGCATTTCAGGCTTAATTGCCCGAATAGAGGGGTTGAAGTGACGCAGCAGCCGAGGCAGAGTTTTCAAAGGTCAGAGAGGATGCAACCTAGTGGTAGCCGAGGGCGAGGATGCGGTCAAGCGTCTCAAGCTGGATCGTCTGCTCAAGGAAGCAGAGGTCGTGGACAGTAAGCAACGGCTCGATTCTATGCCATGAGTCAGCCGGAGGCGATAGTCAACCCACGAGTAGTGACAGGTCCGACGGAGTTATTTCATTGTGATATGTCCTCTTCTTGCTTTATATCTGTTCTGGTTGACCCAGCTGCTACACACTCTTTTATCGCCTATAGTATGCTTGAGAACTATCGTTTACCTGTTTGTTGTAAGAAGGATAGTTTGTTGTTAGAAACCCCTCTTGATGGTTCCTCTTTGCTTCGAGAAGAGTGCCCATCTTGTGTCTTGTCTTTCTCGGGACACCACATTCAGGTGGATCTTATGCCACTTGATATGCATGGGTTTGATGTTATACTAGGGATGGATACCTTAGAGAAGTATAAGGTTGTTTTGGACTGCGGATCGAAGCAGGCAGTGTTTGATGATGCTGGAGAGAAGTGGATCTTCCAGGGAGATAGGAAGATTCTTACGACATGTCTGATATCAGCTATGGTGGCATAGAAGTTGCTACGGCAAGGATGTGAGGCGTTCTTAGCTCACGTGGTGGATATCGTTGTGGTTACCCAGGAGAAAGTTCCTCGTCTTGAGGAAGTGTCAGTTGTCCGAGAGTTTGCCGACGTGTTTCCTGAGGAGTTTCCTGGTGTTCCCCCACCCCGAGAGATTGACTTCGAGATCAATCTGGTTCCAAGAACACAGCCAGTTGCACAGACACCTTACAGGATGGCTCCAGTTGAGATGGCAAAGCTTAAGAAGCAGTTATAAGAGTTGTGGACAAAGGTTTTATCCGACCAAGCACATCGCCTTGGGGTGCTCCCGTGTTGTTCGTCAAGAAGAAGGATGGTTCGATGTGGTTGTGTATAGACTACCGACAGTTGAACAAGGTCATGATCAAAAACAAGTACCTGTTTCCGAGGATAGATGATCTGTTTGATCAGTTGTGTGGTGCTACAGTGTTATCGAAGATCGATCTACGGTCTGGATATCATCAGTTGAGGATAAAGGCGGATGACATACCAAAGTCAGCTTTTCAGACAAGGTATGGTCATTTCGAGTTTGTGGTTATGCCGTTTGGGCTAACCAATGCACCTGCTGCTTTCATGGACTTAATGAACAGAGTGTTCCATCTGTTCTTAGATCAGTTTGTTGTAGTCTTTATAGATGACATCTTGATCTATAGTCGGGATAGGCTAGAGCATGAGCAACATCTTCGATGAGCGTTGACTCTTCTTCGCCAACATCAGTTGTATGCCAAGTTCAGCAAGTGTGAGTTTTGGTTGGAAGAGGTGACTTTCTTGGGTCATGTGATATCTGCTGAAGGAGTCAAAGTAGATCCGAAGAAGGTGGAATCCATTGCAGAATGGGAGCATCCGAAGACACCGACATAAGTTCGCAGTTTTCTGGGCTTAGCAGGATACTACCAGAGGTTTATCAAGGATTTCAGTGTGACAGCTTTGCCGATGACAAAGTTGACGAGAAAGGGCGTACCTTTTGTCTGGGATGAACGATGTCAGCAAGCTTTCCAATGTTTGAAGGAGAATCTGACCAGTGCTCCAGTATTGATCCTGCCAGAGCCTGGGAAGGGCTACGTGGTTTTCTGTGATGCTTCCAAGAAGGGCTTAGGATGTGTGCTGATGCAGGAGGATCATGTGGTTTCTTTTGCTTCACGACATCTTAAGAAACATGAGGAGAACTATCTGACTCATGACTTGGAGTTGGCAGCAGTGGTTCATGCGTTAAAGATTTGGAGACACTATCTGTATGGAGAAGTGTGTCAGATCTTTACAGATCATAAGAATATGAAGTATATCTTTTCACAACATGAGTTGAACGTGCGACAACGTCGATGGATGGAGTTGATCAATGATTATGACTGCACTATCGAGTATCATCCTGGTAAGGAGAATGTGGTAGAAGATGCACTTAGTCAAAAATCTTCTTCTCTTTCTTCAAAGAAGGCACAGTTGAGTTCTCTGGTATGCCATAGGCAAGATATGTTTGTTTCTCTGCGACAGATGAACGTGCAGATGGAGGTTTCCTTATTAGCTGGACTTCTAGCATAGATGCAAGTCAAGCCTACATTGAGACAACATATCAAGGATGCACAATAGATAGATGATGCAGTACAGTTGATCAGATCAGAGTTCGACAACGAAAAGAGTGATGGGTTTCATGAGTCCGAGGATGGGTTAGTCTTCTATCGTGATAGGATGGTGGTTCCTGATGTTGATGAGCTGAGGAAGTTAGTGCTCGAGGAAGCACACACGTCAATGTATGCTATGCATCCAGGTGTCACCAAGATGTATCATAGTCTGAAGGACTTGTATTGGTGGCCCGGTTTGAAGAAAGATGTAGCTGAGTTCGTGGCGAGATGTGCGGTTTGTCAGCAAGTGAAGGCTGAACATCAGAAGCCGGCGGGTACGTTGCAACCTTTTCCGATACCGCAGTGGAAATGGGATCATATAACCATGGATTTCGTAGTTGGTCTACCCCGAACAACTAGGAATCATGATTCCATTTGGGTGATAGTGGACAGATTGATGAAGTCTGCCCATTTCCTACCAGTGAAGACGATGTATACAGCCGAGAAACTCGCTCGAGTATATGTGGATGAGATAGTACGTTTGCATGGTGTGCCAGTAACGATAGTTTCCAATAGAGGTCCTCAGTTTACGAGTCATTTTTGGGAACAGTTACACAGAGTGTTGGGAACGCAGTTGAGGTTCAGTACAGCCTTTCACCCGCAGACCGATGGACAGTCTGAAAGGACTATTCAGACTTTGGAGGATCTCCTTCGAGCTTGTGCTTTACACGTGTTGGCAAGGTGGCTTACGAGTTAGAGTTGCCTCCAGAGTTGCACAGGTTGCATCCAGTGTTCCACGTTAGTATGCTGAAGAAAAGTCATCCAGATTTGGGTATAGTGATACAGCCAGTTGAGATTGAGCTTGATGAAGATGTGACCTACGAGGAAGGTCCTGTGGTGATCCTTGACAGAAGGGTCAAGAAGCTGAAGAGGAAGGACCTGGTTCTTGTGAAGGTTCTTTGGCAGCGTCGTGGCATTGAGGAAGCCACGTGGGAGCTTGAGGAAGAGATGAGGAGGAAGTATCCCTCACTTTTCTCTTCAGATTTCGGGGATAAAATCCCTTGAAGGGGGTTAGCTTGTAAGGACCCTGACCTTCGTTTAGGGTTTACCCTATTTGTTTTGCTTAACCCTGGTACTTTGTTGCTTGCTAATCACCTTTAGTGGCGATTAGGGTTTGGTTGTGCTTTGTTGAGAGTTGGAGGGGCTACTTGCAGATAACCCAAGTCTAGGGTTTTGTGGGCAAGTTTGCCACCTTGTGAGGTGTTCTCCTCTCTCTTTGCTTCCTCTAGGGTTGAGAGGAAGGCTTGGGCTCGTTGCTTGAGTTCTTTGGGCCTTGGTTGAGCTTGTTTGGGCCTTGAGGTGCCTTGTTTTGGCTTGGTTGAGCCTTGTGTCACCCAAGATGAGGTGTGTGTCGACCTAGAGGAGAGTGTGTCGGCCAACATGTGAGGTGTGTCGCCCATGGTGCAAGTGTTGTGTCGCCCATGGTGTTTGACCCAGCCTTGACCTCGTTTGTGTCACCACTAGTGGACACTTGGATCTTGATGCATGCATGTGGAAATGACCTTGGACAAGTGTATAAGGCTTTCTAGAGTGGTGGCTTGAGCTCTAGGACAAGTGTCCTTTGGGTGGGCGACACCTTGCTTGGATCTACCTTGTTTTCTCCTCCCTTTCCTTCTATATAGGTGGTTCCTTTCCTTTGCTAGGAGTTCCTTTGATCCTTTAGTTTCCTTCTCCACCTTGAGTGAACGACACTCCCTCCCTTCCTTGCTTGTGTCGGCCGACACACCCCCTTGAAGGAGCAAGTGGTGGTCGACATCCCTTGAAGCTTGGAGCTCTTCTTCTTCCTTGGAGCTTGGAGCTTAAGGCGGGTTGCATAACTTCTAACCCTAACTCCATTATCTCTTGCTATGATCTTGTTTACATGTTAGTAGCTTAGTTTCTTGCTTAGCTTTCATGTTTGGCCGATCCTTGTGATCTAGGGTTTGTAGGTGAGCAATACTCCTTTCTCTCTTTGGTCTAGAGGAGTGAGTTTAAGTCTCTAGTATCATGAGCAACACCCCTCTTTCTTGGTTGATTGAGGTGAGCTTGTGTTCTAGTTGCTTGAACAACACCCTCCTCTCACCATGGACTAGAAGGGTGAGCTCGGTTGTAGTGGACCTTGTTTAGGGTGGGTGTTTGTGTTTCCCGATGGGTGATAGGTGGTGTGCAAGACCCCTCTTTCCTGGTTGATTGAGGTGAGCCATCTCCTTGACCTTCTAGGGTTTTGGGTATCTTTTACTTGAGGTAGAAGACGACAATGTGAGTTGTATCGTGGTCGAGATGAGGATGATGAGGTGCTGCCCGAAAACCCTCTAGTCTAGTTTTGCTCGACATGAGTATGTGTGTGTTGGGCGACACGTTTGTGTTGGGTGAGATGTGGTGGTGTCGGGCGACACCTCTTGTGCTTGTGACGGGCGTCACAACTCTTCTCCTTGTTCTGTGTCGGCCGTTAGGCCTGGATCAGTGGATGAACGACATGTGGGTTGAGTTATCTCTCCCTCTCTCTCTTGGTTGTTAGTGTTTGGTGGTGACCTGGACGTTATGCTAGCCCTTGTATCGGGCATTGCTAAGTGGAGTGTGTCGGGCATCACATGCCCTTGTGTGTTGGCCGATAACATTGAATCGTAACGGGCATTACCCGATTAGAAAGTGACTGACACCCCTCCCCTTGACGCACGACACTCCCCCTGGTAACGCGGCGTCGCATGCTGGTTGCCTTGGTGGCAACGCAGCGTTGCTGCTCTCTTTTATATCTGTCGTTTGGTGCGTTGATCCTTGGGTGAGGGCAGGCTGCCGTTACACCCCTTTTTAGTGAGGGTTTTGTTATCCTTTTGTGACGATTCCTCGTATCATTAAATAGTCTAGTAGTGGATATCCTTACTTTAAAACGTGGTAACTCCTTATATAGCAAATGATGCTTGTTATCATAAGATTATTCATTTATCTTATCCCGGATACACATATGGAAATGATTATCTACTAATGCTAAGAATGGTAATGGTAGTGGTAATGATAATGCTTGAGATGAGGATAAGCATATATATGGTTTTCTTAATAATGTGCTTTATGCACTTGATCACCAGATAATGTAAGGTTGATAAGTATAACATCTTGAATGTCATCTCATGATAGTAAGCATAGTCCTTATGTTGAAACTATGATTATTGTATACCATAACCATGCAGGTGATGATTAGCCATGAAAAGGCTATGAGAGATATGTGATGAGTAACATCACTTTGATAATAACTCTTGTTGAAGAGGTTACATGTATGATGTGTTTTTCCCATGATGATGATGTGAGCCTTGAGAGGTAGTGGCAATACATGATGAGGGATTGAGATCCCATGGTATGTAATGATCCTCAAGATGGATATGGATGGTTGGCAAGAGGCCATGTGATAACATGTGATGTTGGATCCTTGAGATGGATCAGGTTGATGTGGTTACAATAATAACATAATGTTGAGTTTATGTTGTTTACTTTCTGTTATATCTTGCATATTATACAACTTGGTTGAATCTTGCAATCCATCTAAAAGATACTAAATAATTACAGTGGAATACATCATGTAGTTGTCCTGTCCATAGATCCATCATCGTCAGGAATTTGGTGATGGTGAAACGGGTTCTCCTACGGGTTAACCCGGGGCACATATTGTTGAATATGCGAGGTTGCTCCTAGCCTAAACTGAGGAGGTAAGAGTGCAACTTCGGTTGTAGACTCAAGGGTGCGGATTCAGGCCTGTAGCCCAATTGTGATGAAGAGCATGGTGAACAGGCCCATGGCTCATGATATGTGATATGAGAAGCATGAATGCATTTATGGCTCAGAGCACGGTGAACAGGCCCGTGGCTCAGTTTCACTAGCGCCGAGACCTGTACCAAGGCGGGTTAGGCAGAGGGTAGCCTGGCCCTGTGGCTAAGACCACTTCAGCATGAGACTGCGGTCCTACTTGTGTTGCACTCGTGCACTGACCACGAGGTGGGAGGTCGTGGAGTCCAGCTCTTCCATTGACCTTATATGGCACCGACTCCGGGTTTCACAGCCTTCAGTTGGATTTGAATGGTACGGTTCACTTCCTCAGGGCATAAGAATACGTAATCCAGCCGTATAGTATTTAATGCTTAAGGAAAAATACGGAACATTGGTTGAGGCCTTGTTTGTGTAGTTAACCAGTTATATCTTGTAGTTACTTATATATTCCTCAGGTTATGTGGAAATATATCTTATCTTGTCAATCATGTTCCATTGAGAGATACTTGGTTATATGCCTTTTGTACAGCTGGTAAGCTTGTCAGTAAGAATAGCTTTGCTTTATATAAACTACTCTTGTTATACCTATTATCAAATATCTACTGTTATAACTTTATCTTTTTGAGGTTCTGTAGTTGCAGTGGGGAGTTATGTTTCCTGATGGGACAATGTTCAATTGTCTCACTCTGATGGTTTACACCCTTTTTAGGTGGTCAAGCTAGACGTGGTGGAGGTTGTGGTGTTGCGGCCGAGCAGCTAGACGAGCAGTAGAAGGCAAGCGATGGATATGCTGCTGTTTTAGATGTTTTGTAGTAGAGTCTAGAGTCATCCCTATACTCTCAGGTCCTTGGCAGTGTTTTGACATTGTTTCACGTCACATGACCGTTGATGTTTTGTATATCCTACTATTGGACAGATGTGGGCCTTTATGTATGTATTAACAGGTGATGAACTCATGACATGGTATGATAGGACAACTGTTGATCTAGGTTGTGGACATGTATCAAGGCTTGTATATAGTTATATAACCTATTTTCTTGCAGGATGTGAACTGGAATGTAATAGTTTCTCAGTTTATCAGCTTTCCGCAAACGATTTTAATTAATCCGTGTTTTTGATAAACTGTGGTTATGGTGATTTCCACACATTTTCGCGTAACACCTCGCTGTCTGTGTGATAGTGGGTTGAGTTGCCACATTGTTGCTCTTCTTCAAGGTTGAAGAAGAGGTGAAGATCTTCTCTTGGTGAAGGAGAAGGGAAAGGCCAAGATTCAAGAAGAGTGGGAAAATTCCTTCAAGGCCAAAAACTTGATCCAAGTGTGGGTAAGTCCTTATTGAAGGCTGAAAACATCTTGATCAAGTGGGTAAGTTCTTGTATAGGTGGAAGACTCTTGTCTTGAATAGGTAATTCATTGGATGTATGGTGGTCTCCTTGTATCTCTTATGAATGAATATAAGTATAAATGGATTGCAAAGTCCTAGAGGTTGATCTCTCTAGGTAGTGGATTGACTCTCTCCTAGTTTGGAGAGTGCAACCAATCTAGACCACCTTATCTAAGTGCATGTTTCAATTTCTCTCATCCCTGCTATGCTTTCTTAATTAGGACTTCCAAATTTCACTTAAGCTATTGGTTTTGATTGATATAATTTGAAAGTCTAACTTATCTTGTGAGAATTTTGAAGCTCTATTCACCCTCCTCTAGAGCCCTAGATCCAACAAGCAGTATCAAAACCAAGGATCTTATCCAACAATATCCCATGAGATGAGAAGATGGGAGATAACCTACTTGGCTCACTCAACCAAGAGGGAGGCTTCTCAATGTATCCTCCGGTCTTATACGACACCAACTTCCTCTATTGTAAGAGGTGTATGCATTTGTTCATTCAAGGGATGAACTTTAATATGTGGAAGGAGATGGTCACACCATACAAGGAGCCAACTAGAGTTGTTTCAATATGAAATGAAGTTGCACTAAAAGAAGCCCAGCTCAATACCAAAGCCATAAGCATCCTCTTTGCAGACCTTACCCCAATGGAGTTCAACCGCATCTCATCATGAGATACCACCTATGAGATTTGGGATAAGTTGTGCATTACCTATGAGGGAACAAAGCTTGTCAAGGATGCTAAGATATACATGTTGAACAACCTTCTAGAGAACTTCAAGATGGGCAAGAAAGAAGGGATTGCAGAGATGTACTCTAGGCTCAATGTGATCATCAATGGCCTAGCTGCTTTGGGCAACACTTTGGATAGAGATGTAATCAACTCCAAGATCTTGTGGACTCTTCCAAAGAGATGGGAGTCAAAGGTGACCTCCATTGAAGAATTGAGGAGCCATTGTGACATCTTAACTGAAGAGCTCATTGGAAACCTCCAAGCTCATGAGCCAAGGCTTGACAAGCAAGAAGAAGAAGCCAAACAAGAAGAGAAGGAAGCTAGGAAGATCAAAGATAGTGCCTTCAAGCATGAGTGGAGGTTGCCATCCTTCAACAACAACTTTCTTGCCGAACATATCCCTCATCCTCTAGTGAAGATGATGGCCCTAGTGAGCATGAAGCCAACTACACCAATGGCAAGCATTTCAAGGGAAAGCAATCCTCCTCCTCTACTGCTAGATGATACAAGTGTGAACATAAAAAACACTACAAGAGTGAATGTCCTAAATCAAGAAAGTCATACCACAAGGACAAATCTAAGAAGGAGGAAGACTACAAGAAGGAGAGCAAGTACAAGATGAAAGAAAAGAAAGAGAAAAGACACAAGAATGCAACTCATGCAACTTGGGAGGAATCATCCTCAAGTGGCTCTAGCTCTGAAAAAATGGAGAGTGCCACCTTGCAGTCATGGCCTCTACAAGTGAAGAAATTGGTGAGGTAAGTGAGGTAAGCTTGCATGAGTTATCTAAGGAAACTCTTATTGATATTCTTGTTTCTACCTGTTCTTCTTTTGCTAAATGTAAATCTAAAAGAAATAGGTTAGGAAAAATTATTGATGATTTGTATGTTAAGCTTGAAATTCTTGAGCTAAATGAGAAAACTTATCTTGAGAGCATTGATAACTTACAAGGCCAATAACTTGATCTTGAGCTCCAATACAATGGAGTTGAAGTAGAGAATGATGTTTACCATAAGAACATTAAAACTCTTAAGAAAGATAACCAAAAGTGCCTAAATGAGCTTGAAACTCTTAAAACTGAAAATGCTAAATTTAAGCTCATTATTGATGCTCATAGGGATGAGAGGGATGTTTATCTTAAGGAAATTCAAGTACTTAAATATGAAAATGGTAGGTTGGTTTGTCAAGTTAATGATTTATCTTCTACACCTCTCTTGCCTAGTAATGATATTGCTTATATTTCTGTTGATAAAGATTCTTATTTGACTAAAGCCCTCTATTTGGAGGCCGACATTGTTCATGCTAGAGATGATCTTGCTAGTTTGTCTTCTACTATCATATTTCTTAATGATGACAAACATAGACTTAGAGCCTCTCTGCAAAAATTCCTCAAAGGGAAAAACTCCCTTAATGAAATCCTTGACCATTCTACCAAACAAAGTGGTACTAGTGGTTTGGGATTTGTAGGGGGAGCACCTAAGGGAAAGAAAAAAGCCAAAGGTAAGTAAAACAGTAAGGAAAAATCCTTTTTCATTGGAGAGTCTTCTAGCACTAAGAACCCTATGATCTGTTCTCATTGCAAATGTGATGATCATTACTCTACTTATTGTCCTTACAAGCCTAAGGGGACCAACCCAAAGATGAAATGTGTCCCCAAGCTAACTCTAGATCCCAAAGTTTGAGTTGAGAATCGACACTCTTTTTTTGTAGGAAAAAGGTAGATGGATTGTTGATAGTGGATGCACTAAGCACATGACAGGTGATATAAGCCATTTCAACAACTTCACTAAAAAGAAAGGAGGTTCAGTTACCTTTGGGGACAACAAGAAAGGTAAGGTTAAAGGTGAGGGTGATGTAGGTGAATCCTTGTGTATCAAGAATGTTCTTTTTGTGGATGTCCTAAATCACAATTTAATAAGTGTAAGTCAATTATGTGATAATGATTACCTAGTGCTATTTACTTCTTTTGAATGCTTGATTCTAGATTCCCTCACCTATCAAGTCATATATAAGGGAACTAGAAGTAGTAATCTTTATGTAATTGTGCTTGACTCTATTAAGCCTATTGTTGGCAGATGCCTAGTAGTCAATTCGAATGATATTTCTCTTTGGCATCGTCAGCTTGGTCATGTAAATATGAATCAGTTGAAGAAGTTGAGCAAAAAGGACTTGGTCAAGGGACTTCCCAAATTGGATTTTGAAAAGGATGAGGAATGCCAACCTTGTACCCAAGGAAAGAAAAACAAGTCCTCCTTCAAATCCAAATGAGTCCTTAAACCAAGAGATATCTATTTGGACCAATGAGAACTCAATCACTTTGTGGTTTCGAGTATTGCCTTGTTATTATTGATGATTTATCTAGATGTGCTTGGACCTTCTTTCTCATTTCAAAGAGTGATACACTTGATTTTTTCTCTAGTTTTTGTAAATGAGTTGAGAATGGAGATTCTTGACAGTTCGTTTCCATCTGTAGTGATTGTGTTGGGGGGGAATTTGAAAATGATCTTTTTGAACTCTTTGTGAAGAATATGGGTATGCACATAACTTCTCTTCACCTCGAAAACCTCAACAAAATGAAGTTGTAGAGAGGAATAATAGGTCACTATAGGAGATGGCTAGGACCATGCTTTTAGAGTATGACACTCCAAAGAAGTTTTGGGCCGAAGCCGTCAGTACCTCATGCTTTGTGCAAAATCAGGTTTTTACACATCCTTCTTTGAAGAAAACCCTCTATGAGCTATGGCGTGGTAGGAAGTCTTCTATTGAGTATTCCCATGTTTTCAGATGTCCTTGTTTTGTTTTGAATACAAAAGATTCTCTTGAAAAATTTGATCTGAAATCTTACAAGGCTTTCTTTCTTGGCTATAACACTACTAATAAGGCTTATAGAATATTAAATGTTGATCTTGCTAAAGTAGAAGAATCCATTAATGTTAAGTTTATTGAGACTAACCCCTCTATTTCCGAAGATATTGTTCCAAATGATGATGTTTTAGGTTAGGTCATTCCTATTCTAAAAGAACTCAACATCACCCAAAAGGGAAAAGAGATGGTCATTCAACAAGAAGAGAAATATGAAGAGAAGAAGGATCCAACTCCCCAATTTGCAAAGAATCATCCAAAAGACATGATTTTAGGTGATCCATATGAAAGAGTGAAGATGTGGGATGCATTCAATAAAGAACAAGCCAACAATGCCTTCATCTCACAACTTGAGCCAAAGAACGTCAAAGAAGCTCTTGGGGATGATGAATGGATCCTAGCCATGCAAGAAGAGTTGGAGCAATTTGAAAAAACTAAGTATGGACCCTAGTGCCAAGATCAAGTGATAGAAAGATCATTGGCACCAAGTGGGTCTACCACAACAAGCTAGATAAAAGCGGCAAAGTGGTAAGGAACAAAGCAAGGTTAGTGGCTCAAGGCTGCAATCGGTAGGAAGGTATAGATTTTGATGAAACATATGCACCTATAGCTAGACTTGAGTCAATTCATATGTTGCTTGCTTTTTCCAGTTATAAAAACTTTCTTCTTTATCAAATAGATGTTAAAAGTGCATTTTTTATGGTATAATTGAGGATGAAGTGTATGTGGCACAACCCCCAGGCATTGAACATGATAGTTTAGCTAACCATGTTTATTTGTTGCAAAAAGCTCTCTATGGACTCAAACAAGAACCTAGAACTTGATATGAGAACTTAAAGAACTTTTTGTTAGATAATGGGTATATCATGGGCAACGTAGATTCTACCTTATTTCTAAAGCACATTTCTAGAAATTTTCTTATCATTCAAATATATGTTTATGATATCATTTTCGGCGGAACTAATCTTGATCTTTGCAAAGAATTTAGTGATCTTATGCAGAGTGAATTTGAGATGTGTATGATGGGTGAGATCACATTCTTCCTCGGCTTTCATATCAAGAAAACTAAATATGGGAACTTCATCAACTAAGGCAAGTGCACAAGTGAGCTACTTAAGCACTTTGGGATGGAGAACACCAAGCCGATGGACACACCCATGTCAAACACCACCAAACTTGATAAATATGAAGAAGGTGAGAAGGCAGATGAGAAGCTCTATAGAGGTATGATTGGAAGTTTACTTTACTTAATTGTCTCTAGACCTGATATAATGTTTAGTGTTGGCTTCTATGCTCGCTTTCAATCAAATCCTAAGAAATCACATCTTATAGTTGTTAAGAGGATTTTATGGTACTTAGCTAAAACTCCAAATTTTGGTCTATGGTATCCCAAATCAAGGGACTTTACTCTTACAAGCTATAGTGATGCGGTTACGTGGGATGCTTGATTGATAGAAAGTGCACAATGTTGGCTAAATGGACATCTATAAAATCCCTTTGTTTTGATTATGACAAACATTTCATTCTTATTTATCTAACGAGCTACTTGAGTGTGCAGGATTATGGTGGATGACGAAGCAACTAGGGAGATCATAAGTTTATAGTTTTATTTTCATGCAATGTAATCACTATTGTAAAAACTTGTACAATTATATAATGTACAAGTACCTAGATTGCATGTAAATCAAGCATTGGATCTTCCCTAGCTACACACCATAGTTAGACAAGTCATCCCTTCCAATAGGATCACATTATGCACACTCATGCACACACTTAGTATCTTAATTGATAGATTGAAACAGAGTCAATCTCGGTCGACACACTCCTCGACCGAGACACTCTCGGTCGACAACCTTATCGACCGAGATTGACCTAAAGTAGCCGTTAGACTTAGCAAATGAGTTAGTTGGCAGTTGGAAGTGAACGTTGCACTCAGAGAGCCTGTCGGTCGAGAAAAGCTCGACCGAGTAGGTGTCTCGGTCGACCATCTGTCGACCGAGACGGTCTCTGACAGAATCTGCAGAGTTAAAGCAATTAGCCGTTGTAAAAACGACCAATCTATTCCTAACGGCTAATTGAGCACTTGGAACCCCCTAGAAACTATCTAGAAGGTCCTTAAGCATACTTAGGCTATCCCTATAAATAGGACAAGCTATAGGACACTAGAATTCACCTTGCTACACTTGAGAATTCTTTCTAAGCACTCTTGAGCAATCTTTTACAAGCAATTGAGCACTGTGATCACTTGGCCATATTCCATCTAGCTCAAGCTCGTCCTATAGGCTAGATTTTCCTAACCCTAGCATCCACAAGTCTATTACCTTGGCTAGGAAAATCCATACGCTTGATATAGGCAATTCAAGCCTTGAGCTTAAAAGGATAAGTTGTACTTTCTTATTTTCTTTCTTGTTCCTTGTAATATTTGTACTCTTCGTTGCTACTCCAGGGAGGAGGCTGCATATAGGAAGAGGGTGAAGCTCTTCGTGTGAAGAGGAGGACTTTGGACTACTTCAGAAGGCTATCTTGACGGGAAGCTACTTCGGGAGGGAGGCTACTTCAAGGGGGAGCTTGAAGTTACTCCAAGGAAGGCTGCTTCAAGGTTGGCAAGATTACTTCTAGGTGAAGGCTGTCCAAAGGGTGTTTAGAGAGTGTTGTAATTTTATGTAACATCCTTAAAAGGTAATAAAATTCAATACTTTCAAAATCCCGGTTGGGTAAGCAACCGGGTAGTGGACTGACTCCTTAGCATTTGCTAAGGTGGAACCACTCTAAACACCTGTGTCTCTCTTCTTATCTTTTACTTTGGTTGTTTGAGTTTAAATTGTTTTAAATTATCAAGAAAACTCTATTCACCCCCCCTCTAGAGGTTTTCAATTGGTATCAGAGCAGGCTTCAAGGAGCCCTAACAAGGTCTTGAAGAAATAAAGGGAGGAGGTGACTACAACCACAAGAAAAGGAGCATGGACAAAAGTTCGACAAGTTGCAATTGGTGCTTGGGAACAAAGCACTCTACGTCTAAATGTCCATGGAGGTCAAAGAAAAGAGATGCACATAAAGAGTGTTTCGTTGCTACAATAAGTGAGGAAGAAGAAGAAGAGGTAAGTTTGCTTGATTTACCTAAGGAGGAGTTAGTTGCTATTATTGAAGAAACACATAACAAATATGTTGAATACAAAAAGAAATTAAAGAAATCAAATAAAGAAAATGATGATCTAAATGCTAGACTTCTTGAGCTTACATCCGAAAATGATGATTTATATGCTAAATTGAATACTCTTGGTTTTGAAAAAGATAGCATTATGTCTGACAATCGTACTTTGAAATCATCTCTGAGTAATAGTGAAGTGAAAATTTTCACTCTAGAGACTAACTATGATCTTCTATGTCAAGAAAAGACTGAATTGCTTGCAAAGTTAAATGATATTCAAAAACAACCTATATTGTGCACCCATGTAGATTATGACAATATAGTGAAAGAAAGAAATATGTTATCATCCAATCTAGATCAAGCAAAATTAGATATCAAGAAAAGAATGGATGAGATCGTTAAGTTGCAACAAAAAGTTAGCAAGTTAAGCAACAATGGAATCCTTGATAATATACTAGAAAATTCCTATCATCAAATAGGGAGAAGAGGACTAGGTTATAAGCCTAATGAGAAATCCCATCAACAACCTAGAAGGACACAAGCGAGTCAATCTGCTTATATACCTAGAGGCACAAAAATGTATATACCCAAGAATAACCTAAATCAAAACCATAGAACAAGGCTTGAGGTTGATACAATTTGTTGTCATTATTGCTCACGCCTTGGACATTATTCTTTTTCATGCCCATACAAGAAAAAGAATGTCGAGATGGTATGGGTCCCAAAAACCCCAAATTAAACAGGTTCGACTAAGTTGAGATATGACCATAGACCTTAATTTGTATATTCTTATGTCTATCTCAACTTAACATTTAGGGATAACAAAATCTTTGCATTGTATGTGAAAATTATTCTTGAAAGATTCTATTTAATCATTCCTTTCAGAAATACTTGCAATGAATAAAATGTTTCAAATAAATTTTTTGTATGCTTCTATATCTTAGTCTATCCAAAGTAATCTTAAATTCATGAATGGATATTATTCTTGAGTATGCTTCACCATATTTGATGTCCTTATTAAGCTCTCATAATTAGTACACTTTAATGAGTCTCAAGCTATCTGCAGAACTCATACTTCGCATATGAATGATTCATACTGGAAACCTGCAAAATATGCCTCTTGGTTAAAATAAAATTTGACCAAGGGGCACTATGGTCGAAATCAAGGGCGACCTAAAATAAACTTTGATAAAAATTGTTTATTTAAACATTATTTTATTGAACTTTATCTTAGCATATTTTTAAATCAAAACGTCAAATCATTTGTAGTAATTAGAAGACTTAAATATTATTACTCCCTTGGAATATACATATGCTCTACAAAAATGTTCTATGATTTGCATTAAGATTCAGCCAAAAATTGAACTCAGAAAGTTTGTCGGTCGACAAATGCTCGACCGAGAACCACTCGGTCAGCCCGTCTCACTCGACCGACAAATTCTAAACAGACTAAGTATCAGACAAACTGTCGGTCGACGAGTGCTCGACCGAGACAATGTCGGTCGACAAGCGCTCGACCGAGAAATAGCCGTTGGATATGACCGTTGCGACCCGACCGTTATGACCGTTTTCTTTACCGTTGGAGGACCAAGTGGCGCGTCTGCAACTCGACCATTGCGGACGCTCGGTCGACGAGCCGTCGACCGACCGGGTCGCTGGAATTCTATAAATAAGTGCAAAAACGAGCCACTTACTCACACTTGCATTTCCTTGCTTCCATAGTCCATCTCTAGTGCAATTTCGTGCAATCCTTCAGCACTCTTACCCTTAAATCTTCCTTGCTTCTTCTCCACTCTCAAGAAACACAATGGCCTCATCATCAACTGTTCGTGGGAAGAAGAAAGTTGCTGGAAGAAAAAGAAGAGAAGAGAGGGAAGCAACTCCACCACTGACGATCATCAATGACATAGCTTTCGTCGACGGAGATGCTGGAGATAGATACTTTCAGCTTTCCTCTAAAGCTCCTCTTCCCCGACGTCCGGTCGAAGTGATGGACTTCATCAACATCGTAGATCTGGAGCATCTCTTTGGAGTACAAAAGATGAAGGACTTCATCAATCCATCCTTTCCTTCCTACTCCATTAAGGTAGTCAACGAGTTCTATGCCAATCTTCTATCTCACACCGAAAATGACACCACTTTCTTCTACTCCATGGTCAATGGACATAGTTTTAAATTTTCCGAAGGGGATATTCTTGACATGCTTGAAATTGATATAGATGAATATCAAGATTTCCTTGACCTTACCACCAGCAATCCAATAAATTTATTTTCCGATGATGACCATACCATTAGCTTAAGTGATATCAAAAGAGCCATATTTCAAGCCAATACCACTTGTCATGAAGATAGGGGAACCTATTATGCTATAAACCTAAAACCTGCATGTAGAATAGTAAACCTCATTGTTTCCACCAACATACATCCACGAGCCAATAAATCTGAGGTTCCCATTTTCCGCATGTGTCTCATTTATGCTATCATAAAAGAAATTCCCATCAACTTTATTCGCATAGTACTTAAAAATATGCTTGAGTTTTCTGGCAATCCACCATATGCCGATTTTGTATGCCAGATTACTCAACATTTTCTTAAGGTAAACATTGAAGATATGGGATATATATGGGAGCGTAGACCACCAAAGATAAGTAAGAACACCGTAGAGAAAATGGGGATTGACTTTGGCCATAAAAAGGCAAGAGTAGAAGGAGAGTCATCACATCAGGATATACCACCCCCTCCTTCTACTAACCTTTCCATTGATCCCATCCAAAACACCCTTACTTATATTGCTGGCTCCCAATACCATCTTAGTAAACAATTAAACTACAATCACCATGCCATGACATATTTGAATCAAAGAATGCAAAACCTTTCTCCTGGCCAAACCGATGAATATCCGCATTCTTTAAACCCTGGCATGCTCGACCCATTTAACCCCTCATACAACTACTATCAACCTCCACCTTCACCATCAATGGATCTTGCTCATACTCAATTTTCTTCCATACAATTGCAAGACATAGCTGCTCACTTCCGTTTTGACCGAGTCCCCACTTTCCTGGAAGCATATGCGTTGACTACAACTGGTGCTTTGGATTGGAAAACTCTGGTCCAATACTATGGAGCTGAGCCATTTCTTGGGAAAGATCCGGACATTGATGTAATTCTTAAATCTTTCCTGTGAAGTGTTGGTGTTGTAATAGTTGTATTCCATATGATTGTAATCTTCTTCATGTTATTGAATGAAAATTGCTACTCTTTTCACATGATTATTTATTTTGGCATACTTCAAAATATGGATCATTGGTTCATTATTGTAGAGCATAACAAATAAGGAAGTAATAACAATTCAAAGGAAAAATATTACTACTATAATTAAATCAACAAATGCAGAAAATTCTGTTCTCCAGAACCTTTCTCGGTCGAGACAATAGTCGACCGATAAACACTGTCGGTCGAACAATGGTCGACCGACCTGGTTCCTGTTTTCAGACTGACATAATAATTGCATATATCTTTGTAAAATCTTTTATATGAACAATAAACACAAATCTGAATGATTACAAATTTTTCCAAATAATGTGCAAACATTATTTTGAAAAGGGCTATGACCTTAGTATTGTTAAACAAGATTTGTATGATTGAGAGATATTGTGGCTAAATTAGACAAGCATAAAATCAATATTCTTAAAGGAATATCCATTTAAGGGGAAGCAAAATACAAATTTAAGGAGGATGTTTTCTTTGATATCTGCGGCTCTTAAAAACGACTACTTATGCTTTTATGGTTTGTATCAATATTGACATGAACGTTTCAATTGGTAATTTGCAAATTGTTGCCTCTTAGCTATTGCCTTACATTTTGGCTATTCAATGGACATCTTTTTCGTTCATTTTTGATGGGATATCTAATGAAGGGGGAGTTTTTAAATAAAACGGTTATCTTTTTGAGATGACAAAGGGGGAGAGATATATAAAACTATAATACTTATGACAAACTCAATCAATGAGTTTCATAAATATACTCTTGGCTTACATTGAAAGTTGCTATATTCCCAAATGAACTGGATTTCATGTTCCATAATTCACTGGGGATACTAAGCACACATTTTATAAATAAGAGGAAAAGTTCCAAACGGCAATCTAAAGGTATGGCATTTATATGTTTTATATTTCCTTTATTCATATTTTGGAAATGTTTGTCATCTTCAAAAAGGGGGAGATTGTTGGCTAAATGGACATCTATAAAATCCCTTTGTTTTGATTATGACAAACATTTCATTCTTATTTATCTAACGAGCTACTTGAGTGTGCAGGATTATGGTGGATGACGAAGCAACTAGGGAGATCATAAGTTTATAGTTTTATTTTCATGCAATGTAATCACTATTGTAAAAACTTGTACAATTATATAATGTACAAGTACCTAGATTGCATGTAAATCAAGCATTGGATCTTCCCTAGCTACACACCATAGTTAGACAAGTCATCCCTTCCAATAGGATCACATTATGCACACTCATGCACACACTTAGTATCTTAATTGATAGATTGAAACAGAGTCAATCTCGGTCGACACACTCCTCGACCGAGACACTCTCGGTCGACAACCTTATCGACCGAGATTGACCTAAAGTAGCCGTTAGACTTAGCAAATGAGTTAGTTGGCAGTTGGAAGTGAACGTTGCACTCAGAGAGCCTGTCGGTCGATAAAAGCTCGACCGAGTAGGTGTCTCGGTCGACCATCTGTCGACCGAGACGGTCTCTGACAGAATCTGCAGAGTTAAAGCAATTAGCCGTTGTAAAAACGACCAATCTATTCCTAACGGCTAATTGAGCACTTGGAACCCCCTAGAAACTATCTAGAAGGTCCTTAAGCATACTTAGGCTATCCCTATAAATAGGACAAGCTATAGGACACTAGAATTCACCTTGCTACACTTGAGAATTCTTTCTAAGCACTCTTGAGCAATCTTTTACAAGCAATTGAGCACTGTGATCACTTGGCCATATTCCATCTAGCTCAAGCTCGTCCTATAGGCTAGATTTTCCTAACCCTAGCATCCACAAGTCTATTACCTTGGCTAGGAAAATCCATACGCTTGATATAGGCAATTCAAGCCTTGAGCTTAAAAGGATAAGTTGTACTTTCTTATTTTCTTTCTTGTTCCTTGTAATATTTGTACTCTTCGTTGCTACTCCAGGGAGGAGGCTGCATATAGGAAGAGGGTGAAGCTCTTCGTGTGAAGAGGAGGACTTTGGACTACTTCAGAAGGCTATCTTGATGGGAAGCTACTTCGGGAGGGAGGCTACTTCAAGGGGGAGCTTGAAGTTACTCCAAGGAAGGCTGCTTCAAGGTTGGCAAGATTACTTCTAGGTGAAGGCTGTCCAAAGGGTGTTTAGAGAGTGTTGTAATTTTATGTAACATCCTTAAAAGGTAATAAAATTCAATACTTTCAAAATCCCGGTTGGGTAAGCAACCGGGTAGTGGACTGACTCCTTAGCATTTGCTAAGGTGGAACCACTCTAAACACCTGTGTCTCTCTTCTTATCTTTTACTTTGGTTGTTTGAGTTTAAATTGTTTTAAATTATCAAGAAAACTCTATTCACCCCCCTCTAGAGGTTTTCACACAAGTGGCACTTGCTTTCTCCTAGGACCATGCTTGGTGTCTAGGTTTTCCAAGAAGTAGAATACAATGGCATTATCAACTACTAAGGCTAAGTACATTGCAATTGGGAGTTGTTGTATGCAGGTCCTATGGATGAAGCAAATTCTCCAAGACTTTAACATTCATTTTGATGCTTCTCCTATCTATTGTGATAATACTAGTGCAATTAACTTGTCATATAATCCTATATTTCATAGTAGAGCTAAGCATATAGAGGTTTGCCATCATTTTCTTCATGATCACATTGCCAAAAAGGATATCTATATCACGCATGTGGACATGAAAAATTAGTTGGCAGACATTTTCACTAAACATCTTGCTAGAGAGCAATTTAATTTTGTTAGATCTAAACTCCTCATAACTGCTTTGAATGAATCTGATATGCCTTATATCTAGTTGTCATCTATCCTATATGCTTCTCTTATGTTTTGATCATGATTGCTTGCTAATATGCTAAATCAGTTTTTGTGTTCTTTTTTCCTGGTTTTTCTCTTATTTTTTGGTATTTTTCACAAATGCTTGTTTAATCACAGAATAGTACCCAATGATGAGTGGTATGTGCCTAAGTATGTTTAAAATGCAAAATGGACTTGAAAAATAAATCTAATTAGTACTCTAATGGCTAGAATTAGACTTCTAATGTCAGTTCAGGTGGACCATTGGTCGAGTTGCCAACTCAACCTATCAGTGGCCGAGAGCTTTTTTAAAGAGCCGATAAGTCCGATTTCCGAATCATAGAACTCGACCGATGGTCGGGCTAGAGAAAATACAAGTTAGGTTATGTCGACTTTTCTCCCTCTCAACTAGAGAAAAATCGACCGATCCAACATCTAGCTCCCTCAATCTCTCAACCCTATCCTCGACCTACCTCTCCCTAGCCCTAGTTCAACCTAGACCGACCTTCCTTGAACTCTTTCCCATCAATCACAGGAGTGTGGATGGTTTGTGGTGGTGTTTTTCTTGTTTTTGCTCTCTCCATCCTCTCATTTCCTCTCCATGGCATCCAATAGGAGAAAGAGAGCAGCCCCTGCTGGAGCACCATCCTCCTCTTCCAACTCATGTCTCATACCCTTCGATGATACCTTCTTTGTCTCCAATGAGGCTCTCAATACACTAGTATAGAACCGACCTTTAGTGTCAGTTATTTAAGTCCTTTGGCGTCGGTTTCAAAGTGACACCCAAGTGGTTTCTGCTAAAAGTTGAAACCTTCAACGTCGATTTTAACACCGACACCATAACCCTTCCCGCCACCAAAAACTAGCCAGCAAGGGCACTATAGCCGTCAGTTATTCAATAAAACTGACACTATATCCTGGTCAAAGACATCAGTGTTTTACAAAAACCGACATAATAACCCTTCCCGCCACCAATAAAACGTGCCAGCAAGGGCACCGTCGGCGTCAATTTTTATATATAACTGACACTAAATCCAACTAAAGACGTCGATTTTATACTAATAACCGACACCATATCCCTAGTTCCATGAAGACCTGACCACGACCGTGCTTCCCAACACGACCGTGGTACCTAGGCACATAGACATCAATTTTTTACAAATGACCGACATTGTATGTCTTTGTTGTCAATTTTATACTAATAACCAATGCCTATGTTTTGATTTTTTTTCTTATCAATTTGCAGGCCTACTGTATGGCTGGTTAGCAGGATGCAGAACCTGAAGTTTAGTTCTGAACTGCAGGTTTACAACATCCATTGATATCAGCCAACAACATGCCACAAACTTGCAAAATTAACAAGATGGACAACAATTTATGCTCACACACATGTATAAGCATATTTAATTCATATTATTTTTCATCACACACATGTAGAAACCAGTAGTTCCATTTCAAATTTCCTCCATTTTCACACACATTTAGCAATATGCAATTCCATTCATTTCATCTCTTTTCACATTCAGACACATCATGTATTGATCATCTTCACATTCACACATATGACAATTCAGAAAAATTCATTCACATTCACACAAAAATAATTATGAGAAAAAAGTTTAGAAATATCATTCTTTATTCATCATCGTCATTATTGCCATCAGTATCCCAATCATATTTAAAAATTTCCACTACTTGTAGGGATTTTTCCCATTGTTCTCTTACATCATTTAAGTCTTCCATCGTATAGGGAGCATGTACATCTAATAACTTTTGACCTATAGTGAAGTTAGTTTTAAACACCTGCAAAGAGAATGAATGATATGAGGATTTTGAGTCGCTTTTATAGGCTAGTTTTATATGTGTTTTATGTGATTATTGGTCATTTTCATGGTTAATATTGCACGATTCAGTTCCTTCAGCCTATAATCTAATTATGCATAAAATTTACCTTGTTTTATCTCATTTGGTATGAATGATCATATCTATCAAAGTTATCAAAGTTGATTTGAGTTTATCTTTGATTTTTAGGCAAAACGGATATATACAGCTGTCGATACCATCGACGGCTGTCGATAGTATCGACAGAGCCACAGGGAGGTAGCCGCAAAAGAGTATAATGAGTCAATACCATCGACCCAGAAGTCGATGGTAGCGAGATAGCTTCAGCGAGTCAGATTTCTACAAGTCAATACAATCGACCAAATAGTCGATACTATCGACTCCATCTCAACAGAATAAGCTTAGGCATCGGATTCCACATAAAAGAGATGCCTAAGGTGTCAATACCATCGACCCAGAAGTCAATGGTATCATCATGTCAGAGGAAACCCAGAAAAGTAGAGGATCGCTGATATCCGGGTGGGTCGATACCATCGATCCGCGTCGATGGTATCGACGCCGTCAGATCAGGTTAATCTACAGCTCGAGTCTAATCGTATGGTGGTGATATTTTGGCAGCCTAAAGTGGTGCTTATACCTAAAAACGGTGGCTCTAAGCCAGCTAGACATCATTAGCCGCTGCACAAGTCTCGAGGAGAAGGGAGGAGGAAGAACGGTGCCAGATCTACGCACCAATTGTTCTGGAGGCCGTAGAAGGAGTTTTCCGCCACCGGAAGGTTGTAAGAACGCTCATCCCACGCCGAGGAACGCCCATATCTTCTCTTTTTAGGGGTTACTTCACATCTATCCACGTTTTCTCCATGTTTCCTCTTTCCTTCACTATGTTTTCTACTGAGATGAAAATGCGGGGCTAATCCCCTTTGTCTTTAGGAATGAGAGTAGCCTGGGTGATCATTGTATGACAATTTCAACATAGTTTATCATAATTTGTCTCTAAAATTTGTGGTATGCTATCATTTTCTCTATTATATCATTGTGCTTGATCACCATAGTGTTAATCCAATACCTTTAATTGCTTTTGACAAAGAATTAATAGTTGAAAAGAAACGATAATCACATTAATCAATAAATTCCTTGGAAAAGGTGATGTACAATTAATGGTGGGAACCTTTAGACCTAAATTTCATGCACCTTATCTAAGGCATAGGTTGCTACTGACGTGGAACCAACTTAGGTTAAGGTAGTGAATTGTATCGTGGAAGTGAGCAATTCTAATTCCAGGCCACTACCCAAATTAGGAGACATTTCATGGTAATTGTGTAAAACTTAGTGCAAAGAGAACCCACAGTGAAACCACAATCCTAAAGATTCCATTTAAATTGATTAAACCAACCATTTAATCGATCGTTCTATTTTCTTTTCTTTTATTTTTCTTTTTCAAAACAATTATCAAAGTTTTAAAACCAGTTTAGCTGATCGTGAGTAGTTAGTAGTAGTCTACTGAGAATTCCATTTCCCTGAGTTCGACTCGGGCCTCACAAGGCCTATATTACATTGACACGTGCACTTGTGTTATACGCACGGTAAAATAATGTCAATGAAGTATATATATAATTAATAATATATAATAAGATTGATATATTTCATATTATCTAATGAGACTATATATAATACCTGATGTATGATATCGATTTCCATTGCGACATGTTTGATAATTAGGTCCATAAATCGCATCACATAGTATGTACATGCCCAACTGTTGTCTTGTGTAGCACACTATAAATTGAAACATATAAAATATTCAAAAATACAAATAAGCACACTTCACATAAATAATATATACATTGGAGTCGGGAAATTACTTTCACATTCTCCCAAATTATTAGTTGTTTCTTTTTCTTGGGGACCTTTCCTCGAGCTTTTCTAAACTCATGTAAAGCCCTACATGTTAATATAACATATAAAATTGCATAACTATATAGTAATGTAATAACAGATGTTAACAGATATAAAAATATGAAATATTTCTCACGAGAATAATGGCCTTTTCATTATGTGTCCATATAATGTATTCAACTCCTTCTCCATAGGATCTAGATAATAGACAGTGAATGTCTTGGGGACAATAACTAGTAACTCCAAATGCCTACCACTAGAGGTAAGAAAGTTAAAAATTAATAACTCAAAATCCACAATAAAAATGTAATTTTCTTAAGTCCAAATTATAAGCAAAGTAAACTTACTCAACAATGAATGGAGCTATTATCACCGTCTTCTTTTTTTACCAAAATATTTAAAAGTAGCAGAGAAGTATGATGTAACTGATGAAGGGTCTTTATCTACATGACTAATCAATGATGGAACCACAAATCCCACATGGGAAAATAAAAAAATATGTACATATCATGTGTAAGTGGCTGCAAAACATGTATTACATATGCATCAATATATGAAAAACCAGATCATCGTATATAAAACAAGGTATATGGATGTATAAATAAGATATCACCATATCCATATCTCTATCATAGATGTATTCAGCCAATCATAACAAAACAACTCCAAAATATCTTGTATAAATAGATTGTTATCGTATGATTGACCTGCAGCATCCTCCGGAATAGAAACATTTATAGGGAAATTTGGATCATGTTCGCCTATCCATACTACCATACCCCTACAATTAGGACCTAACAAGGTATGTAGGTCCCTTGGAAGCTAACTTGGTACTTTAGGAGGTGGAGGTGGAGGCCGAGATGTAGCGGATGTCTTCCTTTTGACCTATATATATAATTTCAGATCAATTGTCTCATATATACACACTAACAAATTAACGTAATGTAAATTTACCATACAATATTAGTATAGACGACATCTGCTTTGGGCCACAATATCACTCCGCCTTCTGCCTCACCAAGCATTTCAAAATTTGGGTGGGCATATGGCAATGGAAGATCCATCCAATTAGGGAGTACATGTATCAGGCTCACATGAATCACACCATCTGGTACTGGAGTCCCATGTAACATATCCCCTGGAAGGGGTGGGTAAGCCTCGACCTCTACAATGATATATTTTTTGACTTTTTAGACGGTATGGCTTCAACCCCTACAAATTTACATAAAGAATGTTATATACATATATACATAAATATATCATCTTGAAAAGACTATCTACTATGTCATAAAAATACTAATAGCAGACGTGCTAGGTGGGTCTACAGGATTACTCCCAACCTCTCTAGTAGGAGAAGAGCGACATGCCACATGTACTATCTGAGTGGTAGTCTGAGATGCTTGCCACTTCACCATTGCTTCTTGGATTCTCTTATTAATTAACTCATCTACCTATACATCTATAAAAGAAACACTAGCTTTGGATTATTGAATTCCCTTTTGCAATAACATTCTAAAAAAAGAATAGGTTACCTCAACATTTGATAATCCTGATTTTGGGACAAGTTTGTGTTGTGATGGCCCAAAGAACGCTTTTATGCCCACACCAGTGCCTGCACCCTAACACGTCCCAGATGCTCTGGATTACCCAAAGCAAATGTCAATTCATCCCTTATGCCCTCAGGTATGAACTTGCCTTCCTTCCTCTGCTCGTGACGCTCCCGCTAATCACCATCAATAGAAATTAGTAAGTAAATATAACAATAATCAATATCGATTGCTCTAAGAGTTCAATTTAGCCATTTTTGTAGCCGCCTCAACAGTTGCGGGCTTGGTTATATTTCCTTTCTTGTTTTTCCTCCCAGCTATCCACATAGCATGGTGAGGCAGAGGTGCGAGACCAATAGTAGAGGACTCTGCAGTCTCTTGAGTAGAAGTAGACTCGCCTGTAGTCTTTGGAGAACGCCTGCATAGCCTTTTGGACCCATCGTGTGGTCATGCACATTTAGTGCACACCTTGCTCTTTGAGCATCGATGATAACCTTGTTAGTAAGCACATTGATTTGGTTAGTAACACTAAAGGTTAATATTGAATAGGTGAATACATAAGAACATATATTAATCAAATTGGGAGTGGCGCTTAATACCTTAAATTCATTAGTTTTTCTTTTGGTAACAAACTCCTCCCAGTCATTGGGGTCAAGGTAGTTTCATTACTTAGTGGCTGGCTTCTTCCTCTTCTCAGCATCTCATATGTAATCTTGGGTGAGATTTGTCCTATAGTTCCTTAGTACCCTCCCACAGTGTTGCATCACACATTTACGATGCAACTTTTCATCCATTTCAAATATACTCTGCAAAATAGAATTGCTATTAACTAGTATCCTAAAAATTAGTAATCTACAAAATAGAATTGCAAATAATAATAACGCATGCATAGTTCCTTCCATATTAAGTCTTTCTTCCCCTTAGGAACTTTATGCCAAGATTCTACATTAGGATTACAATGGCTACGAGTAAGAACCCCAAGATATGAAATAAACGAGTTGCGGTTTACTCCAATTGGATTTCCTACATGATCAAAACCCATAGCCAGTTTGGGTCCATTGCCCCTTTGTTGTAGTAACTTGTTCATCATAGTGATGCCCCTCACTTTTTCAATTTTTTTACTGCTCATCAAGTGCCCCAAGTTCTTCAGGGGGTACATCATCAGCCTAAAATTTCACAAAATAAACACACTTATAGGATATAACTATAAATGGACATATATATAGAAATATAGGATATATTTTTAAAACTTACATAATGAGGTGGTACATTGATATCCTCACCCTCATGGTAATCATCATCACAGTCATCATGCTCATGCTCAGCCATCTCAAAGTGTCATTAAAAAATCAAAGATTTAGCATTTGACATAACTAGAAGATAATAAAACATTGTAAAGTTCACATTCAGAAAAATAAAACATATAAAAAATATAAACATGCATGCCTCTAATATTGCAATCTTTTATCAATTAACAATCCTTCATTGTGATCTTCGTGCATATACAAGTCATCATTAGCTTCAATATTTGGTGGTTTTGGCAACCCAACTGAGAATGGACTGGAGTCATCATACTTATCATAATACTCTTCTTCATCTATAGGATCTTCAATGAACTGTCTTTTACCATGAAGAAAAACCGACTATTTATCATTTATAGGATCATCGATATAAAATACTTGTTTCGCCTGTGATGCCAATATGAATGGTTCACCATTCTTGCCAATCTTTTCAAAGTTCACTAATGTGAAACCCAATTCATCCACTATAACTCCTTTGGTGTTATCAACCCAATTACATTTAAAGAGTGGAATTCTGAAATCTATATAGTCAAACTCCCATATGTCTTCAATGACACTGTAATATGACATTTTAGCTTCACGTGGACTCTTATCCTTTGCACTTGCAAAAAACAATGAAGACGCTTGAAGGGTGACCCCACTGTTTTGGACGACACTCTTATCATCTTGACACTTTGTGTAATATGAGAATCCATTCATGTCAAACCCTTCATAAGACATAACATTCAATTTTGGTTTAAAGGCAAGGCATTTGATAGTTTCAGTAAGATTATTTGGTGTTTGAGATAGTTGATATAAGACTTTATCTTCAAACCGCTTAATAAATGTCTTGTTATGCTCTCTATCAAGCCACATTGAATTGGCTTGAGGATATTGTCTCTTGATGAAATTGGTATGTTCCTCGATATAAACACTCACTTCATCGATATTGTGTAAAATATACAAGTGACCTTGTTCTAACTACTCACGACTGATTACTTTCATCCGTGATCCTAAAATTCCTTTGCCAGAATACTCCTCAATATACTTGTCATTAACAAGAGCGTCATTACCACTCAGAAAATCATTGTAAAAATCCATAACCTATCCCTCCACATAACCCTCAATAATACTCCCTTCAAGTCGATAACTGTTTCGAACATCACCTTTAAAAATGCTCATGTATCGTTCAAAGGGATACATCCAATGCAAGAAAATTGGTCCCAACATTATCACTTCCTTAGTCAAGTAGACAACAAGTACCGTGATATCAAAGAACGAAGGAGGAAAATACATCTCAAGCTGACATAGGGTAACAACCACTTCTCTTTGCAATTTATCAAGAGTATCAGGGGTCAATAACTTTGCTGCATAGACTGTTGAAAAATAAACAAAGTCTGGTGATTGCAAACCTTACATGCTTCGGCAATATAGATCGAATTGACACAAGCAATATTTGTTGCATTAGAGTGTGACAATCATGAGATTTAAGACCTATCAACTTCAGATCTTTCATTGATACCAATCTACGGATGTTGGATGAGTAACCCTGTGGCACCTTAACATTTACCAAGCATTCACAAAAAGCTTTCTTCCCCTTTCTAGACAACGTGTAACAAGCCGGAGGTAAGTATGTTCTCTGATCGCTACTAACTACTTTTGTTAATTTTGTCCTTATTTCCATTTCACGTAGGTCCATTCTAGATTTTATCCCATCTTTAGTCTTACCTGGTATATTCAACAGAGTACCAATGACGCTATCATAGACATGTTTCTCAACGTGCATGACATCGATACAATGCCTGACTGCCATAGAAATCCAATAAGGAAGATCCCAAAATATTGGCTTCTTCTTGAATAAAGATTTGTCACTCCGTGTGGCCATGGTACATTGTGATCTCTCACCAAATTCATTGGCAAAGTCTTTTACTCTTTCGTAAACAACCTCCCCTGATATAGATTTAGGTGCACTCCGTTCCTCATTCCATCCATTGAATGCTTTGCGCAACCTACGATATGGATGGAATTTTGGAAGAAACCTTCGATGACCAAGACATACAGTCTTGCCGCCATATTTTAGTCATATTGAATCAGTGTTCTCTTCACATATGGGACACGCTTTAGACCCTTTCACACTATATCCAAACAAATTCCCATATGCTGGAAAGTCATTAACAGTGCAAAAGAACATAGCGTGCAAACAAAATGTCTCTCTTCGTGAAGCATCTTAGGTAATCACACCTTTACCCCAGAGTTTCTTTAAGTTATCAATTAGAGGTTCAAGATAAACACCGATATCATTTCCAGGTTGTTTAAGGAACATAACGTACTTATTTTTCATACACAACCAGGGAGGAAGATTGTATATAATAAGCATAACTGGCCAAGTGTTATGTTGGCTGCTCAATGTCCTATACAGATTCATCCTATCTGTACAAAGCCCAAGTCTTAGATTCCTGACTTCTTCACCAAATTTAGGGTATAATAAATCAATCTTCTTCCACTGTGGGGAATCAAACACATGTCATTGGATCCCATCATTATTTTTTTTAACATCTACATGCCACCTCAAATTCTTTGTATCTATCAGATTGGCAAACAAGCGTTAAAACTGTGATATTATAGGTAGATACCACATCACCTTGATAGGAGAACCAGTTTTGGACTCCCCCGAAGTCGTCAATTTATACCTTGATGCACCACATTTTGGACAATCTTTCAAATCCACATAGTCCTTTTGAAATAATACACAATCCTTTAGGCATGCATGTATCTTTATGGCCTCCATTCCCATTGGGCACAACAATTTCTTTAATTGGTATGTTGACATTGGCAGCTCATTTCCTTTAGGAAGGATTTCCTTCAACATAGACAACAATGAGGTGAAGCTTTTATCACTCCATCTATTGGTAGCTTTCAACTTATACAATCTCAACACAACGCTAAGCTTCGTAAACTTAGTACAACCTTTGTATAATGGTATCTCAACATCATGCACAATGTTTCTAAACATGGGAGGTGGATCAGTGTGATCTACCCCACAACTATCCAACATCACATTAATGATGTCTACTGGATCTGGTTCGTTCACATTTATGTCATCGGAGGCAATTTCTTCTTCCACACAAGCACTGCTATCGACATCCACTAATTTTAGGTTTGAAATCTCTCCATGCCAGTGCCATTCTTTATAGCCTTGTACAATCCCGTTGCACATGACATGACTTTTGATTTCATCACAAGTGCTGACTTTTAAGTTGTTACCGCAATGCTTACGTGGATAGTAGAACCTATCTCCAAGTTGTTTCTTATGTTCCTTGGAAAATCTAATAAACTGATCAAGACAAGAAATAAACTCTAGGGTGTAGCGATTTGGAATGGACATCCATGATCTATTAATTCTATGATCAAAGAGAAAACAAGTATATATTAGGATTTAGGGTTAAAATATTAGGGACTAGGGTTAAAAGATTAGGGTTTATGGTTAAAAGTTTAGGGTTTAAGGTCTTATATATAATAAATGTGTACCACCTATCCCATTCTTGAACACTTAATCTCACTAGTAAGTGTATAATGTGTATTAGGTTTTCAAGAAACTTTCGGAAGCATTTCCCCGCTGTTCTCCAAGTACATATGTACTTAGAGAACAAATGGGAAAATGCTACCGAAATTTTCTTGAAAACCCAATACACATTATACACTTACATCCTAAGTGAAATGAAGTGTTCAAGAATAGTCCCAAACTGGGGACTATCCAAGATTTACTCCTAATGAGTAAATTTTGGATGGGTTTCTAGGCCATAATACAATGTTGTCATTTATATACCTACGATCCTACCTTCATTTGTTCATATCCTAGGTTTATTTACAGTAGCAACATCTTCTAGTCTTAATCATACCCTAGTCTAGGTATCATATTCTATAACAATTGATTTCAACATCTCCAATGTACATGCATGTTCATCATCAAGATAATCATTACACATATATTTAAGTATCCTATAATTCATCATTTATTTCAAAATTTCAAACTAGCTCATGTACTAAAATATTGTTGTGGGATCCAATATAAGGTTGCTAGGGCAGCCACATATATACAAGGTTTATTCATGATATATGTTAAAATTAAGCATTTTATTTTTGTCATATATTATTAATAACCAAGCCAATCATCAATTCTATTAAATAAACATTACATGTTTATAGGGATTATTTGTTAAAATGTCTTAAGGATGAATTGAGGATGCAAACCTAGTCAATTGGAGGCTTTACCACTAGTAGTGGCAATGACAACAGTGGCAGTGTCCTGGGTGTGCTGTCAGCACTAGATGTGGCTGGCTTTGACAGACTATCACGGTGATGAGCAGTAGTAAGAGACCACGAGCAGTAGTAGGGGATGACAGTGGTGACGACAATGGCAAGCTCTGGTTTCGGCTGCTGCTGCTGGCTACTGGCGTTGGCTTTGGATCTGGCAGTAGGACTGCTAGCACTGGCTTCTAGTGGCTGGAGGAGAGGACCAGAGAGAGGAGGACCGGCTGGAGGAGAGGACCAATGACGGCGGTGGCTCCATGAACGGTGAGCTCCACAAATGGTGGCAAGCTCCACGAAAACGGCGAGCTCCACAAATGGCAATGATGGTAGTAGCAGTAGCAGCAATGGCAGTAGCAGCAACACCGACGGTAGTAGCAGAATCGCCAATCGCCAGAGGGGTTTCGTCGGGATGAAAAAAAGAATGTGGGAAGGGGAAGGGGAGGAAATTTCACTATTCTTAAGTGGGATATAGGCATCGATTATAAAAAAAATAATGTCTAAAGAGACATTTGTCGTCGGTCCTACTACAAACCGACACCTATGTACAACCATAGTCGTCGTTTTCAAAATAAAACACCAACATCTATCTACATATGCCGACAAAAAAAAGTTTTTCGAGTTACAACAATAGTCGTCAGTTTCCATCTAAAACCGACGCTAATTGGGCAATTGGGGGGGGAGTTTTTCGTGGGGACAATTCACAAACACAAATCTACGTCAGTTTGTATACTAAAACTGACGATGAAATGGGGATGAAAATTTGCCTCACAAAAGAACGTTAGTCGTCGGTTACCTGCTAAACAATCGACGTCATATATGTAATTTTGGAGGTAATTTTTTTTCACTAAAAATTATATTTCACGGGTGATTTTAGACATCGATTGTTTATCACCTAACCGATGCTAAATAAAAAGTGATACCTGTATCTTATGAAAATTGACCGGTCTTCACATATAGGTGTTGGTTTGTTTTTGCAGCCAAAGTCGTAGTGTAATGGCGTCCATTTTTTGGTTTCAACCAACACTAGTAAATGTGACGTTATACGTCATTTCTGTAGTAGTGATAGGTGCAACAAGATCCTTTCTAGGAATCCTTTCTTGTTTCATGACCTTTTTGATCCAAACCCACGTAGACAAAGGGTTATCGATCAAGTTGCTGAGTTTCTATACAATCACCACCTCTCTACCTTGTGTGTCGAACACGTGTGCTACAACAATACCATCATAAGCACAAAAGTTGTTCATGAATTCTATGCTAACTTACAATGGAATTATGACACACTCATACCTCCACCTAATTCTCAATTATTCCTCACTTCCATGATTGATGGGAAGAAATTCCAAGTAATACCCTGAACATCTTCTTCTTGGGTACTGAGGTGATTGATACTTGGAGGAAGGACTACCCTGAGTATTTTGACCTAGTTGACCCTAAGGCTTTCTACAAGTAATATGATCTCACTCTTCTTGATATTCATAAATACTTGAATAAGCCTTAGTTTCCCTATAGGAAGAAGAGTACCCTTCCCTCCTCCACCTTAGACCTCAAGAATCACATACTCACTCTAGTTGTTAACTGCTATATTCATCCAAAGAAAAATCAGACTGAAATTGCAGAATACACTTGGGTGATTATGTTCTGTCTCTTGAAGAACATCAAAGTCAAATGGTCTCATTATGTCCTCCACCACATGACCTATTTTAACTCTGGAAAGAACACCCATGGCACCCACCCACCTTCCCTTCCTTGATCAGTGGTCTGTTTCAAGTTGTCACTGACAAATCTCTTTTCCATGGCCTTCAGTACAAACCATCCCAGAAAGGAGTTTGCATCAGTGAGAACACATTTTAGAACTCTGTTCCTATCCCTACCTCTACCACACCCAGAGCCTCAACCTCTATCGACACATGTGCACCTCCACCACCTCAGCCTTCCCGACTTTCCCACACCTCGTTCCATGTATCAAATGAAACCCTTATGGGCTACATAATGCATCAACATGTGTATAAACTTCAGGTTAAGGAGAACATGCATCAAGATCTCTTTGCCAACATGTCCAACATGAACCTATCCTGTACACACCCTTATCCAACCTACCAGCCCTACCCAGGAGGTGACTATGCATCCTATGCGTATGATAACTTTTACCTAGACCCTCTACCTATTGCTGAAAAACACTAGAGGGGGGTGAATAGGGTTTATGATAATTTTAAAATTAATTTAACCAATCAAACAAAAAATATTGGAGAAGGAGAAAAAGGCGTTGAGAGTGGTTCCACCCTTAGCAAAAACTAAGGGAGTCATTCCACTATCCAATTGTTTCCAATTGGGATTTTGAAAACAATTGTATTTTATTACCTCGCAAGGATGTTACATAAGATACAACTACCTTTACAAACCCTTTAGACAACCTTCACCCCGAAGCCGTCTCACCAACCTTGAAGCAGCCTTCACTTGAAGTAACTTCAAGCTCCCCCTTTAAGTAACATTCCTCCTTGAAGTAGCTTCCCATTGAGACCTTCTAGAAGTAGTCCAAAGTCTGCCGAGCTACCTTTTCCACCTGAAGAAGCTCCAACAACCTCCTTTCCGCAGCCTCCAACCTAGGAGTAACAAAGGAGAACAAAATATAATAGAAAGAACAAGATTGGAAGAAAGAAACAATGTTACCAATTAAGTACAACACTTTGATCCGATATCAAGCGTATTGATCTCCTATCTACTATGGATGAACGTGAAAGTGTAGTGGGTAGGAGATGCTAGCCTATAGGACACAAAATCACAGCTTATGGAAATGATTTGTAATTGAAGGATTGCTCAATTTCTCACAAGAGTTGATTCTCAATTGCAAGTATGTGTACTCAAGTGATCTTAGGTGTCCTAAGGCATGTACTATTTATAGGAATGGCCTACTAATTCTTAGGTACGTTCTAGACACTTTCTAGGTGTTCTTAGTGCTCAACTAGCCATTACATATCCACTAATTACATTTGTAATAGCTAGTTGATAAATTCTGAATAGTGCAGTCAGAACCTTTCTCAGTCGAGAAGGTCGACCGAATGTCTCTCGGTCGAGAACTTCATCGACTGAGGGAAAATCTGGAGTAAGTGTATTAAAACATTCAACTCAACTCCCAACTACTTTTTCCCACCAAGTCTAACGACTATAGAACCTGCTAGAGGAACATACTTAGGTGATTCTTGGTCGAGAAGATGTTCGGCCGAGTGTGTCTCAGTTGAGAAGTAGTTTGACCGAGGGAGTCCCTATTTTAGTTTATATAGACTGGTACTAAGTGTATGTATCAAAGTTCCATTGTGATACTATCATAGGGGATGACCTATCTAAGTGTTGTGAGTGGATAGGGAAGATCTAAAAATGCTTGATTTACATGATATCTAAGTACTTATACATTATATATTTGTACAAGTTTACATTTGATTACAATCATGAAATAATAAAGTAATTTGAGCATATAGATCTTCTAAGCTTAGCTATCCACCACCTTGAATTCTTGTTCCTGAAATACCCAAGTAGCACATTAGATCCACGAGAATGAAATGTTTGTCATTTTCAAAACCAAGGGATTTTAATGATGTCTATTTAGCCAACAATCTCCCCCTTTTTGAAGATGACAAACATTTCTAAATATATAAATCAAATAAGCTTAAATCATATTGAGTTTCATACCTGAAGTTTACCTTGTGTATACCTTCTCTTGTTTATGGAATATGTGCTTATTATTCTAAAAGAAGTGTGAAACATAAAATCCAACTCTTTAGGGAATATAGCAACATTTGATGTGAAGCCAAGAGAGTATGTATAAAACTCATTGATTGAGTATTTAAGATTTATATTATTTCCCCCCCTTTGTCATTTCAAAAAGATAGCTGTTAAAAACATGTTTTAAGACTCCCCCTTAATTAGTGCTCCCCTACAATATTATGATTAAAAGAGCTAAAAGATGTCCATTTCCAGTCAAAATGTAAGGGTCGGAGAAAAAAACCAATTTTAAGAAGGAGAAGCACAAATGTCAAAGAAAACATCTTCTAATGGAGTTATAAGTAATTTCTTTCTTATGTTATTAAATTGATCCAATGGAAGTGGTTTTGTGAAAATATCAACCAATTAATCTTCTGTGTCAACATGATGAAGGGATATATGTTTTTTAGAAATATGATCCCTTAGAAAATGATGGAAAATTTTAATATGTTTGGCATGACTGTGTAGAATATGATTATGTGCCAAGTTTATAGCGCTTGTATTATCACAATAGATAGGCATGGATGAAAATATAAAACCATAATCATTTAAAACTTGTTGCATATAAAGCACTTGAGCACAACAAGACTCGGCTGCCATATATTCAGCTTCAGTGGTAGAAAGGGCAACTGTGTTTTGTTTCTTGCTAAACCATGATACTAAGGCTCATCCTAATAAGAAACAACTTCCTCTTGTGCTCTTTCGGTCAAGTCGACAACCAGCGTAATCAACATCGGTTTAAGCTTTCAAATCCAAAGATTGTCTTTTAGGATACCATAAACCATAGTTTGTAGTGCCAACCAAGTATCTTAGAATCCTTTTGGCAGCTTAAAAATGGGTTTGCATGGGTTTTGATTGAAATCTAGCACAAAGTCCAACAGAAAACATGATATCCGGTTTAGAAGCGGTTAAGTAAAGCAAACTACCAATCATGGACCTATAAAAAGAATCATCAATGGGTTCCCCATTTTCATCCTTGTCAATTTTAGTAGAAGTGGCCATTGGTGTGGTAGCATGTTTGCAATGTTCCATTCCAAAACATTTTAAAAGTTCATTTGTATACTTCTCTTGTCTTATAAAAATTCCAGTAGGCATTTGCTTTATTTGAAAACCAAGAAAGAAAGTCAATTCTCCCATGAGACTCATTTCAAATTCCTTTTGTATAATATCACTAAATTGTTTACATAAGAATTTATTTGATACATCAAAGATAATATCATCAACATAAATTTGAACAACTAGAAAGTCGGATTCATATGTTTTGAAAAATAAGGTCGAATCTGAATTTCCAATTGAGAAACTATTATCAAAGAGATAAATTTTGAGCCTTTCATACCAATTTCTAGGTGCTTGTTTTAACCCATAAAGTGCTTTCTTAAGTTTATATACATGATCATCTCTACCGAAAATTTCAAAACTATGTGGTTGGACAACATATACTTCCTCTTGTATTATACCATTTAGAAATGCACTTTTTACATCCATTTGGAATAGTTTGATGTCTTTGTGGGCAGCTATAGCTAGTAGCATTCTAATAGCTTCAAGTCTTGCCACGGGTGCATAAGTTTCTTCAAATTCTATTCCTTCTTGTTGATTGTACCCTTGTGCAACCAACCTAGCTTTATTTCTTACTACTTCCCCTGCTTCATTCAATTTGTTATGAAAAACCCACTTAGTTCCAATAATGGTTTTATCTTGAAGTTTAGGAACCAAGTCCCATACATCATTCTTAGTAAATTGATTTAATTCTTCTTGCATGGACATTATCCAATAATCATCTTTTAGAGCTTCAGCTACCTTCTTAGGTTCAATTATAGATACAAATGCTATATTTGCAACATCTCTAAAAGAGGAACGAGTTTTTACTTTATTAGTAGGATTTACAATGATTAGTTCTTGAGGATGATCTTTAATTAGTCTAGGAATGGGTTGTTGTGTCTCAATTTGTTGATCATTATCAACATTTTGATCATGTTTAGTTGATATGGTAAGATCTTCAATTTGATGAGTAATATCAACTATGTCATTATTTTGTTTTATTTCTTCATGAAAAGTAATGTGAATGGATTCTTCAAATTTTCTAGAGATGGTGTTGTAAATTCTAAAAGCTTTGCTAGAAGATGAATATCCCAAGAAAAAGGCTTTTTGTGATTTAGAGTCAAATTTGTCTCTATCATCTTTTGTGTTTAAGATATAGCAAGTTGATCCAAAAGTGTGAAAATAATCAACCCTTGGTTTCTTGTTAAAAATGAGTTCATATGGTGTTTTCTTCAAATGAGAGTGTATGGTTACTCTATTTAGCACATAGCAAACTGTGTTTACAGCTTCAACCCAAAAAGTTTTAGATGTATCATGTTCAAGCATCATAGTCCTAGCCATTTCTTATAAGGATCTATTCTTTCTTTCAAGTATGCCATAATGTTGTGGAGTGCGTGGAGATGAAAAATTGTGAGTGTAACCTTGAGATGTGAAGAATTCTTCAAATGTATGATTTTCAAATTCTCAACCATGATCACTCCTAATTGTACATATTTTATTTTGTAGTTGATTTTCAATCTTTAAGAAAAATTGTATGAATACTTGAATAGTATCATCTTTATTTGCAAGAAAATGAACCCATGCATATCTACTAAAGTCATCAACAATAGCAAAGCACTATATTTTTCCTCCAATAGATTGAGTTCTCATAGGACCAAACAAATCCATGTGAATAAGTTCTAATGATCTAGTAGTGCTAAGCATTGTTTTTGATTTAAAAGAAGTTTTGCTTTGCTTTCCTAGAGTACAAGGTTCACAATTTTCAGGTTTATCAAAAGATATTTTAGGTAAACCACATACAAGATCATATTAATCAACTTTTTGATAACATGGGAACTTGCATGACCTAATTTTCTATGCCATAGCTGTAGAGATTCATCTTTTACAAGAAGGCATTTTCCAATAATATCTTGCAGAGAATTAGGCCTAAGTATATATAAGTTTCCTATTCTTTTTCCTTCATAAATGATTTCATTAGTGTTTTCAATCAATAGTTTACAACAATTTTTATTGAATAAGACATCATAGCTAATATCACATAGTTGACTAACACTAATTAAATTATGATGCAGGCCATCAACAAGTAAAACATTTTTTATTTGAAGATTTGTACCAATGTTACCTATTCCAACAATCTTTCCTTTTTCATTGTCTCCAAAAGTGACTGTTCCACTTTTCTTTTCTTTAAATGTTTGAAAGGCCTTTTTGTTGCTAGTCATATGCTTAGAACATCCACTATCAACCACCCAATCCTGCAAAAGAGATAGATTTTGGTACCCATGTGATGGTCCTCTTTGGCTAGAGTCATTTAATAACAAAACTGAATATGATTACATAATTGAACAATTGAATGTTTTAAGCTGAACAGAACTTCATTTGGTCGACACTTACTTCGACCGAAGAGTGTATCGGTCGAACATTTTGTCGACCAAGAGTGTTGTTATTTTATTGGTTGAAATAGTAGATTTCTTGGTTGACAATTTTCTCGATCGATGTTGTCTCAATCAAAGATTTACACGACCGGAATTGTTACTGTTTTTACAGCAGATTTCAGATTTGATACAGGTATTCCCTCGGTTGAATACTTTATCGACCGAGGAGAGTCGCGGTCGAACTATTTGTCGGTCGAGGTTGTTTCTGTTTGTTTTCAGCAATTTGTTTATGTCAGTTTGAGCTAAAATCGTTGTAACATGCTAAGGTACTATTCTATTTAGTTGAGATAAGACAGTAAGATATTCAAATGAGGTTTTAGGTCAAATCTCAAATTAATCATATTAAATTTGCTAAGTTTGGGGTCTTGGAACCCATACTAACTCAACATCCTTTTTCTTGTAAGGACATGAGAAGGAATAATATCCAAGACACAAGCAATAGTGACAACAAATGGAGTCAATTTCATTTCTCTTTCTAAGATTTTGAGTTGTCTTCTTGGGTACAAATATGATCTTGGTCTTGGGTGCTTGAGTTCTCCTAGGTTTAGGTTGATAAGAGTTTTCTTTGTGAACATATCCTAAACCTCTTCTTCCAATATAACCAGAAGAATTCTTTAGGATCTTATCAAGAATACCATTATTTCTCAATCTACTAACTTCTTTTTGTAACTTAGCATACTCATCCATTTTCTTTTTGATATCTAACTTTGCTTGATCTAGATCAGATGATAAAGCATCTCTTTCTTTAACAATAGCATCATAATCTAGATGAGTACATAAGATAGGTCGAGTCTAAAAATTATTTAGTTTTGCAAGCAATTCAACCTTTTCTTGAGAAAGAAGATCATAGTTTGTTTCTAAAGTAAGCAACTTCATTTCTCAATCAGTTAAAGATGATTTCAAGGTAAAGTTTTTAGAAATAATAATTTCCTTTTCAAAAGCAAGATTATTTAATCTAACATACAAATCCTCATTAGTTTTAGTAACTTTCTTTAGTTTCTTTTTGCAATCAACATATTTGTCATGTATATCTTGAAGACTAGAGATTAGATCTTCTTTTGGCAAATAAAAAAGGCTTACCTCTTGAGAATCATCACTATCATCTTCTTTGACCATGAGACACTCCACGTTCTCTTCTCCACTCTCACTATCACTTGACTCATCCCATGCAGCTTTGTATGCTTTTTCTCCCTTCTTCTTGGATGAGCTTTTCTTTCCTTTCTTTGCTTTAGGACATTCATTCTTAAGATGTCCCTTCTTTCCCCATTCAAAACACCTAGTAGAGGCAGAAGAAGAGGAGCCAATAACTTTGTTAGATTTACCATTTACAATTAGAGATTCTTCTCCCTCATCTCCATCACTTGTCTCATCACTTTCTTGAGTGATGACCTTTGTAGACTTTAGAGCCATGTCCTTATTTCTTCCTTGTTGAAGTTCACGCTTCCGTCTTTCTTCCTCCTCTAAGGTTGCTTCATGTGCTTCTAAGTTACCAATGAGTTGCTTCATCCTTAGTCGGGTGAGGTCATTGACTTCTTCAATTGCAGTCACCTTAGGCTTGTACTTGGGAGGAAGAGACCTAAGAACTTTACACAATTGATCCTCTTCACTAATGGATTTACCTAATGCATTCAAACCATTAACAATATAAGAAAACTTTGCATACATTTCACAAATAGACTCATTAGGTTCCATACGAAATTATTCAATTTTTTTTAAGCATACCAATTTTGGAGTTCTTTACTTGAACAGTTCCTTCATAAGTAATAGAGAGTATATGCCATATTTCATATGCACTTTCACAATTTGATATTCTATTGAACTCACCTACAGAAATTGAACAATAAAGGATACTTACAACTTTTGCATTTAATTGGGCTAGTTTTACCGTATTTGCATCCCATGTATCATACTTCGTTTGAGGAAGAGTGTAGGTATTTGAAACCATTCTCCAAAGATCCCAACTAATCCCTTGAAAGTAGAATTGCATCCTCCTCTTCCAATAGTTTTAGTTCGTGCCATCAAATGGTGGAGGTTGAGCTACTAGTGTTCCTTCCAAGTTGAGGTTGTTTAGTACTCCATCACCCATTTTCTTCAAGACTTGTTAAAGTTCCTTGAAGCCTGATATGATACCAATTGAAAAATACTAGAGGGGGTGAATAGGGTTTTATGATAATTTTAAAATTAATTTAACAAAGCAACCGCAAATATATTGGAGAAGGAGACAATGGCATTTAGAGTGGTTCCACCCTTAGCAAAAACTAAGGGAGTCAGTCCACTACCCAATTGTTTCCAATTGGGATTTTGAAAGCAATTGTATTTTATTACCTCACAAGGATGTACATAAGATACAACTACCTTCAAAAACCCTTTGGACAACCTTCACCCCAAAGTCATCTCACCAACCTTGAAGCAGCCTTCACTTGAAGTAACTTCAAGCTCCCCCTTAAAGTAGCCTTCCTACTTGAAGTAGCTTCCCGTTAAGACCTTCTAGAAGTAGTCCAAAGTCCACTGAGATACCTTATCCACCTGAAGAATCTCCAACAACCTCCTTTCCACAGCCTCCAACCTAGGAGTAACAAAGGAGAACAAAATACAATAGAAGGAATAAGATTGGAAGAAAGAAACAATGTTACCAACTAAGTACAATGCTTTGATCCTATATCAAGCGTATGGATCTCTTATCCACTGTGGATGAATGTGAAAGTGTAGTGGGTAGGAGATTCTAGCCTATAGGACACGAAATCTCAGCTTATGAAAATGATTTGCAAGTGAAGGATTTCTCAATTGCTCACAAGAGTTGATTCTCAATTGCATGTATGTGTACTCAAGTGATCTTAGGTGTCCTAAGGCATGTCCTATTTATAGGAATGGCCTACTAGTGCTTAGGGACGTTGTAGACACTTTCTAGGGTGTTCTTAGTGCTCAACTAGCCAATAAGTATCCACTAATTACATTTATAACAACTAGTTGATTAAATCTGAAAAGTGTAGTCAGAACCTTTCTCGATTGAGAAGTTTGTCGACCGAATGTCTCTCAATCGAGAACTTCGTCAAATGAGGGAAAGTCTGGAGTAAGTGTATTGCAACATTCAACACAACTCCCAACTACTTTTTCCCACCAAGTCTAATGACTATAGAACCTGCTAGAGGAATAGACTTAGATGATTCTCGGTCGAGAAGATGTTCGACTGAGTGTGTCTCGGTCGAGAAGTAGTTCGACTGAGGAAGTCCCTATTTTAGTTTATCTAGACATGTACTAAGTGTATGTATCAAAGTTTCATTGTGATACTATCATAGGGGATGACCTATCTTAGTGCTGTGAGTGGATAGGGAAGATCTAAACCCTTAATTTACATGATATCTAAGTACTTGTATATTATATATTTGTATAAGTTTACATTTGATTACAATCATGAAACAATAAAGTAATTTGAGCATATAGATCTTCCAAGCTTTGCTATCCACCACCTTGAATTCTTGTTCCTGAAATGCTCAAGTAGCACGTTACATCCACAAGATTGAAATGTTTGTCATTTTCTACTGCTACACCCTCTACTATTGGTGGATCTACCCCTGGAGTGGTGCCTCTTCCTACTGGCCCTTTAGCCACCCTGCTTGCTGGCCTTGGTAATTCTGCTCCCTCTTTTCCTCAGTCCAATGAGCTCCATGCTCTTGGCATGTCTTGGGATAAGTAGAATGCCCGTTGGCCCAGTCATGGTTTTAGTTCCTCTGTCGATGAGGAGATGCCAAATCAGGCTGATGAGGAAGCTACTATTACTGATGAGGAGGCTTCTGAGGATGATGATGGCTTTATTGGTGACTCTGGTGACAAAGGTGATGCTGTTGCACCTTCATACGGAGATGACAACTATGAGCCAGATGCCTTGAATGCTGATGTTGATGATGTGAACATAGATGACCTAGATGTTTATATTTGTTTTCAGTTTTTTTGTCTAGATGTTGATCATATATATCTTTCTAGGCTATTTTGTACTAGAAACATCTAGGCACATTTTCTGAGCTGTACCATTTATCATCTTGTTTTCATTGTTTTGGCTTGTAGTTGTTTTTGAGGACATACTCTCTGTGTTGTAATCTTAATCATGTGTACACTTACTCTTTGATTTACTATATCTCATGAGTTGGTGCCGTGTTTACCATATTTTGATTATGACCTAGATTGCTTGCTTCTCTCATCTCTATTTGGTGTATGCTTTGAGATTGCATGTTGTGCATGTATGTTTGGTTGTGCTTGGAGAAGATCTACTTCTATGCTCTTCTACCCCTTCCTTCTTGATAATGTCAAAAGGGGGAGATAAGTTCAATGTTTTGAAGCTCAACCATATTGCTTTCATTTTCTATGTGATCCTTTTCTTGTTCATTATAAGCTTCATCATGTGACTTTCTAAAGGACCATATAGTATATATATGTCCTATTTTCTTTGTGTAGATAGACTAAATATGCGGGTAAGAGTAAGGATAGATTGAGGGGGAGAAATTCACATTGTTCAAACACTACTATAGAAATGGATTATAACGTCACATTCAGAGGCGTTGGTTGTATCCCAAAAACCGACGCCTAAATCCTACAACGTCGACTGAAAGCACAAACCGACATCTATATGTGATGACCGGCCAGGCACGGGTATCACTTTTTATTTAGCGTCAGTTGCTCAATAAGAAATCGACGCCTAAAATCGCCCACCAAATCCAATTTTTTTCAGTGCAAAAAAATTACCTCCAAAAGTTCACATACGACGTCAGTTGTTTACCAAATAACCGACGACTAAAGATTTTCCACAAGACATAAATCGGGCCCATTTGTGTCATCAGTTTTCTTGAAATAACTGACGTCGATGTGTTTTCATGTGTTGTCCCCGCAAAAATTTTTACTCCACTTTGTGTCGGTTTTTTACGGCAACCGACGACTATGGTCATAATTCAAGAACATTTTTTTGTCGTCATATGTAGATAGACATCAGTTTTTCTAGTTAAAACCGATGACTATCATTAAACATAGGTGTCAGTTTTTTTGTGGTGACCGATGCCTATTATTGTAAGCATCAGTTGTTTATAATAACCGACTTCTATTGTTAACTTAATAGCACCTGTATGAACCAGACTCCTTTTTTTTTGATTTGCGAGAGAACCACCCCCGTGGAAGTGCCACTTAATGACCCCCCCGGTTAGGCGTAAACTCTCGGGGACCCCTGCTGCCCATATCGGGGCCCCAATACAGTCGCATCATTGGCCGGCCGATGTGTGGGCTAATTCACTTCCGAGACCACAGCCAGGAGTCGAACCCGTGACCTCTCGCAGAGGTCTTGCGAGCCGCACCGCCTGAGCTATGTCTCGCCGGCAACTAGACTCCTTCCCTTTCTCTATTTCACTCCCAATTTTAAGTTAGGGCTCAAACAATTCCTCTTTGCCACACTGCTCCTATTGCCGCTACCGCCTTCCGCTCCTGCCGCTGCCGCTCCTCTTCTTCCTGCTGCCGCGCACATCGCCGCCTGCTCATCTTCTTCCTACTACCGTGCGCACTACCGCCACCTACTCTTCTTCACTACCGCATGCACTGCCGCCTATCGCTCCTCTTCTTCCTACTGCCACGCACCCCGCTGCCTGCTCCTCTTCTTCCTACTGCCGCACACACTGCTTCCTGTCGCCGCCTGCTCGCCTGCCGCCACCATCGCCGTTGCCGCCTCCCAATCTCTTTGCACTGCTCCACAAGTATTTTTCTCTTCACTGGCCTGCTCCTCTTCCTCCGTCATCATCCTAGCATGTAGTTGATGTAAAACATAGATATCCATATATTTATCTATATTTGATGGTAACTAGAATAACATATGAGTAAAGAAAATATTCTATCAAGGTTGATCTGTGTTGAATGAAATGGAATATGAGAAAACCAATATTCTCAAGAAGGTTGTTCTTTCATCACAATTATGGTTGACATGTTGTATCAGACTATATTTGAATTTACTACTGGTACTACCTCCAATGCATACTTGTATATAGGTATACTCAAGATTTTGATAATAAAATGTGTATAAACACTAATAGACATGCATGTGACATGGACTTTTATAACATCACAAGAATTTTATTCTAAAATAAACATGCCCAATAATTTTAAATTACAAATTTGACTCCTAACAATGTGAAATCCTAATATGACTCCTACACATGATGACAAAATATCATACTACATATTAACTTAATTATGTACACAACTTAGCCATGGTTATGCAATAATGTACAAGTGGGCTAAATATCAATGTACTCCATATGTGTTCATCTATTCTCCATTACTTGGTATATGAATATGTAGTGATATATTATAGCCTCTTATACAATTTGGTAATCTAACTCCTCTCGAATAATTATTAATTCATTAATCACCCTAGGTATCTAATATTATGAATCACATAATCCCCTAGCTCAAACCTATAATCTAATTATAATTTTGGGTTCTTCATAGTCCAATTAGCAAATCTACCAAATTTGAAGTAAATAAGGTAATTAAACCTAGCTATATGTAATAATAGCAGGGAAAAGAGAGAATAATCATAGACATATAAACCTAATTAGATGATGATGTAGTAGATCAAAATCATATTGGACTAAGTTCAATCCTTAGGTAGTGTGTCAAGATTAATATTTTATCACATGCTCATTATGAACCATTAGATCTATATCTTAGGGTATCTCTCCCCTCCTAACTATGAAATTAGTAACTTTTTTCCTTGTTGAGTATATTGACAATCCTAATCACCCTTCTTGCTTAATGATGAACTCTAATGCACTCATGTGATATGCTTGGAATGTAAATGATGAACTTTGCCCTAGATTGCCAATCATGCTTCTAATGACATCAATAATTACCCTAACTTGAAGAACTAGGATATGATTGATTAAACTAGGATTGTAGGTACAAGAATGACAACATACATGTATTTGTTGGCCTAGAAACCTGTCCAAGATTTACTCATTAGGAGTAAATCTTGGATAGTCCCTGGTTTGGGACTGTTCTTGAATACTTAATCTCACTTAGAATGTAAGTGTATAATGTGTATTGGGTTTTCAAGAAAATGTTGGTAGCATTTCCTCATTTTTTCTCTAAGAACATATTTACTTGGAGAACAGTGGGGAAATGTTGCCGAAATTTTCTTGATAACCCAATATACATTATACACTTACTAGTGAGATTGGATGTTCAAGAATGGGATTGGTGATAAACATTTGTTATATATAAGACCTTGAACCCTAAACTTTTAACCATAAACCCTAATCTTTTAACCCTAGACCCTAATCTTGTTCTAATATATACTTGTTTTCTCTTTGATCATAGAATGAATAGATCATGGATGTCCATTCCAAATCGCTACACTGTAGAGTTTATTTTTGGTCTTGATCAGTTTATTAGATTTGCCGAGGAACATAGGAAACAACCTGGAGATAGGTTCTATTGTCCATGTAGGCATTGCGGTAACAACTTGAAAGTCAGCACTGGTGATGAAATCAAAAGTCATGTCATGTGCAATGAGATTGTACAATGCTATACAAAATGGCACTGGCATGGAGAGATTTCAAACATGAAATCAATGGATGTCAATAGCAGTGCTTGTGTGGAAGAAGAAATTGCCTCTGATGATGTAGATGTGAACGAACCAGTTCTAGTAGACATCATTGATGGGATGCTGGATAGTTTTGAGGTAGAGCACACTGATCCACCTCCCATGTTTAGAAACATTGTGCACGATGCTAAGATATTATTATACACAAGTTGTACTAAGTTTATGAAGCTTAGCTCTGTGTTGAGATTGTATAAGTTGAAAGCTGACAATAGATGGAGTGACAAAAGCTTCACGTCATTATTGTCTTTGTTGAAGGAAATTCTTCCTGAAGGAAATGAGCTGCCAATCTCAACATACCAGTTAAAGAAATTGTTGTGCCCAATGGGAATGGAGGCCAAGAAGATACACTCATGCCCGAATGATTGTGTATTATTTCAAAAGGACTATGTGGATTTGAAAGATTGTCTAAAATGTGATGCGTCAAGGTAAAAATTGACGACTTCGGGGGAGTCCAAAACTGGCTCTCCTGCCAAGGTGATGTGGTACTTACCTATAATATCATGGTTTCAACGCTTGTTTGCCAATCTGATAAATGTGAAGAATTTGATGTGGCAGGCAGATGTTAAGAAAGATAATGATGGGATCCTACGACATGTGTCTGATTCCCCACAGTGGAAGAAGATGGATTTATTGTACCCTAAATTTGGTGAAGAAGTCAAGAATCTAAGACTTGGGCTTTGTACAGATGGGATGAATCCATACGGTACCCTGAGCATCCAACATAGCACCTGGCCAGTTATGCTTGTTATATACAATCTTCCTCCCTGGTTGTGTATGAAAATATGTATGTTATGTTGTCGTTGTTGATATTGGGCCCTAAAAAACCTAGAAATGATATCTACATTTATCTTGAACCTCTAATTGATGACTTAAAGAAACTCTGGGGTGAAGGTGTGATGACCTATGATTCTTCATGAAGAGAGACATTTTGTTTGCACACTATGTTGTTTTGCACTGTTAATGACTTTCCAACATATGGGAATTTGTCTAGATATAGTGTTAAAGGATCTAAAGCGTGTCCTATATGTGAAGAGAACACTGATTCAGTACGACTAAAACATGGCAGCAAGACTGTATATCTTGGTCATCGAAGGTTTCTTCCAAAATCCCATCCATATCGTTGGTTGAGCAAAGCATTCAATGGACATAATGATGAACGAAATGCACCTAAACGTATACCAGGGGAGGTTGTTTATGAAAGAGTAAAAGACTTTGCCAATGAATTTGCTAAGAGATCACAATGTACCATGGCCACATGGAGTGACAATTCTTTATTCAAGAAGAAGTCAATATTTTGGGATCTTCCTTATTGGAGTTCTTTGGCAGTCAGGCATTGTATCAATGTCATGCACATTGAGAAAAATGTCTATGATGGCATCATTGATACTTTGTTGAATATACCAGGTAAGACTAAAGGTGGGATAAACTCTAGAATGGACCTACGTGAAATGGGAATAAGGACATAATTAACAGAAGTAGTTAGTAGTGATCGGAGAACATACTTACCTCTCGCTTGTTACACATTGGCTAGAAAGGAGAAGAAAGCCTTTTGTGAATGCTTGGTAAATGTTAAGGTGCCACAGGGTTACTCATCCAACATTTGTATATTGGTATTGATGAAAGATCTGATTTTGATAGGTCTTAAATGTCATGATTGTCACACTCTAATGCAACAAATATTGCTTGTGGCAATTAGATCTATATTGCCAAAGCATGTAAGGTTTGCAATCACTAGACTTTGTTTCTTTTTCAAAACTCTGTGCAGCAAAGTTATTGACCCTGATACTCTCGATAAATTGCAAAGAGAAGTGGTTGTTACCCTATGTCATCTTGAGATGTATTTTTTTCCTCCATTCTTTGATATCATGGTACATCTTGTTGTCCACTTGACTAGGGAAGTGAAAATATTGGGACCAGTTTTGTTGCATTGGATGTATCCCTTTGAACAATACATGAGCATTTTTAAAGGTCATGTTCGAAACCGTTATCGGTGTGAAGGGAGTATTATTGAGGGTTATGTGGCGGGAGAGGTTATGAATTTTTGCAGACTTTCTGAGTGGTAATGACGCTCCTGTTAATGATAAGAATATTGAGGAGCATTTTTGCCATGGAATTTTGGGATCATGGATGAAAGTAATCAACCGTGAGTAGTTGGAACAAGGTCACTTGTATATTTTATACAACATCGACGAAGTGAGTGTTTATATCGAGGAACATACCAATTTAATCAAGAGACAATATCCTCAAGCAAATTCAATGTGGCTTTCTAGAGAGCATAACAAGACATTTATTAAGTGGTTTGAAGATAAAGTCTTACATCAACTATCTCAAACACCAGATAATCTTACTGAAACTATCAAATGCCTCATCTTTAAACAAAAATTGAATGTTATGTCTTATGAAGGGTTTGTCATAAATGGATTCTCATATTACACAAAGAGTCAAGATGATAAGAGTGTCGTCTAAAACAGTGGGGTCACCCTTCAAGCGTCTTCATTATTTTTTGCAAGTGCAAAGGATAAGAGTCCACATGAAGCTAAAATGTCATATTACGGTGTCATTGAAGACATCTGGGAGTTTGACTACATAGATTTCAGAATTCTACTCTTTCAATGTAATTGGGTTGATAACACCAAAGGAGTTACAGTGGATGAATTGGGTTTCACATTAGTGAACTTTGAAAAGATTGGCGAGAAGGGTGAACCATTCATATTGGCATCACATGCAAAACAAGTATTTTATATCGATGATCATGCAAATGATAAATGGTCGGTTGATCTTCATGGTAAAAGATAGTTCATTGAAGATCCTATAGATGAAGAAGAGTACTATGATAAGTATGATGACTCCAGTCCATTCTCAGATGGGTTGCCAACACCACCAAATATTGAAGCTAATGATGACTTGGATGTGCGTAGAGATCACAATGAAGGATTGTTAATTGATAAAAGATTGCAATATTAAAGGTATGCATGTTTATATTTTTTATATATTTTGTTTCTCTAAATGTGAACTTCACAATGTTTTATTATCTTCTAGTTATGTCAAATGCTAAATGTTTGATATTTTAATGACACTTTCAGATGGTTGAGTATGAGCATGATGACCATGATGATGATTATCGTGAGGGTGACGATATCAATGTGCTGCCTCAAAATGTAAGTTTTAAAAATATATCCTATATTTCTATCTATATGTCCATTTATAGTTATATCCTGTAAGTGTGTTTATTTTATCAAATTTTAGGTTGATGATGTACCCCATGAAGAACTTGGGGCACTTGATGAGCATCAATTTTTTTTTTTGAAAAAGTGAGGGGCATCACTACGATGAACAAGTTACTACAACAAAGGGGTAATGGACCCAAAGTGGCTGTGGATTTTGATCATGCAAGAAATCCAGTTGGAGTGAACCGCAACTCGTTTATTTCATATCTTGGGGTTCTTACTCGTAGCCATTGTAGTCATAATGTAGAATCTTTGCATAAAGTTCCTAAGGGAAAGAAAGATTTAGTATGGAAGGAACTATGCGTGAGTTATTATTATTTGCAATCTATTTTGTAGATTACTAATTTTTAGGATACTAGTTAATAGCAATTCTATTTTGCAGAGTATATTTGAACTGGATGAAAAGCTGCATCGTAAATGCGTGATGCAATGCTGTGGGAGGGTCTTAAGGAACTATAAGACAAATCTCACCCGTGATTACATACGAGATGCTGAGAAGAGTTAGAAGCCAGCCACTGAGCAATGGTACTACCTGGACCCCAATGACTGGGATGAGTTTTTACCAAAAGAAAAATTGATGAATTCAAGGTATTAAGCGCCACTCCTAATTTATTTAATATATGTTCTTATGTATTCACCTATTCAAGATTAACCTTTAGTGTTACTAACCAACTCAATGTGCTTACTAACAAGGCTATCAACGATGCTAAAAGAGCAAGGCATGCTCTAAAGGTGCATGACCACATGATGGGTCCAAAAGGCTATGCATGCATTCACTAAAGACTACAGGCCGAGTCTACTGCTCAGTCTGCTTCTACTCAAGAGACTGTAAAGTCCTCTACTATTTCTCCCACACCTCTACCTTGCCATGCTATGTGGATAGCTGGGAGGAAAAATAAGAAAGGAGATATAACCAAGCCCACAATTGCTGAGGCTACTGCAAAAATGGTAAAATTCAACTCTTCGAGAAATCGATATTGATTATTGTTATGTTTACTTACCAATTTCTATTGATGGTGATTAGCGGGAGCTTCACGAGCAGAGGAAGGAAGGCAAGTTCATCCCTGAGGGCACAAGGGATGAATTGATTGTTTCTCTGGGTAACCCAGAGCATCCTGGACGTGTTAGGGGTGCAGGTGTTGGTGTGGGCATAAAAGCGTTCTTTGGGCAATCACAGTGCAAACCTGTCCCAAAAGCGGGATTATCAAATGTTGAGGTAACATGTTCCTTTTTTAGAATGTTATTGCGAAAGGGAATTCAATAATCAAAAGTTAGTGTTTCTTTTGTCCATGTATAGGTAGATGAGTTAATTATTAGGAGAGTCGAGGAAGCACTTGATTAGAGACTCCATGAAGCAATTAGCAAGTGGCAGGCATCTCAGACTGCCATTCAGACAGTAGTTGTGGCATGCCGCTCTTCTCCTACTGTAGAGGTGGTTGGGAGTAATCTTGTAGACCCACCACCTAGCATGTCTGCTGTAAGTATTTTTATGACATAGTAGATAGTCTTTTCAAGATGATATGTTTATGTATTTATGTATATAACATTCTTTACATAAATTTGTAGGGGTTGAAGCCATGCCATCTAAAAAGTCAAGAATTTATCATTGCAGAGGCCGAGGCTTACCCACCCCTTATAGGGGACATGTTTCATGTGAATCTAGTACCAGATGGTGTGGTTCGTGTGAGCCCGATACATATACTCCCCAATTGGAGGGATCTTCCATTACCATATGCCCACCCAGATTCTGAAACACTTGGTGAAGCAGAAGGCGGAGTGATATTGTGGCCCAAAACGGATGTTGTCTATACTAATATTGTATGGTAAATTTACATTAAGTTAATTTGTTAGTGTGTATATATGAGTCAATTGATATGAAGTTATACATATAAGTCAAAAGGAAGGCACCCGCTACATCTCGGCCTCCACCTCCACCTCCTGAAGTACCTAGTTGGCTTCCAAGGGACCTATATGCCTCGTTAGGTCCTAATTGTAGGGTATGGCAGTATGGATAGGCAAACATAACCCAAATTGTCCTATAAATGTTTCTATTTTGGAGAATGCGACAGGTGCATCATACGATAATAACCTATTTATATAAGATATTTTGGAGTTGTTTTGTTATGATTGGTTGAATACATCTGTGATAGAGCTATGGATATGGTGAGATCTTGTTTATACATCCATATACCTTGGTTTATATTTGGTGATCTAGTTTCTTATATATTAATGCATACATAATACATGTTTTGCAACTACTTACACACGATCTGTAAAGATTTTTCATTTTCCCATGTGGGATTTCTAGTTCCATCTTTGATCAATCTTGTAGATAAAGACCCTTCATCAGTTACCTCAAACTGCTCTGCTACTTTTAAATATTTCGGTAAAAAAAAGAAGACGGTGATAATAGCTCCATTCAATGTTGAGTAAGTTTACTTTTCTTATAATTTGGACTTAAAAAAATTACATTTATATTGTGGATTTTGAGTTATTAATTTTTAACTTTCTTACCTCTAGTGGTCGACATTGGGAGTTATTGGTTATTGTCCCCAAGATGTTCACTATTTATTATCTAGGTCCTGTGGGGAAGGAATTGGACACATTGTATGGACATCCAATGAAAAGGCCATTATTCACGTGAGAAATATTTCATATTTTTATTTCCGTTAACATCTGTTATTACATTGCTATTTAATTATGCAATTTAATGTGTTACATTAATATGTAGGGCTTTAAGAGAGTTCAAAAAAGTTGGAGGAAACATCTCTAAAATCTCCAAGAAAAAGAAACAATTACTAAATTGGGAGAATGTGAAAGTAATTTCTCGACTCCAATGTATATATTATTTATGTAAACTGTGCTTGTTTGTATTTTTGAACATTTGTATGTTTCAATTTATAGTTTTCTAAATAAGACAACGGCTGGGCATGTGTATACTATGTGATGCGATATATGGACCTAATTATCAAACATGCTACAATGGAAATCGATACCTTACAACAACTATTATATATAGTCTCATTAGATAATATGAAATATATCAATCTTATTATATATAATTAATTATATATATACATCATTCTCTTTGCAGGTGTTTAAAACTAGTGACTTCACTATAGGTGAAAAGTTATTAGATGTACATACTCCCTGTACGATAAAAGAATTAGATGATGTAAGAGAACAACGGGCAAAAGCCTTACAAGTAGTGGGAATTTTTGATTTTGATTGGGATATTGATGACGATAATAATAAAGAATGATATTTCTAAACTTTGTTCTGATAAATTTTTTTGTATTTGATGACATGTGAATGAATTTTTTTGAATTGTCATATGTGTGAATGTGAAGATGATCAATACATGAATGTTTCTACATGTGTCTGAATGTGAAAAGAGATGAAATCAATAGAACTGTAGGTTGCTAAATGTGTGTGAAAATGGAGGGAATTTGAAATGAAACTACTGGTTTCTACATGTGTGTGATGAAAAATAATATGAATTAAATGTGCTTATACATGTGTGCGAATCACATGATCATAAATTGTTGTCTATCCTTGTTAATTTTGTAGGTTTGTGGCCTGTTGTTGGCTGATATCAATGGATGTTGTAAACTTACAGTTTAGAACTGAACTGTAGGTTCTGCATCCTACTGACGAGCCATACAACATGCCTGCAAACTGATAAGAAAAAAAAATCAGAACATAGGCATCGGTTATTAGTATAAAACTGACAATAAAGACATACAACGTCAATTATTAGCAAAAAACTGACGTCTATGTGGCTAGGTACCATGGCCGTGGTGGGGTCTTCATGGCACCAGGGATATGGCGTCAGTTATTAGTATAAAATCGACGTCTATGTGGATAGGTAGTGTCAGATATATATAAAAACTGACACCTATGGTGCCATTGTTGGTGCGTTTTATTGGTGGCGGGAATGGTTATGACATCATTTTTTGTGAAATGCCTACGTCTTTAACCTAGATATAGTGTCAATTTTATTAAATAATAGACGCCTATAGTGCTCTTACTGGCACATTTTTGATGGCGGGAAGGGTTATGGCGTTGGTGTTAAAACTGACGTTGAAGGTTTCGACTTTTAGTGGCACCCACTTGGGTGTCGCTTTGAAACTGATGCCAAAGGCCTTAAATAACCAACACTAAAGGTTGGTTCTGTACTAGTGAAATCATGACCCCCCTGCAATTCATAAGGCAAAGGTATAACTTCACATATCCTTTTCAATATGATTGAGGAATGGTTTGTCGTTGTCAAAAAGTGGGAGAATGTTGACTGGAGAGTTACACATTGCCCATATTTTGATAATGACTTAACCATTCCATTCCTATGTATCTAATATATTTGTTCAAGATTGATTTTGGGCTTTAGGTACATAAAAAGGATCAAATTACACAAGCCCTAGCTTGTTCAATTTCAAGTCAAAAGCAATGCAAGTGTGCATTTTGGGAAAACACCTCAAATGACCTTAGATTCATTTTGTAATCACTTGTATTGATGATATGAATTGTAACTAAGATGAGAAAAATTCAGGGACACTTAATTCCAACATTTGGTCACTCAAAAGTCAAATTAGAAAACTTGTTACATGTTGTTTATCGGTCGAGTTGGAAACTCGAACGATCCAATGATGAATTTTTTGAAGATGACCAATTGGTCTAGTTACACACTCACAAAACTCAACCGATCAATCAGCTAAGCAAAATTGATTTTGACTCATCGGCCAAGTTTCCCAGAACAAACTTAAGCGATAGTTGGAAAATTGGCTTTGTCACTTAGTGGATTAGTCGAATTATCTTTATTAAAACTCGACCAAATGTACTATACGGGAAATGCACAAAAAGTGATTATAACCATTGAGACTTTTTTTGAGCGAGAATAGATCTCTTGTAACTTGGAAAATGGCTATATTCTGCCCTTACGTGATCCCACACTCAGGAATACCCCCAACTATAAATAGGATCCCTTGGAGTTCATTCCAAGTTTCCTCATTCATGCTATTCTAAGTCCTTTCTATAGTTGAGTTTGTTGCAACTCCTTGGGTCCCTTTATCTCTCTCATTTACAAAGTATTTCATGATTATGAGTGAGTTAGGCCAGTTATAAGAGAGAGACCTCCATGTGCTTATAAAGCTCTCATTCAATTCCATATTCCCTACCCCCTTTCTCAAAGAAGAAAAGGTTGAAGCAAGCTACTCTGAGTGAAGGTGAAGTTGTTGCTTCTCTTCTTCAAGGTTGAACAAGAGGTGAAGATCTTCTTCAAGTGAAGGACAAGGGCAAGGCCAAGATTCAAGAAGAGTGGGAAAATTCCTTCAAGGCCAAATACTTGATGCAATTGTGAGTAAGTCTTTGTTGAAGGATGAAGACATCTTGATCAAGTGGGTAAGTCCTTGTGTAGGTGGAAGACTCTTGTCTTGAATAGGTAAGTCCTTGGATGTATGGTGGTCTCCTTATGTCTCTTATGAATGAATATAAGTATAAACAAATTGCAAAGTCCTAGAGATTTACCTCTCTAGGTAGTGGATTGACTCTCTCCTAGTTTGGAGAGTGGAACCACTCTAAACCACCTTGTTCAAGTGCATGTTCTAATTTCTCTCATCCTTGTTATGCTTGCTTAGTTAGGACTTCAAATTAATTTTAAGATATTAGTTTTTATTGATATAATTTGAAGGTCTAACTTATCTTGTGAGAATTTTGAAGCTCTATTCACTTCCCATCTAGAGCCCTAGATCCAACACCAAGCGCCTCTCATAGTTGTCATTTTGTGTAATACACATCAATCTATTGATTTGCCTTTATATTGTCATCATTGTTTTCTTAGAAAAGAATATTGAGGATTTCTCTTTGGATATAATTTGACCTGAGGCCTGGACAAAGGACTTCATAGAGAAGTGTGGGGGTACTGACACTTCACAAAACAAAATGGTCATTGGAAAAACATAGGCATGTGAGAGCTAGACCTTTCCTAGTGAGATTCAGAGGTTTCCATTTACTAGCTTGTTCTTCAACTTCTATGGCTTGAACTAATATTTCTAGGTAGAGGAAAAAGAAGTAAGGCAAGAGGGGATCACCTTGTCAAACTCCTCTAGAAGGTATGAGTGGTTCTAGGGTGCCCCCGCCAAGCAATAGAGGTTTCTCCTTTGGTGATCACATTATTATGAAAATGGGACACATGTGCTAGCACATCTCAGGTATGCTGGTCTTAGGAAACAAAATCTGCATGGCACTTAACATTTAAATTGGTGTTTGAGACTCAACAAACATTAAGATTATGTTAAGATTAAGAAGTTTTTTCTTATTTTGTTCCAATTTGTTTTTATGAATTTTGCATCCACATCATCAAGCCATATGCCTTGTTCACGTCCATTTTCAGAATGGTGGACTGGATCTCCTTTTCATCAGGGTTCCTCACACATGACTGAATAATCATTTGTGTTGGTATGTATTGCCATAGAGATAGTCATATGATGATTGTAATGGGGCATCATGCTTGATTTGATAATTATAAAGGTAATTCCATCTTTTATGTTCGTCCCATGAGATGATGATACAAACATAGTAGATGTTGAAAAGAATGATGTTGCTTGATGGCATATGTCTTCAGGTTGAGGACCTACAAAATGACATCATATGTATGATAAGACTACATACATTCTTGTTATGTCCCTAGTCGGATCTTACTATGGAAGAAAAATAGACAACAATAATACATTAAACTAGAGTGTGTGTTGGTTCATGACAAAATCTCATCAGTCATGATATGTGATATCAAACCAAACACATAAGTACTTGTTAGAGATTAATGTACCAGAAATACCTACCTTGAGAATGATGCATGGAGACCATGTAATGGTAGTAAGAATCATACCCCATAGTGATAGTGGTGATTGTGATTTCTAGACATGAAGTCACTACACTCATCACATGTTGTTCGATGTACTTTGACATCATACAATGTGACCATGAAAGGGTTGGCATAAAGGTGATTCTTGGGTACAGTGTGACACATGGGGATTGACTATGAGTGATGTAGATGGCATTTGTCCCCCCTATAGGAGATTGATATCTTGGCCACTTGATAAGCGAGACTGAGAAATGTATGGCCATACTTGTGTGACTTAATATGTGATATGTGAGCTCACATGCATCTCATACAATATGCTCCAGTTCAAGGAACATGGATTCAACATTGAAGAGGATGATGTCGAGTTTCAATCTGGATATCAGAGACAAAGAAACCATATGATCATTGTAACACTGATCATGGATTGAAGGTTGAAGTTGTTCTCCAACATTCTATTTACTTGGGTAGAAATGATGATGCCATAAATTTGTTATGGACATTCACTATTAACATAACTTGGGGCCTATGGGGTCATACACATAGTATGCACATGGAAAAGGGGTTTACTTAGAATATGGTTTAACTTGATTACTAAAGTGTTTAGGTATTCAATGTAAGCAACATTGGCTAAACTAGAATTTGAACCTCCTAGTTCAAAAGTGAACATACCGTTTTAGAAGTGAACCAACCATTTTAGAGTTTGAAACAACCATTTCAGATTGTGAATCACCCAGTTCAATGATCAATAAGATTAGACCAAGAATTGATGCTGACATCATGTTTTGCATTAATAGCCAATATGTTTGCAAATATGAAATATAGTGAACCAGCTGATTCAAGTGTTGAATCGATCATTTCACATATGAACCGACAAGTTTATAAGTGAACTACCCATTTCAAAATGAACCGATAGTTTCATATGTAATCAACCGTTCATGATTCGTATCAACCAAAATTTTGTGAAAATTTGTCTCTTTGACTTTCGATTGATTTGGGAACCTTACCCATGACCATCTTATAAATAGGGGGTGCAGTCAAGACTTTTAGACACAACAATAAGCTTTGACAATTATTTTCCTCACTAGTTATGGTAACTAGAGAGACCTAGAAAGTCTTACCCATATAAGGGAGAGACAATAAGGGAGAAATAACACGAGAGAAGAATGAATGCTAGCATGTTGACGTTCAAAAGGGAAACCCCTTCATGTTGGATCTGTAGCACAATGTGGAGTTCCTAGTGGTTCGTGTGGACTATGTAGAGGCATGGAGGGTGTTTCTACCATGCTAGGAGGAGAACAACCACCACCGTCCATGGTGCTGCACCAAGCTATTGACAGTTGTTCGTGTGCGTCTTGGAAAGAGTTCACATCATAAAGTAAGAGTAGTCGCTAGACTTTCTACAAGAGCAAGTATAACTCTTTCTAACCCCTTTCCTAGATACATTATTGTTGTCACAATCTCTTTGGTAAGGAGTAGGGACAAAGTTTTTTTGTTTCCGCTGCCTTAGCTATTATCCTTATTCCCCATCATTGTTATTAGAGCTACATCAATTTATGATGTATCTAGATTTACATCAATATGATCAAATTTATTTTATAGCATACGATGCAAATATTAACAATGGTTAATGTGCATATCTAATTAAATACCACATACGACCCCAATAAATACATACATACATACATAAATACACAAATATATGTATATATGTGTATATATATGATGCATATGAAATCTATACACGTTACCCTAAAAACATTTTGATGGTAGTTGTATGGGTGGTTATGGCCAAAACCCCTATGGATTGTGAGCATGGTTGTTTGGTTTATTTCATATTGTTATTTGGTTTGCATAAGCCTCTCCTCTCCTTTCCAAATGTAAATTAATGCTCCTCTTCCTATGTTCCCCTCAAATGTAACTCAAGTTTTTTCCTTTCACAATGTAATATGTAGTTTTGATTTTGATTTGGAAAGGGAAGATGTTTTGCATGAGTCGGGTCGATTGACTGGAGGACTGAGGAGGATAACAAACATGAGGAGCCAACTGGCTGACATGAAGGAGAACCGATCGACTGAAGGGTGCAGATGACCGACCGAGCCAACAAAAGTTATCCACAATAGATTGCTACATGAGATGTATGACCTTAGGTGGTAGAAATTCTTTTTGTCTCCAAAGAATTGCATTAGCATGGCCATAACCATCACTACTATGTTTGTAATTGCATGCTTTTTATTTGTGGATATAAAATGTGTGAGAACCTATTACACTAAACGAGATTACTCAAAACATAACACATAATCAATCACCAATTAACCACATACCAAAAAATATGGGCAAATTAAAACCGATTTCAATGTCAGCATCTGCTCAGAAACATTTGCATAAGAGCCCAAAATCTTTCTTTTATCCATACTATGACAAGAATCTGATATAAATTTTTCTATCACCTTAGCCACAACATATAAACATAGGATAACAATATATATGACACACAAACAAGCATTAACATGCTGACAAAATTATGATTTGTTTGAAACACCATATACAAACTTTTCCTACCCGGACCTGAGAGTACAGGGGTGAATCTAGGACACACTAGATATCTAATCAACTTTCTCATAGATTCATTACTATATCTCCTCTTTTCTTCCACATGTTTGTTTATGTCACTTCCGATTACCTAAAAATGTGGCGAACCACAAGGGTGAGACCCATGTCCCAACAAGAGATATAACCTCCAACAACGTTTATTGATTACAACATTTTTAAGTAATTAAAAAGTTAAGTAGTTTAATTAGATATAACAAATAATACCAACAACACTGATGATTAACAAAATATATAAAAGAGTAGATAATAACTATCATCATTAGCCAGACTATTGTCCTTTATCTTGTTGACAATATAAGAAATTCAGTAGCATATGCATATCTAGCATCATGAGCAAGTCTAGTAACATAGAATCTCTATCATTATGAATACGTCTAGCCAAATAAGCATAGCTAACAACATTAGTATGTCTAATAGGTTGAACATATCAACATCATAAGAAGAGCTAACAAAATAAGCACAACTATCTGGATAAGAATGATTAGCAATATATGCATCTCTAGTTACAAAGGCATGGGTAGCATGTTAAACATAACTAACAACATGAGATAGCTAGGAATCATGATTATAATCCACAATAATATAATAGTTATCAACATAAGCATAGATACTGTATGTACACATCTACAATCTTAAGCATATCCACAACTTGAGTATATCTACTATCTCTTAATTGCATTAAGCATCATCTTAATGTAAAGATAACAAACAAGGGTTATCATCCAATGTGAAACGTCATGTATAACCATAAACAAATATGCTACACAGCTGTATCACATATTTTATTATGCCCTGGGGAGTTTGAGTCGTACCACTCAAAGTCCATCTAACCACTGTTTGGTCGTAATCAGTTCCATATAGGATCTAGGAAGAGATGGACTCCAAGATCTTCTCCATACTCAGTTAGTACAAGTCTGCACCGCAATTAGATATAGTCAAACTGCAAAATAGCGACATATAGTAGTGTAACTAGACCACCTTAGTACAGGTCACAGCGCTAGCATCTAGGGTATTCAAACACAATCACTGAGGTACAACTGCACTTGTCCTCTAATCACATCATGTTATAATCACTGAGACCCAACCAAACTCATTCTCAAAAAGTGTGCTAGGTATACCCACAACCATCCTCTTGAAATACTTGGTGTCAGGATGACAAGAACCCCACATACTCAATAGTATGCACTCTGAGTTTCCCTTAGGAATACTCGTTTCACCATCCAGCAAGTTTTGACACTGAAGATAGTTCTATAGAATAGGGCATTCCATGATTAAAGTTTTACTTGATTAGTTATCTCCAATTGGGTGAATTAAGACTGCATCAAACAAGTGTACCAATGAACCCTAATTAATTTCTAGAAAGCATATAAGTATCACAACTTCAAAAGATATAAAATGTGTGAAACATAATTTCTCATCTCATCATCGCATGGTAATATTCACTTGCCATTCATGAGACTACACTAGTCATAATACTATCACAAGATATAAATCCTTTTCACAATATCACATGATATCAACCCTTATCAACACTAGAGGATTACACCGCATTCACGGCTCAACCATGCCCAAAGGTCATTAAGACCATCATACTATCACAGGATATGAATCCTTTTCACAATATCACAGGGTATCAACCCTGATCAACAAAAGAGTAATACACCTCATTCAGGGCTCAACCATGCCCAAAGGTCATTGAGACCATCATACGTTTCCCTACAAGATAATCATTATCTTTGCACGCCTTATAACAAGGATCAACAATATCACTTACATATAATACACCAGATCAACACAATATTGCATTAATGAGATAGGAGATATTCATAAATAATCATAGCAGGGTTATATTAACATTAAGAACATTCCTTTATTACATCAACATGTAAGGAATCTAGATATGATTAACCCTCATCATATTCATAATGCACATGTTTAGCATAAGAAAGTATCAACCATGTGGCTATGATAACCACCACTTAACATATTAAGGTTATGATCATATTAAGGAGGTTATTCCACCATCATTCCATCATATAAGAATGTTAAACATGAATACTCATCTTTATCTACTTGCATTAGAGTTAGGTTCAACAAGATAAATTATATTAATGTTACTAATAAACACTTATACCCAAACCCTAAATCATGACATCCCCATTGGATCATGTATGCATAAGGTGAAGCATCACCATCACATTCCAAATCATTCCCAAGTATGAACCCACACATAAATCAAGGTGTAACCATCGGGTTATAACATACTAGGGTTTCAACAACAGTAACAAAGATAAAGCCATTGGTAATTTACATAAGTAAACACCTTGAATGAATCATCTATAATGTTATTGAGTTGTGATCTATAAAAGTCACCATTTAACCCTAGACATCCTTTGATTAACAACAATAAGGGTTCTATTGAGAATAGGGTAAAACCCACAGTCGACTGTTCATTTAAAACAAGCCATCCATTGTCAACAAGTAAGCTCCTTAAGTTGATCATATAAAGGAAACCATCTAAATCACATTATTAGGACCAATATATTACATTATCCATAATTCCACTTTATTGGAGGAATAAACATTAGATCTTGACCATTTGGTCAAGTTCATATGTTAAAACCATCAATTGGAGTATAGGTCTGACCATTGCATCAAATGACCAAGAAACCATTGGTTTAATGCTTAATTGATGCTACAACTTATGATTAACTCACCATAGGTTTTGGAGACCTGATATACCATCATTAGTGACCATTAAGTTACCGTAGGTTGTTAGATCAACACTACATTCATTAATCAACATTAAATATCAAACTAATATCACCATTGACTAATAACATCATTAGGGTACTTAGTTGTTAATCACTAGGCTTCTTTTAGGCCAAAACATGACCTAGTGGTGAACATCAGTTGACACCCTTGGTTACCACCATCAATTTTCATAAAGACAACACCATAGGGTTGTTGCAATGGTACCATCATCGAGTCATGGGTTTATAGAAGATATCATCTTAAAACCCAAAAATTGACCATTGGTTGATAGGTGTTTAGCACCATTGGTTGTAAAACCAATATGATCCAAGTCATATTACCTTAGGAATGATGTACACATGATCACAGGTTTATCTAGAACTGAAATAAGAATAGGGAATATTATAAAAATCGAAATCCAAGTCAAGCATAGCTTTTTAGTGCATGCATCATCATTTTCAAGCAAGAACATGATCTAGAAAGCTTATGGTAAGCAATAAACGTAGAGCAAGTTATAAAACTTGCATATAATGAGAAGAAGAAATCCCAAACAGAAGAAAAATCAAGCAGGTAGGGTAGAAAATCCAATCATAAGCTATGAACTTGTCCATCTAGCACCTTTCTTCATAAAATGAGCAGACCCTAAGCATAAGGAGCAAGAAAGGTAGGGTTTCAGAGCTTTAGAGAAATTGCTACCATGGAATAGCAAGGTTCCGACATGGAGAAAGGTAAGGGGAAGGATAAAAAAGAAATAAACAGAGGATATAAGGGAATTCTTACTCTTTTAGATCAAGATTACTAGAAGGAAGATTTTCAAACCCTAAAAGGAAGTCAATTGCAACCCTAGATTATTTTTCCAAGAAGATCCCCTCTTTCTTTTTCCTTGGGCAGGAAATTCACAGAAGCACAGAGGGAGAATGAGGTTCATAGAAGGAGGGAAGTGATGGAGAGACAATGCCTCATTTTGATGCTTAGGGATAAGTATATGAAACTTTAAGATAAAGAAAAAGAAAAGGTTGAAGTTCTAGTATCTTTCCGAGTGTCCATGGCCTTAAGCTATTAATAATATACAAGAACACCCACAAGAAGATCCCCCACCATCCATAGAGACATGCTTATCCCTCGTTTCTTGAATTCATAAGAAAAACAAATAATTCATTAGTTGATAGCTACTAAAGGTATCTCATCCATGAAGGGGATAAACCCTAAAATACCCTTGGAGAAAATACCTTCAAACCAAGGATTAAATAGGTTCCCCATGGCTCAAAAAGCTCAGGAATGATGATATAATATCCAAGGAACATAATGCAAGTTATAAAATGCAAAGAAAACCTCTCAATTGGGTAAATTGTAGAAAAGTCCAAAATGTGCATAAAATTGCATAACTTGCTCAAACACTGTCCAAATTGGACAAAATTTGAAACTTAAACTTGTCTTATGATTTAAAAGCATATAAAAAGGTTATATTACGGGTTATAATAATTCAATTATGAAAAGTTAGCTTATTAAACTCATTAAACAAGTTTAGGGGCCTCACAACTATAAACCCCTAATAGGGATTTTGCCCCCGAAATCCAAAGTAAACAAAGATGGGTAATTCCTTTCCACCTCATCCTATTACCTTCAAATGGTTACTTACATATGATGGTGATGTCACATCATTCATACATATCTCATCTTGGGTCAGCGCAAAAACCCCCACATAAGAAGACATTTGCAAATATGGAACATAGAAACTTGTTGTGCCCGCTGTACAAATCTAATAGTAACTTTAAACTTTAAATTCTAGCTATAATACTAAAATTATATCTATTTTATCAACAAACCATCTATCCTTGATAATGGTCTTGTCCAGCTATCACTAGACCATACACAACATTATAAAGTCACTTTTTTTTCCTTCTAAACAACATTTATAGGATCATCATCAATTCTCTCTCTCTCCATGGGAGAGGAATACTTGGAATGTTCATTTAATAAACATCTGCAACCTTCACATATTTATCATAATGTTGAAACATCTTGGATACTAGAATTCATTACCTTGGTATCCACCTCATGTGATATAAGGAACTCACATCATTATCTCATCCACGTTTACCAACATAACAAATATCAAGACATATAAGAGGAGTGTTCCTATTTATTGGAAGGCTCAAAAGAAAAATAATCACAAACTTTATGATCTTGGAACCATAGTCCAAACAACCTTATGCTATAATAAGCTATCCACCCTCATGTTTACGATGAATCCACACATACCAAGTGACAATGATCCAATTGAAAGTTGTGCCCTAGAAAGGAAGGACACAAAGGGAAACACACTTCCCACATCATAGCAACATTGTTCAAGTCACTAGAAAAAAGGTAACCAATTCTATTTTCATTATGCAAGTTACACCTTCTTATGTATCATTTTACCCTTTTCATTTTGGGTTCCTTGCAATTAGCATAGGAATCATCATGATTAACATATCTCATTACTCCTTCCTTGATGAATATTTATCACACTTGGGTATGTTCTCTTATTTTATTATGTTTTTCAACTACTTATCAACAAATAAATCATCATATTCCACATTTTCTTCATTAAACATGGATCATCAGCCTTAATTTATTTCAAATGCCATGCTTATTTTACATTAACACTTTCTTACACACATAGGTTGGTCTGAGATTAACTCAGGTTCCACCTTATTCCTTTGTCATTGTTCTCATTTATCTTCTCATTTTATACTTATCATTGGAGTTCTCTCCATCTTATGTGGATTTCATACCTTGATTCACTTTATAAGCATAGACTTATCTGTCTTCTACTTTATTATCTTCTTGAATCACATCTTCAAGAACTCCTCTTTTCCTTATTTGTATTCAGATTTAGATTTCATGGTGTTGTATCTTTCTCTTATAGTTACCAAACATTCAAGTTTTGATAGATGATGCAATTCTCATCTTCTTTAAGGTAGATTTGAGATATTCACACCATGATTTCTTATTTGTTATGCTCTTTAGATTATCTCAAAATGACTACTTGATTAGAGTAATCAGAAAGATAACAATATAAGAGTTCCATACTTCCCTTTTCTTCAATAATTGAATACCTGGCCAAGGAACCCAAATATTGGGATTAGGCAGTGTGCACCATATTTTTATGTCATATTCCTAATTTTGACATCATCCTAGTCCTAAGTTCTAGTGTCCTTGTAGACTCAGTGAACCTAAAGCTCTGATACTAACTTGTGAGAACCGATTACACTAAACTAGATTACTTAAAACATAAAATACAATCAATCACCAATTAACCACATACCCAAAAATATGGGTAAATTAAAACCAATTTCAATGTTAGCACCTACTCACAAACATTTGTATAAGATCTCAACATCTTTCTTTTATCCATATTATGACAAGAATTTGATACAAGTTGTTCTATCACCTTAGTCACAACATATATACATAGGATAACAATATTTGTATATGCCACACAAACGTGCATTAACAGTCTAACAAAATTCTGATTCATTTGAAACACCATATACAAACTTTTCCTACCCGGACCTGAGAGTACAGGGGAGAATCTAGGACACACTAGACATATAATCAAATTTCTCATAGGTTCATTACTATAGCTCCTCTTTTCTTCCACATGTTTGTTTCTGTCACTTCTGATTACCTAAAAAATGTGGCGAGCCACAAGGGTGAGACTCGTGTCCCAGCAAGAGATATAACGTCCAACAACGTTTATTGATTACAACATTTTTAAGTAGTTAAAAAGTTAAATAGTTTAATTAGATATAAAAAATAAGCTCAACATCACTGATGATTAACAAAATATATAAAGGAGTAGATAATAACTATCATCATTAGCAAGACTATCGTACTTTATCTTGTTGACAATATAAGCAATTCAGTAGCATATGCATATCTAGCATCATGAGCAAGTCTAGTAACATAGAATCTCTATCATTATGAATACGTCTAGCCACATATGCATTGCTAACAACATTAACATGTCTAAAATGTTGAACATATCAACATCATAAGAAGAGCTAACAACATAAGCACAAATATCTGGATAAGTATGATTAGCAGTATATGCATCTCTAGTTACAATGGCATGGCTAGCATGCTAAACATAACTAACAACATGCGATAGATAGCATCATGATTATAATCGACAATAGCAGTGTAGTTATCAACATAAGCATAGCTACTATATGTACACATCTACAATCTTAAGCATATCCACAACCTGAGTATATCTACTATCTCTGAATTGCACTAAGCATCATCTTTATGTAAAGATAACACACAAGGGTTATCATCCAATGTGAAATGTCATGTATAACCCTAAAAAAATATGCTACATGGCTGTATCACATCTTTTATTATGCCCTGGGGAGTTTGAGTCATACCACTCAAAGTCCAACTGACCACCGCTTGGTCGCAATCAGTTCCATATAGGATCTAGGAAGAGCCGCACTCCAAGATCTTCTACATACTCGATCATAACAAGTCTACATCATAGTGAAATATAGTCAAACTGCAAAACAGTGACATACAATCCTATAACTAGCCCACCTTGGTACATGTCACGACGCTAGCATCTAGGGTATTCAAACCCATTCACTGAGGTGCAACCACAACTGTCCTCTAATCACATTATGATATAATCACTGAGACTCAACCAAAGTCATTCTCAAAAAGTGGGCTAGTTATGACCACAACCATCCTCCCAAAATACTTGGTGTTAGGATGACAAGCACCCCACATTCTCAATAGTATGCACTCTGAGTTTCCCTTAGGAATATTCATTTAACCATCCAACAAGTTCTGACATTGAAGATGGTTCTATGGCACAAGGCACTACATGATTAGAGTTTCACTTGATTAATTATCTCCAATTGGGTGAATTAAGACTACATCAAACAAGTAGACATAGAAACCCTAATTCACTTCTAGCAAGCATATAAGTATACAACTTCAAAAGATATATAACGTGTGAAACATAATTTCTCATCTCATCATCACATGGTATTATTCACTTGCCATTCATGAGACTACACTAGTCATCATACTATCACAAGATATAAATCCTTTTCATAATATCACTGGGTATCAACCCTTATCAACACAAGAGGATTACACCTCATTCAGGGCTCAACCATGCCCAAAGGTCATTAAGACCAACATACTATCACAGGATATAAATCCTTTTCACAATATCATAGGGTATCAACCCTTATCAACACAAGAGGATTACACCTCATTTAGGGCTCAACCATCCCCAAAGGTCATTAAGACTATCATACTATTCCCTTTAAGATCATCATTAGCTTTGCATGCCTTATAACAAGGATCAACAACATCACTTACATATAATACACTGGATCAAAAAAATATGGCATTAATGATCTAGGAGATATTCATAAACAATCATAGTAGGGTTATATTAACATTAAGAACATTCCTTTATTACATAAACATGAAAGGAATCTAGATATGATTAACCCTCATCATATTCATAATGCACATGTTTAGCATAAGAACGTATCAACCATGTGGCTATGATAACCACCAATTAACATATTAAGGTTATGATCATATTAAGGAGGTTATTCCACAATCATTCCATCATATAAGAATGTTAAGCATGCATACTCATCTTTATTTATTTGCATTAGAGTTAGGATCAACAAGATAAATTATATTAAAAAAAAGATAAATTATATTAATGTTACTAATCAATAGTTATACCCAAACCCTAACTCACGACATCCCCATTGGATCATGGATGCATATGGTGAAGCATCACCATCACATTCCAAACCATTCTCAAGTATGAACCCACACATAAATCAAGGTGTAACGATCAGGTTATAGCATACTAGGGTCTCAAAAATAGTAACAAAGTACTCCATGATTGTATTAGTCATTCAAGGACTATTCATATCAATTATCATCATTAGTTAAATTAAAGCTAGGTATAACGAGATATACCTCATTAGGGATACCCATTAATTCATTATGGTGATTATAAATCATAATCATACGAGGGAAAGGTAACAATCACTACTACAGAAATGGCTTATAAAGCCACTTTTCAAGGTGTCGGTTGTTTACAAAAACTGACACCTAATGTCTACAGTGTCGGTTGATAACATAAACTGACATCCAATCTACTTAGGGAGCCCAGACATGGGTACTGCTTTTAATAAGTGTCAGTTAATTAATAAACAACCGACACCTAAACTCAACCGCCAAACCCAAAATTCCAGCGAAAAAATTGGCTCCAAAATTTTACATATGGCGTCGGTTCATAACTAAATAACCGACACTATAGGTTTAGTTATCAGTTTTCTTAAATAACTGACACTTAGTATAGGTGTCGGTTCATAACTAAATAACCGACACTATAGGTTTAGTTGTCGTTTTTTTAAAATAACTGACACCTATTGTGAACTTAATAGCTCACCAGCAACCGATTCTTCCCCTTTCCCTATTTCATTCATTCCCGATCGATTTCCCTAACCTCCTAACCTCCGACGATTTCTTGCTGCTCCCTGACGCCGCCGCCCCTCCCTGCCCATCGCCGCTGCTCCTTCGTTGCCGTCGTCGCCGTCGCTGCGAGAAGCTGTCGCCGCCCTCCCGCCGGCCGCCCTCTCCACCGTCGCCGATAGCATCTAGGACCAGCCGCTCCTCTCCTCGCCTCACCGCACTCTCCATCGCTCCTCTCCTCGCCGCCGGCAGCTGCTAGGACCGACCGCTGCTCCTCTTTCCTCAAGGTGCCCGCCCTAGCCTGCCTTCTTCTTCTTCCTCTGCTCCTCTTCTCTCAAGCTGCCTGCCCTGCTGCTGGGTGTTTTTTTTTTAATTTATTTACTTCTCTCAAGGTGCCTGCCTGGTCATACACATATTGATGTACATAAAATAAATGCTAAAAAGGTGTGATTTTAGGGTTTAGGTACTGATTTTGTGCTTCTACTGAGCTGAATCCTCTATTGTCTATACAATATATACATGTTCTATGTAACTAATCATGACATAGATTTTAGAATGCATACTTTGGTTAAATGTACTGCTATAATTTTTGATCAAGTGACGATATGTAAATGTAGCAATAAGTTAGTAAGGTATCAATGATAAGTCTGTTGTAATGTGATGCAAAATAGTTATTGTATCATGCATATATACTTAATAATTTTTTGTTTTATAGTTGTATAGGGTGTTTTATGTGTGGAAAGTCTATTGTTTAATAGTTTAGCTATAATCATTGTTTAATAGTTTAGCTATATTCTTGGTGACAATCCTAATCACCCTTCTTTTGCTTAATGATGAACTGTAATGCACACATGTGACATGCTTGGAATGTAAATGATGAACTTTTCCCTAAATTGCCAATCATGCTTTTAAAGACATCAATAATCACCCTAACTTGAAGAACTAGGATTTTAGGTATAAGAATGACAACACATTATTTGTTGGCCTAGAAACCCATCCAAGATTTACTCATTAGGAGTAAATCTTGGATAGTCCCCGGGTTGGGACTGTTCTTGAACACCTAATCTTGCTTAGGATGTAAGTGTATATATAATGTGTGTTGGGTTTTCAAGAAAATTTCCGCAGCATTTCCCAGTTTGTTCTCTAAATACATATGTACTTGGAGAACAACATGGAAATGCTGCCGAAATTTTCTTGAAAACTCAATACACATTATACACTTACTAGTGAGATTAGGTATTCAAGAATGGGATAGGTGGTACACATTTATTATATATAAGAATGACATCACATGTATTTGTTAACCCTAGATCCTAATCTTGTCCTAATATATACTTGTTTTCTCTTTGATAATAGAATGGATAGATCATGGATGTCCATTCGCAATCGCTGCACCCTAGAGTTTATTTCTGGTCTTGACCAGTTTATTAGATTTGCCGAGGAACATAGGAAACAACCTGGAGATAGGTTCTACTGTCCATGTAGGCATTGCGGTAACCACTTGAAAGTCAACACTGGTGACGAAATCAAAACTCATGTCATGTTCAACGGGATTATACAAGGCTATACAGAATGGCACTGGCATGGAGAGATTTCAAACCCGAAACCAGTGGATGTCGATAGCAGTGCTTGTGTGGAAGAAGAAATTGCCTACGATGACGTAGATGTGAATGAACCATTTCCAGTAGACATCGTTGATGTGATGATGGATAGTTGTGGGGTAGAGCACACCGATCCACCTCCCATTTTTAGAAACATTGTGCATGATGCTGAGATGCCGTTATACACAGGTTGTACTAAGTTTACGAAGCTTAGCGCTATGTTGAGATTGTATAAGTTGAAAGCTAACAATAGATGGAGCGACAAAAGCTTCATGTCATTACTGTCTTTGTTGAAAGAAATGCTTCCTGAAGGAAATGAGCTTCCAATCTCAACATACCAGGTAAAGAAATTGTTGTGCCCAATGGGAATGGATGCCAAGAAGATACACGCATGCCCGAATGATTGTGTATTATTTCAAAAGAACTATGCGGATTTGAAAGATTGTCCAAAATGTGGTGCGTCACGGTATAAATTGACGACTTCGGGGGAGTCCAAAACTGGTTCTCCTGCCAAGGTGATGTGGTATCTACCTATAATATCACGGTTTCAACGCTTGTTTGCCAATCTGATAGATGCGAAGAATTTGAGGTGGCATGCATATGTTAAGAAAAATAATGATGGGATCCTATGACATGCGTCTGATTCCCCACAGTGGAAGAGGATTGATCTATTATACCCTGAATTTGGTGAAGAAGTCAGGAATCTAAGACTTGGGCTTTGTACAGACGGGATGAATCCGTACGGGACATTGAGCAGCCAACATAGCACTTGGCCAGTCATGCTTGTTATATACAATCTTCCTCCCTGGCTGTGTATGAAAAATAAGTATGTAATGCTTTCGTTGTTGATATCGGGCCCTAAACAACCTGGAAATGACATCGATGTTTATCTTGAACCTCTGATTGATGACTTAAAGAAACTCTGGGGTGAAGGTGTGATGACCTATGATGCTTCATGAAGAGAGACAATTCGTTTGCATGCTATGTTGTTTTGCACTATTAATGACTTTCCAACATATGGGAATTTGTCTGGATATAGTGTCAAAGGAGCTAAAGTGTGTCCTATATGTGAATAGAACACTGATTCAACAAGACTAAAATATGGCGGTAAGAATGTATATCTCGGTCATAGAAGGTTTCTTCCAAAATTCCATCCGTATCGTAGGAAGCGCAATGCATTCAATGGATTGAATGAGGAACGGAGTGCACCTAAACCTATACCAGGGGAGGTTGTTTATGAAAGAGTAAAAGACATTGTCAATGAATTTGGTAAGAGATCACAATGTACTACACGGAGTGACAATTCTTCATTCAAGAAGAAGTCAATATTTTGGGATCTTCCTTATTGGAGTTCTTTGACAGTCAGACATTGTATCTATGTAATGCACGTTGAGAAAAATGTCTGTGATAGCATCATTGGTACTCTGTTAAATATACCAGGTAAGACTAAAGATGGGATAAAATCCAGACTGGACCTACGTGAAATGGGAATAAGGTCAGAATTAACAGAATTACGTGAAATGGGTAATAACAGAACATACTTACCTCCCGTTTGTTACACATTGTCTAGAAAGGAGAAGAAAGCTTTTTGTGAATGCTTGGTAAATGTTAAGGTGCCACATGGTTACTCATCCAACATCCATAGTTTGGTATCAATGAAAGATTTGAAGTTGATAGGTCTTAAATCTCATGATTGTCACACTCTAATGCAACAAATATTACCCGTGGCAATTCGATCTATATTGCCGAAGCATGTAAGGTTTGCAATCACCAGACTTTGTTTCTTTTTCAACAGTCTCTGTAGCAAAGTTATTGACCCTGAGACTCTCGATAATTTACAAAGATAAGTGGTTGTTACCCTATGTCAGCTTGAGATGTATTTTCCTCCTTCTTTCTTTGATATCATGGTACATCTTGTTGTCCACTTGACTAGGGAAGTGAAAATCTTGGGACCGGTTTTCTTGCATTGGATGTATCCCTTTGAACGATACATGAGCGTTTTCAAAGGTGATGTTCGAAACCGCTATCGGCCTGAAGGGAGTATAATTGAAGGTTATGTGGCAAGAGAGGTTATGGATTTCTACAATGACTTTCTCAGTGGTAATGACACTCCTGATAATGACAAGAATATTGACGAGCTATTTGGCAAAGGAATTTTGGGTTCACGTGTGAAAGTAATCAGCCGTGAGCAGTTGGAACAAGGTCATTTGTATATTTTACACCACATGGACGAAGTGAACGTTTATATCGAGGACCATACCAATTTCATCAAAAGACAATATCCTCGAGCGAATACAATGTGGCTTGCTAGAGAGCATAACAAGACTTTTATTAAGTGGTTTGAAGATAAAGTCTTACATCAACTATCTCAAACACCAGATGATATTACTGAAACTATCAAATGCCTCGCCTTTAAACCAAAGTTGACTGTTATGTCTTATGAAGGGTACGACATTAATGGATTCACATATTACACAAAGCGCCAAGATGATAAGAGTGTCGTCCTAAACAGTGGGGTCACCCTTCAAGCATCGACTTTGTTTTTTGCAAGTGCAAAGGATAAGAGTCCACGTGAAGCTAAAATGTCATATTACGGTGTCATTGAAGACATATCAGAATTTGACTACATAGATTTCAGAATTCCGCTCTTCAAATGTAATTGGGTTGAAAACACCAAAGGAGTTATAGTGGATGAATTGGGTTTCACTTTAGTGAACTTTGAAAAGATTGGCGAGAAGGCTGAACCATTTATATTGGCATCACAGGCGAAACAAGTATTTTATATCGATGATCTTGGAAATGATAAATGGTCGGTTGTTCTTCATGGTAAAAGACAGTTCGTTGAAGATCCTATAGATGAAGAACAGTACTATGATAAGTATGATGACTCCAGTCCATTCTCAGTTGGGTTGCCAACACCAACAAATATTGAAGCTAATGATGACTTGTATGTGCGCGGAGATCACAATGAAGGATTGTTAATTACTTTACAATGTGAATGTGAACTTTACAATGTGAGCTTTAATGTGGATATGTACTCATTAGGAGTAAATCTTGGATAGTCCCCGGTTTGGGACTGTTCTTGAACACCTAATCTCACTTAGGATGTAAGTGTATAATGTGTATTGGGTTTTCAAGAAAATTTCGGTAGCATTTCCCCGTTTGTTCTCTAAGTATATATGTACTTGGAGAACAGTGGGGAAATGCTGCCGAAATTTTCTCGAAAACCCAATACACATTATATACTTACTAGTGAGATTAGGTGTTCAAGAATGGGATAGGTGGTACACATTTATTATATATAAGAATGACATCACATGTATTTGTTGGCCTAATCTTGTCCTAATATATACTTGTTTTTCTCTTTGATCATAGAATGGATACTTTACAATTTGAATTACTTTACAATGTGAGCTTTACAATTTGAATTACTTTACAATGTGAGCTTTACACTTTGAATTACTACTTTACAATGTGAACTTTACAATTTGAATGTGAATTTGCAGATGGCTGACCATTCTCCTGATGACCGTGCTGATGACTACCGTGAGGGTGAGGACATCAATGCGCCGCCTCACAATGTAAGTTTTAAAAATATATCATATATTTATATCTATATGTCCATTTATAGTTATATCTTGTAAATGTGAATTATTTTGTCAAATTTTAGGTTGATGATGTACAGGTACTAGCTGAAGCACTTGAGGCACTTGATCAACAACACCAAAAAGTTGACAAGAGAAGGGGCATCACTATGATGAAGAAGTTAATTTCGCAAAAGGGCAATGGACCCAAACTTGTTGTGGATTTCGATAATGCAGGAAATGCATGTGGTGTGAATCACAATTCATTTATTTCATATCTTGGGTTTGTTACTCGTAGCCATTGCGGTTGTCGCTTAGATTCTTGGCATGAAGTTTCTAAGGAGAAGAAAGATTTAATATGGAGGGATTTATGCGTGAGTTATTATTAATTTGCAATTCTATTTTGTAGATTACTAAATTTTTGGATACTAGTTAATAGCAATTCTATTTTGCAGAGTATATTTGAATTGGATGAAAAGCTGCATCGTAAATGCGTGATGCAACGCTGTGGGAGAGTCCTAAGGAACTATAGGAAAAATCTCACTAGAGAATACATAAAAGAAGCCGACAAGAGGAAGAAGACAGCCACTGAACAGTGGAACTTCCTGGACAAAGAAGAATGGGACGTGTTTGTCACTTCAAGACAAACTGATGAATTCAAGGTATTAGGCGTCAATCTCATTAATTAATATATGTTGTATTCACTTATTCAAGATTAACATTTAGTGTTACTAACCAAATCATTAATTTGCATACTAACTAGGCCCTCAGTGAGGCACAAAGATCAAGGCGTGCACTGAATGTGCATGACCACACAATGGGTCCAAAGGGGTATGCAGGCGTTCGCCAAAGACTACATGCTGAGGCTACTGCTGCTCAGTCTGCTGCTACTCAGGAGTCCTCTACCATAGGTAGCACACCTCTGCCTTGCCATGATGTCTGGATAGCTGGGAGGCAAAATAAGAAGGGAGAAATACCTAAGGCCGCAACTGCTGAGGCGGTTGCAAAAATGGTAAAATACAACTCTTACAGCAATCATTCGGATATTGATTATTTGTGTTGTTTACTTAAGTACAAATTTTTGTTTTGGCGATTAGCGGGAGCTGCACGAGCTGAGGAAACAAGGAAAGTTCATCCCTGAGGGAACAAAGGATGAATTGACAGTTGCTCTGGGTAACCCAGAGCATCCCGGACGTGTTAGGGCTGCAGGCGCTGGCCTGGGCATCAAATCTTTTTTTGGGTCATCCCAGCGCAAACATGTCCCAAAAGTGGGACTTTCACAAGAAGAGGTAACATATTCTTTCTTTATAATGTTACTGTAAAAGAGAATTCAAAAATTAGAATTTGACATTTCTTTTATCCATGTATAGGTGGATAAGCTATTTGACAGGAAACTCGAAGAAGCAATGAAAAAGTGGCATGCATCTCAGACTGCCACTTACCAGACAATACCTACTGCATACTCTACTCTTACTCCTACTGCAGAGGTTGGGAGTAATCCTGTAGAACCACCACCTAGCACATCCACTGTAAGTATTTTTATGACATAGTAACTAGTTTTTTAATTCAAGATGATACGTATATATGAAATTGTAGTCATTTAAGAAAAAGATGATATGTATATATGTATATAACATTCTTTACACAAAAATTTGTAGGGGTTGAAGCCATGTCGTCTAAAAAGTAAAGAATATGTCATGGCAGAGGCGTCGGCTTACCCATCCCTACCAGGGGAAACGTGTCACGGGTCTCCAGTACCAGCTGGTTGGATTCAGGTGAGCCCGATACATATATTCCCCCAGTGGATGGATCTTCCACTGCCATATGCCCACCCTGATTGTGAAACGCTTAGTGAGGCAGTAGGCGGAGTGATATTGTGGGAAAAAGCGTATGTCTTCTTTACTGAAAAGGTGCGGTAAATTTACATTACGTTCAATTGTTAGTGTGTGTATATGCTGGCAGTTGATCTAAAATTATAGATATATATATATACAGGTTAAAATGAAGACACCCACAACATCTAGGCCTCCACCTCCACCTCCTGCATTACCTAGTTGGGTTCCACAGGACCTACCTGTCCCGTTAGGTCCTAACTATAGGGGTATGGCAGTATGGTTAGGGGAACATGATATAAACTCCCCTATAATTGTTTCTTCTGATTCAGATTCTACAGGTCAGTCATACGAAACAAAACTATTTATACAAGATATTTTGGAGTTGTTTCGATATGATTGGCTAAATACATTTGTGATAGAGCTATGGATAAGGTGAGATATTCTTTATACATCCATATACCTTGTGTATGATCTGGTTTCTTATTTATTAATGCATGCGTAATTAATACATATTTTGCAGCTACTTAGATAACATATGTGTAGATTTTGGATTCGAACATGTAAGGTTTTTGATTCCATCCTTGATTAGTCTAGTAGCTAAAGACCCTACATCAGTTCAACAATACTGTTGTGAGGCTTTTTCAAATTTTGTTGTAAAAAATAAGACGGTGATAATGGCTCCATTCAATGTAGAGTAAGTTTACTTTGCTTATTATAATTTGGACTTAAGAAAATTACATTTTATTGTGGATTTTGAGTTATTAATTTTTAACTTTTTTTCCTCTAGGGGTAGGCATTGGGAGTTATTGGTTATTGCCCCCGAGATGTTCACTGTGTATTATCTAGATCCTAAGGGGAGTAAATTGAATACAAGATTTGGACACATAATGAAAATGACAATATTTTGGTGAGAAATATTTCATTTTTCATATCCGTTAACATATGTTATTACATTACTATTGAATTGCAATGTTCTGTGTTACATTAACATGTAGGGGTTTTGAGGAGTACAAAAAGGCTGGAGGAAAGGTCCCCACGAAAAAGAACCAGCCAATAATTTGGAAGAACGTGAAAGTAAGTTCCCGACTGCAATATATGTATATATTATTTATGTGAACAATGCTTAATTAGTTGTATTTGTTAATATTTTGTATGTTTGAATTTATAGTGTGCTACACAAGACAACGGATGGGCATGTGGATACTATGTCATGTGATATATGCACATGATTATCAAACTTGCCGCACTGGATATCGAATGTATTGCTCAGGTATTATATAGTCTCATTAGATAATATGATCGAAATATATCAATCTTATTTATAGCTCATTAATTATATAAATACATCATTCTCTTTACAGGTGTTTAAAGCTGACCCCATTATAGGAAAGGACTTACCAAATGTTAATGCTCCCTATACGATGGGAGAATTAAATGAAGTAATCGAAGAATGGGAAACATCCATACAATTAGTGGGGGCTTTAAAATATAATTGGGATCCTAATAGCGAATAATGACTAAACAATGATACTTTGTAAATGAATTTCTGAATTATTATATATGTGTGAATGTTTCTACATGTCTAGATGTTTCTACATGTGTCTGAGTGAAAATGAATGAAAGTGTTCGTTGCTATATGAATGTTTCTACATGTGTGAATGTGAATGAATGGAACTACAGATTGCTAGCATGTGTGAATGTTTATAAATGTGTGAATGAATGGAACTCTTTTATTGTTAATTTTGTAGGTTTGCGGTCTGTTGTCGGCTGATATCAATGGATGTCGTAAAACCTGCAGTTCATAACTGAACTGAATAGGTTTCTCATCCTGCGACCAGCCACAACAGGTCTGTAGACTGACAGAAAAAAAAACAATAGGCGTCAGTTATTTGTAAATAACCGACACATAATGATATAGTGTCGGTTTTCCTACAATAAACTGACGTCTATTTCCTTAACAACACGGCCGTGCTGGACAGCACGGCCGTGGCCAAGTTGGCGCGGGTTTGGACGTCGGTTATTTGTAAAAAACTGACACATAATGTTCTAGTGTCGGTTTTTTACAAATAACCGACGTCTATTTCCTAATATATGGCGTCGGTTATTTGTAAATAACTGACACTGATAGTGGCCAAGATGGCGCCCTTTCTGTGGCGCAAAATTTTGGGCGTCGGTTTCTTATCTAATAACTGACGCCTATTGTCCCCTGATGGCGCGCTTCCGGTGGCGCACGAAGAGTTTGGGCGTCAGTTTTGGAACCGACGCCTAATGGGTGGACTTTTAGTGTCGCCCACATAGGTGTCGCTTAGAAACCGACACTAAAGGCTTTAAATAACCGACACTAAAGGTAGGTTATGTAGTAGTGAATACAAGTTTAAGGCATTGAACCATCAAATTCTCATCATTAGAATCATAACATTACACTACATGCTTCACCCAAAATAATGGAAATATTGACGCTTCAACTTCTAACCATGAAATGTTGAAAAGATAAAGCCATTGGTAGTTTATATAAGTAAACACCTTGAATTAATTATATATAATTTTATTGAGTTGTGATCTATATAAGCACCATGTAACCCTAGACATCCTTTGATTAACAACAATAAGAGTTCTATTGAGAGTAGGGTAAAACCCACAATCAACGGTTCATTTAAAACAAGCCATCCATTGTCAACAAGTAAGCTCCTTAAGTTGATAATATAAAGGAAACCATATAAATTACATTATTAGGACCAACATATTATATTATCCATCAGTCCACTTTATTGGAGGAAGAAACATTAGATCTTGACCATTGGGTCAAGTTCATATGTTAAAACCATCAATTGGAGTATAGGTCCGACCATTGCTTCAAATGACCAAGAAACTATTGGTTTAAGGCTTAATTGATGCTACAACTATATGATCAACTCACCATAGGTTTTGGATACCTGATACACCATCATTAGTGACCATTAAGTCACCATAGGTTGTTAGATCAACACTATATTCATTAATCAACATCAAATATCTAACTAATATCACCATTGATTGATAACATCATTAGGGTACTTAGTTGTTAATCACTAGGCTTCTAATTAGGCCAAAACATGACCTAGGGGGTGAGCGCAAGTAAAAGACCTTGGTTACCACCATCAATTATCCTGAAGAAAACACCATACGGTTGTTGCAATGGTACCATCATTGGGTCATGGGTTTATAAAAGAAATCAGCTTATAACCCTAAAATTGACTATTGGTTGATAGGTGTTTAGCACCATTGGTTGTTAAAACAACCTGATCAAAGTCATATTATACTTTAGGAATGACGTACACATAATCATAGGTTCATCTAGAACTGAAATTAGAACATATAATATTATAAAAATCGAAAAACAAGTCAATCATAGCTTTTTAGTGCATGGATCATCATTTTCAAGCAAGAACATGATCTAGAAAGCTTATGGTAAGCAATAAACGTGGAGAAAGTTATAAAACTTGCCTCTAATGATAAGAAGAAATCCCAAACAGAAGAAAACTTGAGTAGGTAGGGTAGAAAATCCAATCATAAGCTGTGAACTCATCCATCTAGCACCTTTCTTCATCAAATGAGCAAACCCTACGCATAAGGAGCAAGAAAGGTAGGGTTTTAGAGCTTTAGAGCAATTTCTACCATGTAACAGCAAGATTTCGACCTAGAGATCGGTAGGGGGAAGGATGAAAAAGAAATAAATGGAGGAAAGAAGGATATTCTTACTCTTTTAGGTCAAGATCACTAGATGGAACCTTTTCAAACCCTAAAAGGAAGTCAATTGCAACCCTAGATTCTTTTTCCAAGAAGATCCCCTCTTTCTTCTTCCTTGGACATGGAATTCGCATAAGAATAGAGGGAGAATGAGGTTCATCGAAGGAGGGAAGTTGTGGAGAGAAAATGGCTAGTTTTGATTCTTAGGGATAAGTATATGAAACTTTAAGATAAAGAAAAAGAATTAGTTGAAGTTCTAGTATCTTTCCAAGTGTCCATGGCCTTAAACTATTACGAATATACAAGCACACACACAAGAAGCTCCCCCACAGTCCATAGAGACATTCATATCCCTCTTTTCTTGAATATCCAAGAAAAACAAATAATTCATTAGTTGATAGCTACTACAGGTAGCTCTTCCATGAAGGGGTAAACTCTAAAATACCCTTGGAGAAAACACATTCAAACTAAGGATTAAATAGGTTCCCCATGGCTCAAAAATATCAAGAATGATGAGAGAATATCCAAAGAATATAATACAAGTGATAAATTGCAAATAAAATATCTCAATTGGGTAAATTGCAAAAAAATCCAAAATGTGCATAAAATTGCATAACTTGCTCAAACAGTGTCCAAATTGGATCAAATTTGAAACTTAAGCTTGTATTATGATTTCAAAGCATATAAAAATGTTTATATTAGCGTTATGAGAATTCAATTATCATAATTAATTTTATTCAACTCATTAAGCAAGTTTAGGGGCCTTACAACTTGTATATGATACTTACAACAAGTATGTGGTGATTGGATATTTATATTTATTTATATGAAATACCTCAATAAATATCAAGCCTAAGATGCTTCCCATAAGGAGACACCTGAAAAGCTTGATCCACCAAGATTAGGTTATGCCAAAGTATGGTGCATGGCCTATCTCGTAGAAGTGTGATGGTAGATATGTAGATCTGCCAAAGCATGGTGGATATTCTATCATGTTGGCATTTAGGCTAGGCTTAAATAGGAAGTCTTAATGAGATTAAGTGCCTAGAAGAATACAAATGGACTATGGTAACGAGTTGTGCATACCATCTATCCAAGAGTTGCATGAAATGCAATTAGGGATGGCAATGGGTAGGATATTTCTCAACCCGATCCAAACCCAACCCGACCCACATTTTCTAAACCCATACCCAAACCCAACCCATATTTTATGGGTTTCATAGAAAATATCTTAACTGACCCAAAATTCACCCGACCTGACCAGAGCCCTACCCGCCCCAACCCAAATGAAGTTAATACATCTGTATGACACACTCCATACGTATGAAGTTGCAAACAGATAAATCAGCGAATTCTATTCCAGGTGTGAGAATTCTAACAAACACTGTAAGTGTATTTTCACTTGCCAATGGGCGAACACACTCGTATTTGCCGCTAGCTAGCTGCTCGATCTCAACTTCAACGACCCTTGACGAAAACCATCTCTGCAGCTGAGGTCATTCGTGTAACATCCCTGACCTGGGTTATGTTTTAACCCTAGGTGTTTTGATTAAGAAAAATGATTATATGCTAAATATTATCTTGTGAAAAGTAATTAGGTCTCATGAGAAACTTATGTTTCAATTTTGGTCCCGTTCGAACAATGTTGAAGCAATATTTGCTTATTTTGGACTAAAGTGCAATTACCCAAGTTGAGGGGTTAAATTGCAAATGTTGCAGGATAAGATGTTCCTCATGTTCTGAAACATCATGAGAATGAATATGATGCAAAGCTATGTGTGGTAGCCTGAGTACCAAGGAAGAGCCGATAAAGCAATGTTTGTGCATTAAAACCTAGTATTGGTGTAAAGTGCAATTTACCCAAAACCTAGGGTTCAATATGAAAATTACCACTTCAATAAGGTCCTTAATGTTTCTTGGCATCATGTAGAGAAAAGAAAATGAGAGGGGCGCCTCATTTGAATTAAGTTGGAGGAGATAGAATCTTGATATTAAAATAATCAAGATTTAATCCTAATTGAAACCCTAATTCAATTTAGGGGAAAAATAAATAAAATAATTGAAGGGGGCTTCAACCAAAATTAAAATGGTTGGATTCAGATGTTTGTGGACGAGCTTAATCCTTGCAAAGGCACGAGCATATCCTAAGGAGGTGAAATTTCACTCACCATTATTATAAAGAAAAGAAATATTCACCAAGTCATGGATATTAATATAAAAAGGGTTAAGGTGCTTAATTTGCTTTTCTTTAAACTGTGGATAATTGAAGGGAATAAGAGGCCAAGAGGATAGCCTCATCCCTAAGGAACGAGAGGGGTCAAGTGGCAAGGGAATTGAGGGGTTAATTCCTACTTTCTCTCTCCTAATTGAATTTTTAATAAAATTCACATATAAGCTCAATTATCCATAGAATGCAAGGGAATTTCGGTTTTACTTCCACCCTTTTCTTGGAAAACGACCTTGGGAGCTTGGGATAAAGAAGAGAAAGAACCCCAACCTTTTTGTAAGTCCTTGACCTTCGTTCTCCTTCATTCCATGGTGGAAATAAAAAATAAATCATTGATTTATTCTTTTCTTCACTCCATCTTCAACCCTAGCCAATCTTTTCAACCAAAAGCTTGAGGACGAGCTTAGGGGGAGTTGCAAAAGCTTCATACACCATTTTTGGCGTGATCTTGGAGCTTTGAGCTCAATTGGAGGCAGGGTTTATAACTTGAAACCCTAATTTTGTTATTGCATTCAATTCACCATCAAATAATGATCATTTCTCTATTTACAATTATTGAGTTGGTTGATTGATGCAATTTCTATGGAAATCACAGCAGGTTTCGTGGGTCTAGTGATTTATGATGATGACATCACCATAAGCACACACCTTCCCAAATATCGAGACCAAATTGTTTCAATCAAATGTCCAAACGGTTTGTGTTTTGGGAGCAAACAGTATCAAACCGTTTGGAATGAAATAGTTTCTCTAAACCGCATAGAAGCAAATGGTTTAAGACCATTTGGTGATGTTGAACAGGGTTGACCATTTGGTGAGTTGTTCATAATGATTTAGGTTAATGACCCACCAATTATTATTGATTAACTCCTATTGGTTCATGAGTTGAAGGTCCAACAATCACCTAAACCCTAATCGGGTTGAGTGCTGATTTCATAAGTGATTGAGTTTGAAACTTGGGTTGATTGACCCAAATGGTTTCGAAACCATTTGGGAATCATCCAAACAGTCTCAAGACCGTTTGTAGGTCAACCAAGACCGTTTGGAGGTCTAGGGTTGAGTATGGTTAGGTATTTGAAGATTCAAACATATGGTATAAACCCTAATCGGCTGAGTGCTGATTTTGCAATTGAATGAGTTGATGCTATGGGTAGATTGATCCAAACGGTTTCAAAACCGTTTGGGGATCACCCTAATGGTCTCAAGACCGATTGGGGGCCACCCAAGAGCGTTTGGAGGTCTAGGGTTAAGTTTGGTCAAGTGTTTGAAGGTCCAAAGATACCAAATTGAAATACAATTAAGTGTTGATTTGGTGACCAATCCTAAGATCCAAACCCTAATTGGATGACATGGTTGATGATGATATGATGGGAAAATGGTCTCAAGACTATTTGGAGGTCATCCGAACGATCCCAAGACCGTTTGGAGGTCTAGGGTTGACTATGGTTAGGTGTTTCAAGATCTAAAGATAGTAAGTTGAAGTGCAATCAAATGCTGGTTTGGTGATCAATCCAATGATCCAAATCCTAATTGGATGACTTGGATTTGAGTGATTAGATGGGGAAACGGTCTCAAGACCATTTCGAGATCATCCAAATGACCTTAAGACCGTTTGGGGTCAGGTCATGTTCATTTTGGATGATGGTTCAATGGTTTCAAAGTAACTAATCTTACATTGATTTATATTGAAGGACCATCGATTCCAAACCCTAATCCAATTGATTCAAACCCTATTGATGACCAATTGAGAGTCAAATCAGTTGAAGGATGACCTACTTAACTCAATCAAAGTATGGTGATAGGTCCAATTATTGATTATTTACATGAATACAATGGTTGATGGAATCAACATTGAGAACCCTAAACCGATTGGAGTAGTTGAGACCATCTATGGTGCATGCGATTTTGAGGTGGTTTGGAGCAAACGGTCTCAAGACCGTTTGGGACCAAACGATCCCAAACCGGTTGAGTCCATGCGGTTTCAAAAAGGTACTTTAGCAAACGGTTTCAAGTACTTGCTTTAGCAAACGGTCTCAAGCACCACCTTTACCAAACAGTTTCAAACCGTTTGAACTTTGAAAGACCAAGACTGTTTGGGGCTCAAGTAGTCAAAATTAATTGAGGACTCAATTGGTTAATCCACTTGGACACCTATTGGAATTGAAGATTCAATTGGTCAAATCAATTGGATACCTTATGTAACAGAGGTCCAATGTGATTGAATCTCTTGTGAATTAAGAGGATGAATGATCCATTGATCCAATGATGATTAGTAATGATAATCAATGAAGGTACAAAGGTTGAAACCCTAATAGTACCTAAGTGATTAGTTCCAATTAAGGGATGAACCCTAATTGCTTATAAGAACCATGACTTGGTACATTATGTTAATCATAATTGTATGTACTTGATTGAAGGGTTGATGTAACCTAATCAAGTTGAGAGGATAATGGAAAGGAATTCATACATGAGTATTGATCATATGATTAATAGGATATGATCCTTAATAAAAAGGACATGAAATCCTAATCAAGAAGGTTGTTGAGCCCTAACCTAAATTTAGAGCAATATCAGATGTAACCCAAACCAAGGGTAATGTTGTGACTCTAAACCAAGATAATAAAATGTGAATCCCTAATGAAGGATGATTCCATGTGAAACCCTAATTGAGGTCGATTCCATGAGAAACCCTATTTGAGGGTGATGCCATGAGAAACCCTTGATGGGATGAATAGTAAACCCTAATTTTAGGCAATAAGATGTGAAAGCCTAATGAAGGGTAATGTTATATGCAATTCTCACCCTAATGAAGTATGATAGTATGTGAAACCCTAAACCCTATTAAAGAGTAATGATATGGGAAACCCTAATCCGAATAATGAAATGATAACTAATACATTGATGGGGGAAATACCTAAAGTGATTGATTGTACATACCCTTATAGCAAGCAATGCTTTAACCTGAGATGAGCCCATATCAATAAAGATAGTTGGACCATTCTTATGTGTGACCTATGCACTTCAAGATAAGAGTGATAGGTTAATGGATGAAAGGATTAAGATGGGAAATACCTTAATCCAAGATAAGCTGATAACTTAAGGAAGTTGGAAGTGATACATAAAGATATGAAAGATATCGCTTTTAGCATTACATGATTGATATAGTTCAATACCTGGAATAATAACACAGGATTGGCTAACTCCAAATACCTGGAATAATAACACATGATTGGCTAACTCCAAATACCTGGAATAATAACACAAGATTGGCTAACTCCCAATACCTGGAATAATAACACAGGATTGGCTAACTCCAAATACCTGGAATAATAACATAGGATTGGCTAACTCCCAATACCTGGAATAATAACATAGGATTGGCTAACTCCAAATACCTGGAATGCACATGATTAGCTAACTCCCAATACCTGGAATAATAACACATGATTGGATAACTCCCAATACTTGGAATAATAACACATGATTGGCTAACTCCCAATACATGGAATAATCACATAGGATTGGCTAACTCCCAATACCTGGAATAATTACATAGGATTGGATAACTCCCAATACCTGGAATAATAACACAGGATTGACATACTCCCAATACCTAGAATAATAACACAGGATTAGCTAACTCCCAATACCTGGAATGCACATGATTGGCTAACTCCCAATACCTGGAATAATAACACAGGATTGGCTAACTCCCAATACCTGGAATACACATGATTGGCTAACTCCCAATACCTGGAATAATAACACAGGATTGACATAGATCAATACCTGGAATAGTTGCACAGGATTGACATAGATCAATACCTGGAATAGTTGCACATGATTGACATAGTTCAATACTTAGAATGGATACACTGGAATAATATAAGTCTAATTGTTACGACCCCATTTGAGCTTAATTGGTAAACTAGGGTTTACCTAGACAATTGCAATGATTAATTGGAATAATTATTCTTGAAATCTAATTAATGACGATAACACAATTAGGATGTTTCAACTATGATAATAAGTTTAAACGTTCTTTTGTCTTGAGAATTAGGGTTTGAGAAACATAAACCCTAATCAGCCCAAAATAGGGTTTTAATGATGCATGAATACAGAATTTGATAAGTAGAATGTCTCACTAAATGATTTTTAATATTTTATGTGTAACTATGATTTACTTAAAATTTGGATGTGATTTGGATATATAAAATGTGAACAACATTGAAAATTATCAGAATTTACTTAAAATTCGGCCGATCACATTTCCAGAATTATACAGCAGTGTGGTAATTGAATTTTATCTTTTTATTGGTATATCCAATTGATCTCAACTTTTAACTGTGCCTTAAAAACATAGTTTTAGACACTCTGTTAAATTGGCATAATTTTTGGATGACTTTTGAATCCCTACAGTAAGGGTGTCGGTCGAGTTTGTGCAGGACAAACTCGGCCGAATATTCTGCAGACTGCAATATAGCAGTGCACTGTTCTATTTTTAATTATTTATTGGTAACTCCAAATGATCTCAAATTTTAGCTTAAGCTTTATATATCAATTATAAACAACTTGATAAATTCCCATAATTGTTGGAGAATGTTTGATCTCTGAAATAAACGAATTACAGTAACTTTTGTATAACTGAATATTCAGCCAATATAATTAAAGTTAAGTGTTGGGTCAATATGCAATTGACCCAAGCAGCTCAATTGACTTATATGAGCAACCACACACACACACAGCTCTCATTCTTCGTCATGCACTCCAGAGAAATGAAAATCTAGAGAGAGAGGGAGAGTTAGGGCTTGAGTGGAGAAAGAGGAGGAATTGCTGAATTAGGGTTCTGCGGTCCCAAGAAATGGTGAAATCAAGTAAGTTTGGATCCTTTGCATAGACTATTATGGTGAATCTTCTCTCTCATGTCTAGATTCCGTCCATGCTCTGATTTGATCCAAGATGATGTCGAAATTCCCTCTTTTCTCACCCTTTCTTCATAATCCCTCATTTTCAAGGTTTCCGAGTTGAATGGAAGAAGAATTGGGAGATTTGCTAGGGATTTGATAGGAATTCGAGATTCCCTGAGTTGAGCTGAAGTTGTGAGGTGTTTTCACACCTTAGGGTGAGTGGGTTCTTCCTTCAAACATTCTAATGCACGAATTTGATTATAACATCCAAATCCCTAAATGCTTAGCATGTGAATTCTAAATCCTGAAATGTCCATTTGATTTAAGTTATTGTAAATTGATATGATATGGATTCCTTCTCTGTTTGAATGACTCCTAAATGGTAGATTCATATCAGATACGTATACAACACTTCCAAGTGAGAATGCTTTTAGATTTATATCAAATGATGTAATTAGGGTTTGACCTAATTGAGATATCGCTAGAGTTTCAACCTTATTGAAAAGGACTAGTAATCCTATAAGTGGTTAGGATGTACCTCGTGGGTTATCTTAATTGAATCTTATTCTGGATACATGATATCGCAGTGATGATATGGAAAAACCTAAATTTAGTTAAATTTCCATGGTTTCATGTCTATATTGATTGCATACGATTTGTTGGAAAAAAATCTTTATTTAGTGAATGCTTATATCCTATGAAATCCTTATGAGAGCCATGTGACAAGTGAATGAGGTAAATGAAAAGGTGAATGAGGAAAATGCAACCCTAAGAGTAGGGTGTTGGCATGTGATGAATGAATAAGGCAAATGAAACCCTAAGGATAGGGTGTTCAATGAATCATGCTATGGTAATATGAAAGGTCTCGATACGAGATGTGGTGATGCTTAATTGTTAAATTGTATGTTTCTAGTGCATTTAACTTTATATGCTTGTTCTCCTTGAAATGATATTTACATACTGCAGGGCTTCTTATATTTCAATACATATCTCGTAAATTGCAGGTGATGAGATATGACATGCCCTAGAAAGGGATGTTACTGAGACATGGTATATGTTGAATACATGAGCTAAGATATTTACATGTTAATTAATTAATAGACCTAAGTGCCCTAACACCGTAGAACCCGTAAGAGGTATCTGCAACTTAGGGGTGAAACTCGTGTTGCAACATCATCCGTGCTTGTGTCACGGACAAACGAGGAAAGAGAAAATGCAGTGTCTAACAACAATCGTGCTTGTGTCACGATGGCACTGGGCAAAAAGGAAAACACGGTTATCTAACACCATTCGTGCTTGTGTCACGAAGGTAACCCTGTGACTCTCTGCCGGTGTACTCAGGTTTAAGGAGGAGTCTGGTGCACTCAGAGTAGTGCTTTACAGCCGTAGAGCCTATGTTTCTAGCCGGCGAGCCAGTGACCCTGTGGCAGAGCAGGGCTGGCGTCAGACTTAGCATTTCCCGGGTGTGTCGCTAAGTCTTGTACGGTGGGATCGTAGCATGAACTTGTTACGGATCTTTATATGCAGAGTACACTGCATATGATTAGGGCATAATCTAAAATATGATCATATAGGTTCACAAAGTTCTTTATATATGAAAGAGTTAAGGAAGACTAGAGCATAGTCTCCTAGTAGTTATTCTTTGGATGCAATATTTACATTCTTTGTTATTTCAATTACATTGTTTTAGAACTGCTCAGTGTAGTATTTATTGTTGTTAAATTTCATATCGTTTATTTAAATTATATCTGTAATCACATTAGTGCATTAGTCTGTTTCCATGAAGTACTCATTCACTGAGCGAGTAGGCTCACCCCTCTACTCAAACATTTTAGGGTTAATCGCGTGGACTTGAAGATGATCAGAGCGTCAGAGTAGATCTGCCACAGGAGTCAAGTATGAGATTAGTTGAGTCAGTCGGTCCTTGTCACTCTAGGTCCTCAGTAAGAGATAAGAGAGAGAGTTGTAAATACGATGTGTAATGTTGTTCCTCTTTGATATGGATGCTAATTACAAGTTTCATGTGCATAATGTGTGAGAGACATCATGAATGTTTATACATGTATCCTTACTATTAAAGTTTGATTAGTAAAGGAAATGTTCAGATTCCCTTGCTAAGATGTTTTATGTGGTTCAATGCGAAGAAACAAGAGTTTTTAAGAAAAGAAAAAGTTAAGGGTGTTCTTTGTGTTACATATAAATCCTATCTTATGCCCTAATCTCATGATTTGAGGAAATTGTGAGATCGGGGTGTAACAGCTTGGTATCAGAGCTTAGGGTGAGTTGTCAAGGACCATTAAGTTAGTAAGTTAGAGTCCTAAGTGTGGCGGATAGGAGATGTTTGATGTTAGCTTTGGGGATTTGAGTATTTGGATATCCTGGCCCGATATCTGAGTACTTGGATCAGCCAGTACAAGCTACTCTGTCTATTCTCTCAAGTATACCCTGGCCAGGTATACAGTGGAAGAATGGGCTAGAGAGGAACCCTAGAAATGTTAGGGTTAGAAAACGAGAAAAGAAACAAGAATTAAGAGCATAAATGTAAAAGGAGATAGAATTTACATTTCATAATGTTGTTTTTTTTGGAAATGTATAGAAATGCTCTTATATGTTTGAATTGAAATATTCAATACTTTGAAATATGGGTCTTTAATATCTGTTGTACACTATGCAATTGTAGTATTTATTGATTTCATTCTTTGTAACAAGTAGACTAGAATTGACCTTTGAATGAGCTTTTGTTTCTATGGTTTTGCCCGCTGATTCGAGTGAAATTGACATCAGCATGTCTGTTTAGGTTTTCAGTCTGTACGTGATTCGGCCGAGTTGTATGTGATTCGGCCGGATTTCCTTAATAGGCAATCGAACAGCAAACTGATCGGCCGAGTTGTATGTAATTCGGCCGAGTTTCCTTTTTCAGGAAATCAAATGGCAAGTTGATCGGCCGAGTTTCAAGCGGATCGGCCGAGTTGTGAAGCAATCGGCCGAGTTTCTAACCAATCAGCCGAGTTTCTGAGCTGTGAGTGGCAGTTCAGGAAGAATGTAATCCTTTGTAGTTCTTGGCTTCAAGATTTCAGGTTTGGCCTGGTCCGGTTGGCAGGATGCGTTATTAGGATCTAATGAATCCTATCAATAGCATAAGAAGAATAGAATTGGAATAATTAGACCCACATCAGAGTAAGAATGTACATACAGAAAGATGTTGAAACCTATGGGCAAGATCAGAACAACTAAGAATTAGTTGAAACTGATATCTGAGGTTTAACTTTGGGGTCTCAAATGTGAAACCCTTAATTGGGAATAATAGAACATGATAAGAAGCTCATAATCAGTTTATTGGTTAATTTTGCATGAACTATACATATGAAATATAGAAAAGATATGTGAAATGTATGTATGTATGGTTCAAGATAACAAGAATCAATCATGAATAATGAATCATATAATAGCGTATAATGCTTTTATGAACTCTGAAGCAAAGGCTAAGAAGAGAATAGGGTTGAGCGTTCAATAGGTCCATAGAAGTGAAGAGTCTTCAAAAGAGTAAAAGTGAAGAGAATCATATGATCATATAATTCATAAGACTAGAACAACAAACTAGTTTCTAAGCAAAGAACATAGGTGTAGTTTAATGAATGAATAAGTCATACCAAGGTGGACTGTATTCAGAAAAGAAAAACTTGATTGAAAGAGAAACTATGTTTGACCCATGCATGATCCACTTGATGTAAAAATGAAGAATATGTAATGTATTCAACATGAGTAAAAACTAATAGAAGGACTATTAATTTGGAATGATTAACTTCAAAATAGTATAAATATAAAGGTGGAAATATGTGCAACATGGTATACATGACCATACATATGAATAAGCAACATGGTCATAAGAGAAAAATTTAGAATTTAAAAATGACGGGTTAAAGAGTAGTATAGGGAAAGAGGACTATGAAATGTAAGATAGGGTTTGAAACATGATGGAGAAGTTATAAAATAAAGAGGTTGTGAGATTCAAGCAAGTTCTAATTAATCAAATATCTCTGTTGATAACTAAGTAAATCTACATACGAGAATGTATTAAGGGAATGTTTGAATACAAGTATTCCAAGTCTTAAAATCATCTTCTCTTTCATATATTCCTTAACAATAGCAAGGTGGGAATGAAGTGATAAGAAAATGAATCATATATGATGCATAACTACCTTGGTGGGGTCATCTAGTGAATGTAATAGTGACATACAATATGATGAAGTGCGATAAGAAATAAAATTCTTGTGTGATAGCAAGGATGATGAATAATCTATTCCTATCTTAAATGCTTCAATGTTAATGATGTTTATTGTATATAATCATATGAAAAGGATAGGTAGAAAAAAGTAAAGAAGTAATGAATGAGCAGAGAGATATGGGAAAACACTAGCTTTGTGTAATATGTGAATTTGTTTTTACATGTATGATTTGTTGATGGCATATTAAGGTATGAAAGTTGGTTCTACATATGATTTCAGTGTATTTGTGCAAGCTATATGTTAAATTAAAGGTGTATGATAGTTGTAGTAATTCATACCTGATATGCATCTTACTATTGTGTATTTGTGATATGGTGATACGGTTTGGATGATGTCAGAACACATGAAGGGATATCCTGAATAAGGTAGTTATACCTATTCACTCATATTAATAGAAAGGGATGATAATCAGATTTTCTGGACAAGTAACCCTAATGAGGTGTAGCTTGTTATACCTAGCTCTAATATAACTGAGTGATGGTAATTGAGTATGATTAATGCTTGAATGACTGATACAATTGTGGATTACATTATTACTATTGTTGAAACCCTAAAATGATATAATACGATGGTTATACTTTGAATTGTGTGTGGGCCCATAACCCACAGGTCCCAGGATCGAAACATGATAGTATGAAATGAGGTGGTAATGCTTCACCTCATGCATCCATGACCCAATGGGGATGCCAAGAGTAGTATTGTGCAATTGATTGTTGAATTTAGTCTTTTAATTCAAGACTGTTTTGCTATCTGAGTAACATGTTATTAAAGTTTAAAACAGCATGGTGAACTTGCTTTTGTCACTTAAAGGTGATACAGAACAATAGAACTCTCTGAGCAGCATAAGTTGAGATAGTTGTATCAGAGTATCAAAGTTGCGCAGTGAAAGTGTGGTGGTTTATCTTTGCATTCTATGTTTGACTGTGGCATAAAGAATTTGCTTGATATCATTTAGAACTATTTGAAATATGCTGTGATTTAGTAAAGAATTAAAAGATCTAATGTTGAAAACTACATTCAGGTATGAAATACAAGAATATAATGACATGGAAGGTTTTTGAAGCTTAGAATAACCTTGAATGTATCTTTCTTGTAGGTTTATGTTTCGAGGACGAAACATTCTAAGGGGGGAGAGTTGTTACGACCCCATTTGAGCTTAATTGGTAAACTAGGGTTTACCTAGACAATTGCAAAGATTAATTGGAATAATCATTCTTAAAATCTAATTAATGACGATAACACAATTAGGATGTTTTAACTATGATAATAAGTTTAAACGTTCTTTTGTCTTGAGAATTAGGGTTTGAGAAACATAAACCCTAATCAGCCCAAAATAGGGTTTTAATGATGCATGAATACAGAATTTGATAAGTAGAATGTCCCACTAAATGATTTTTAGTATTTTATGTGTAACTCTGATTTAGTTCAAATTTGGATATGATTTGGATATATAAAATGTGAACAACATTAAAAATTATCAGAATTTTTGAAGAATGCTCTAACCTGTTTATCGGCCGAGTTTCAAATTCAGCCGATCACATTTCCAGAATTATACAGCAGTGTGGTAATTGAATTTTATCTTTTTATTGGTATATCCAATTGATCTCAAATTTTAACTGTGCCTAAAAAACACAGTTTTAGACACTATATTAAATTGGAATAATTTTTGGATGACTTTTGAATCCCTAAAGTAAGGGTGTCGGTCGAGTTTGTGCAGGACAAACTCGGCGGAATATTCTGCAGACTGCAATATAGTAGTGCACTGTTCTATTTTTAATTATTTATTGGTAACTCCAAATGATCTCAAATTTTATCTGAAGCTTTATATATCAATTATAAACAACTTGATAAATTCCCATAATTGTTGGAGAATGTTTGATCTCTGAAATAAACGAATTACAGTAACTTTTGTATAACTGAATATTCAGCCAATATAATTAAAGTTAAGTGTTGGGTCAATATGCAATTGACCCAAGCAGCTCAATTGACTTATATGAGCAACCACACACACACACACACACAGCTCTCATTCTTCGTCATTCACTCCAGAGAAACGAAAATCTAGAGAGAGAGGGAGAGTTAGGGCTTGAGTGGAGAAAGAGGAGGAATTGCTGAATTAGGGTTCTGCGGTCCCAAGAATGGTGAAATCAAGTAAGTTTGGATCCTTTGCATAGACTTTTATGGTGAATCTTCTCTCTCATGTCTAGATTCCGTCCATGCTCTGATTTGATCCAAGATGATGTCGAAATTCCCTCTTTTCTCACCCTTTCTTCATAATCCCTCATTTTCAAGGTTTCCGAGTTGAATGGAAGAAGAATTGGGAGATTTGCTAGGGATTTGATAGGAATTTGAGATTCCCTGAGTTGAGCTGCAGTTGTGAGGTGTTTTCACACCTTAGGGTGAGTGGGTTCTTCCTTCAAACATTCTAATGCACGAATTTGATTATAACATCCAAATCCCTAAATGCTTAGCATGTGAATTCTAAATCCTGAAATGTCCATTTGATTTAAGTTATTGTAAATTGATATGATATGGATTCCTTCTCTGTTTGAATGACTCCTAAATGGTAGATTCATATCAGATACGTATACAAAACTTCCAAGTGAGAATGATTTTAGATTTATATCAAATGATGTAATTAGGGTTTGACCTAATTGAGATATCGCTAGAGTTTCAACCTTATTGAAAAGGACTAGTAATCCTATAAGTGGTTAGGATGTACCTCGTGGGTTATCTTAATTGAATCTTATTCTGGATACATGATATCGCAGTGATGATATGGAAAAACCTAAATTTAGTTAAATTTCCATGGTTTCATGTCTATATTGATTGCATACGATTTGTTGGAAAAAAATCTTTATTTAGTGAATGCTTATATCCTATGAAATCCTTATGAGAGCCATGTGACAAGTGAATGAGGTAAATGAAAAGGTGAATGAGGCAAATGCAACCCTAAGAGTAGGGTGTTGGCATGTGATGAATGAATAAGGCAAATGAAACCCTAAGGATAGGGTGTTCAATGAATCATGCTATGGTAATATGAAAGGTCTCGATATGAGATGTGGTGATGCTTAATTGTTAAATTGTATGTTTCTAGTGCATTTAACTTTATATGCTTGTTCTCCCTGAAATGATATTTACATACTGCAGGGCTTCTTATATTTCAATACATATCTCGTAAATTGCAGGTGATGAGATATGACATGCCCTAGAAAGGGATGTTACTTAGACATGGTATATGTTGAATACATGAGCTAAGATATTTACATGTTAATTAATTAATAGACCTAAGTGCCCTAACACCGTAGAACCCCTAAGAGGTATCTGCAACTTAGGGGTGAAACTCGTGTTGCAACATCATCCGTGCTTGTGTCACGGACAAATGAGGAAAGAGAAAATGCAGTGTCTAACAACAATCGTGCTTGTGTCACGATGGCACTAGGCAAAAAGGAAAACATGGTTATCTAACACCATTCGTGCTTGTGTCACGAAGGTAACCCTGTGACTCTCCTCCGGTGTACTCAGGTTTAAGGAGGAGTCTGATGCACTCAGAGTAGTGATTTAAGGCCGTAGAGCCTATGTTTCTAGCCGGCGAGCCAGTGAACCTGTGGCAGAGCAGGGCTGGCGTCAGACTTAGCATTTCCCGGGTGTGTCGCTAAGTCTTGTACGGTGGGATCGTAGCATGAACTTGTTACAGATCTTTATATGCAGAGTACACTGCATATGATTAGGGCATAATCTAAAATATGATCATATAGGTTCACAGAGTTCTTTATATATGAAAGAGTTAAGGATGACTAGAGCATAGTCTCCTAGTAGTTATTCTTTGGATGCAATATTTACATTCTTTGTTATTTCAATTACATTGTTTTAGAACTGCTCACTGTAGTATTTATTGTTGTTAAATTTCATATCATTTATTTAAATTATATCTGTAATCACATTAGTGCATTAGTCTGTTTCCATGAAGTACTCATTCACTGAGCGAGTAGGCTCACCCCTCTACTCAAACATTTTAGGGTTAATCGCGTGGACTTGAAGATGATCAGAGCATCAGAGTAGATCTGCCACAGGAGTCAAGTATGAGATTAGTTGAGTCAGTCGGTCCTTGTCACTCTAGGTCCTCAGTAAGAGATAAGAGAGAGAGTTGTAAATACAATGTGTAATGTTGTTCCTCTTTGATATGGATGCTAATTACAAGTTTCATGTGCATAATGTGTGAGAGACATCATGAATGTTTATACATGTATCCTTACTATTAAAGTTTGATTAGTAAAGGAAATGTTCAGATTCCCTTGCTAAGATGTTTTATGTGGTTCAATGCGAAGAAACAAGAGTTTTTAAGAAAAGAAAAAGTTAAGGGTGTTCTTTGTGTTACATATAAATCCTATCTTATGCCCTAATCTCATGATTTGAGGAAATTATGAGATCGGGGTGTAACACTAATGCTTGTACTAGTTGCACATGATTGGTGTAATCCAATGCCTGGAATATTAATATAGGATTGGTATAGACCAATGCCTGAATTAGATATGATGAAGCACACTCTCATGTCCAATATAACCAAAATCTATTTAGCAGATTGGCTAAGGCCAATAAGTTGAAACAAGAATGTCTCATGGGTGACATATCAAAATGATGAGTGTCACGAGAGAAGTTTGACATGATGGTATAATATGGAGGATAAATGATATACATGTTCTTCCTATTCCTTATTAAGAGAAAGTTGATCTATTGTTCTATCATAGATAGTTACAATACTTTAAGATGAGAATGCTTTAAACTGCATATCCTCTGTCCAGTTTTATGTATATAACTGCAATAATAATGTTTTGGCGGAGAGTTATATCTCCCACTGGGACAATTTACAATTGTCTCACCCCCGTGGGATCCAATGTTTTTAGGTGGACGCGGACAAAGAGACAGGAAACCTTTAGCAGAGAAAGAACAACATCAACAGTATCAAGGACAGTAGTGATATCTCAGGTGGAGATACTTCCTATCTAGTCATATAGTTAGAAAGTCCTATGTGTCGTCTCTGTACTCTCAGGTCCTCGGAGTCAGTAGTCAATATTTTTATTGAATCGATATGAGATTTTGGCTTGATGCCTTGAGGTTTTATGCTGTCTGTATATAATGTTGAATAGGACAGTTGATGTTATAATCCTCGAGAAGAGATAGTACATGTTGTATACTTATGGAAAAGAATGTAAATATTATACTTTGGATCTTGATGAAAAAGATTTCCTAAGTGTGCATATCTTTGCAAAAAGTTTTAATTTTTAGTGATTTTCAGTAATCCGTTGCAAATGATTCGCTTCCGCTTAAGTAAATTTTGTTTTTATAAGTCGGATGCTACAATTTAGTGGTATCAGAGCTCTAGGTTCGCTGAGTCTAAAGAGACATAGGACTAAGGTAGTAGAGTCTGTTCTAGTGTTTTCCAGTGTATCTGATAGTGTCTTCTACTCATATAGGAGAAGAAGAACTTGAAGATGACTGGGTCACATGAGGAGTTTGCTGCATAAAGCAGCAATGCTGCACCAAGAAGAGGTGCAGGGGAGCAAGCAAGAGAGGGACAATTGCTTGAGAACCCCCTAGCTATTCCAACTGTGATAAGAAATCCTTCCTTAGGAATCACTGTTGGGGAATTTAGGGCAACCATGATGTATATAGTGGATCGAGCACTAGCAGTGCAACCTAGATTACCAGCCCCTAATGATGATGTTTTGGACATCAACAGGATACGTAATCCACATCAGCAGATGAAGTTATGGACTTAGAACAAGTCTGTTGTCAACCTCAGCGTGTTGAATCAATAAATAGTGAAGGAAGGAATAGGTTTCAACCCAAAAGCAGAATTTGCTATAGGTGTAGAAAGCCTGGACATATTGTAAAGAATTGTCCAACAAAGAACAAGGAAGAGAGAATTGAGAAAAGGCCTATCCAAATCCAGGGACAGAGGCCTAATAGTTCCAAAAAGGGAAAGATTTTGGTACCACCAGTACAACCAGGACCTAGTGTACCAAGGCAATGGTCATCTAGAAAGGGTAAAGAACCCTCTAGACCATACCTGGTACCCAGAATTTGCTACCTGTGTAGACAGGTTGGAGATCTGGAAAGAGATTTCTCATCCAGAAATGTTATGGCGAATCAACCTCTGAGGCAGAATCAGCCTGAGGCAGTGAATAATCCACGAATCATGACAGGTTAGACACAATAATGTCATTCTTATATGTCTTTTTATGATTTCCTGAGTTAATTTGAGAAGGTAATTGATTGATCTTTCTTTGATCAGTCCTATGAGGACTTATATTTTGCATAATAAACATTATAGATGTTCATGATGCACTTACCTCAATGAGAAGAAGATGAGGTATTGAAGAGATGCCTGGGTAAAACCCAGTAATGTTACATCTTATACTTGTGACAATATGAAAAGGTAGGAATATGATAATATTAAAAGTGCACACTACTTAATCTCAGTATTTATATACCCTGGCCAGGTATACAACTATTGATGATAAAGTGAGTATGGAAACTCTTAGATTGTAATCTTTTTGATTGCCCTGATCAAGGAGTCATCTGATACAATCTAATGAGTATCATGAACTAAGAAGCATGGAATGAATACATGTGTCCTGTTCTAAGCATAAGAAAGAGAAATTTGAGATAACCTCAGATGAGCATGTTTGTATGAGAAATATGATTCCTTGTTTTTTTCCTCTCAGGGACATGGCAATCAAAGGGGTCATAGGACACTTGATGTGCATAATATAAAGATGTTTATATGATGGATACTTAGAAAGGTATCAGATTATCTTGGACATTGGCTCCAAGGTGAAGATATATGTAACAAATAATGTCCCAAGATGAAAGGAAGATAAAGATGTGATGTGTTTTTAACACATGAAATAGGTATCAAGGTAAGAAACCCTGGTATCTAAAGATATATCAGATGATTTATGTTGACTACCTGGAATGGTCAACCATGAAATCAAGTAAAACATGTAAAATAATACAAACATCACATGTTAGGGGTTTATGTTTTGCATAAACACAACAAGTAAAGATATCTTTAAAATAAGAATCTGTCTCATGAAATGGTAAAATAAAGAAGCATCACTTGGCACAATATTAACTCCATAGTCAATAATAAAGAACAATGGAGCATGTGCCTTGTGTGTTTGATTCTATGAGAATCTTGTATGTAAACACATGGTGATGATCAAAGCTCTATTATGTCTCCATAACAATGAGATGATATGATGCATGGATAATATCTGTTTCTCTTTATCTAGGATTTCGGGGAAGAAATCCTTGTTAGGGGTTTATAATTTGTAACATCCCTGACCTGGGTTATGTTTTAACCCTAGGTGTTTTGATTAAGAAAAATGATTATATGCTAAATCTTATCTTGTGAAAAGTAATTAGGGCTCATGAGAAACTTATGTTTCCATTTTGGTTCTGTTTGAACAATGTTGAAGCAATATTTGCTTATTTTGGACTAAAGTGCAATTACCCAAGTTGAGGGGTTAAATTGCAAATATTGCATGATAAGATGTTCCTCATGTGTTGAAACATCATGATCATGAATATGATACAAAGCTATGGCTTGTGGTAGCCTGAGTACCAAGGAAGAGCTGATAAAGCAATGTTTGTGCATTAAAACCTAGTTTTGGTGTAAAGTGCAATTTACCCAAAACCTAGGGTTCAATATGCAAATTACCCCTTCAATAAGGTCCCTAATGCTTCTTGTCATCATGTAGAGCAAAGAAAATGCGAGGGTCGCCTCATTTGAATTAAGTTGGAGGAGAGAGAATCTTGATATTAAAATAATCAAGATTTAATCCTAATTGAAACCCTAATAAAGTTTAGGGCAAAACTAAATAAAATAATTGAAGGGGGCTTCAAACAAAATTAAAATAGTTGGATTAAGATGTGTGTGGAAGAGCTTAAGCCTTGCAAAGGCACGAGCATATCCTAAGGAGGTGCAATTCCACTCACCATTATTATAAGGAAAAGAAATACCCACTAAGTCATGGATATTAATATAAAAAGGGTTAATGTGCTTAATTTGATTTTCTTTAAAATGTGGATAATTGAAGGGAATAAGAGGCCAAGAGGATAGCCTCGTCCCTAAGGAAGGATAGGGGTCAAGTTGCAAGGGAATTGAGGGGATAATTCCTACTTTCCCTCTCCTAATTGAATTTTTAATAAAATTCACATATAAGCTCAATTATCCATAGAATGAAAGGGAATTTCGGTTTTACTTCCACCCTTTGCTTGTAAAACGACCTTGTGAGCTTGGGAGAAAGAAGATAACGACCCCCTACCTGTTGTTAAGTCCTTGACCTTCGTTCTCCTTGATTCCATGGTGGAAATAAAAAATAAATCATTGATTTCTTCTTTTCTTCACTCCATCTTCAACCCTAGCCAATCTTTTCAACCAAAAGCTTGTGGAAAAGCTTAGGGGGAGTTGCAAAAGATTCATCCACAATTTTTGGCGTGATCTTGGAGCTTTGGATCTCAATTGGAGGCGGGTTTTATATCTTGAAACCCTAATTTTGTTATTGCATTCAATTCCCCATCAAATAATGATCATTTCTCTATTTACAATTATTGATTTGGTTGATTGATGCAATTTCCATGGAAATCACAGCAGGTTTCGTGGGTCTAGAACTTGATGATGATGACATCATCATAAGCACACACCTCCCCAAATATCTAGACCAAACGGTTTCAATCAAATGTCCAAACGGTTTATGTTTTGGGAGCAAACAACTTCAAACTGTTTGGAATGAAATAGTTTCTCTAAACCGCATAGAAGCAAACCATTTAAGACCCTTTGATGATGTTGACCAGGGTTGACCATTTGGGGACTTGTTCATAATGATTTAGGTTAATGACCCACCAATTATTATTGATTAAATCCAATTGGTTCAGGAGTTGAAGGTCCAACAATCACCTAAACCCTAATCGGGTTGAGTGCTGATTTCATAAGTGATTGAGTTTGAAAATTGGGTTGATTGACCCAAACGGTTTCAAAACTGTTTGGGAATCATCCAAACGGTCTCAAAACCGTTTGTAGGTCAACCAAGACCGTTTGGAGGTCTAGGGTTGAGTATGGTTAGGTATTTGAAGATTCAAACATATGGTATAAACCCTAATCGGTTGAGTACTGATTTTGCCATTGAACGAGTTGATGCTTTGGGTTGATTGACCCAAACGGTTTCAAAACCATTTGGGGATCACCCAAACGGTCTCAAGACCGTTTGGGGGTCACCCAAGACCGTTTGTAGGTCTAGGTTTAAGTTTGGTCAAGTGTTTGAATGTCCAAAGATACCAAATTGAAATACAATTAAGTGCTAATTTGGTGACCAATCCTAAGATCCAAACTCTAATTGAATGACATGGTTGATGATGATATGATGGGAAAACGGTCTCAAGACCATTTAGAGGTCATCCACACGATCCCAAGACCGTTTTGGGGTCACCCAAGACCGTTTGGAGGTCTAGGGTTGACTGTGGTTAGGTGTTTGAAGATCTAAAGATACTAAGTTGAAGTGAAATCAAATGTTGGTTTGGTGATCAATCCAATGATCCAAACCCTAATTGGATGACTTGGAATTGAGTGATTAGATGGGAAAATGGTCTCAAGACTGTTTGGAGATCATACAAATGACTTCAAGACCGTTTGGGGTCAGGTCATGTTCATTTTGTATGATGGTTCAATGGTTTCAAAGTAACTAATCTTACATTGATTTATGTTGAAGGACCATCGATTCCAAACCCTAATCCAATTGATTCAAACCCTATTGATGACCTATTGAGGGTCAATTGAGAGTCAAATCAGTTGAAGGATGACCTACTTAACTCAATCAAAGTATGGTGATAGGTCCAATTGATGATTAGTTACATGAATATAATGGTTGATGGAATCAACATTGAGAACCCTAAACCGATTGGAGTAGTTGAGACCATCTTTGGAACATGCGATTTTGAGGTGGTTTGGAGCAAACGGTCTCAAGACCATTTGGGACCAAACGGTCTCAAGACCGTTTGGGACCAAACGATCCCAAACCGGCTGAGTCCATGCAATTTCAAAAAGGTACTTTAGCAAACTGTTTCAAGTACTTGCTTTAGCAAACGGTCTCAAGCACCACCTTTACCAAACGATTTCAACCCGTTTGAACTTTGAAAGACCAAGACCGTTTGGGGCTCATGTAGTCAAAATTAATCGAGGACTCAATTGGTTAATCCACTTGGACACCTATTGTAATTGAAGATTCAATTGGTCAAATCAATTGGATACCTTATGTAACGGATGTCCAATGTGATTGAATCTCTTGAGAATTAAGAGGATGAATGATCCATTGATCCAATGATGATTAGTAATGATAATCAATGAAGGTACAAAGGTTGAAACCCTAATAGTACCTAAGTGATTAGTTTCAATTTAGGGATGAACCCTAATTGCTTATAAGAACCATGACTTGGTACATTATGTTAATCATAGTTGTATGTACTTGATTGAAGGGTTGATGTAACCTAATCAAGTTGAGAGGATGATGGAAAGGAACTCATACATGAGTATTGATCATGTGATGAATAGGGTATGATCCTTAATAAAAAGGTCATGAAATCCTAATCAAGAAGGTTGCTGAGCCCTAACCTAAATTTAGTGCAATATCAGATGTAACCCAAACCAAGGGTAATGTTGTGACTCTAAACGAAGATAATAAAATGTGAATTCCTAATTAAGGATGATTCCATGTGAAACCCTAATTGAGGTTGATTCCATGAGAAACCCTAATTGAGGGTGATGCCATGAGAAACCCTTGATGGGATGAATAGTAAACCCTAATTTTAGACAATAAGATGTGAAAGCCAAATGAAGGGTAATGTTATATGCAATTCTCACCCTAATGAAGTATGATAGTATGTAAAACCCAAAACCCTATTAAAGAGTAATGATATGGGAAACCCTATTCTGAATAATGAAATGGTAACTAATACATTGATGGGGGAAATACCTAAAGTGATTGATTGTAGATACCCTTATAGAAAGCAATGCTTTAACCTGAGATGAACCCATATCATCAAAGATAGTTGGACAATTCTTATGTGTGTCCTATGCACTTCATGATAAGAATGATAGGTTAATGGATGAAAGGATTAATATGGGAAATACCTTAATCCAAGATAAGCTGATAACTTAAGGAAGTTGGAACTGATAAGGAAAGTGATACATCAAGATATGAAAGATATCACTTTTAGCATTACAACATTTATATAGTTCAATACCTAGAATAATAACACATGAATTGCTAACTCCCAATACCTGGAATAATAACACAGGATTGGCTAACTCCCAATACCTGGAATGCACAAGATTGGCTAACTCCCAATACCTGGAATAATAACACAGGATTGGCTAACTCCCAATACCTGGATTAATAACACAGGATTGGCTAACTCTGAATACCTGGAATAATAACATAGGACTGGCTAACTCCCAATACCTGGAATGCACAGGATTGGCTAACTCCCAATACGTGGAATAATAACACAGGATTGGCTAACTCCCAATACCTGGAATAATAACACAGGATTGGATAACTCTCAATACCTGGAATAATAACACAGTATTGGCTAACTCCCAATACTTGGAATGCACATGATTGTCTAACTCCCAATACCTAGAATAATAACACATGATTGGCTAATTCCCAATACCTGGAATAATAACATAGGTTTGGCTAACTCCCAATACCTAGAATAATAACACATGATTGGCTAACTCCCAATACTTGGAATGCACAGGATTAGCGAACTCCCAATACCTGGAATAATAAAATAGGATTGGCTAACTCCCAATACCTGGAATACACAGGATTGCCTAACTCCCAATACCTGGAATAATAATACATGATTGACATAGATCAATACCTGGACTAGTTGCACATGATTGACATAGATCAATACCTGGAATAGTTGCACAGGATTGACATAGTTCAATACTTGGAATGGATACACAGGAATAATATAAGTCTAATGCTTGTACTAGTTGCACATAATTGATGTAATCCAATGCCTGGAATATTTATATAGGATTGGTATAGACCAATGCCTGAATAAGACATGATGATGCAAACTCTCATGTCCAATATAACCAAAATCTGATTAGCAGATTGGCTAAGGCCAATAAGTTGAAACAAGAATGTCTCATTGGTGACATATCAAGATGATGAGTGTCACAAGAGAAGTTTGACATGATGGTATAATATGGAGGATAAATGATATACATGTTCTTCCTATTCCTTATTAAGAGAAAGTTGATCTATTGTTCTATCATAGATAGTTACAATGCTTTAAGATGAGAATGCTTTAAACTGCATATCCTCTGTCTAGTTTTATGTATATAACTGCAATAATAATGTTTTGGCGGAGAGTTATATCTCCCGGTGGGACAATTAACAATTGTCTCACCCCCGTGGGATCCAATGTTTTTAGGTGGATGCGGACAAAGAGGCAGGAAACCTTTAGCAGAGAAAGAACAACATCAGTAGTATCAAGGACAACAGTGATATCTCAGGTGGAGATACTGACTGTCTAGTCATATAGTTAGAAAGTCTTATGTGTCGTCTCTGTACTCTCAGGTCCTCGGAGTCAGTAGTCAGTATTTTTATTGAATCGATCTGAGATTTTGGCTTGATGCCTTGAGGTTTTATGCTGTCTGTATATAATGTTGAACATGACAATTGATGTTGTAATCCTTGAGAAGAGATAGTATAGGTTGTATACTTATGGAACAGAATGTAAATATTTTACTTTGGTTCTTGATGAAAAATATTTCCTAAGCGTGCATCTCTTTGCAAAAAGTTTTAAATTTTAGTGATTTTCAGTGATCCGTTGCAAATGATTCGCTTCCGCTTAAGTAAATTTCATTTTTATAAGTTGGATGCTACAATTTAGTTGAATCAGAGCTCTAGGTTCGCTAAGTATACAGAGACATAGGACTAAGGTAGTAGAGTTTGTTCTAGTGTTTCTTGTGTATCTGATAATGTCTTCTGCTCATATAGGAGAAGAAGAACTTGAAGATGACTAGGTCACATGAGGAGTTTGCTGCAAAAAGCAGCAATGATGCACCAAGAAGAGGTGCAGGGGAGCAGGCAAGAGAGGGACAATTGCTTGAGAACCCCCTAGCTAATCCAACTGTGATAAGAAATCCTTCCTTAGGAATCATTGTTGGGGAATTTAGGGCAACTATGATGTATTTAGTGGATCGAGCACTAGCAGTGCAACCTAGATTACCATCCCCTAATGATGATGTTTTGGACATCAACATGATACGTAATCCACATCAGCAGGTGTAAGCAATGGGAATTGATGAAGTTATGGACTTAGAACAAGTCTGTGCTCAACCTCAACGTGTTGAATCAATAAATAGTGAAGGAAGGAATAGGTTTCAACCCAAAAGAAAAATTTTCTATAGGTGTAGAAAGCCTGGACAGATTGTAAAGAATTGTCCAACAAAGAACAAGGAAGAGAGAATTGAGAAAAGGCCTATCCAAATCCAGGGACAGAGGCCTAGTAGTTCCAAAAAGGGAAAGATTTTGGTACCACCAGTACAACCAGGACCTAGTGTACCAAGGCAATGGTCATCTAGAAAGGGTAAAGAACCCTCTAGACCATACCTGGCACCCAAAATTTGCTACCTGTGCAGACAGGTTGGACATCTGGAAAGAAATTGCTCAGCCAGAAATGTTATGACGAATCAACATCTGAGGCAGAATCAGCCTGAGGCAGTGAATAATCCACGAATCATGACAGGTTAGACAAAATAATGTCATTCTTATATGTCTTTTTATGATTTCCTGAGTTAATTTGAGAAGGTAATTGATTGAGCTTTCTTTGATCAGTCCTATGAGGACTTATATTTTGCATAATAAACATTATAGATGTTCATGATGCTCTTACCTCTATGAGAAGAAGATGAGGTATTGAAGAGATGTCTGGGTAAAACCCAATAATGTTAAATCTTATACTTGTGATAATATGAAAAGGAAGGAATATGATAGTACTAAAAGTGCACACTACTTAATCTCAGTATTTATATACCTTGGTCAGGTATACAACTATTGATGATAAAGTGAGTATGGAAACTCTTAGATTGTAATCTTTTTGATTGCCCTGATCTAGCAGTCATTCTGATACAATCTAATGAGTATCATGAAATAAGAAGCATGGAATGAATACATGTGTCTTGTTCTAAGAATAAGAAAGAGAAATCTGAGATAACCTCAAATGAGCATGTTTGTATGAGGAATATGATTCCTTGTTTTTTTCCTCTCAGGGACATGGCAATCAAAGGGGTCATAGGACACTTGATGTGCATAATATAAAGATGTTTATATGATGGATACTTAGAAATGTATCAATTTATCTTAGACTTTGGCTCTAAGGTGAAGATATATGTAACAAATAATGTCCCAAGATGAAAGGAAGATAAAGATGTGATGTGTTTTTAACACATGAAATAGGTATCAAGGTAAGAAACCCTAGTATCTAAAGATATATCAGATGATTTATGTTGACTACCTGGAATGGTCAACCATGAAATCAAGTTAAACATGTAAAATAATATGAACATCACATGTTAGGGGTTTATGTTTTGCATAAACACAACAAGTAAAGATATCTTTAAAATAAGAATCTGTCACATGAAATGGTAAAGTAAAGAAGCATCACTTGGCACAATATTAACTCTACAGTCAATAATAAAGAACAATGGAGCATGTGCCTTGTGTGTTTCATTGTATGAGAATCTTGTATGGAAACAAATGGTGATGATCAAAGATCTATGATGTATCCATAACAATGAGATGATATGATGCATGGATAATATCTGTTTCTCTTTATCTGGGATTTCGAGGACGAAATCCTTGTTAGTGGTTTATATATTGTAACATCCCTGGCATGGGTTATGTTTTAACCCTAGGTGTTTTGATTAATAAAAATGATTCAATGCTAAATCTTATCTTGTGAAAAGTAATTAGGGCTCATGAGAAACTTATGTTTCGATTTTGGTCCTGTTTGAACAATGTTGAAGCAATATTTGCTTATTTTGGACTAAAGTGCAATTACCCAAGTTGAGGTGTTAAATTGCAAATGTTGCATGATAAGATGTTCCTCATGTGTTGAAACATCATGAGAATGAAGATGAAGCAAAGCTATGTCTAGTGGTAGCCTGAGTACCAAGGAAGAGCTGATAAAGCAATGTTTGCGCATCAAAACCTAGTTTTGGTGTAAAGTGCAATTTACCCAAAACCTAGGGTTCAATATGCAAATTACCACTTCAATAAGGTCCTTAATGTTTATTGTCATCATGTAGAGCAAAGAAAATGAGAGGGTCGCCTCATTTGAATTAAGTTGGAGGAGAGAGAATCTTGATATTAAAATAATCAAGATTTAATCCTAATTGAAATCCTAATTCAATTTAGGGCAAAAATAAATAAAATAATAGAAGGGGGATTTAACTAAAATTAAAATGTTTGGATTCATATGTGTGTGGAAGAGATTAAGCCTTGCAAAGGCACGAGCATATCCTAAGGAGGTGCAATTCCACTCACCATTATTATAAGGAAAAGAAATATCAATTAAGTCATGGATATTAATATAAAAAGGGTTAAGGTGCTTAATTTGCTTTTCTTTAAAATGTAGATAATTGAAGGGAATTAGAGGCCAAGAGGATAGCCTCGTCCCTAAGGAAGGAGAGGGGTCAAGTGGCAAGGGAATTGAGGGGATAATTCCTACTTTCCCTCTCCTAATTGAATTTTTAATAAAATTCACATATAAGCTCAATTATCCATAGAATGAAAGCGAATTTCTGTTTTACTTCCACCCTTTGCTTGTAAAACGACCTTGGGAGCTTGGGAGCAAGAATAGAACGACCCCCAACCTTTGGTAAGTCCTTGACCTTCGTTCTCCTTGATTCCATGGTGGAAAAAAAAAATCATTGATTTCTTCTTTTCTTCACTCCATCTTCAACCCTAGCCAAACTTTTCAACCAAAAGCTTGAGGACGAGCTTAGGGGGAGTTGCAAAAGAGTCAGCCACCATTGTTGGCGTCAGCATGGAGCTTTGGAGCTCAACTGGAGGCGGGTTTTATAACTTGAAACCCTAATTTTGTTATTGCATTCAATTCCTCATCAAATAATGATCATTTCTCTATTTACAATTATTGATTTGGATGATTGATGCAATTTCCATGGAAATCACAGCAGGTTTCGTGGGTCTAGAGCTTGATGATGATGAAATCATCATAATCACACACCTCCCCAAATATCTAGACCAAACGGTTCCAATCAAATATCCAAACGGTTTATGTTTTGGGAGCAAACCGTTTCAAACTGTTTGGAATGAAACAGTTTCTCTAAACCACATAGAAGCAAACCGTTTAAGACCGTATGGTGATGTTGACCAGGGTTGACCGTTTGGGGACTTGTTCATAATGATTTAGGTTAATGACCCACCAATATAACTCTAATTGGTTCAGGATTTGAAGGTCCAACAATCACCTAAACCCTAATCGGGTTGAGTGCTGATTTCATAAGTGATTGAGTTTGAAACTTGGGTTGATTGACCCAAATGGTTTCAAAACTATTTGGGAATCATCCAAACGGTCTCAAGAACATTTGGAGGTCAACCAAAACCGTTTGGAGGTCTAGGGTTGAGTATGGTTAGGTATTTGAAGATTTAAACATATGGTATAAACCCTAATCAGTTGAGTGCTGATTTTGTAATTGAATGAGTTGATGCTTTGGGTTGATTGACCCAAACGGTTTCAAACCGTTTGGGGATAACCCAAACGGTATCAAGACCGTTTGGGGGTCACCCAAGACCGTTTGGAGGTTTAGGGTTAAGTTTGGTCAAGTGTTTGAAGGTCCAAAGATACCAAATTGAAATACAATTAAGTGCTAATTTGGTGACCAATCCTAAGATCCAAACTCTAATTGAATGACACGGTTGATGATGATATGATGGGCAAACGGTCTCAAGACCATTTGGAGGTCATCCAAATGATCCCAAGACCGTTTGGGGGTCACCCAAGACCGTTTGGAGGTCTAGGGTTGACTATGGTTAGGTGTTTTAAGATCTAAAGATACTAAGTTGAAGTGCAATCAAATGCTGGTTTGGTGATCAATCCAATGATCCAAACACTAATTGGATGACTTGGATTTGAGTGATTAGATGGGAAAACGGTCTCAAGGCCGTTTGGAGATCATCCAAACCACCTCAAGACCGTTTGGGGTCAGGTCATGTTCATTTTGGATGATGGTTCAATGGTTTCAAAGTAACTAATCTTACATTGATTTATGTTGAAGGATCATCGATTCCAAACCCTAATCCAATTGATTCAAACCCTATTGATGACCAATTGAGGGTCAATTGAGAGTCAAATAAGTTGAAGGATGACCTACTTAACTCAATCAAAGTATGGTGATAGGTCCAATTGATGATTAGTTACATGAATACAATGGTTGATGGAATCAACATTGAGAACCCTAAACCGATTGGAGCAGTGGAGACCATATTTGGTCCATGCGATTTTGAGGTGGTTTGGACCAAACGGTCTCAAGACCGTTTGGGACCAAACGATCCCAAACCGGTTGAGTCCATGCAGTTTCAAAAAGGTACTTTAGCAAATGGTCTCAAGCACCACCTTTACCAAACGGTTTCAAACCGTTTAAACTTTGAAAGACCAAGACCGTTTGGGGCTCAAGTAGTCAAAATTAATTGAGGACTCAATTGGTTAATCCACTTGGACACCTATTGTAAATGAAGATTCAATTGGTCAAATAATTTGGATACCTTATGTAACGGAGGTCCAATGTGATTGAATCTCTTGAGAATTAAGAGGATGAATGATCCATTGATCTAATGATGATTAGTAATGATAATCAATGAAGGTACAAAGGTTGAAACCCTAATAGTACCTAAGTGATTAGTGTCAATTAAGGGATGAACCCTAATTGCTTATAAGAACCATGACTTGGTACATTATGTTAATCATAGTTGTATGTACTTTATTGAAGGGTTGATGTAACCTAATCAAGTTGAGAGGACGATGGAAAGGAATTCATACATGAGTATTGATCATGTGATGAATAGGGTATGATCCTTAATAAAAAGGTCATGAAATCCTAATCAAGAAGGTTGTTGAGCCCTAACCTAAATTTAGATAAATATCAGATGTAACCCAAACCCAGGGTAATGTTGTGACTCTAAACCAATATAATAAAATGTGAATCCCTAATTAAGTATGATTCCATGTGAAACCCTAATTGAGGTCGATTCCATGAGAAACCCTAATTGAGGGTGATGCCATGAGAAACCCTTAATGGGATGAATAGTAAACCCTAATTTTAGGCAATAAGATGTGAAAGCCTAATGAAGGGTAATGTTATATGCAATTCTCACCCTAATGAAGTATGATAGTATGTGAAACCCTAAACCCTATTAAAGAGTAAAGATATGGGAAACCCTAATCCGAATAATGAAATGGTAACTAATACATTGATGGGGGACATACCTAAAGTGATTGATTGTAGATACCCTTATAGCAAGCAATGCTTTAACCTGAGATGAGCCCATATAATTAAAGATAGTTGGACCATTCTTATGTGTGTCCTATGCACTTTATGATAGGAGTGATAGGTTAATGGATGAAAGGATTAAGATGGGAAATACCTTAATCCAAGATAAGCTGATAACTTAAGGAAGTTGGAAGTGATAAGGAAAGTGATACATAAAGATATGAAAGATATCACTTTTAGCATTACAGGATTCATATAGTTCAATACCTGGAATAATAACACAAGATTGGCTAACTCCCAATACCTGGAATAATAACACAGGATTGGCTAACTCCCAATACCTAGAATGCACAGGATTGGCTAACTCCCAATACCTGGAATAATAACACAGGATTGGCTAACTCCCAATACCCGGAATAATAACACATGATTGGCTATCTCCCAATACCTTGAATAATAACATAGGATTGGCTAACTCCCAATACCTAGAATGCACATGATTGGCTAACTCCCAATACCTGGAATAATAACACAGGATTGGTTAACTCCCAATACCTGGAATAATAATGCAGGATTGGATATCTCCCAATACCTGGAATAATAACACAAGATTGGCTAACTCCCAATACCTAGAATGCACATGATTGGCTAACTCCCAATACCTGGAACAATAACACAGGATTGGCTAACTCCCAATACTTGGAATAATAACATAGGATTGGCTAAATCCCAGTACCTAGAATAATAACATAGGATTGGCTAACTCCCAATACTTGGAATGCACATGATTGGCTAACTCCCAATACCTGGAATAATAACACAAGATTGGCTAACTCCCAATACCTGGAATACACAGGATTGGCTAACTCCCAGTACCTGGAATAATAACACAGGATTGACATAGATCAATACCTGGACTAGTTGCACAGGATTGACATTGATCAATACCTGGAATAGTTGCACATGATTGACATAGTTCAATACTTGGAATGGATACACATGAATAATATAAGTCTAATGCTTGTACTAGTTGCACAAGATTGGTGTAATGCAATGCCTAGAATATTTATATAGGATTGGTATAGACCAATGCCTGAATAAGATATGATGATGCACACTCTCATGTCCAATATAACGAAAATCTGTTTAGCAGATTTGCTAAGGCCAATAAGTTGAAACAAGAATGTCTCATGAGTGACATATCAAGATGATGAGTGTCACAAGAGAAGTTTGACATGATGGTATAATATGGAGGATAAATGATATACATGTTCTTCCTATTCCTTATTAAGAGAAAGTTGATCTATTGTTCTATCATAGATAGTTACAATGCTTTAAGATGAGAATGCTTTAAACTGCATATCCTCTGTCCAGTTTTATGTATATAAATGCAATAATAATGTTTTGGCGGAGAGTTATATCTCCCGCTGGGACAATTTACAATTGTCTCACCCCTGTGGGATCCAATGTTTTTAGGTGGACGTGGACAAAGAGGCAGGAAACCTTTAGTAGAGAAAGAACAATAGCAGCAGTATCAAGGACAACAATGATATCTCAGGTGGAGATACTGCCTGTCTAGTCATATAGTTAGAAAGTCCTATGTGTCGTCTCTATACTCTCAGGTCCTCGGAGTCAATAGTCAGTATTTTTATTGAATCAATCTGAGATTTTGGCTTGATTCCCTGAGGTTTTATGTTGTCTGTATATAATGTTGAATAGGAAAGTTGATGTTGTAATCCTTGAGAAGAGATAGTACAGGTTGCGTACTTATGGAACAGAATGTAAATATTATACTTTGGTTCTTGATGAAAAATATTTCCTAAGTGTGCATCTCTTTGCAAAAAGTTTTAATTTTTGAGTGATTTTCAGTAATCCATTGCAAATGATTCGCTTCTGCTTAAGTAAATTTCATTTTTGTAAGTGGGATGCTACAATTTAGTGGTATCAGAGCTCTAGGTTCATTGAGTATACAGAGACATAGGACTAAGGTAGTAGAGTCTGTTCTAGTGTTTTCCAGTGTATCTGATAGTGTCTTCTACTCATATAGGAGAAGAAGAAGTTGAAGATGACTGGGTCACATGAGGAGTTTGTTGTAGAAAGCAGCAATGCTGCACTAAGAAGAGGTGCAGGGGAGCAGGCAAGAGAGGGACAATTTCTTGAGAACCCCCTAGCTAATCCAACTGTGATAAGAAATCCTTCCTTAGGAATCACTATTGGGGAATTTAGGGCAACTATGATGTATTTAGTGGATCGAGCACTAGTAGTGCAACCTAGATTACCAGCCCCTAATGATGATGTTTTGGACATCAACAAGATACGTAATCCACATCAGCAGGTGGAAGCAATGGGAATTGATGAAGTTCTGGACTTAGAACAAGTTTGTGGTCAACCTCAACCTGTTGAATCAATAAATAGTGAAGGAAGGAATATGTTTCAACCCAAAAGCAGAATTTGCTATAGGTGTAGAAAGCCTGGACATATTGTAAAGAATTGTCCAACAAAGAACAAGGAAGAGAGAATTGAGAAAAGGCCTATCCAAATCCAGGGACAGAGGCCAAATAATTAAAAAAAGGGAAAGATTTTGGTACCACCAGTACAACCAGGACCTAGTGTACCAAGGAAATGGTAATCTAGAAAGGGTAAAGAACCCTCTAGACCATACCTGGCACCCAGAATTTGCTACCTGTATAGACAGGTTGGACATCTGGCAAGAGATTGCTCATCCAGAAATGTTATGGCGAATCAACCTCTGAGACAGTTGCAGCCTGAGGCAGTGAATAATCCACGAATCATGACAGGTTAGACAAAATAATGTCATTCTTATGTCTTTTTATGATCACCTGAGTTAATTTGAGAAGATAATTGATTGAGGTTTCTTGGATCAGTCCTATGAGGACTTATATTTTGCATCATAAACATTATAGATGTTCATGATGCTCATACCTCTATGAGAAGAAGATGAGGTATTGAAGAGATGCCTGGGTAAAACCCAGTATTGTTAAATCTTATACTTGTGATAATATGAAAAGGAAGGAATATGATAGTATAAAAAGTGCACACTACTTAATCTCAATATTTATATACCCTGGCCAGATATACAACTATTGATGATAAAGTGAGTGTGGAAACTCTTAGATTGTAATCTTTATGATTGCCTTGATCAAGCAGTCATTCTGATACAATCTAATGAGTATCATGAAATAAGAAGCATGGAATGAATAAATGTGTCCTGTTCTAAGCATAAGAAAGAGAAATCTGAGATAACCTCAGATGATCATGTTTGTATGAGGAATATGATTCCTTGTTTTCTTTCCTCTCAAGGACATGGCAATCAAATGCGTCATAGGACACTTGATGTGCATAATATAAAGATGTTTATATGATGGATACTTAGAAAGGTATCAGTTTATCTTGGACATTGGCTACAAGGTGAAGATATATGTAACAAATAATGTCCCAAGATGAAAGGAAGATAAAGATGTGATGTGTTTTTAACACATGAAATAGGTATCAAGGTAAGAAACCCTGGTATCTAAAGATATATCAGATGATTTATGTTGACTACCTGGAATGGTCAACCATGAAATCAAGTTAAACATGTAAAATAATATGAACATCACATGTTAGGGGTTTATGTTTTGCATAAACACAACAAGTAAAGATATCTTTAAAATAAGAATCTGTCACATGAAATGGTAAAATAAAGAAGCATCACTTGGCACAATATTAACTCCACAATCAATAATAAAGAACAATGGAGCACGTGCCTTGTGTGTTTGATTCTATGAGAATCTTGTATGGAAACACGTGGTGATGATCAAAGCTCTATGATGTCTCCATAACAATGAGATGATATGATGCATGGATAATATCTGTTTCTCTTTATCTGGGATTTCGGGGACGAAATCCTTGTTAGGGGTTTATAATTTGTAACATCCCTGACCAGGGTTATGTTTTAACCTTAGGTTTTTTGATTAAGAAAAATGATTATATGCTAAATCTTATCTTGTGAAAAGTAATTAGGGCTCATGAGAAACTTATGTTTCAATTTTGGTCCTGTTTGAACAATGTTGAAGCAATATTTGCTTATTTTGGACTAAAGTGCAATTACCCAAGTTGAGGGGTTAAATTGCAATGTTGCATGAGAAGATGTTCCTCATGTGTTGAAACATCATGAGAATGAAGATGATTCAAAGCTATGTCTTGTGGTAGCCTAAGTACCAAGGAAGAGTTGATAAAGCAATGTGTGTGCATTAAAACCTAGTTTTGGTGTAAAGTGCAATTTACCCAAAACCTAGGGTTCAATATGCAAATTACCACTTCAATAAGGTCCTTAATGTTTATTGGCATCATTTAGAGAAAAGGAAATGAGAGGGTCACCTCATTTGAATTAAGTTGGAGGAGAGAGAATCTTGATTTTAAAATAATCAAGATTTAATCCTAATTGAAACCCTAATTCAATTTAGGGCAAAAATAAATAAAATAATTGAAGGGGGCTTCAACCAAAATTAAATGGTTGGATTCAGATGTGTGTGGATGAGCTTAAGCGTTGCAAAGTCACGAGCATATCCAAAGGAGGTGAAATTCCACTCACCATTATTATAAGGAAAAGAAATATCCACCAAGTCATGGATATTAATATAAAAAGGGTTAAGGTGCTTAATTTGCTTTTCTTTAAAATGTGGATAATTGAAGGGAATAAGAGGACAAGAGGATATCCTCATCCCTAAGGAAGGATAGGGGTCAAGTGGCAAGGGAATTGAGGGGATATTTCCTACTTTCTCTCTCCTAATTGAATTTTTAATAAAATTCACATATAAGCTCAATTATCCATAGAATGAAAGGGAATTTGGATTTTACTTCCACCCTTTGCTTGGAAAACGACCTTGGGAGCTTGGGAGCAAGAAGATAACGACCCCCGACCTTTTGGTAAGTCCTTGACCTTCGTTCTCCTTGATTCCATGGTGGAAATAAAAAATAAATCATTGATTTCTTCTTTTCTTCACTCCATCTTCAACCCTAGCCAATTGTTTCGACCAAAAGCTTGAGGATGAGCTTAGGGGGAGTTGCAAAAGCTTCATCCACCATTTTTGGCGTGATCTAGGAGCTTTGGAGCTTAATTGGAGGTGAGTTTTATAACTTGAAACCCTAATTTTGTTATTGCATTCAATTTCCCATCAAATAATGATCATTTCTCTATTTAGAATTATTGATTTGGTTGATTGATGTAATTTCCATGGAAATCATAGTAGGTTTCATGGGTCTAGAGCTGGATGATGATGACATAATCATAATCACACACCTCCCCAAATATCTAGACCAAACGGTTTCAATCAAATGTCCAAATGGTTTGTGTTTTGGGAGCAAACGGTTTCAAACCTTTTGGAATGAAACAATTTCTCTAAACCGCATAGAAGCAAATCGTTTAAGACCGTTTGGTGATTTTGACCAGGGTTGACTGTTTGGGGACTTTTTCATAATGATTTAGGTTAATGACCCACCAATTATTATTGATTAACTCCAACTTGTTCATGAGTTGAAGGTCCAACAATCACCTAAACCCTAATCGGGTTGAGTGCTGATTTCATAAGTGATTGAGTTTGAAACTTGGGTTGATTGACCCAAACGGTTTCAAAACCATTTGGGAATCATCCAAACGGTCTCAAGACCGTTTGTAGGTCAACCCAGATAGTTTGGAGGTCTATGGTTGAGTATGGTTAGGTATTTGAAGATTCAAACATATGGTATAAACCATAATCGGCTGAGTGCTCATTTGCAATTGAATGAGTTTATGTTTTGGGTTGATTGACCCAAACGGTTTCAAAACTGTTTGGGGATCACCCAAACGGTCTCAAGACCGTTTGGGGGTCACTCAAGACCGTTTGGAGGTCTAGGGTTAAGTTTGGTCAAGTGTTTGAAGGTCCAAAGATACCAAATTGAAATACAATTAAGTGCTGATTTGGTGACCAATCCTAAGATCCAAACCCTAATTGAATGACATGGTTGATGATGATATGTTGGTTAAATGGTCTCAAGACCATTTGGAGGTCATCCAAATGATCCCCAAGACCGTTTGGGGGTCTAGGGTTGACTATGGTTAGGTTTTTGAAGATCTAAAGATGCTAAGTTGAAGTGCAATCAAATGCTGGTTTGGTGATCAATCCAATGATCCAAACCCTAATTGGATGACTTGGATTTGAGTGATTAGATGGTAAAATGGTCTCAAGACCGTTTGGAGATCATCCAAACGACCTCAAGACCATTTGGGGTCAGGTCATGTTCATTTTGGATGATGGTTCAATGGTCTCAAAGTAACTAATCTTACATTGATTTATGTTGAAGGACCATCGATTCCAAACCCTAATCCAATTGATTCAAACCCTATTGATAACCAATTGAGGGTCAATTGAGAGTCAAATCAGTTGAAGGATGACCTACTTAACTCAATCAAAGGATGGTGATAGGTCCCATTTATGATTAGTTACATGAATACAATGGTTGATGGAATCAACATTGAGAACCCTAAACCGATTGGAGTAGTTGAGACCATCTTTGGTCCATGCAATTTTGAGTTGGTTTGGACCAAATGGTCTCAAGACCGTTTGGGACCAAACGATCCCAAACCGGTTGAGTCCATGTGGTTTCAAAAAGTTACTTTAGCAAATGGTTTCAAGTACTTGCTTTAGCAAACGGTCTCAAGCACCACCTTTACCAAACAGTTTCAAACCGTTTGAACATTGAAAGACCAAGACCGTTTGGGGCTCAAGTAGTCAAAATTAATTGAGGACTCAATTGGTTAATCCACTTGGACACCTATTGTTATTGAAGATTCAATTGGTCAAATCAATTGGATACCTCATGTAATGGAGGTCCAATGTGATTGAATCTCTTGAGAATTAAGAGGATGAATGATCTATTGATCCAATGATGATTAATAATGATAATCAATGAAGGTACAAAGGTTGAAACCCTAATAGTACCTAAGGTTGAAACCCTAATAGTACCTAAGTCATACATGAGTATTGATCATGTGATTAATAGGGTATGATCCTTAATAAAAAGGTCATGAAATCCTAATCAAGAAAGTTGTTGAGCCCTAACCTAAATTTAGAGCAATATCAGATGTAACCCAAACCCAGGGTAATGTTGTGACTCTAAACCAAGATAATAAAATGTGAATCCCTAATTAAGGATGATTCCATGTGAAACCCTAATTGAGGTCGATTCCATGAGAAACCCTAATTGAGGGTGATGCCATGAGAAACCCTTGATGGGATGAATAGTAATCCCTAATTTTAGGCAATATGATGTGAAAGCCTAATGAAGGGTAATGTTATATGCAATTCTCACCCTAATGAAGTATGATAGTATGTGAAACCCTAAACCCTATTAAAGAGTAATGATATGGGAAACCCTAATCCGAATAATGAAATGGAAAGTAATACATTGATGGGGGAAATACCTAAAGTAATTGATTGTAGATACCCTTATAGCAAGCAATGCTTTAACCTGAGATGAGCCCATATCATTAAAGATAGTTGGACCACTCTTATGTGTGACCTATGCACTTCATGATAAGAGTGCTAGGTTAATGGATGAAAGGATTAAGATGGGAAATACCTTAATCCAAGATAAGCTGATAACTTAAGGAAGTTGGAAGTGATAAGGAAAGTGATACATCAAAATATGAAAGATATCACTTTTAGCATTACATGATTGATATAGTACAATACCTAGAATAATAACACAAGATTGGCTAACTCCCAATACCTGGAATAATAACACAGGATTGGCTAACTCCCAATACCTGGAATGCACATGATTGGCTAACTCCCAATACCTGGAATAATAACACAGGATTGGCTAACTCCCAATACCTGGAATAATAACAAAGGATTGGCTCTAACTCCCAATACCTAGAATAATAACATAGGATTGGCTAACTCTCAATACCTGCAATGCATAGGATTGGCTAACTCCCAATACCTGGAATAATAAAATAGGATTGGCTAATTCCCAATACTTGGAATAATAATACAAGATTGGATAACTCCCAATACTTAGAATAATAACACAGGATTGGCTGACTCCCAATACCTGGAATGCACAGGATTGGCTAACTCCCAATACTTGGAATAATAACACAATTTTGGCTAACTCCCAATACCTGGAATAATAACACAAGATTGGATAACTCCCAATACCTGAAATAATAACACAAGATTGGCTAACTCCCAATACATGGAATGCACAAGATTGGCTAACTCCCAATACCTGGAATAATAACACATGATTGGCTAACTTCCTATACCTAGAATACACAGGATTGGCTAACTCCCAATACCTGGAATAATAACACAGGATTGACATAGATCTATACCTGGAATAGTTGCAAAGGATTGATATAGATCAATACCTGGAATAGTTGCACAGGATTGACATAGTTCAATACTTGGAATGGATACACAAAAATAATATAAGTCTAATGCTTGTACTAGTTGCACAGGATTGGTGTAATCCAATGCCTGGAATATTTATATAGGATTGGTATAGACTAATGCCTGAATAAGACATGATGATGCACACTCTCATGTCCAATATAACCAAAATTTGTCTAGAAGGTTGGGTAAGGCCAATAAGTTGAAACAAGAATGTCTCAAGGGTGACATATCAAGATGATGAGTGTCACAAGAGAAGTTTGACATGATGGTATAATATAGAGGATAAATGATATACATGTTCTTCCTATTCCTTATTAAGAGAAAGTTGATCTATTGTTCTATCATAGATAGTTACAATGCTTTAAGATGAGAATGCTTTAAACTGCATATCCTCTGTCCAGTTTTATGCATATAACTGCAATAATAATGTTTTGGAGGAGAGTTATATCTCCCACTGGGACAATTTACAATTGTCTCACCCCCGTGGGATCCAATGTTTTTAGGTGGACACGGACAAAGAGGCAGGAAACCTTTACCTGAGAAAGAACAACAACAACAGTATCAAGGACAGCAGTGATATCTCAGGTGGAGATATTGCCTGTCTAGTCATATAGTTAGAAAGTCCTATGTTTCGTCTCTGTACTCTCAGGTCCTCAGAGTCAGTAGTCAGTATTTTTATTAAATCGATATGAGATTTTGGCTTGATTCCTTGAGGTTTTATGCTATCTGTATATAATGTTGAATAGGACAGCTGATGTTGTAATCCTCGAGAAGAGATAGTATAGGTTGTGTACTTATGGAACATAATGTAAATATTATACTTTGGTTCTTGATGAAAAAGATTCCCTAAGTGTGCATCTCTTTGCAAAAAGTTTTAATTTTTAGTGATTTTCAGTAATCCGTTGCAAATGATTCGCTTTCGCTTAAATAAATTTCATTTTTATAAGTTGGATGTTACAATTCGTGTTGTTGGACATGTAGCAGCGACATCAGTTACACGTGTGTGCTTGCCGAACCCGGTGAAGAAGTCTTCTCCTGAGATGTGTGCTTTGGAAATTGGCATGCCAGGTTAGTGGTTTAGCCTATTTGGCATCACTGCATCTTTCGTCACCATGCAGTTGAATGTGTTGCTCTATTCCATCACTAGATTGTGACTATCATCTCCAGCAACTTCCGTCCGAAATGCCAGACATGAAGGATGTGACCGTCCAACAAGGACATGTGATTTAGTCACATACGCAGCTGTTGGTACTTGGTAAGCTCGTATAAGATAATAAAACAGGAGAGGTCTTTGTTTTTGTTTTATGGGGGGAGGAAGGGGAAAGAAATGGAATTAGCAGAATTGGCTCCTTTGGCTATCCATCTTGTCAAACTGTTTGAGTAGGTATTTGACCCACCTGATCTCCCCATTGGGTCTGATGCGCTTGCTTCCGTATCCAAGGGGTCTTGGCCTTAAGGAGGCATCATCTTGTTCCTTCTCATCCAGTGATTGGGAGACGAACTGCTTGGACACTGCTCCAATTTCATCATGGCATCCACGGGCACAACCGTTGGACTAGATCGCGCATGCATGCCCGTTCCTTAGAACTGGAGGAATAAAAATACACAACTTTGGTTAGCAGGAGAGCCCTTCGGGAACTGGTAGTAGCTTCTGCTCCTACGACACCGACATTGTGGCTTGGAGTCATTAAGAGGCGGCAACCAGAGTTGGCGACCAAATGTGACAACCAGAGTTGGCAACCCGATGCGACAACTAGAGCCAGAGACTAGATGCGGAAACTAGAGTCGGAGACTCCAAGGCGGTGACTAGGGCACACGAGGCAGAGTTGTATAAGAGATGGGTCACACGACTCACATGAGAGGCATGTGTTATTTTTGTTTCTGGGTGACCAGTGCTCCAAAAAAATTGACTTGCATCTAAATTTCACCCAAGTTACCGCCTACCCTCGATGGGCTTACCCAACCTCACCCAAGTTATGACTTACACCCAATGGGCTCACCCGGCCCCACACATATACCCAATTAGACCCATATTTTTGGGTTGGGTTGGGTTGGGTCGGGTCGGGTTGGGTTGGGTGAAATTGCCATCCCTAGATGCAATTAGCAAAAGTTGCCTACCTAAATAGTCAACTTGTGGGCAATTAGCCAAAGCTGATTTATGATTTGATGAGATATGGATCTTGGATCACTAGAAGATTATACACTAAAATCTTACCAACTGGTAGTGTGGTTTGTCAATTTTGAACAAAATAGTGGAAGTGATAATTAATTAAAGGCCTAATTAATATTATCAATGTTATCAAATCAAATAAAATCATTTTTTTGACAAATTAAAATTTTTTTGTTTGTAGAAACTGATGGCAAACACAAATACGTCTTCTTTGTGATCGACTATTGCAAAGGACAAGTTGAACAAGAAGAAATTTTGTGATGCCCTGTCACGGTAAATGAGATTACTCAAAACAAAACACAAGATCAAGTACTAATCAAACATATAACTAGAAAAGAGGGAAAATTAAAACCTATTAAACATTACCATTATGTTCAAAACTATTTACATAAGGGCCCAAAAAGTTTCATATTAACACATACCATACCAGGGATTTACATGTATGTCCAGTGGACTCAACCACAACCTATATAAAAGAGATATTATTCCACATATACATAACATATACAAACATCGACACACTGCCAAAAACTTGAGTTAATGTACATATCATATACAAAACATCCCTTGTCCAAATATGAGAGTATGGGGAAAACTCTAGGGCACTACTAACTACTAGCCAACCTACTGCTCCTACTACTCTCCCAATTTCTCTTCTTCACCACCACAATCCTAATAACTTTGCTGATGACCACCTACAAAGATGTTGTGACCCATAAGGTGAGACCAACATCCCAAAATGAGATATGACTCTCAACAACAGTTATAGATTACATCACTTAAATTTTATTACTATATAGATTAAAAAAATTAATAGAATTAGGCAAGTTAAACAAGTAGTCATAGAAATAGGTAAAAATAACAAGATATATAAAGGAAGAGATAGAACTATCATTATTCTAATAGTTAATGTCTCTTACTGCATTATATTACAACTATGTAATATAAGAACAAGGCAAGGGTTAACAAAAAATGTGAATCGTGTTTAACTCTAAGTAGATAAGGTACATGATTGGATTATGTCTTTTATTAAGCCCTATGGAGTTTGAGGTATACCACTCAAATTCTAACTAACCATCGCTTGGTCGCAATTAGTTTGGTACATGATCTAGGATAGCCAGAATCCTGTGTTCTCACCCCCTCAGTTAGTATGAGTAAATGATGTGCATATTTTATATCATGTTTTGGACCACTTTTGGTTGCATTTCCAATTCCATTTCACCCAATGATCACTCTTAATCATGCTAGATTTTCTACTTTATTGTTATCTTTACTTGCTATATAGTTTGCATTGTAGGGGAGAAAACATCATCACTTCATCCATAAACACATTCTCCAATCATCTAGACACTCATAAAAATGTTTCTAAAATTGATAGTGACATGTCGTGTCCAGAAATCAACACGACGTGGACATTGCAGACACACCGTGTCCCAGTCCAGAATTTGGATCCAAAACTCCTTGAATTGCAACAACACAACATCATGTCCTAGTCCAGAACTTGGATTCAGAACTCCTTGAATTACAACAACACGTAGTGTAAAAATGAGACACGCAACATGACTTTCTAGAACTTGGACCCGACTTTAGTTATTGCATCAAACATGCCACGTTGGACATCTTACACGATGTGTCACCTATAGATTTCACTCAAATGTGAATTTAACTGTCTCACACACATATATACGACCCCAAGGCATCTTAGGACAATTACCATAAACTATTTTGAACCTTTTAGAGTGGACTCAAGCAAGGGAGAGCAAGGAGGAATTGAAGATGTTCCATGGGAGAAAAGTTGATTTCTCAGGAGGGAAACTTCTTTTTCCTTATTCTCCAACAATTGGAGCATGGATCTCCTTCGTTCTCTTCTCTCCACTCCGGTGTGAAGCTTTCTAAAGAGTTTCCAACAACAAGGACGAATTTGTGACTGCTTGACTGGAGTTCTAAGTCTATCATACTTCTTCCATGTACATCCAAGTTTATTTCTGTGATGACCCTGAAATCTTAGGGTTTTGATACCTAACATGTTATTTTAAGACCGTGAATGATATGTTGGTGATTGATACCAAATTGAGTAATGGATTATTCAATCATCGACTTGTTTCACTCTAAAAGTGTAACTAGAGATGCAATCCATAATTATCAAATATAAATGAGATTAATCATGATGAATATATTTTATTAATCAATTAAATATTAATGAGGTTATTTGAGGAATTTTAGTTAAATGACCAATTGTTGGAATTATGATTTCAATCTTGATTATAGAAGGAATTTAGTTCAAAATGTAGGTAGTAATAATATTTGATTTGTGTTAGGTGTTTTGTCTCGTGACCACTAATATGAGTTGGTTGCATGGCCCAATCCAGATTGTGACTGTTGCTGACCCGGCAATGGAGACCTCATCTCCTAGCTCCCAGATTCTGCGGGGGTGAGGGAAAACAACCCAACTCATCACCTCTAATCTCCACATATTACGGAGGTGATCAACACCCTAGTGTGATCCTAAAACTATGAGAGGATCTCACTAACAAACTCTACAATAGGTAGGAGTGAGATCGACCCATTTCTATCCGTGGTATCTCCACTAGCACTCACAGGGATGGGTGGAGGAGGAAGGACAGAGTAGTGTGAAATGAGGGAAATTCTGGAGGTCGAAGAAGGAGCTGCCATGGTTGGGCAACATGGAAAGGCCCATTCCAAGACAAACTTGACGACGCATCCAAGTTTGTCGTGCCTTGGTGGACATCCATAGTGACTCAGGTGGGGGAGTTGAAGCTGCGATGCTTCTTTCTCTCTTTGGATCCTATGCAGCGGTGGGTGAGCTGCATATCTAGTGGTCCTGCAACCTGTGATAGGAGAAATGGAGAGCCTACAGCCATCTGAGGTGTCACGGGTCTGCGAGAAGACTTGATGAATCTCAAACCTCCTTTCATGTCTGTGATGGAGCCCCTAGACCACTACAGACATGAAGATCACCACCTGCACGAAGATAAGGATGCTATTGCTGGGACTTCCTTGCCAGAAACTTGCAAAACCTTTTACCCTCATCTTCCTCCCCATGAGGGTGGAGGATCCAGTAGCTTAACATGATCAAGATCCTCAACTCTTCTTGAGGAACCATGGAGTCGGCGGCTTTCCTGGGGATTTAGTGAAGCTGAAGTGCCCATCTTTCTTCGATTTCATTGTTGGCAGATCATAAAGTTCTTCGTCATGCACCCAGGTCACGGCGGCACTAGATTTGGGGCGAGCCAGCATGAATCCTCGTCGTGTGCCTTGCTTGCGGCGGTGCTTCCCTGGAAGGATGGTTCCGCACAGAGATCATGAAAAGGGGGATAGGAGGATGCGGGTCAGACTAGCAGGTAGATTTCAATCGAGCAGTATTCGACACCATGGTGGATCTCATATCATCATCGGATCTGGGGCAAGCTTCATCCTTGATCACTAATCGGCGGCGATGCTCGTTTTGTCTTGGAAACAGAGCGATCTGGCGTGAGGCAAGAATGAGAGGAGTCAGTGTACAAATCGGGCCGGACACCCTCGTGAACCGGCTGGTTCACTTTGAATCAGGCAATGCTTTATGAGCCTCCCTGGAGCTATGTGGCAGCCATCCAGAGTCTGAAGATTAGATCCAACGGCCGATCTTTTCTCAAAAAGGTAAATACCTTAGTTAATACGCAAATCTTAGAAATATAATTAAAAATAGATCCCTTGGCCTATAAATGCTCCAAAAATACCCCTAGACTCAGAAAAATGTTCTCTACATTATTGGATCCTTAGATCAGACTTTTAAAGCACAACTACTGATGATATTTTATTTAGATGAGAATGCCTCATTTAAATGATATGATCAGAAAATGGTTGAGATTAAATCTGATAAAAATACATTTGAACTATGATATCATCTATAAACTAAATGGGGACTCCAATCTTAATATTATTGAGCCATTGTAGACACTTTCTCATTATTGCCTAATTACATGTTCAGTCCTCATTTTAATTCTAGAAAATAGGCCAACCATCCGAAAAATATGAAATTCGTATCAGACCTTAATAATGTCATATAGGTCAGATTAAAAATACTAGACACCATAGTGACATCATATTGACCTAGGTTTGACCAAAACCCTATTTTGGACCTAAAATATCATTAATAATGGTGAGCACTGTATTAATGATGCTCAATTATATTTAATCAGGTCATGGATAAAGTTCTAGATGATCATGGATATGTGAGGAATATGTGAACTCAGGTACGTGGATATAATTATATGACAAGATTTGCTGGATGTTAAATATATGTACTTGCTTGCTTGTATTTGAAATACATTGTTGGGTGTAGATCTATATGTATTGTCATTTCCGCCTTGAACAATAAGAACACTAAAGAAAGAAAATGGAATGTAGTTACTGATGGTTCATTAATCTCTCTATTAGAGAGGAAAAGTATTAATGTTGACTAGCACCTCCATAATGGTACAAGGTACGCAGGGAGATCCCTAATGGTACAAGGTACGCGGGGATAGGGCCCAATAATTTATGTTTGTGCTAAGTCCACCAGAGTAATACATGTCCATTGAAATATATTTAATAACTTGGGTTTACCTGATTTTCTTCCTTAAATAATGCTTTCATTTTCTTTCTTCTTTTTCAAGTATTTTAAATATGCCAGCATAGTATAGTATCTTTCAATCACGTACCAACTTTATGTTGATTCGCTGTTTCACGTATGTTTTAGGTTCAGAGCTAGCATGGAATAAAAGACGGGAAGTGAGCAGTTGTCTAGGTTGTACCTATTGTGTAGATCCTGTTAGCATACATGTTCATACTTGTGTAAAATTTTCTATTCAATATGTAAATGTAAATCATTTTGTAATAATTCATTTGTATAAAAATAAATGTTGAATGTTGAGTATGTTATGGTTGTATGTTCATGTATGCGTATTATGCTTTCGCATCGCTTTCTGATATGATTGGATGATGTTCTCGGATTCTAACATCTCATTCCCAATTTGGGTGTGGAGAAATCAAAATCCAGGGACGTCACAGTTGGTATCAGAGCATGAACAATAGCTACACCTAACAATTGCTCACCATGAAACATTAAACCTAAATCTCACCTTTCACTTTAAACCTTAGAAACTTAGTAAGTTGATCTATAGGAATGAGGTTTGACTTAGCCTCTAGGTTAGAACCTAGATGTTTGAGAACTAGGTTTAGACAAGTGTCTGAGACCCTTTCCATATAGAGCTCATATGTATTGGGTAGCTACACTAGTCTACACCTTGTTCTAACCATTTCACTAGGTGACATGGCACTAGACTATCTACTGTGTGTGGGACACTCGTTTTGCTGGTTTGGTTTTGTTTTCCAATCGGCCCGAGCCTCAATAGTTTTCTCTGCCATCTGCCTTCTCGGAGAAAAACTATATAATATTTTATTACCTATATGTAAATATAAAAATGTGTCCCTCACACTAGAGAGTAGCTAGTGTTCATGTAATCTAAGTGAAAAGGAGTGACATCAGTCTAGAAGAGAGAGTAGTCTAGATTAGATGTCTAGAGCCTTATCAAGATATGTGATACATAGAGTAGATGATAGAACGATAGTTGAAATAAGCATGTGGAATCTTATCTAAGTTTGATCTCTGATGGTATATGTTTCCTTATAAAGGTTTAAGTTGTATACTTGTTGAATCTAATTTTGTAGAAGTTATGCAAAATCTTGATGATGAAAGTACATTCCCTTGTCCTACTTAAGATAAGCTAAGTTAAGATAGAGATGAGTGTGCATGAGCCTCAAGCTCTTATACAAGAAGGATGTCTAGTGGTAGGATGAGATATGCGGTGAACTCTAGAGAGAGTAAGACCCACAGGGAGAAGGTCATAGGACCTAGCCTCCAATATATGAGATATGTGTTAAAAAAAATATCCTACACTAGATTACTCTCGAGTGTTGAGTTGAGTCCTTATGCATGATTCAAATCTATATGTGATAATTGGGTAAAATAAAAGTATGGGTAGATGACCCATATGATAAACTCAATCCTTTGGTTGAGTTAGGTCCTAGCTAGAGTGACATATTTTGTGAATCTCATCATTAGTTTCAAGTGAGGTAATATATGAACTCTAGTTATGAGATTATGATGCTTTGTGCAAAAGATACTAAAAAATACAATTCTTCCTTCTTCTCTTTCTTAATATATGATGATAGAAACCTCACTTGAGCTATATGGATGATTTATATATGAGGAGTCACTTGTATACGCTTGACCTATTCTATATTCCCTTCCTATATCATACATGAAATATCTAAGTTTGAAATCATGATAAAATTGTCTTAGTATATTCTCTTTCCCTCTATATCCTACATGAAAGATATAAGTCTCAAATCATGAGGTAGACATAATGATATATTTGAATCATAGGTCACATGATCACAAAATATAGTTCTTAACCTCAATCTTTCTGAATCTATGCTTCTATGTTTGAGGATAACTCTCACACAATAGGGTGAAACCCTAATATGTAAATATGAAAATAATCCCCTCTAATGTTGAAATACTAGTATGATGTTGATCATAAACCACACTAATGTTGTTAAGCCTGATAATTCTAGCAAATGATGGCATGAAACTTGACATCACCATATGATTAATTGGGTGAAGCATGAATCCTTGAGTAGTACCTTCTTAACTTCATATGTATGGATAAAACCCTTGTCCTTAAAGGACTAGGAGGATGCAAATCCTAAAATATAAGAATTTCATTTGATGACTAAGACACTAAGTGATACTACAATTCCTTAAAAAAATGATGCTTCCACCTATATAAGGCTGGACGGGTACACCCTATATGCTCTAAATCCTAATATAACAATTTAGGGTGCATGCCATAGTACAACTCACCTACAAGTGGTGACTTAGAGAATGTAGAGACTCCTTGATATCACCTTAAATTTGAGATTAGTTGAATTTTGAGGACGAAATTCCATATAAGGTGGGGAGAATGTGATGACCCTGAAATCTTAGGGTTTTGATACCTAACATGTTATTTTAAGACCGTGAATGATATGTTGGTGATTGATACCAAATTGAGTAATGGATTATTCAATCATCAACTTGTTTCACTCAAAAAGTGTAACTAGAGATGCAATCCATAATTATCAAATATAAATGAGATTAATCATGATGAATATATTTTATTAATCAATTAAATATTAATGAGGTTATTTGAGGAATTTTAGTTAAATGACCAATTGTTGGAATTATGATTTCAATCTTGATTATAGAAGGAATTTAGTTCAAAATGTAGGTAGTAATAATATTTGATTTGTGTTAGGTGTTTTGTCTCGTGACCACTAATATGAGTTGGTTGCATGGCCCAATCCAGATTGTGACTGTTGCTGACCCGGCAATGGAGACCTCATCTCCTAGCTCCCAGATTCTGCGGGGGTGAGGGAAAACAACCCAACTCATCGCCTCTAATCTCCACATATTACGGAGGTGATCAACCCCCTAGTGTGATCCTAAAACTCTGAGAGGATCTCACTAACAAACTCTGCAATAGGTAGGAGTGAGATCGACCCATTTCTATCCGTGGTATCTCCACTAGCACTCACAGGGATGGGTGGAGGAGGAAGGACAGAGTAGTATGAAACGAGGGAAATTCTAGAGGTTGAAGAAGGAGCTGCCATGGTTGGGCAACATGGAAAGGCCCATTCCAAGATAAACTTGACGACACATCCAAGTTTGTCGTGCCTAGGTGGACATCCAGAGTGACTCAGGTGGGGGAGTTGAAGCTGTGATGCTTCTTTCTCTCTTTGGATCCTATGCAGCGGTGGGTGAGCTGCATATCTAGTGGTCCTGCAACCTGTGATAGGAGAAATCGAGAGCCTACAACCATCTGAGGTGTCACAGGTCTGCGAGAAGACTTGATGAATCTCAAAACTCCTTTCATGTTTGTGATGGAGCCCCTAAACCACTACAGACATGAAGATCACCACCTGCACGAAGATAAGGATGCTATTGCTGGGACTTCCTTACCAGAAACTTGCAAAACCTTTTACCCTCATCTTCCTCCCCATGAAGGTGGAGGATCCAGTAGCTTAACATGATCAAGATCGTCAACTCTTCCTGAGGAACCATGGAGCCAGCGGCTTTCCTGGGGATTTAGTGAAGCTGAAGTGCCCATCTTTCTTCGATTTCGTTGCTGGCAGATCATAAAGTTCTTCGTCATGCACCCAGGTCACGGCGGCACTAGATTTGGGGTGAGCCAGCATGAATCCTCGTCGTGTGCCTTGCTTGCGGTGGTGCTTCCCTGGAAGGATGGTTCCGCACAGAGATCGTGAAAAGGGGGATAGGAGGATGCGGGTCAGACTAGCAGGTAGATTTCAATCGAGCAGTATTCGACACCATGGTGGATCTCATATCATCATCGGATCTGGGGCAAGCTTCATCCTTGATCACTAATCGGCGGCGGCGCTCGTTTTGTCTTGGAAACAGAGTGATCTGGCGTGAGGCAAGAATGAGAGGAGTCAGTGTACAAATCGGGCCGGACACCCTCGTGAACCAGCTGGTTCACTTTGAATCAGGAAATGCTTTATGAGCCTCCCTGGAGCTATGTGGCGGCCATCCATAGTCTGAAGATTAGATCCAACGGCCGATCTTTTCTCAAAAAGGTAAATACCTTAGTTAATACGCAAATATTAGAAATACAATTAAAAATAGATCCCTTGGCCTATAAATGCTCCAAAAATACCCCTAGACTCAGAAAAATGTTCTCTACATTATTGGATCCTTAGATCAGACTTTTAAAGCACAACTACTGATGATATTGTATTTAGATGAGAATGCTTCATTTAAATGATATGATCAGAAAATGGTTGAGATTAAATCTGATAAAAATAAATTTGAACTATGATATCATCTATAAACTAAATGGGGACTCCAATCTTAATATTATTGAGCCATTGTAGACACTTTCTCATTATTGCCTAATTACATGTTCAGTCCTCATTTTAATTCTACAAAATAGGCCAACCATCAGAAAAATATGAAATTCGTATCAGACCTTAATAATGTCATATAGATCAGATTAAAAATACTAGACACCATAGTGACATCATATTGACCTAGGTTTTACCAAAACCCTATTTTGGACCTAAAATATCATTAATAATGGTGAACATTGTATTAATGATGCTCAATTATATTTAATCAGGTCATGGACAAAGTTCTAGATGATCATGGATATGTGAGGAATATGTGAACTCAGGTACGTGGATATAATTATATGACAAGATTTGCTGGATGTTAAATATATGTACTTGCTTGCTTGTATTTGAAATACATTGTTGGGTGTAGATCTATATGTATTGTCATTTCCGCCTTGAACAATAAGAACACTAAAGAAAGAAAATGGAATGTAGTTACTGATGGTTCATTAATCTCTCTATTAGAGAGGAAAAGTATTAATGTTGACTAGCACCTCCCTAATGGTACAAGGTACGCACGGAGATCCCTAATGGTACAAGGTACACGGGGATAGGGCCCAATAATTTATGTTTGTGCTAAGTCCACCATAGTAATACATGTCCATTGAAATATATTTAATAACTTGGGTTTACCTGATTTTCTTCCTTAAATAATGATTTCATTTTCTTTCTTCTTTTTCAAGTATTTTAAATATGCCAGCATAGTATAGTATCTTTCAATCACGTACCAACTTTATGTTGATTTGCTGTTTCACGTATGTTTTAGGTTCAGAGCTAGCGTGGAATAAAAGACGGGAAGTGAGCAGTTGTCTAGGTTGTACCTATTGTGTAGATCCTATTAGCATACATGTTCATACTTGTGTAAAATTTTCTATTCAATATGTAAATGTAAATCATTTTGTAATAATTCATTTGTATAAAAATACATGTTGAATGTTGAGTATGTTATGGTTGTATGTTCATGTATGCGTATTATGCTTTCGCATCGCTTTCTGATATGATTGGATGATGTTCTCGGATTCTAACATCTCATTCCCAATTTGGGTGTGGAGAAATCAAAATTCGGGGACGTCACAATTTCCTTCTATTATTATGCCTAATCTTGTTATCTACTTCTTGTATATACTTTATATAGCCTTGGACGAGTAGATCTCCTTTTCTTGGGCATGGGGGAGTAACTCCCATGTCATAACTCTATTGAACACAAATTTCATATATAATCCTACTTGTTTCACTATTCTATGGTTCATCGGTATTGATTTCTTCTTACATGCTTTGTTGAAAACTATGTGTGTATGGTTTATGCTCTTTGTATAATTTGGGAAGATTTTTATAGGAGAAAGAGATGTACCTTAGATACACATCCTTTACCACAAGAGTGGATGGGATGTGTTGAGTAACAAAGGTTTGTAGTCTGAATCTGAGTATATCCATGAGAGTGGTATACAAAGTTAAGACTATTCTACACTACTAGGAGGTGGGTGTAGGATACAAACATCCCTTATGTTATTTCTAGTATTCTTGATCTTTTTTGTTTTTCAAGATATGATGTGGATGTTAAATCCTATCCTCAAGAATTCCTGATCCAATTTGATCCTTAATACAAGTGATTTCTATTTTAGTTCATTTTTGTCTAAATTGCTTAGCTCACATAACAAAACCTCTTTTCTTAAAAAGATCTAGATGGTTGAATATCATCACTCTTGTGCCTAATAATAACCCGCTCCTTAACGACCTCGATAATACTAAAACACTCATATACTTGTGGGGTAGTGTTCGAGTTTATAAATTTAAGACTTGCACACATAAATAACTATCAAATGCGGTGACATATCAGTCAAACTGGCAACAATGACATATAAGTCAAACTGCGAATCAGCCTAGTGTGGCCTTGGTATATAGATCATGACACTAGTAACCAGGGTATACAAGACCCTATCAACAGAGGTACAACCAAATCTATCCTCAACCACATCATAGATATACACATATCAACTATTCGTGAATTGAGGCATGACCACATCCATCCTCCAAACCTTGAGATCAAAATGACAAGTATACACAATCACTTGCATCTGTGCATACGTAGTAGTTATGTATGTGACTCCAAGCATCCCTTAGGAATCTTTTCCCCATTCAACAAATCCTGACACTGGAATGGTTCTATGGTACAAGACACTACATGATTAGGGTTTCACTTGATTAGTTAACAACAATTGGTGAGATAAGGGTGCATCAATCCAGTTACCCTAAAAGAGTTCTATAAAAAAAACATGGTATGTTACAACTTTAGAAGATATACATCATATGAAATATAATTCTAATCACATCATTACAATATACTAATCCTTGTCACATCTTGAGGAGGATAACACCTCAATTAGGGCACAAAAACATGTGAAAAGGTCATAAGACCATTCATATTGGTCCCTACAAGTACATCATTATCTTTCCATGCCTTACCAAGGCTCATCTAACCATCACCATACATGTGACATATATGTTCAACATTATATTTAAGAGCTTATGATGTTCATATGGCAACATATTAGGGTTACAACAACATTAAGAGAGAGAATATATATTATTCTTATACTAACCACATAAGAAATCTAAGTATGATTAATCATCATCACCTATTAGTATTAGAGTTAGGTTCATCGAAATAAATTGAATTGAAGTTACAAAACAATAGTCAAAGATAAATGCTAATTCTTATCATTTCCACCTTATCATGAATGCATAAGGTTAAACATCTTAATCCAATTTCATACAACCAAACTCATAATCCATACTTATAGGATTAGAAAACCCATCGATCATAAATCAAGAAAACATAGCAACCACATAGGTCAAAAATTTCCATCCACCATATAAGTTAGGAAATATTGGCGACCACTAGGGTTAGGATTCTCATCAATCAGTAGGGTTGGACATCCCATCGACCACTAGGGTCAGAAAACCTTGACGACCACTAGGATTTGAGATATTAGAGACCACTGGGTGAGAAACTTCATCAAAACTAGGGTTAGGATCCTCATTGACCACTAGGGTTAGGATCCTTAGTGACCACTAAGAGTCCTAAAACTTGGCAAATAATTATGAATTGAAAAAAAATCCTTGGAGACCAACATAGATGGATAACTTGGTGACCACTATAGCTCAAACAATTGGCAACCACTATAGATCAGAAACTTATTCACCACACAAGTTCAAAACTTGGCAACCATCATGGCCAAGTTCCAAACAACAAGGTATCTTGAGGAAAGAAGGTAGAAACCCAAAATTAAGCACTCCACTCAGCCAAGATAGCTTCTTTTACAAAAAGGAAGCAAACAACCCAAGGTCAAGGAAGCAAGAAAGAGGTGTTCTTCAACAACTACATCAAGCTCCAACATGGATCCGACCAAGAGGAAGAGACAGGAAGGTAGGGAAGTAAGAAAAACAAAGGAAAAGAGGGAGACATCACTTACCAAGATCAAGAAATAAAACAAGGAATCACCAAACAACCTCTAAAAGGGTGAATCCAAACCCTAGGTGCACATGGAAGCTAGATCAACCACCTTCTTCAACCTTGTCTCCTTCTTCTCCACTAAGAAAGTGGGGGATGATATCCAAGCACAAGGAAGAAGAGATAGAGAGCTAGAGTGTGTAAAAAACTTGCTTGCATGTAAGGAGGGATCTATATAAGGTTAGGGTGAGGGAGAGAGAGAAAGGTTGAGGTGTCAAGCCATGCATGCCATGTGTCCCAGGTAAAAACATCTCATACATGCAAACATATCATCCATGAAACCAAATCAAATATGTGGAGTGCAAACTAAATGACCTCAACAAGAAAAGTTGGTGACCAAGGTGATCAGAAAACCAATCGACCACCAACACAAGAAAAGTTGGCAACCAAGGGGGTCAAAAAACTAAACAACCACCAAACCTAGAAGTGTTGGTGAACAAGATGAGTTAGAAGTCTCATCGACCGCCAACCCTATGTGGCCACATAAACCTCGATGACCACCAGCCCTAGGTGGTTCAACACTCAAGGTCAACCATGAGTTCGGGCATTCATGACAACAAACCCTAATCTCAACACACCTCAAACCAAGATGTAACAAGGTGCCACAAAGCACAATTATATCAAACCTGGTATGAAAACATGTGTGTAACATACCGAAACCAAGAACTTAATCCTATTTTAAGGTTAAGAGGTTAGAAATATTAATCTTTGGGCTTATCCAAACAAGGATAAAGATATGCTCAATAATGGCTTATTTGAAACCCTAAATATGTCAATACATGAATAAATTACCCTAACATATACAATATAAATAAAAAATAATAAATTAATCAAATAGATCAGTGCAGGGTGCACAAGTTATGTCACATGAGGTAATAATGTGCATAATGGGACAAGGTGTCCATAAATGGGAATAATGACACATAATTAAACTAAAATATGAAATAGATAAACTTAAGTGAGAAAATGATAGGGTAGATTCGTTCTAGATCTTTCCTTAGCCTTTTTTATTAAGGAAGAGATAAAAAGATAAATAATAACTCTTTAAGCAAGGTAATGTGATATTGAATTATTTAATAAGAGAAATTGTGGTAATATTGGGTAATGGACTAAAATTCATAAAAGGAAGATGAATTGGTTAATAAGTTGAGATTCATCTCCCTTGGGTTTGTTTTGGCTTGGAGGTGAAGGTTCATAATTTTGGACTGATAATTACTATATCTCTTCTATTTTGAAAAGAAAAGGTGAGTTTTCCTTCAAAATATTAAATAAAATACCAAATGACTCCAAAAGTGGAAAATAACTATGGATTCATAATCTACACATTAAAAATAGCCTTTGGGTGAATTTTCATGTAATTTTGATAATCTTTAGTTTACATGTGAAGTTAGGAGAGAGAAAGTGTGTAGAACCTTCAAAATATTAAATAAATATACAAACAACTCCAACATATAAAATTGATGGGAAATTCGTAGCAAGATACTTAATATGACTTGTGGGTGAAGTTTCATCAAATTTGGAGAATCTTATGTCCATTAATGATGGAGGAAAGAGACAATAACATTTGATTTATTTAACACATTAAAATTTCCCAAAAGGCAAATGTAATCATATTCAGATTCCTCATATCAAAAATAGGTTGAGTGCCAAATTTCACTTAATTTGGGTTTCGTTTGCACCCTCTAAAGAGGAGAGAGAAAAAGGAAAATAATTATGTGCACAATTTATTAAAATCATATTTGGAGATTTGATATATGTCAGACTTATTTGATCTTGCACCATGATCTGGGCCATTGGATCTACGATCCAATGACCAGAGGACTATCTTCTAGCTCACACCAAAGAAGTAAACATGCGTTGAACCCGCAACCTAGTTTTTTTTTTAAATTTTCTCCCTCAATCCTCCACCATTTTAGTAATTTTTCGTGCATTGGTTTTGTGGGATAATTCCACCACATAGACCCTTTACATGCATTGTTTTGGAAAGTGTGCGAGAAACCGCAGATTTGTGGGCTACTAGTCTCAGAAGCCACACCCTCCTCCATACTCCTCACCTCTTCACCTATATATATCTTCACCCGAACCTCCGTTGGGCATCACCTAGTTTCTCTCTTGCGCTAATTTGCTCGAGATCATCTCACACAGCCTCCAAGTTTGATTAGTCTTCTTCGAGTTGGCAGCACCTCGCCCCAACATTCTACATTGCCATAGTTCAATTCGGTAGGGTGGTAAGATGCTTGTACCATGTTCTTCGTTTCTGTGTTCTTAGATCAGTGAATCGAAGTTGAGTTAGATTTCCACAAATCTAGCGCAAGCTTCTTGTGAGTAACTTTCTATGGCGCTGTTCAGAGGGGATGAATCCCCTTTATCAAATCTCACTTTTACCCCTTGCGCCTCTGCTTTTCTTGTTTTCTCGCACAGGGGGTATTACAGTCATTTGACATGTTTTGTTTTGCTTTGGAAGTGGCCGATTTGACTGTTGACCATGTGACTTGGATGACCCTCATTGGGTGAAGTCAGTGGGTGGGTCCTTTCTCTCACTCTCTCTTTCTCTCTCTCACCATATACTGATGATGTGGCTTTTTTTGATTGGCTTAAATTGGAAAAATCATAACTTTTAAACCGTTCATCCCAAAATTTAGTAAAAATATGTTTTGTAATTGGAAAATAGTGATATTTACAATAAAAATAGTTTCAAAGCTTAATTTCCATGCTTTCAATGATGAACGTTTGAGGATCTAATTAATTAATATAAAAAGCCCTAAAATTGGTAACTAATTCATATGAACTCCAAATTTAGTAAATATATATTTTTACTTAATAAGAATAACCTAATAAGTCGATTGGTTTAGGATTGGAGTCCAAAATTTGATATATTATAGAAAGATCTAGAATTAGGGTTTCATTACATATATATGAATCTCAAACCCTAATACATGTGAATAGTTTTTATTTAGGTAAGGTTGGTCTTAGAAACAACTAGATTGGTGATGATTGTTCCTAGGACCCTGGTTGAAGGTATATTTGCATTCCTGATTATTCTTTTTGAGAAATTCACCTATTTTCTTGTTTTTCTTGGTCCCATGGACATTAGCTTGTTCTTTTGGAAAATATGCTTCATGTGCAGTACCTTACATTGTTATTGATGTTGTGATTATAATTGGACATCCTTTTGGTCTCTTTCTTATGATTTTCTCATAGTGAAACAATCTTTTGGTATATATGTTTCTTGCCCACCGTTGTAGTGGATGTTCATATGGCACATTATTTGATGGCATGGATCCTCTAACCCACTTAATACTTTACATATGTTATCATCCTCCTTATTTGTTTATACTTGCCTATTATTTTGTTATGCATCATGTGGTGACTACTAGTATAATTTAACATGTTATTTTTAGGTGGATGTAAAAATTCCCACATATGAATGCATATGTGAAAATTCCTACATATGAAAATATTTAGGGCAAACGTGCCTAGGCAGATGTTGACATACCCTGCCAACCCATATTTTAGAGTAGATGTATAGAAGACCCTGCTCACCCCACATTATTTTTGGTAGATGTGTTTTTCCTACCTACATGTTTATATTGTCTAGTATTGTCACAGGTGAAACACATGGATGCTTTATTTTATACTTTGCTCTTATTTATCTCTTTTATTGAGATTCTTTTCTTTTATGCCCGATTAAGTAGTTCTTTATTTTTTTTGAGAAGCCTTTTATTTGATGTACTTACCTCATGATATTGTCCAACTTTCTTTTACCATGCACATACCTACTTTTTGCTGATGTTATCTTTTCTCTTCCTTTTGTGGGGTACGCTTCCAACCCCAGGAATAGGTCAAGGAGGAGACAACCAAGTTAAGACAGGACCACAACATGTTTAATCAGATCTTTGTGGGAGACCTTAGTGAAGTTGTTACAGCTAGTCCTTTATGTAGTTATTTTTTCCTTTATATCACACTATGTGGTGAAAGTCTAGTGTTGATAACAAGCTTTGTAATGGTTAGATACATGTTTATATTCCTTTGCTACATGGATATTATAATACATTCATGTTGAATAAATTGGTTTCATCCCTTTTGAGAAATTTTTTATGTTGGTGTTTGGTTTGGGATGTTGCCTTTATATTTTAGTAGGGAGTGGTTCCCCTCTGGGATCCCACTCCTTATAACATGGTATCAGAGCCAATGGTTGTTGGTTATCTAACCATTTCAATCTTGTCTTGTTTAGGATGTTTACCTTTTTCCATAGGTTGCTTATACCTAGTACCATTTCCTTGTGCAGGAAAAACCTCATGGCGGGAGATAACTCGACTGTTGACAATTAGTATGATTGCGAGACACTCTAGAACCCTAGGTTTGGGATGCCTAGGATGGATCCACCCTTTACTTGTCCAGTTACTCAAGGTACTCCTCCGACTGGAAGTGGACCATCAGTAGGTTAGGAAACCCCAGTCTCTGCTAGTACAAGCGTAGTCATGTCTCCCGAGTAAGAGTTGGCCATGTATCGACAACTTTTTGCACAACTATGGCAGGGAAGGTGAACAACCCACTTGTGCCTGAAAAGCATAAGGAGTATTCCATAATGGAATTCATGAAGATGCAACCACCCTACTTTAAGGGTTAAGGAGAGCTAGAGATGGTGGACAAAGCTAATGATTGGGTCCTAGCCATTGAGAGGACCTTTGATGGTATGGCATGTCCTCCACACCATAAGATTAGATTTGCTTCATATGTTCTTGATGGACCTATTTGAGTTTGGTGGAATGGAATTGCAAGGACTAGAGACATCTCAACCATGACTTGGGAGAAAATTTTGGTGCTTTTTCGTGGGAAGTACATCTGCACTGCTGCATTAAAGAATAAGGAAGCAGAGTTACACCCCGTAATCAATGAACACTATCAAATAAAGTAGTTAATATAATAATTTCCTTCAGTTCATGCGTGGTGCATCTTGTGATCTCCTATCTACGTTGCTCATATCCTAACTACCATCTACATGGAAGCAGATCTCTAGATATATAAGAATGAGGAGATAATCATGAGTGGCCTACCATTTTGAGCAATGGGTGGATGGAATGGGTGGCTATGGAGGAACAGAAATCACAATACAGTTAAAATGCAAAACAACAAAAATGACCTACATGATGCATATGCATATGAAAATTACATAATGCCTACATTTTAGGTGGGATGATGCATGCACTAGTATTCATCTCAGTGTGAGATAGAATGTCTACAAAACTACATCATGTACTTGTTCTTCTTATTATGTAGGTGAAACAAGTTCCTTTCTCCCTCTGATATTCACTTACTTATTTTTTTCTTTTCCTTCTTTCCTTTTTTTTCTAAGCCCTTATTTTTATCAATTTGACTAAAGAAACATTTATAATATGTTTTTTTTCTTTCGAGCTTATTTTCACATAACTACTACAATTGATGCATTATAATCTATTTTTTAGAGAGTATAGAACGAGTCCCCCACTTTTCTTATTTTTCAAAAGAAATAAGGCACATAATGTACTATATGTTCAAAAATATGCAAAATGCAACTACATGAAAGTAATTATGCAACTACAATGGCATGCACTCTAGAATGTGTGCATGCATGACTAATTCACAACTTTTTTTTTACATTTTATTTTGAAACAACACATAGCTATAATACAATCCTATCTAAATGACGTGCAATCAAGAGATGAAAAAATGTAAGGTGCTCCCAATTCTTATGGTGGAGTGTGAATGAAATGAGGTGGATAGATCATAAGACTAAATGATAGAATCATTGAAAAAGATTATATGTTCCTCCTTACTGACATGTGTACAGGTTAACTAAGAAGTTTCTTTCTCTCACTTCAAATTAAAGTCTCATTATCGTTTGGTCAGTTTAGGCTCAACATCCATATCTATCCTCATTTCTTGAACCATCAGGATGTACAATTATGATCATATGTTTTAAAGTTTACCTACCGAATGACTTTCATAAGTTATGTGCTCAATTTCATACAAGTCAAACTTTAAATTTCTCGAAATTTTTTTGTTAATGCTCAAGTTTCACTCAATTTCACACATCAGCCCCATATGCAAAACATTGAGATGACAATGCAATTTACATTTAGACATCCACTGATTACACTAGATAGAACGTGGATCCTAGAAAGCCGTAAATAAACAAAATTATGCCACTTATAGAAATTGCAAAAAACTAAGAAACATGCTAAAATAAAAGAATATGAAAATAAAACTAAGATAGAAACTAGTCCATCTCCCCACCTAAGCTTGAATTCGACTATGGCCTCATAGTCAAGAAAAAACTCAGAAGGTGGAACAGTGATACCCTAATACTGCTCTGGTGGTGGATATGGTGGGTGTTGCTGGCCAGTGGGATCCCAGGTAGGAAACTGCGCCTGAAATGAAAGGTCAGATGGGGGCATCGGTGGTGGTTGTGGGTAGCCTCAAAAGTAATCCTTGCTCCAATAGTGGTCATAGAAGGCCTAATTCTGCATCTCCATCCTATGCAACTGATTATGAATGTTCTCTTGGTTGGAGAGGAGGAGGCGCTCATTTTCATGGATAGCTTGTTGATTGTCATACAGCCGGTTTGTAGTTTCCTGAATACCAGCAAAAGACGCAGTATGCTAGTGCTGCGTCTGCTAGATGTCCTAGAGCATGGAATACATGCCCTGCATTAAATAGACATCCTCTCCTTCCTGAGAGGGTTGTGGTGGTGGAGGTTGAGAGGAAGATGAAGCTCCCAGATAGAAGCATGGACGCTTCCTCAGAGCTACTCATGAAAGTCTCCTCTTCTTCCTCATCGTCTTCGCCCACATTGTCGTCGTTGTATCCCACTTCAACTTCTTACTCAGAATCCTCAATGGCTATGATAGGCCACCAGAAGTGTTGGCCAACTTGGAGGTTGAAGATGGGGTCTGGGAGTGCGCGCTCCTCTTACTCCTTGTTAAGGTGGCAATGAGCATATACCACATTGTCGCAAACTATAAGGAGGTTGGAGCAATGGAGATGGAGTAGATTGACGGGGTTCCTGCTAACCAGTGGAGAGAGCGAAGAAAGGTCTAGCTTGAGGTAGATGGCTAGTGGTGTGATAAGTCCCCCAAAATGAATAGGGGCTCGTCTAGTTCTCCTCTTCACTGCCATTATGTGCGTCAAGAAAAACGCACCCCAATTGAGCTTCTCTCTTGTCAGAAGCTTGTAGAGAAAGAAAAGGGTTGTCTCCTGGAATTTGCTCGACAACAGTTCTCCTCGAGCAAAGAAGGTAATGCACAACATGCAGTGGAGAATCTACATGAAGGTGTGCTCAAAGTCAGCGACGGTAGTGTTGTGGTAGCTTATCGTATTGCCCGATAGAGCAGTCACCAACTGCGCAAACATGGCGTCGTAGTTAGCCTGATTGTCTGGACATCTGTACTGTTCAGGAGAATGCCACCAGTTGTATATGGAGTTGAACCATTCGAGCATGAGGTTGTAGTTTCAGTTGAAAAGCTGAAAAGAGACTCGGCCCTTGATCCACTCATGGTTGATTGCGATGACGTCATTGGGCACGACGAAGATATCTAAGGACGCCATGAACTCCACCACGAGTTCTTTGTAAGTAGGCCACTTGTCGAAGAAAGGGTGACCTTCGACGTGGTGGGTTACTTCATCATCTATCTGGCTTGTCCTCCCCTCCTATCCACGAAGGACATAGTGGAAGTTGTCATCAAACCCCAAATCTCAGATCATGGCCCAATCACCATAACGAGTGGGCTTGATCATCCTCTTCATCATCTTGTCATATATCTTCTTTACTTCCACCGACAGATGAGAAAGCCTCGGACGTGGAATGGAGCCTGGCGGTGGTGGGACAAAGGTCTCAATCTCCATTGGGGCAGCCCACGAGGATGACGATCCTGCGGTCCTCACCATGATGAACAGGGAAGAGAGAAAAAGATCTCGGTGAAGGTCAGAGAAGACGTTCTCCATGGTCGATGAATAGCTCGGAGAAGCTTCTTGCACCTCTGGTTGCTCATCAATGCTCACGGTCGAAGTTTGAGGGAGGGTACTATGAAGGTGTGAAGAAAAATGAACACATCCCCTCCTTTTATGAGTGAGCTCGGCGCCCCTGGTGCCCCTTCGATACCATCAACAATGGGTTGATGGTATCGACACCTGTAGTACAATATGTATCTTTGAGGCTATCGATGGTCGTCGATTGCTGGATGTCGGGGCCCGGATTGGTGACTCATCGATATTATTGACAATGGTCGATGGTATGGACCCATCCCATGGATCAATCTCCCTATTTGGTGCACTTTGTTGAAGGCGTCTCGTGGATCGCTGACGTGGCCCGTCGATACCATCGACTTTTGGTCAATGTCATTGAGTTCTGTATGCATCCTTTGTCCTCGTGAGGCCTTGGTGCTGAATTCCCCTGAAGTTGGGTTGATACCATCGACATGACGATCGATGGCATCAACTTTTCAGGCAAGAAATCGTCTAAATATCTCCAGAGATCTCGCGAGCATTGACCACGGAGTCGATGGTATCGACTTACTCCCTTGATTTCTTCGATTCCCCTGTTGGGTGGTCGATACTATCAATGAGGCCGTCGACAGTATCGATGAGGCCGTCGATAGTATCGACGGAGCAAAATTTTACCAATTGCTGCTCATCACCCTCGTCACTACCATCAACACAAGGGTCGATGGTATCGACATCAACACAGACCTGCATACTTAGCAAACCTATCAGGGTATCATTTTTAAAGACTAAGTGTTAAATTAATGAAAACTACCTAGGAATGTGAAAAATTAAAAGAAACAAACATGTACACTACCGAGGTTGGGTTGCCTCCCAGCAAGCGCCTCATTTAATGTCTTGGGCTAGACGCAATTATGCTCCTCATTCATCATTTAGTGCCATAAATTTGATCTCAGTCACTTTCCTTGTGTAGTCTTCCACATAATAATGCTTCAACCTTTGCCCATTCACCAAGAATGTTCTTTCACCATCTCTCACCATGATAGCACCATGGGGTCACACCTCCTCTATAACAAAAGGTCCACTCCATCGTGATATCAATTTCCTCGGATGCAACTTCAACCTTGAATTGAACAATAGGACACTCCCACCCCTCTTGAACACTCGCATTTAGATGTGGCGATTGTGTAGTTGCTTTGTCTGCTCCTTGTACATCCTTGAGTTCTCATATGCATTCATTCTTAGCTCGTCCAACTCATTAACTTCTAGCATTCGCTTCCTCCCTGCATCATCCATACTCAAGTTCAGCTTCCTTAGCACCCAGTGCGCCTTGCGCTCTAATTCCACCGGCAAGTGACAGACCCATCCATAAGCCAACCTAAAAGGCATGGTGCCTATAGGTGTCTTAAATGCGGTCCTATATTCCCATAGTGTGTCCGGTAGTAATGCATTCCAATTCTTCCTTAAAGAGGACATTGTGCACTCCAATATCTTTTTGGTATCCCTATCGGACACCTCCACCTGGACTTGCGTCTGTGGGTGATATGGGGTACCTAAATTATGCTTAACCCCATATTTTCTCAATAATGCAACAAATTTCCTATTCGTGAAGTGGGTGCCTCCATCGCTAATGATCATTCCTGGCACACTAAACCTACAAAAAATATGCTCCTTCACAAACCTGCACACTACTACATCATCATTAGTCCTTGTGGGTATTGCCTCTACCCACTTCGATACATAATCAACAACAAGCAATATATATCAATTGGAATTAGAGGACACAAAGGATCCCATGAAATCAATTTCCCACAAATCGAATACCTCAACTTCTTGAAATACATTGAGGGGCATCTCTTGCCATTTTGAGATGTTACCTGCCCTTTGACATGAATCACACCTCCTCACATAGTCATTAGTGTCTCGGGGAAGTGTAGGCCAATAAAGGCCACTCTCAAGCACCTTTGCCGCCGTCCTTTCACTCGCATGATGACCACTGGTGGGCAATGTATGACAGTGACAAAGCACACTATCATAGTCACTCTCGGGTACACACCTACGTAATATTCCATCCCAGAACTGTCTCAACAAAGAAACGTCATCCCAAAAATAATATCTTAAAGAATGGAAAAACCTCTTTTTCTCTTGATGAGTCCAATCATCCGAGATTTCTTTACATGCGAGATAATTCACGATATGTGAAAACCAAGGATCCTTAGATTGAATAGAAAGGATTTGCTCATCCGGAAAGGTCTCGATAATGGGTATGTTGGAATCTCTCTCATCTCCCAGCTCTAACTGAGACAACTGGTCCGCAACCACATTCTCAATGCCCGCCTTGTCCTTAATTTCAATGTCATATTCTTGTAAGAGTAAGATCCACCTAATGATTCTAGGCTTGACATCTTTCTTTTCCATTAAGTATTTTATGTCGGCATGGTCCGTCCATACCACAACTTTAGACCCCACCAAATATTGCCTAAATTTTTCGAAAGCAAAAACCACGACAAGCAATTCTTTTTCAGTGGTGGTGTAATTGAGTTGGGCTTCATTCAAAGTCTTAGATGCATAGAAAATAAATGTGGGTTTCTTCTCAAGATGCTGCCCAAGAACGACCCCCACGCAAAATCTGACGCATCACACATTAGCTCAAAGGGCTTAGTCTAATCTGGTATTTGAACAACCGGTGCAGAAATCAACTTTTGCTTGAGAACCTCAAAGGCATGCATGCATTTATCATTGAAATAAAAAATTGCATCCTTCTCAAGTAATTCCGATAATGGCTTAGCAATTTTAGAAAAATCCTAAATAAACCGGCGATAAAACCCTGCATGACCAAGGAAGCTCCTCACCCCTTTCACCGAGTTCGATGGAGGTAGTTTGGAAATGTCCTCAATCTTCACTGGATCTACCTCCAGTCCCTTGCTAGACACCTTGTGTCCAATCACTATCCCTTCACTAACCATCATGTGACATTTTTCCCAATTGAGGACTAAATGTGTGTCCTCGCATCTTTGGAAAACCTTGTCAAGATTATAAAAGAACTTATCAAATGACACAACGTAGATGGAAAAGTCATCCATAAAAACCTCTAAACAGTGCTCCACCATATCCGAAAAGATAGCAAGCATGCAACGCTAAAAAGTGGATGGTGTGTTGCACAAACCAAACGACATTCTATGATATGCGAAAGTCCCATAAAGGCAAGTGAAGGTAGACTTCTCTTGATCCTTAGGGTCTATAGAAATCTGACTATAGACGGAATAGCCGTCTAAAAAAAAAGTGAGAGCGGCCAGCCAGCCGCTCTAAAATTTGATCAATGAATGGAAGAGCAAAATGATTCTTTAACATGGCACAATTCAAACGACGGAAATCAATGCAAACACGCCACCCGATTACCAATTGGGTGGTGACAGGCTCATTCAAGAGATTTTGAGTTACCATTATCCCCCCTTTTTGGGGACTACTTGTGTTGAGCTCACCCATGTAGAATCTGAAATAGCATAGATGATGCCCACAGAGAGAAGCTTGATCACCTCCTTTTTGACAACCTCCATCATGACGGGGTTGAGGCGACATTGCGGTTGAATCACAGGTTTGGCTCCATCAGCGAGCTAGGTCTTGTGTTGGCAAAGTGTGGGGGAGATCCCCTTGATGTCAGAAACCGACCAACCAAATGCACCATGATGGTTCTTCAACACTATCATCAACTATTCTTCCTCAGCGGCTTTCAAATATGCTAAAATTATCACTGGTAGGTTTGCATCAGTCGCTAAGATTGTGTACTTCAAGTGAGGGGGCAGCAGCTTAAGCTCTAACTCCGACGGGCTGACCAAAGAAGATTGAAGTGGTGATGGAAATGGTCCTAGTTCTTCATAGTGCTTGGCATAGTAGCAAGGAAGAACTTGGAGCATCTTCAAACATTCTTGCAATGACGTGCTTCTTATCCAGTCATCCATGATGTTAAACAAACAAACTTCAAGGGGTAGTTGTGGGTATGAGTCAAGCATGGAGACTGCTATAGCATCATCCTCAGGAGATGGTGGGACTTCCTCTTCTTCATCATTGGGATACCCCACAACTTTAACAAGAGAAACCACCATTGTTTGTTCCATGATGTCCACTACAATTGTTCCCTTATCTACCTTTGTCATGACGTGAGCCATATCAAGAAACGACTTCCCTAAGCAAAGAGATATGTTATGATCAAAGTGCCTCACTTTATGACATTGCTCCTTCGCTTGTGACTGCTTTGAATTTGGTGACATGAGAATCTCGAATCTATCATCAGCTATACCCATTGTCAACTGACCTCTACCCATCTCCAGTATGATATGAGCAGTGGCCTGGAAGGGTCTTCCTAAAAGCAGGTCATTTCCTTGCTCATCTTGCATCTCCATGATGACAAAATCAATTGGAAACACAAACCGATCAACTTTGACTATAAAATCCTCGCAAATACCATATGGCTGTACTACAGAATTGTCCGCAAGTTGAATTGTCATATTACTTTGTCAAGATTCTTTGACATCGAGCTTTTTGAATGTAGAAAGGGGCATCAAGTTGATACCTCCCTCGGAATCACACAGTGCTTCACCAAATTTTACCTTCCCAATATAGTATGAAATATTGAAACAACCCAGATCTTGTCGCTTTGGCGGCAATTTACCCAGAATAAAGGCGCTGACATGCTCCTTAAGCACTACCACCTCTATGTCAGGAATCTTTCTCTTCTTGGTTATTATATCCTTCAAGAACTTACCATAATATGGTATCTTCTCGATAGCCTCTAGCAACGAAATATTGACCGAAAGTTTCCTAAAGCTATCTAGAAACTTCTTGAATTGTGCATCCACTTTCTTTGCTTTCAGACTATTTGGGTAAGGTACTAGGACGGTCTATGCCCTCTGATGTGGTGGCACATAAGGCGTCCTCTTCTTAGTTTCTTTCTCTGCAATGGGCTCCTCTATGGTTTTCTATGTATCATCCTCCACTGTCTTAGTGACTATGACATCTTCTGCGTCCTCACCTGTAACTTCTGCCTGTGGAGTGCTTGGTTTATCAGCCTTACAGCTTAAAATTTTCTTTCCAATTCTCAACAAAATCGCCTTGACGTGATGGTTCCCTCCTGGAACATTTGTATTTCCTGGAAACCCTTGCTGTGCCAGTTTCTTCAAACTTGTGATTTCGGCTGCCATCTGCGCAATGGACGTTTCAAGCGTCCTCATTTGTGCTCCATGGCTTTGTTAAGTCTGACCAAATTGGTTCATAAAGTCTCCTTGTGACTTAATTTGTTGGTCGAATGTGCTCATAAAATATTGGTTCTGCTTTATCACTTGATTAAGAACTCATTGCTCTTCTCCTTTGCAGTGGGTTGTGGTTTGGCATCCAGATCCTGCAGAAAATTATTGGGGTCCTTCCATGAGAACTTCTTATCCTTCCTCTAAGAATAATCATTGTTCATGTACCCTTGTTGTTGGCGCATGAATTTAACTTATGCCTCATCATCAGATCCTTCATCATCTTTTGCTAGTAGTCTGATTGCTATCAGGTCCATCTTTTCATTTAATTCTTTAATTGCCTTGGATTCCCCTGCAACTCTCTCTTGTTCCGTTGTGTCTCTATCACCCCATGACTGCTTCCTAGCCATGTTCTTCAAGATCTCCCAACACCTTGTGTCTGTGTTATTCAAGAAGAAGCCCGAGCCCGCTGAATCCAAGTTGCTTCGGTCATACTCATTTAGAGCAAAGTAGAATTTTTTTACTTACTTTTCCTTGTCCAGCCCCTAATGTGGGCACTTCCTTAGTATGATCTGGAAGGGCTCCCATGTCTCTGAATAAGTCTCTCCGGCCTTTTTACTGAAGTTATGGATCTTTCTCACGAGGTCATTTGTATTCTCAGGTGGGAAGAATCTCTCGAAGAAGACCTCTATCATTTTGACCCAGGTCTCGACATACTCGTCATCGAGATTGTGCAGCCATTCTCGTGCATTTCCTGCTAAAGAAATGGGAAAAAGCTTCAAGTAGAGCACCTCTTGCGGAAACCTGTCAATCTTTATCATATCACAGTTTTCCACAAATTGGCTGATGTGGGCCACTGGATCTTCATTCTTCAGCCCATGAAATGCATTAGACTTGACTAGGTTAATCAGTGTTGGATCAATCTTGTATGTAGGAATGTTGATAGCCTGCCTTTTAATCGACCCTTTTGACGCAGATGAAGAAGTAACCTTCATATTCTCCCATATTGTCTATTCCTCAGCCATTGCTTCAGGTTCAGAATTTGTGCTTATGTCCTCAGGTTGATTGTGGATATGCTCCTCCTCACCACATGATCCCGAACGCAGAACCTCAGGTGTCGACTGTGTGTAGTCTGTACTATGCGTCTTCACCATGCACTAGTACCTGAAAAGTGAAAAATTGAATAAGTATATTGCTAAATGAATAAAGTATCTGAAAGATAGACAATTAATCTCAAAAATAAAAATTGTGAATAAAAAGGAAAAAGTGGCCTAGAGTGGCCGCATGCAGCCCTCATAGTGCCGAAAAATGTTGTTTCCCCGACAACGATGCCAAAAACTTGACACGACTTTACCGTGCGTAAAACGCAAGTATACGCGGCAATGTAATATAGGACTTGTGAGGCCCGAGTCAAACATTGGGAAACATAATTTTCGGTAAACTACTAACAACTGTTTGCAATCAGCTAGACCGATTATAAAAGTTGAGAGTTGTTTTGAAAAAGAGAATAAAAACCAAAGAAAATAAAGCAATCGATTAAATGGTTGGTTTAATCAATTAAAATGGAATCTCTAGGATTGCGGTTTCACCGCGGGTTCTCGTTATACTAATTCCTACACAGTTATCACAGCTCGTTTCCCTTTCTAGATAGTGTCATGTAGTCAAAATTGCTCACTTCCGCGATACAATTCACTACCTTAATCTAGGTTGGTTCCACACCAGTAGTAGCCTATTCCCTAGAATAGGTGAATGAAAAACATGTCTCTGGGTTCCCACCATTAACCGTACATCACCTTTTCCAAAGGATTTATTAATTAATGTGATTATCGCCTCTTTTCAACCATTAATTCTACGTCAAAAGCAATTAAAAGTATGAGATTACCAATATGGTCATCAAGCACAATGATATCAATGGAGAAAATGATATCATACCACAGATTCAAGAGGCAAATTATGATAAACTATGTAAAAAGAGTAATACAACGATTTCCTGGGTTACTCTCGGTCCTAGAGACATAGGGGATTTGGCCCTCATGTTCATCTCAATGCAAAACGTCATGAAGGAAGAAGAAGACACAGGGAGAACATGAATGTAGATGGTGTAACCCCTGAATGGAAGAGAACCAGATGATCCTCGACGCAGGATGAGCGTTCTACAGCCTTACGGCGGTGGAAAACTCTGTCTGTGGCTCAGGAAACGTCCGGGGCATAGCTCTCAGCTCTGTTCTCCGCTCTCTCCTCCTTCGGGACTTGTGCAATGCAATAGAACGTGATCCCACACTTTAAGTCACCTTTCACGAGGTATCAGTATCACTTACATCTGTCAAAATATCACAGTCGTTCGATCGTGATTGTTCTGGGCATTTTGCTAACCTGGTGGTGTCGATACCATCGACCATCCGTCGATGGTATCGACCCCTTAAGGTAGCTACACTCCTTCAACTTCTGGGGTTTGCTCTGATGGCATCTCGATACCATCAACCAGGAGTCGATGGTATTGACTTGTCTTCCTCTTCTCTGGCTCTTTTGATGTTTCCACGTCGATGGCATCGACGGATCGTCGATGGTATCGACGGGTCCAGGAATATGATAAACCTGAAACAAGAAGAGAAAGCCTAAGTTAGAAATGGAATTTCATAAATAATACAAAAATATAATGAAATATGCTCAATTTGATGCAAGCAAGGGTAATAGGCTAAAGGAAATGAATCATGCAATATTAACCACAAATATGACCAATAAGCCCATAAAATGAGTGTAAAACTAGTATATAAAAGCGACTCAAAACCCCTACATCATCGAACAACTCATGTGGAATAAAATGTGGGATGGAGGCTTTGGAACCCTGGGGGCTTCTTAGCTATTGTGATATTCATGCATGTATTCTCATAATACCTTTAGATTATATAAAAATTTAATATATAGAAGTTTTCATACCTCAACCACTACGATGAGCTATTTGGTCCACCATGTAAATTCCGCTTCTACCTCTCTGACTATGATGGCATACAAGTGCTCGTATGAGAGTGGTGTTTCTTTCCATGCTAGAATGACACATATGCATTGCACGAACATGATCAGCAAGAAGGCAAACACCATGAACCATACCAATGTTTGGATAAATCTCAACATCTCCATAATATTATATGATGGATCATCAATGGCATGGAGACATTTTTCCCACCTATAATTTTATGAAACACAACATATCAATTGACGCACACATATACTAACTTGAGGGTTTGCATTATCACAAGGTATAAACTAAATCTTACAATAGACGTGCCTTGCAGGTTAGAAGACTACTCCGAATACCCTCTATGGGTGTGTGACCCTATACAGGTTTCATGTCTCCTAGAGAAGCTTACTCCACCTATGAATCCAAAAACTCCTCCAAGGTTGCAACTATCAATCTCTGCACATACTCCAGGAGCATTCTCCCTTTCTTGGTAGATTTGCACTTTTGTTGGGATGTGCCAAAAAAAATTTATCCCAAACACAACTCCAGTGGTCCTAGTACGTCTAGGGTGCTCTTCTGTCCATAGCTAAACTATCAATTCATTGTGTGTTCCCTGAGGGGTGAACTTTCCCTCCTTTATCTATTCACTCATCTCCAACTATTCATCAACAAAATCGACTAATCAGTAAAACTTAACAATCTGGGAAAAAAGAATACGGGCATGCAGTTTGAGACCAAGAAAAGAAATTTACCATTTTTGAAACCACCTCTTGAATTGTGTGGATATGGATTTCTCCAACTTTGTTTTTCCTCACATCTATCTACTCAAAATAGCGAGGCAGCTGTCCAGAAGTACAAGAAGACTTAGCAGTAGAAGCAGTATAAGTAGAAGGTTCTTACTCTTGCTCTCTCAACTTACAATGTTTAATATAACCAGCTAAACACAATCGGTGGTTGTGCACATTCTTGTCATACCTTTCTCTTTTAGCATCATGAATGGCCTAATTAATTCAATAATAAATATTGTTAACTAATCATAAGAAATCATAAGAATGTAATTAATTCTATACCTTAAATGCATTAATATTTCTATACTCAATAAACTCCAACCACTCTTTTCTAGTCAAGATAGGACCACTGTAGAGTGGGTAACTTATCCTTCTTGTCTCCAAATATGTAGTATCTTGTGAGGATTGTCTGCCAATTTCAATGGCTTCTCCCAATGAGCTGCATAATAGAATTGTGATACAACTTTTCATCTAGCTCATATTAGGCCTAAAAAGGTTCTGCATTCACTACTTTTTAGAACTAAGAAAACAAAAAATACTGAAATATTATAAAAACATAAATGCATATATATCACATCTAACTCCCTCCAAATGAGGTCTTTAGTGGTATTACTTGCTTTTATCTAATCATCCTCAAGGACAGACATATTTCTTCAACTAAGGACTCCACAATAGCTAACTAACTCCTTAGTTATCGGCATTTCTACATTATTAAATTCAACAACGCCCTTCTTCCCTTCTCTATTTATGGAAACTCTCATGAAATTTATCCCTCTCTTACATTTAGATTTATCAGCACCATCATCACCCTGGTCATGTGGCCTAACAGGATCCTCATGTGTAGGATCCTGATGTTCAGGATCGATGTGCTCACAATAAGATGCAGAGAATCTAGGCTTCTTAAAGTCTCTAGATGAAGATCCCTGGAACTGCGGATATCTCTTTTGGGTTTGTCTTTTCTCGACTACGGATCTCTCTATCCTTCAGACTGACTCAACAAAGGTAGAAAATCTCTCCCGATTTTCTAGTGCAGACACAGGAGTAGTCATGTCGGCATTCAAACCCTTCTCAAACCTCCTAATCCTTTCTTCATCTGTGATAGCCATATGCGGACAGAATCGCAACAACTCCATAAACTTAGCCTCATACTCGCTTATATTCATCATACTCTGTCTCAGTCTCTCAAACTGAGAGATCTTCTCATCCAGGAAGGTCTTTGGGAAATATCTATGAACAAATTTCCAGCGAAACTCTTCCCACAAGATCTCTATTCCAAGCCTCTTCTGCTCTTCCATGGTCCACCAGTGACCATCACTTCCCTTGAGAAGATAGACAACATGTCTAACCTTCTGAGCTTCTGGGATGTTGAGGATTCTAAAAGCTTTCTCCAACTCGGTTAACCATAGATCGGCATCTGTAGGATCAGCTGTTCCAAAGTATTTGGTTGCTCTGACATGACGAAGTCGCTCGAACGTCTTACCGATACCTTGTCCTTCATGCTGGGCAGGTGCCCTAGGTGCAGGCATGGGCATCCTGTCAGTGATGTGTGTCATAGTAGTCATAAACTGCCCGAACATAGTTTGAACAGTTGGGTTTCCCATGTCAGCTGGGTCAAACTGAGGTGGCTCCACGGGTGGCTCAGGTGTAGGTTGCTCTATTTCTAGGTTCCTTGCACCTTCTCGAGGCACAACAACACTACTTTCGGCCTCATACTCCTCATGTGGTCCAGACATCCTTAATTATCTTCTTCTCCTGAGGAGCAGAAGACTCTATTAGATAAGAAAGAAGTACTAAGGATAGACTTGACATTCTAAGTCCTATGTCTCTATAGACTCAGTGAACCTAGAGCTCTGATACCACTAATTGTGGGCTCTGATCTCCAAAACCACGATATAAACTTAGCGGAAGCGATTCGATTAACAGCGGAATACGAAAATCATGAGAAATTAAAACTTTTCGAAAACGAGATCTTAAAAACCTGAAACTCCTTTTATAAAAGTAAGATGAACTGTTTACATCTCTGATAAATCACTTCTCGAGTGATTATATACGTCATGATACAAAATCTCAAGATTCCAAAATTCTCAGATCAACAAACTCCTAGGACCTGAGTGTACAGAGACGACGTAAGACTAGATCGCACAGTGTTTCCACCTGGAGTCACGGCTGCTCCTGAAATTGCTGCTGATGCTGTTGTCCACTTGTAGATTGGTTCCTTCGACCTCGACGTCCACCTAAAGGTAGAAATCTACGGGGTGAGACAATTTTAAATAATTGTCCCAATGAGAGTTATAACTCTCCGCCAGAAACTTTGTTAAAAGCAATTGAAGGAAATATCATGAGCAGATAATTTAGGTTACTCACAGCAGGTTTACTAACAAATGCTCATCTTTATTTAAGGAATATGAAGAACATGTATACTAATACTTGAACAGGATAAGCAATATAATATCAATCAATGTTCTTCGTAGTTCAACCTAAGCAGTTATGCTACGCGGTTGATTATGTTTTACAAATATCATTATGCCCTGCGGAGATGAGGTATATCTCTCATGCTCCAATCGATCACTAGTAAGTCACATCGGTATCATACTAGGTCATCGAAAGAGTCGGATTCTCATGACCTTCAACTACCTCAGTCAGAATGAGGATAAACATGCAGGACATCTAGTGTCTCTACTACTATAGCTTACCAGGGTATTCTGGTACTTCGCTATTAGAGTCACAGTGGCATTCTGTACTCTCTTCGCCATCGAAAGATTTCTTATTTATCTCTCATCGATGCGGTATAAAAGTTTTCCTCGGTAGATTAGTGTTACATCACCCCGGCATAAACACATAGTGAAGGATTGATAGATTAAGATACATCTACATCAATTCCTACACTAGGATGTAAGGTTTTACACATCCATATACCCCACATACTCAAAAGTATGTGCTCCAGGAGTTCCCTTAGGAAAACCTGTTTCACCATCATATAACTTCTGACTATGATGGATCTATGATCAGGGCTCTACATGGTATGATTATACTTGATTAGTTAGGTACAATTTAGTATTCGTTTATCATCATACAAGTTCTCAAACATTAATCATTAACATAGCAGCTATGAAGGAAGAATACTAAATGTAACAAGCCTAACTCTCATCAATTATCATTTCTCAATACTCTCATCACAAGTCATCTCTTAAAGCATGACCTTGATAGTATTCATGGCTCTCACAGCCTATCAATCTCATAAGATACTATTAACAAGGCATCAGGATATATGTCACTATTCATAAAGCTAACAACATGCTTTTAATGAATATAGTATCATCATCCATACCTGGATATGATTATCATCATATAGGAACCTGCATGATTAAATCAACTGATAACAATAAATAACTCATTTAAAGAAGTTGTATCTCCCTACTCATACAAGAGCTAGATTTCCCTGATTTTCATCAATTAGGGTTTACTATTCATAATACATGTCATCACCCTAGAATTAGGGTTTACTATTCACAATACATATCATCACCCTAGAATTAGGGTTTACTATTCACCTATTGGTGAATTGATCTCTTAACATCACTATATATGAGAAACATCATCATTAAAGTCCTCAGATAAGATTAAGATTCATCAATTATCATATTTAGGGTTTTCATGATCTCATCTGGAGGATCATACCCTAATCATGCACATTCATGTATATTGAAGGTATTTTACTTGAGTTTCCATCATAATTGGTACTTTCTCTCTCCTCTTACTAGTAGATCGCGATTACACCACTCTAGATTTGGTTAGATTAAGTCCTCTTTGATTAACATAGACCAAAACACCACTATTGAGTGATTAGGATTTGGTTAGGACAAAGTATCACTCAATTGAACCTTTCAAGGGCATTTTGGTAAATTACCCATTGACCATCATCATGGGTCAATTCATTAATCATTTGGTCCCTTAACATCTTAGGTTACCATTAGGGTTTAGATTAGATCATCATTGAACCTTTTACACTTTCAAGTGATTAAGTATAATCAACCTTGAAGGTCTCCACTTGGTTTAGGGTTTAACCTTCAATCTTCAACCCATTTGATTCTTAAATGACCTTGAACTCGTTTAAACTCAAACGACCTTGGACCCATTTGAACCTTAAACGAGTGTGGACCTTCTTGACCTTAAACGGTTGTGGACCCATTTGAATCTAAACGGGTGTGAACCCGTTTGAGTCTAAACGGGTGTGAACCCGTTTGAGTCTAAACGGGTGTGAACCCGTTTGAGTTCAAACGAGTGTGAACCCGTTTGAGATCAAACGAGTGTGGACTCGGTTGGGCTTAAACAAGTGTGGACTCGTTTGGTCTCAAACGAGTGTGGACTCGTTTGGACTCAAACGAGTGTGGACCAACTTGGGTTCAAACCGCATGATCATAAAGGTGACACATAGCTTATATTTGAATAGGGTTTCTTATGTTGAAGCATTTAATTGATCAAGGCCATGTTAACCACTTATAATTTGAGTCAATTAGGATGAGCCTCAATCAATTGGACTCCAATGTGACCCTCAATTGAAAGCCAATTAGGGTTTAGTCTAACTCAATTAGGGTTTCCACTCGGCTAATCATCAATGTTCAACAATATATTCAAATCAGAGTTGAACCTATCAATTGACCTTCAATTGGGCCCAAACATGGCTCAAACGGTCTTGAGGTCGTTTGGATGATCTCCAAACGGTCTTGAGACCGTTTGCCCAAAGTTTGACCAAAAATTAAGTTGATTTGATAAGGGTTGAGTCCTAATTAAATTACAAATCAGCACTTTTCATCAATCTATCAATATCTTTTGATTGGACCCTCAAACCATCAAATTTCTTTAACAATAGACCTTCAAACGGTCTTGGGGTGTCCCTAAACGAGTGTGAGATCGTTTGGATGAACCCCCAAACGGGTTTGAACTCGTTTGGGTCCTTCAACCCAACACTCAACAAAATCTATATGAAAAACAGAAAATTTAACCCGATTAGGGTTAGGGTGTTGAAATGACTTCAACTCTTAATTGGTTAGGAATTAGATCATGATTCTTGGTAGAAATGAAATTTAATATATTATGAACAGGAATCCCAAACGGTCAATGCTGGGTCAACTCCTTCAAACGGGTTGGAACCCGTTTGCCCAAAGATTCAAGTTTAATCAGTTTAGAAAAACAGCACTTAATTCAATTCAATTGCCTAATTGATTGGCCTTCAACCTACGATTCCTTTGGAGTTAACCCCTCAAATTTGGTGGGTCATTAGCCTACATAATTGTGAACATAAATCCCAAACGGTCAACACTTGGTCAACGCCCTCAAATGGGTTGGAACCCGTTTGGCCAAACTGACCTATTGAACCCGTTTGGATTCAAACGAGTGTGAGATCGTTTGACCTATTGGTCCAAGATCGTTTAGTAAAGTTGGATAAGTACCAACATAGGTATTAACGCCCTTTGTCTTCAAACGTGAAACCAAGGTCTGTTCTTCACGAAAAAGCTTGCAAGGGTGCAAAGAAGGATGGGGAAGAAGAAGAACTAACTATTATTTGCACGAATAAAAGTATGCATAACAAAGCAAAAGGTTTAGAATTATAAAACCCGCCTTAAGGTCATTCCTTGAGCTCCAAGCTTCCAAGATTCAAGTCTTTAATGGTGTCTTGAGCTCCACAGGTCGGCCAAGGGTTTTCTCCAAGGAAGGGTTGGGAAAAGATGGCTAGAACGAGAAAGCTAAGTAAGAAAACTAGCAAACCAACCTTGTAACATGATATCCTCCATGAATTTGAGCAAGATGATGATCAAAGATTACCTAGAACTTCTTGGACATTCTCCTCTTCTCCAGAGCTCTGTCCTAAGTCGGTCTAAGCAAGGAAATAAGAAGGGAAGTGAAGGAAACGTTCCTTTACAAACAAAGGAAGGGTGTATATATATCTTGGGGTCATTTCCAACATAAGGACAACTAGTTTCTCCTTTTCACAACTAGGTCCTTCCTTTCTTTTAGGCACGTCCCTCCTCTTATTTTATAAGGCAAAACTCCTTCAAACCAATAACTATAGGCAAGTAAGGTCAACTTATCACTAAGGTGCATATGTACATAAGGGTCTCCTAACTTACATCTTGATGATTTAATTACAAAGGTGTTCCTTATTATATGATTATTCAAAGGAAGTGCCCCCTTCATCATTATTACTCTAAATGATGTCAAAAGTCATAAAAGATGTTCTAGATGGTGTATTTTATAAGTTGCACCCCACATTTGGGTAAATTGCACTTTAATCCAAATTAGGGTTTTTAAGCACAAGGATCATTCCACAAGCTGTATCCTGATGCCCAAGCTTGGGAAATCCATCTTACCTCATCCTATTTACTCATATGATGTCTCATCATCAGAGGAACGTCTTAACTTGTGAAATTTACAAGTTAACCCCTTAACTGGGTAATTTGCACAAGGTCCATGTATTACAAAACAATATTACAACATTATTCAAAAGGGACAGAAAAAGAAATAGATGTTCCTTAGGAACTTAATTACATGCCAAAAGATAATCACAAAGATTTTATTACACATTTAGGCAAAACACCTAGGGTTAGTTCATAACCCAGGTCGGGGATGTTACATTAAATCACATATGAAAAAATTAACATGTTATATAGTACAAATAACATATGAAATATCACATGTAGTATACCTTAAACTTATATCACTTTTATTTGATCTTCACATAGAGAGTCATTAGTGTTACATTCAAGATTTAGACATGGAAAGTCAACAAATAATGGATTGGAGTCATCATACTTGTCATAGTACTCTTCTTAATCAATAGGATTTGAAATTAATTATCTTTTCCCATGAATAATGAGAAATAAATTTTCATTTGGAGCATTGTCGATATAGAATACTTGCTTTGACTTAGATGCCATGATGAATGGTTACATTATGTTTCTTAGTTTTAGCTAGACCTATAATTACACATGCGAAATAAGATTAGGGATCATAAGATTAGGGTTTCATGATCTTAGATATTGCAGTCATAAGATTTGAGTAACCTAATCAACATAAGTATTAACATTGTCATAACTAGTCATGTAGGGTCATTATCATGCAAGGATGTTATCATTAAGAGTATAAGCTAGATCAAGTAATAGTCAGTGTCATATATAACATCAAGATATTAATTAGAAGTCATAAAGTAGCATAGATCATCTTTAGAGCAAGGTTCACGCAATATTAGAGATCTAGTTACCAACATGTGAATTAGGTCCCAATTCAAGTAAATATTAGGCATTTAATCATCTTAGGGCACAAGAATGATCCACAAAGAGCAAGATATGTTATTGATTTAGACATACACATGATCATTTTGGACGTAAGAGACACATATGTTAGCAAGGGTTCAAATTCAATGCAAATAAAATGAAGGAGAGAAGGGACTGATAACCTCCAATTTTGTGATGTTATCTTAGTTTTTTCTTCAGTTTTCCACACTCTTTCTCAGATAAAATTAGACACAGTCCCTAACTATCCCCTCTTATTGCAAATATACTATTATATTAACTTTTCTCCTTTTTACTTACAGAAAAAGACACAAAAAAATCATAAAAGACTCACATGGTCCCAAGACCGCATGAAGCCAATCGGTCCCGAGACCGCATGGAGTCACACGGTCCCAAGACCGCATGAAGCCAATCGGTCTCGATACTGCATGGAGTCACACGGTCCCAAGACCGCATGAAGCCAATCGGTCCTGAGACCGCATGGAGTCACACGGTCCCAAGACCGCATGAAGCCAATCGGTCCTGAGACCGCATGGAGTCACATGGTCCCAAGACCGCATGAAGCCAATCGGTCCCGAGACCACATGGAGTCACACGGTCCCAAGACCACATGAAGCTAATCGGTCCCGAGACCACATGGAGTCACTCGGTCCCAAGACAGCATGAAGCCAAACGGTCTCAAGGTCCAAACGGTCTCGGGGTCCAAACGGTCTCGGGGTCCAAACGGTCTCGGGGTCCAAACGGTCTCGGGGTCCAAATGATCTCGAGGTCCAAACGGTCTCACGGTCCAAACGGTTTCAGAGTCCAAACGGTCTTCAAGACCGTTTGGATCCAAAACTGACCAAACCATTTGGACTTCACTTAAGGCCTATAAATAAGACCCTAGGGGTCCTCCCAGGGACATCAAGTTTCAGACGCCCAGAGGCTGCCTCTACTACTCCAGAGCTAAACCGACTTCCATCCTCCGCCCAAAGGTTGTCGGTCTGAGATCCACGCTCCATCCTGAAGCTGCTTTCTCTCTCTTTTCCAAAGAAGGTGGGAAGAGAAGACCTCATCATCGAGCAACCCATGAAGTTTGAAGATCATCTCTCTCTCTCTTTCCAAGGGGTTGACTTTCCTCTCTTCTCTATGGGGATGACACTCTCTCTCTTCTTGCCTCTTTCTTTGTCCTAGCTATGAGCGAGTAGTCTCTCTCACTGGAGTGCGGGGAGTAGCCCCACTACCCATGTTTTCCTTTCATGTAATGTAATCCATAGTTTGCAATATAGAGATGCTTTCTTTTCAGTTCAACATCAATCGTTTAATGAATGCTTGTTGCTTGATCACCAACTTGTGTTATCTTTTATCTTTTAGTATGAATTGTCTATGTTTGTACTACTAGATTTGAAACTTGATTGTTTGTTGGTTCTTGGTGCATGTATCCACCATGCATCTGTTTCGGTGTCTAGAAGTGTTTCTCAAGAAGTGGAGTAAACTCACTTCCATCGTTGTACTTTCATACTATGAAATGGAATCAGTTAACGTATGAAAGTACAACCTTGATGAGTCGAGGATCACACTTTGCGAAGGGAATGATGCAAAGTAGGTGACCATTCGTTTGGGAATGGATGACTTTGCAAAATTTGCACTTCTCGTAGTTAGTTCTCTGAAAGGAAACTAAGTCTACGAAGATACTAACTGATTAAACTCTTGTTGCAGGTTATGTTTTATTTTGCATGTTTTGATCCATGTGTAGTGGCAGTGAAAACTGATCACACCCTAGTGGCTTCTTATCATTGTTTAACATCCTTAAACTTACTTACTTGCTTTACTTTACTTGCTCTTAGTTTAAAAAAACCAAACCAACCTTTTGATTTAAGTACATACTATTAAGAGATTAAGTGAAGTTCTAACGTTTTTCATCTTGTTGCTCCCTACAAGACCGTTGCCCCGTGGATTCGACCCTTAACTATACTACGATAAGACTTCCACGTATCTTAGCATACGGGGGTGGAGTTCTCGATCTAGTATAAGCAAGGCTAAACTTAAATACTTACCATCTTTAGGATTTTTAGTGGTGCACGTAATTCCACGTGAGTGGAAGCTCCATCAGGGACAACCTCATCGGATAGAAGAGAGAGTAGCAACAATAGTTGGCAGTAGCAGAGAAGTGACTAGAAACAACGGTGGTGGAGAAAGAAGAAGTAAATGTGTGGTAGATGGATAAGAAGCATCCAGTAGAGGAGAGGGTAGCAGTGGTTGAGGAAAGAGCAATAGTCTCTGTAACAGCAGACAGATGCATTGGAGTCGTCGACATGAGCGAGTAGCAGCATCACCAGCTTGGGGCATCGACAACGTCAACGATAGAAGATGGGAAATTGGTAGAGGAAAAACTAGAGTTCCAGAGAAATACATCAAGGGAAATAGGGTAAATACGTGTTTCTCATAGGGTTTAAGTAAGATATACCTTGTCAATTTTATCTAAAATAAACGTTGTACACCTATGTCATCAATTAAATGGAAATCACCCACAAAAAACCTTGTGTCTATTTTAATCTAGAGTGTTGGGCAACTACGTAAAAATTGACAACTAAATATTCAACCCAACAACACCTACATCATCAATTTCGAACATTCAACTGATAAGATTGGGGGGGGGGGATTCCGTAGGGAAGGGCGTGTGTAGCCCTTTGTCTTCAGTTCATGTAGTAAAAATTGATGCAATCAAGAAATGAAAAATATACAGAAAAGTTTGGCACATACCCCTTTATCTCGTCGACCATTTTGTATGAAACCAACAAGATAGGATTTTTGGAGGCAAACAAAATGCCCCCAAAATTTTGCATAAAATTGTACTTTTGTGGGATATCTATTGGGTTGATTTCTTTGTGAAACAACCAACGAGATAAATAAGGCACAAACCATATTCTCTTATTTGTCCAACTGTGGTAGTTTTCTTTAAGGAACAGACAAACATGTTACGCCTTCGATTTCCCTTGGAATAAAACTGACAACCATAATTCATATAAGTAGTAGTGTTGGTATGTAGTGGAATCAAAATGTGAACCATCAGTCATTGTTGTGACTCCTTGTGAATATTCATTCGATGAAACAAACATTTTAGACCTCTACTTGAACTAGAGAAGCATTCTCAAAATTGATAGTAAGGTCACTGCCACACCCGCATCCCACGATTACCACTAATCATGAGTTTAGGGCATGAGTTTGAGGATTATACTTAATACAAAGTTCACTCCCTTGTTATTATTTTTTTCTGTATTTCAAACTTTTTATTTACTCACATCCAATCACATAAACAAACTTTATAGGAGAATTAAACTTTATTCACTCTAGTATGATCTCAACTTTAATGATACACCCATACATTCATTTTGTTTCTCACACTTCCATGTACATACAACATGACAATCAGATACATTCTCTCTTATCAAGGAAACAAAGATACAAACATCATTTACAACTCTCTCACATCTATACAAGGACCTAGAGTAACAGGGACTGACTGAACTTAACTGATCTCATACTTAACTCCTATGGTAGATCTACTCTGATGCTTTGACATTCTTCAAGTCCATGAGTTATCCTTAAAAATTGTGAGTAGAGTGGTGAGCGTACTCTCTCAGTGAATGAGTACTTCAAAGAAACATTCTAAAGCACTGATATAATTACAAATATACGTTTGATCAACTGATATCAATTATAACAACATTAAGCTTTAAAGAGTATAATCATTGACAATCATAACTATGACAGGATACTCTAGATATCTACAAGAATGAATCAATATATGGACATGCTTTATTGATTGTCAAGAGAACTAATAACTCAGAAACATACAAAGAATAATTCAATAATTGTGCACACTTTTTTAACCTCTCATTCATCTTATTATGCCATGAACCCACATGAGATGTACCACAATGTTTGAAAGAATCACTGCAAGCTACGATCTCACTGTACAAGGATTAGAAGCATGCCTAGGTTCCTAAGTCTATCTCTTAAGTAGGACCCTATCTGCAGTGATCCTCGGCACGTCTGCCTCTCGGCAGCTAATGGGAGCGGATGTATATCTCAGACTTCACCTCTCATCCTGGGTACTCAGGCGGTGAGTCAAAGCCCTCAAGCTTATTGTGCATTAGTGGACCTACTGACCACTGATCACTGTAACACAGGTACCATCGGCATCACCGGTTGGTGTTGGGTACCACACAACTGTAAGGAATTTGCCCTACTGGTCAAGACCCCCGCACCCTACTGGTGTGCTCTGACTTACCTCGATCTGGACTACTTCTAGTTGGGAAGCCATTTCCTACTCACAACATAGGCCTCATCATGAGGATTCTATAGTGTTCAGGGCATCTACATGTCTAATTCACTCTTTAAATTCACAATTCAATCATCACATCAACATATCTTAGTTTAGATTTGTAAACCATTCATTTCATAAACCATCTGATAACATTTACCACAACTGAACTGTTAAGCATAACCATGTCTCATAATGAGAAACATTGATATCACAATACTTGATTCACTGCACACCCTATCATTAGAGTTTCATTTACCTCTTTCACTTAACAATTAACTTACACAAGGATTGAATACATCAGAACATCATTCAATAAGAATTTCTCTCAGTAGTTCACATATAATTGAATATATATGCAACCATGTAATGAACTTATCTAGGGTTTCCACGCTCTGACTCATATATCAAGCAAACTTTGATATCATCAGATGAAATCTAAGATCTTATCGGACATATATGTAATACACACACAAATAAAGCAATCATTCATAACAAAGGATATTCAACTAGGCAAACTTCTTTTTTCAATTATACAACAATTTTAGTCATAGATGAAAATCTTAGATTTCAGTATAATCAATATAACCTCTACAATTAATTAAAGAATTCTCATTTATATGGATTGCAATCATTTCTAATGTGATTTCATAATTTTAAATTCATCACAACAGAGGAATAATCATTATCATATCATCTTGCAAAAGCTAGATCAAAAAGGAAACTTAAGGTTTGTACTCGCATACTAAACAATTGAAGATTTTTGATAATTTAACTCATTTTCATGCAATCTACTATTTAAAAGATGTACCCACTCACCGTAAGGTGTGAAAACACCCTAACCCTAATGAACATTAATGAAACCTTAATGTGGATTAGAAACCCTAGAAAGTGAATCCAAGTCAATAAAGTAGATTCTTGATAAAGTGTGTAATAAATAGAGTACATATTCTTTTCAAGAATTATGTGATGATTGAATTACTTGCTTGGATCTGTTGATGGGCTTGATTGTATATACAAGAAGTATATGTTGAATAATCTACATGACTCATCAAATCAGGTATGTGGTTACTCTTATGAATAATCACTTTAGTTTCACGGCGATTTCCGAACGTGTTTATCGGTTGCTTGAAAATAACTGTTGAATGTCTATTTATTTCATGAAACTATAAAGTGACTGTGATTAATACTATAAATGTGCATATATAACTGGCTAGATATGGGTCCACCTATATTGCTTTGAAAAGGCTAAAAAAATAAGGGGTAATCCTAGAGTAAGGTCTAGGTTACCGAGAGTTAGAAACTGGGCTACCTACGTGTAGTGCCATGAGACTCATTAGCCTGCAATGAGTTAAGGAGTCGGCTACTTATGAGTAGTGCTATGTGACTCAACCCTAGAAACTAGTTCACCTATAGGTGGGACCATGAGGGGTTTAATGGGGATCTACCATAAGGAAGGTGGTATCCAGTTCCACTGTAGGGATAGCACAGAGGATAGGGTACTCATGGATCGCGGAGTTATATTTAAAATGTAATCTTGATTGTTAAATGATTAATTGAATGATTACGTTGTTATCATAGTTGCACGTTTATTGTTTCCCCCACATACCAGCTTCGGCTGACTGACATTTTGTTTTTCGGTGTTTTAGGTACAAGCCAAAAGGACAAATAGTAAATCATCATATTGTGAAATACATGAAGTAAAATACAAGGATGATTAGTTAGAGTAGAATCCTTAAGTGGATAGAAGTCTAGAGATCCATGTTTTCAAAAAGGTATGCAAAAAATTTATTTTCTTACAGCTTTTCAGTATAGTCTGTTAAAATTTGATAATTATTCTTGGTTAATTGCCGAAACTTTTATTCAGAAGTTATGTGTGCGGCTTCGACTTCTCGGTAACCCTTAATTGGGGGTTATCGGGAGGTGGGGTCATAACAGAGGGTATACCAGAGGATGAGTACAAATTGTTGGGAAGTTATAATGAAAACATAATCTTAGATTGTTAACAACTATTTGATGTGATTGGGTTTTTATGATATATGTTGAAAAGTTGGTTGCCACCATTGATCAATATATTTTTTATGCTAATGAATGTTTTGTTTGTTGGCATTTTAGGAAATCATTGATTGGATAAACATTAAAGTGACATTTGAAGAATAAAGCTGTATAAAGATTGGAGGATTTAGTTAGATACAACTATACTTTTGGTAAATTTCCAAACTCCTATTTTTTAAAGGTATGTGAAAAATAATTTTTTATCTTTATTAAGCTTAGTCTTTGGTAGAATTTAATCATATGTCCTTTTCAAATTTCAAGCATATTTATGCACATAATCTCTAAATTAAACTAATTATATGCAAAGATCATCCTTTTCGATCTTAAAGTACCTTTTTACAATTAACAGGTTATTATCAACTTTAATGATCCATTAAACCATATTAAACACTTTATTCATTTCAAAATAGGGTTTCTTAATCTTTAATTCATTAACGATGATAATTTACACTACTTTTCGAATAGCAAAAGGAATTAGCTTCTAACTATATTTTTATTGGATTCCTTGCATTCTCCCGATCAATATTCATATATTACTTATCCTAATCGGAGTTACCAATCAGTAGATATGATTTTTGCAATAAATCACTTACCACAGCCAATGAGAGGGCACCATGTCGCCTCTATCTGCATGCAAAGCATCACGCGATTTGGAAACATAATCAAATGTCAGTTTTACCCTTGACTTAAAGATTGGACCTTTTAGCCCGCAGAGGGTAGAACCGCCAACGTCACCCTCCTTCTTCAACCCCGTGCTACCCTAGCGCTGTCGGCAGTCAGCAGCTCCAGGGGCTTCCTCCTCTGCCTCCTCGAGCCCTAGGGACATCGGCGACATTCCCAAAGCTGAGATGTTGGGACTGGGCTTCTGCGATCAGCAACTTACATCTACCTTATGCAGACGTGCAACTGCAACTGCACACATCTGGGTGGAGGGGAACAATCGTTGTGCACCCTCTAGTTGTCGTGGGGCAGCATGCCCTCATTGTACTCCTCCACGGCCCCCCTGTGCTTTAGGGTTAGCACAACTTCTCATGAGTAGGGTTTGCCAAAGAAGATGAAGAAGAAGAAGAATGAAGAAAGAGAGGGGTGTGTAGGATCCTTCTCGAACTCAACCCAGAGGGTCTACCCCTTATATAGGGGAGGGTTCGACACCCTAAATAGGTTTGCCCACAACGAAACAAAGTCCTTCCTCAAAAGGAATCTTATTCCTTCAAGGAGAAGAAATTCTCATCTCTCCTCTTTACCTCCTTGATAAACTATATTCTTAGGATAAATAGGATTTCGAAAATCCTTGCACTTATTCTCTTGGTACTTGCCTTTCATTTTAATGGCACGAAATTCTATTTTCATTTAATAGAAAATACTTCCTTTTAGTAATACCACATAATATATTAATTGTATACTCACATTATCTTCTTATTTTTTGTTATGGGTATTTTCTCTTTCCTTTTTTATTCATTGGGCTCCTTGGACCCCAAGGAATTCTAATAATTCGAAATTCCTTTTTTTTATTGGATACTCATTATCCTTCTAGATGCATCTATATGCATTATTTCTCATTATCATGTTTACTTCTTATTAAAATATTTTCTTTTGAGGATTTCTCTTTATTTCTCTTTTATTTTCCTCATTTGGCATTCTTTTTATCATTAGGAATCCTTGGAATACGAAATTCCACTAAGGATTACCCAATTACACCTCTTTCTACTTATTTTCTACATTTTATCATTGTTTTCAATTTCTTTCTTAATAAAGAAATACTTAATTTATCTTTTCTTTTCTTATTGCACTCTTTATGCAACTTTGGACTCCTTGGAACCCAAGAGGCACGAAATCCTCTTTGGATTTGCCTTCTAGAGGTTTCCACATCATTCTTTTCTCAAAAACTCAATTATTCATTTATTAATTGGATTTCCTTGTTATTTGGGCCAAATAGCCAATAAAGCCCACAATAAAACCATCAAGGCTATTATAAAAGAAACTGGTTTATTCAAAACAGATTATATCATTATTTGTTCAATTATCTTTAATATGAGAAATTACATTTCTCACCAATTGAGCCCAAAAATTGGGGTTGTAACATCCTTCCCCTCTTATAGGAATTTTTTCCTCAAAATTCTTATCAAGCAAACAAACAATTCATGATAAGACTATTCCATGTCAATCATTGGCCCCTATGTAGCTTTACCTTACCCATGGAGCTTCCAAAGAACCTATATCATCACATATTCTTTTCTCTGAGTTCTTTCATCCTGGCACCTATACACTGCACAAGTGACTCAGGCCATGTCAGCCTCCCTTGGGGCTCACTAGGTTCATTGCTCAGCACATGGTCGGGTACCTCACATAGTACTCTAAATTGGACACATGGAACTCATCACACATTACTTTATCCTGAAGGGTAAGGTCAAACTTAACCTTCTCCACCAGTCCATCTCAATGGACCCATGTATCGGGGACTCATCTTTCTTAGCTATAGCTCAGAGGGGTCGGATTTTCATGTCACATATTTCCCACAGTGAACTGCATGTCAGTCTACTTTACATCTGCTCACGACTCTCGTCATCTCTAGGCTCCTTTCAACCTTTGCATGATCAAAGCTACTTCATCTACACACACTATGGTCCTTTTCTAATCGTCACGTGGTCCTTTCACCAACATCACCTTACTGAAGTGGTGACCAACATAACCTCTCTTATAGAGGTTCTTTAAATCCCAATACTGGCTATGGTGGTTATCTTCACATCTTTCATAGGACAAGAACTATCTCTATCTATCACCCTAAACGAGTACATATGCTCTCATCAGACCCTTTAGTCTGGATCATACTAACCATTAGTTAGGGGGTGATAAACTATACTAGCATAGAGTTCTTTATGTACCTTCTTCCATCTTATGGAATGGAACCTTTAGGTCATACTCATAAACTTTTAAACTCGCCTCATAGTGTAGTTGAACCATCTTTCTCACATGTGGTTCAACCCGATCTGTCCCTTGACAGTACTCTTTCTTTCTCATGTCATCTAGGTAAGGCGGTCTACCATAACCCATATTGCATCTTGACCTTCCTTGGTATAGGGGAGACTTATCAAAACATCCATAGTGATGAACTCCCATTCACTCTCGGGAACTCTTTATCCTCCATATCAAGGTACTGGGTTACCGATGCTCATCCTTCACCTTCTGTCATGCATGGCAACATACCACATGCAGCCTCATCTCCAACATCCATAGTACTGCTACCACTCATTATTTCAGTAGTACCATGGTATGACCTTAAAATCACGATTTCCTATATGTCATGATTCCTCAAGATCGATTTCTTTAAAAACCCTAAACCACTCTCATCAGGGTTGCATCATCTTCCTATCCAAAGAAGTGTATCTGAGGTTCTATCACCATCCTTTCATTATATCAAGGACTAGACTGACTAACCAAACAACCATTAACTTTTCCACATATCTCGTTACATCTGTGTGTTAGCCAAACACATCTTCTTTTCCAAACTTACGCTTAGTCTAACAACCTCTTCTAGCCAAACTAGGCAGATATATCTCAACCAGAGCATCCATTACTACCTCACATCCATACGTATTAGGTAACATTGAAGACATACACTTACATGTATTTCACTTATCATCCTAACTCTTAACTCTAAGTCTATCTTCATTGAGAACACTTTTGAGCTCATTTTCTTGGTAATCAAACTCAACCTTGTATGACTTCATATCTCATGATAACATCATCCTCATAAGGTGACTACCTCATTCCTCTTAGTGTTTGCAAACCATCCATGTATCATTCACTTTACCAGGGTATGTTATCATCTTGGTCCTCATACCTCGTAGCAGTGTTCCAACTCACCTCATCTTTTATCCTTGGTGTATGGCATGCGTAATGTCCTATCTCTCACTCCCATAACAAGAGGAAATAAGCATTTGGATGCAATCCAAATACAAAGTTCTTCCTGTTCTAAGAGTAGAGATGGTACATCCCACCTTGCCAATACACCTTTAAACCTAAGTTGCAACGTGCCACATATGTCTCTACATCACAGACATCATGATATCAAAGTTACTCCCATGGAAAACTGGTCTCGAACCTACTGGGGTTTACACACATTCCTTTGACATCTCCTCTAGGTCTATAGGGTGTCGGCATTTTAGGGGTCATCCATCTTCCCTTATGCATCCAAAGAGTGCCCTACTCATCTGTCCTTTGGGTCCCATGAGTTCATGAAGGTGATCGATCTCCTAACCCATGGCCCTCAGACAATGATAGCTGTTACCTCCTGACCCTACGGTCATGTGCAACTAGGGAGTTAGGCAACTCCTACTTCCATCGGTCTTATCCCTACCTGACCCTAGGATAGACTTTAGGATTCCATTATAGTACATGTACTACTTAGAACCTTACCCATGCCTTCATCATCTCTCTCTCTGCATTCGTGGGCTGACTTTCATCCTTTCATAGGGTCAAGCCCCATATTGGTAACCTCCATGGTAACACATCCATATGCACATAGAGATGGCTATCTATGGGTCTAGAGGTTCGTTCTCATACCATGTACTTTTCACTTAGCTTCTCAAGATCCTATGAGACCTCTTTAGGTTACCTTAAACCAACAAAACTGGCATACACCCTTCAAAAGGGTCCCTCTCCCAGGATGGGAGGAAACTACAACTCTTGACCACAAGGTCACAAACATCCTTAGGTCTAGGGTTTACATCCATATGCTTAACCCTAGTAAGCTATTAATGAATTAGCAGACCATTAAACTAGGCTAGGTCATCTGGGTTCTCATTCTTCAACATTAGATCAAGGTCATACCTTCCCGTGTCATCAACTTTATTGTGAGGGATTCATCAACCATACCTTTAAACATAAGGGGGGTTTCCCTTTCCTTTATACATCAGGAGTACCATGCTCGAAACTATAGCAACTTAATTCTCATCATGAGCATTAGGTATACCACTTCCCCTCTTAGGCCTAGGAACCCTAGGTTCACTTTTAGGTGTCCAACTGCATGCCCTATCTCTTAACCATGAATCAAGCTTGCAAAAGGCATAACATGCACTTCCTGTCATCCTTCAACTCGAGCAACACTTTAGAGTTGGATCCTCCTCAAGGACAAACCATATGGTATAAGGCCTCATAAACTGTTACAAATCCACTTCAGGGTATACAGAACATCTTCTTCCTTTCTCAGCAGGTAAACACTTATACCATAGGCACATAGGTGCCAGGAACCTCATACTTCCTCTAGGGTTCAAGCATGTGGTGACCACTATCATCCACTTAATTCACATCATCCTCAACTCCCAACTTCTCCTCATATCCCGGAGTCTAGGATTCCAACCTTCTTGCTGGGTTTCCTGCTCTCTCTCTCTCTAAAGCTAACCCTACAATTAACCTCACCATTAGAGGTCCTCTCTTCGTGAAGGGGCAACCTCAAAAGCATGCCCCTACCTGGATGAAGCCTATGCTCAGCTCATGTTTGCTCAAGGTTATCTATAGCCCCTTAGGCTTATCACATATGATTAGTTGCAAAACCATTGTTCCTATTTTGGGATAGAGGCACTAGCTTCTTGGCCTTCCTTATTTGGGTCTTACCAAGGAGTGCGGTCATTACAAGTACTGTGAAGAGAAATCTATTGGCCAAGGCGTACGTCGACCTCTTCATCGGTGAGGAACCATTTGACGAGGAGGCCAAGAAGAACTCCGGGAAACATATCCTCACACTCATCGCCTGAAATTGTTTAGGGAAAGTCGTGAACTTGCTTCTAGTTCTTCTTCTATTCAACATTTGCAGTTGTTCCTTCCAATCAAATAAAGAATGAAGATGATGGATCTTAGTGGTGACTCCTAATTAGTATATATATGTATATATCTTGTAACATCAAGATGAAGAACTTTACCCACTAATGTTTTCTTATTAGAAACATTAGCACATCACTCAAAGCTCTGTTTCTATTTTTGTTTATGTTTCTATTCTATTTTTTTTCATTTCAAAACAATATAGTCACAAGTGTTATCTGCTTTTGGTGATTACAGTAGTACTTATTCAACTACTATAACTTTTAGGAATTTAAAAGTCAACGGTTCTATTTTTTCTATCAGGGTGTATATGATTTTTGCATTCAAGTCAATATGGTCCACATTGAAAGCTAGAGACATGTGTAATTTTGTCTAGAAAATTTGTAATATATTGAAGGAGTGTAAGAATAAAAATAAAGACAAGAGATGAACTTGTTGGAATCATACTCTACTACCACTATTGTAACTATTGACCTCCCAACACCAAATCTACCCCCACATCAAGCAATTAAGAAAAGTAGTAGAAGGGAAACCATTAACAACTAATCCTTCTCTTCCTTACAGTCCCTATAAACCAAATTCACACTACACAACTACCTACTTTCCTTCTATATGCACATTAGAGCACCCCACCACCACCAATAATTCTAACATGAACTATTACAAAATTAAGCCAATAGACTATTTTCATAAAAGTATTGCTAGGTGAATTCTCAAACACATAGTTATATTTTAAGAGTATATAGGTTAATCGATAAAAAAAACTACCAAATGTTTTAGACTACAATCTTATTACAAGTGATTCAATCTTATTATATGCAACACACTTTAAGTTTGATTAAATCATGCTTGTGACTCTTTGCCATCCAAACTACAAACATAAAATGTAGACCCAGCCTTCACAAAAGACATGGATACAAACCTTATTATAACTTAAAACAGCCACAACTCAACATTAATTGAAGAAGATAACAGGGTCATGAGAGAACAAATATCCAAGTTTACTTGTAATCTGACATTTCTTCATGCCAAATAGGTAAAAGTAAGACAATGATTTATATTTACATATCTTAATAACTAGGTCAAACATATAAAAAATATATTCAATCCCAATAAACTTTCAATTAGTAGTCAACATAATGTAAAATATATTCTTACCATTTTCTAAATAGATTGTCCTATTTTATTTATTTGTAATGAAACAACTAGGCTCATACTGAAGAAAGTATACGTCACAAAGTCTAGTTTTCACGTCAATGACTCACCATCATTTTGATAGATAGGTTTTAGCCAACCAACGTAAGTTATTCACAATAGATCTTCATCCACCATATGGTTGTTTAAATAGGCTAAGGTTGTGTGCTCAAGCTATCTACCAACAATTCCATGTATCGAACACAAGAGTTGTAAACAAAATAACATAATTTTAGATCTCGGCATATCTCAATTAAGAATGCATCACTTCTTATAGTAATATTATTTTATAGTTCATTCTTTATGGATGTAGACATAAAAAATAGAGGAATTCAGTACAAGATCACTCACAATTAGATGCATAACTAAATCCCAGTTGGTTAACCCCAGAGGTTTATAACCACACTCCAAATTTCTGTATCATGCCTTTCTTATTCCTAAAAGTAAATTTGCTTCATTTCTTCAATATCGACCTAGGAGCAAACTCTACATTTTTAGGGCACAACCAGATTAGTACACTATTTCACTTATAACATTATCCTCTTACTTATCATAAATATATTCAAACTAATTACATGTGTATATCCCCCCTGTGGTTATAATAACATGTTACAAATCAAGGTTTACCAAGCAATATAGTCATCATTCATCACATAAAATAATAAATATATCTTATAAAAAACATACAATGTGACACTTTGTGATGTTAAATGAGATTACTCAAAACTCCAAAATATGATCAACAACTAATTAATTATAGAATCTAAAATACAGAATAATGAAAACCAATTTCAACATCATGAACAAATTCTGAAACATTTCCATAATGGTCCATCATTACCACTCTCATATATACATCGTTTGGTAACACAATCAATTCAGATACAATCGCGGTGGAAGACCAAGAGCCAACTGCAGATAGCCAAAAATAGTAGTCCAAAAACATGAGATTAACAACCGGTAAAATTTTACACACTTTTCACACTCATCTGCGATTACCCAACTGAGATTATCCACTAGATTAATTTTAGGTGTTGGCTCATCTTAGATGCATGACCATGGTGAAAATTATCATGTTTCCAAACAAATCCATAACATAATAGGTAATTACATTTGTGTTCAATGGCCTCAGCCACATCATGTATACAAAAGAGACATTTATGTATACATGCCACGTCTACAAACACTGGCATACAACCAAAATATCATATCGATACAAGTATCTCATCTACAAAACACATCCCATACCCGAACCTGAGAACATAGGGATGACACTAAGACTCTACTACTATCATGTACAGCTGACCAACCTTTAGAGTCTATTTTTCACTAGGTTGATCCTCTTCTATAGCAAGGCCTCGACCACGTTGTCCCCGACCACCTAAAAGATGTGGTGACCCATAGTGAGACCTAGTCCCAATGAGAGATATAACTCTCTCCAATAGATATTGATTATAATTGATTAATTAAAGTAAATAAACTGAGTAGATAGAGTATTGAATAAACAACTTGAGCAGATTGTACTGTTTAAGCATACTATGGAGGTAAGAAAATAAGCTTTTATAACAATTATAACTATTCATATTTCATATGATAACATATTGTTAAGAACTGTGTAGTATAAGGACAATATAGGGGCTAATTCAACAAATGTGAAGTGTATTTAACCATAGCAGATATATTACACATCTTGTGTTACATCTTTTATTATTATGTCGTGGGTAGTTTGAGTCGTACCACTCAAAGTCCAACTGACCACTATGAAGTGATATTCAGTTCTGTATAAGATTTAGGAATGCATGTATCCTAAAGATCTCTTCCCTTCGGTCAGTACGACTAAACTCTAGTGGCATACCAGTCAAACTACCTACAATGACATGTAGTCAAACTAATAACAACTAGTCTATACTTGGTATAAGTTATGGAACTAGGAACTAGGGTACATAGAATCCACTCATCCAAGGTACAACCACATTTTCCCTCAATTACATTAAATATATGTGGCATGACCATAGCCATCCTCCATAACCTACATTTGTGGATGACAAGGATATATCCTCAACTTGCCACCCTCACATACTCAATAGTATGTTCTTTGAGATTCCCTTAGAAATACTCATTTAACCATCCTACAAGTTCTGACACTGAAGATGGCTCTACGACACATGGCACTACATGATTAGGGATTCACTTAATTAGTGATTGTCAATTGTATACATTAAGGCTTCATCATAGAAGTGGATGTTCAATCCCTAATTCATTAATAACAAGACTATACATGTTGCAACTTCAGAAAATATAAATGTTTGAGGTATAAGTCTTAATCACATTACCACACTTGCCATCACACCATTACAAGGTACCAATTTCTTATCACAAATTCTAGAGTTTCAACCCTTTGGAACATGAATAGGATTTCTGTTACAACCCCAATTTTGGGTTCATTTGATGAGAAATGTAATTTCTCATATTAAAAATATTTAGACAAATAATGATACAACTTGTATTGAATAAATGGATTTCATTTACAATAGCCTTGATGATTTCTTTATTTTCTATGGGGCCCAATTACAAGGAATTTCAATTAATTAATGGATAATTGAGAATTTGAGAAAAGAAAGATGTGTAAACCTCTAGAAGGAAATAGAATATAATCCAAGGATGGATTTAGTGCTTCTTGAGTTCCTTGGATTCCAAGGAGTCCAAAATTGCATAAAGAATACAATAAGAAAAGAAAAGATCAAATGAGTATTTCCTTGTTAATAAAGAAATTGAAAACATTGATGAAATGTGGAAAATAAGTGAAAAGAGGTATAATTGAGTTATCCTTGGTGGAATTTCGTATCCCAAGGATTCCTAATGTTAAAAGGAATACCAATGAGGAAAATAAAAGAGAAATAGAGAGAAATCCTCAAAAAGGGATATTTTAATAAGAAATCAACATAATAATGAGAAATAATGCATATAGATGCCTCTAGAAGGATAATAAGTATCCTTACGAAGTATTTCGAAATAATAGAGTTTCTTGGGATCCAAGGAGTCCCAATGAAGAAAGAGGAAAGAGAAAATACCTATAAAAGAAAATAAGAATATAATTTGAATACATTATTAATGGATTATGTGGTATTGTTAAAAAGGAAATAGTTTCTACTAGAGGAAAATAGAAATTTGTGCCAATGGTTTAAAAGCAAGATTAAAGAGAATACGAGAATGGATTTTCATATTTCTAATTATCCATGCAATAAAGAATATCAAAAAAGGTAAATAGGAGAGAGAAGAATTCCTTCTCCATGAAGGAATTTGATTCCTATTGGAAATAGAACTAGTTGACCCATATGAGGTCATCTTATGGCGTGTATACTCACCCTATATAAAGAGGTATAGCCCTAGTTCCAGCCGAAGAGAGTGAGAGAAAGATCCCACACTCTCCTCCTTGTTTCTTACATATAAACCCTAGTCGAGGGTATAGTTCTATATCAAGAATGTTTGAGGGTTCTGGTTTGATCCTGTTGGAGGCTCAAAGCACCCAAGCAGCCAGAGGGAAGCCTGGTGATTGTTTCTCCGCTCTAACCTGGACGCAAGAGCCCTAGACATGCTGTAAGGTCATCCGCATAGGAAGAGCTGGCCAGCGCAGGTTAGTGACTTTGTCCATGAGTTTTGGACATCCAGGGGAGCGCCAAGGAGCGTCGGAGGTGGAGGGACCATCCAATGTGATCGTCGGGGTCCAGGAGAGGGAGGAGGAGGACCGTAAGCTGTGGCTAGGGCTGCTGCGGCGGCCGTTCTCGAGGTTGAAGATGAAGGCTTGGCGTTGGATGATTCTACCCTCTACGGGATGAAGTAACTGCGACTTAAGCGAGGGGTAAAAATGACATTACGTTATGTTTCCAATAAGCAAGTTGCATTGCATGGATGGGGTGATGTGGCGCTCTATGATTGGTCCAAAAAGGTAAACCTTGTGAAATTCATATCTCAATAACCGTAGCTCGGATAGATGCACATTATACATGAAATTTGATCAGGAGAACGAGCGGGACAAAATAAAAATGTTATTAGAACCTAATTTTGCTTCTAATTTAAAAAGTGTCTCAAGTGATCATATGATGCATTAAACTTTGATTAAAAACCCTAATTGTAATTGGAGATCAAATAAAAGATGCTTACTGGGTTAATTCGAGTATTAATAACCTGTTGAGAAATAAAGAGAGGTTTGAATATAATTTAGATAATGTTGGGCTTGTTTTAGGGTTTTAATACATGAATCCATGATAATGCATGTAGAAATCCTAATCTAGGGTAAAGAAGGTAATTAACTTGAATAATTTGGAAATAAGTTGACATTAATATGTTAATCATAAAGAGATACAGTAAGATCGAAAAGATGAATCTTGCACGTAATTTGTTTAATTTAGAGTTTCATGCATATAATGGGCCTTGAAACCCTAATATTAGTGAATGAGATTGTTGATGGATTTAATTATTCAAAATCATGAATTAAATTGAGAGATGATAATTCCAAGATATTTCAAGTATAAAAGCTCCTAATCATGGATAGATACCCTTAATATGATAAGTAGGGTTTTCTAGATAAAGTTGGAATTATTGATAAATGGAATTCATAGGTGAATTATATCGTAATGTACTATGAATTGTTAATCCGGAAGGAACCTAAGATGATAAAAAGGCTCTAATGTGAATATGTGAGTAATTAGGGTTTTGCACTTAGAACTGCTATTCTAGGGTATATATGAGGAAAGATGTAAAAAGATCAAAAAGAACCCTAATAAAACCCCAATTCAGATTAGAAACCCTAGAAAGTGAATCCAAGTCAATTAAATAGATATATTCTTGGTAAAGTGTAGTAAATAAGTTACGTATGCTTTTCAGGAATTCTGTGAATGTTGAACTGCTTCTTGGATTACTTTCTTGCTTGGAATTGTTATTAGCTTGTTGAATCTACAAATCAGGTATGTGGTTAATTATGAACAACCACCTTAGTTTCCCGAGGATTTTCCGGATGGTTAACCGTGTTGAATGCAAATTATCAGTTTGGATGTTCATACTTGCAAATCATAAAGTCACTATGATTATAACATTAATAATAGAAGTATGTATTCTCGCACCTACATCCCACCCTGATGGATGATGCCAAAGGTCAGGCCCAGATGGGTAGACCAATGGGCACCATGAGTGGTGACCCCAGGCACCAAGCTCGGGAATGAGAAGGTGGCCTATGATATTGAATGACTAATGGGCACTATGAAGGGTGACCCCAGGCACCAAGCTCGGGATTTAGAAGGAGGCCTTAAGTCATTGGCAAAAGAAACCCTAAGGTGGGTATGCCATGGTTAGGGCAAAAGCGGTGGAGAATGTCATACTGAAAAGTGTAAATTGGCTTGTTAATTAACTTGATTGTGATAATTAGATTGTTATACATATGTGCAAACTTTTGGTTGTCCCCACATACCAGCATATTCTGATATGCTGACTGACGTTTTGTTTGTCAGCATTTTAGGTACAAGCTTGAAAAGGACAAACAATAAAGCGGCATATGTGAAATTAATTAAGAGTTAAAGTACAAAGGACGATTAGTTAGAGTAGACTCCGGATGCAGATAGATGTAGATATCCCAATTTGGAAAAGGTATGCAAAGTTTTATTTTATACCAATCTACAGTTTAGTTGGTAAAATTTGTCAATTATTATTGATTATTTGTCAGACCTTTGATCCGGTTTATTGGTCTAACGACTCTGATCTCTTGGTCTCCTTTAAGTGGGGGTTATTGGGAGACAGGGTCATTACAATTTCACCTCAGTCAGGGATCCAAACGTGCCCAAAGGTCATTAATACTATTACATCATCTTTGTAAGATCACCATTACCATTCTATGCCTCAACAAGGCTCAAAATATCATCAACACATATATGTCCATATATTTTAACATGAGAAGGCACTATAATATTCAATAGTACTACATTGTGGTTTCAACACAAGAAGAGTGTAATACAATGGAATTCATTCTAATTCATTTAATGTTGAAGCATCCAATCTTATTCATTGGATCAGGTTCATTCTTCAAAGTCATCAATTGAAGTATAGGTCTAACCAATCAATCAATTAACCCAAGAAATCATTAGTTTAGGGCTTAATTGAAACTATGTTTATAGCCTTAACTCACCATTGGTTGTGGTGACCCAATCCACCATTGATTATGACACATTGTGTCACCGTCAGTTGATAGGGTCAACACTACTATCATCTTTCAGCATTGGGTGTTGCATTGATGTCACCATTAGTTTATATCATCATTAGGGCCATAACCATTGATCATTAAGCTTCTAATCAAACCAATACCCAACCAAAGGTGTGACCATGAATTGACACCATTGGTTGTCACCCTTGGTCACCACGATCTATTAAGAATAAGGTAACAACATTGGTTGTTGCAAGGGTTCTACCATCGATTGATGTATAAAATGCAAATCAGCCTTAAAACCAAGGTGTAAGCCATCAGTTGTTAGGTGCTAAGCATCATTGGTTGGCAAGACAAATTGATCCAAGTCATTTCTTCCTTAGGCAGGTCGTGTATAGAGTTTTAGAGCCATCTAAAGTTGGAAACTAAGCAAGGAACACCATAGAAATCGAAACCCTAAGCAAACATAGCTTCTAGGTGCTTACATCTTTGTTTTAGAGCAAGTAAATGAGAAAGCAAGCTTGTAGTAAATAATAAAAGTGAAGAGGGTTATGAAACTCACCTATAAAGAGAAGAAAAGAATTCTTAGAAGAAATCAAATTCAAGCAAGAAGGAAGAAATCCCAAGAAGAAGCTCTGGATTTGGCCAAGTATCACCTTTCTCGACAAAAGGAGCAAATCCTAGATAGAACAAGCAACAAAGCTAGCACATTTAAGCTCTAAAGAAACTTTTACCATGTAACAATAGATTTCTGACCTGGAGGAAGGTAGGAGGAAGAATAATAGAAAAATAGATGGAGGAAAGTAGCAGATACTACCCATTTAGGTTAGGATCACCAAAAGGAAGCTTTAGAAAACCTAAATGAAGCAAAAGGAAACCCAAGGAGCTTCCACCAAGAAGGTCGGCACAATATTATTCCTTGGATATGTCCTACACAAATAAATAGAGAGGAAACAATGTTCTTAGAAGGAGATATGGATCAAAAGTTTCTTTTGGGATCTTAATGATAGGCATATAAAGCTTGAGGATAAGGAAGAGAAGAAGCATGATGTGTCTAAGCAGCTCTTTATGTGTCCATGTCTTAGAGGTCCACTAGCTTTTATGGACTTCTAGGCCATTGGTTGATAGCCTCCCAGGTCCACCATCAGCTTTTGAGTGGTGGTGACCATCGTTTGTTCATGTCTAGGTCAATAGGTGGTTGAACCATCAGTTGATCATCCTCTTATGTGAACCATCAGTTCAAGTGAATCAAACCAACCAAACATGCAAGAACCATCAACCAAGGACCTTCCTAGGATGACCACTAGATGTTTCACCAGTTGTTGACCACTAGATGTTGTCCAAACTAGTGGAACCATTGGTTGTTAGCCTAGAAGGTGGCTCATCTATGGGGATGGGGGTAAACCCTAATTCATCGTAGAAAGGAATTATCATCAAAAAAATGTACAATTGAGCACCCATGGATAAAATATCTCATGAATGATAACAAAACATGTATATACCATAATGAATTTAACAATTTTCAAGAAAAACCTCCCAATTGGGTAAATTGCTAAAAAGTCAAAAAGGTACATAAAATTGTATATCTTGCTCAAACAGTATCCAAATTGAACCTAATTTGAAACTTCATCTTATCACATTATTCCAAAACATATCTCAAGGTTGTATTAAGGTTCTAAGAATCTAATTATGATAATTAAGCATGCTCAACACTTTAAGCAAGTTCTAGGGTCTTACATCTATAAACCCGTAACAAGGATTCCCCCTTAAAATCCTACACAGAGAGATGGGTAATTTCTATACATCTCATCCTCTAGTTCTCAAGTCGATTCTTCTACACCATGGTGATGCCACAAAACCTTTACTAACACTATATCTTTCTTCTTCAGCTTCTTCACTTTCATCTCCAGGATTCAGACAGGACCCTCAGCATAGGAAATATCATCATCTAACTCAATCTCCACTGGATGGATTGTCTTCCCTGTGTCTGGATGACACTTCCTCAGCATGGAGATGTGAAAAACATCATTTAACATGTGTATCTCTATAAATAGCTCCAACTTGTATGCTACTTTTCTAATACGAGGTAATATAGGGTATGGTCCCATTAATCTAGGAGCCAACTTGCCCTTCTTTCCAAAACTTAGCACACCTTTAAAAGAAGAGACTTTGAGATACACTCTATCTCTCACTTGGAACTCTAACATTCTGTGACAGTTATCTGCATAGGATTTCTATCTATCCATAGCTACTTTCAACTATTGTTGTATCACTTTAATCTTCACAGTACTATGTTGTACAAGATCAGGACCCAAGAGTTGATGCTCACCCATTTCATACCAACAAAGTGGAGACTGATAGCGTATCCCATACAAAACCTCATAAGGAGCCATATCTATGATTATCTGATAGCTTTTATTATAAGCAAACTCTATCAGACTCTGATGTATATCCCAACTCCCAAGAAACTAAAATACACATGCCCTCAAGAAATCCTCTCAAGTATGAATATTCTTTTCAGAATGAACATCTATCTACAGATGGAAATATGTACTAAATCTCAGTTGTGTTCCCATTGTTGAATGCAGATGTTCCCAAAAATGACTTGTGAACTATGGGCCAATGTCAGAAACTGTAGTCACTGGATTCCAGATAGACACACTATCTCATTAACATTTACATGTGCCAACTTCTCTGCTGTAAAGATCGTCTTGACTGGAAAGAAGTGGGTTGACTTCGTCAATCTTCTAGCTATCACCCATATGGAATCATGATTCTTGGTTTTCCTAGGAAGACCAATGACAAAATCCATAGTAATATAATCACATTTCAATTGCAGCATCAGCAAAGGTTGTAGTGTTCCTATAGTCTTCTGGTCCTCAACATTAACATGCTGACAAACTAGACATCTAGCAAAAAACTCTACCACATCATGCTTTAACCCTAACCACCAATACAAGTCCTTTAGGTTACAATACATCTTGGTACTACCAGGATGCATCCCATACATCAAAGAGTGAGCTTATTCCAGTACAATTTTCTTTGACCCATCCACGTCAGGGACCACTATCCTATTATGGAAACTAATTGCACCATCATCATCCTCATGGAATCATCATAATTCTCGCTACCTAACTCTGATCAGATATTTTGTATCACAATATCATTATGTTTGCCTCACGAATATGTTGTTTGAAGCTTGGTTTAACCTGAAACTAGGCTAATAATCCTGCTAGCAAAGAAACTTCTAATTGTACACTCATCTGGAAAAGGGACACTAACATATCCTATTTATGGTGCACCAAGGTATACAACTATGCATTGTCTACAAATGATGACGAAGAGGGCTCTCTAGTTAACGTATCAACTACCACATTCACCTTTTCTAGATGGTAATATATTATCAAATCATAGACTTTCATTAGCTCCATCCATCTCCACTTCCTCATATTCAACTCTTTCTTTGAGAAGATATGTAGTAGATTCTTGTGGTCAGTAAAGATCTGACACTTTTCTCTATAAAGGTAATGTCTCTAGCTCCTTAACGCATGGACCACCACTACAAGATCCTAATAATTTGTTGGGTAATTATCCTCATGTTTCTTAATTTGTCGTGAAGAACAATAAATCACATTTTTATCCAACATCAACACACATCCTAGCCCATTCTCCAAAGCATCACAAAAGACAATACAGCCTTTGGCTTCTCTGGTAGCACTAACACTGTTGTAGTGGTCAAATTTTTCTTTCAACTTTTGGAAAGAATCTTAGCACTTGTCATTCCAAGAAAAAGGTACATCCTTCCTGGTTAACCTAGTTAGGATTAATTCTATCAAGCTAAATTCATTGATGAACCTCTTGTAGTAGCCTGCAAAGCCTAAAAAACTGTGTATCATTGTAGGTGTCTTGGGATGTTCCATTGTAGTACATACTCCACCTTCTTGGGGTTGACACAAAACACCTTTAGCAGAGATAACATGTCCCAGAAAAGAGACCTCAGACACCAAAACTCACACTTGCTAAACTTAGCACATAGTTGATGTTACCTAAAAAAAGTCAATGTTTGGCATAGGTGTTGCTCATGTTGCTGACTATCCTTGGAGTAGATCTGAATATCATCAATGAATACAACCACACTGTGATCCAAAAACAGTATTAACACCTTGTTCATCAAATACATAAAGGTTGTAGGTGCATTGGTTAGCCTAAATGACATAACAACAAACTCATAATGACCATACTTAGTCCTAAACCTGACTTGGGTATGTCATCAACCTTAATCCTTAGCTGATGGTAACCTGACTTGATGTGATAACCTAGATTTTCCTCTCATTAAAGTAATTTATATCTTGACTCCTTCAACACTCTACTATGGTTAGCAACCTCCCTCACACCCAATTATATGGTTTGGAATCACCATATACTCAATGGATGAAATGGAATCAAATAAATGTCACACTATGCTTAATTACTATAGTTGAATACATAATTTCACCACTAAAACTGTACTTTTAAAAATTGAGTACTATTAGCATTTAACTCTTGATCCAAACATTGGACAAAGAAGTAGAACAAATTTGTGAATAGTGGAAAAAATTTGTTGTCAATCAGAGTTACGATCTGAGAGATATGAGCTTTGCAAGGTTGTCAAAGAAACACAATTTTGAGACAACTTAAACACCTCAGTAATATGTGGCATATGCTCTCGACCAATGAGAATGCTCCATTTTAGAGAAACAGATCCACACTCCTAGCCATCGGATTGACTCATGGTCCATGAGGGACCTGAATCCAAGGGTCCTTGGTTGTCTTCTACCTTGTGTCAAATAAGATACATAGCTTTTTTAGCCCCTTTTTCCTTAGCCAATCTGGCACCTCTAGCCCTCATCGCTTAAATTAACGATCTCATTGCAATTGTTTCATCCTTCATTCAGTTTCCCCCTTGTTTCCTCCTCTCTTTCATGCCCTCCTATCCCTTCTTTTCTCCTTCTCTCATTCCTTTCATCCATGGAGGACGCCCATCCAACCCTTATGGGTGTTTGGCCTACACTCTCCCTCGGCCCCTTGTTTTGCCTCCATCAGTCTCAGGGTGGCATGGTACGGCTGGGCGGTCACTTTTCTAGCACTGTTGATCTCTTCATCCCATCCTTTCTTGGTGCAGGTGAGCACCTCAAATGGGTTCCACTATAATGGTCTCTGGTCTCATGAGATACAGTGCTGGGTGGGGAGGGTCATAGCATGCCGCTGGCAGACGCCCTCCCCCGCAAGGTGAGAGGAGTCTTCCATACTCTGAATGATGACTGTGAGCCTTGTTCCCTATCTGGGAGTCATAGGGAGACCCTAGGCCAAGCAGGCTACGGGACATGATCCGATCTGATATGGGTGAGGCCAAGTGAATGCTTGAGGCCCAAGTCCATTGAAAACACCACCCCAGACTTCCTCCTCAACCTCAGATCAAGATTCAATGGTCCACATATGTCATTTTCAAGGTAAACTTCAAAAAATCATATCTTTTTGATGCTTTATCTAAATATAGACTTCCAATATGTCATATTGATTAAAAAAATGATCTTTGCATAAAAAATACTTACAAAACATGATATTGCTCATTCCTCTACTGATATCCTAGAATACTTGCTTTAGATGTCTTTTGGAGGTGATTAATGTTATTTTGTACTCAAAATTTCTCCTTTTTGTCCTAAAACTTGATGGTTAGCCTTATATCAGTAACTTTTTATGCATGTGGAACGAATATTCAAACTTGTCCATGCTAGTATCCTAATTTGATTTGATTATGTGCTTTGAACCTTGAAACATACATATTAAAGATACATTGATGTTGAATCTTAAACCTAACTCATGTATGGGTCTTCTATGCCTAAAAGGATTATGTGAACTCCTAAATCAGTAACTTATCATGCTTTGTGCACCCAAATACGTTGTGAATCATGCATGTGCCCTAAGGTGATTAAATGCCTAAATCTTGACTTGAAATGTGACCTAGTATGTATGTCTATAATTGAAGCTCTACTCTCTTAAAAATGTTTCCCTAATAATCACCCCTTCTACATAATGATCTCAAATCAGTATCTTGGTGTTTGTTATGACACATAATTCAAGTAGAATTCATCTATACACTACTGATGATAATCTTGCATCATATTGACTTGTATGGTTATGTTGATGCTTATGTGCACTAAGCTTTCTCAAATATTAAGATAGCCCTAAATTTTGATCTAATAACCCTTATCTTGATCCCTTATCTCAGTTGCAATGTGTCATCCTGTGTTCTAAATGAATCCAAGGTGTATAGGGTAATTTGATAATGAACTCGCGTGACTAGTTGAAATGTAGAAGTTTGTGTTGAAGATATGATACCTAGACCTAGGTGACACATCCAACCACCATGATTATGAACAATGAGGCGTAATATTGATGATATTAATATAGTTACACTCATTTTTAATGTTAGTTGTTGTATGATGACTCCATTGCCAAGATCTAGTCAGGCATACTACTTATCTTTTTCTAATCAATGGTTAATCATGTACCCTAATCGCAAGGTACGCTTTCATCTTGACCTTACTATGATATTGGATTTCTTATATGTATGCAAGCTTGTGTGCTTGGCTACTTACTTACTTGGTTGAGCTATTTTTCCTATGATTACTACTTTCATATTTGAGTATTCTACATTGACAAACCTTAAATATAATGTACAGAAGTCTATTAAGCAACCTAATGTTAACACAATGGATAAAGGAACCTAAAACATGCTTCTTATAAAATGATAACATTAAGTGTTCTCAATTGTTTCTTCTTCTTGACTATGATCATGTTTCATCCAAGCAAGTTTGTATTACTTTTAAACTATTTACATGCCTTTTCATAGAGTACATAATGCTTTAGCATTAATATAATTTTTTTTTTATCAAATTTGTAGTTTCTAAATGAAGATCCATTGCCCTCAAAACTCTAAGCTATGAAATCAATCACCAATGGGTATACTTTAATCTATAAATGGGTACACGTCTCTTATGTCCATATTTATTATCTGTATATATCTTGTTGTTACTGCATTTACATATATATTGTTTGTGTGAAATCTTTGTGTCATTTTGTGAACGGGAGACAAAGTCCATTCACCTTTAGATTCATAGCCATTAGAAGTGTTGACCTAGGGTAACAAACTATTCAGTGACACTTGAGGTCTATCTTTGAGAACACAATGGCACCTCTCAACAGTTCCTACAACTATTTTTTTAACTGGTGTATCTTTTCTTGTGTCATTGTGTATGGCGACAATGCTATAGGTTGTGTTCCAAAAACCAGATTGATCTCAAAATCAATCTCTCTAATAGAGGGAACTCCGTTAAATGCCTCAGGAAAAGCATCCTCAAATTCTCTCACCAGTGGTACCTCTGAGATGCTAGGACATCTTGCCTTCTTATCCACAACATGAGCTAAGAAAGTTTTAAATCCTTGTCTCATCAGCCTATAACACCTAGCCTCTGGGCCCTTGTCTCGAGTAGAGTTTCAAGAATGACGACTGGCCCCACAAACCACCACTAGATTTAACTACGCTCTTTATCTTCACTTACGTGCAAGCCGGGGTCAACTTCTCGATTGGTCATCCATCCTAGTACTACTCCAAGCTGAGCACGCTAAACTATGGAGTTCTTTAGTGATGGGCTCCCGGAAAAGGAGGTGTACCTTGGTGATATCGTTAGTCCAATCATTCCTTTTAAGATTAACTTATACAAGGCCTCAAATCTCGGCATGTTACAATCTCCCGCACTTAGATTCTTGGCGTCCTCATCAAGGCTCAAATATATGGTCTCACAATCATTTCTCACTTCAATGTTGACCCAAATGGCCCATGTGCACCCAAATCCCGATAATGTCTACCAATGCAAGGGTGGCTCCATCAACACAGATAGCCCTTCCAACATGCATGGACACTACCACTGCATGGTCGACTCCATTAACTCTAAAAGCCCTTTCCAACATGCGTGGACCGCATGGCTCAAAGACTAGCATGCCACATGCCCATGTGGGCCCGACCTACTCGAGGGGAATTGGCTCTGATACAATTTGTAACACTTGTGCCCACTTCCCTAGGCTCCAGTAGAGTTTCAAGAATGATGACAAGCCCCACAGACCACCATTAGCATTAACTGCACACTTTGTCCTCACTCATGCACAAGTAGGGGTCAACTTCCCGACTTGTCACCCATCCTGGTACTGCTCCAAGATGAGCACACTTAACTAAGGAGTTCTTTAGTGATGGGCTCCTAGAGAATGAGGTGCACCTTGGTGATATGGGTAGTCACATCATTCCTTTTAAGATCATCTTATCCCAGGCCTCCAATCTTGGGACATTACACAACCACTCCAGTGTCATAGATGCCATCAATCATTTAGGAAGAATCTTCCTATCACCTTGAAAAATCCATTGTACATCTCCATCATGGAACATTGCCACCTCCGTACCAAGTCCAACACTACCTTGTACTTTTCTAACGTATTTGTTCCTAAGATCACATCGAATTCATGCATATCAAGTGGCAAAAGATCCACTTGCATGCAACATCCTGAGAAAGAATGAATACAAGAGGAATATACCTCCCGCAAATCTATCGAACCAACCAAAGGAGTCTCTAATTAAACACTATTAGATCTATGACTAACAGGAAAATAACAACTATCTATCACCTCTCTGGTGATAAAAGAGTGTGTTCCCATGTCTACTCGCACATATATGAAAAAAAAGGAGCAGACAAATTAGAATGAAATAATTCCATCTGACCTATCATGACTCATGGATTGACCACTACTTCTGGCTGGCTCATAGCATAGAACCTAGTTGTCCCCCACATCCTATGCTAGCTTTTCTATTAGAACATGTTTGTGATGCATGTATGCGTCCTCTACCACCATTGTGATGACCCCCCCCCCCCCCCATTTTAGGGTTCTGATATCCAATACAGTACTGTAAGATGGTAGACGTTTGTATATGGTTGAACTTAAATTGATTGGTTACCCAGTTAATAATAATTTCACCTGAAAAATATGATTAGAGATACACTTGTTGATGATGACAACTAATTGGGTTCAAATATGATGAATATGTTTGATTAGTTCATTTGGGTATTTATGAGGACAAGACTTGATAATTCATTAATTTGCATGCATAGTTTACACACTTATTTATGAGGAAAAATTGAGGAATTATTTTATGATCAAATTTTGGGATTTGTGTCAAACTTGGCATGAATCTATATTGCATTCTGAAGAACTAGTGGTGTAAATTTCAAGACAGTCAGATTAGTCATTCAGAGTTATTGATGTTTGAGTTTCTATAAAAGAATAAAATTTCTTTTGATTAGGGACCTAAGTTTGATTATAGAATATCTAGTATCCGTGACATTGCAACGTCACCTGCGCCTTTTTATGATCGTGACTTGGCATGATGATTTGAACTCCCTGTAGCTGTAAATTTGGATCCAGGCCTTGACTTCGTCTGTAAGATCCGAGAAGTAGGGAACAGATCAAGGGAGAGATGGTTTGTTGGGTGTAAAACGTACAATAGTAGGAGTTTGTTTCATAGTAGGTGACAAGGGTTTGCAAACCAATGTGGGCTAGCTCCACAGAAATGGTAGCAGATGAGCCTCGAGGGCAGTCTGTTGCACATCTCCACATCTACAAAGACCATTCCCAGGTTCAGAAGGAGGCTGCGAATCACCCTTGATTTCGACATCTCGCGTTAAGCACATCACTACAGAACAGATGGCTGCCACTTGTACGTGAGGAGAGGAAGGAGACAAGGCCAAATTTCCAAGGAGAAACCCCTTCCTCTAGCCTCGCAGTCCTCCTTTGTTGCGATAAGGTCAGGACCCTGGAGTCCTGTATCCACAGAGAAGAGTCGGTGAAAGCTAGGAGGAGGCCGAGACTTTGGTTGGAGTCACAAAGGAGTCTGCAACCTCCCCCGAGTCTTGTTCACATGCCTCGAAACCTGGAGGGACCCCATCGGAGTTTGAGTTGTAGAAACGCTCGTGGCGGTATGACAAAGACTCGTGCAATGAGCGGAAGACAGAAGGGGAGAGTGATGTCGTACAGATCACGTTCAGGCGAGGTGAAGAGGGAGGAGCTAATGGAGCTTCATCTTTCTCACCGAAGATGATCTTCACGACGGCGGCGGCGGGCGCACTATCGCGTGAAGGGCCAGATCCCTGGAGCAGGGGAGCACGGGTCCTGTGGGCATCACGCGGCATCGAGAACGGCGCACGCAATTGACGGCGGCGTCATCCAAGGGAACATTCGAGAAGCGGCTGTCCAGGCTCTCACGCGGGTGAGGAGACGTGGAGGGCGAGCGGCCGAAGCTCAAGCCTTAGTTTTTACTTCATGAGGATCGCTGGAGGACGGCGATTGCACGCTGGGGAAGGACCTCGCGGCGGCAGTCGTTCGAGCACGAGAAAACGGTGTCCCGCTCGGGACTCGGACGTGAGAGGAAGCGAGAAACGGAGAAGAGCGGACCGCGTCCAAGGCATGAACCGGCCGGCTCAAGCTTTTGAGCTGTGCCCTTATAAGCCACGTGGCAGCGGCCTGTTGGCCTGCAAAGGTAAATCGCCAATTAATTCCAGTAAATGCTCAGATCTCAATTAAATCATAGTAATTAGCATGTTTATCAGAAAATTACAAATAATATGTCGAAATTCTCAGAAAAATGTGTAAAACAACATAGAACCATAATATCAAGCTTTTAAAGCACTAATATCAGTAATATCATGTAAGATATGTAATTCTTAGTTCGTGGATAATAAATATCATATGATGATATAAAATTATGGAAAAATGTCAGTAAGACCATAACCATGTTTATAATGCATATGATGTTAGATATGGTCATATTGATGTACGAAATTAGGTAATTTTATTAATATGTCTAATTAGGGTTTATAACCTTAATTAATATGCAATAAATGCATACATGCTCAATAAATGATGAGATTTACAGAGAACCCTCTTATCTATAACTGGAAGATAATATGTAAATATGAGACCAGTTTTGTACACGAAATCTATGTTGTAAGAAGATGAACCTTGATACATGCATTGTAACCCTAACTTGAATAATGTATATAAACTAGAGTTATTATGTGCACAAAAAGGATATAGAACCTAATATTCAGATTATGAATCATAATCTGGAAAATGACATCAGTAAGATAAATGTAAGACAAAAATACAAGTAATCTGAGGATATCATAATGAGATAGGAAAACCCTAAAATGGATATAAATAGGGTTAATGATGATGAGAACCTGATGATAGTATATGATCTTGTCTTAATCAGGTGAAGACCAGATATGTAGATGATCCAGAATGTAAATAGGAATCTCTAAACTCAGGTACGTGGGTTTTATTAAGTATAAGACTAGTTTTCATGAATGCATAATGATATGATGTACTTTGGATGCTTGTGTTTGCATATAAAGTCTTGGATGTGTATTAGTAGTATATGCTCCGCAAAACATTACAGAACATAAAAGAATATGGATGGTTTGTAGCTACTGAGTGGATATATGATCTCTCTCTCTCTCCCTCAATCCTCTCTCTCTCTCTCTTCCTCTAAATATAAGGTCGGCACTCGGTCCCCATAGCCCAAGGGGTGGGGGAAAATGAAGTGCGACATCTCTCTCTCCCCTCTGAATATTAGGTCAAAACTCGGTCCCCATAGCCCAAGGGGTGGGGAAAAATGAAGTGTGACACCACTTAGTAGTAAACACGCATCAAAAGGCATCTAAAAATGTGTTTACCTAATTATCGCTTTAAATAATGTTTTCTTTTACTCTTTCTTTCTCAAGATTATTTCAATTATGCAAGCATATTAGTATGTATCTTTCTACCCACGTGCACAACACCTTGTGTGTTGATTCGTTATTTCACGTATGTTTTAAGTTCAGAGCTAGCTTGGGATAAAAGACGGAAAGTGAGCAGTTGTACAGGTTGTACCTATTGTCTAAGATCCTGTTAGCATACATGTTCAGACTTGTAGAATTTTCTTTCAATATGTAACTATAAATCATGTTGTAATAATTCATATTGTATAAATATGCATGTTGAATGTTGAGTATGTTATGGTTATATGTTCATGTATGCGTATTATGCTTCCGCATCGCTTTCTGATATGATTGGATGATGTTTTCGGATTCTGACATCTCATTCCCAATAGGGTTTGGAGAAGACAAAATCCGGGGACGTCACAGTTGGTTTCAGAGCATGAACAATAGCTACACCTGACAATTTCTCACCATGAAACATAAAAATAAACTTCACCTTTCACTTCAAACCTAGAAACTTAGTAAGTTGTTTTATAGGAATTAGGTTTGACTTAGCCTCTAGGTTAGAACCTAGATGTTCGAGAACTAGGTTTAGACAAGTGTGAGAAACTCTTTCCATATAGAGCTCATATGTATTGGGTAGCTACACTAGTCTACACGTTGTTCTCACCATTTCACTAGGTTACATGTCACTAGACTATTTACTGTGTGTTGGAAACTCAGTTTTGCTGATTTGGTTTTGTTTTCCAATTGGCTCGAGCCTCGACAGTTTTCTCTGACGTCTTCTTTCTCGGAGAAAAACTATATAATATTTTATTATATATATGTAAATATAAAAATGTGTCCCTCACACAGGAGAGTAGTGGGTGTTCATGAAATCTAAGTGAAAGGGAGTGACATCAGTCTAGAAGAGAGAATAGATCTAGATTAGAAGTCTAGAGCCTCATAAGATTATGTGATAGATAGATAGACAAAAGAAAGATGAAGGAAATAAGCATATAGAATCGTATCTAACTTTAAACTATGATGGTATAAGTTTCCTTATTAAGATTTGAGTTGTATATGAGCTAAATCCACTCTTAGGGGATTTATGCTAAATCTTGATACTGAAAGTACATTCCCTTTTCCCTACTTAAGATAAGCTAAGTTAAGATAGAGATGAGTGTGCATGAGCCTCAAGCTCTTATACAAGGAGAATATCTAGTGGTAGGATGAGATATGTGGTGAACTCTAGAGAGAGTAAGACCCACAGGGAGAAGGTCATAGGACCTAGCCTCCAATATATGTGATATGTGTAAAAAAAATCCTACACTAGATTACTCTCGAGTGTTGAGTTGAGTCCTTATGCATGATTCAAATCTATATGTGAGAATTGGGTAAAAGAAAATGATGGGTAGATGACCCATATGATAAAGTCAATCCTTTGGCTGAGTTAGGTCCTAGCTAGAGTGACATATTTTGTGAATCTCATCATTAGTTGCAAGTGAGGTGATATATGAACTCTAGTTATGAGAGTATGATGCTTTGTGCAAAAGATACTCAAAATACATGTTCTCCCTTCTTCTTCTCTTTCTTAATATATGATGATAGAAACCTCACTTGAGCTATATAGATGATTTATATATGAGAAGTCACTCATATAAGCTTGACCTATTCTATATTCCCTTTCTATATCTTACATGTATATCCAAGTTTGAAATCATGATAAGATTGGCTTAGTATGTTCTCTTTCACATGTAATGTCATATATGCAAGATAAAAGTTTGAAATCATGGGCTTAAAATTAAGATGTCTTTGGATCATATGTTACATGATCAAAATATAGTTCTTAACTTCAATTATTCTAAATCTATGCTTCTAGATTGAAGACAATTCTCACTCAATAGGGTGCAGAACCTAGTATGTAAATATGAAGATCAGTACCCCTCTAACATTGAAATACCAGAAAGATGTTGACAATAAATGGATAATTGATGTTAAGTCTGATAATTTTAGAAAGTAATGACATGAAATTTGATATCACCTTACATTACTGAATAGGGTGAAGATAAAACCTTGAGCAATACCTCTTGTAACTATAAAGGTGTGAACAAGCTCGAATATTTAGGAAATGAAGATTGTATGCCCAAAGATACTAGAATGTCGTGTTATGGCCATGCTATTAAATGATGCCGCCTTGGTTTATCAGCCCTCATCCTCCGTCACGTGTGTGGGAGAGGGGGAGAGAATGCCTCTCTTTATCCCAATATTAAATGATGTTTTGACCTATATAAGGTGGGGTGGGTGCCCCTACATGCTCAATAACCTAAGATGACAACTTAGGGCATATCTGCACTTATGGATGGTCTTGGCACCTAGGAGTGGTGACTATATAACCTAGAATTCTTGAAGTCACCTTGAGTATAAGTTTAGTTGAATTCCGAGGACAAAATTCTTTTTAAGGTGGGGTGAATGTGATGACCCCCCCCCCATTTTAGGGTTCTGATATCCAATACAGTACTGTAAGATGGTAGACGTTTGTATATGGTTGAACTTAAATTGATTGGTTAACCAGTTAATAATAATTTCACCTGAAAAATATGATTAGAGATACACTTGTTGATGATGACAACTAATTGGGTTCAAATATGATGAATATGTTTGATTAGTTCATTTGGGTATTTATGAGGACAAGACTTGATAATTCATTAATTTGCATGCATAGTTTACACACTTAATTATGAGGAAAAATTGAGGAATTATTTTATGATCAAATTTTGGGATTGGTGTCAAACTTGGCATGAATCTATATTGCATTCTGAAGAACTAGTGGTGTAAATTTCAACACAGTCAGATTAGTCATTCAGAGTTATTGATGTTTGAGTTTCTATAAAAGATTAAAATTTCTTTTGATTAGGGACCTAAGTTTGATTATAGAATATCTAGTATCCGTGACATTGCAACGTCACCTGCGCCTTTTTATGATCGTGACTTGGCATGATGATTTGAACTCCCTGTAGCTGTAAATTTGGATCCAGGCCTTGACTTCGTCTGTAAGATCCGAGAAGTAGGGAACAGATCAAGGGAGAGATGGTTTGTTGGGTGTAAAACATACAATAGTAGGAGTTTGTTTCATAGTAGGTGACAAGGGTTTGCAAACCAGTGTGGGCTAGCTCCACAGAAACGGTAGCAGATGAGCCTCGAGGGCAGTCTGTTGCACATCTCCACATCTGCAAAGACCCTTCCCAGGTTCAGAAGGAGGTTGCGAATCACCCTTAATTTTGACATCTCGCGTTAAGCACATCACTACAGAACAGATGGATGCCACTTGTACGTGAGGAGAGGAAGGAGACAAGGCCAAATTTCCAAGGAGAAACCCCTTCCTCTAGCCTCGCAGTCCTCCTTTGTTGCGACAAGGTTAGGACCCTGGAGTCCTGTATCCACAGAGAAGAGTCGGTGAAAGCTAGGAGGAGGCCGAGACTTTGGTTGGAGTCACAAAGGAGTCTGCAACCTCCCCCGAGTCTTGTTCACATGCCTCGGAACCTGGAGGGACCCCATCGAAGTTTGAGTTGTAGAAACGCTCGTGGCGGTATGACAAAGACTCGTGCAATGAGCGGAAGACAGAAGGGGAGAGCGATGTCGTACAGATCACGTTCAGGCGAGGTGAAGAGGGAGGAGCTAATGGAGCTTCATCTTTCTCACCGAAGATGATCTTCACGACGGCGGCGGCGGGCGCACTATCGCGTGAAGGGCCAGATCCCTAGAGCAGGGGAGCACGGGTCCTGTGGGCATCACGCGGCGTCGAGAACGACGCACGCAATTGACGGCGGCGTCATCCAAGGGAACATTAGAGAAGCGGCTGTCCAGGCTCTCACGCGGGCGAGGAGACGTGGAGGGCGAGCGGCCGAAGCTCAAGCCTTAGTTTTTACTTCATGAGGATCGCTGGAGGACGGCGATTGCACGCTGGGGAAGGACCTCGCGGAGGCAGTCGTTCGAGCACGAGAAAACGGTGTCCCGCTCGGGACTCGGACGTGAGAGGAAGCGAGAAACGGAGAAGAGCGGACCGGGTCCAAGGCATGAACCGGCCGGCTCAAGCTTTTGAGCTGTGCCCTTATAAGCCACGTGGCAGCGGCCTGTTGGCCTGCAAAGGTAAATCACCAATTAATTCCAGTAAATGCTCAGATCTCAATTAAATCATAGTAATTAGCATGTTTATCAGAAAATTACAAATAATATGTCGAAATTTTCAGAAAAATGTGTAAAACAACATAGAACCATAATATCAAGTTTTTAAAGCACTAATATCAGTAATATCATGTAAGATATGTAATTCTTAGTTCGTGGATAATAAATATCATATGATGATATAAAATTATGGAAAAATGTCAGTAAGACCATAACCATGTTTATAATGCATATGATGTTAGATATGGTCATGTTGATGCACGAAATTAGGTAATTTTATTAATATGTCTAATTAGGGTTTATAACCTTAATTAATATGCAATAAATGCATACATGCTCAATAAATGATGAGATTTACAGAGAACCCTCTTATCTGTAACTGGAAGATAATATGTAAATATGAGACCAGTTTTGTACACGAAATCTATGTTGTAAGAAGATGAACCTTGATACATGCATTGTAACCCTAACTTGAATAATGTATATAAACTAGAGTTATTATGTGCCTAAAAAGGATATAGAACCTAATATTCAGATTATGAATCATAATCTCGAAAATGACATCAGTAAGATAAATATAAGACAAAAATACAAGTAATCATGAGGATATCATAATGAGATAGGCAAACCCTAAAATGGATATAAATAGGGTTAATGATGATGAGAACCTGATGATAGTATATGATCTTGTCTTAATCAGGTGAAGACCAGATATGTAGATGATCCAGAATGTAAATAGGAATCTCTGAACTCAGGTACGTGGGTTTTATTAAGTACAAGACTAGTTTTCATGAATGCATAATGATATGATGTACTTTGGATGCTTGTGTTTGCATATAAAGTCTTGGATGTGTATTAGTAGTATATGCTCCGCAAAACATTACAGAACATAAAAGAATATGGATGGTTTGTAGCTACTGAGTGGATATATGATCTCTCTCTCTCCCTCAATCCTCTCTCTCTCTTCCTCTAAATATAAGGTCGGCACTCGGTCCCCATAGCCCAAGGGGCGGGGAAAAATGAAGTGCGACATCTCTCTCTCTCCCCTCTGAATATTAGGTCGACACTCGGTCCCCATAGCCCAAGGGGTGGGGAAAAATGAAGTGTGACACCACTTAGTAGTAAACACGCATCAAAAGGCATCTAAAAATGTGTTTACCTGATTATCGCTTTAAATAATGTTTTCTTTTACTCTTTCTTTCTCAATATTATTTCAATTATGCAAGCATATTAGTATGTATCTTTCTACCCACGTGCACAACACCTTGTGTGTTGATTCGTTATTTCACGTATGTTTTAAGTTCAGAGCTAGCTTGGGATAAAATACGGAAAGTGAGCAGTTGTACAGGTTGTACCTATTGTCTAAGATCCTGTTAGCATACATGTTCAGACTTGTAGAATTTTCTTTCAATATGTAACTATAAATCATGTTGTAATAATTCATATTGTATAAATATGCATGTTGAATGTTGAGTATGTTATGGTTATATGTTCATGTATGCGTATTATGCTTCCGCATCGCTTTCTGATATGATTGGATGATGTTTTCAGATTCTGACATCTCATTCCCAATAGGGTTTGGAGAAGACAAAATCCGGGGACGTCACAACCATTGTTGTTGAACTGACATTGTCATTGTGAACCCTATTGATTAGCCTAGGTTGTTGAGTCACGTCCTCATCTTTCATAGGAGAATACAATTTTGTGTGCCCCACCTACCCACACTTGTAACATGTTCTAGTTTCATAATATGGCCTAGACGGTCCTATCACTAAAATTGGTGAGGTACTATGAGATATTGTAGGTGGCAAACTACGACCTCTACCCCTACTCAGGGTCCACTAGGATGGAGTAAATGATCTTTGCTCAGTAAAGGTTGGTATTTGTTGTGGTTGTGGTGATGAAAACCTCAGCTTCTTGAAGCCTCCAGATGATTGGCCTTGGAACTGAACTGGTCACTTCTTAGCATTATCTTCATGCTTTTCTATGGCATACCTCTCAATCCTCCTTACAGATTCATCGAAGGTGGAAAACATTTCCTTATTCTCAAAAGTTGATGTTGCTATAGTCAACTCTATACTTAGACCCTTCTTGAACCTACAGATCCTTTCTTTGTTAGTGGCTTCCATGTGTGGGCAGAACCTCAGAAGATCCGAAAACATTGACTCAAACTCATTAATAGTCATCACTACCTATCAAATCTTCTCAAATTGTGAGATTTTCTCATCTAAATGTGTCTCTGGGAAATATCATCTGACAAACTCCCACTGAAATTCCTCCCATCCTATCACAACTCGTGGCCTCTTTTCCTCCTCTATGGCCCACCGTTAGCTAGAACTACCTTTTAAAAGATAAACAATGCTCTTAACTTTGTCTGCTTTAGGAATGTTCAAGGTTTTGAATTCCTTTTCTAGTTTTGTCAGTATCATGTCAGCGTATGATGGGTCATAAGTATCAGCATACTCGATCAACACACATGACACTCAAACATCTTCCTGACACCTTGATATTCCACATAAGGGGTGGATGCCCTAGCTTGAGGTGCTGGCGCTCTATCCTCTATATGTGTAATCATGGCCATCATCCATTTAAACGTAGACTGGAGCTCAGGATTGGCCATTGTTGTTGTGTCTATCTGAGGCATTGTGGGCGGATCTAGCCATGTCTTTGGAACTCTCTCTTTGCATGCCTGCCTCCTAGCACCACCTCTTGGTGAAACATAACTACTTTCCACATGTTCTTCATGGCCTCCATATATATATATTCATAAGCATAATCTATGATCAGATATGTCAGATTCATAAGAATAGACTCAAACCTTATTCCTATGTCCCTATAGACTCAGTGAACCTAGATCTCTGATACCAACTTAACTGTGACAGCTTGTCACGCTAAACAAGAATACTCAAAACTCCAAAATACAATCAACTAATAATTAGTCACATAATCAGAAGTGTGGAATAATTAAACCAATTTCAACATCATGAACCAATTCTGAAACAATTCCATAAAGGTCCATCATTTCCATTCTCATATAGGACAATTGGTAATCACATTTGTGTCCAATGCCCTCAGCCACATCCTGAATACAAAACAGACATTTACATATACATGCCATATCTATATACACTGGCATATTTCCAAAATCTCATGTCGATACAAGTATCTCATCTACAAAACACCTCTCCTACCCGGACCTGAGAGTATAAGGACGAGACTAGGACTCTACCACTATCATGTGCAGTTGACCAACCTTTAGAGACTATTGTTCACCATGTTGATCCTACTCTATAGCATGACCTTGACCATGTTGTCTATGACCACCTAAAAGCTTTGGTCTCCCATGGGTGAGACATAGTCCCAACGAGAGATAAAACTCTCTCCAACAAATATTGATTACAAAAGTTTAATTATTAGTAAATAAATTGAGTAGATAGAGTATTGAATAAAGAACTTGAGTAGATTGTATAGTTTAAACATACTAAGAAGTTAAGCAAATTAGCTTTAGCAACAAGTATAACTATTATGATTTCATAGGATAGAATGTTGTACAGAATTGTGTAGTATAAGGACAAGATAATGGCTAATTCAACAAATATGAAGCATATTTATCCCTAGCAGATATATTGCACGCGTTGTGTTACATTGTTTATTATTATGCCCTGGGGAGTTTGAGTCATACCACTCAAAGTCCAACTGACTACTGTGATGAGCTATTCAGTTTCGCATAAGATCTAGGAGTGCATGTATCCTAAGATCTCTTCCCACCGGTTAGTATGAGTAAACTACAATGCTATACCAGCCAATTTGTCATTAGTGACATATAGTCAAATTGATAACAACTAGTGCATACTTGGTACAAGTTACGACACTAGGAACCAAGGTATACAAAACCCTCTCATCCGAGGTACAACCACTATTATCCTCAATTACATTAAATATTTGTGGGATGACCATAGCCATCCTCCATAACCGACATATGTGGCTGAAAAGGATATATCCTTAATTTGCTACCCCACATACTCAACAATACGAAAATTGAGTTTCCCTTAGGAATACTCGTTTCAAAATCTAGCAAGTTAGGGTTTCAGTTGATTTATTATTTCCAATTGAATACATTAAGGCTTAATCATACAAGTACATATTCAAACCCTAATTCATTTCTAACAAGATTATATGTATTGCAACTTCAGAAGATATAAAATGTTTGAGGTATAAGTCTTAATCACATTACCGCACTTGCCATCACACCATTATAAGGTACAAATTTCTTATCACAAATTCTAGGATTTCAACCCTTATTCGAACATGAAGAGTATTTCACCTCAATCAATGCTTAAAACATGCCCAAATGACATTAATACCGTGATACCATCTTTGTAAGATCACCATTACCATTTTATTCCTTAAAAAGGCTCAAAAGATCATCATCAACACATATATGTCCATTGATTTTAACATGGCAAGGGACAATCATATTCAATAGTACTATATTGTGGTCTCAACACAAGAAAAGGGTAATACATTATCACATTAATCATTCAATAGGTCTGAATATAACCAATCTCCATCATTTTGTTACATTAGGATTAGGTAACAAACGAAATCACATTAGAGTTACACATCCACTTATTATGGTTATTTATTAAATATAATTATATGAGGGAAAAGATAAGACTACAAATTAAGGACATTGAACCATCAAATTCTCATCACTAGGCCCCACATATAGTATAATGGAATTCATTATAATTCATTGAATTTTAAAGCATCCAATCTTATTCATTGGATTCAGTTCATTGTTCAAAGTCATCAATTGAAGTATATGTCTAACCAATACATCAATTGACTCAAGAAACCATAGGTTTAGGGCTTAATTGAAACTACATTAAAAGCCTTAACTCACTATCAATTGTGGTGACCTAATCCACCACTGGTTGTGACACAATTTGTCACCATCAGTTGATAGGGTCAACAGTACTATCATCTTTCACCATCTTGTGTTGCATTGATGTCATCATTGGTTGATATCTTCATTATGGTACTAATCATTGATCATTAAGATTCTAATCAAACCAAAACCTAAAATAAGTTGTGATCATATGTTGACACCATCATTTTTCACCCTTGATCACCACCATCGGTTGTCAAGATGGTAACACCATCAGTTGTTGCAAGGATACTACCCTCAGTTGATATATAAAATGGAAATCAGCCTTATAACCAAGATGTAACCCAACGGTTGTTAGGTGAAAGAACCATCTGTTGTTAAGCCAACCTTATCCAAGTCATCTTATTCCTTAGGAAGATTGTATATAGAGTTTTAGATCCATCTAATCTGGATACTAAGCAAAGAACACCATACAAATCAAAACCCTAAGAAAGCATTTCTTTTAGGTGCTTAGATCTTCATTTTAGAGCAAGTAAATGAGCAAGCAAGCTGGGGAGGAGTGGTTCAGGTGGTTGGACACGGTGTCCCCTCATGAAGGGACCCGGGTTCGAAACCTAGTGACCACCTCTGAAATGGTACCTATCGTGTAGGCCAGCCAACTGCACGCTTTAACTAGTTCCCGGGTGTGCGGGGCGCTCGGGGCCCGAGAGTTTTATGTTGTTTGGGGGGGTCACAAAAGTGGTACTTCTACGGGGGCGGTTCTCTCGATCATAAAAAAAAAGTGCAAGCAAGCTTGTAGTAAGAAATAAAAGTGAATAGGATTCTAATACTCGCCTCTACAAAGAAGAACAAACTTCTTAGAAGTAAGAAAACTTGAGCAAGAAGGTAGAAAACCCAAGAAGAAGCTCTGAATTTGGCCAAGTATCACCTTTCTCCACAAAGGGAGCAAACCCTAGATAGAAGAAGCAAGAAAGGTTGGATCTTTAAGCTTTAAAGCAACATTTACCCTGGAAAAGAAGAGTTACGACCTAAAGCAAGGTAGGAGGAAGAAGAACAAAAATGAAACAGAGGAAAGAAGTAGATACTTACTCATTTAGGTCAAGATCACCAAATGGAAGCTTTAAAAACCCTAAAGAAAGAAAAATGAAACCCTAGGAGCTTCCACCAAGAAGATCGACACCTTATTCTTACTTGGATAGGTCCTCCATAGATAAATAGAGAGGGAATGAAGATCTTAGTAGGTTTGAAGTTATAGAGATCAAAAGTTTCATTTGGGAGCTTAAGGATAGGCGTATAAAGCTTAAGGATAACGAAGAGAAGAAGCATGAGGTATATAAGAAGCTCTCCATGTGTCCATGGCTTTGAGCATCCATGGACGAGCAAGAAGTAGGTCCACCAGATGTTGGAGACTTCTAGCAAATTGGTTGATGGCCTCCCAGGTCTACCACCATCTAATTAGGGGTGGTGACCATTGTTTGTTAATATATAGGTCAATAGGTGGTTGAACCATCGGTTGGTCATCCTCTTAAGTGAACAAGAGGTTCTACTAAACCAAATCAACCAAACCAGAAAGAAACATCAACCTAGGACCTTTCCAAGATGACCAATGGATGTTCCACCCATTGGTGATCATCAGATTTTGTCCAGACTAGTGGAAGCATCGATTGTTAGCCTTGAAGGTGGCTCATCAATTGGGGGAAGGGGGTAAACCCTATTTCACCATATAAAGAAATTGCCATCAAACCAAGGTACAATTGAGAACCCCATGGATAAACAAGATAAATAATGATAAAAAAACATCTAGGGAATATAATGCATGTGAAATATTGCAGGAAAAACTTTCCAATTGGGTAAATTGTAGAAAAGTCCAAAATGGTTAGAAAATTGTAAATTTTGCTCAAACAATGTCCAAATTGAACCAATGTTGAAACGTAATCTTTTCACATGATTCTAAAACATATAAAAAGGTTATATTAAGGTTCTAAACATTCAATTATAATAATTAAGCATGTTCAACACTATAAGCAAGTTCTGGGATCTTATATACAACAAAGGTTTCTTTCTAATTGTCATACAAAGTCTAATCAATCATCACCATTGGGCCATTTGACCAAGCATGATCTCCATTTCAAGATATTACCATGAATAAGGTTTTGTGAATTTTCATTAGTACTTGTCATCTAAAACTATCGCGATTCTAATTTATCATCGCTTCATCCCATTTAATACATCAATAGAAGCATTCATGATGAACTTGTTATAATAACAATATTAAGCATTGTACCGTATTGTACTACTCAAAGTACCAATTAGGGTTATTGGAAACATGGTTTATTCCATTAAAGTCCCTCTAGTATATAGTAATCTTAATACTAAAGGATTCAATGAACATCATTGCAATCTAATACACCTTCTTAGGTTATCAATAATTAACTTCATATCTATTAATTGAATTTGGATACATTCCATAAAGCACATTCATCAATATTTCATTTAAGTATATTATGCATTTTTTTTACTTGATTTAGCACATTAGGGCTACATTTCATGTATACATTCACTTAGTTCCTTTTATAATGCATAAATTTTAACTCAATACTCATTTTACTTCTTGACCTCTTAGTTAATTTTTCTCATAGAGTTTATTTTATCTTAATTTGATGAGTACACTAAACAAATTCCCAATTAACTTCCTTCTCAACCTTATGTAGTTATCTTTTCTTTAAGATAGTGAAACACTTATGTATACTCATTTCAAAAACAATTTATTCAATTTATGTCATTATCGATTCATTGCACAATTTGTACACTCCCATATATAGGTAAACAATTTTCATGATTTTAACTTCTTGTAGAATTTGGTATTTAAAATAATAACCTTCCATTTTTTTTATATATTTACAAATTTTATAAGTATATATGATTATTTTTAATTATATTCATATCATAATATATATTTCTTTTCAACTCTATTTTAATAACTTGAGAAAAGGCAAGGTTTATGTGGTTTTTCATGATTAACCTTTAAAGTATGAAATGTAAAGGCATTAATTTGGACTATCCATAATAATAGTTCTCATTTTATCATCTAGAACATATCTTAAATGATAATACTTCTTTCCATTGACATATTTTACTTAGATTATAGTATGGCCCTATCAATTTCATGTTGAAATGTTATTTAGATTATGGTACCTATGCAATCAAATGTTTCCTTTACATCATTATTGTTAACATGAAAATGGTATTTGTGACTAACCTTATCATATTGTAATACAAGTTGGTCTGATAATATGAATACATGGAAAGCATACATTTTAAACATCATGAAACTCATTTTTTTGTTACATGCATACATCATTCAATTAACCCATTTGAGACAAGTCCACTAAATCAAACATAAATAGGGTAATTTTTTTAGGTGAAGTCAGGAGGTATTATTATTCATCCCTCCCTCCTCGTACGAGAAAAACAAAATAAGAGTTTACAATCACTAATTAAGCATGAATCTATAAACATGAAAGTACTACTACCATTACAATCATTAGCAAGTAGAGTAGTAAACCCCGTAGGGGTTAGGGCATACACAGTGTATGCTGAAGAATTTTGGATATTGGATTTGGCCAATTGGTCAGCAATGACATTGCACCCTCTAGCAACAAGCTCAATTTTTCAACCCGGCTACCTCAGGTGTTGTATACGGAGGACTAGCTTGACATATTTACGATGGTCATCTTCTTTTCCATTAGTCATCTTAATGGATGAGAGGGAATCAGGCTTGATGATCACAGTTGGTAGGTTATTATCTGTTGCTACTTCGACGACCATCAGGATACCTTCTAATTCCGCCTCCAGCACATCTGATGTGTGTAGAGGTACCACAACCCCTCCGATCCATCTTCATTTTTCATCACAGCCCACGATAGCACAACACGCCTATTTATTTTTAACTGATGCGTCAGAATTGAACTTGATCACCCGTAGAGCCGATCTTCTCCACCTGGGCGGGCTACTGATAGTCGTCGTCGGCTGCTGCCTATGAAATGCCTCTCTGTGTGTCAAAACCTCCCTCCGAATAAGGATGACCTATAGAATCACCGGTGTGACTATGTTGTCAAAATTATATCTATTTCTAGCCATCCAAATACACCAACATGTAACCAGTATTCTAGCGTAGATCTCCTAGTGTTGTTGTAAGAAAGTGCGGATCCATTCACTATATATATATATATATATATATATATATATATATATATATATATATAGACCTCCACAGAAGGAGACTTGGTGGTGGAATGATGAAGTACAAAAGGCTATTAAACTGAAAAGGGAGATCTATAGGAGCTTGCCCAAATCTGGAGATGATGCAACATTCCAAAGATACAAGCAAGCAAAGAAAGAAGCTAAAAAGGTGGTTCGGGAGGCAAGGTCTAGATACTTTGATGATATGTATAAGAATCTGGACACTAGAGAATGGGAAAAAGATATATATAAAATGGCTCGTATAAGAGAAAGGAAAGGAAGAGACTTGAGTCAAGTAAAATGCATAAAGAATGAAGATGGTAGAGTATTGGTGAAGGACGATGATATCAAAAACCAGTGGAGAAATTACTTCCATAAGCTTTTCAATGGAGATACTGCATATAATGTTAGTGACTCGTGTGACATGAATACGAGAGATATCATTTACACATGATGAGTTTCACCATTTGAGGTCAAGCATGCTTTGAAAAAGATGAAAATGAGAAAGGCATGCGGACCAGACAATATTCCCATTGATGTATGGAAGAGTATGGGAGATGAGGGAGTTACATGGTTAACAAATTTCTTTAACAAGATTATGAAGACCAAGAAGATGTCGGATGAGTGGAGAAATACTATTATAGTCCCAATCTACAAGAACAAAGGTGACGTTCAGAGTTGTACAAACTATAGAGGTATCAAGCTGATGAGTCACACGATGAAGCTTTGGGAGAGGATTATTGAGCAAAGGTTAAGATCTATAACACAGGTATCAAACAACCAATTTGGTTTCATGCCTGGAAGATCAACAACAGAGGCTATTTTTCTGATAAGGAGGCTTATGGAGAAGTATAGACAAAGCAAAAGAGATCTTCATATGGTGTTTATCGATCTAGAGAAGGCTTATGATCGAGTACCCAGAGAAGTGTTATGGATGGTTTTGGAGAAAAAGGGTGTGCCTATCCAATACATTGACTTGATCAAAGACATGTATGATAGCTCTACTGCAAGTGTCAAGACTCCTGGAGGAGAGACACCAACTTTTCCTATTACAGTTGGGGTACACCAAGGATCCACACTCAGCCCATATCTATTCGTTCTGGTTATGGATGAGTTAACAAAGAATGTTCAGGATGATATTCCTTGGTGTATGTTATTTGCTGATGATATTGTTTTGATTGACGAAACAAAAGATGGATTGAATGATAAGGTTGAATGTTGGAGAAAGGCATTGGAATCAAATGGATTGATGATTAGTAGGAGCAAAACTGAGTATATGCATTGCAATTTCAGCCAATCTCGCAGTGTGAATGATGGAGCCAAGTTGGACGGAGTAGATATACCAAAATGTGACAAATTTCGTTACTTAGGTTCTATTATTCAAATAGACGGGGATGTCCAAAATGATGTTTGTCACCAGATCACTGCAGGATGGTTGAAATGGAGGAGTGCAACTGGAGTTTTATGCGATCAGAAGATCCCTCTCAGGTTAAAAAGTAAGTTTTATGGAACAGCTATACGACCATCCATGCTCTATGGGAGTGAATGTTGGGCGGTGAAGAAATAAGGTCTCAACAAGATGAATGTGGCCGAAATGCGTATGCTGAGATGGATGTGTGGGAAGACAAGAAAAGATCGTTTGAGAAATGACTATATCAGGAATAAAGTGGGGGTGGCGAGCATTGAGGACAAGTTGCGTGAGGGCCGACTCAGATGGTACGGACATGTGCAACGCAGACCTACTAGTGCGCCTATATGAAGCAATGCTATTGAGCCAAACACTATAAATAGAAGAAGAGGAAGGCCTAAATTAACATGGGATGAGCTTATAAAGAGAGATTTTGAATCTCTACATCTCAATCAGAATATGACCCATGATAGAGCTGAATGGAAATGAAGGATCCATGTAGCCGACCCCAACATAGTTGGGATTGAGGCTTAGATGATGATGATATATATATATATATATATATATATATATATATATAAGTTCAATAATAGAAGATAGAAGACCATATTTCAGTGGAATCAAACCAATTAATTCCATAAGCACAAAAATTTGGATCACTTTTCTCATTTAGGACTATTAGTGGGTTGGACATGAGATAGTTGAATGCTTAATAAATTTCTTTCAAATATATCCCAACTCCCAAATAATACATCAAAGAATGTTTTTCGACCATGAATTGATATCACTTGATCTCTAATCCCCCAATAAACTCCCAACGTGTATTCAGAAATGCCACATTCAAAAGCAATGAATGTAATTCATTTACTAAAATGAGGCAAAAATTATTTAAATCTAAAATTGTATTAAACTACACACCTTCACATCAATATAGATCTTAGCCTTCTTCGTGTTTCTAGAGATTGGATCGATAAATTTTGACTAATGTCATCATTTTCTACACCTTTGCTTCATTTTGGTTAGCTCTCATCCAACAACAAAGGAGAGAGAACAAAACAAAAAAGAGAGGGAAACATTAGGATTTTTCATTAATCCAGAATATGTGGATTTAGAGTAGTTAATATAAAAATATTCTTGAAGGATAATTAAATAAATGGATACTACCAACTATTATCCTCAAATTTAGTTATGATCCTAGCTTTAAGGAAAATAGATTACAATATGCAAAATATCCTTCTTACTCTCTTTATCACTTTAATCTTGAGACATGGATGGTGGCCAAATACGATATGTGAGAATGGACATAAGTAAATTGACATAATTTTACAGGGCTTGGTATTGTTATGGTTAGGTCCACTGATCAATTTTCTTATTTTCAACGCAGTTATTAAAAAATATTATGCAAAAAGTCAATAGTCTCTTTTTAATCTGGAGAAAATGTATGGATGTTTTATTTGGGGAGAAATAATCACATAAAAAATTAGTTTATATCTATTTTGGTTTGCTTTTTATTTTCTAGAACTAAACTAGCTGACCTAAAGGGTTGTTTATAGATAGTTTTTTTTTTCAAATGACTTGTTATTAAGGGACTCAAATGATTTAATCATAGTTGTAATCAACTTAGACATATTTTGTTATAAAACTATTAGTATACAAAATATATCTCTAAAATATTATATGTAATCTCTTTTATAATCTCTCTTGTTTTCCCACATCAATTACATAAAAATACACTCAACTTTCTGCACAATCCTGATCTACGACATTAGGATTTTTCTTAACCCCATAGTTCTAGTTCTATAAATATACTTCAGCATATCATAATATATCATTTAACTAATATTAATATCATCAAGTTTGAAATCCCAATTCAATCAAATGTATAGTTTTCATTCACCAAACTAACACTAATATCAGCAAAAGCATGCTGAGAATAATATAAGAAAATTAAAAAAACTATTAAATTATTATTCATATTTATATAAAAACAAATATTAAATAATTAGAAATCTAGGGTTTTCACTCAACCCTCATTTTTCAATTGTCACTAAATAAACTTCAAGATATCATAATTATACTTGGATACATATTAAATAACTAGAAAATTAGGGTTTTGTCTCAACCCCCATTGTTCTTGGTATCATTCGATATACTTCAACAATTCATAATATGTCATTAACACAATATTAATATCATCCATTTGATTTCTGTTAGATTTCTACTTTTATTTTACATCCATTCATTCAATTAAGATCAATTCACCATTATATCCTAGTTCAGTCAAAAGTATGATTTTCACACACCAAACTAACATTAGTTTCATCCAAAACTTGTTTAAAAAAATATAGGAAGATCAAATATTTTTAGTAAATTGATATTCGTAACTATATGTACGAAACATCAAATAATAAAATCAAAAAATTTACCATGCAACTCATGGTTACATAGCTGCATTGATATCAAGTCACAAGAAATTATATCCCCCTTAAGATTTCTTTCCAAAATATAAAAAAAAGGTTGAAGGAGAATCATCATATCTAAATATGTTTATCTCATGTTACTTCTTTGTATTTCTTCTAGGGTTTCTCTTTTATGTAGTTATATTTTGATTTCCTAATTCTTAGATCTTTTATAAGGTAGTTTTGGATTCACCAACTAGGAATCATAATTCATTTCTCAAGACCAACATATTCATGTCACTATCTTTGTTTTTTTTTCAAAAATCTTTATAATACATAGTGTGACTCACTCAAATATTGTGTAAACTTGGTTTGAATATCTCCTTCATCAAGATGAAACTTTCTTTCTTAAGATTATTTATTTTCAACAATGCTTTCACTAATAAATACCCGTAACTCAACTATTACCCATACAAATTGGTTTTACTTATGTTATTTAGTTACAAACATGCTTATCCAAATTTATTTAAATCCTATATTCCTAAAATAATATATATTTGTGAATCTTCTCTTCTATTTTTTATATTTTTTCCATATTGTATCTAATTATAATCCAAAACTGTATTTTGGATGCCTTGGCTAGTGTAGCCACAACAAGTATGGCTGATAGTTCCATAGATTCAATTCTGAGATATGTCACAAATATGTTGAAATGTTGAGCTCGTTTAGATTACATCTCATTAAGGATATGTCTAATATTAGTATCATATTTTAATCCTATATCCTATTCTCAATTAAACTCATCTTATGTTAGCCATGATTCCATGGTGAAGGTATCTCTCTATGAGATAACTTAATTGTTTAACATTTGAGGAAACAAATCCATGTATAATCCAAGAAATAAGCCAACCAATATATTTATGACAAGCAGAGTTGAATTGGAAAAGAAAAAACATGTATATTTGTCTATTTTATTTTTTTCTAGTTAGAAAAATAACTACATTGTGAAGGAAATAGACATGAAAAATGTTGTGGGTTTGACCCTTTCTAAATGGAAAAACAAATCCTCCCAAATATTGCATCCCTAGCCCAAGAGTTCATAATGTTACTATGAATAACTTTTTTGACCCTCTTTAGTAGCTCCCCACGACCTCTAGAGATAAGCACCCAAATGTGTAAGGCCCCTAACCTAGTTTAATAGTTTAACATAAATGTTTGATTCAATTGGGTGCTTAGTTTTGTAATTCGACCTTATATTATGTTTCTATATCAGTTGTAAAAGCTATGTTTCAAATTTGGTCCAAACCAAACTCTGTTTGCTTATGTTTTTCAAATTTGTGTACTTGTGTGGACATTTATACAATTCTCCCTTTTTAGGTATCTAACTATAATTTTTAACACATGTATACATTGCTTCATTGTTTTCTTCATTTTCTGATAAACTTCGTCATATTTAAATGCTTTGCAACCTTATTGTATAAAGGTATCAGCCCTTGATGTTTGTATTTTGTGGGAGTGAAGGTATTTGTACCTTTTGGTGCTTATTTGGGTTCAAATACCGATGGGTTTCCTTGAGGAATGCCAACCAATGATTGCATTGGGTGTTCACATTGGTGGTTTTCCATAGGAATGCCAACCGACGGTTGCACTGGGTGTGTAAACTGATGGTTTTCCTTGAGGGATGTCAATCGATTGTTGCACAGTGTGCATTAACCAATGGTTTTCTTTGAGCGTAGCTGACTAATGGTTGTATTGGGTGTGCAAACCAATAGTTTTCCTCGAGGGACGTCAACTGATGGTTGCATCTAGTGTGCAAGCCAATGTTTTTCCTTGAGGGAAATCACCTGATGGTTGCACTGCTTGCTCAAACCAATGGTTTTCCTTGAGGGATGTCAATTGACGGTTGCACTGGGTGTGAAAACCAATGATTTTCCATGAGGGATGTTAATCAATAGTTACATTGGAAATGCAAATCAATGGTTTTCCTTAAGGAATGTCAACTGATGGTTGCATTGGGTGTGTAATCCAATCATTTTCCTTAAAGGATGTCAATCGATGGTAGCACTAGGTGTGCAAAGCAATGGTTTTACTTAAGGGATATCAACTAGTGGTTGCACTGGGTGTGCAAACCAATATCTTTTCTTGAGGGATGCCAACCAGTGGAGGTACTATCTATACAAGTAGATGGAAAGCATGACATTTGATTGATGGTACAATAGTTTTTTTTAATCTTTAACCTACTTTCTTTCTCATCATAGATATAAATACCCCTCCCATCTTCCCTCAAGCAGACCTTTATATCCCAAACCCACTTGCGTTGCTTGATACCATATGAAGCTATCAGTTGATGAAGGAGGAGCTTCTCAAGGTTGAAGCCTTACAAGACTGTGGTGCATATTGTTGTAGGACTTGGATCTAGCTCTTGTAGGATAGGTCAAAGATTTCTTACCTAGTTTCATAATTCATGCACGTAAGAGCTGATTCCCTAACCTCATTTTTTTGTTGCCTTAATGGATGCAATCCATGGTGTTCTTAGCTGGGAATTTGTGCACATGTATGAAAGACTCTCTTTCTTTTCTCTTTTCCTCGAGGACTACCTCGTTCTTAAACATAGGAGCTACCCTTGGATTTTTAGTTTTCCTTCTTCATAATACCTTGTTGTTTGGACGTTCTTCTTCACCTTAAGGTGAGTGATGTAACCTATAATACTTTCTTACCTACTCATAACCTGTTTTATGTAAATATTGTTCTAAATAACCTATAATATTAGAAAAATGGCTTTTGTGCATTGTTTGATATGAGAATGATGATGATACAATATTTTAAGCCTAACTTAGACTCTATGAACCATTTTTATTGTCTAAATGAGCTTTTCCTTAAACATGCAAGGTGTGAAATTTGAAATATTGGTGTCTGACTTATAAAATTAGCATACATGTGTTGTTTTGGTACCCATTGTACATAAGTCTAACCCACACATTAAAGGATATATATATTGGTTAACTAATGGTGGTTACAATGATTCTATTCACTGTTTTGGTGTTGAGATGATAATTGGTTGAAATCATAACATTGAAAGTAGATCATTCATGATTGGCTTAGAACATATAAATGACTAATTCATTGAAATACCATAACCATTACATCTGATAGACTTTATGCTGAAATTTTAGGTGATACCTTTTCTATGACTAGGTAAGCTTTCAGTAGAATTTGAGAGGATAATGATGTTCCTATAGGAAGTTACTATTGTTTTACCTAAATGCTATTTTGGGTTGTTATGAACCCTTATTTGGGATCTAGTCCTTTATATGGCTAGGAATGGATGAATATACCATGATGGAGTAACTTGGAATAAGTTCAAACGTTTTACATCTTTATAAATTGTATTCTACAAATTATCTTGTAAGCATATTATAGGATCTTGTATGTAACTTGATAGATACAATCAAAATGCTTAATAGTGTAAATAATCAAGGGTAACCCTAATCATGTGGCACCTCGAGACCGTAGAGCTATCTCAATAGTAGAACTTGCTTGATAGTGAAATGAGTATTCCTAAGAGGAGATAAGAGTCATATATTGTTGAATGTGGTTGCAGGGTGGGTATATCTTTGTCGTCCAGATCCTAAGGTTTAGAGAGTAGTCAAGGTCATGTCTTAGAGAAAATATGCATTGTGAGAGACTGCAGTCGTAACTCGAATTTTGAGAATTTATGCCTTGTTTTTTGGTGTCGTGGCCTTTGTGCCCAAGACAGACTAGGTTGTTTGGTAAACTGAGCCGACGTGCCACTACGGTTGTTACTCATACTAACTAGGGAGAACAAGTCTTAGGATTTCAAACATCCTAGATATTTTATGAGGTTTATTACAACTTTGTATTGGTCAACTAGTAGTTTAAGTGGTATTGTAGTGACCTCACTTTTCAACGTCCCCAATTAAGAAAGGAATTTATAGTTGAGAGCCACTACCTAATTTCCCAAGATCTAGTTTTAAAATAACAAACATTAGCAAACAATTTTCATTATTTCAAAAATATTTTTTACGACTATAGAAATATATTCCTTTAAAGAATTACATGAAATTCATACATGAGAACTATATAAGAAGAAGTATCTAGCTAATCCTTCTTTACTTAGATTTATTGTCTTCAGTTGATTTCATCTGGTTCATCATGTCTTGATATCTTCATTTATGTCATTTAACTATAACACTAACAGATCAAAATGTTGATCGGTATATCATTGTACTACATACGTGGGTGCATACAAAAGTGTGCAAGCACATAACAACATATAATCAATCAATTAAGAATTGGCATTTTCATTACATATTCTAACCCATACTGGATATATTATCTTGGGCCTGATCATTATCCCTTTCAGGGCTTGTGTGCAACACCCCTTGATACACATCAGCCTAGGGTTCAAAATATGATATTTAACTTTATGTGATATTTATAATGGCATTATAATTGGACATGAAGTAAATATACACCCAATAGTTTATTTTATAAAACCACAAGAAACCTTCGGTGAAAATCGGCAAACAATATTGTAGGTGGTCATATATGTAGCCATGTACCTCAATGTAGACCCATGTAGATCATTCCATCATATTTCAAGTACTCTAATCCAATCAAGCAAGTAAACAAGAATCCAAGAAATTCAACATTTAATTTGCATATATAAATTCTAAAGTGTCACCATCATAATATTCAAATTAAGCCCCACTAGGGTCCTCATCTTGGGTTAAAAATTAGGAGGATAATGAATAAGGGTGAAAATCCTATTTCCAACTCATATTAAACATTAGGATGATACCCTAATTATTAGATCTAACATGCCATTGATATATGATTGTCTAGATTAATTTACTTGCATTAAAAACATTGAAAGTTACAACCTGTGGTTTCCAAAACACTAACGTCCAAACTTATTATACAGTTTCATTATGAATACTTGATTCAATTATGTTCCTCACTAACATATAAAGTTATGATCTTTAAACCCTAATTCTGCATACACATGTTTATTTACATTATAAACCTTAATTACTCATTATACTATCATGATCATATTGGATTTTCATTATGCTCAAAAAGATATAATAATAACATAAAAGGAAGATTTTTAATGTCTTCTATTCCTAAACATCCAATCTAGGGTTTCCATTTAATAATCATCACTTTAACACATATTAGAAATACTTTTGAAATTGGGATCATAATAGGTCTTAATTATATTTTATTTGTATTCCACTAACTTTCCTAATCGATTTCATTTGTATATATGATATATTCTCAGTTACCAATAGTTTCCTACATTATTTGCAAGATAATGCTATCTAAGCCAAATATATGTCAACACGTCAACATTATAACTCAATTTCCTATTACCTTCATTTCCTAGAGGACGTCGACCCCATCTGGGGTCAATTCTTCTAGTTACCAGGATCTGATCTCCCTGCTCCTCACTACACGTTCTTGATTCCACAAAGAAGTGGGGCATCATTGTTCCATTTAACTCTGACAACACTCCATTCTCAACTTGGTTGATCATGCCTTCTCCAAAAGGGCTCCTCACCTCTGGCATACCTTCTGATTTTCTAGTGGTAACATAACCCTTGGTGGGTTACATTGGAACTCAAAGTTCCTCTCCACACCGTCATACAAAGGGGGTGTTGATGGGTCAAAACTCCCCAATGGGACTACTGGTAATGTATGGTCTGGAAAACTTGTCTGCCATGCTCAGTTCTAAGCCATGAGTAGGCCTATGTTCTCACACTACAGTCAGGGGGGCAAGGGCAGAGGTGCTCAGAGTGACTCCCACTTGTGGAATCGTAGGTATAAGCATCAAACGGTGAAAGAGAGGGAAGGTGGTATGGTCTGGTCCTATTCCACGGGAGGAGATTTCAAGAGAGAGAGATGTCAAGAGATATTTTTGTCATGTAATCTGAATAGAAATAGTTCTTTTCAAAGATGAATCAACTTGGATTTATGAGAGGTAGAGAGCAATAGGGTAATGAAAAGGAGAGTTGTTGACCGCTACTTCCCATCTTGTTCAGGGTTGAAGAAATCCCTAGAACTGTTGATTTTTGATTTAGGACTGTTAAGATGAGAGACACATTAACATGGCATGGTCAACCACCACTAAAGTTGGCATTCAATTAATCACTTTCCAAAATCAAAGTCACATTCAATCTTTGCAATTGAGTTACTCATTTGTTGATAGATTTTTCTAGGACAATAGGAACATCCTTTTGGTCTAAAAATGGAGTAAACCTCTTTATTACTTTCCCCCACATATATCTAATTTTTGAGATATATTGGGACAATTTCAATGATTGAATCCTGATGTTTTAATATATCCTTTAATCTATTACCATTATGACATGGATAGTTCATTTTCTCTAAAATTCTAGAATTCTCTTATTTTTTTATTATTTTCAAGAATACCAAAAGGCAGTTCGAGATTACACTTATTCATTCCTTAAATCTCGTGTTGCCATCTGGGTTACATAATTACTCCTTTAATTATCAACAGTACGACTTATCTTATTTTCTTTGAGAAAGTTGCATATTATTTCATATTTTAGTTATATAATTATCCCATAAATCTATATCCTTTAATTATGCATGAAATATCTTATTTCTTTATCTTTTTCCCTAAGAACTTGTTTGCAAAGCAAATAGTCTCATGGGCCTCACTTGGGTCACCGGTTGCACCCATGACCGAACGTGTATAGATTTATTATACTATCAATTATAATTAGGGAACTCATTTATCAAATCAAGTCTTACATAATTCAAATTCACCAAATAATCTATATTTAATGAAGTCAAGTGCCTATCTCACTCTTGAATTTGTGCACAATTTATATGAAGATGTAACTATTACATAACTTCTTATATCTTTTATATTTACACCTCTGTCTCATTAGCCTTATTGATTTCCTCATAGTTTCTAAGTTTACATGTATCTTTAGAGTGATCTCCTACTGGACTTGTGGGACTTATGCATTTTGGAAGTGCCTTTCACATTTATCCCTTGGGCCTCATGAACTCATGAAGTGGCTAATCTCTTGACACATGGGCCTTGGGCAAACATGTATGGCTATCTATTGACTCAACGGTCATATGCATTTAGGGGATGATCATTACTTAACCTCAAATGTCATATGTTCCTTTAATCCTCACTACTTGACATTGGGATTGACTAGGGGCTCTGCCCTATCTAAGGTTTACTCATAATACATTATTTTCAAATGCACTTCTTTAACCTTGATTTCCTTCATATCTTATGGTGCTCGCTATTCAGTTTATGTCCCTTCATTGGACTCATGGAGACCTTCCCTTCCAGGCTTAGTCCCATATTGTCGACCACATCCATAGTGATTTTTTATCATGTTCATTAGAGATGGCATACTTGGGTTCAAGGAATTATATTCAACATATGTGCTCTCTTGTTTCATATACTTAATTTTTCTTTCAAGCATTAAGTGACATGCACGGTTACCTCAATACTTAACTAATTTGTGAACTCACCCTTCTAAGGAGGGTCCTAACCTAGGGTGTCTTCTTGACACATACGATGAGGTTAGGATCTCTAGCCACAACCCAACCACATAGGTTTAGGATTTTTCCTCCCCCATAGGTCCTTTTCCCATTTTTGGGTTGACCCACACTAGGTGGGGATACTCACCTTAAAAGTTGATTCGAGGGTTTCATATTTTCATTTTTATGCGTCCAAAAAATGTCAAACATGCATTTTCTATTAAAACTACCCAATCTATATTTGCTCAGTCAATGTGGTATAACCACTCTCAAGAGGACATTCAGAATATCATACTTACTCATTGGGAGAATTTTGATGATGTACCCACTCATTGGGGGTAATCCCTAATCACTCCCACTCAGTTGGGGTATTCATAATACCATACTCACTCAATGGGAATATTTCAACGGTTAACCCTCTCACTGGGGGTACCATACCCTCTTGCTGGGGGTAGCATACCCAATCGCTGGGGAAAATTTCAATAGCATACCCACTCGATGAGGGTAGTTTCGACAACATACCCACTCACTGGGGGTATTTCAATAACATAACCACTTACTAGGGGTAGTTTCAAAAACACACCCTTTTGTTGATGGTATTTCAATAACATACCCACTCAGTGCATGTAGTTTCAATTGTATGCCAACTCATTGGGGGTACTTTTTTTTCATCTGTTCCTTTAGATGTAGCATTAGAGCCATGCAAAACTTATATTTGCATTATATGTTACTCATACATTGCTTATGTTCCTTAAAACTCATCACATGAACCATTAATACATGCATGCATGGGAGACTGGGTTACCTAAATCATTTGAATTTTCTCTTTACATTTTACCCTAGTTAGGGTTCATATGGGTAGGGTTTCTATCTCACCCACACTACTCTCATTCCCTGGGATTAGGGTTTTAGGTTTGGGTCAGGGACTACCCTGCACCTTAGGGTTTTACGGTTCCCTTGACCCACTATGGTTTTCATCAACCAATCCTACTCCCATCTAGGGTTTACCCTCGTAAGGAAAACCCCATAAAACCATTATTCCTTTGCTTTATGATTATTTCCACATTATATGTACATTAATTGACGAAGGATGCATTAATCCTACTTCCTCTAAAAAACACTAACCTGATATGGGGAGGGAATTTATCTTATGATTATTATGAAAAATGGTGAGAATTGGATTAAGTTAGAGATGAGAAGATTTAGAGAAAACATTACCTCAAGCAAACCCTAGGTTCAAGCCACACATGTGTCACTGTGGCTAAGGGAGTTCTCGTATACCAACTTAGTGGTGTGGAAGAAAACACTGCCATCCCCCAAAGACATGATCCTTTCTAGACCCCATTACCTTACAGATATGCCATAATAATTTTCCTTATGTTTCTACATATTACTTGAAATTATAAACTATTAAATATTATTTGAAAATTTAGAGCTCTGATACCAAATGTAACAATCTCACATTTTAGCGTTCCCCAGTGAATAAAGGACCTTAAAGTTGAGAGCCTTTATCCAAATTTCCCAAGATCCATATAAAATCATATAACAACTAATAGCAAATAATTTCCATAGTTTCAAAATTATTGTTTACAACTATAGAAAGACATTTATCTAAGGAATTACATGAAATTCTTACATGAGAACAATATGAGAAAAAATAACTAGCTAATTCATAGTGCCCATATATTTAGACAAAAAAGTAAATAAATACCCAACAATTTATTTTATCAAACCTCAAGAAATCTTGGGAAAAATAGACAAATATTGTTGTGGGTAGTCATAATCGTAACCACACACCTCAAGGTAGAACCATGTAGATGATGCAATTATACTTCAAGTACTTTCATCCAATCAAGCAAGTAAAGAGGAATCGAATGCAATTCAACATTTAAGTTGTATGTATGTAAATCATTAAGTGTCACCATCATAATATTCAGATTAAACCCTACTCAGGTCCTAATCTAGGGATAAGGGTTGTCTTGGATTTGGATAAGGAATAAGGGGACGAACCCAATTTTCATCACATATTAAACATTAGGGGAGAATCTTAATTATTAGATATAACATGTCATTACTACATGATTTCCTAGATTAGATAATTGGCATTAATAACATAACAAGTTGGAATCTTTGGTTTCCAAAACCCTAGTTACCAAATCTATCCTACATTTGCATTATGAGTACTAGATTCAGATATGTTCCTTAGTGACATAGAATGTTATGATCTTTAAACCCTAATTCTTCTTATGAATAGAAAATTATGATCTTTAAATTCTAATTCTTCATATGCATGAGTATTCACGTTAGAAACCTTAGTTACTCATTATTATTATCATGACCATCTTGGACTATCATTATGCTCAAAAATATCTGATACTAACATAAAAGAAAGGTTTTAACATTTTTTAATCCTTATTATCCAATAGAAGATTTTCATTTGTTAATCAACACTTCAACATATAGTATCACTATTTTTGGAATTGGAATCAGAACTAGGTTTCAATTATATTCTATTTGTATTCCTCTATTCCTGATCGATTTCATCTATATATATGATATATTTGAGTTACCACTAGTCTCCTACATTATTTGCAAGATAATGCTATCTAAACCAATTATATGTTGACACGTCAACATTATGACTCTATTCCCTATTACCTTCATTTCATAGAGGACGCAGATCTCTTCTGGGGTCCGTTCACCGAGTTACCCAGGTTCGACTACCCTTCTCCTCGCGCACGGGTCCTTGTTTCTGTAGAGAACCAGGGCAGCGTCGTGCCACCCTACTCTGGCAGCCCTCCACGCTCAACCTGGTCAATGGTGCCTTCTCCGAAAGGGCACTTCACCTCCGAAGTACCTTCTGAATCCCTGGCGGTAACGTTACCCTTGGTGAGTTACACTGGAATTCAAAGTTCCTCATCACACCTCTGTAGGAATGGGGTGTTGATGGGTCTAAGCTCCCCAGCAAGAATGCTGGAAATGGATGGGTCGACAAACATGTCGTCCGTGTGAGGAAACCCTTGTTTAATATTTTGATAGAGCCCCTCTCCAACAACTTTGTAAAATTTACTAATACTTCTCAGTAGTGTTCCAAGCATGATGAATGATAGCCCTTTCTTTCTAGTGTAAAATTAATCCTTTGAAAGAGTCTCTCTCCACCGTTGTTTATTCCTCCAATGTAATGTTATTTTGTTTCTATTTAGCATTTTGGTCATCATTGCTTATTAGCTTCCAGTTGTTTGTTTGTTCCCTATCATTTGTGTGAAGATGCCAGAGAAAATCAGAAGAGGAGACGACCGATTAGACAAAATCACACCCCGATGAAATCAAGCGGTGAAATCTATATAGTAACACGTCTTAACCGTGAGCAGATAATAATTAAATAACACCATGACATCACTTCTCAAATAGAGTCATTCATTATAAATATTGGTAGGTACTTCAGTATATCAGGATACAAGGTGGTGAATACGCTGTACAATCATACGATACGCAATATCCACTAATAAGAATAGTGGTTTTATATTTAGTGATAATACTTCGTAAAAACACATCAGTAATTGTCTACAACAGGTATTCCTATGTATTGCACTTTATAATAACAAGATACATTAATAATTTGTATATAGAAAAGTGTCTGCTTTGATGGAATCTTAGCTTACATGTTACTGCAAAACTAATTTTTCTACGAAGTGTTCGATATTCAGCAAATGAAGAAAACATAATAGAAATTAGTTGCTTCAAATGCTAGTTAGTATTTCTAAAAAATAGATAATTAGTGTCGATTAGTTGTGATGTCAAAACCGGTTACTTGTGACTACAAACGTTGGTTAGTTGACTAGTTCTAAGTGGTTAATCGTGTCAATGGGTGTTGGTTAGTGGTGAAGTTCAAATGGATTTCTTGTGCTATCGAATGCTTGTTAGTTGTAATGTCAGATCCAGTTACTCGTACCAACGAAATATGGTTAATTGTGAGTTTGAAACTAGTTACTCGTGCCAAAAAAGGTGCGATATTGTGAAGTTGATATAGGAGGTAATGAATTGTATACTTGTGCGCAAAATTAGTTCGATGCAGAATTTGAATTACTACGATGACATGGGCACATGTTTATATGAGGGGAACTCACATTATTCCAAGAGTCCACGATAGTTGAAAAATAAGAGGTTAACACCCTACAAAATGAAATATAAATAAGAATGAGTACATGTGTAATACTGGCAGATCCTCATCGTAGGGTCCACATCGTAGTGCATGAAGAAAACATCCATTTGGAACCGAATCCTGACCCAATACATCGACTGCCCTTCGCTTTCTATTCATAAGCTAACCAAGCCTTCAGCACTTGTTAGGAGTTGTGACGATCGAGGATCAAATGAGTATGAATAGACGGAAAGAATATATGCGGTGAGCCAGATGGGACTACCTGCCAAGTCTATCATGGTTGATGTATGTGTGTGAGCAGATGATGCTTTATGTGTTCGTTGGTTTTTACATGCCTCGCACCTGGATAAAGGGGAAAGGCCCGTTGGACATGGTTTGCTAAAAGTTTAAATATAGGTGAGCCCTCGTGTATGTATTTCGTCTGTCCAATGAAGTTTCCAATCACGACTTTCCCTCGTTGACAATCGGGACCATGTCGGAGACCTCAAAGATGTGGCCAGCATGAAACACCGACCAATCATCCGCTCACACATGTGGCCCAACGCCGCAAATTAAGTGATAGGTTTGTTGATGAGGAATGTATGGTCGAATGTTGTGCAACAACGATGTAACGAAAAAAAATTATAATATATTGTAAGCATTGTTAGCGAGTGTTTATATGTAAGATGATAACAATACGTTAATAGAGGGGAAGAAGATCAGATTTTTACGCGGAGAACTCTTACGTGGAGAAAAAATCACACGATCAACCAAATGCAAATTCACTATAAGAAGTAAACAAACAATTTTTCTCTCGAAAACCCGAGATAATGTACCAAGAAGGAGAGGTAAGAAGATACCACACAATTGAGATAGATCTCTACAATTCTGCCATCCTGTAACTTCTTACGAAGATGCCTTCCACAAAGTACACAACTGTAGACAGTCCTAAAAAGACACACAAATACATTAACAGTCTTGTCCCGCTTCCTTTCTTATTTATTTTCTTTTTCTTTCTTCTTCGTTTGTTCTTTTCCTCCCATCTCCACTGTAAGTAGCATCAAAACACTCTGTCTTTTCTTCTACTTTTCCAACTTTCGCTTGTGACTGTCTTTTCTTGATTGAGCGGATGATACCAAAATCCTTGGTTGTTGGGATACTTGTTCATCCCTTACGATAACCAAGCAATGCCCTAATGGGCTTGTCCATCTTTGGTCTAAAATAAAACCACATGCCCAATAATCTTCCCTTTCAGCCCTATAAGGAAATTATCATCACAAGTAATCACTCAATGCTCTAGTTTGTCTCGTATCAGTGCCTTGATCATCATGTCAGAAAAATTCTTCTAAGTATGGATCTTCTTTAAAGTAAGTAACTTCTTGTCAATCACATCTATGTATTTTGTCAGTGCATGATGCATTATGCTCTTGCATAAATCAATATCACTTTGACTATCACAGAAAATAACTGGGTCAACCTGATTTGTGATTAACTCTCCCAGAAATTTTGAAATCTAAAGTATTTATTTCCTTTTTATGTTGTTGCTATGTACTATTCCTATGTCATAGAAAATACAACACACGTTTGCAACTTTAACTATCAAAATATGACTCACCCTAGAAAAGTGGAAACATATCGATAGGTACACTTTCTATGATCAATGTCACTTGCCATGTCATTATCAATGAAGCCTTTCAGAACCAACAAGCACCAAGCACGTGATACTAGTGTCTCATAAGTATATGAAGATCCACTTGACCACCTCCCACATAACTTTTCTAGGGTTTGAGAGAAACCTACTCAGAATAGCAACCAGATGAGAAGTAACAAGGCCAGTACACACCATTGTGTACATCAAACTCCTCACAACAGAAGAACAAGAAATTGTTGGTATGTATGCCCATAGAGCCAATCATGTGATGATTGTAATGGCATGATTTTCAAATGATTTGATTAATAAATAAACTCAAGACTCCAATTTATTTTTTTAATACAGTTATGAGATAATTATGTAACATTATAAATGTCTAGAGAATCATATTACTCAATGATGTATGTATTAAAAAATGAAATCATATGAATGTTAACAGTACATATATATTCTCATTATATTCATGACTACTTGTTATTGTGGAAAGTTGATAGGAAACAATAACACATAAGATCAGAATGTGAGTTGGTTGATGACATAATCTCATTAGTGTTGATTTGGCTATATCAAACTAAGCACACATATACATGTTGGAGAATAGTTTATCGGACAGACCCAATATGAGACTGACACACGGAAGCCATCATCGTGGAAGTCATAGTCAACTCTCACAATGATGGTGGTGGTTGTGGTTCTTAGACCTAACATCAGTGCACTCATCACATGTTGTTCGGCACGCTTTGACATCATTAAACACAGTCCTGAAACATGGGTTGTTATAAAAGTGATGATTGAGTGATTGTGACACATGAAGACTGAATATGAGTGATAGAGATGGGATTTATCCCTCCTAGATAAGTATGATATCCTAGGCCTCTTGATTAGCGAGACTGAGAAATACATGGTCATGCAAATGTGACTCAATATGTGATATTGAGCTTAGATATATCTCAAACAGTCTACTCTTATTTTAAGAAACAAGACTGAATGTTGAAGAGGGTGACTACTCCATGCCTTGAGTTCAATCTAGATATAGTGCAATGGAAGTATAGAAGTATTATAACACCATGCACAGATTGTAGGTTGAAGTTGTTCCCCAACTTTCCATTTACTTGGGTATCATTGATGTGCAACTAGGTACCATTCGTTACTTGTGATGTCATAAGTTGTTATGAACATTCATTGTTAACGTAATATGGGACCTATAGGTTCACACACATAATTAGTCTCGACCTAGAAGAGGAGTTTAGTTTGATTGATGATTGAATTAATTACTAAAGACTTTAGGTAATTGATTAACACAACAAATCAACTGGCAAACCTATTGGATGATCAGCTCACAGGGTGTGACGGTCGTCTGAAGTGCCAAAAAGTTCTTTCAAGGGTTGAGATGGGTGTTTGAAGAGCCAGGCTGATTCAAGTTGAAATTAATTATGGATTGAATTGACCGACTCATCTTGGCTCACTAGATTTCTGTCTCACATGGGAGAGACCACATGGTTCACCTAAGGGAAGGTTCTAGATACTTTCTAATGTTCATTTGGATTGCACATTACTTACTGTGTGATGAATAAATGTGCATTATTAATAGGAAACGAATTGCCAATTTCGTATACGATTGGAAAATTGTGAAACAACTATCTTGCAGTGTGAGATAACCATCTAGGATGCCAGGCGACCATTTTGGTTGTCACGGGTTGTGAAAATTCATGATCTTCTGGTCCTTTCTACTCCTGTATAGACTGGAAACCCAGACCCTAACCCCTCCTATAAATAGAGCGGTACTAGAGGCTTTCTAAAACACAACACAAATACTTGAGAATCAGTTGCTATGACAACTGTTGTCCTCTCTGGTTGTTGTAACCAAGAGAGCCCAAGCAAGTCCTACCTAACCAGGGAGGGATAGCTAGGGTGAGAACAACTGAGATCATTGTTGTGGGAGAGTAAGTTGGTGACTAGTTTACCAACAGAAGGGATGACTCCTTCCTATATATTCTAGCAGGACCATGGCAGTTCTAGTAGGTTCTTGTGGACTTCTCTAGAGGCAGGAGGTCGTTGTCTACCTCTAGGAGAAAAACATCAACTAGAAATCCATTGAGAGAGGAGATACTGTAGACAATGATGTTTGAGGATGCAGCCTATGATGCAGACCTGGAGGCACAACAATCATACGAGTCCCCATGCAACTAGAAGAAATTTGTGCATCTACAATGATGAGGATATCTTGTTGGGCTTTCTCTAGGATTAGGTATATCCTCAAAACCATACTTCCTATCTTATCTTAGTTGACTTGATGTGCTGATTATGGAGAATATGGAAGATTAAATTTGTATTTTCCCTGCCTTCTCTGTAGCCATATTTCCCTACGGTTTTATCACAACCAATGTCAATTACTATATTATGGTATAATCAATATGATAAGATTTTGGTTTTGTCAATTTATTATTACATGTGATGCAAATAATATCTTTCCAATAAAATACCATGATAATCTCAAACCAATATATATATATATATGCAATTTACATGTGTCTCCCTAAAAGCAGTTAATGGTGGATGTGGAGCATGGTTATGGACAATAACACATATCATTTTTGTATGGTTGTGTGGTTGATTTACCCTTTGATCTCGGTCTACAAACTGGGCCTCTATCTTATCTTTCCAATGTAAAGTTAATTCTTTCCTACCCTTGCTCCCCTTGAATGTAACTTGAGGTTTCTTGATAGTTATGTAAAAGTAGGATAGTTTACTTTCATGTTATCACAAAGAAGATGGCATCTCCTAAATGAGACAACTACATGGAGGACCAAGGAGGACCAGTTGGATGAGCCAAACTGATCATCTTGGTAGACCCAATGGATCAGGGCCCAGTAGATGGTGGACCAATAGAACCAGATGACCAAATGACTGGCAGAGAGGTGAGTCAATCAATTCAAGGGTTAAACTGATCAACCTAGATTGGCAAGCACATAACTTCTTCAACAACAAGTTTCCACATGTGATGTGAACCTAGGATGACAAAATTCCTTGTGGCTCTTAGGAATTACATTAGGCTGGCCATAACCATCACTTTTGTTTATGGAATGTTTTGTTGTGGGATATAGAATGCATATGATACATACTGTGACACCCTGCCAACACACAGACAATGAGATGACATGCGAAAATGTGCGAAACCAGCATATTATCGAAAACACGGGCTAATTAAAACTGATTGCGAAAATCATACATGAGAGAACTTTTGCATCCAGATCCTATAGAGAAACATGTTATAAGAATATTACAAGCTTTGATATATGTCCACAGCTTATCAGAACCTGTTGTACTGTCAGCACCAGAGTTTAACACATGTTTATACATACATAACGGGCCACGTACAACCAGCAATATGATATACAAAATTACAACATCAATTCATCTTGAAACGTCGCCAAACACCTCCGAGGACCTGAGAGTACAGGGATGACTCTAGGACTCTACTAGAAAACCACCAAAACAGCAGCATGTCCATCTCTTGCGTTCTACTATTCTTCTTGCTACTCGGCCGCAACCTCATGACCACCACCACCTCTAGAGCGATCACCTAAAAAGGGTGTACACCAGTGGGGTGAGACACACAGTCCTAGTGAGAAACATAACTCCCCGCTGAACTATAAAACCTCAAAAGGTTAAAGCAGATAACAACAGATAATTGATAAAGTGTATAACAAGAGCAACATACTGAGCAAGGCTATTATAACCGTCAATATTACCAAGATATCTGGGAGGCATATAACCAAGCATTTCTTTATGGAACATGATTGACAAGATAAGCTTTATAAGAACTTATCACAAGATATAAGGATTGTACACACAACTGCATAGTACAACTAGATCAGCTATATAAGTAAGGCCTCAATGAATGTTTCGTATTTTGCTCTAAGCAAGATATACTATTCGGGTAGATTACATTTTATTATTTATGCCCTGAGGAAGTGAGCCTTCCATGCTCAAATCCAACCATTGGCTGTGAAGCCCAATTTCGTTCCATACAAGGTCTAAGGAGATCTGGACTCCATGACCTCACCTTCTCATGGTCAGTACACAAATCATCAAGCAAGACCACAGTCTTATGCTTATAGAGCCTCAGCCTCTGGGTTAGCTCTGCAAGCTACCCATATATACATCTGAGACTTGAACGCATCATGCTCATCATCACATATCCTGATCCATGGGTCTGTTCACCATGCTCCATATATCCTGAGTCTGCAACCACAGCTGCACTCAAATCCTCCTATTTTAGGCTAGGGGAAAACCTTGCATATTCAACAATATGCGCTCCAGGTAATCTCGTAGGATAAACCTGTTTTACCATCACCAAATACTGACAATGATGGATCTATGGCCAGGGAAAACTACATGATATGTTCATCTATAATTCATTAGTATATTTTAAGCCAATTGTTGAGGCAACCAAAGTGTAACATTGTAACATCACTGACCTGGGTTATGAACTAACCCTAGATGTTTTGCTTAATTATGTAATTATATGCTTGTGATTACCTTTTGGTATGTAATTAAAGCTCCTGAGGAACATATATTTCTATTTCTGCCCTTTTTGAACAATGTTTTGTAATACATGGCCTATGTGCAAATTACCCAATCAGAGGGGTTAACTTGCAAATCTCACATGTTTGGATGTTCCTCTGATGATGATCCATCATAAGAATGAATATGATGAAGTATGATGGATTCTACAAGCTTGGGCACCAAGATGCAGCTTGTGGAGCAATCCTTGTGCTCTAAACCCTAGTTTTGGTGTAAAATGCAATTTACCCAAAACCAAGGATGCAACCTGTAAAATATATCTTCTAGAGTATCTTTTATGACTCTTAACATCATATAGAGTAAAATGATGAGAAGAACACTTTTTTGAATAATCAAATAAGAAGGATAATTCTTGAAAATACAATAATCAAGTTGTATGCAAAAAGACCCTTCTATATGTGAAACTTAGTAAGAAGTTGGCTTTCTATACCTTTAGACCTTGGATTTAAGATGAGTATTTACCTAAGCATAGGAGAAGAAACGTTCCTAAAGGAAGGGAAGGACCTAGTTGAGAAATAAGAAATAAGTTGTCTTTATCTTGGAAATACCCCCAAAGTATATATACACTAATCTTTTACAACCAAAGGATCATTTCCCCTTTCTCCTCACATATCCCCTTGCTTGGACAGACTAAGGACAGTGCTCTGAAGCAGAGGAGAACGGATAAGTTGTTCTAGGTAAGGTTTGATCATCATCTTGCTCGGATTCATGGAGGAAGTCATGTTGCAAGGTTGGTTGTATGGTCTTTCTTACTTAGTTCTTCTTTCTAGCCATCCCTTCCAACCAATTCTTGGAGAAACGACCTTGGACAACCTATGTAGATCAATACTCCATTAAATCTTGGAATCTTGGAGCTCTAGGACCGACTTTAAGGCAGGTTTTATAACTCTAAACCCTTAAACTTTGTTATACATCTTCTTTTTATGCAATAGTTGCTTGCTCTTCCTTCTTCCACTCTTCTACGAGTTCTTGCAAACAAAACCATGAAGAAACCGACCCTGATTTGTGGTAGAAGAAGAGGGGGCGTGAATACCTATGTTTCTTTACCAAACGGTCTTGCACCTTTGGTCTAAACAGTTTGCAAAACCGTTTGGAACCAAACGGTTTCAAAACCGTTTGGATTCATATGGTTTGGAAGATCGTTTAGATTCAAACGGTCTCCAAGACCGTTTGGGAGGTTTGACCAGGTGTTGACCATTTAAGTATCTGCTGGACACATTATGAATTAATCATCTACAAAGAATCATTAACTAATTGCAAGTAAATCTAAAGTTGAAGGCACTTTAATCACCTAAACCCTAATCGGGTTCATTTGCTGATTTCAAGGACCAAACATGTTGAAGTTTGGGTTGAGTGGCCCAAACGGTTTCCAGACCATTTGGGGTTCACCCAAATGGTCTCAAGACCGTTTGGTGATCACCCAAGACCGCTTGGAGGTCTAGGGTTAAGGGAATTCGATCAATTGAAGGTCCAATCATAATAGGTTGTTGAAATAATAAAAGTGTTGAATTGATGACCTAATTAGGGTTCAATCCTTAACAAATTGACTTTGTTTTTGGTGTGACTTTGGGAAAACGGTCTCAAGACCATTTGGAGGATGTCCAAACGATCCCAAGACCATTTGGGGTCAGGTCATGGCCCAATTGGGTGATGGTTCAATGGGTTTGACTTCAATTAGACTCATGTTGATGGATGTTGATGGTTGATCAATTTCAAACCCTAATCCAATTTGTCCTAACCCTAATTGGTGACCAATTGATGATTAATTGAATGTCAAATTGGTTAAGGATTAACCTAATTACCTTAATTGATAAGTGGCTAACAAGTATGAGATTGATTGAAGGGTTCAACACTGAAAACCCTAATCAATTACAAGTGTTGATACACTTTTTAGGTCCGTGCGGTTTTGAGATGTTTGGACCAAACGGTCTCAAGACCATTTGGATTCAAACGGTCTTGAGACCGTTTGGTGGGGGCAAATGGTCTCAAGACCGTTTGGGACCAAACGGTTTCAAAACCATTTGGACTCATGCAGTTTCCAAACCGTTTAGTCTTATAAGGTTTCAAGATTGATTTGCTCAAATGGTTTCAAAGTCAAACATGGCTTAACGGTCAACGTGATCAAACAGTTTCAAGACCGTTTAAGGGAAAACGGTCTTGAGTTTGATCTTGTCCATGCGGTCTTGAAGGTCAAAGGTACCAAATGGTCAACTCTTCCATGTGGTTTCAAAACCGTTTGGAGGTTGAAAGTTCAAAACCATTTGGGGTCTTTTAAGGTCAAGATTGCTTAATGCTTTGAAGGCTTAGATGGTTCAATGGTTGTTTAACCTAAACCCTAATGATACCTAAAGACATTAAGGGAATAAGTAATTAGTTAGTTGATGTATACTATGATCAATGGTGAGTATTACTAAAGTAACCTTGAAGGGTTCAAGTAGACAACACCCCTTGAATCAAGCAAACCCTAATGACCATGATGGTGATGACTTGACTTATGTTAATCAAAGTTGACTTGACCTAACCTAATATAGAGTTATGTTAACATCATCTATTAGTGAGAGGAGAGAGAAGGCTCCTAATATGAATGAAAGTCAAGTAAAATACCTTCAATATGAATGAATGCACATGATTAGGGTATGATCCTTCATAGTGAGATCATAGAAACCCTAATTATGATAATTGATGAATCTTAACCTAATTTGTAGGCATCAATGATAATAATCTACATACATGATGATGCTATGAGCTCAATCCACTATGAGGTGAATAGTAAACCCTAATTCTAGAGTAATAACATGTAAAGAGAATAGTAAACCCTAATTGAGGGTGATGTGATGAAATGTACAATAAACCCTAATTCCAGGTTATGCTTTTAAGCATGAATCTTCATGATTAAATTATGAGATGAGAAATCATCATTCTTAATCATAATGAAAGGGATTGAATCACCCTAATTGATTTTAAATAAGGGAACCTGGCCTTAGTGAAGGCATGAAGGTACAACCCTTGAATTGAGAGGTTATTTCTTCTTTATAAATTGCTGATCTGGAGATAGATTGTTTATTATTATCAACTGAATTAACCATGCATGTTCTTATAAAGAAGTGATCATAGCCAGATAAGGGTTATGATATCATATTCATAGAAAGAATGTTATAAACATTATGAATAGTGATATATGTCATGTTGCTTAAGCTTATGTGGCAACATATGAGATTAATGGGTTGTAAGAGCCATGAGTAACATAAAGGTCATGCTGATTAGATGACTTATATTGATCCAACGGTTTGAACACCCCTATTCTTGAATCATAGTAATGAAATGGTTAAGAATTGATATCCATATGATAACTGATATGAGTTAAACTTGATACATTTAGTATTCTTCTTTTATAGCAGTGTTTTAATAGTTAAATGCTTGAAACATGCTTGATGCTAAAAGAATGCTGAAATGTACCTAAATAATCAAGTATAATCTTACCATGTAGAGCCCTGATCATAGATCCATCATTGTCAGAAGCCAAGTGATGGTGAAACAGGTTTTACTAAGGGAACTCCTGGATCACATACTTTTGAGTATGTGGGGGATTATGGACCCGAATATCCTTACGTTCTAGTGTAGGAATTGATGAAAGATGTACTTTAATCCATCAACCCTTCACTATATGTTTATTCCGGGGTGATGTTCCTCTAATCTCCCAAGGGAATCTTTGATGTCGATCGATGAGAGATAAACAAGAGATCTTTCGATGGAAAAGAGAGTACAGAATGTCACTGTGACTCTAATAGCGAAGTGCCAGAATACCCTGGTAAGCTATTATAGCAGAGACACGAGATGTCCTGCATGTTGATCCTCACATTGACTGAGGAAGATGAGGTCATAAGAATCCGACTCTTTTGATGACCTAGGTATGATACCGATACGAATTAGTAGTGATTGGTTGGAGTATGAGCGGTATACCTCATCTCTGCAGGGCATAATAATGTTTGTAAAATATAATCAACCGCGTAGCATATCTACTTAGGTTGAACTACAAGAAACAATGATTGATGCTACAATGTTTATATTAATATTCTGTTCAAGTATCTAGTATACATGTTCTTCATATTCCTTAATGAAGTGATTGCATAAGTAGAAGTTGCTTTACTTATTATCAAACCTACTGTTGAATGATTTAAGTTACTTTGCTTATGTTATTCTTTAATTTCTATAACAAATCTTCTGGCGGAGAGTTATAACTCTCGCTGGGACAATTATTTAAAATTGTCTCACCCCCGTAGATTTCAACTTTTTAGGTGGACGTCGAGGATGAAGGAATCTATCTGAGGGTGAGTAGTACCAGCAACAACAACACCAGGGGAAGCAGTGAATCTCAGGTGGCGATACTGACTGTCAAGTCTTATAGATAGCTTGTCTTATGTCGTCTCTGTACTCTCAGGTCCTAGGAGTTAGTAGGTCTGAGGTTTTTGGCTTTGAGCCTCGAGATTTTTGTTTTATCTTGCCTTGTACAGATAATAGGGCAATGGATGTATCTAATCACTCGAGAGGTGATTTCACAGAGATGTAATGTCAAAACATGATGTAAATAGTTTATCTAGTTTCATTATAAAAGAGTTTTATGTTTTAAAGATCTCTTTCTAAAAAGTTTTAATTTTTAGTAATTTTTCATATTCCGCTGCTAATATAACACTTCCACTAAGTTTACCTCATGATTTACGTGATGGATCGCCACAAATTAAGTGGTATGAAAGCTCTAGGTTCGCTGAGTCTACAGAGACATATGTCTTAGGATGGCGAGTCTATTCTTAGTGTCTTCTAGTATATCTTATAGTGTCTTCTGCTCCTTAGGAGAAGAAGATAAGTAAGGATGTCTGGAACACATGAGGAGTATGTGGCAGAGAGTAGTGTCGCTGCACTCCGAGATGGTGCAAAGAACCCGGAGATAGAACAACCTGTGCCTGAGCCACCCCAGTTTAACCCAGATGACATGGAGAACCCAACTGTTCAGACCATGTTCAGGAAGTTTATGACTGCCATGACACACATCACAAATAGGATGCCCATGCCTGCACCTAGGGCACCTGCCCAGTCTGAAGGACAAGGAGTCGGCAAGACATTCGAATGACTTCGCCGAGTCGGAGCAACCAAGTACTTTGAAACAACTGATCTTGCAGATGCCGACCTATGGTTAACCGAGCTTGAGAAGGCTTTTAGAATCCTAAACATCCCTAAAGATGAGAAGGTTAGACACACTGTCTATCTTCTCAAGGGGAGTGCTGGTCACTGGTGGACCATGGAAGAGCTGAAGAGGCCAGGTGTAGAGGCTACATGGGAAGTCTTTCGTCGGGAATTTGTCAATAGATATTTTTCTAAGACGTTCCTGGATGAGAAAATCTCCCAGTTCAAGAGGTTGAGGCAAGGTCTGATGAACATTAGTGAATACGAAGCTAAGTTCATGGAGTTGCTGCAGTTCTGTCCGCATATGGTTGCTACAGAAGAAGAAAGGATTAGACAGTTTGAGAAAGGGTTGGATACTGAGTTGACTACTCCCGTGTCTGCCCTAGAGAACCGGGAGAGGTTTTCTACCTTTGTTGAGTCAGTCCGAAGGATAGAGAGGTCCGTAGTCGAGAAGAGGCAAACCCATAAGAGATATCCTCAGTTCTAGGGATCTTCATCTAGAGACTTCAAGAAGCCTAGATTTTCTGCACCTACACCACCACCACCTAGACCTAGTGCTCAGAGACAGTGGACACTGAGTAGAGGTAGAAGACGAAGACTACCTCTACAAGGGGCTCGCTGTTCAGCATCTGTGTCGGTTACAGGACCACCCAGACCACAGCAACAAGATAGAAGTTGTTACTTATATGGGAAGATGGGGCATCTGATGAAAGACTTTAGAGCCAGACTAGCAAGTGTAACACAACCAGAGAGGCAGAGTCAGCAAGGATCACAGAGGAGGCAGTTTCAAGGAGCATCTAGAGGATGTGGACAAGCGTCCCAAGCTGGATCGTCAGCACCAAATCAACCATAGGCAACAACAAGGTTCTATGCAATGAACCCACTTGATGCAGTGATCAACCCTCGGGTTGTGGCAGGTCAGATGGAGTTGTTATATTCTGATATGTCTACATCCTACATTGTATCTGTTTTGATTGATCCGGGTGCTACACACTCCTTTATCACTCAAAGAGTGATTTGTAATTGCAATATGACAGTCAGTCATAGGGCAGATAGCTTGTTGCTTGAGACTTTGTTGAGAGGGTCTGTCGTGTCGCAGGAGGTATTCTCTCCCTACATCCTATTCTTTTTTGATCATCACATTCAAGTGGATATCTTATACCACTTGAGATGCAAGGATTTGATATAATCCTTGGGATGGATACCTTGGAAAGGTATAGGGTTGTCTTGGATTGTGAATCCAAGCAAGCTGTGTTTGCTGATGAAAGCGACACATGGATCTTTCAAGGAGAGAGAAAAATTCTACCTACCTGTCTTGTGTCAGCTATGGTTGCTGAGAAGCTGATGAGGCAAGGATGTCATGCATTCTTAGCCCATGTGGTAGATACTACCATAGAGAGTCCTAACCCTGCTGAAGTTCCTATAGTCAGGGAATTTGAAGATGTATTTCCTGAAGAACTTCCAGGTGTACCACCACCTCGGGAAATTGATTTTGAAATCAATTTGATCCCAGATACACAACTGATAGCACAGACACCGTATAGGATGGCACCTGCCGAGATGGCAGAACTCAAGAAACAATTGCAAGAGTTGCTTGAGAAGGGTTTCATCCGACTGAGTACTTCACCCTGGGGTGCTCCGGTCCTTTTCATTAAAAAGAAAGACGGATCAATGCAGTTGTGCATTGATTACAGACAATTAAACAAAGTAACAATATAGAACAAGTACCCTCTGTCGAGGATTGATGATCTTTTTGACCACTTGTGTGGTGCAACCATCTTCTCAAAGATAGATTTGAGGTCAGGATATCATCAACTCCGTATTAAGGACAGTGACATACCCAAGTCTGCCTTTAAGACAAGGTATTGTCACTATGAGTTCACAGTTATGTCATTTGGACTAAATAATGCACCATCTGCATTTATGGAACTCATGAATAGAATCTTCTGACCTTTCCTCAATCAGTGTGTTGTTGTCTTCATAGATGACATTCTGATCTGTAGTAGAGATGCTCAACAGCATGAACATCATCTTCGTCAGGCTCTAACTTTGCTAAGAGAACACAAGCTATACGCTAAGTTTAGCAAGTGTGAGTTCTGGTTATCGGAAGTATCTTTCCTTGGACACGTGATATCTGCCTCGGGTATTAGTGTTGATCCTAAAAAGGTAGAATCTGTTCTATAATGGGAACAGCCGAAGACACCGACAGAGATCCGTAGTTTCTTAGGGTTAGCTGGTTATTACCAAAGGTTCATTAAGAACTTCAGTTCCATAGCCTTACCCTTGACTAAGTTGACCCGGAAAGATGTTCCTTTTGTTTGGAGTGATAAGTGTCAGCAATCTTTCCAGCTGTTAAAGGAGAGGTTGACAAGTGCACATGTACTTATGCTACCTGAGCAAGGCAAAGGATACATGGTTTTCTGTGATGCCTCCAAGAATGGACTCGGATGTGTGTTAATGCAGGATAAACAAGTGATTTCTTTTGCTTCTCGACAGCTTAAGAAACATGAGGGGAATTATCCGACACACGATCTGGAGTTAGCTATCGTGGTTCATGCCATGAAGATCTGGAGACACTATCTCTACGAAGAGACATTTCAGATTTTCACTGATCATAAGAACCTTAAGTATATCTTCTCTCAGCACGAACTTAACATGAGGCAACACCGCTGGATGGAGTTAATCAAGGACTATGACTGTACAATTGATTACCATCCAGGGAAGGCCAATGTGGTTGCAGATGCTCTAAGTAGGAAATCAGCAACACCAACCTTAGATAGGGCACAACTAAACTCTTTAGTATGCTCTAGGAGAGATATGCTTATCTCCTTAATGCAAGACAATGTACAGTTGAAGGTGTCATTGTTAGCTGGGTTGTTGGCTGAGATGCATATAAAACCTACCCTAAGAGAGCAGATCAAGGAGGCACAACAAGTTGATGTTGCAGTTCAGCAGATCATATCAGAGTATGGTGATGAGAAGCGAGATGGTTTCCATGATTCAGATGACCAAGTAGCCTGTTATCATGGGAGGATGATAGTGTCTGATGTGGATAACTTGAGAAAGTTAGTCCTGGAAGAAGCCCACTCTTCGATGTATGCCATGCATCCAGGAAGCACCAAGATGTATCGAAACTTGGAAGATATGTATTGGTGGCCTGAAATGAAGAAGGACGTTGCTGAGTTTGTTCTGAGGTGTCTTGTATGTCAGCAGGTTAAGGCTGAACACTAGAAGCCTGCAGGAACAATGCATCCTTTACCCATACCACAGTGGAAGTGGGATCATGTAACCATGGACTTTATTGTTGGCCTACCCAGGACAAGCAAAGGACATGATTCCATTTGGGTAATAGTTGATAGGTTGACAAAGACAACACATTTCTTACCTGTCAAAACAACCTATTCTGCAGAGAGGCTAGCACAGTTGTATGTTCAGGAGATAGTGCGACTGCACGGAGTTCCAATCACTATAGTTTCAGACAGAGGTCCCCAGTTTATGAGTCATTTTTGGGAGTGACTACACAAAGCTTTAGGCACCCAGTTAAGGTGTATTACAACCTTTCATCCACAGACTGATGGACAGTTAGAAAGGACTATACATACCTTGGAAGACTTGCTGAGAGCATGTGTTCTTCAGTTTTCAGGAAGTTGGGATCTGCACCTAAGCTTGATAGAGTTTGCCTATAATAATAGCTATCAACATAGCATTGATATGGCACCTTATGAAGTTTTGTATGGTAGACATTGTAGATCACCCTTGTGTTGGTATGAAACCAATGAATATCAACTGTTAGGTCCTGATCTTGTGCAACATACCATAGAAAAGATGAAAGTGATACAACAACATATTAAGACTGCACAGGATAGGTAGAAATCTTATGTTGATAGACGTCGTAGACCCTTAGAATTCCAGGTTGGAGATAGAGTCTATCTCAAGGTCTCGCCTTGGAAGGGAGTTCTGATATTTGGAAGGAAAGGGAAGTTAGCTCCCAGATTTAAGGGGCCTTATCCAATCATTGAACGGGTTGGAAAGGTAGCCTATAGACTAGAGTTACCACCAGAGTTATAGAGGTTACACCCTGTGTTTCACATTTCTATGCTGAGGAAATGTCACCCTGATACTGAGTCAGTTCTACAACCAATGGAGGTAGAATTGAATGATGATATAACTTATGAGGAAGGACCAATGTGAATCCTTGATAACAGAACTAAAAAGCTGAAAAAGAAAGACATAAGTCTTGTGAAAGTCCTCTGGAATCACCGTGGTGTTGAAGAAGCCACATGGGAACTAGAGGAAGAGATGTGAAGGAAATACCCTGCTCTTTTCTCTTAATATGTTTTGTTGATTTCAGGGATGAAATCCTTGTAAGGGGTGGATAATTTGTAACATCCCTGACCTGGGTTATGAACTAACCCTAGTTGTTTTGCTTAATTATGTAATTAGATGCTTGTGATTACCTTTTGGTATGTAATTAAAGCTCCTGAGGAACATATATTTCTATTTCTGCCCTTTTTGAACAATGTTTTGTAATACAAGGACCTATGTGCAAATTACCCAATCAAAGGAAAAAACTTGCAAATATCACATGTTTGGATGTTCCTTTGATGATGATACATCATACAAATGAATATGATGAAGTATGATGGATTCTCCAAGCTTGGGCACCAAGATGCAGCTTGTGGAGCAATCCTTGTGCTCTAAATCCTAGTTTTGGTGTAAAATGCAATTTACCCAAAACCAAGGATGCAACTTGTAAAATATATCTTATAGAGTATCTTTTTTGACTCTTAAAATCATATAGAGTAAAATTATGAGAAGAACACTTCATTTGAATAATCAGATAAGAAGGATAATTCTTGAAAATACAATAATCAAGTTGTATGCAAAGAGACCCTTCTATATGTGCAACTTAGTAAGAAGTTGGCTTTCTCTACCTTTAGACCTTGGGTTTAGGATGAGTATTTACCTAATAATAGGAGAAGAAACGTACCTAAAGTAAGGGAAGGACCTAGTTGAGAAATAAGAAATAAGTTGTCTTTATCTTGGAAATACCCCCAAAGTATATATACACTAATCTTTTACAACCAAAGGATTGTTTGCCCTTTCTCCTAACTTATCCCCTTTCATGGACCGACTAAGGACAGAGCTCTGAAGCAGAGGAGAATTGATAAGGAGGTCTAGGTAAGGTTTGATCATCATCTTTCTCGGATTCATGGAGGAAGTCATGTTGCAAGGTTGGTTCTATGGTCTTTCTAGCTTAGTTCTTCTTTCTAGCCATCCCTTCCAACCAATTCTTGGAGAAACGACCTTGGACAACCTTTGGAGCTCAATATGCCATTAAATCTTGGAAGCTTGGAGCTCTAGGACCGACTTTAAGGTGGGTTTTATAACTCTAAACCCTTAAACTTTGTTATACATCTTCTTTTTATGCAATACTTGCTTGCTCTTCCTTATTCCACTCTTCTATGAGTTCTTGCAAACAAAACCATGAAGAAACCAACCCTGATCTGAGGTAGAAGAAGAGGGGGCATGAATACCTATGTTGCTTTACCAAACGGTCTTGCACCTTTGGTCTAAACAGTTTGCAAAACCGTTTGGATTCATGCAGTTTGCAAGACCGTTTAGATTCAAACGGTCTCCAAGACCGTTTGGGAGGTTTGACCAGGCGTTGACCATTTGAGGGTATGCTGGACACATTATAAATTAATCATCTACAAAGAATCATTAACTAATTGCAAGTAAATCTCAAGTTGAAGGCACTTTAATCACCTAAACCCTAATCGGGTTCATTTGCTGATTTCAAGGACCAATCAATGTGAAGTTTGGGTTGAGTGGCCCAAACGGTTTCAAGACCATTTGGGGATCACCCAAACGGTCTCAACACCATTTGGTGATCACCCAAGACCGTTTTGAGGTGTAGGGTTAAGGGAATTTGATCAATTGAAGGTCCAATCATAATAGGTTGTTGAAATTATCAAAGTGTTGAATTGATGACCTAATTAGGGTTCAATCCTTAAAAAATTGACTTAGTTTTTGGTGTGACTTTGGGCAAACGGTCTCAAGACCATTTGGAGGATGTCCAAACGATCCCAAGTCCGTTTGGGTTCAGGTCATGGCCCAATTGGGTGATGGTTCAATGGGTTTGACTTCAATTAGACTCATGTTGATGGATGTTGATGGTTGATCGATTTCAAACCCTAATCCAATTGGTCCTAACCCTAACTGGTGACCAATTGTGGATTAATTGAATGTCAAATTGGTTAAGTATTAACCTAATTACCTTAATTGATAAGTGGCTAACAAGTATGAGACCGATTGAAGGGATCAACACTGAAAACTCTAATCAATTACAAGTGTTGATACACTTTTTAGGTCCATGTGGTTTTGAGATGTTTGGACCAACAATATCAAGACCGTTTGGATTCAAATGATCTCAAGAACATTTGGGGGCAAACAGTCTCAAGACCGTTTGGGAACAAACGGTTTCAAAACCGTTTGGACTCATGCGGTTTCCAAACCGTTTAGTCTTATGCAGTTTCAAGACTGATTTTCTCAAACGGTTTCAAATTCAAACTTGGCTAAACGGTCAACATGATCAAACGGTTTCAAGACCGTTTAAGGGAAAACGGTCTTGAGTGTGATCTTGTCCATGCGGTCTTGAAGGTCAAAGGTACCAAACGGTCAACCCTTCCATGCGGTTTCAAAACCGTTTGGAGGTTGAAAGTTCAAAACCGTTTGGGGTATTTTTAGGTCAAGATTGCTTAATGCTTTGAAGGCTTAGATGGTTCAATGGTTGTTTAACATAAACCCTAATGATACCTAAAGACATTAAGGGAACAAGTAATTAGTTAGTCGATGTATACTATGATCAATGGTGAGTATTACTAAAGTAACCTTGAAGGGTTCAAGTAGACAACACCCCTTGAATCAAGCAAACCCTAATGACCATGATGGTGATGACTTGACTTATATTAATCAAAGTTGACTTGACCTAACCTAATCTAGAGTGATGTAAACATCATCTATTAGTAAGAGGAGAGAGAAGGCTCCTCATATGAATGAAAGTCAAGTAAAATACCTTAAATATGAATGAATGCTCGCACCCAAAAAAAATATGAATGAATGCACATGATTAGGGTATGATCCTTCATAGTGAGATCATAGAAACCCTAATTATGATAATTGATGAATCTTAACCTAATTTGCAGACATCAATGATAATAATCTTCATACATGATGATGCTATGAGCTCAATCCACTATGAGGTGAATAGTAAACCCTAATTCTAGGGTAATAACATGTAAAGAGAATAGTAAACCCTAATTGAGGGTGATGTGATGAAATGTACAATAAACCCTAATTCCAGGTTATGCTTTTAAGCATGAATCTTCATGATTAAAGTATGAGATGAGGAATCATCATTCCTAATCATAATGAAAGGGATTGAATAACCCTAATTGATTTTAAATAAGGGAACCTGGCCTTAGTGAAGGCATGAAGGTAAAACCCTTGAATTGAGAGGTTATTTCTGCTTTATAAATTGATGATCTGGAGATCGATTATTTATTATTATCAACTGAATTAACCATGCAGGTTCTTATAAAGAAGTGGTCATATCCAGGTAAGGGTTATGATATCATATTCATAGAAAGCATGTTATAAACTTTATGAATAGTGATATATGTCATGTTGCCTAAGCTTAAGTGGCAACATATGAGACTAATAGGCTATAAGAGCCATGAGTAGCATCAAGGTCATGCTGATTAGATGACTTATGATGATCCAAGGGGTTGAACACCCCTATTCTGGAATCATAGTAATGAAATGGTTAAGAATTTATATCTCTATGATAACAGATGTGAGTTAAACTTGATACATTTAGTATTCTTCTTTTATAGCTCTATTTTAATAGTTAAATGCTTGAAACATGCTTGATGCTAAAAGAATGCTGAAATGTACCTAAATAATCAAGTATAATCGTACCATGTAGAGCCCTAATCATAGATCCATCATTGTCAGAAGCCAAATGATGGTGAAATAGGTTTTCCTAAGGGAACTCCTGGATCACATACTTTTGAGTATGTGGGGGATTATGGACGTGCATATCCTTATGTCCTAGTGTAGGAATTGATGAAAGATGTAATTTAATCCATCAACCCTTCACTATATGTTTATGCCGGGGTGATGTTCCACTAATCTCCCGAGGGAATCTTTGATGCCGCATCGATGAGAGATAAACAAGAGATCTTTCGATGGCGAAGAGAGTACAGAATGCCACTGTGACTCTAATAGAAAAGTGCCAGAATACCCTGGTAAGCTAATTAGCAGAGACACGAGATGTCCTGCATGTTGATCCTCACACTGACTGAGGAACATGAGGTCATAAGAATCCGACTCTTTTGATGACCTAGGTATGATACCGGTGTGACTTAGTAGTGATTGGTTGGAGTATGAGCGGTATACCTCATCTCCGCAGGGCATAATAATGTTTGTAAAATATAATCAACCACATAGCATATCTGCTTAGGTTGAACTACGAGAAACAATGATTGATGTTACACTGTTTATATTAATATTCTGTTCCAGTATCTAGTATACATGTTCTTCATATTCCTTAATGAAGTGATTGCATAAGTAGAAGTTGCTTTACTTATTATCAAACCTTCTGTTGAATGATTTAAGTTACTTTGCTTATGTTATTCTTTAATTGCTATAACAAAGCTTCTGGCGGAGAGTTATAACTCTCGCTGGGACAATTATTTAAAATTGTCTCACCCCCGTGGATTTCAACTTTTTAGGTGGATGGCGAGGATGAAGGAATCTATCTGAGGGTGAGAAGTACTAGTAGCAGCAACACCAGGGGCAGTAGTGAATCTCAAGTGGCGATATTGACTATCAAGTCTTATAGATAGCCTGTCTTATGTCGTCTCTGTACTCTCAGGTCCTAGGAGTCAGTAGGTCTGAGGTTTTTGGCTTTCAGCCTTGAGATTTTTGTTGTATCTTGCCTTGTACAGATAATAGGGCAATGGATGTATCTAATCACTCGAGAGGTGATTTCACAGAGATGTAATGTCAAAACATGATGTAAATAGTTTATCTAGTTTCATTATAAAAGAGTTTTATGTTTTAAAGATCTCCTTCTAAAAAGTTTTAATTTTTTAGTAATTTTTCATATTCTTCTGCTAATCGAATGCTTCCGCTAAGTTTACCTCGTGATTTACGTGACAGATCACCACAAACATAGTCTTATAGAATTACATCATCATTGCCATCATCATACTATCATGGGACCTCAATCCGTCATGATATCAACCACTGCCTCTCAAGGCATCATAATCATGCATCAGCAATCTGGGAACGCATCCCTTATCTCATCATCAGAGGATAACACCTCAACTAGGCACTCAGCCTAATATCAGGTCCTCAGACCTATCAACTTGTTATCTCATTATCACTTGGTGCTATTCAAGCACATACATCTCATAGCTCTTACTCAGCTACGAATCCACATTAAATACATGCATGGTTAGTATGCACATCCATAGAGAAAACTGAAGCCATCATGGATTAACAGAATTATCATGCTATCAGGTATAAAGCATCATCCATGAGTATATTACACATAAGCTGTAGAAAGCATAGTTTTATCATCAACCATAAGCATATATCATGCCCCATACTTGTGATCATCTGCATGTGTCACATTATCATGTGTAGCAGCATCATATGCTATCAAGCTTCTTGGTTCACAACCTATCATCTTAACCCATTATCATATATACAAGATTCAAGGTGATTACATCATATCAATTGTATTATCATTATTATAGAGAACTATCAAATGTATACATTCCGGGTTATCAGAACCCTCACCAAAGCTCCTGAAACCCTCACTATATGTATGGCGAGTAGCGCCAACCCTCACCAAAGGATGTATCGCCTAGGGTTCCAAACCCTAAAGCACGTGTGCCATCAAAATGACCAACCACGCTTCAACCTATCGTGCAACCAGCTCACATGATGTCACACAACCAGATCCAAGGATGAATTGTGCATCAACAGCAAGGGTTGTCGACCAAAAGCCTATCGTGTACACGAACTAGGGTTAGAGTTAGAGTTCTATCGGCCAATCCTCTCAACAAGAGACATGTCAACCAGGATCATGGTGCCCAAGATGCCCTATCGTCCAACCATCCCCCATATCATCCAGAGGACCCTCATGACGGCCAATGCACCCTATCATCTAAGGCATGGTAACCACTAAGGCATCATCTAGGGTTCTTTGTAAAACCATCATATTGGGCACTACTCCATAATGCTCAACACCTCATATTGGCCAAAGAACATCCAAGACAAGGAGGTATACAACCTCACAACAAGGTGTTTCGTGTAGAGCACACATCAAAGTGCATCACCCAAGCTCCCACTCCACAAAGGGTATCAGCCAAGCTCAACTAGGCATACCGGTCAAAGGTACAACCCAAGACAAGGCTATCGGGCAGCACTACTCCAAGGTCATATCGTCCAAGGCACAACCCAACATGGTCATCTTCAACCTCAAGCATAAGAGAACCAAACCCTAAATGATCAAGAAGATTGGCTCACCTCTCAACAACCAAGCGTGAGAGGTTTTGCACAACCTCTATCACAAATCAGACAACTAGAAGGACCAACCTCAACATATGTCATAACATAACCAAGAGCTCACCTCTCAAATCCATGGTGAGAGGAGGGTGTTGCCCAAGAAACTAGAATGTAGACTCACCTCTCAACTAAAATGAGAGAGGGGTATTGCCTACATCACTAGAGCTCAAACTCACTTCTCTAGACCAAGGAGAGAAAGGGGTACTGCCCCAAAAGAAACCCTAAACTATGGTTCATCCAACTAGATCCAAAAGTATATAAACCATCAACAACATCATGCTCACTATATCCATAAGATCAACAACATGTACTAGAGCAAGAAACATAACATGCAATGGCTGATCAATCACATATATGAAATATGCAACATAGAGAAGGTAGTATAGCTAGGGTTAGACGTTATGTAACCCACCTTAAGCAAACTCTTCAAGCTCCAAAGCGCCAAGCTTCTAGATCCTATCTCCAAGCACACCACTTTCGGCCACCTCAAGAAAAGGAACAAGAACCATAATCACCATGGCCGAAGAGTAGGCACGATGGAGAAGAAGATGCAAAGGAGAGAGGGAAGATTCTTACCAAAGAACAAGACCCACCTAGGGTTCGGCCACCAAGCTAGAGGAAGAAGAAGAGATCTCCACTAAGGGGAAAGGATCGGCCACCAAGCTCTCCAAGGAAGGTGTGTCGTGCACACAAGGAGGGAAAAGCAACAAAAGAGCTAAAGGGTTCCCAAGGAAGAGAAAGGCAAGGCATATATAGATGAGGGTCAAGGTTAAATCAAGGCAAGGTGTCACCTTACCAAAGGACACTTGTCCACACGTTTTACCACCTTGCAAAACACATGAACATGCCATGCCACCACTCAACCAAGGTTCGGCCACATGTCCAAGCTAGGGTGACACAACCAAGTCAAGGAGGTCAAACAAGGTCAAAGGCCGACACACTACTTCCTCCATGGCCGTCACACCCATGGGTGATACCCCATGGCCGACACAAGGCATCCTTGCCCGATATAGGGTTCCTCAAAGCAAGGCAAGGCCCAACAAGGCTCAACCAAGCCCAACAGAGCTTCAACAAAGCCCAAGACAATTCAAGGCACGAGCCCAAACCTTCCTCTCAACTGTAGAGGAAGCAAAGAGAGAGAAAGACATCTCTCAAGGTGACAAACTTGCTCTTCAACCCTATCTTAGGTTATTTTGCAAGTAGCACCTTCAACTCCCAACAAAACACAGGCAACCCTAATCACCACTAAAGGTGATTAGCAAGCAACCAAGCATAAGGTTTAGGCAAAACAAACAGGGTAAGCCCAAAATGAAGCTCAGGGTCCTTACACATACTATATATGTGGTGATTGGATAAAGTATATGTATTGATACAAACTCCCTCAATTAAAATATTAAGTCTAAGATGCCTTACATTAGAAACACACATGAAAATCTTGATCAATAAAGTGTATATTTGTACAATGCATGGTGCTCCATCTATCTCGTGGAAGTGTGATGGTAGATATGTATATTTGCACAAAGCATGGTGCATATCTATCGTACTGACTTTTGGGTCAGGCTTAACTAGTGACTTGGAGAATCGAAGATCAAAGGTATGCAGATGATTATGGCAAAGAGTTGTGCATATCATATATCTAAGAGTTTCATATGATGCAATTAGCATGATGGCCTATCTAAATAGTCAAGTTGTGGGCGATCGATAAAAGCCAACTCATGATTTGATGAAATTTGGATCTTCTCCCACTAGAATATTGTACAGTGCAATATTCCAAATTGATATGTGAGGGATATCAATTTGAAATAAAATAGTTGGAGCGGTAATAATTAAAGACCTAATTAATATCGTCAAATTTTCCAATTCAAAACAAATGTTTTTTGACAAATGCAATCTTTCTCTTGTATAATCAAATGTTGAACAAATCTGTTTTGCGATCAGTCCTTAAGAAGGACAAACTTGATGGGATAAATTTTCATGACTAGTTTTAGACTTTGAGAAGGATTCTCAATGAATAGTGCAAACCCTACATCCTTGACAAACCAGTGCCACAAATACCTGCTAGCTCCTGATGCACCTAGGGCACAAGTGGATGCTTATTGGAAGCATGGCAATGATTCTTTGGAAATAAACTGCCTTATGCTTAGCTACATGAACTATGAGTTGCAATGACCAGCGTGAGGACATGAGTGCTCTTGAAATGGTAATGCATCTTATGAAAGTGATACTTGGTCTTGCAAAGCAAGAAATGGATGATATCCTAAAGGTGTTACTTGAGTCTAAGTTGACAAAGGGAAGATCGGTAGAAGAACGGTGTGTTCAATATAATTCAACATGTGTATCATCTTGAAGAAGTGGGATTCACCTTGGGCCAAGAGTTGGCCACTAATATTATTCTAAACACTATGCCAGAATCACATAGCTACTTTATTGCATGTTATCATGTGAATAATATGGTTGGACAGATGTCAAACTTGTTTGCCATGTTGATTCAAGCGAAAGAAAAATTGAATAAGGACAAGACAGTGATGATGATAAGAAGAGCTGAGTCTAAGGATCAAAGAAAGACTGAGAAGAGTTATGAGGTGAAGCCCAAAACTAATCTTCAACAATCAAGATAAGTAAAAAGAAAAGTACAAGAGGATATCATCCTTTGTACTTGAAGGCATTCATGAAAAAGAAGATGGGGATGGTGATCTCCAATTCAGGTATATATGTTATTGAGATAAACCTATATACTTCATCATCATGGGTAATAGATAATGGATGGGGATCTCATATATGTTCACAAATGCATGATTTGAAAGGAAGTAGGCCTTTGGAAAAAGGTGAGGTGGAACTATGAGTTGCGTATGGTTCAAGAGTTTCGTCCAGGTTAGTTGGAAACTATAGGTTATCTCTACCCATAGGGCTTGTAATAGAGTTAAAGAACATCTATTATGTACTTGCTATAAATAGAAACATCATCTTGTATCTTGTATGGACAATGATGCATTTGAATTCCATATAAAAAATTGTCAATATTCTATTTCAAAAGATGAGATCATTTATGGCAGTGCCCCAATGTCTTATGGTATTTATTTATTAGATCTAAAGATAGTTGTTTATAACGTAAATACTAAAAGACTAGAACTTAACAACTCAAACAAGACATACATTTGGCATTTTCATCTAGGGAACATAAATGAGAATTGCATATCTAGACTCCATAAAGATGGTTTTCTGGACTCTTTTGATTTCAAAGCAATAGAGAAATGTGAATTTTGTTTGTTGGCTAAGATGGTTGAGACCCCTTTTATTGGAAACAATGAAAGGGCTAGTGATCTTTTAGGACTTAGACATATTGATGCGTATGGGACTTTTAAAAAAACCGCTAGAGGTGGGTATCATTACTTTATTACCTTCACTGACGACTTCAGTAGATGTGGCTATGTTTATTTAATGAATATTAAGTCAAAAATCTTGAAAAGTTCAAGGACCTTATGAATGAAGTACATCATCAACTCAGTAAAAGTATTAAGGCACTTCATTTGTGGATAATACTTAAACCAAGAGTTTGAGAACCTTCTTAGAGCCCATATAATTGTATCCCAATGAACTCCACTTTGAACACCTCAGCATAATGGTGTATCAGAAAGAAGGAATCACACATTACTAGACATGATGTGGTCAATGATGAGTTTCACTGAGCTTCCAACTACCTTCTGGGGGTATGCTCTAGAAATCACTGTGTTTACACTAAACCAAGTTCCATCTAAATCAGCTCAAAGTACACCATATAAGATATGGACTGCGAAGCGTACAAAATGTCTTTTATGTGGATTTGGGGTGTGAAGATGATGTCAAGAAAATGTTTCTTGAAAAGCTTGGCCCCAGTTTTGATAAATGTTACTTTGTTGGACATACCAAGGAAACTATAGGATACTACTTATATAATCCATTTGAAAACAAAGTGTTTATTGCCAGAGATATTGCATTCCTAGAAAAGGAATTTATTTTCAAAGGAATGAGAGGGAGGCAAGTGGAACTCGAAGAGGTTCAACACCAACAAGAAAAAATTGAACCAATAGATGAACAAGTGGAACAAAGAGAATCACAAAGTGTTGTGGAATTTGAAATTCGTCAAGTAACACAATAACCTCATAGATCTAATAAGACACACCTTGAGCATGAAATATTTAGATATCTTGTAACTCAAGAAGGCATTAAATTGGTCATATATGATGAGCCAATATCCTATAAAGATGCTATTGAGGGACCAGAGTCTGGGAAATGTCTTGAGACCATGACATCTGAGATGGAATCTATGTATACCAACAAAGTATGGACTTTGGTGGATGCACGTGAAGAGGTAAAACCCATAGGGTGCAAATGGGTCTTTAATAAGAAGACCGACATGGATGGAGAAGTTAATCATATAAGAGCATATTGGTTGTAAAGAGTTTCAGGCAAGTTCAAGGTGTTGGCTATGATGAAACCTTTTCTCTAGTGGCCATGGCTAAGTCCATCAGGATCATGCTTGCTATTGTAGCTTATCATGACTATGGGATTTCATATGGATGTTAAAACTACATTCCTTAATGAGAATCTTCTCAGGGATGTGCATATGACACAACTTGAGGGTTTTAGAAATGCAAAGGATGCAAATTAAGTCTATAAGCTACAAAGGTCAAGCTATAAATTGAAGCAAGCATCTCATAATTGAAATCTTCATTTGGATGAGACAATCAACGAGTTTGGATTTATTCAAAATGAATATGAACCTTGTGTCTACAAGAATGTTAGTGGGAGCACAGTGACATTCCTCATATTGTATGTATATGACATATTATTGATGGGGAATGACATCCCTACTTTATAAAACGTGAAGACAGGGCTTGGAAAAATGCTTTCTATGAAAGACTTAGGAGAAGCCTCCTAGATCTTGGGGATAAAGATCTATAGAGATAGATCCAAGAGGCTTCCTTGATTAAGTCAAAGCACATACATTGACAAAGTGTTGAAGCAGTTTAGCATGAAGAACTCAAAGAGAGGATACTTGATTGTGCTTCATGATGTCCCCGTCTATAGATCTCAATGTACTAGTTCTTGTGAAGAAAAGGAACCCATGAATTTGATTCCATATGCCTCAGCAATTGGATCAATCATGTATGCAATGTTGGGTACCCATCCAGATGTCTCGTATGCCTTGAGCATGATGAGCAAATATCAGTTAGGTCCAGGCGATGCTACCTGGATAGCCATGAAGAGCATCCTCAAGTACTTGATAAGGACTAAGGATGAGTTATTGGTCTACGATGGAGAGGAAGAGTTGGTGGTAAAGGGTTACACCAATGCAAGCCTCCACACTGATCAAGATTATTACAAATTGCAATCAAGATTTGTTTTATGCCTAAACAATAGAGTTGTAAGATAGAAGAGTTCCAAGCAAGAGACAATTTTTTATTCTAAAATAGAGGTCGAGTATATTGTTGCATCGAATGCAGCAAAGGAGGCTATATGTATCAAGAAGTTCATTATAAAACTTGAGGTCATTCCAAGCATCAACTACACAATTAATCTATATTGTGACAATAATGGAGCTTTTGCACAAGCTAAGGAGCCTAGATCGCATCAATGCTCAAAGCATATACAAATGTGGTTCTACCTCACATGAGAGATTGTACAACAAGGAAATGTAAAGATTGGAAAAGTACCAACTGAGAACAATGTTGCTGACCTATTGACAAAGGCACTTTCATAGCAAAAGCATGATGGACATGTTGGGAAATATGGTACATAGCAGGTAGATCATCTTAATAACTATAATGAAGAAAGTATACTTTATGGTATATACCTGATCCTGGGCAAGTCTAGCGACAATCCTCATCGTTGTAGATGTACAACTCTAAATCCTAGTTGCATTGGGACACACTGACTGTTTTGCCACTCTGATATGCACCACAGACTACAACTATGAGCGTCGTCTTCTTCAGCAGCTTCTCTTGTCACAAACTGTTTGTTGACATTATCCTCCAAGTGGCAAACAACAGCTTCTAGCCTCTATGGTAGTCCACACAGACTGCCTAGAACTCATGTTATCATGTTGGACCAAACAAGAAGGAGTTGTCCCTCTCCATCGGTGTACTACTCACCAACTTGCTCTCCCACAATGGAAACTCTCAATTGTTCCCTCCTGTGGCTATCCATCGTTTGATGGGTGAAAATTGCCTAGGCTCTCGTGGTTACCACAACTAAAGAGGATAACAGTTTTGCAAAGAACTAATTCCCAATTGTCTATTTTGTGTTCTAAGAAGCCCCCATTACCTCTCTATGTATAGTAGAGGCCAAGTTCAAGGTTCTCAGTTTCTATCCAGTGCGGGACTAATGTGCAGGAGTGGAAAGGACCTGAAAAACTTGAATTCTCACAACAATTTTGGAAATTGCACAACCTGCAATAGCTGAAATTGTCATTTGGTTGAGCTAGGCAATCATGACGCAATGTGAGACGACTGTTTCATAGTTTCTAATTGTATACGAATTTGGTAAATCAATTCCCATCTATGTTAGACATTTAATTCCTTGTGGAACAAGTATTTCTCAAGTGAAACAAATAGGGAAACATCTATAACCTTCCCCGATCGACATTTACCATCTCGCCCATGTGAGACGGTCATCCCGGTTCACTCATATGGTCCTCTCATGGCCTCAGTTGAGCCTGTTTGGCCAAGTTAGTTCGATCCATTGCCAATTTCAATTCACAAATAGGCCTGACACCCAGACACCCGCCTCAACTCTTGAGACGGCCGTTTGGCACTTCCAGATGGCCATCTCAACACTTGAGATGGGCATTTAGTAGTGTTGTCAGCATGATTGTTTCCTAGATCAAATGTATAACCACTTTAGCACTTAATTCAACTGTCATTCGAGATATGAACTCCTCTTCTATGTCAGACTTATGTGTGTGACCCTATAGGTCCCATATTATCTTGGTAGTGAATTTCCATAAAAAATTAAGACATCAAATGTAAAGAGTGGTGTCTAGTCACACATCATTTCTAATCAAGTAAATAGAAAAGTTGGGGAACAACTTCAACCTACAATATATGTATGATGTTGTAGTGTTTGTATATTCCTTTGTCACTGATGTCCAGATTGAACTAGAGGCATGGAGAAGTCACCGTCATTATTATTCAATCTTGTTTCCTAAACCAAGAACAGATTGTCTGAGATATATGTAAGCTCAATATCACATATTAACTCACATGTTCATGTCCATGCTTTTCTTAGTCTCACTAATCAAGAGGCCTAAGACATCACACTCCAGTAGGAGGGACAAATCACATGTCTATCTCACACAGTCAATCCCCGTGTTTCAAAGCCACACAATCATCACCGTTATAACAACCCATATTTTAAGACTACGTTTGATGATGTCAAAGTGTACCCAACAACATGTGTTGAGTGCAGTGATTTGAAGTCTAAGAACCACAACCAACGCCATCACTGTGAGAGCTGACTATGACTTCCATGATGATGGCTTCAATGTGTCAGTCCCATGGTGGGTTTGTCCGATACACTATATTCTAACATGTATCTGTGTGATTGGTTTGATATTGCCATATCATGATCAATTAGACTCTGTCATCAACCAATTCACACTCTGATCTTATGTGTTATTCATGTCTATCAACCTTCCACAATAACAACCGATCAGGGACATAATGAGAATGTAAATATATACTCTTAACATCTGTACGATCTCATTTTATCCAAGCCACATACTTGAGGACATACATCATTGAGTAATATAATTCTCTAGACATTTATAATGTTACATAATTATCTAAAAACTGAATTATACAAAACAAATTGGAAGCTTTCCTTTTATTAATAATAAATTTTTTTACATGATATGCCATTACAATAATCACATGATTGGCTCTCTGGGAATACATAACCAGTAGACTCCCACTTACACTTAGAGCCAATCACCCACGAATCTTTTTCTAGAGTGACCTTACATGTCCATCATGCTTCTATTGTGAAAGTTCTTTCGTTAAGGGATCAACAACATTGCTTTCAATTGGTACTTTGCAAATATTTACATCTCCATGATGTACGATTTTTCGTATGAGATGATACCGACTTCTTATATGCTTTGAGTGCGGATGCAATCTTGGTTTCTTATCTTATGCAATCGATCCACTATTGTCACATTATAGCTCGATTGCCTCGCTGATGCTAGGAACAACCCTGAGTTATGTGATGAACTTCTTCATCCATGCATCCTCCTTTGTTGCATTTGATGCAACAATATACTCGGCCTTTGTTGTAGAATAGGAAACTGTTTCTTGCTTGGAACTCTTACATCTCATAGCTTCATTGTTGAGGCAAAACATGAGTCTTGATTCTGATTTGTAATCATCTTGATCAGTCTAGAAGCTTGCATCGGTGTAACTTTTTACAACCAACTCTTCCTCTCCTCTGCAGACCAAGAACTGATCCTTAGTCCTTCTCAAGTACTTGAGGTTGTTCTTCACAGCTATCTAGTGAGCATCACCTAGATTTGACTAATATCTTCTCATCATGCTCAAGGTATATGAGACGTCTAGACATGTGTACAACATTGCATACTTGATTGATCCAATTACTGAGGTATATGGAATCTCACTCATGTGTTCCCTTTCTTCACAAGAATTGGGACATTGATCTCAAGAGATGGGGACACCATGAGGCGCTTGCAGATTTCCTCTTTTTGAGTTCACCATGTTGAAACACTAAAACACCTTGTCAATGTATGTGCTTTGCCTTAGTTCAAGAAGTCTTCTGGATATATCTCTATAGATATATATATCCCCAAGATTTAGGATGCTTCTCCCAAGTCTTTCATAGAGAATGTATTTCCATGCCATGACTTTACCTTTTGTAAAGTAGGGATGTCATTCCCCATCCATAGTATGTCATCTACATACAATATGAGGAATGTCACTATGCTCCCACTAACCTTCTTGTACACACAAGGTTCATCTTCATTTTGAGAAAAGCCAGACCCTTTGACTGTCCCATCAAAATGATGATTCCAAGTCTAAGATGCTTGCTTCAATCCATACATCGACCTTTGTGTTGACCTAGAGGTTATACATTGCCCATATTTTGATAATGAATTAACCATTCCATTCATATGTATCTAATGTGCATATTCAAGATTGATTTCAGGTGTTAGGTACATGAAAAGGCTCAAAATTCTCAAGCCCTAATTTTCTCAAGTTCAAGTCAAAAACTATACAAGTGTATATTTTAGGAAATCCATGTAAATGACCTTAGAAGATTTTTGTAATCACTTGTATTGATGTATTGGCTTGCAACTAAGATGAGAAAATTGATTGGGACACTTTACAATAAGTTTTAATCACTTTTGATGCACTTTAGAAAATTGATCACAAGCTTTTGATCGGTCGATTTGGAATCTCGACTGATCTACTTGATCCATTTTTTGGAGAGTGCATCAGTCGAGTTGTGTTTTGGCAGAAATTGACCGATCGGGTAACTGACCAATTCAATTTTCATTGGTCGATCAAGTTTCCCCAAGACAAACTTGACTGATGGTTTGAATATCGGCTTTGTCTTTTAGTCAATCAGTTGAGTTACCTTTATTGAAACTTGACAAATTTCACTATATGAAAATTTGCAGAAAAAGTGATTGTGGTCGTTGGTGATTTATTTGATCAAAAATAGAGTTGTTTCCTTGGGCAAAAACAACTATATTTCGGCCCTAAGTGTCCTCCAACTCAAAGGGGCACCCTCAACTATAAATAGGACCTCTTGGAGTTCATTACAAGGTTTCTCATTCACTACATGCTTGGTCCTATCTTAGTTGAGAGTGTTTGAACCCTTTGATCCCCTTTCTCTCTCTAGTTTCAAATCAAATTCGTGACTATGAGTGAGATAGGTTCCCTTGTATGAGAGCTACTCCCTGTATTGATGTAAATCTCTCCACCTCCATCTTCCTACCCCCTTTCCTATTGAAGAAATGGCTGAAGATCTTCTCTGAGTGAAGGAGTTGATGTTCTTCAAGGTTGAAGAAATAATGGTGTTCCAGATCTCCAAGTGAAGGATATAGGCAAGGCGAACACTCAAGGAGGATACATAATCCCTAGAAGGCTGAAGACTTGAAGGCATAGTGGGTAAGTCCTTAAAGAAGGCTGAAGACTTTATGGTTCAAGTGGGTAAGCTCCTTTAATAGGTTGAAGGTCCTTGCTTGAGGTACTAAGCCCTGGGATGAATGTGGTTTTGTCTTGTAATCTTATGATGGAATATAAGAGTATCAAGATTGCAAATCCTAGAGATTAACCACCTCTAGGGAGTGGATTGACATTGCTCCTAGTTAGGACGTGGAACCTGAGATGACCTGAAACCAAATCCGACCGTCACATCGTAACTAATTGCGGAATTTAAACATTAGCAGCGGATTAACAAAAATCACTAAAAATTAAAACCATTTGCAAAGAGATCCATTTCCAGGAAACTCTTATAACAAGAACCAAAATATCATATACACATTCTGGTCCACAAGGTACATATCATGTACCTTCTCTTCTCGAGGATTACATACAATAGTTGCTATGTTAAATCTACACATAAGCAACATAAAACCTCAAGGCATTCAATGCCAAAATCTCATATCAAACATTAAAGCACTAACTACTGACTCCTAGGACCTGAGAGTATAGAGATGACTCATATGACTCATATCTACAAGACATGACAGCCAGTATCTCCACCTGAGATGTCACTACTGTCCCTGATGTTGTTGTCCTTCCCCTGCAGTAGGGTTTCTACCTCCTCATCTTCGTCCACCTAAAAAGGTTGGATCCCACGGGGGTGAGACAATTGGAATTGTCCCAGCGAGAGATATAACTCTCCACCAGAAATATTATTATTGCAGATAAGCAGTAACAAACTGAAAAGAGGAATCTTTATTTAACAACATGATTTAATCATTATTAGGCAGAATAAAGCAATTTCATCTTTTAAAGCATTTCAGCTATAAATGATGAAGCAGTAAATCATCTATCCATCTTAATAAGGAATGTGAAGAACATGTATATCATTTATCCATTTAGGATACAGTAAGAAATGTAACATCAACCAATGATTTCCGTAGTTTGTCCTTAAGCAAAAATGCTACATGGCTGATTACATTTTACAATCATTCTTATGCCCTGAGGAAGCGAGTCATACCACTCAAATCCAACCTTCAGTTTAGAAACCCAAAGAAGGTTCCATACAAGATCAAAGGAAGAGTCAGACTCCTCGATCTCATCCGTCTCGGTCAGTGCGAGACCACAAGTAGGACTATAGTCTCTTTCTTAAGTGACCTCAATTATAGGGTTAGCTCACATGGCTACCCATTCTCTAGCCCGCCTTGGTATAGGTCCCATAGCTAGTAAGTCTGAGCTACGGGCCAGTTCAGTGTGCTCTCTGAGCCATGGGCCTGTTCACCATGCTCTTATACATATGTTGAGTCTACAACAGAAGTTGCACTCTAATCCTTCTCATTTTCAGCTAGGAGAAACCCCGCATATTCAACAATATACGCTCTGGATTAACCATCAGGAGAATCTGTTTCACCATCACCAACTACTGATGATGATGGATTTATGGCCAGGGCTCTACATGATAATATTCCACTTGATTATTTAAGTACATTACCATATTCTTTTAGCATCAGTCAAGTTTTCAAACAAGATTTATTATGACAAATGTTATAAAGAAACATGAAACATGCAATACTTCTATTAAGTTCTTTTCAAAACATTATAGAACATTGGGATCTCAATCCCTTATCACATTAATGGGAATTCACATTCCTCAACAATGAAATCATCATTCTCACTGGATATGGGTATTCAAACCCTTAGTTCATCACTGAACATGGTTACCACTTATCAGGTAACTATTACCTCAAGGTCATCTGACCAAGGTATTCATGATACTTGTTACACAAGCATTTCACATAGTTCACCAGGCAAATCAAATTCTTGTCACCTCTCACTAGGCAACAAATAAAATAATGGCTCACAAGGCCCATTAACATCATATCTCATAACTGGTTATGCTCATCATCTCATGATACCTGCATGGTTAGTATACTTGATAACAACCATATCAATTACATATCAATATTATGAAATACAAAGATAACATCACTATTCCCTCATTAGAGTTTGGGTTTCTTATCTTTATCAATTAAGGTTTCACATAACATCACCCTATATTCAGGTTCCACATAAAATCACCCTAAATTAGGGTTCCACATAACATCACCCTATATTAGGGTTCCACTCTCCATTAGGGTTTTATGAATTACCTCATTAATCCAAACCCTAAGTCAGTGCTTCCACATATCTTGGAGCACATAACATTATTCAAGTATTAAATCATACTTATCATTGTTCCATGTACTAGGAATACCAAATATCATCAAACCTTATATAGTTGACTTAACCTTCCATTAAGTATATACACCTATGCTTATCATAGTGTATTGAATTAATTACTTTCATAGGCATCAAATGATAATCACTTTAATTATACTAATCACCTAAATAGTTTAGAAGTACTTCCATTAAAATCAACCTTGAGATACTCTTCAACCACTTTTGGGATTATTAGTACTTACATGGTTTGAACCAATTGACCCTTCAAACGGTCTTGGACCAATTGACCCTTCAAACGGTCTTGAGGTTACCTGACCTTCAAACGGTCTTTCCCATAAACTTCAAACGGTTTGAGACTATTTAGACCTTAAATGGTCTTGAATCAACCTCCAAACAGTCTGAAGACCATTAGACCTTAAACGATCTTGGTCTCCAAATCTCAAACGGTCTGAAGATCGTTAGACCCTAAAATGGTCTTGACCTCTTGCTCATCAAACAGTTGAAACCCATTATACCTTAAACGGTCTTGGTCTCCAAACCTCAAATGGTCTTGAAGATTGATCAACCCTAAATGGTTTGAGACTGTTTGGTCAATTCATCTTGAAATTATTTAACCCTAAATTAGAGTTACGATCTCAATTGATTTTGGGCTTTGAAACCAATTGAGCTAGGGTTCTGAAATTAATTGAATTTGATTTTTTTAAAGTTATTAGGTCATGAGACCAATCTACCCTTGAACCTATTAAAACCATTTAGTCTCTAATGGTTTGAAACCGTTTGCCCTCCAATCGGTTTGAAACCATTTGGTCACCAAATGGTTTGAAACCGTTTGGTCTAAAATGGTTTGAAACTATTTGACCAACACAATGAAACCGTTTGCTTCTAATTTTCTTGAGGTGTGTGCTAAGATGATATCATAATCATCTAGCTTCAAACCTATGAGTTCTACTATAATTTATATGATTAATTCAACAATTATTCAAGAAGAAAATAAAGATCAACTTATGATGAGACATTTAAATCAATAACAACATTGATGGGTTCAAGTTATATAACCCACCTTCAAAGTAGCCTCAAAGCTTCAAGATTCTCATATCTAATGGTGAAAGAAGCTCCTTCAACTATCCAAGGTCCGTTTCCAACTCTTTCGATGCAAAAGATGGCCAAGGTTGAGCATTGGTTGGAAAAGAGAAGAAAATCAATGTTGAAATCCGATTTCAACCATCAATTCAAGGTTGAAGATGATCATGAAGCTTACCTTCAACTTGGGGAACGTTTTCCTCCTGCTCTTAAGCTTCTTGGTTGTAGGACAAAAAAAGGAAAGAAAGTGGTTTGCAAAACAACCTTTCAAATAAAGAGAAAAATGGAGTATATGTAATCGATTTTCTAGGAGAGAGAAAGTAGAAGAAATTTCATCCAATTTCTTGCCACATGCCCCCTCCCTTCCTTGCCTTCAAAGCCATATTTCTTTCTTCCTCAATATCCTCTCGTTTATCCTTGAATTAAAAGCAACCACTTTAAGCACCTTAAACATTATAATATTATTATCCATTTTTAGTGGACATTACTTTTTAATTAACAAATGTGAGTGGGTTTCTTCACCTACTTAGGATATTTCGGTGCAACTCAAGGCATTTGAACGTCCTTTCACTATAGGATTTCAACTACAGCCTTTTTAGTTGATGGCACCTCAATTAATATATTTATTTTTGCTACAAAATAATTTAGGGTTTCAATTATGCTTAAATCTTGATTATTTTATTAACAAGATTATCTCTCCTCAAAAGTAGTTCAAACAAGACGCCACATTCTTTTTATTTTCTCTAAATGATACCAAGAAATAGTAGGGACATAATAGAGGTGGTATTTTACATATCCAACCCTAGATTTTGGGTAATTTGCAAATTACACCAAAACTAGCATTCAATGCACAACATTATTCAAACAAGCTCATTTTTGGAACTTAGGCTTGTGGAAACCATACCTCAACATCATTCTCATTCTTATGATTCTATAACACTTGAGGAACATTTATCATGTAATATTTGCAAAGTAATCCCTTAAATTGGGTAAATTGCACTTTAGTCCAAAACATGTACAAATACTATTTCAACATTATTAAAATAGAAACATAAGCTCTCCTTTAGTCTTAATTACTTTTCAAAAGATAAAGACAAGAATATAAAAGACTTACTTAAGCAAAACTTCTAGGGTTAGGCCTTAACCCAGGTCAGGGATGTTACAATTATCCACCCCTAATAGGGATTTCGTCCCCAAAATCATCAAGAGAAAAGAGAAGGGTATTTCCTCCTCATTTCTTCCTCCAGCTCCCACATAGGCTCTTCAATGCCATGATGATGCCAGAGAACTTTCACAAGCATTATGTCTTTCTTTTTCAACTTTTTGACTCTTCTGTCCAAAATCATCATTGGTCCTTCTACATAGGATATATCTTCATTTAATTCTACCTCCACAGGTTGCAAAACTAACTCCGTGTCAGGGTGACACTTTCTCAGTATGGATATATGGAATACTGGATGCAATTTGTGTAGTTCAGGTGGCAACTCCAACTTATAGGCTACCTTTCCAATTTGTTCAGTGATTGGATAAGGTCCCATAAATATAGGAGCTAACTTACCCTTTTCCCCAAATCTAAGAACACCTTTCCAAGGTGAGACTTTGAGATATACTCTGTCTCCAACTTGGAATTCTAAAGGTATTTGCCATCTATCAGCATATGACTTCTGTCTATCATGTGCAGCCTTCAATTGTTGTTGTATTACTTTAATCTTCTCAGTTGTCTATTGCACTACTTCAGGACCCAAAAGTTGGTATTCCCCTATTTCATACCAGCATAATGGAGATCTACAACGTCTACCATATAATGCTTCATATGGTGCCATATCAATACTGTGCTGATAACTACTGTTGTAAGTGAATTCTATTAAGCTCAAGTGTATATCCCAACTTCCTACAAACTAAAGGACACATGCCATAAGTAAATCCTCCAAGGGTTGTATAGTTCTCTCAGATTGTCCATCTGTCTGTGGGTGAAAGGCAGTACTAAATCTTAACTGCGTACCTAAAGCTTTCTGTAGTCATTCCCAAATGACTCGTGAATTGGGGACCTCTATCAAAAACAATTGTAGCTGGAACCCTGTGTAAACGTAATATCTCATCTATATAGATTTGTGGAAGTTTCTCAGCAGTATAGGTTGTTTTGACAGGAAGAAAATGTGTTGACTTAGTCAACCTATCAACTATCACCCAAATGGACTCATGACTTTTGGTTGTTCTTGGTAAACCAACAAAAAAGTGCATGGTCACGTGATCCCATTTCCACTGTGGTATAGGTAAAGGTTGCATTGTTCCTGCGAGATTTTGATGCTCAGCTTTAACCTTCTAACATACCCGACACCTCATAACAAACTCAGCTACATCTTTCTTCAAACCAAGCCACCAATACATATCCTTCAAGTTATGATACATTTTGGTGTTCCCTGGATGCATTGCATACATGGATGAACGAGCTTCCTCCAATATTAACTTCCTTAAGTCATTGGCATCAGGTACTACCATGGTAACAAACTATCTCATCATCTAACTCATGAAACCCATCCCATTTCTCACTACTATAATCTGATCTAATCTGTTGAATCACAATATCATCCTATTGTGCCTCTTTGATCTGTTGTTTCAGAGTAAGTTTTATGTGCATCTCAGCTAACAATCTAGCTAACATGGATACTTTAAGATGTACATTATTTTGCCCCAAAGAGACAAGCATGTCTCGTTTAAAGCATACTAAAGAGTTCAACTGTGCTTTGTACATGTGGTGATGATGATTTTCTACTTAGTGCATCAACCACTACATTAGCCTTTCCTGGATGATAATCAATTGTACAATCGTAGTCCTTGATTAACCCCATCCAGCGGCGTTGACTCATGTTGTGAAAAGATATATTTTAGATACTTATGGTATGTGAAAATCTGGAATGTCTCTCCATAGAGATAATGTCTACAAATTTTCAACGCAAGTACCACTGCAGCTAATTCAAGATCATGTGTCCGATAATTTTCCTCATGTTTCTTAAGATGTCAAGAGGCAAAAGTAATCACTTGCGTATCATGCGTCAACACACATCCTAAACCATTCTTAGAAGAATCACAGAAAACAATATACCCATTCCCTTGCTCAGGTAACACTAACACAAGTGCACTTGTTAACCTTTCTTTCAATGACCGGAAAGAATGCTGACACTTGTCATTCAAGACAAAAGGAATCTCCCTCCTGGTCAACTTGGTTAGGGGTAATGCTACAGAACTGAAGTTCTTAATGAACCTCCTATAGTAGCCTGCTAGTCCTAGAAAAATGTGTATCTCCATTGGTGTCTTTGGTTGTTCCCACTCCAAGATGGATTCTACCTTTTTAGGATCAACATAGATACATGAGGCAGATACTACATGCCCATGAAAAGACACTTCTGATAACCAAAATTCACACTTACTGAATTTGGCATATAATTTGTGCTCTCTCAGTAAAGTTAGGGCCTGACGAAGGTGTTGCTCATGTTCTTGAGCATCTTTACTATAAACCAGGATGTCATCTATAAAGACTACTATAAATTGATCAAGGAATGGCCGGAAGATTATGTTCATGAGTTCCATGAACGCAATTGGTGCATTAGTTAGTCCAAATGACATAACTATGAACTCATAGTGACCATACCTTGTCCTAAAGGTTGATTTAGGTATGTCACTCTCCTTGATACGTAACTAATGGTATCCTGACCTCAGGTTTACTTTAGAGAAGATAGTTGCATCACACAACTGGTCAAACAAGTCATCTATCCTTGGTAGAGGATATTTGTTCTTTATAGTTACTTTATTTATCTTTCTATAGTCTATGCATAATCGCATAGACTCGTCTTTCTTTTTAACAAAAAGAACCGGATCACCCCATGGTGAAGTACTCGGTCGAATAAAACCCTTCTCAAGAAACTCTTGTAAGTGTTTCTTGAGTTCTTCCATCTCAGTAGGTGCCATTCTATAAGGTGTTTGAGATTTTGGATGTGTACCTGGGATTAAATTAATCTCGAAATCAATTTCTCGGGGTGGAGGAACACCTGGAAGTTCTTCAGGAAACACATCCTGAAATTCCCTAACAAACGGGACTTCAGAAAGACTAGGACTCTCTGCCTTGGTATCTACCACATGTGCTAATAATGTGAAGCATCATTGTCTCATCAACTTCTCATCTACCATAGATGACACTAGACATGTTGGAAGAAACTTTATGTCCCCCCTGAAAGATCCATGTAACACCATTGTCTGCGAACATAGCCTGCTTGGAACTACAATCTAAGACAACCTTATACTTTTCTAGGGTGTCCATCCCAAGAATTATGTCAAACCCATGCATCTCAAGTGGTACAAGATCCACTTGAATGCTATGTTCTGAAAAAGAAAGAACACAGGGAGAACATACCTCCTGCAACACTATAGATCCAACTAATGGAGTTTCTAATAACAAATTATCTGCTCTATGACTAACGGTCATATTGCAGTCATGAATCACTTCCCGAGTGATAAAGGAATGTGTAGCACACGGATCAATCAAAATAGATACAAAGCAGGATGAAGACATATTAGAATGAAATAATTCCATCTGATCTATCACGACTCATGGATTGACTACTACCTCGGGCTGATTCATAGCGTAGAATCATGTCATTGCTGGTTGTCGACCACTAGCCCTGTTGTTGGATGTGGATGAGCCATCTTGGGATGCATGTCCATGTCCTCGAGTGTCACTACTAAACTTCCATTTCTGAGAGCCTTGTTGACTCTGCCTCGGTGGTTGGGTTACACTCACATCTCTAGCTAGACAATCTTTCACCAGATGTCCCATCTTCCCATATTTGTAACAGACTATATTCTCCCACTGCGGCCTAGATGGTCCTGTTACTGACTTTGATGCTAAGTTGTGAGCTCCCTCTGGTGGTAAACTATGACCTCTACCCTTGTTGGATGTACAATGTGTCTGAGTATTAAACATTGGTGGGGATGTTGATGTAGAAAAGCTTGGTTTCTTTAAACTTTCAGACCTCTGTCCCTGGAACTGGGTATATATTTTCTTACTGTTGGCCTGACGTTTCTCAGTCACAGACCTTTCTATCCGCCTAACAGACTCCACAAAGGTGGAAAACCTCTCTCTGTTCTCTAGAGCAGATACAGGTGTGGTTAAATCAGCGTTCAAACCTTTCTCAAAATGTCGAATCCTCTCCACATCAGTAGCTTCCATGTGCGGATAGAATCATAGAAGCTCCATGAACTTAGCTTCATACTCACTAATGTTCATTGGTCCTTTCCTTATCCATTCAAACTAAGAGATTTTCTCATCCAGGTAAGTCTTGGGAAGATATCTACTGACAAACTCTCATCAGAACTCTTCCCATCTGACTTCAACACCTGGCCTTTTGCCTTCTTCTATGCCCCACCAATGGCCAGCACTCCCTTTCAACGGGTACACAGCATGCCTAACCATCTCAACTTTGGGGATATTAAGAATTTTGAATGCCTTTTCTAGGTTAGTCAACCATAAGTTTACATCTGATGAGTCTGTTGTACCAGCATAATCAGTGGCTCCTACTTGGCGAAGCCGCTCAAAATTCTTGCCATCTCCATGTCCCTCATTATGAGTTGGTGCCCTAGGTGTAGGTGGTGGCATCCTATCCGCCATATGTGTCATAGTCGCCATGAACTGCCCAAATAGAGCATGGAAGGCCGAGTTTTCTAGTGTAGCTTGGTCAAGCTGGGGATGTTCAGGTACTAGTTCTTCTCTAGCCTGATCCCCTGCACCTCTGCATGGTGCAACAACATTGCTTTCAGTATCCTGTTCTTTGTATGATTCAACCATCTTCAAGCTTTACTTCTTCTCCTGAGAGAAGAAGTCACTATCAGATAAACTGAAAGACACTAGAACTGTAACATCCCTAACATGGGTTATGAATTAAACCTAGATTTTTTGCCCAATAAGTCTGAGTAGATTCTTAATCTTACCTTGGGAAAAGTAATTAGGGCTCATGAGGAACTTATGTTTCAATTTTGGTCCTGTTTGGACAATGTTGAAGCAATGTTTGCTTATTTTGGACTAAAGTGCAAATTGCCCAAATTGGAGGGGTTAAATTGCAAATGTTGCATGATAAGATGTTCCTCTGATGTTGTGACATCATAATAATGAATATGATGTAGTGGTAAGGTTTCTACAAGTCTGGACACCAAGATAGAGCTTGTTGGACAATGTTGTGCATTAAAACCCAGTTTTGGTGTAAAGTGCAATTTACCCAAAACCTAGGGTTCAATATGCAAATTACCACTTCAATAAGGTCCCTAATGTTTCTTGGCATCATGTAGAGCAAATAAAATAAGAGGGGCATCTCATTTGAATTAAGTTGAAGCAGAGAGAATCTTGATATTAAAATAATCAAGATTTAATCTTAAGTGAAACCCTAATTCAATTTAGGGAAAAAATGAATGTATTAATTAAAGGGGCTTCAACCAAAATTAAAATGGTTGGATTCATATGTATGTGTGACCGTCCTTGAGCTTGCAAGGATCGAAAATATCTTAAGTAGGTGAAATTCCACTCACCTTATTATAAGGAAAAGAATTTCCACTCAAAAAGATATATTAATATTATAATAGATTAAGGTGCTTATTTTCTTTTCCTTTAATCCATGGATAATGGAAGGGATTTCGGTGGTTTGAGATGCCTTTGTGTGCAAGCAAACCAAGGAGGAAGAGGTGGTACTATTTTTGGAATTAAATGCATTTTAATAATGAATTTTCTCTCTCATCAATTTCCTTATAAAAGTGCCATTTGCAAGCCCAAACCAAGGCCTTTTTCAGATTTTCTTCTTCCCCTTGCTTGAAAAACCGACCATGGAGCTAGGGAGGAGCAGGGAGCGCGTCCCCCTGTGGTTAAGCCCTTGACCTTCGTTCTCCTTGATTTCATGGTGGAAATCGAAAATAAATTATGGATTCCTTCTTATTTCGATCTCCTCTTCAACCCTAGCAAACGTTTTCATCCAAAAGTTTGAGGACGAGCCTAAGGGGAGTTGTAAGAGCTTAATCCACCATTAATGGCATGATCTTGGAGCTTTGGAGCTCAATTGGAGGCGAGTTTTATAACTTAAACCCTTAAACATTTCTATTGCATCAATTCTGTATGCTTTGTTGATTGATTTCTTCAATTTCATGCACTCTTGTTTCTTGCTGCAATTTCCATGAAGAACGGTTGCTATTCTTGGTTGTTAGAAGGAAGGGGATGATGACATCATCCTAGATGCTTATCCAAAGAAAAGTACCAAGCCAAACGGTTTTGATAGCTACTCCAAATCGTTTTAATCTGATTGGATATGCGGTTTGAGCAAACCGTTTAAGGGCAAACAGTTTGAAACCGTTTGGGAGAAAACGGTTTCAAAACCGTTTGAGATGGTTGACCAAGCATTGACCGTTTGGGAATTTTGTTCCTAACTATGTAGGCTAATGACCCACCAAATTTGAGGGGTTAACTCCAAAGGAATCGTAGGTTGAAGGCCAATAAATTAGGCAAATCGAATTGAATTAAATGCTGATTCCCAAGGAATCATGAGTTGAAGGCTAATCAATTAGGGAAACCTAATTGGATTAAGTGATGATTATCAATCTGATATAATTGAACTTTTTGGGAAAACGGTCTCAAGACCGTTTGAGTGCATTGACCAATGGTTGAACGTTTGGGATTACTGTTCCTAATGATGTGGTATAATGACTCACCAAATTTGAGGGATTAACTCCCAAGGAATCGTGAGTTGAAGGCTATTCAATTGGGCAAACCCTAATTGAAAACAGTGCTGAAATTCCAATGAGTTAATTGGAGATTTTGGGGTGATTAGCCCAAACGGTTTCAAGACCGTTTGGGGGATCACCCAAAAGGTCTCAAGACCATTTGGGGGTCACCCCAAGACCGTTTGGAGGTCTGGGGTCAAGTATAGTTGACCAATTGAAGGTCTAAAGGTACCAAATCATATTGCAATTAAGTGATGATTTGTTGATCAACTCGATAGACCAAACCTTGATGAAATTTCACTAGAATCCAAAGGTTGGATGAGCCAAACGGTCTCAAGACCGTTTGGAGCTCATCCAAATGGTCTCAAGACCGTTTGGTGTTCACCCAAGACCGTTTTGAGGTCTAGGGTTGAGTATGGTTAGGTGTTTAAAGGTCTAAAGGTACCAAGTTGATATACAATGCAATGCTGATTTGGCGATCAATCCCATGATCCAAACCTTAATTGAATGGCTTGGATTTGAGTGATATGATGGGAAAACGGTCTCAAGATCGTTTGGAGGTCATCCAAACGACCTCAAGACCGTTTGGGGTCAGGTCATACCAAATTTGGATAATGGTTCAATAGTTTCAAAGTAACCAATCTTGCATTGATGAGTGTTGTTGGATCTTCGATTCCAAACCCTAATTCAATTGAATCAAACCCTAATTGATGATCAATTGAGGGTCAATTGAGGGTCAAATCAGTTTAAGGTTGACCTATGAAACTCAATTGAAGTATGAGTATAGGTCCAATTGATGATTGGTTCCATGAATTCAATGATTGAAGGAATCAACATTGGAAACCATAATTCAATTGGATACCCCATGTTATTGAAGGTCTGATTGATCAAACCTTTTTGGAAACCTAATGTAATTAGGTGAGAGATACCCTTAATGATACTAATCAGTAATGCATAACAAATGCATGGATCCAATACATGATGTAAACCCTAATTGAGACTAATTCCATGTATAACCCTCATAAGAAGTGGTCTACATGTGAAATCACTAATTAGGATGAATAGTAAACCTTAGCTGAGGGTGTATCCATGTGAAACCCTAACTGAGGGTGTATCCATGTGAAACCCTAACTGAGGGTGTATCTATGTGAAACCCTAGTTGAGGGTGTATCGTTATGAACCCTGGTTGAGGGTGTATCCTTGTGAAACCCTAGTTGAGGGTGTATCCTTATAAACCCTGGTTGAGGGTGTATCCTTGTGAAACCCTAGTGGAGGGTGTATCATTGTGAACCCTGGTTGAGGGTGTAACCTTGTGAAACCCTAGTGGAGGGTGTATCATTGTGAACCCTGGTTGAGGGTGTATCCTTGTGAAACCCTAGTTGAGGGTGTATCATTGGGATTGTTTATAGGCAACTTTATAATAAAGTTATGCCTTAAACTAAGACAAGTCCATATCATGCGAGATAGCTGGACAATTCTAATGTGTGGCCTATGCATTATATGCTAAGGGTGAGTAATCTGTGATGGAATGTATTAAGAGGGGAAATACCTTAATACAAGATAAAGTTGGTTAACTCAAGAGGGTCTGAATTAATGAGAAATGGGGAACCCTAACCCTAATTTGGGGAAAAGGGAATGATAAGCCATGTTTGATAGTGAACCCTAATTCCTGGTTAAGGAATGATGGTGTTACTATTGTATCACATGATGTGATGAATATCTTGTATGACTGTTATCATGCCTAATAACCATGTAGGTATGATGAGATGATGAATATAGCCAAGTTTGGGCTGTGACATTTATATAATAAATGTTGATTGGCTTTTTTTGCATTGATGTTGTTGTTGCTTAATAAAAGTAACAATGTGTATGGATTTTATGAACCATGTGAATAAGTTGTTTCCTAGTGAGAGGTGACAAGATGTGAATGGCCTTGTGAGCCATGTGAATAAGTTGTTTCCTAGTGAGAGGTGACAAGATATGAATGGCCTTGTGAGCCATGTGTGATGCTTGGGTAACAAGTATCATGTTTCTTTGTAGCATTTGTGTTAATAAGTTATGCTAGAGAACTTGGCTGATGTTACATTTCTGTTATATATCTATAGTTCATTGATGATTATTCATATCTGTTGTATTCATTACAAGTAGATGGATGAACTATGAGTCTACCATGGGTAGATGCAATGCTCTTATTGAAAATGGAGATTTTCTTATTCTGTTCTATGAAGAATAATTATGCCTAATAATGTAAAAGTAACCCCTGCTCAGTTTAATTTCATAATCTTCTATAACAATGTTTCTGGCGGAGAGTTATATCTCTCGCTGGGGAAATTTACAATTGTCTCACCCCCGTGGGAAACATTTTTAGGTATGCATGAAAGGCAGAGCAGAAACCGTAGAACAGGGAAAGAGCAGCAGCAACAACAACATCAACAGTAGGGATAGCAATAAGATCTCAGGTGGAGATATTGTTTGTCTAGTCATATAGATAGTAGTCCTATGTGTCATCTCTGTACTCTCAGGTCCTCGGAGTTTTTTAGTCAGTGTTTTTGATATATCCGTCTGAGGTTTTGGCTTGATGCCTTGAGATTTGTATGCTGCCTGCATATATGTTTATAAGGCAGCTGATGATGTAGTCTCTGGAAAGAGATGGTATAGGATATTTACGTTTGAAATAGAATGTATATGATATACAATGGCATTTGTTGGAAAATATTTCCTATGTATGGATCTCTTTGCAAAAAGTTTTAATTTTTAGTGATTTTCGCTAATCCGCTGCTTGATGAACACTTCCGCATTAGTTAATCATGTTTTCACGAGACGATCGTGACAATTAAGTGGTATCAGAGCTCTAGGTTCGCTGAGTCTATAGAGACATAGGACTAAGGTAGTAGAGTCTGTTCTGGTGTCATCCAGTGTATCTGAAAGTGCCTTCTGCTCGTATAAGAGAAGAAGAACTTAAAGATGACTGGGTCACATGAGGAGGTTGCTGCAGGAAGAAGCAATGTTGCACTAGGAAAAGGTGCATGGGAGCAGGCAAGAGAGTGATATAGAAATGATGCCTGAAGAAAATCTAAAGATGGAAAATCCTATGTGTATAATGGTATGAAAAGTGAGGAATATGATAGTAAATAAAGTGCATACTACCTAATCTCAATACTTATATGCCCTGGCCAGGTATATGGTTATTGAAGATAAGGCAAGTATGGAACTCATTAGATTGATATCTTTTTTATTTCCGTGATCAAGCAGTCATTCTGATACAATCAAATGAGTATCATGAAATAAGAAATATGGAATCAATAAAGGAAGATACTTTGTGCAATTCCAATAAAGGAAGATGCTTTGTGCAATTCCAACCCTAAAAAAAAGAGGGAAAGCTATGTGACATCCCCAACAACAAACTTAGTGAACATGCTATGTGGATATTATCAACAAACTTAGTGAACATGCTATGTGGATATTCTCAAAAAACTTAGTGAACATGCTATGTGGATATTCTCAACAAACTTAGTGAACATGCTATGTGGATATTCTCAACAAACTTAGTGAACATGCTATGTGGATATTCTCAACAAACTTAGTGAACATGCTATGTGGATAATCTCAACAAACTTAGTGAACATGCTATGTGGATATTCTCAACAAACTTAGTGAACATGCTATGTGGATATTCTCAACAAACTTAGTGAACATGCTATGTGGATATTCTCAACAAACTTAGTGAACATGCTATGTGGATATTCTCAACAAACTTAGTGAACATGCTATGTGGATATTCTCAACAAACTTAGTGAACATGCTATGTGGATATTCTCAACAAACTTAGTGAACATGCTATGTGGATATTCTCAACAAACTTAGTGAACATGCTATGTGGATATTCTCAACTAACTTAGTGAACATGCTATGTGGATATTCTCAACAAACTTAGTGAACATGCTATGTGGATATTCTCAACAAACTTAGTGAACATGCTATTTGGATATTCTCAACAAACTTAGTGAACATTCTATGTGGATATTCTCAACAAACTTAGCGAACATGCTATGTGGATATTCTCAACAAACTTAGTGAACATGCTATGTGGATATTCTCAACAAACTTAGTGAACATGCTATGTGGATATTTTCAACAACAAATGAAAGATTGCTGAATGAATTATCTCTTTTAGATATATATGTTTCTCTTTTGATGAATATTTTTTTTGGATAATCATAGATGTATGTTCTTTTATGCTTTTTCCTTTCAATAATATGAACATCATATGTTAGGGGTTTATTCTCAACGTAAACATTGACGAGGTTGAATTAATGAAAGGAGCTTTGTATGGAATCACAGAGTTCATGATATCTCCATGATATTAAGATGATATGTGGAGACTTGAGGGCATGATTAATGAATAATCTGTCCCTCCTTTTCCTGGGATTTCGAGGACGAAATCCTTGTTAGGGGTTTATAATTTGTCACATCCCTGACATGGGTTATGAATTAAACCTAGATGTTTTGCCTAATAAGGTTTAGTATATTCTTAATCTTACCTTGGGAAAAGTAATTAGGGCTCATGAGGAACTTATGTTTCAATTTTGGTCCTGTTTGGACAATGTTGAAGCAATGTTTGCTTATTTTGGACTAAAGTGCAAATTGCCCAAATTGGAGGGGTTAAATTGCAAATGTTGCATGATAAGATGTTATTCCGATGTTGTGACATCATAAGAATGAATATGATGTAGTGGTAAGGTTTCTACAAGTCTGGACACCAAGATAGAGTTTGTTCGACAATGTTGTGCATTAAAACCCAGTTTTGGTGTAAAGTGCAATTTACCCAAAAACTAGGGTTCAATATGCAAATTACCACTTCAATAAGGTCCCTAATGTTTCTTGGCATCACGTAGAGAAAATAAAATGAGAGGGGCATCTCATTTGAATTAAGTTGGAGGAGAGAGAATCTTGATATTAAAATAATCAAGATTTAATCTTAAGTGAAACCCTAACTCAATTTAGGGCAAAAATGAATGTATTAATTAAAGTGGCTTCAACCAAAATTAAAATGGTTGGATTCAGATGTATGTGTGACCGTCCTTGAGCTTGCAAGGATCGAAAATATCTTAAGTAGGTGAAATTCCACTCACATTATTATAAGGAAAAGAATTTCCACTCAAAAAGATATATTAATATTATAATAGATTAAGGTGCTTATTTTCTTTTCCTTTAATCCATGGATAATGGAAGGGATTTCGGTGGTTTGAGATGCCTTTGTGTGCAAGCAAACCAAGTATGAAGAGGTGGTACTATTTTTGGAATTAAATGCATTTTAATAATGCATTTTCTCTCTCATCAATTTCCTTATAAAAGTGTCATTTCCAAGCCCAAACCAAGGCCTTTTTCGGATTTTCTTCTTCCCCTTGCTTGAAAAACCGACCAAGGAGATAGTGAGGATCAGGTATCACGTCCCCAACCTGTGGGTAAGCCCTTGACCTTCGTTCTCCTTGCTTTCATGGTGGAAATCGAAAATAAATTATGGATTCCTTCTTATTTCGATCTCCTCTTCAACCCTAGCCAACGTTTTCATCCAAAAGCTTGAGGACGAGCCTAAGGGGAGTTGTAAGAGCTTCATCCACCATTAATGGCGTGATCTTGGAGCTTTGGAGCTCAATTGGAGGCGGGTTTTATAACTTAAACCCTTAAACATTGCTATTGCATCAATTCTCTATGCTTTGTTGATTGATTTCTTCAATTTGATGCACTCTTGTTTCTTGCTGCAATTTCCATCTAGAACGGTTGCTTTTCTTGGTTGTTCGAAGGAAGGGGATGATTAAATCATCCTAGATGCTTATCCAAAGAAAAGTACCAAGACAAAAGGTTTTGATAGCTACTCCAAATCGTTTTAATCTGATTGGCTATGCGGTTTCAGCAAACCGTTTAAGGGCAAACGGTTTGAAACCGTTTGGGATAAAATGGTTTCAAAACCGTTTGATATGGTTGACCAAACGTTGACCGTTTGGGAATTTTGTTCCTAACTATGTAGGATAATGAACCACCAAATTTTAGTGGTTAACTACAAAGGAATCGTAGGTTGAAGGCCAATCAATTAGGCAAATCGAATTGAATTAAATGCTGATTATCAACCTGATGAACTTGACCTGTTTGGGAAAATGATTTCAAAACCGTTTCAGATGGTTGATCAAGAGTTGACCGTTTGGGAATTTTGTTCCCAATTATCTAGGCTAATGACCCAACAAATTTGAGGGGTTAACTCCAAAGGAATCGTAGGTTGAAGGCCAATAAATTAGGCAAATCGAATTGAATTAAATGCTTATTTTCAACCTGATTAACTTGACCTGTTTGGGAAAACGGTTTCAAGACCGTTTGAGTGAGTTGACCAAGCGTTTACCGTTTGGGATTACTGTTCATAATTATGTTGGTTGATGACCCTACAAATTTTAGGGATTAAAGACCAAGGAATCGTGAGTTGAAGGCTAATCAATTAGGGAAACCTAATTGGATTAAGTGCTGATTATGAATCTGATATAATTGAACTTTTTGGGAAAACGGTCTGAAGACCGTTTGAGTGCGTTGACCAAGGGTTGAACGTTTGGTATTACTGTTCCTAATGATGTGGTCTAATGACTCACCAAAGTTTAGGGATTAAATTCCAAGGAATCGTGAGTTGAAGGCTATTCAATTGGGCAAACCCTAATTGAAAACAATGCTGAAATTCCAATGCGTTAATTGGAGATTTTGGGGTGATTATCCCAAACGGTTTCATGAACATTTGGGGGATCACCCAAACGGTCTGGGGTCACCCCAAGACCGTTTGGAGGTCTGGGGTCAAGTATAGTTGACCAATTGAAGGTCTAAAGGTACCAAATCATATTGCAATTAAGTGCTGATTTGTTGATCAACTCGATAGACCAAACCTTGATGAAATTTCACTAGAATCCAAAGGTTGGATGAGACAAACGGTATCAAGACCGTTTGGATCTCATCCAAAATGTCTCAAGACCGTTTTGTGGTCACCCAAGACCGTTTGGAGGTCTAGGGTTGAGTATGGTTATGTGTTTAAAGGTCTAAAGGTACCAAGTTGATATACAATGCAATGTTGATTTGGCGATCAATCCAATGATCCAAACCTTAATTGGATGGCTTGGATTTGAGTGATATGATAGGGAAACGGTATCAAGACCGTTTGGAGGTCATCCAAACGAACTCAAGACCGTTTGGGGTCAGGTCATACCCAATTTGGATAATGGTTCAATAGTTTCAAAGTAACCAATCTTGCATTGATGAGTGTTGTTGGATCTTCGATTCCAAACCCTAATTCAATTGAATCAAACCCTAATTGATGATCAATTGAGGGTCAATTGAGGGTTAGATCAGTTTAAGGTTGACCTATTAAACTCAATTGAAGTATGAGTATAGGTCCAATTGATGATTGGTTCCATGAATTCAATGATTGAAGGAATCAACATTGGAAACCCTAATTCAATTGGATACCCCATGTTATTGAAGGTCCGATTGATCAAACCTTTTTGGAAACCTAATGTAATTAGGTGAGAGATACCCTTAATGATACTAATCAATAATGCATAACAAATGCATGGATCCAATACATGATGTAAATGTTGGTATGTATGCCCATAGAGCAAGTCATATGATGATTGTAATGGGATACTTTATAAATGATTTGAATAATAATAAAAGGCAATTTCCAATCTATATGTTTAAACTGTTTCTGAGATGATGGTGTAACATGATAGATGTCTGAAGATTGTTTTACTCAATAACGTATGCTTTTAGGTTAAGGACCTAAACGATGAGATCATACGGATGTTAAGAGTATACATTCTTGTATAGTCCCTAGTCGGTTGTTATTGTGGAAATAACCATAGACATCAATAACACTAAAGACTAGATTGTATGTTGGTTGATGATAGAATCTCATTAGTAATGATATAGTGATATCCAACCAAGCACATAGGTACTTGTTAGAGAACAAGGTACCGGACAGACCCACCGTGAGAGTGACACATGGAACCATGACTTGGTAGTCACAGTCAGCTCTCACAGTGATGGTGGTGAGTGTGATTCTTAGACCTGAAATCACTGCACTCAACACATGTCGTTGGGTACACTTTGACATCATCAAACGCAGTCCTGAAACATGGGTTGTTATAAAGGTGATGATTGGGTGGCTTTGACACATGGGGCTTTTGAGGGGTGAGTGATAGATATGGTATTTGTCCCTCCTGAGGGAGTTTGATATCCTTGGCCACTTGATGAGTAGGATTGAGAAAGGCATGCGCATGCACGTGTGAATCAATATGTGATATTGATGTCATACACATCTCACTCGGTCTACTCTGAGATCAAGGAAATGAATGAACATTGACAGGATGACTGTTCCATGCCTCGAGTTCATTCTGGATATCAGTGACAAAGGAATTATACATTCATTGTAACACCATTCACGGATTGTAGGATGAAAGTTGTTCTCCAACTTTCTACTTTCACTTGGGTAGCAATGATGTGTGACTAGGCACCGCTCTTTTCTTGTGAAGTCATAAGTGTTATGGACTTTCACTGCCAACGTGAAATGGACCTGCAGGGTCACACACATAGGATTTAACCTGGAAGAGGAGTTTTGTCCACAAGCAATGTTTAGATTGATTACTAAAGGAGTTTAGTAGTTCAATTAAACACTCAATCAATCGATGGCTCAATATCGTATGGTTCAAAGTGTTGGACGCATTGATTGGAGTATCAGATTGATTGAAATCGCAATTGACTGATTTTGCCCAACCTGTGCTCCCAACCGATCGGTTCATGTGATGAACCCGTCGGCTGAGGATGTTGAACCGGTCGGCTGGAGTGTCCAGGCCGATCGGCTCATGCCCAGGTTGAAATGACCGGTTCAAGGGTTGAACCGATCGGATCAACTGGTGCAACCAACCAGTTGGGAAAATTCATGTCGGCAAGAATTTTCCTTTGGTTTCAAATTGCCCAATTCGATTGGGAATAACATTGGTATTCGATACCAATTGGGAATGAAACAAAGAAAGTTTTTTTGATCTGGATTAGGACTATGAACCGATCAGTTCAGGGCACCAACCGATCGGTTGGAGTGCCCCAAACGATCGACTCAGGTCCAACCGATCAGCTCAATAGCTAAACCGATCGGTTCAGTTGTGAACCGATCATTTCAAGTTGCGAACCGGTTGCTTTTTGTGGAAAATTCTCGAACCCTTCTACTCCTGCATTAGTCCCGTATTGCCGGGCACAGAGAACCCTGTCCCATGATCTGCCTATATATATAGGGATATTGGGGGCCTCTCAAGATACAACTCAGTGCAAGTTGATTGCTATGCAAAGTTGTCGTTCTCTCTGGTTTTGGTAACCGATAGAGAGCCCGAGTAAGTGCTTCCCGCAAAGGGAGGTGCAGCAAGGGAAGGACAACTACAGTTGCAATTGACAGCAAGAGAGTGTGTTGGCGACTAGTACGTCAACAGGAGGGTGCGACTCCTTCCACTTCCTTGTGGGACAAGGAGAGTGGAGTTCCGGGTGGTCCATGTGGACTACTTCAGAGGCGGGAGGTCACTGCCGCTCAGGAGGACAACTGTCATCCGACAGTCCGGTAGGAGGAGTCTTTCAGTCCCGGTGCGACCAGGAGCTGCACAGACACCGTCCAAGACCGGAGGTGAAGACCGCGCAAGGCGCGTGGTATTGTCGCCGAGCAAGCCTCGGGACAAGGTATGATTCACAAGCCATCTTTCCTATTATATAGATGTTGACGCGATTCCTTTTGTTCCGGGTTTGGGGAGAAAATATTTTTTTTGTTTCCGCTGCTTCTCTGCCTCCTCTAAAACCCAACAGTGGTATCAGAGCCACGTCAACCTCTCTATATTTTAGGATTATCGATGTGATCGATTTTGGTTTGTCGCCTTTATTTATTGCATGCGATGCGAATAATATCGACTTTATACATGTCCAATCCACAAATCCCTAATATACATATATGATATGTAATATTAATGCACTCGATACGCGTCGCCCTTAAACGAGTTTTTTTGTGGATGTGTAGCATGATTATGGCCTATAAACCCCTATATCTGTGTATGGTTGTTTGTGTGGTTGCTTGCATCTCGGTCTGCGCACCGATTCCCTTTCTCATATTCCTGATGTAACTCGAAATAATTCGAGAATTCTTTTCCTACCTTTGCTCCCCCCCGAATGTAACTCGGGGTTTCTCAATTTATTGTAAATAGGATAGATTTTATTTCTTGTTATGTCAAAGAACGGCGGACAACCTGAAGACGATCGGTTCAAGGAGTGAACCGATCGGTTGGTGATCCAGACGTCCGGTTCGAGGAACAAGATGAGCAGGTGGCGACCTGAGGAGATGCACGATGACCGGTGAACCGATCGGCTGGAGGCGCCACTCGATTGGCTGGTGGCACCCGAACAACCTACCTGATGGTGAGTCGATCAGTCATGGAGATGAGCTGATCAAACCCAGAAAGGCAGGCACAGATTTCATCTTGTACAGGTTGCATGTGATGTAGACCTAGATGACCGTGATTCCTCTTGGCTCGAGGAATCACAAATAGGATGGCCATAATCATTGCTTTTATTGTTTATGCATGTTTTCTGTGGGATATAGCATGTATATGATGCGTACTATATATTGTGGTGATTGGATATGTATATGTATATAAAACAAAAATCCCTCATTAAATATTAAGTTTTAGATGTCTTCCAAATGCGACACATGTGAAAAACTTGATCGACCAAGTGTGGGCACGCCCAAGCGTGGTGCACCGTCTATCTCGTGGAAGCGTGAAGGATGAATATGTGGGTCTGCCCAAGCAGGGTGCATGTTCATCGTGTTGGCTTTGGGTTGGACTTAACAAGGTGACCTAGATAGGATCTAGCACCTTGAGGCATGGAGATGATCATTGCAAGGAGTTGCATATGACATCTTTCAAGAGTTGCATATGATGCAATTGGAAAGAGTTGCCTACCTGGAAGATCTGAGTTGTGGGTGACAGCCCAAGCTGGTCCATGGCTCAGAGGATTTCAGGATCTTGACCCACTAGAAGATTGTACGCTGCAATCTTCTGAATTGATGGTGAGGGCTATCAATTTGAGTCAAAATAGTGGGAGCGGTAATTAATTAAAGGCCTAATTAACTATCGTCAAATTTTGTTCAAATCAAATCAAAAAGGGTTTTGACAAATGCAATTTTTCTCTTGTAGAATAGCAAAAGAATCATCTTTTAAAATGGGCAAATTAATTGAGAATAAATTCCATAACTGGTTGAGGACTGTGAGAAGTGTTCTGCACAATCCAGATATACCAGGAGCCTTAGAATCCACTCTATGTACGCTTAATGCATTGGTGAAGAAGAAAGTAGGTAAGGGAGAGAAGTGTTCTCTCGCCAAACCAATTTCTTCTACATGGAGAGGATGGAAGGAACAATGGAAGAAGAAGTCGGAGATAGAGAGATCTCTACTTCTGGTGTATACGTGATAGAGATTAACTTTACCACTTCTTCGTCATGGGTACTTGATACCGGATGCGGATCTCACATTTGTTCAAATGTGAAGGATCTTAAGAGAAGTAGGCCTTTGGGGAAAGGCGAGGGTGAACTACGTGTTTCTAATGGGGAAAGAGTTGCCGCCAGTGCCGTAGGAACCTATGAGTTAACTCTACCTAGTGGGCTAATAATAGAGTTGAAGAACTGCTATTATGTACCTGCCATAAATAGGAATATCATTTCCGTCTCTTGTTTGGACAAAGATGGATTTGAATTTCTTATTAAGAATGGAAAATGTTCCATTTCTAAAGATGGGATCTTTTATGGAAGTGCCCCTAAGTCTTATGGTCTATACTTGATAGACTTGGAGACAAGTGTTTACAACGTAAACACCAAAAAGCAAAAACTCAACGACTCAAACGAAACATATCTCTGGCATTGTCGTCTAGGGCACATAAATGAGAAGCGCATTTCTAGACTCCATAAAGATGGTTATCTAGACTCTTTTGATTATGAATCAATAGAGACATGTGAATCTTGTTTGTTGGGCAAGATGACCAAGACTCCCTTTTCAGGTAAAGGTGAGAGAGCTAGTGATCTATTAGGACTCATACATACTGATGTATGTGGACCTTTTAGAACTAATGCCAGAAATGGGTATCAGTACTTCATTACCTTTACTAATGATTTCAGTAGGTATGGCTATGTGTACCTGATGAAACATAAGTCAGAAACCCTTGAAAGGTTCAAGGATTTCATGAATGAAGTACAAAACCAACTTGGTAAAAGTATAAAGGCACTTCGTTCCGATCGAGGTGGAGAATACTTGAGCCAGGAGTTTGAGGACCTTCTGCGAGCCCGTGGTATTGTATCACAATGGACTCCGCCTGGAACACCACAGCATAATGGTATGTCTGAAAGAAGGAATCGCACATTGTTAGATATGGTGCGATCAATGATGAGTTCTGCTGATCTTCTGATTTCCTTCTGGGGTCATGCTCTTGTAACCGCCGCGTTTACTCTTAACCGTGTGCCATCTAAATCAGTTCAAAAGACACCATATGAGATATGGACAGGGAAGCGTCCCGATTTGTCTTTTCTGAAGATTTGGGGTTGTGAGGCTTACGTTAGGAAAATGTTTCCTGATAAGCTTGGACCCAAATCCGATAAATTTTATTTTGTTGGATACCCCAAGGAAACGAGGGGATACTATTTATACCACCCTACTGACAACAAAGTGTTTGTTGCCAGGACAGCTGTGTTCCTAGAAAAGGAATTTATTTCCAAAGGAAACAGTGGGAGGAAAGTAGAGCTTGAAGAGGTTCAAGCCCAACAAGAAAACATTGAACCGGTAGATGTACCAGAGGAAAATGGAGATTCACAAGGTGTTGTGGAATGTCAGTCTCCTCAGGTAACACAAGGACCTCGTAGATCTAGTAGGACTCACCTTAAACCTGAGAGGTTTGGATACCTTGTAACTCAGGAAGGTGGAGAGTTGATCATAGATGATGATCCAACTACCTACGTAGAGGCTATGGAGGGACCAGATTCTGAGAAATGGCTAGAAGCCATGAGATCCGAGATGGAATCCATGTACTCCAACAAAGTATGGACTTTGGTGGAACCACCTGAAGGGGTAAAACCCATAGGGTGCAAGTGGGTCTTCAAGAAAAAGACCGACATGGATGGCAATGTGCAAACTTATAAAGGTAGATTGGTTGCAAAGGGTTTTCGACAAATTCAAGGTGTTGACTATGACGAAACCTTTTCTCCAGTTGCCATGATTAAGTCCATCAGGATCATGCTTGCTATTGCAGCTTATTATGACTATGAGATTTGGCAGATGGATGTTAAAACCACATTCCTTAACGGGAATACTCATGAGGATGTGTACATGACGCAGCCTGAAGGTTTTGTAGATCCAAAGAATGCCAATAAAGTCTGTAAACTACAAAGGTCAATCTATGGATTGAAGCAAGCATCTCGGAGTTGGAATCTTTGATTTGATGAAGAAGTCAAAGTGTTTGGCTTTATTCAAAATGAAGATGAACCTTGTGTGTACAAGAAGGTTAGTGGGAGCTCGACCACATTTCTCATATTGTATGTGGATGACATACTTTTGATGGGGAATGATGTCTTAGCCTTAGAGAAGGTAAAGACTTGGCTTGGGAAAACTTTCTCAATGAAGGACTTAGGAGAAGCATCCTACATTCTAGGAATTAAGATCTATAGAGATAGATCTAGAAGGCTTCTCGGACTAAGTCAGAGCATGTACATTGACAAGGTGCTGAAGCGGTTCAGCATGGAGAACTCAAAGAGAGGAAACGTCCCTATGCTGCATGGAGTTACCGTCTCTAGAGCTCAATGTCCCCAATCTTGTGAAGAGAGGGAGCGTATGAATGGGATCCCATATGCATCAGCCATCGGATCCATCATGTACGCTATGTTATGCACACACCCAGATGTCTCGTATGCTCTTAGCATGACGAGCAGGTACCAGTCAGATCCCGGGGATGCTCACTGGACAGCCGTGAAGAACATCCTCAAGTACTTGCGAAGGACTAAGGATCAGTTTCTTGTGTACGGCGGCGAGGAAGAGCTGGTTGTAAAGGGTTACACCGATGCAAGCTTCCAAACCGATAAAGATGATTACAGATCGCAGTCAGGATTTGTGTTTTGCCTTAATAATGGAGCTGTGAGCTGGAAGAGTTCCAAGCAAGAAACAGTTGCCGATTCTACTACAGAGGCCGAGTATATTGCTGCTTCGCATGCAGCAAAGGAGGCTGTGTGGATCAGGAAGTTCGTTTCTGAACTTGGTGTAGTTCCCAGTAGCTGTGATGCAATTGAGCTTTATTGTGACAATAAATGGAGCTATTGCACAAGCTAAGGAGCCCAGATCACATCAGCGGTCCAAGCACATACTGCGGCGCTTCCATCTCATACGAGAGATCGTACAGTGAGGAGATGTGAAGATTTGCAAAGTACCAACTGAAGACAACATAGCTGATCCACTGACTAAGGCCCTTTCTCAGCAGAAGCATGATGGTCATGCTAGGTCACAAGGACTGCGTTTCCTTGGTGACTGGCTCTAAGTGCAAGTGGGAGTCTGTTGGTATGTATGCCCATAGAGCAAGTCATATGATGATTGTAATGGGATACTTTATAAATGATTTGAATAATAATAAAAGGCAATTTCCAATCTATATGTTTAAACTGTTTCTGAGATGATGGTGTAACATGATAGATGTCTAAAGATTGTTTTACTCAATAACGTATGCTTTTAGGTTAAGGACCTAAACGATGAGATCATACGGATGTTAAGAGTATACATTCTTGTATAGTCCCCAGTCGGTTGTTATTGTGGAAATAACCATAGACATCAATAACACTAAAGACTAGATTGTGTGTTGGTTGATGACAGAATCTCATTAGTCATGATATAGTGATATCAAACCAAGAACATAGGTACTTGTTAGAGAACAAGGTACCGGACAGACCCACCGTGAGAGTGACACATGGAACCATGACTTGGTAGTCACAGTCAGCTCTCACAGTGATGGTGGTGAGTGTGATTCTTAGACCTGAAATCACTGCACTCAACACATTTCGTTGGGTACACTTTGACATCATCAAACGCAGTCCTGAAACATGGGTTGTTATAAAGGTGATGATTGGGTGGCTTTGACACATGGGGCTTTTGAGGGGTGAGTGATAGATATGGGATTTGTCCCTCCTGAGGGAGTTTGATATCCTTGGCCACTTGATGAGTAGGATTGAGAAAGGCATGCGCATGCACGTGTGAATCAATATGTGATATTGATGTCATACACATCTCACTCGGTCTACTCTGAGATCAAGGAAATGAATGAACATTGACAGGATGACTGTTCCATGCCTCGAGTTCATATTGGATATCAGTGACAAAGGAATTATACATTCATTGTAACACCATTCACGGATTGTAGGATGAAAGTTGTTCTCCAACTTTCTACTTTCACTTGGGTAGCAATGATGTGTGACTAGGCACCGCTCTTTGCTTGTGAAGTCATAAGTGTTATGGACTTTCACTGCCAACGTGAAATGGACCTGCAGGGTCACACACATAGGATTTAACCTGGAAGAGGAGTTTTGTCCACAAGCAATGTTTAGATTGATTACTAAAGGAGTTTAGTAGTTCAATTAAACACTCAATCAGTCGATGGCTCAATATCGTATGGTTCAAAGTGTTGGACGCATTGATTGGAGTATCGGATTGATTGAAATCGCAATTGACTAATTTTGCCCAACCTGTGCTCCCAACCGATCGGTTCATGTGATGAACCTGTCGGCTGAGGATGCTGAACCGGTCGGCTGGAGTGTCCAGGCCGATCGGCTCATGCCCAGGTTGAAACGACCGGTTCAAGGGTTGAACCGATCGGCTCAACTGGTGCAACCAACCAATTGGGAAAAGTCATGTCGGCAAGAATTTTCCTTTGGTTTCAAATTGCCCAATTCGATTGGGAATAACATTGGTATTCGATACCAATTGGGAACGAAACAAAGAAAGTTTTTTTAGCCGGATTAGGACTATGAACCGATCGGTTCAGGGCACCAACCGATCGGTTGGAGTGCCCCAAACGATCGGCTCAGGTCCAACCGATCGGCTCAATAGCCGAACCGATCGGTTCAGTTGTGAACCGATCATTTCAAGTTGCGAACCGGTTGCTTTTTGTGGAAAATTATCGAACCCTTCTACTCCTGCATTAGTCCCATATTTCCGGGCACAGAGAACCCTGTCCCATGATCCGCCTATATATATAGGGGTATTGGGGGCTTCTCAAGATACAACTCAGTGCAAGTTGATTGCTCTACAAAGTTTTCGTTCTCTCTGGTTTTGGTAACCGAGAGAGAGCCCGAGCAAGTGCTTCCCGCAAAGGGAGGTGCAGCAAGGGAAGGACAACTGCAGTTGCAATTGACAGTAGGAGAGTGTGTTGGCGACTAGTACGTCAACAGGAGGGTGCGACTCCTTCCACTTCCTTGTGGGACAAGGAGAGTGGAGTTCCGAGTGGTCCGTGTGGACTACTTCAGAGGCGGGAGGTCACTGCCGCTCAGGAAGACAACTGTCATCCGACAGTCCAGTAGGAGGAGGAGTCTTTCAGTCTCGGTGTGACCACGAGCTGCACAGACACCGTCCAAGACCGGAGGTGAAGACCACGCAAGGCGCGTAATATTGTTGCCGAGCAAGCCTCGGGACAAGGTATGATTCACAAGCCATCTTTCCTATTATATAGATGTTGACGCGATTCCTTTTGTTCCGGGTTTGGGGAGAAAATATTTTTTTTGTTTCCGCTGCTTCTCTGCCTCCTCTAAAACCCAATAGTAAACCCTAATTGAGACTGATTCCATGTATAACCCTAATAAGAAGTGGTCTATATGTGAAATCACTAATTAGGATGAATAGTAAACCTTAGTTGAGGGTGTATCCATGTGAAACCCTAACTGAGGGTGTATCCATGTGAAACCCTAACTGAGGGTGTATCTATGTGAAACCCTAGTTGAGGGTGTATCCTTATGAACCCTGGTTGAGGGAGTATCCTTGTGAAACCCTAGTTGAGGGTGTATCCTTATAAACCCTGGTTGAGGGTGTATCCTTGTGAAACCCTAGTGGGGGGTGTATCATTGTGAACCCTGGTTGAGGGTGTAACCTTGTGAAACCCTAGTGGAGGGTGTATCATTGTGAACCCTGGTTGAGGGTGTATCCTTGTGAAACCCTAGTTGAGGGTGTATCATTGCGATTGTTTATAGGAAACTTTATAATAAAGTTATGCCTTAAACTAAGATAAGTCCATATCATGTGAGATAGCTGGACAATTCAAATGTGTGGCCTATGCATTATATGCTAAGGGTGAGTATTCTGTGATGGAATGTATTAAGATGGGAAATACCTTAATACAAGATAAAGTTGGTTAACTCAAGAGGGTCTGAATTAATGAGAAATAGGGAACCCTAACCCTAATTTGGGGAAAAGGGAATGATAAGCCATGTTTGATAGTGAACCCTAATTCCTGGTTAAGGAATGATGGTGTTACTATTGTATCACATGATGTGATGAATATCTTGTATGACTATTATCATACCTAATAACCATGCAGGTATGATGAGATGATGAATATAGCCAGGTTTGGGCTGTGACATTTATATAATAAATGTTGATTGGCTTTTTGTGCGTTGATGTTGTTGTTGCTTAATAAAAGTAACAATGTGTATGGATTTTATGAACCATGTGAATAAGTTGTTGCCTAGTGAGAGGTGACAAGATGTTAATGGCCTTGTGAGCGATGTGAATAAGTTGTTGCCTAGTGAGAGGTGACAAGATATGAATGGCCTTGTGAGCCATGTGTGATGCTTGGGTAACAATTATCATGTTTCTTTGTAGCATTTGTGTTAATAAGTTATGCTAGAGAACTTGGCTGATGTTACATTTCTGTTATATATCTATAGTTCATTGATGATTATTCATATATGTTGTATTCATTACAAGTAGATGGATGAACTATGAGTCTACCATGGGTAGATGCAATGCTCTTATTGAAAATGGAGATTTTCTTATTCTATTCTATGAAGAATAATTCTACCTAATAATGTAAAAGTAACCCCTGCTCAGTTTAATTTCATAATCTGCTATAACAATGTTTCTGCAGAGAGTTATATCTCTCGCTGGGGCAATTTACATTTGTCTCACCCCCGTGGGAAACATTTTTAGGTATGCATGAAAGGCAGAGCAGAAACCCTACAACAGGGAAAGAGCAGCAGCAACAGCAACAGCAGCAGCAGGGACAACAATAAGATCTCAGGTGGAGATATTGTCTTTCTAGTCATATAGATAGTAGTCCTATGTATCGTCTCTGTACTCTCAGGTCCTCAGAGTTTTTTAGTCAGTGTTTTTGATATATTAGTCTGAGGTTTTGGCTTGATGCCTCGAGATTTGTATGCTTCCTGCATATATGTTTATAAGGCAGCTGATGATGTAGTCTCTGGAAAGAGATGGTACAGGATATGTACGTTTGAAACAGAATGTATATGATATACAATGGCATTTGTTGGAAAAGATTTCCTATGTGTGGATCTCTTTGCAAAAAGTTTTAATTTTTAGTGATTTTCGCTAATCTGCTGCTTGATGAACGCTTCCGCATTAGTTAATCATGTTTTCACGAGACGGTCATGACAAGAACAGACTCAACGACCTTAATCCTATGTCTATGTAGACTCAGTGAACCTTAAGCTCTGATACCACTAAGTTCAGACGACCCGACACCAAATTAGACCGTCATAGCATAATTAATTTTAGAATTAAAACATTAGCAGCGGATTAACACAAATCACTAAAAATTAAAACCATTTGCAAAGAGATTCATTTCCAGGAAACTCTTATAACAAGAACCAAAATATCATATACACATTTTGGTCCACAAGGTACATATCATGTACCTTCTCTTCTTGAGGATTACATACAACAGTTGCTCTGTTAGATCTACACATAAGAAACATAAAGCCTCGAGGCATTGAATGCCAAAATCTCAGATCGAACATTAAAGCACTAACTACTGACTCCTAGGACCTGAGAGTATAGAGAAGACTCATATGACTCATATCTACAAGACATGAAAGTCAGTATCTCCACATGAGATGTCACTGTTGTCCCTGATGTTGCTATCCTTCCCCTACTGTAGGGTTTCTACCTCCTCGTCCTCGTCCACCTAAAAAGGTTGGATCCCACCACTACTACAGAACCTACCTTTAGTGTCGGTTATTTAAAGCCTTTAGTGTCGGTTTATGAGCGAGACCTATGTGGGCAACACTAAAAGTCCACCCATTAGGCGTCGGTTCCAAAACCGATGCCCAAACTCTTCGCGCGCCACTGGAAGCGCGCCATCAGGGGACAATAGGCGTCGGTTATTAGATAAGAAACTGACACCCAAAACTTTCACGCCACAGAAAGGGCGCCATCTTGGCCACTATCAGTGTCAGTTATTTACAAATAACCGATGCCATATATTAGGAAATATACGTCGGTTGTTACAAATAACCAACACTAGAACATTATGTGTCAGGTTTTTACAAATAACTGACGCCCAAACCCGCGCCATCTTGGCCACGGCCGTGCTGTCTAGCACGGCCGTGTTGTTAAGGAATAGACGTCGGTTTATTGTAGGAAAACCGACACTATATCATTATGTGTCGGTTATTTACAAATAACCGACGCCTATTGTTTTTTTTCCTGTCAGTCTGCAGACCTGCTGTGGCTAGTCGCAGGATGAGAAACCTGTTTAGTTCAGTTATGAACTGTAGGTTTTACGACATCCATTGATATCAGCCGAAAACAGGCCGCAAACCTGCAAAATTAACAATAAAAGAGTTCCATTCATTCACACATTTATAAACATTCACACATGCTAGCAATCTGTAGTTCCATTCATTCACATTCACACATGTAGAAACATTCATATAGCAATGAACACTTTCATTCATTTTCACTCAGACACATGTAGAAACATCCAGACATGTAGAAACATTCACACATATATTATAATTCAGAAATTCATTTACAAAGTATCATTGTTTAGTCATTATTCGCTATCAGGATCCCAATTATATTTTAAATCCCCCACTAATTGTATGGCTGTTGCCCATTCTTCAATTACTTCATTTAATTCTCCCATCGTATAGGGAGCATTAACATTTGGTAAGTCCTTTCCTGTAATGGGGTCAGCTTTAAACACCTGTAAAGAGAATGATGTATATATATAATTAATGAGCTATAAATAAGATTGTTATATTTCGATCATATTATCTAATGAGACTATATAATACCTAAGCAATACATTCGATATCCAGTGCGGCATGTTTGATAATCATGTGCATATATCGCATGACATAGTATCCACATGCCCATCCGTTGTCTTGTGTAGCACACTATAAATTCAAACATACAAAATATTAACAAATACAACTAATTAAGCATTGTTCACATAAATAATATATACATATATTGCAGTCGGGAACTTACGTTCACGTTCTTCCAAATTATTGGCTGGTTCTTTTTCGTGGGGACCTTTCCTCCAGTCTTTTTGTACTCCTCAAAACCCCTACATGTTAATGTAGCACATAACATTGCAATTAAATAGTAATGTAATAACATATGTTAACGGATATGAAAAATGAAATATTTCTCACCGAAATATTTCCATTTTCATTATGTGTCCAAATCTTGTATTCAATTTACCCCCCTTAGGATCTAGATAATACACAGTGAACGTCTCGGGGGAATCCAAAATCTGCACATATGTTGTCTAAGTAGCTGCAAAATATGTATTAATTACGCATGCATTAATAAATAAGAAACCAGATCACCAGATCATACACAAGGTATATGGATGTATAAAGAATATCTCACCTTATCCATAGCTCTATCAAAGATGTATTTAGCCAATCATATCGAAACAACTCCAAAATATCTTGTATAAATAGTTTTGTTTCGTATGACTGACCTGTAGAATCTGAATCAGAAGAAACAGTTATAGGGGAGTTTATATCATGTTCCCCTAACCATACTGCCATACCCCTACAGTTAGGACCTAACGGGATAGGTAGGTCCTGTGGAACCCAACTAGGTAATGCAGGAGGTGGAGGTGGAGGCCTAGATGTTGTGGGTGTCTTCTTTTTAACCTGTATATATATATAAAATTTCAGATCAACTGCCAGCATATACACACACTAACAATTGAACGTAATGTAAATTTACCACACCTTTTCAGTAAAGAAGACATATGCTTTTTCCCACAATATCACTCCCCCTACTGCCTCACTAAGTGTTTCACAATCGGGGTGGGCATATGGCAGTGGAAGATCCATCCACTGGGGGAATATATGTATCGGGCTCACCTGAATCCAACCAGCTGGTACTGGAGACCCGTGACATGTTTCCCCTGGTAGGGATGGGTAAGCTGACGCCTCTGCCACGACATATTCTTTACTTTTTAGACGGCATGGCTTCAACCCCTACAAATTTTTGTGTAAAGAATGTTATATACATATATACATATCATCTTTTTCTTAAACGACTACAATTTCATATATACGTATCATCTTGAATTAAAAAACTAGTTACTATGTCATAAAAATACTTACAGTGGATGTGCTAGGTGGTGGTTCTACATGATTACTCCCAACCTCTGTAGTAGGAGTAGAAGTAGAGTCTGCAGTAGGTATTGTCTGGTAAGTGGCAGTCTGAGATGCCTGCCACTTTTTCATTGCTTCTTCGAGTTTTTCTTCGAGTTTCCTGTCAAATAGCTTATCCACCTATACATGGATAAAAGAAACGTCAAATTCTAATTTTTGAATTCTCTTTTACAGTAACATTATAAAGAAAGAATATGTTACCTCTTCTTGTGAAAGTCCCACTTTTGGGACATGTTTGCGCTGGGATGACCCAAGAAAAGATTTGATGCCCACACCAGCGCCTGCAGCCCTAACACGTCCAGGATGCTCTGGGTTACCCAGAGCAACTGTCAATTCATCCTTTGTTCCCTCAGGGATGAACTTTCCTTGTTTCCTCAGCGCGTGCAGCTCCCGCTAATCGCCAAAACAAAAATTTGTACTTAAGTAAACAACACAAATAATCAATATTCGAATGATTGCTGTAAGAGTTGTATTTTACCATTTTTGCAGCCACCTCAGCAGTTGCGGCCTTAGGTATTTCTCCCTTCTTATTTTGCCTCCCAGCTATCCATACATCATGGCGAGGTAGAGGTGTGCTACCTATGGTAGAGGACTCCTGAGTAGCAGCAGACTGAGCTGCAGTAGCCTCAGCCTGTAGTCTTTGGCGAACACCTGCATACCCCTTTGGACCCATTGTGTGGTCATGCACATTCAGTGCATGCCTTGATCTTTGTGCCTCACTGAGGGCCTAGTTAGTATGCAAATTAATGATTTGGTTAGTAACACTAAATGTTAATCTTGAATAAGTGAATACAACATATATTAATTAATGAGATTGACGCCTAATACCTTGAATTCATCAGTTTGTCTTGAAGCGACAAACATATCCCATTCTTCTTTGTCCAGGAAGTTCCACTGTTCAGTGGCTGTCTTCTTCCTCTTGTCGGCTTCTTTTATGTATTCTCTGGTGAGATTTGTCCTATAGTTCCTTAGGACTCTCCCACAGCGTTGCATCACGCATTTACGATGCAGCTTTTCATCCAATTCAAATATACTCTGCAAAATAGAATTGCTATTAACTAGTATCCAAAAATTTAGTAATCTACAAAATAGAATTGCAAATTAATAATAACTCACGCATAAATCCCTCCATATTAAATCTTTCTTCTCCTTATAAACTTTATGCCAAGAATCTAAGCGACAACCACAATGGCTACGAGTAACAAACCCTAGATATGAAATAAATGAATTGTGATTCACACCACATGCATTTCCTGCATTATCGAAATCCACAACAAGTTTGGGTCCATTGCCCTTTGGAGAAATTAACTTCTTCATCATAGTGATGCCCCTTCTCTTGTCAACTTTTTGGTGTTGTTGATCAAGTGCCTCAAGTGCTTCAGCTGGTACCTGTGCATCATCAACCTAAAATTTGACAAAATAATTCACATTTACAAGATATAACTATAAATGGACATATAGATATAAATATATGATATATTTTTAAAACTTACATTGTGAGGCGGCGAATTGATGTCCTCACCCTCACGGTAGTCATCAGCACGTTCATCAGGAGAATGGTCAGCCATCTGCAAATTCACATTCAAATTGTAAAGTTCACATTGTAAAGTAGTAATTCAAAGTGTAAAGCTCACATTGTAAAGTAATTCAAATTGTAAAGTTCACAGTGTAAAGTAATTCAAACTGTAAAGCTCACATTGTAAAGTAATTCAAATTGTAAAGCTCACATTGTAAAGTAATTCAAATTGTAAAGTATCCATTCTATGATCAAAGAGAAAAACAAGTATATATTAGGACAAGATTAGGCCAAAAAATATATGTGATGTCATTCTTATATATAATAAATGTGTACCACCTATCCCATTCTTGAACACCTAATCTCACTAGTAAGTGTATAATGTGTATTGGGTTTTCGAGAAAATTTCGGCAGCATTTCCCCGCTGTTCTCCAAGTACATATGTACTTAGAGAACAAACGGGGAAATGTTCTTGAAAACCCAATACACATTATACACTTACATCCTAAGTGAGATTAGGTGTTCAAGAATAGTCCCAAACCGGGGACTATCCAAGATTTACTCCTAATGAGTAAATCTTGGATGGGGTTCTAGGCTAATGAGTACATATCCACATTAAAGCTCACATTTTAAAGTTCACATTCACATTGTAAAGTAATTCAAATTGTAAAGTATCCATTCTATGATCAAAGATAAAAATTAAGCTCACATTATAAATTAAGCTCAGATTGCAAAGTTCACATATTCAGAAAAAATAAAAACGTATAAAACAAAACATATATACCTCTAATATTGCGATTTTTTATCAATTACCAATCCTTCATTGTGATCTCCACGCACATACAAGTCATCATTAGCTTCAATATTTGTTGGTATTGGCAACCCAACTGAGAATGGACTGGAGTCATCATACTTATCATAGTACTGTTCTTCATCTATAGGATCTTCAACGAACTGTCTTTTACCATGAAGAACAACCGACCATTTATCATTTGCAGGATCATCGATATAAAATACTTGTTTCACCTGTGATGCCAATATAAATGGTTCAACCTTCTCGCCAATCTTTTCAAAGTTCACTAAAGTGAAACCCAATTCATCCACTATAACTCCTTTGGTGTTATGAACCCAATTACATTTGAAGAGAGGAATTCTGAAATCTATGTAGTCAAATTACCATATGTCTTCAATGACACCGTAATATGACATTTTAGCTTCACGTGGACTCTTATCCTTTGCACTTGCAAAAAACATAGTCGATGCTTGAAGGGTGACCCCACTGTTTTGGACGACATTCTTATCATCTCGGCGCTTTGTGTAATATGTGAAACCATTAATGTCATACCCTTCATAAGACATAACAGTCAACTTTGGTTTAAAGGCGAGGCATTTGATAGTTTCAGTAATATCATCTGGTGTTTGAGATAGTTGATGTAAGACTTTATCTTCAAACCACTTAATAAAAGTCTTGTTATGCTCTCTAGCAAGCCACATTGTATTCGCTCGAGGATATTGTCTTTTGATGAAATTGGTATGTTCCTCGATATAAACGTTCACTTCCTCTATGTGGTGTAAAATATACAAATGACCTTGTTCCAACTTCTCACGGCTTATTACTTTCACACGTGAACCCAAAATTCCTTTGCCAAATAGCTCGTCAATATTCTTGTCATTATCAGGAGTGTCATTACCACTGAGAAAGTCATTGCAGAAATCCATAACCTCTCTTGCCACATAACCTTCAATTATACTCCCTTCAGGCCGATAGCGGTTTTGAACATCACCTTTGAAAATGCTCATGTATCGTTCAAAGGGATACATCCAATGCAAGAAAACCGGTCCCAAGATTTTCACTTCCCTAGTCAAGTGGACAACAAGATGTTCCATGATATCAAAGAACGAAGGAGGAAAATACATCTCAAGCTGACATAGGGTAACAACCACTTCTCTTTGTAAATTATCGAGAGTCTCAGGGTCAATAACTTTGCTACAGAGACTGTTGAAAAAGAAACAAAGTCTGGTGATTGCAAACCTTACATGCTTCGGAAGTATAGATCGAATTGCCACGGGCAATATTTGTTGCATTAGAGTGTGACAATCATGAGATTTAAGACCTATCAACTTCAAATCTTTCATTGATACCAAACTATGGATGTTGGATGAGTAACCATGTGGCACCTTAACATTTACCAAGCATTCACAAAAAGCTTTCTTCTCCTTTCTAGACAACGTGTAACAAGCGGGAGGTAAGTATGTTCTTTTATTACCCATTTCACGTAATTCTGTTAATTCTGACCTTATTCCCATTTCACGTAGGTCCAGTCTAGATTTTATCCCATCTTTAGTCTTACCTGGTATATTTAACAGAGTACCAATGATTCTATCACAGACATTTTTCTCAACGTGCATTACATCGATACAATGTCTGACTGTCAAAGAACTCCAATAAGGAAGATCCCAAAATATTGACTTCTTCTTGAATGAAAATTTGTCACTCCGTGTAGTACATTGTGATCTCTTACCAAATTCATTGACAATGTCTTTTACTCTTTCATAAACAACCTCCCCTGGTATAGGTTTAGGTGCACTCCGTTCCTCATTCAATCCATTGAATGCTTTGCGCTTCCTACGATACAGATGGAATTTTGGAAGAAACCTTCAATGACCGAGATATACATTCTTACCGCCAAGTTTTAGTCTTGTTGAATCAGTGTTCTCTTCACATATAGGACACGCTTTAGATCCTTTGACACTATATCCAGACAAATTCCCATATGCTGGAAAGTCATTAATAGTGCAAAACAACATAGCATGCAAACGAAATGTCTCTCTTCGTGAAACATCATAGGTCATCACACCTTCACCCCAGAGTTTCTTTATGTCATCAATCAGAGGTTCAAGATAAACATCGATGTCATTTCCAGGTTGTTTAGGGCCCGATATCAACAATGACAGCATTACATACTTATTTTTCATACACAGCCAGGGAGGAACATTGTATATAACAAGCATGACTGGCCAAGTGCTATGTTGGCTGCTCAATGTCCCGTACGGATTCATCCCGTCTGTACAAAGCCCAAGTCTTAGATTCCTGACTTCTTCACCAAATTCAGGGTACAATAGATCAATCCTCTTCCACTGTGGGGAATCAGACGCATGTCGTAGGATCCCATCATTATTTTTCTTAACATCTGCATTCCACCTCAAATTCTTCGCATCTATCATATTGGCAAACAAGCGTTGAAACCGTGATATTATAGGTAGATACCACATCACCTTGGCAGGAGAACCAGTTTTGGACTCCCCCGAAGTCGTCAATTTGTACCGTGACACACCACATTTTGGACAATCTTTCAAATCCGCATAGTCCTTTTGAAATAATACACAATCATTCGGGCATGCGTGTATCTTCTTGGCATCCATTCCCATTGGGCACAACAATTTCTTTACCTGGTATGTTGAGATTGGAAGCTCGTTTCCTTCAGGAAGTATTTCTTTCAACAAAGACAGCAATGACGTGAAGCTTTTGTCGCTCCATCTATTGTTAGCTTTCAACTTATACAATCTCAACACAGCGATAAGCTTCGTAAACTTAGTACAACCTATGTATAACAACATCTCAGCATCATGCACAATGTTTCTAAAAATGGGAGGTGGATCGGTGTGCTCTACCCCACAACTATCCAACATCGCATCAACGATGTCTACTGGAAATGGTTCATTCACATCTACGTCATCGTAGGTAATTTCTTCTTCCACACAAGCACTGCTATCGACATCCACTGGTTTCGGATTTGAAATCTCTCCATGCCAGTGCCATTCTGTATAGCCTTGTATAATCCCGTTGCACATGACATGAGTTTTGATTTCGTCACCAGTGTTGACTTTCAAGTGGTTACCGCAATGCCTACATGGACAGTAGAACCTATCTCCAGGTTGTTTGCTATGTTCCTCGGCAAATCTAATAAACTGGTCAAGACCAGAAATAAACTCTGGGGTGTAGCGATTGCGAATGGACATCCATGATCTATCCATTCTATGATCAAAGAGAAAACAAGTATATATTAGGACAAGATTAGGGTCTAGGGTTAACAAATACATGTGATGTCATTCTTATATATAATAAATGTGTACCACCTATCCCATTCTTGAATACCTAATCTCACTAGTAAGTGTATAATGTGTATTGGGTTTTCAAGAAAATTTCGGCAACATTTCCCCGCTGTTCTCCAAGTACATATGTACTTAGAGAACAAACGGGGAAATGCTGCGGAAATTTTCTTGAAAACCCAACACACATTATATACACTTACATCCTAAGAGAGATTAGGTGTTCAAGAACAGTCCCAAACCGGGGACTATCCAAGATTTACTCCTAATGAGTAAATCTTGGATGGGTTTCTAGGTCAACAAATAATGTGTTGTCATTCTTATACCTAAAATCCTAGTTCTTCAAGTTAGGGTGATTATTGATGTCTTTAAAAGCATGATTGGCAATTTAGGGAAAAGTTCATGATTTACATTCCAAGCATGTCACTTGTGTGCATTACAGTTCATCATTAAGAAAAAGAAGGGTGATTAGGATTCTCAATATACTCAACAATGAAACAGGTTAAACATGTGTGCATTACAGTTCCTCATTTACATTCCAAGCATGTCACATGTGTGCATTACAGTTCATCATCAAGATATCTATAACTTACTTAAACATTCAATTATGAAGTAAATATACACTTAATTTAGAATAGCATGAGGCACAAATAAGTAGATGAAAAAATACAAATAAGTAGATTCGAGTCTGGGCCTAAAGTCTGAACTCAAGGCTGTGATTTTCGTGGTGTTTCCTAGGCAGAACTGCCCCTGGTTCATACCTGCTTCATGCACAGGTGGAAAGGGCTCAGCTAGAAACGCAACTAGGTGCTGCTCGTGGCTGAGGGGGCTGCGGAATCATGTTTAGGGCTCTTAGTCAGAGTCAAGGGCGGCATTTGGTAGTGTTGGTCATTCCCAGCTACTCCTGGATGGCGTCGCTACAGCTACAGCTGCTACTTCTGGCCGCCGGCGCTGCTCTATAGGTCGAGCACTGCTAGGGTGAGGTAGAGGAAGAAGAAGGGCGGAGGAAGGTCCAGCGGCGCCGTGATGATTGGGGTTGGGGCTAGGGTAGAGGCGGTTGGAGGTGGGGTGGTGGTGGCTGGTGCGGGAGTGGCTGCTGGCACTGGGGAGGCGGATGGAGGTGTGGATGTTGGTGCTGCCGCTGGGGATTGGGTGAAGTGGTGGCCGTCAGGGAAAAGCAAGGCAGAGGAGAAAAGGGTTACCTTGCTGGCAGAGTAGAGCGGCGGTAGCACCGAGCGGCGACGGCACCGAGCGGAAGCTTTAGCTAGAGGCAGCACCGAGTGGCGGTAGCACCGAGCGGAGACGGCGGCATGGACGGCAGGGAGCGGCGGCGGTGGAGCAGCGGGGGCGAGCAAAAATCGCCGGAGCTAACTAGCTGCAATCGGGAATGAAACAGGGAAAGGGGAAGAATCGGTCGGGCTGGTGAGCTATTAAGTTGACAATAAGTGTCAGTTATTTAAAAAAATCGACACTTAAACCTATAGTGTCAGTTATTTAGTTATGAACCGACACCTATACTAAGTGTCGGTTATTTAAAAAAACCGACAACTAAACATATAGTGTCGGTTATTTAGTTATGAACCGACGCCATATGTAAAATTTTGGAGCCAATTTTTTCACTGGAATTTTGGGTTTGGCGGTTGAGTTTAGGTGTCAGTTGTTTATTAATTAACCGACACCTATTAAAAGCGGTACCCGTGTCTGGGCTCCCTAAGCAGATTGGATGTCGGTTTATGTTATCAACCGACACTGTAAACATTAGGTGTCAGTTTTTGTAAACAACCGACACCTTGAAAAGTGGCTTTATAAGCCATTTCTGTAGTAGTGTACGGGGGTGAGACAATTGGAATTGTCCTAGTGAGAGATATAATTCTCTGCCAGAAATATTATTATTGCAGATAAGCAGTAACAAACTGAACAGAGGAATCTTTATTGAACATCAAGATTTAATCATTATTAGGCAGAATAAAGGAATATCATCTTTTAAAGCATTTTAGCTATAAATGATGAAGTAGTAAATCATCTATCCATCTTAATAAGGAATATGAAGAACATGTATGTCATCTATCCATTTAGGATACAGTAAGAAATGTAACATCAACCAATGATTTCCGTAATTTGTCCTTAAGTAAATATGCTACACGACTGATTACATTTTACAATCATTCTTATGCCATGAGGAAGTGAGTCATACTGCTAAAATCCAACCTTCGGTTGAGAAACCCAAAGCTGGTGCCATACAAGATCAAAGGAAGAGTCAGACTCCTTGATCTCATTCGTCTCGGTCAATGCGAGACCACAAGCAGGACCGCAATCTCTTACATAAGTGACCTCGGTCATAGGGTTAGCTCACATGGCTACCCATTCTCTATCCTGCCTTGGTACAGGTCCCGACGCTAGTAAGTCTGAGCTACGGGCCAGTTCACCGTGCTCTCTAAGCCAGGAATGCATTCAAGCTCCATCACACTGAGCCATGGGCATGTTCACCATGCTCTTATATATATCTTGAGTCTACAACCAAAGTTGCACACTAATCCTCCTCATTTTCGGCTAGGAGAAACCCCACATATTCAACAATATACACTCCAGATTAACCATTAGGAGAATCCGTTTCACCATCACCAACTACTGACGATGATGGATCTCTGGCCAGGGCTCTACATGATAAAATTCCACTTTATTATTTAAGTACATTACCATATTCTTTTAGCATCAGTCAAGTTTCAAACTAGATTTATTATGAAAAATGCTATAAATAAACATGAACCATGTAATACTTCTATCAAGTGCTTTTCAAAACATTATAGAACATTGGGATCTCAATCCCTTATCACATTATTGGGAATTCACATTCTTCAACAATGACATCATCATGCTCACTGGATCTGGGTATTCAAACCCTTAGTTCATCACTGAACATGGTTACCACTTTTCAGGTAACTATTACCACCAGGTCATATGACCAAGGTATTCATGATACTTGTTACACAAGCATTTCACATAGTTCACCAGGCATAATCAACTTCTTGTCACCTCTCACTAGGAAACAAATAAAAGAATGGCTCACAAGGCCCATTAACATCATATCTCATACATGGTTATGCTCATCATCTCATGATACATGCATGGTTAGTATACTTGATAACAACCATATCAATTACATATCAATATTATGATATACAAAGATAACATCACTATTCCCTCATTAGAGTTAGGGTTTCTTATCTTTATCAATTAAGGTTTCACATAACATCACCCTATATTAGGGTTCCACATAACATCACCCTATATTAGGGTTCCACATAACATCACCCTATATTAGGGTTCCACATAACATCACCCTATATTAGGGTTCCACTCTCTATTAGGTTTTATGAATTACCTCATTAATCCAAACCCTAAGTCAGTGCTTCCATATAACTTGGAGCACATAGCATTATTCAAGTATTAAATCATACTTGTCATTTTTCCATGTACTGGGAATACCAATCATCATCAAACCTTATTCAGTTGAATTAACCTTTCATTAAGTATATACACATATTCTTATCATAGTGTATTGAATTAATTACTTTCATAGGCATCAAATGATAATCACTTTAATTATACTAATCACCTAAGTACTTTAGAAGTACTTCCATTAAAATCAACCTTGAGATACTCTTCAACCACTTATGGGATTATTGTTACTTACATGGTTTGAACCAATTGACCCTTCAAACGGTCTTGTGGTTACTTGCCCTTCAAAAGGTCTTGAGGTTACTTGACCTTCAAACGGTCTTGCCCATAAACTTCAAATGGTTTGAGACCGTTTAGACCTTAAATGGTCTTGAATCAACCTCCAAATGGCTTGAAGACCGTTAGACCTTGAATGGTCTTCGTCTCCAAATCTCAAACGGTCTGAAGATCGTTAGACCCTCAAACGGTCTTGACCTCTTTCTCATCAAAAAGTTTGAAAACGATTAGAACTTAAACGGTCTTGGTCTCCAAACCTCAAATGGTCTTGAAGATTGATCGACCCTAAATGGTTTGAGACCGTTTGGTAAGTTCAACTTGAAACCGTTTAACCCTAAATTAGGGTTATGATCTCAATTGATTTTGGGCTTTGAAACCAATTGAGCTAGGGTTCTGAAATTAATTGAATTTGATTTGTTTGAATTTAATAGGTCATGAGACTAGTCAACCCTTGAACTTATTAAAACCATTTAGTCTCTAATAGTTTGAAATTGTTTTCCCTCCAATCGGTTTGAAACTGTTTGATCACCAAACGGTTTGAAACTGTTTGGTCTAAAATAGTATGCAACCGTTTGACCAACACAATGAAACTATTTACTTCTAATTTTCTTGAGGTTTGTGCTAATATGATGTCATCATCATGTAGCTTCAGACCTCTGAGTTATATTGTAATTTATATGATTAATTCAGCAATTATTCAAGAAGAAAATAAATATCAACATATTATGAGAAATCGAAATCAATAAAACATTGATGGGTTCAAGTTATATAACCCACCTTCAAAGTAGCTTCAAAGCTTCAAGCTTCTCTTCACTAATGGTGAAAGAAGCTCCTTCAACTATCCAAGGTCCGTTTCCAACTTTTTGGATGCAAAAGATGGCCAAGGTTGAGCATTGGTTGGAAAAGAGAAGAAAATCAATGTTGAAATTCGATTTCAACCATCAATTCAAGGTTGAAGATGATCGTGAAGCTTACCTTCAACTTGGGGAACGTTTTCCTCCTGCTCCTAAGCTTTTTGGTTGTTGGACGAAACAAGGAAAGAAAGTGGTTTGCAAAATAGCCTTTCAAATAAAGAGAAAAATGGAGTATATGTAATTGATTTTCTAGGAGAGAGAAAGTAGAAGAAATTTCATCCAATTTCTTGCCACATGCCCCCTCCCTTACTTGCCTTCGAATCCATCTTTATTTATTCCTCAATATCCTCTCGTTTATCCTTGAATTAAAAGCAACCACTTTAAGCACCTTAATCATTATAATATTATTATCTATTTTTAGTGGACATTACTTTTTAATTAACAAATGTGAGTGGGTTTCTTCACCTACTTAGGATATGTCGGTGCAACTCAAGGAATTTGAACGTCCTTGCACTATAGGATTTCAACTACAGCCCTTTTAGTTGATGGCACTTCAATTAATATATTTATTTTTGCTACAAAATAAATTAGGGTTTCAATTATGCTTAAATCTTGATTATTTTATCATCAAGATTATCTCTCCTCAAAAGTAGTTCAAACAAGACGCCCCTTTCCTTTTATGTTCTCTAAATGATACGAGAAACAGTAGGGACATAATAGACGTGTTATTTTACATATCCAACCCTAGATTTTGGGTAATTTGTAAATTACACCAAAACTAGCATTCAATGAACATCATTATTCAAACAAGCTCATTTTTGGAACTTAGGGTTGTGGAAGCCATACCTCAACATCATTCTCATTCTTATGATGCTATTACACTTGAGGAACATTTATCATGTAATATTTGCAAAGTAACCCCTTAAATTGGGTAAATTGCACTTTAGTCCAAAACATGTGGAAATACTATTTCAACATTATTCAAATAGAAACATAAGCTCTCCTTTAGTCTTCATTACTTTTCAAAAGATAAAGACAAGAATCTAAAAGACTTACTTAAGCAAAACTTCTAGGGTTAGCCTTAACCCAGGTCAGGGTTGTTATAGAACCTCTCTAAACCACCTTGTCTAAGTGTATGCTATCCTTGTCTCTCTTCCTTGTTGTGCATGCTAGTTAGAATCTCAAATTTGATGTCTTCTTTAGCTTTTACATTTAATATAATTTGATGGTCTATTCCATTATGTGAGAATTTTGAAGCTCTATTCACCCCCTCCCTCTAGAGCCCTTGATCCAACAAGTGGTATCAGAGCAGGTCTTCTCCAAGCTACTTCTACAAGTAGGAGAAGATGGGTGATTTAGCACTTGGATCTCTCAACTTGGAAGGAAGCTTCTCCATGCGACCTCTGGTCTTTGATGGAGCCAACATCCTCTATTGGAAGAGAATAATGTAGTTCTACCTCTGAGGTGTAAGCTACGAGATTTGGAAGGTGGTGTACCTCAAGTATGAAGATCCAAAGGGGGAAATCTCCAAATGGATGGAATCCCAAATGAAGCAAGTTCAGCTCAATGCCAAAGTTGTGAACATCATCTATGCAGCCCTCACACCATTCGATTTCAACTAGATCTCATCATGAGACACCGCACATGAAATTTGGAACAAACTATGTGTCTCCTATGAAAGAACAAAGCAAGTGAAGGAAGCAAAGATCTACATGCTTGGTGGTCTACTTGAGAAATTCAAGATGGGTAAGAATGAAAGAGTGGCGGACATGTACACAAGGCTTAATGTGATCATCAATGGATTGGTAGTCCTTGGTAGTGTGATGGACAAAGGCACAATCAACTTCAAGATCTTAAGATCTCTTCTAAAGAGATGGGAGCCCAAGGTGACCTCCATTGAATAAATGTACAAGCTTAGTGAGTTGTCAACCGAGGAGTTGGTTGGCAACCTTCAAGCTCATGAGCCAAGGCTTGACAAGCAAGAGGAAGAAGAAAAGAGAGAAGAGAAGGAGTACAAGAAGATCAAGGACACATCCTTCACATCCCAAATTGAAGAGATGGTTTGGTAGCAACAACTTGCACTCAAGTCCCCTACTCCTTCCTCGAGTGAAGATGAAGGCCCATATGGGTATGAAGCAAACTACTCCAAGGGCAAACACTTCAAGGGGAAGCCTTCTTCATCCACTCCTAGATGCTATGAATGGGGCCAAAAAGGATATTACAAGAGTGACTACCCCAAGGCCAAGAAGAGCCACCACAAGAGCAGACATAAGAATGACAAGGAGTACAAAAAAGAAGGCAAATATAAGAGAAAGGACAAGAATGAAAGAAGGCTTGAGAGGAGTCTTCCTCAAGTTCTTCTAGCTGTGAAGATGGAGAATGCCACCTTGCTCTCATGGCCTCCACAAGTGATGATGTATGTGAGGTAAGTAAAGTAAGTGAAGTCAACTTGCATGAGTTGTCTAAAGAATCTCTTATTGATATGACTAATTATAGCCGTTTGTATTTTACTAAATGCAAATCTAAAAAGAAAAGGCTAGGAAAGATTATAGATGATCTATATGCTAAAATTGAAATTCTTGATCAAAATGAAAAGTTGCATCTTAATAGTACTGATTCCTTGCAAGGGAAATTTCTTGATCTTGAGCTCCAATACAATGGAGTTGAAGTTGAGAATGGTGTCTACCTTAAGAACATTTCTAATCTTAAGGAAGAAAACCAAAAGTGCCTAGATGAGATTGATGTTCTTAAAACTAAAAATGTAGAACTTAAGCTCATAGATGATGCTAGGAGAAATGAAGTATATGCTTATCAAAGAGAAATTCTTTTGCTTAAAACTGAAAGTGCTAAGTTGCTTTATCAAGTTGAAAAACCACTAGAGGGGGGGTGAGTAGGGTTATATGAATATTTAATAATTATATAACTCAAACAACCAATCACACAAAAAATATTGAACAAGGAGACAAGGATTTAGAGTGGTTCCAACCTTAGCAAATACTAAGGCCGTCAATCCACTACCCGGTTTCTTACCCAATCGGGATTTTGAAAGAATCAAATTTTATTACCTCGCAAGGACTTTACATAAAATTGCAATTCTTTCACCAAACCCTTTGGACAGCCTTCACCTAGAAGTAATTGCACCAACCTTGAAGTAGCCTTCTTGAAGTAACTTCAAGCTCCCCCTTGAAGTAGCCTTCCTCTTGAAGTAGCTTCCCGTTGCAATAGCCTTCTTGTAGTAGTCTGAAGTCCACCTTCTCCACCGAGAAGAACCTTCTCCAATCCGCAGCCTCCAACCCTAGGAGTAGCAAGGAGAATACAACGGATAAAAGGAACAAGAAGGAAAAAGGAAATTACACTTAACCTTTGATGCACAAGACTTGATTTGCCTATATCGAGCGTGTAGATCTCCTAACTAATGTATATGGAAGTGTGATTGCTGTGGATAGGAGATACTAGCCTATAGAACCCGAAATTAGAGCAAGGAGAAGAATAGCCAATGCAAGTGTTGCTCAATTTCTCAAAACAGATTGACAATTGCAAGTGCAAGCTCAAGTGTATCACAAGTGTAGATTAGTGTGTTTAGGTGTCCTAAGGCATGTCCTATTTATAGGAATGACCTACAAGTGCTTAAGGACGTTCTAGACACTTTCTAGGGGGTTATAAGTGCTTAACTAGTCGTTAGGTACACTTTTAGTTGCTTTAGCAACGGCTAGTTAATTAATTCTGCAAGTGCTATCAGAACTCATCTCGGTCGAGGAATTGTCGACCGAGATACCTACTCGGTCGAGGATTTGTCGACTGACATGCTCTCTGGAGCAAGTGTTTGCAACGTTCATCTCCAACTGCCAACTACCTTGTCAGCTGTGTCTAACGGCTACCTGGGTCTTTCTCGGTCGAGAAGCTTGTCGACCGAGAGTGTCTCGGTCGAGGATTTTGTCGACCGAGATTGACCCTGTTTCAATGTTTCAATTAAAGTACTAAGTGTGTATGTGAGTTTGCATATGTGACACTATTGAAGGGGATGACCTATCTAAGTGTGGTGTTTTGCTAGGGAAGATCTAACGCTTGATTTACATGATGTCTAAGTACTTGTACATTATATATCTGTACAAGTTTTTACAATTGATTACAATTCATGAAAAATACAAGCATTCAAGCATATAGGTTTCCCAAAGCTTTGTCATCCACTTATTCCTGCAACACTCAAGTAGCACGTTAGATCAACATGAATGAAATGTTTGTCATCATCGAAACAAAGGGATTATAATAATTTTCAAATTAGCCAACACAAGTTAATGATCTATCTTCTAGACCTCTCTTTCCAAGTAATGAGGTAGCTAGCACTACTCTAGAACGTGATTCTTTTCATACTAAAGCCCTCTATTTAGAGGATGACCTGTTTCATGCTAGATATTATCTTCTAATATCATTAGTCTTAGTGATGATAATGAAAAATTAATAGCTTCTTTGCAAAAGTTTCTTACGGGAAAGAAATCCCTTAATGTTGTCCTAGAACACTCTACCAAAAAAATTGGTACTAGTGGTTTAGGATATGATGGGACTGCTCCTAAGGGTAAGAACAAGAACAAGAGTAAGGGTAATAAGAAGAGTGTATAACCTCTTTTCTTTCATGGATAAACTTCCGGCTCTATGAACCCAATGGTATGTGTTCATTGTAAATGTGATGATCATTACTCTACTTATTGGCCTTACAAGCCAAAGGGGACCAACCAAAAGATGAAATGGGTCCCCAAGATAACCCTGGATCCCAAAGTTTGAGTTGGGCACTGACATCCTTCTTTCATGCAGGTCAAAAGAAGGTGGATGGTTGATAGTGACTTCTCAAAGCACATGACTGGTGAAATCAGCCATTTCAACAAATTTATGAAAAAGAAAGGAGGATCGGTGACCTATGGGGACAACAAAAAGGGTAAGGTAAAAGGTGAGGGTGATGTAGGAAATGAGCTATGCATTAAAAATGTTTTGCTTGTTGATGGTCTACATCACAACTTGATAAGTGTAAGACAACTTTGTGATAATGGATATCTTGTCCTCTTTACATCTTTAGAATGTTTGCTTCTAGATTCCCTCACATACAATGTTATATATAAGGGAACTAGAAATGGTAATCTATATGTTATTGTGCTTGATGCTCTAAATCATGTACTTGATAGATGCTTGGTTGTGAATAAAAATGATATATTTATTTGGCATCGCCAGTTGGGTCATGTGAATATGCATCAAATGAAGAAATTGAGCAAAAAAGAATTGGTCAAGGGACTTCCTAAATTGGATTTTGAAAAGGATGAGGAATGCCAACCTTTTACACAGGGAAAGAAAACTAAGTCCTTTTTCAAATCCAAAGGAGTCCTTAGTACCAAAAGATCACTTGAGCTTCTTCATAATGATCTATTCGGACCTATGAGAACTCAAACACTTCGTGGTTCCAAGTATTGTCTTATGATTGTCGATGATTTCTCTTGCTATACTAGGACATTCTTTCTCGTTTCAAAAAGTAATACTCTAGATGTTTTCTAGAGCTTTTGTAAATGAGTTGAAAATGAAGCTTCTTGCCAGCTTGTTTCTATCTGTAGTGACCATAGGGGAAAGTTTGAAAATAATCTTTTGAGAATTTTTGTAAAAAATCTAATTACTCACACAATTTCTCTTCTCCTCGTATGCCTCAACAAAATGGGGTAGCAGAGAGAAAGAATAGGTCGCTATAGGAGATGGTTAGGACCGTCCTTCTAGAGTATGACACTCCAAATAAGTTTTGGGCCGAAGTCGTTAGCACCTCATGCTTTGTGCAAAATTGAGTTTTCACGCATCCTTCTTTGAAGAAAACCGCCTATGAGTTATTGCATGGTAGAAAGCCATCCATCGACTTCTTACACATTTTTGGATGTCCTTTTTTTGTTTTGAACATGAAGGATTCTCTCGAGTGGTTTGATCTAAAATCATACAAGGATTTCTTCCTAGTCTATATCACTACAAGAAGGGCTTATAGAGTTTTCAATATTGAACTGTCTAAAATTGAAGAATCTATTAATGTCAAATTTATTGAATCTAACCCTACCATTGGAAAGAGTATTGTTGATAATGATGTTGCAGATGACTTAATTCCAATCTTGAAAGACCTCAACATCGACAACAAAGGTAAGAAGGTGGTTGAAGAAGAAGATGAAGAAAATAAGGACCCCACTCCTCGCTTTGCAAAGAATCATCCCAAAGAGCTAATTATTGGAAATCCATTTCATAGGGTGAAGACACGAGCTTCCTACAACAAAGAACAAACACACAGTGCCTTCATCTCACAATTGGAACCAAAGAACATTAAAGAAGCTCTTAGAGATGATGAGTGGATCCTAGCTATGCAGGAAGAACTAGAGCAATTTGAGAAGGACCATGTGTGGACTCTAGTGCCAAGACCAAGTGATAAAAAAATCATTGGCACCAAATGGGTCTACCACAACAAGCTTGATGAGAATGGTAAGGTGGTAAGAAACAAAACAAGGTTAGTAGCTCAAGGTTACAATCAATAGGAAGGTATTGATTTTGATGAAACTTATGCTCCTGTTGCTAGACTTGAATCTATTAGAATGCTACTTGCCTTTGCTAGTTATAAAAATTTCTTGCTCTATCAAATGGATGTTAAAAGTGCATTTTTGAATGGTACAATTGAGGAGGAAGTATTTGTTTCTCAATCTCTGGGCTTTGAAAATGACAAGCTACCTAACCATGTTTACTTATTAGAAAAATCTCTCTATGGACTCAAATAAGCACCTCGAGCTTGGTATGAGAAATAAAAAAACTGTTTGTTAGACAATGGCTATGTCATGGGAAAAGTTGATTCTACCTTATTTCTAAAACACACTTCTAACAATTTTCTTATAATTCAAATTTATGTTGATGATATCATATTTGGCAGAACTGATCTTGATCTTTGTAAGGAGTTTAGTTCTCTTATGCAGAGTGAGTTCGAGATGAGCATGATGGGTGAGCTTACTTTCTTCCTCGGCTTCCAAATCAAGCAAACTAACGATGGAAACTTCATCAACCAAGGCAAGTACACCAATGAACTACTAAAATGCTTTGGAATGGAGAATATGAAGTCGATGGACACACCCATCTCCATTACTGCCAAACTTGATAGAGATGAAGAACGTGAGAAGGTAGATGAGAAGCTATATAGAGGTATGATTGGAAGTGTACTTTATTTAACTGCCTCAAGACCTAACATTATGTTTAGTGTTGGCTTGTGTGCTCACTTTTAATCAATTCCTAGGAAATCACATATTATTTTTGTTTAGAGGATTTTGAGGTACTTACCCAAAACTCAAAATTTTAGTCTATGGTACCCTTACTCAAGGGACTATACTCTTATAGCATATAGTGATGTTGATTACACAGGCTATTTGGTTGATAGAAAGTGCACAAGTGGCACTTGATTTCTTCTAGGACCATGCTTGGTGTCTGGGTTTTCCAAGAAATAGAGCACCATGGCATTATCAACCATTGAGGCTGAGTACATTGCAGGCGGGAGTTGTTGTACCCAAGTCCTATGGATGAAGCAAATGCTCCAAGACTTTAACATACATTTTGATGCTTCTCCTATCTATTGTTATAATACTAGTGCAATCAATCTTTCTTATAATCCTATATTGCATAGTACAACTAAACATATAGAGGTTCACCATCACTTTCTTCGTGACCACATTTTCAAAAAGGATATCTATATCACGCATGTGGATATGGAAAATCAGGTGGCATACATTTTCACTAAACCTCTAGCTAGATAGCAATTTAACTTTATTAGATCAAAATTGCTTATAACTACTTTGGATTAATCTGATATGCCTTCTAGCTATAAGTCATTTACCCTATATGTTTTGCATCTATCTTGGTCATCTTTTAAATGCTTGTATGCCTAAAATTGTTTTTTGTTGTTCATATTTGCCTTTGATGAGTGATATGTGCCTAAATATATTCAATATACATAATGGACTAAAAAAAACAAATTTCATTAGCATTCAAAAGGCTGGAATTTGAGTTTGATGGTTTTAGGTTAGGTTGACCATCGGTCCCGTTTCCCCCAGGGCAAACTCGACCGATCCGTGGCCGAGAGCTGTTCTGAAATGGACCATTCGGTCGAGTTTTTGACTCTCAGAATCGACCGATCAATGGGCTAAAGCTAACTTAAGTTTGGTTTGACTGACTATTATCCCTCTCAACTAGAGAATATCCGACCAATTCCTCTTCTTCTATCCCTAATCTCTCAACCCAATCCCTAACCTTCCCTATCCTAGCCCTTTCCCGGCCTATATAGGCGGCCGTAGACCACCCTTTTTTGCTCTTTGTTGGTGTTTGGACCTTTTTGGTAGGTTGCTTTGTGCGTTTGATCTCTTCTTCTCCTTCTTTTCTCCTCCATGACTTCCCATAGGAGAAAGAGACCCACCCCTAGCAATGCTCATCGTCTTTTTTATCTAACCACTTGATTCCCTTTGATGACACCTCATTTGTCTCAATAGAAGTTGTAAACAGGTATAAGGACCTTCTTCCTAGGAGTCCTTTCCCTTTTAGAGATTTGTTTGAGCCTAGCCCTAGGCGTCAAGAGGTCATAGATCAAGTCTCTAGGTTGTTAGTTGTCCATCACCTCTCTTCCTTGGCTATCGAGTGTGACTGCTTTCATAATTCAATGACAAGCACAAAAGCAGTTCACGAGTTCTACGCTAACTTTCCTTAGAACTACGACTCCCTTGTACCCCCCGCCGAATACTCAAATGATCCTAACCTCTATGATCATCGATAAGCATTTTCAAATCTCCGAGGATATTTTAAATGTCTTCTTTTCTAAAGATGATGGAAATGATACGTGACACAAGGATTATGGTGAGTATTTCAATCCAAAGGTTTCTACAAGCAGAATGAACTCACTCTTCCCGACATTCATCGCTACTTGAAGAAATTGTATGTTCCATACAAGAAGAAGAGTACCCTACCCTCCTCCTCCCTCGATCTGAGGAAGCATATATTGGCCTTAGTGATCAACTGCAACATTCATTTGAAGAAAAACCAAATAGATATTGTAGAGAACACTGCGGTTATTATGTATTGTCTTCTTGAAAATATCAGAGTCAAGTGATCAAGATACATTCTCTTCCATATGGCCTTCTTTTGATTCTGGTAAAAACACTCGAGGCACCCATCCACCCTATCCAGCCCTAATTTGTGGTTTGTTTTAGTTTTCCACTGAGAAATCACTCTTTTCTCACTATCATTACAAGCTAGCCAGGAAGGGTGTCTGTATCAGTGAGACCACAATTCAAAAGTTTGTGCCTATTTTTGCCTCTTCCACACCTGGTGCTTCACCCTCAGCTTCTACCTCTACAACCCCTTCCTCCTCTGCCTGAGCTCCACCTCCTCAACCTCCTAGACCTAGTTGTTCTTTATTTCATGTATCCAATGAAACCCTTATGGGCTACATGATGCACCAACAAGCATACAACTAATAGGTTCAGGAGCACCTACATCAGGATCAATGTTCAATCATGTCAAACATGAACTTATCTTGTACACACCCCTACCCCACCTACCAGCCATACCTTGGTAGTGATTATGCTTCTTATGCATATCATCATTACTATCGTACCCCTGACCCTTCCGCTGTTGCTCCTCCACCCTCTGCGATTGGTGGTTCTATGCATGTCTACCTCCCATTGCCTACTGGCCCCTTGGCCACCATGCTTGCCTCTCTTGGTGATTCTGCTCCATCGTTCCATCAGGACAATGATCTCTATGCTCTAAGTATGACTTGGGATGAGTAGAATGCTCGTTGGCCTGGTGATGGTTTTAGTCCTCCTGTAGACGAGGAGATTCCTGACTAGGCTGATGATGTTGAGGCTACTGCTGATGACGACGATGGCGATGGTGAGGATGCATCTGATGATGGATCTGATGGCTTCACTGGTTCCTCTGGTGAAGAAGGTGCTTCTGTTATCCCTTCAGATGGAGACGAGGTCTACGAGCCTGACGTTGACCAGGATGATGTTGTAGACATAGATAGTTTATATGTCTAGGTTGTTTCTCAGTTTTTATTCTAGTATGTTGATCATATATATCTTTTTAGGCTATTTTTTAATAGAAACATTTGGGCACTTAATCTGAGATGCACTATATTTATCTTTAGTTTTTCATCTCTTCTATCTTGTAGCTATTTTCATGAGGACATGCTTTTAAGTTGTAATCTATGATTATGTGCACTCTTGCTCTTTGCTATGATATATCAAATGAGTTGGTGCCTTAATTCACCATATTTTGATTATGAATTAGCTTGTATGTTTTCTTTTTTCTCTAGTTGATGTCTGATATGAGATTGAATGTATGTTTATCTACTTAATTGTGTTTGGTGAAGACCTATTTGTATGCTCTTCTACCCCCCCTACTTTTTGATAATGTCAAAAGGGGGAGAGAACTTTAATGTCTTGAAACTCAATAATATTGATATCTCTAGTCATACTACTTCTTATTGCTTATGAGATTCTTTTCTTGTTCATTATTGCTTTATCATGTGACTTGCAAAGGACCTTATAATACATGTATGCTATAATTGCTTTGTATAGAGATAGACTAACTATGCTGGTTAAAGTAAGCATAGATTGAGGGGGAGGAATTCACATTGTTTACATCTTGAATCCCTCAAAATCTACAAGGCAAAGGTATATTAATATATCATTTTCAATATGTTTGAGGAATGGTTTCTCATTATCAAAAGGGGGAGAATGTTAACCTAGAGGTTATACATTGTCCATATTTTTATTATGACTTAACCATTCCCTTCATATGTATCTAATGTGTGTATTCAAGATTGATTTCAGGTGTTAGGTACATGAAAAGGATCAAAATTCTCAAGCCCTAATTTTCTCAAGTTCAAGTCAAAAGCTATACAAGTGTACATTTTCAGAAATCCATGTAATTGACCTTAGAAGATTTTTTTTAATCACTTGTATTGATGTATTGGCTTGTAACTAAATGAGAAAATTGATTGGGACACTTTACACTAAGTTTAAATCACTTTTGATGCACTTTAGAAAATTGATCACAGGTTGTTGATCGGTCGAGTTGGAATCTCGACCGATCCACTGGATCCATTTTCTGGAGAGTGCATCGGTTGAGTTGTGTTTTCATAGAACTTGACTGATTGAGTAACTGACCAATTTGATTTTCATTGGTCGATCAAGTTTCCCCAGGACAAACTCGACCAATGGTTTGAATATCGGCTTTGTCTTTTAGTCGATCAGTCTTGTTACCTTTATTGAAACTCGACTGATTACACTATACAGAAATTGTTGAAAAAGTGATTGTGACCATTGGTGAGTTATTTGATCGAAGATAGAGTCATTTCCTTGGGAACAAATGGCTATATTTTGGCCCTAAGTGTCCCCCAACTCAATGGGGCACCCTCAGCTATAAATAGGACCTGTTGGAGTTCATTCCAAGGTTGCTCATTCACTACATGCTTGGTCCTAACTTAGTTGAGAGTGTTCCAACCCTTTGAGCCCCTTTCTCTCTCTAGTTTCAAATCAATTTCATGAGTATGAGTGAGATAGGTTCCCTTGTATGAGAGCTACTCCCTGTATTAATGTAAAGTTCTCCACCTCCATATTCCTACCCCCTTTTCTATTGAAGAAAAGGTTGAAGATCTTCTCTGAGTGAAGCAGAAGGAGTTGTTGTCCTTCAAGGTTGAAGAAACCATGGTGTTCCATATCTCCAAGTGAAGGAGATAGGCAAGGAAGATGCTCAAGGAGGATGGGTAATCCTTGGAAGGTCGAAGACTTGAAGGTGGAGTGGGTAAGTCCTTGAAGAAGGTTGATGACTCCATGGTTCAAATGGGTAAGCTCCTTCAAAAAATTGAATATCCTTACTTGAGGTACTAAGCCATTGGATGAATGTGGTTTTGTCTTTTAATCTTATGATGGAATATAAGAGTACCAAGATTGCAAATCCTAGAGATTAACCACCTCTAGGTAGTGGCTTGACATTGCTCCTAGTTAGGACGTGAAACCACTCTAAACCACCTTGTCCAAGTGTATTCTATCCTTGTCTCTCTTCCTTGTTGTGCATGCTATTTAGGACCTCAAATTGTTTGTATGCTTTGGCTTTTGCATGTAATATAATTTGATGGTCTAATCCATTTTGTTAGAATTGTGAAGCTCTATTCACCCCCCTCTCTAGAGCCCTTGATCCAACACTTTGTAGCTTACAAACTCTATTGGCAAACTTTGGATCTATAAACCCCTTAGGTTGTGTCATATAGACATCCTCCACAAGATTCTCATTAAGGAATGTGGTTTTAACATCCATTTGCCAAATCTCATAGTATAAGCTGCAATAGCAAGCATGATCTTGATGGATTCAACCATGGCCACTGGAGAAAAAGTTTGATCATAGTCAACACCTTGAACTTGTCTGAAACCCTTTGCAACCAATCTTCCCTTATAGGTTTAGACCTTTCCATCCATGTCAGTCTTCTTCTTGAAGACCCACTTGCACCCTATGGATTTCTCCCCTTCAGGTGGATCCACCAAAGTCCATACTTTGTTGGTATACATGGACTCCATCTCCGATCTCATAGCCTTAAGCCATTTCTCAGACTCTGGTCCCTCTATAGCATCTTTATAGGTAATTTTCTCATCATCTATGACCAATGAACTACCTTCTTGAGTTACAAGATATCCAAATATCTCAAGTTCAAGGCATGATCTATTAGATCAATGAGTTTTTGGTGTTATTTAAGGAATTTGATATTCTTTAACACCTTGTGAATCTTTTGGTTCCTCTTGTTCATCTAAAGGTTCAATGTTTTTTAGTTTGTCTCAAACCTCTTTGAGTTCAACTTGTATCCCACTGATTCCATTGGAAAGAGATTCCTTTTTTAGGAATTCAATATATATGGCAACAAACACTTTGTTGTTAGATGGACTATATAAGTAGTATCCCAGAATTTCCTTGGGATATCCAACAAAGTAACATTTTTCAGATCTAGGGCCAAGCTTTTCAGGAAAAAATTTCTTGACATAAGCTTCACAACCCCAAATCCTCATAAAAAACATGTTGGGATGCTTCCCAGTCCATATCTCATATGGTGTCTTTTGAACCAACTTAGATGGTACTTAGTTTAGTGTAAATGTGGCAGTTTCTAGAGCATACCCCCAGAAGGTAGTTGGAAGCTCAGCTAAACTCATCATAGATCGCACCATATCCAATAATGTGTGATTCCTTCTTTCTGATACACCATTATGCTGAGGTGTTTCAGGCAGAGTTTACTGGGATACAATCCCATGGGCTCTAAGAAGGTCCTCAAATTTCTGGTTGAAGTATTCCCCACCTCAGTCAGAATAAAGTTTCTTAATACTTTTACCAAGTTGGTTTTGTACTTCATTCATAAAATCCTTGAATGTTTCAAGAGCTTCTGACTTATTTTTCATTAAATGAACATAGCCATACCTACTAAAGTGGTTAGTGAAGGTAATGTAGTACTTGAACTCACCTATAACATCTATTCTAAAAGGACCACATACATCAGTATGTATGACTCCTAATAGATCACTTGCCCTCTCATTGTTTCCAGTGAAAGGGGTCTTAGCCATCTTGCCCAACAAACAAGATTCACATGTCTCAAATGATTCAAAATGAAAAGATGACAGATTTGTTGTATATGATATGGATATCTCAAACATGCATATTGGAGAAAAATTTCAGAATATTTGAGATTTCTTTGAATGTGGTTCTCGGTCAAACTATACTTTGACCAAAATGCTGACATAGTGATTTTTAGCATTGAAGTTTTTTATTTTTAATTATTTATTGGTAACTTAAAATGATCCAAAATTTCAACTGGTGATCTAAAACTCAATCATAAACAACACGTAAACTTTTCATAATTTTGGGATGTGTGTAGACCTTATCAGTACATGAATTATAGTAATATTTTTATGATAGAAAATTCAGCTGAAATAAGAGAAAGTATAAATAGGGGTCAATGTGCAATTGACCCAAGCAACTCAATTTCTCTATATGGTCAACCTAACACACTATCAGCTCTCATAATTCATGATTCATTCTAGAGAAATGAAATCCTAGAAAGAGATGGAGAGTTTGGGTTTGAGAGGAGAAAGTGATGGAGATGCTGACCTAGGGTTTTGCGATCCGAGGAATGATGAAATCATGTAAGTTTAGCATCTTCGCATAGACTTTAATGGTGAATATTCTCTCACATGTCAATAATCCGTCCCTCCTCTGATTTAATCCAAAATGGTATCAAAACTTCCCCTTTTCTCACTCTTTCTTCGTAATCCCTCATTTTTAGGGTTTCCGAGTTGAAAGGAAGAGGAATTGGGTGAATTGCTAGGGATTTGATATGAGATCAATATTTCCAAGGATGAGCTATGTTTTTAAGGTGTTTTCACACCTTAGGGTGAGTGAGCACTTCCTTTAAACAGTATACTTCACGAAAATTGGTTAATTCATCCATAATCTTTAATTGCTAGTATGCGACTACAAACCATGAATTGTCTATTTGTTCTAAGTTGTTGCAAAATGATATGAAATGGATTTTGTCTCTATTTGGATGAAGTTTAGATGATAAAATCATATTAGAAACGTGTACAATACATCCTAATGAGAATTACCTAAATATTCACAGAGGTTATGAGAGTAAACTGACATATAGGGAATTTGTCTATGACTGAAATTTGTTGTATAAGTCAATAGAGAAAACTAATTATCTAGATCCCCTTGGTTATGAATGATTATTTATCTAAATTCATAGTACATATATGTCAAATACTATCTTGGATTTCATTCAAAGTGAATAGTGTTTATTTGATATCTCAGTAAAGAGGGTGAAACCCTAGATGCGAGTAAAGTTGGATATTTGCAAATAGATATCATGAAATCCATTTGAAGGGATTTTCTTGACATGATAGACTTTATTTATTCAATGTTATTATTGATGCATGATACCCTAGTGAATGGCATGGAAACCCAAATTCAACTCAGTTCCAAGGTTTCATACATATATTAACTTTATATGATTTGTTGATAGTAGTCTTTATTCAGTGAATGTTTATGTCGCATGAAATCTTTATGGGAGACATGTGAATAAGTTGTTTCCTAGTGAGAGGTGATAAGATGTGTGATGGCCTTGTGAGACATGAGAATAATTTTAGAACTAGTGAAATGAATACCTTGGTCTAAGGACCTAAAGGTAATGGTTACCTGTCACAGAGGTAAAGTTGCTATGTGATGATCTATGGGTTTGAATACCCATATCCAGTAATCATGATAATGATGTGAAGGGATGAGAATTCCCAGTAATGTTATAAGGGATTGAGATCCCATGTATCATGTGTTTTAAAGATTTAAAAAGTGTGTGATAGATATATTTCACCTTTCTTTGTAGCATTTGTGGTGATTAAATGAAACCCTAAGGGTAGAGTGTTCAATGAATCAAGTATTGTGATATCAATGTTCTCAGTTATTATTAATAATTCTTATCATGATAAGTAATTAACTCTTAATTGAGTTATGATATGTACAACTCAAGATTTGGGTTGATATGCACAATTCTAGTGTGTATGTGCCAAGTGGATATGAAATCTGTTTATTTTAGAATTTTAGTCTGCCTGCATGTATAGTATGTTGATTACTCAGTATATTATAGTGTTTTGAATATACTGCTCTGCCATGTTTAGAATGATATACATGTTGTATTATAACTTCAAATAAGTAGATGTGACACCATAGAGATACTATAGTCAAGTATAAGTAAGAGAAGGGTACAATGTAGAAAGAGCTTTCTAGGAATAATAAAATAATAGACTTAGTAGCCTTGAACACTGTAGAACCCCTATGTGAGGTATGTGGCGACCGTCTCGCGAAAACATGATTAACTAATGTGGAAGCGAATTATTTGCAGTGGATTACTGAAAATCACTAAAAATTAAAACTTTTTCAAAGAGATCCATTCATAGGAAAACTCTTTAACTAAGAACCAAAGTATTTCAAATTCATCCTGGTTCACAAGTACACAACCTGTACCATTCCTTCTCAAAGATTACAACATCAACTGTCTTATAAAAATTATATACAGACAGTATACGAATCTCGAGGCATCAAGCCAAAACCTCAGATTGATTCATAAGACACTGACTAAAAACTCCGAGGACCTGAGAGTACAGAGACGACACATAGGACTACTATCTGTATGACTAGACAGACAATAACTCCACCTGTGATCTTATTTTTGTCCCTGCTATTACTATTGATGTTTCTCTTTCCTTGTTTTAGGATTTCTGCTTTACCTCCCATGCATACCTAAAAATGTTTCCCACGGGGGTGAGACAATTGAAAATTGCCCCAGCGAGAGATATAACTCTCTGCCAAAAATATTATTATTACAGTTTATTAAATTAAAACTGAGCAGGGGTTACTTTTACATTATCAGGCATAATTATTCATCATAGAACAGAATACGATAATCTCCATTCTCAAGGAGGTCATTGCATCTACCCATGGTAGATAAGTAACTCATCTGTCTACCTTGCAGAGATTATAAAGAAACATAATTAACATTTATCCAATAAGGAATGCACAAAGAAAATGCAACATCAGCCAATGAATCTCCGTATGCAATCCTTAAGCAAACATGCTATACGGCTGATTACATTTTACAATCACACTTATGCCCTGAGGAGGTGATTCGTACCGCTCAAATCCAACCTTCGGTTGCAAAACCCAAAGCCGGTGCCATACAAGGTGCATGGAAAAGCCAGACTCCATGACCTCCCACGTCTCGGTCAGTGCGAGACCACAAGCAGGACCACAGTCTCTTGCTTAAGTGACCTCAGTCACAGGGTTAGCTCCCGTAGGTTACCCTTTCTCTAGCCCGCCTTGGTACAGGTCTCAGCGCTAGTATATCTGAGCCACAGGCCAGTTCACCGTGCTCCCTGAGCCATGAACGCATTCATGCTCTTTCACACTGAGCCATGGGCCTATTCACCATGCTCTTATACACATCTTGAGTCTACAACAGTAGTTGCACTCTAATCCTCCATTTTCGGCTAGGAGATACCCCGCATATTCAATAATATATGCTCCGGATTAACTCGCAGGAAAACCCGTTTCACCATCACCAGCTACTGATGATGATAGATCTATGGCCAGGGCACTACATGATGAAATTCCACTTGATTAATTATGTGCATTACCATATCTTTTAGCATCATCCATGTTTCAAACAAGAATTATTATAACAGATGCTACAAAGAAAGATACAATACATCTATCACATACTTTTCAAATCTTTAAAACACATGATACCTGGGATCTCAGTCCTTTATCACATTACTGGGAATTCTCATCCCTTCACATTATCATCATCTTGATTACTGGATCTGGGTAGTTAAACCCTTAGATCATAACATTGTTATCTCTATAATAGATAACCATTACCTCTAGGTCCTCAAACCAAGGTATTCATTTTACTTGTGTGCAAGTATTCACATGGCTCACCAGGCCATTACACATCTTGTCACCTCTCACTAGGCAACAACTTATTCACATGGCTCATAAGGCCATTACACATCTTGTCACCTCTCACTAGGCAACAACTTATTCACATGGCTTACAAGGCCATTGATCATTATACTTGTTATACAAGTATTTAACATGGCTTACAAGGCTTATGCAATAAAAGAAATACAACCTTCCCATCATTAGGGTTAAGGTTTTCCATTATTAACCATTTAGGTTTTCAAGGTCATATTATCAATGATCAAACCCTAATTCATTGCTCCACACATCTAGGAGCAAAGAGTGATATCATAAGTATTCAATCATACTTATTTATTCTCATCATTTTTCATTAAATGAATCATCAATTCAAGGTATGAGTTCATTTCTCATCCTCATCATGGTATGATTACATCATACACATCATTTGGGCTTAACCCCATTCTCAAGGTACATTAATTAACACTCATCAAGGTGCAACAACTCATTACATTTCATTGTAATAGTTGCATAACACACTTCATATGTTTCTTACCCAATTATATTGGTTTTGGAGTACATCAAGGCATATAAACCCTGAAGTGTTGAATGTGATAACAATCATATTTTGGTGTATCACTTTCTCATCACTTCAGACTCTCCTGAATTAGCCATCTTATCTTGTATTAAGGTATTTCCCTTCTTAATACATTCCATCACTAATCACTTACCTATAGAATATAATTCATAGGCACACATTAGAGTTGTCCAACTATATTTAATGATATGGACTTGTCTAATGGTAAAGACATTTCTTACAATTAGGTTGCATATATTCTACCACATGAAATGTTTCACCTTTATAAGGCCATTCCTTCTATCTCATCATTAGGGTTTCTTTATACCCTTACTTAAGATTAGAATTATGATTCATTGTCATATTATCCAAGATTAGGGCTTTATGTATTATGACTCCTCATTAGAGTCTCACATGCCTTCACCCTTCTTAGGGCCTCTTATCACAACATAACATTAGTACGTCATGTGGTGTTAATACTTAGTTAAGGTTTCTCATGGAATCACCCTCAACTAGGGTTTCCACCATAGTTTCCCTTCTTTTTGGGTCTACTATTCATCTCTGTAAGGATTTCATTCAATTATCCATAATTGGAGATTCGCTATTCATCCCAATTAGGGATTTACATCTCTTTTCCCTAAATTAGAGTATCACTTATGATTACCCTAGATTAGGGCTACATCCTTACCCTGGATTAGGCTTTCATTTAGAATTGCCCTCAATTAGGGTTAGAATTCAATAACCCTATCAATTAGGGTTTATGTTCATGATTAGGGTTTCATGATCTCTTTACTTAAGGATCATACCCTTAATCACCACATGAATCATATTCATGTTATGAATTCATGCTAGCATCATCTCAACTTGATAAGGTCATATCATCCCTTCAATCAAGTACATACAAATATGAATGACATAGTGTACCAAGTCATTGATCCTATAAGGAATTAGGGTTCATCCCTTAATTGGCACTAATCACTTAGGTACTAATAGGGTTTCAATCTTTGTACCTTCATTGATTATCATTACTAATCATCATTGGATCAATGAGTCATTCATCATCTCTATTCTTCGAGAGATTCAATCACCTTGGACCTCCATTACATAAGGTATGCAATTGAATTGATCAATTGAATCTACAATCTACATAAGGTATCCATTACACAAGGACCCAAATGGTTTGAAACTGTTTGGTAAAGGTGGTGCTTGAGACTGTTTGCCCAAGTAGGTGAAAACCGTTTTTCCAAGAAGGTGAAGACCGTTTGGCCAAGTAGGTGAAGACCGTTTGGCCAAGTAGGTGAAGACCGTTTGGCCAAGTAGGTGAAGACCGTTTGGCCATCACATCATCAAAATCCAAGTCAACCAATTAGGGTGTGGATCATTGGATTGATCACCAAATCAGCAATTGATTACACTTTAACTTAGTATCATTGGATCATCAATTGCTTAACCATACTCACCCCTAGACCTCCAAACGGTCTTGGGTGACCTCCAAACGGTCTTGAGACCGTTTGGATGAGCTCCAAATGGTCTTGAGACCGTTTGGCTCATCCAACCCTTGGATTCTAGTGAAAAATCATTAGGGTTTGAGCTATTGAGTTGATCATCAAATCAGCACTTAATTGCAAAGTGATTTGGTACCTTTAGACCTTCAATTGGTCAACCATGCTTAACCCTAGACCTCCAAACAGTATTGGGTGATCCCCAAATAGTCTTGAGACCGTTTGGGTGATTCCCAAACGGTTTTGAAACCGTTTGGGTCAATCAACCCAAAACATCAACTCATTCCAATGCAAAATCAGCACTTAGCCGATTAGGGTTAACACCGTATCTTTTGTCCTTCAAACACTTAACCATATCCAACCCTAGACCTTTAAACGGTCTTGGGTGACCCCCAAACGGTCTTGAAACCGTTTGGGTAATCCCCAAACGGTTTTGAAACCGTTTGGGATAACTAACCCAAAAAGTCAAATCAGCCAAGTTGAAAATCAGCACTTAATCCAATTAGGGTTTACCTAATTGATTAGCCTTCAACTCATGATTCCTTTGCCGTTAATCCATAAAATTTTGTGGGTCATCAACCAAAATAATTAGGAACAGGATTATCAAACGGTCAACACTTGGTCAACTCTTTCAAAAGGTTTTGAAACCGTTTTCCCAAAAAGGCAAATAAATCTAGTTGAAAATCAGCACTTAATCCAATTAGGCTTTGCCTAATTGATTGGCCTTCAACTCATGATTCCTTTGGAAATAATCCATAAAATTTGGTGATTTATTAACCAACATCATTAGTAACAGGAATCGCAAATGGTAAACCCTTGGTCAACCCTCTCAAATGGTTTTGAAACCGTTTTCCCAAAAGGTTAAATTAATCAAGCTGAAAAATCAGCACTTAATCCAATTAGGTTTGCCTAATTGAATGGCCTTCAACTCACGATTCCTTGGGAGTTAACCCATCAAATTTGGTGAGTCATTAACCAACATAATTAGTAACAGTAATCTCAAACGTTCAACCCTTGGTCAACTCACTCAAATGGTTTTGAAATCGTTTTCTCCAAAATGGTTTCAAACCGTTTTCTCTCAAACGGTTTGGTGAAACCGCATGAGAAATTAACTCAAAACCGTATGAACCATGATTTCTTTGGAAAAAGTATCCAAGATGATGTCAGAATCATCTACCTTCATCCCTGAAGTTCTAACAACTTCTGATGTCATGAAATAACTATTTTCAACCAGCAATTAAACAAGATAACGAAGGAATCATTGAAATTGAAAGATTAATGGTTGAATAACAATGAAAAATGGTTCAAGTTATAAAACCCACCTCCAATTGAGATCCAAAGCTCCATGATCACGGAAACAATGGTTGATGAAACTCCTTGCACCATTCCAAGGCTCTTCCTCAAGGTTTGAGTGAAAAGGAATGGTTAGAATTGAAGAGGAGATTGAATTAGGAAGAAATCCATAATTTATTTTCGATTTCCACCATGGAATCAAGGTGAAATGGATCAAGAACCTTACCAACAGGTCGGGGGTCGTCCTACTGATCCTCCCAAGCTCCCTTGGTCGTTTCCCAAGCAAGGAGAAGAAGTGGGGTCGAAAAAGCCTTCCATTTGGCTTGTAAAGGGTCTTTTTATAAGATATTCAAGGAGAGAGAAAGTGCCTTATAAAAATTCACTTAATCCCAAAAATGTAGCTGCCTCTTCCCCCTTATCTTCCTTAGGGACGAGGCTATCTTGTTTGCCTTTTATCCCTCTCAATTATCCATGATTTAAAGAAAAACAAATCAAGCACCTTAAATCATATTATATTAATATCCATATGTGAGTGGATATTTCTTTTTCTTATAAAATTGTGTGTGAGTTATCCACTCCCTTGGATATTTTCGTGGTCCTTGCAAAGCTCAAGGAAGTCACACATACATATAAATCCAACCATTATAATTTTGGTTGAAGTCCCTTTAATTAATACATTTATTTTTTCCCTAAATCGAATTAGGGTTTCAATTAGGATTAAATCTTGATTATTTTAATATCAAGCTTTTCTCTCCTCCAACTTAATTCAAATGAGGCGCCCCTCTCATTTTCCTTGCTCTACATGATGCCAAGAAGCATTCAGGACCTTATTGAAGTGGTAATTTGCATATTGAACCCTAGGTTTTAGGTAAATTGTACTTTACACCAAAACTAGGTTTTAATGCACAAACATTGCTTTATCAACTTTTTCTTGGTATTCAGGCTTCCATAAGCCACACCTTAGCATCATCTTTACCCTCATTATGCTTCAACACATGAGGAACATATTATCATGCACAATTTGCACTTAAACCCCTCAACTTGGGTATTTTGCACATTCGTCCAAAAAAAACAAAACATTGATTTCAACAATGTTCAAAAAGGACTAGAATTGCAATATAAGTTCCTCTTGAGCCCTAATTACCTTTCACAAGATGAGATTAAGCATTTAATCATCTTTCTTAATCAAAACACCTAGGGTTAAAGTATAACCTAGGTCAGGGGTGTTACAAGGTCAGTGCCTCAGGGGTGAAAGGACCTAACCCTATCAGCGTCCAGTATACGAGGGTCGGAACGTTCTATCAGGTGTCATGGGGGACGAAGCCCTAGTGGAAGTCTCCTTAAATTATAGTTTGCAGTGTCCAACATCAACAAGAAGTCATCGTGGCAATAGAGTACAGAAAAGCCAAGAGGTGGCTTGACTCTCCGCCTATGTGCTCAGGTTAGAGCAGGAGTCCAGTTTCGGCCAAAGAGCCATTTCCCTGTTGCATACCAGGAGAGTAGTCAGACTTATCATTTCTTAGGTTTTTCCTCTAAGTCTTGTACGGTGTGATCATAGTGCACTACTAGTCTTCATATGTAGAGTACACTACATATGATAAGGGCATAATAAAATGAATGAGAGTCAAACAAGTGTGTACAGTTATTTAATTATTCTTTGTATGTTTCTGAATTATTAGTTCGCTTTATGATCAATCAAGCATTTCATATATTGATTCACTCTTATAGATATTTAGAGTATCCTGCCATATTTATGATTGTCAATTATTAGACTCTCTAAAGCTTTCTACTGTTATAATTGATATCAATTGCTCAAAAGTATATTTGTAATTATATCATTGCTTTAGACTGTTTCTTTGAAGTACTCATCCACCACGCGAGTATGCTCACCCCACTACTCAAATATTTTAGGGAAATCACATGGGCTTGAAGAAGATATCATTGCATTAGAGTAGATATGCCACAAGAGTTAAGTCTGAGTATAGTTAAGTTCAGTTGGTCCCTGTCACTCTAGGTCCTTGTAAAGAAATAAGAGAGAGTTGTAAATGATGATGTATAACATGATTCCTCTTTAGCAATATATGCGAATCAGCAAGTCATATGTGCTTAAAAGTATGAGAAACATAATGAATGTTCATACATGCATTTTTACTGTTGAAATCAGATTAGAGAAATCAATGTTTGGATTCCCTTGTGAAGTTAGTTTATGTGGTTCAGTGTGAGAAAACAAAGTGTTTGAAAAAGAAGAAAAACTTAAGGGTGAACTTTGTATTACATTAAATCCTCAATGTATGCCCTAATCTCATGATTAATGGTAATTGTGAGATCGGGGTGTAACAACTTGGTATCAGAGCTTAGGCTGAGTTGTCAGGGACCATTAAGTTAGTAAGTTAGAGTCATAAGTGTGGCATATAGGAGATGTTATGATGTTAGCTCTGGGGATTTGAGTATTTGGATATCCTGGTCCAGTATCTGAGTACTTGGATCAACCAGTATCAAGCTACTCTATCTATTCTTTCATGTATACCCTGGCCAGGTATACAGTGGAAGGATGGGCTAGAGAGAAACCCTAGAAATATTAGGGTTAGAAAAAAGATAAGTAACATGAATTAAGAGAATAAATATAAAATGCGATAGAACTTTCACTTCATATTATTGTTTTATTGGAGATGAATAGAAAAGCTCTTATATGTTTCAATTCAGATATTCAGTATTTTGAAATATATATGGGTCTTTAAAATTTTTTGTATACTATGCAGTTGTAGCATTCATTGATTACATTCTTTGTATCAAGTAGACTAGAAATGATCTTTTAATGAGCTTTCCTAAGTGGATTAGTTTTTCTTCCACACAATTGAGATGAATAGGAGTTGAGTAATCCTGACTAGCTCTTGGCTTCAGGGCTGCAGGTTCGGTCTGGTCCGGCTGGCAGGATGCAATACTCTTATCTAATGACTCTTATTAGTAACATAACAAGAGTAAATTATGGATAGATTAGATCCAAATTCTAGTATGAATGTATATACTCTAAGATTTTGAAGTATAAGGGAAAGAGTAGGATAACTAAGAATCAGTTGGAACTGATATCTGAGATCCAACTTTGGGGCCTCATATGAGAAACCCATAATTGGGAATAAAGGAACACAACATAAGGTTCAGATAAGTTTAATTATTAGTATTATATGAACTCTAAATATGAAATATAGAAAAGATATGAGAAAAGTATGTAAGGGCCCAAGATAGTAAGAATCAATCATGAGGAATGGATTATATAATCGAGTACAATGTTTTTATGTACTCCAAAGCAAAGGGAAAATAGGAGAAAAGAGCTAAGTATACAATAAGTACATAGAAGTAAAGAGTCTACAGAAGAGTTAAAGTGAAAAGAACTAGATGAGCATGTAAATCATAAAACTAGGATAAGAAACTTAGTTGAAACAAAGAGAAATGTTGGAAATAATGAGCTTTATTAAGGAATGAGGGTTATGATATTATTGAGAACATGGATTTTATACCTTTATTAATAAGTTTAATAAATCCATCCTTACTGCCTTTGGATTCTAAGTCTTTATAGAACAACAAACTAGTTTCTAAAAGAAGAACAAAAGTGTAACTAAATAAATGAATAAGTCATACAAAGGTAGGCTATATTCAAGAAGGAACACTTTGATTGAAAGAGAAACTATGTTTCACCCATACATGAGCCGTTTGATTTAAAATGAAGGATATGTAATGTTTTAAACATGAGTTGAAACTAGTAGAGAGATTATTGATTTAGAATTTCAACTTCACATTAGTAGAAGGATAAAAGAAAATATATGAAACATGGTATGCTTGATCATACACATAAAAGAAGTAACATGATCATAAGAGAAAACTAGAATTTAAAGATGACATGTTGAATAATAGTTTATGGTAAGGGGATTATGGAAAGTAAATAAGGGTTTGAAACATAATGGAGTAATATAGATTATAAAAGGAAGAGGTTGAGAGATTCAAGCAAGTGCTAATTAGTCAATTATCCTTGTTGATAACCAGTTAAACCTACATATAAGAAATGTATTAAGGGAATGTTTAAAGATAAGAATTCTAAGTCTCTGAATCATCTTCCCTTTCATATCATCCTTAATGAGAGCAATGTGGAAATGAAGTGATAAGAAAATGAATCATATATGATGCATAACCAACGTGGTAGAGACATCTAGTGAATGTAATAATTACACACAATATGATGATGAAACCCTAGCAGAGTAATTGAGAATGTAATCTATCTAAATGGACAAGTAAGAGAAAGGAAATTCAATCGATAAGATAAAGAAGACTTTAGTCAAACTTGTGAGATCCAAAGTTTGAATTTCAAATTAAGGGAGAAAATTCACATCACAATAACATCATGCTTCTGATAAGGACCAAACCCTAGAATGTTTAGAGTTGTAGTAGTTCAAGGGATGTCAATAGTGATTTGACCTTGAATACTAGCATTGCTATAAAATAAGATCATGAGATTTTCACTATGAGAAGTAAACTAGCATTGATAGTAATCCAGGGTTTAAAGATAGCTAATCTGAAAGGTAGATGAACAATATGGAAATGATTCAGAATAAAGAGTAAGATATAAATTTGAAATGTAACAAGTGTGTTTTGAATAAAAGGAGAAATACAATATGAGTGAAGTGTGATATGAGATAAATTCATGCAATGATAGCAAGAATGATGAATAATCTATTTGTACCTTGTATGTTTCAATTTTAGGAGTGTTTAACTACATGATTAAAATGAGAAGGATAAGTAGAAAAAAGTAAGTAGTAGTGAATGAGGAGCGAGATAAGAGTAAACAATGGTTTTTAGTAATATGTGAATTTGTTTTTAGAAGTATAATTTGTTGAAAGTATATTAAGGGATGTAAATCGGTTATACGTATGATTTCAGTGTACATCTACAAGCAATATGTTAATTAAAGGTGTCTGATAGTTGTAGTCATTCATACCAGTAATCCAACTTAGTATTGTACAATTGTGGTATGGTGATATGGGTTGAATGATGATGGAACAAATGGAGGGTTACCCTGAATAAGGTAGTCTTACCTATTCACTCATATGAATAGAAGTGATGATAACCATATTGTATTGATATGTAACCCTAATGAGGTATAGCTTGTTATACCTAGCTTTAATATAACTTAGTGATGGTAATTGGGTATGAATAGTCCTGGAATGACTAATACAATCATGGAGTACTTTGTTACTATTGTTGAAACCCTGGTATGCTATAACCCAATGGTTACACCTTGAATTATTTGTGGGTTCATGCTTGAGAATAATATGGAATGTGATGGTAATGCTTCATCTTATGCATACATGATGCAATGGGGATGTCGTGAGTAGTATTGTACAATTGTTGTTGAATCTAGTCTTCCAACTCAAGACTTTTTTTCTATCTGAGTAGCACAATAGTAAAAATTCAAAACAACATGGTGAACTCTCTTTTGTGATTTAGAGGTAATACATAACAATAGTACATATTGAGCCGTATGAAGTGATATAGTTGGATCGAATTATCAATGTTGAGGTAACACCTCAAGAGTATGAAAATATTGAAAGGGTTGTTTCTCTCTATATCTTATGATTGTGGCATAGATAATTTATTTGTTATCATTTAGAACTATTTCAACATGTTGTGATTAGAAAAGAAATAAAGGACTTAATGTTGAGAATTGCATTCAAGTATGAAATACAAGAATATAATGACTTGTAAGATTTTAGAAGCTTAAAATAAGCTTCAAATATACTTTGCATGCATATTTATGTTTCGGGGATGAGACCTTTTAAGGGGGTGAGAATTGTAATGACCACATTTGTGCTTAATTGGTAAACTAGGGTTTACCTGAATGATTATATGCTTGATTAGATTGACATCGTTTGGACTTGATTAATGATAGTAGATCAATTGTTATGTTTCAAACCTAAGAATAAAATCTAACTATGATTTTAGTTTGAATAATTAGGGTTTGAAAAATGTAAACCCTAATTGGCAAAAATTAGGGTTTTGATAGCACATGAATATGGAATCTGATCAGGATAGCAGTGTGGAAAATGATTTTTTATATTTTCTACAAATTCTGTATTTATTGAATTTTGGATATGATATGGGTAACTCATTCATTCATATTGTAGAAAAATTTCAGAATATTTGAGTGTCTTTGAATGTGGTTCTCGGTCGAACTATACTTCGACCAAAATGTTGACAGAGTGCTTTTCAATAGTGTAGTGTTGTATTTTTATTTATTTATTGGTAACTCCAAATAATATGAAATTTTAATGGGGATCTCAAACTTAATATTAAACAAAATTTAAAATTTTCATAATTTTTAGATGCGTTTAGACCTTATTAGTAGATGAATTATAGTAATATTTTTATGATAGAAAATTCAGCTGAAATAAGAGAAAGTATAGTAAGGGGTCAATGTGAAATTGACCCAAGCAGCTCAATTTCTCTATATGGTCAACCTAACACACTATCAGGTCTCATAATTCGTAATTCATTCTAGAGAAATGAAATCCTAGAGAGAGAGGGAGAGTTAGGGTTTGAGAGGAGAAAGTGATGGAGATGTTGACCTAGGGTTTTGCGGTCCGAGGAATGATGAAATCATGTATGTTTAGCTTCTTTGCATAAACTTTAATGATGAATCATGTCAACATTATGTCCCTCCTATGATTTGATCCAAAATGGTATCAAAACTTCCCCTTTTCTCACCATTTCTTCATAATCCCCCATTTTTAGGGTTTCCGAGTTGAAAGGAAGAGGAATTGGGTGAATTGCTAGGGATTTGATATGAGATCGAGATTTTCATAGATGAGCTACGTTTTTAATATGTTTTCACACATTAAGGTGAGTGGTAACTCCCTTTAAATAGTATATTGCACGAAAATTGGTTAATTCATCCCTAATCTTTAATTGCTAGTATGCAACTACAAACCATGAATTGTCTATATGTTCTAAGTTGTTGCAAAATGATATGAAATGGATTCTTCCTTTGTTTGGATGAAGTGCAGATGATAAAATCATATTATAAATGTATACAATACATCCTAATTAGAATTCCCTAAGTATTCATAGAGGTTATAAGAGTAAATTGAAATGTAGGGAATTTGTCTATGACTGAAATTTGTTGTATAAGTAAATAAAGAAAATTGCTTATCTACATCCCCTTGGTTATGAATGATTGTTTATCTAAATTCATAGTACATATATGTCAGATGCTATCTTGGATTTCATTCAAAGTGAATAGTGTTTGTTTGATATCTCAGTAAAGAGGGTGAAACCCTAGATGCGAGGAAAGTTGGATATTTGCGAATAGATATCGTGAAATCCATTTGAAGGGATTTTCTTGACATGATAGAATTTATTTATTCAATGTTATTGTTGATGCATGATATCCTAGTGAATGGCATGGAAACCCAAATTCAACTCAGTTCCAAGGTTTCAGACATATATTGATTTTATATGATTTGTTGATAGCAGTCATTATTCAATGAATGTTTATGTCGCATGAAATATTTATGGGAGCCATGTGAATAAGTTGTTTTCTAATGAGAGATGACAAGATGTGTGATGGCCTTGTGAGCCATGAGAATACTTGTACAACCAGTGAAATGAATACCTTGGTCTAAGGACCTAGAGGTAATGGTTACCTGTTACAGAGGTAACAATGTTATGTGATGATCTAAGGGTTTGAATACCCAGATCCAGTAATCATGATAATGGTGTGAAGGGGTGATAATTCCCAATAATGTGATAAGGGATTGAGATCCCAGATATCATGTGTTTTAAAGATTTGAAAAGTACGTGATAGATGTATTACACCTTTCTTTGTAGCATTTGTAGCGATTAAATGAAACCTTAAGGGTAGGGTGTTCAATGAATCAAGTAATGTGATATCAGTGTTCTCAATTATTATTAATAATTCTTGTCATGATAAGTAATTAACTCTTAATTGAGTAATGAGATGTACAACTCAAGATTTGGGTTGATATGCACAATTCTAGTGTGTATGTAACTAGTGGACATGAAATTTGTTTATTTAAGAATTTTAGTCTGCATGCATGTATTAAATTATAGTTTGTAGTGTCCAACATCAACCAGAAATCCTGGTGGCACTAGGGTACAGAAAAGCCAAGAGGTGGCTTGACTCTCTGCCTATGTGCTCAAGTTAGAGGAGGAGTCCAATTTCGGCTAGAGAGTCATTTCCATGTTGCAGACCAGGAGAGTAGTGAGATTTAGCATTTCCCGAATGTGTCTGCTAAGTCTTGTATGGTGTGATCGTATTGCACTATGAGTCTTCATATGTAGAGTACACTGCATATGATCAGGGCATAATAAAATGAATGAGAGGTCAAACAAGTGTGTATAGTTATTCAATTATTCTTCGTATGTTTCTGAAATATTAGTTCTCTTTATGATCAATCAAGCATTTCATATATTGATTCACTCTTATAGATATTTAGATTAACCTGCCATATTTATGATTGTCAATTATTAGACTCTCTAAAGCTTTTTACTGTTATAATTGATATCAATTGCTCAAAAGTATATCTGTAATTATATTAGTGCTTTAGACAGTTTCTTTGAAGTAATTCACTGAGTGAGTAGGCTCACCCCTCTACTCAAAGTTTTTAGGGAAATCACATGGACTTGAAGAAGATATCATTGCATCAGAGTAGATCTGCCACAAGAGTTAAGTCTGAGTATAGTTAAGTTTAGTCGGTCCCTGTCACTCTCGGTCCTTGTAAAGAAATAGGAGAGAGTTGTAAATGATGATGTATAACATTATTCCTCTTTATCAATATATGCGAATCAGCAAGTCGTATGTGCTTACAAGTATGTGAAACACAACAAATGTTCATACATGTATTTTTACTATTGAAATCAGATTAGAGAAATTAATTTTTAGATTCCCTTATAAAGTTAGTTTATGTGGTTCAATGCGAGAAAAAAAAGTACTCAAAAAATAAGAAAAAGTTAAGGGTGGTCTTTGTATTACGTTAAATCCTCAATTTATGCCCTAATCTCATGATTAATGGTAATTGTGAGATCGGGTTGTAACAGTGACTATTGCTGACAATAATCTTGAGTTATCAATTATAATCCTTTGGTATTACCATTATAAACATTCATCTCAAAATATTACATACAAAGACCATTTAGATGTTTGTGCATTGCCATGCAAGATCATATCTTGTGAAATAGAAACAATAATCTCATACTTTATTGATATATCATCCATGTCATACAAGATGCCTTAAAGTAAATGTTTCTATTTGTTGGGATAGTGAAATAGAAGTTCAACTAACTCTATTACGTGCCCATTGGGCTAAGACACATTTAAATATGTATACCAAAATTTCCACAAATCTTGCTTTGCCTTGTCCATTATTATCCTTCCACGAAGGGTTTACTTCTTGTAAGATCTTGCACATCAAGTATGCCATATCTCCATTTGGCATCACATGCCAAATTGACGAAGTAATCAAATTTAATTTGTAATGTTTATACATGAAGTGGAGGCCTCAGTACCTTCCTTCTTCTTCTTTTGTTCCTCTAACCAGAGTGGACAATTTCTTGTCCAATGTCCAGGCTGGTGACAGTAGTGGCAATTGCATCTTACTTTCTTCACACCTCCCTTTGATTTGAGATCTGAAGACTCAGGCTTCTGGCTAGCTTTAGAACCCTTTTTAGTTTTGCTTTTGCCTATAGAGTTCTCCTTTGTCTTGTTGATCATCATCACAGACTTGGGTTTATCTTTTTTCATTTGTGTCTCAACTGTTCTCAACATGCCAAACAACTCTGTCAATGGTTTTCCAAAGTTGTCCATGTTGTAGTTCATGACAAACTGACTATATGACATTGGCAGGGCTGCAGAATCACGTCAGTGGCCAACTCTTTACACAAGGGGAATCCCAGTCTATCTTGGTTCTCCACATACCCAATAAGCTTGAGTACATGAAGACCTACTGGATCTCCTTCTGCCTTGTTGCATTTGAAAAGTGCATTGGAGACATCATATCTCTCTTGTCTTGTCTGATCTTGGTACATGTTCTTGAGACGTGTGACCATCTCAATCACACCCATATTCTCATTCTTCCATTGCAACTCATAGTTCATGGAGCATAGTATCAGACACTTGTCATCTATGACATCTTGAGTATGCTTCTTGTAAGCATCCCTATCTTCCCTTGGTGCAGTTTGGGGTGGTCCCTCTAGTTTTGGCATTTCTAGGACATAGATCTTACACTCCCGTGTGATAATAATTCTCAACATCCTGAACCTATCCTCAACGTTGACCCAGTTAGTTTGTCCACCTCAAGGACCGATCATAGAGAAAAGTGATTGTAGCTTGTTTCCATTTTATTATACAAAACAATTTATGTTTTTTTTAAAACTCATGTTGATTTTGTTTGATTTGATTAAAATTTGGGAAAAAAAATTAGGCCTTTAATTCATTATCATTCTCATTATTTTGTTCAAATTTATAACCCTCAAGTATCAATTTCAAAAATTGTATCAAACAATTTTCTAATGAGCAAGATCCAGGATAATTCAACTATGGCCCGATGAATGCCACAAAACACAGTTAATTATCAAGGTAGGAAACTTTTGCCAATTGCATCATATGTAATACTTGATAGATAATATGTGCAACTCCTTTCCATAATTATATGCATTCTTCTGGTCCAGATGCTCTGAGAATCACCCGTTAAGTCTGACCCAATAGCCAATACAATAATAATGTACCCCGCGGAGGCGGAACCTGCATTATTACCATCACACTCCCACAAGGTATACGACACCCACGCGGAGGCATAACCTCTACTTAGTCGAACAAGCTTTTCATGTGTATTTCTATTGGAAACCATCTTGGAATTTATATATTTGATTTGAAGGATTTTATATATATCGTATATATATTGTATCCAGTCACCACATACATAGTACGTATCCTATACATGCTATATCCAACAACATAAAAATTCACTATAACACAACAAGTGATGGTTATGGCCATGTCTACATGTGATTCCTTGGAGACACAAGGAATTACTACCACCTAGTTCAATTATCACATCATATGTATGAACCTGATATTGGTGTAGACATGTGCTTGCCAATTTGGGTAGATCAGTTCAACCCTTGAACCGGTCATCTCACCTCTTGACCAGATAGTTGATCCTTTGGACAGTCGTCTGGCCTCCAGTCCAACTGACTTTTCGATCCTTCCAAATGCTTGGTTGCTCCAATAGGTGTTCGTCTGGCTCCATCATTCTATCCTCCATGGTCCTCCAGATGGTCGGCTCATTTCCAGAACTGATATTCACCTCCAACGATGATCATCTTCTTTGTTGATGCAAAAATTAAAACAATCATGTTGCTAGTTTATTACATGATAATGAGAAACCTCAAGTTATATTTGATGGGATAAAAGGTAGGAAAGATTTAACTTTAAATTGGGAAGAAAGAGATAGATGATCAGTAAGCAAATCAAGATAAATAGGAATAAATAAAAACCATCCAACCACACTGAGATCAAGGGTTTAGACATAATCACGCTACACATCCATCATTAAAACTTCTTTTAGGGCAATGCGTATAAATTTCATATATATATATATATATATGTATATATATATATATATATATATCCATGTGTGTGTGTGGGTATATATTCACTACCCGGATGGGTAACTAACTTAAATTACCCGTGGAACTATTTTGTACTAGGATGGTACCTATTTGTAATGAGACAGACAATATTTGTAATGAGAAGACTGAATTTGTAATACAAACACTCATTTTGTATTACAGCGTAGACTGCTATCATAAATATTATTTTTACTGTAATCAGACATGTAATACAAAATGAGTGTTTGTATAACAAATTTGGTAATCTCATTAAAACAATGTTTGTCTCATTACAAATATGTATCTTCCTATCACAAAATAGATGCATGGGTAACTAAGGTTTGTTACCCGCATGGGTAGAGAATGAATGGCATATATATATAAATATATATATATATATGGTTGTTCATTTGTTACCCATGTGGGTAGCCATATTTTCACTACCCGCTAGAATAACTCACGGTTAAAAGAGTAACTATATGGTATACTAGAGTAACTCTTCTGAATCAAAAGAGTAACTGTATTTATATATAGAGAAACTCTGAGAGCAAAAGAGTAACTGCACATAAAATATACAGTTAGTAAATATATGGACAGGTTTTTTTATTTTGGGGGGGGCAAATGATATTATTTTGGATCAATTTTTTTGGGGAGCTAGATAAAATGCTTCTCTACAATTGTGAAAAAAAATAAAAAAATAATATCAGGAAGTGTACGCAGGTAGCTACCCACGTGGGTATTAAAGATGAGCCCTATATATATATATATATATATATATATATATATATATATCTGTGTGTGTGTGTATATATATATATGTATATATATGCATATATATATATGTATATATATAGAGAGAGAGTCAGGCTAGAATACACTCAAGTGTACAGATCGCACAGATAAACTCAAGTGTGTTTGCATATCAAGACAATTTTTTGCAAGATGTAAACCATTGATCTTCATTGCCATACTATAATTGGGCTACATACGAATTTTGAGCCCATTTGGATGAGTGTAAGTGACTCGTCCAAGGGAAATAAAATCCATGCACAAAACTAATTTGAAATGCATAATTTTTGCGGTCTTTATAACATGACCTATAAATGTCCAAATGTGCTCAAATTTTTTATATGAGTTATTCACAATATGATTAAGAAGATAAATGGATTATATTTTTGAAAAAAATAATTCATCATGAAAAACTACTTGAGTGTATTCTAGCAGGACTCTATATATAAATATATATATATATAGAGAGAGAGAGTCAGGCTAGAATACACTGAAGTGTACAGATCACACAAATACACTCAAGTGTGTTTGCATATCAAGACTATTTTTTCCAAAATGTAAACCATTGATCTTCACCGTCGTATTATAACTAGGTTACTTACAAATTTTGAGCCCATTTGGATGAGTGTAAGTCACTCATCCAAGGGCAACAAAATCGACACGCGAAACTAGTTTGAAATGCATAATTTTTGCGATCTTTATAACATGACCTATAAATGTCCAAATGTGTTCAAATTGTGCGTATGAGCTATTCACAACATGTTTAAGAAGATCAATGGATTGGATTTTTCAAAAAAAAATTATTACATCATGAAAAACTAACTACTCTAGTGTATTCTGCTCCAAATACACTCGAGTGTATTCTAGCCTAACTCTCTCTCTCTCTTTCTCTCTCTCTCTCTCTATATATATATATATATAGTCATCTCATGACAAACATAATTTGTCTCATTACAAACAGGTACCTTTCTATTACAGAATAGATCCACATGTAACTATAGTTAGTTACCCATGCAGGTAGTTAATATATACTGTGTATATATATGTGGGTATATATTCACTACTTGCATGGGTAACTAATTTTAGTTACCCATGGATCTATTTTGTAATATAAAGGTACCTGTTTGTAATGAAACAGACAACATTTGTAATGAGATGACCAAACTTGTAATACAAACACTCATTTTGTAATACATGTCTGATTACAATAATAACAATATTTATTAAAATAGTTTACGTTGCAATACAAAATGAGTGTTTGTATTAAAAATTTAGTCATCTCATTGCTAACGTTGTCTATCTCATTACAAATAGGTACATTTCTATTACAAAATAAGATCCATGGGTAACGAAATTTAGTTACCCCTACGGGTAGAGAATGAATGTCCTATATATATATATATATATATATATATATATATATATATATATATATATACATATATACATATATATACATGTATTAGTTTGGGGTTATGTGGTCTTTGATTGGATATACATATGAGACAGTTTAAATATTCACATTCTATATAATAAATAAATGATAAATCATGATAAACCAAAACTCCGATCATATCATTTATCCTAAATCATAATAAATTCATGTGGATCTGATATGACTGTTGGGAAATATGGGCACGGAGTACAGTAGAAGAAAAAAATTATCTAGTTGTATTCCCATAACACCAAGATTGCATCAAATATTATGAAGTAGGAAGGATGGTTTAAGGAGTTGTACCTAATCTTGGAGTAATTCCAGTGAAAACAACTCTCTTCAATGCAACTGTAAACAAGTTTCCCATGGATGGTGGTTGTGCAGCTCCTGGTCTTCATCATGAATGACGAACATGAAACAACTTCTATTTCGCTCGTGTGGTCTCACCACAGACTTCAAGCTAACTTTTCTCTCTGGTCATAAGCCAAAGGACTCTTGCCTTTGGAATAGTCCACACTGGCTAACTAGAACTCCTATGTTTTGACTAGAACATACAGGAAGGAGTTTTCCCTCCCATTCATGTACTAGTCACCAACTTTATCTCCCAAAATAACAACTCTCAGTTGTTCTCTCCTATAGCTATCCCTCCCTTGTCGGGTAGGACTTCTTTGGTCTCTCTTTGTTACCACAACCAAATAGGACAACAATGGTCGTAGGAATGAATTCTCAATTATCTATATTGTGTCTTGGGAAGCCCTCAGTATCCCTCTATTTATAGGAAGGGTTTAGGCCAGAGTCCCCAGTCTGTATGGGATTATGGGGGAGTGGAAGGGACTGGAAGATCTTATTTTTCGCAACATGCAAACCATCAGACGGCCATGTCGTGACCCAGACAGTCATCTGGTCACATGAGACGGTCATCTTGCACTATCAAACGGCTGCTTGGTTGTTTCCCAATCACATAAGAATTTGGTAATTTGATTCCAATTAATATTACATATTAATTTCCTTGCACCACAAGTAATGTGCAATAGAACTAGTTCGAGAAACATAAATAACCTTCGTTCAGCCCAAACAAGCCATATCACCCATGCGAGACACCCATCACACTCATCTAGATGACCATATGGTGATCATGAATCGAGTCAGTTGGTTCCACAGATTGAACTGGGCGGTTCACTCTTCAATTTGGGCAAAACTTAGCCACTTCAAACTTTGATTAGCCTGACAACCCAAACGACCATCTCAACACTTGAGATGCTCGTTTGGCTTCCCAAATGGATGTCTCACACAGTGAGATGGTGGTTTGGTAGTTCAGTAGCAAAACTGTTGATCTGTTGTGTGAATTGAATACCTAAACCCTTTAGTAGTCAATCCAATCATCATTCAAGATTAAACTCCTCTTACAGATGAGTTCCTTTGTGTGTGCCGTATAGGTCCTGTTACAACCACAAATTTTGGGTTCCTTTGGTGAGAAATGAAATTTCTCATATTAAAGATATTTGGACAAATAATGATATAATTTGTTGTGAATAAATGGATTTCATTTAAAATAGCCTTGTTGTTTGATTTGTGGGCTTTATTGGCTATTGGGCCCAATAACAAGGAAATTCAATTAATTAATGAATAATTGAGTTGTTGAGAAAAGAGAGATGAGGTAGAAACCTCTAGAAGGCAAAGTAATGTAATCCAAGAATGAATTTCATGCCTCTTCGGTTCCTTGGGTTCCAAGGAGTCCAAAGTTGCATAAAGATAGCAATAAGAAAAGAAAAGATCAATTAAGTATTTCTTTATTCAGAAAGAAATTGAAAATATTGACGAAATGTGGAAAATAAGTGAAAAGAGGTATAATGGAGTAATCCTTGGTGGAATTTCGTATCCCAAGGATTCCTAATATTGAAAGGAATACCAATAAGGAAAATAAAAGAGAAACCAAGAGAAAACTTCAAAAAGAAATATTTTAATGAAGAAATAAACAAGATAATGTGAAATAATGCATATTGATGCATGTAGAAGGATAATGAGTATTCCTTAAAAAGGAATTTCGAATTATTTGAGTTTCTTAGGATCCAAGGAGTCCCAATGAAGAAAGAGGAAAGAGAAAATACCAATATGGCAAAATAATAGAATAATGTAATGCATTATTAATGAGTTTTGGCGGCATTGCTAAAAAGAAAGTATTTTCTACTTAAGGAAATATATTTTTGTGGCCAATATATTAAAAGGTATGAATAAAGATAATAATGAGAAGGAATTTTCGTATTCCTAAATACCCAAGTAATAAAAGATATCAAAGAGGTAAGAAGGAGGGAGAATCTTACTTCTTCATGAAGGAATTGGATTCCTATTAGAAAAGAACTTTGTTTCTTCATGGGCAAGAGCCTTAGGGTGTAAAAAACCACCCCTATATAAAGGGTTGATCTCTGACCCGAGTTGGAGTAAGATCTCACGAATTCCACCCTCTCCTCTCCATCTTCTTTTTCATAAGAAAGAAAACCCTAATCAAGGAGAGAACATCTATCCCTTGGAGCAACGGGTCTGTGGAGGAGTTGTGATGGAAGTTTTCCGCTCCCAAGTCATCGAAGGGGTGCTTGGGCGATTGATCTCTCACCCTAGCTGCATGCGGCAATAGCAGCACGTCTGTAATGGTAGATGCGCATTGCAGGTTCACCCAACCCAATCTCAGCCGCCTCGACCCTAGCTGGGGACATCTACAAACTCGGAAGAGGGCGGTGGAGGTAGGGGAGCCATCCCCGGAGGCCGACGAGGTCCGGAGAGGGGCGGCGCAGCCACACCCGCTCCCTGTTGCTGCGGCCTGCGCTAGGGCGCACGCGGGAGGTAGAAGATGGGCCGTTGGACAGTTATGCCCCCCGGGCATGGAAGAGCCGGAAACTTAGCCAAGGGCATATTGGTAATTCGGTTATGATTTCAACCAGCGAGTCTTTACATGGGAAAATGTGACGTGGCGGCTCCTGATTGGCCAAAGTAAGTAGATTTTGTAAAAATCATATCTCATTTACCGTAGCTCGGATGGATGCGTATAAAATATGAAAATTGCTTAGACAAACGAGGGAAATCTAATAAAAATAAAATTGAAGCTTGATTCTATTTGAAATTCAAAAAATATATATAGATGCTATCTTTAATAGTTTAATCAATGAAAAAACCTAACCTGTGATGATTAATGAGTTAGAAAGGGTTAAATGAGTATATAAAGTTGATATTAGCCTGTTAATGATAAAAAGGATCATTAAGATCGAAAAAGATGAACTTTGCATATAATTAGTTTAATTTCGAGTTCAATGTACATGAATAATACTTTAATGGGCCTTGAAAGCCTAATGTTGGTAAGTTTGACTCTTAATGGCTTTAATTGACTAATTTCAAGATTAAAGTTGGAATATGTTGAATCTAAGCTATTCTGAGCATTATAATCCCTAATTTGTCGATAAATAACCTTAATTTGAAATTAGGGTTTTCGATTGAATTAAGGTAGAATTAATAATAAATAGAGTTCATATGGGATTAGACCATCATGAATTATGAGTTGTTAATCTGAAAGAAAGTAAAGGTAATAATTGAGTATAATGACCTTGAAATAACTTAAAAGGATAAAGAAGGTAATTTTGGTATAAAAGAGAAATAATCAACTTTAATTGGGCTTATGATGTTGAAATTAGGGTTTATAAACTAAGAGAGCATTTAATATGATAAAAGTGTTATGGAGGCAAAAACCCTAATAAAACCCTAATGTGGTCTAGAAAGCCTAAGGTGGAATCCAAGTCTAGCTTTAGAATGTTCTAGATAAACTATAACACTTGGATCCCATGCATTAATTTCAGGATATTGTTGATTGCTTGTTGCTTGTTCTTTATCCTTATTGCTTGGACAATCAAGTTGCTCTGGATCAGGTATGTGGTTAATTATGAATAACCACCTTAGTTTCCCGAGGATTTTCCAGATGTTTAATCGCATTGAATGCAAATTATCTGTTGGATGTTCATACTTGCAAATCATAAAGTCACTATGATTATCACATTTAAAATAGAAGTATGTATTCTTGCACCCACATGCCACCCTGATGGATGATGCCAAAGGTCAGACCCAGATGGGTAGACCAATGGACACCTTGAGTGGTGACCCCAGGCACCAAGAAGGTGGCCTATGATATTGCATGACTAGTGGGCACCATGAGTGGTGACCCCCATGCACCAAGCTCGGGATTGAGAAGGTGGCCTTAAGTCATTGGAAAAGGGCACCCTAAGGTGGGTATGCCAGGGTTAGGGCAAAAGCGATGCAGAATGTCATACTAAAAAGTGTAAATTGGCTTGTTAATTAATTTGATTGTGATTATTAAATTGTTAGCCATATTTGCAAGATTTTGGTTGTTCCCACATACCAGTATATTTCGATATACTGACCGACGTTTTGTTTGTCAGCGTTTTAGGAACAACAATTGAAGAACAAATAGTAAAGTGAGACATTGCGGAAAAAGAAATAAATTGCAAGGAGGATTAGATAGAATAATTCAAGACCAGGATAGATAGATTTCCAAGTTTTTCAAAGGTAAGTAAAGTTTTAATTTTATACCAAATTCTAGTTAGTTAGCAGAATTTCATAATTGTTATTGATTATTTGTCGAACCTTTGGTCCTATTATTTGGATAATGGCACTGACCTTTCGATCTCTCTTAATTGGGGGTTACCAGGAGGTGGGGTCGTTACAATTGGTATCAAAGCTAGGTTCCTCACTTAATCCTTAATAATTATTAAATTTTACGAATTATGTAGAACCCAAGGGAGTTATTAGAGGATTATCCAAAAGACAGAGGTGTCTAGAGAAGGATCACGACTGGGGGCTGGCAATATTTTCCTCCGCACCTCTAGTCAGAATATGAGGACTCCCAGATCCGTGTGACTGCCTGGCCAAAGTCTTAGGATATGATTCGAAATAAGATACCTTTAGGACTCTCTCATCTTGTTCATCCCTTCTCAACTCAAATTCTGTTAAGGACCTTAAGGATTCAGGTTTTCTCTCTTCTCCTCACCCTCTTGAGGTATGGGAAAAGTTAATAAGGTCTAAGGAATCCTCCACCAAATTAATAAAAAGCATGTAAATAAGATGTCATGGACATAAGCTTAATAAATTAAGCACAAACTAAAGAATAGATACATGCTTAGGTCGTATGACACAAGTTGTCTTTGCCCTCAGGAGAGACATGAGGATAGACCTCCTTGTCTGGAGGATGAGTAGAGAGAATTAGTCTTGGAGATAGAGACCTCCATTAAAAGTAGAGACCTACACATCCTTTGAGGATGATGTTAACCCTAACCCTAAGTGAAGATTTGAGAGAGAGAGAGATGACATGATGAGTTAGATGTCATGGTTGACCATATGTTTGGATTGTCATACGAGCCATGTGAGGTTGGGTGACCTAGCACCTTTGGCAACCTGGGAAAGGGTCGTGCATGTTAAAGCAAAGGGTAGCTCCTTCATGGATGAAGTTAGTGAAGGACCTATAGAAACCTTATGGCTTATGCAAGTAAGGGATAGCATGCCCCCAGAGTACGTCAGTGGTACGGTAGTAGGTTGAAACCCTGGCCATAAGAGCATGATGGATGGCTTATGAGATAAGCATAAAGAGATATGAATAATCTTGACCCAAACATGAGTTGAGCATAGGCTTCAACGACATAGGGGTTTTCTTGAGAATATGAGCCTTCATGGAGATGGGACCTCTAGTAGGTATGGCTAGAGGTGGTTTTAGCTCTAGAGAGAGGAAGCAGGACCCCAACAAGGAGGTTGGAAGTCTAAAACCCCGAAACTTGAGGAATAGTGGGGAGTTAAGGATGATGTGACCTACGTGGATGATAGTGGTTGCCTTATTCTTGATTCCTGGAGGCTGATGATATCTTGGTTACCTTTAGAGGAACCAAACCCTAGAGAGAGGACAATGCTTCTAGTACCCATGGTATAAGTGGTTACCTGTTGGATGAGATAAAGAGTGCCTTAGACCTTGAGGAGGTTTAAGTAACCTGTTGTGAGGTTTTATACCTAGTTGGTTGTCCTGGAAGAGGACTCGACCATGATGTGTTGCTCGAGTAGAAGGATGACAGGGAGTACATGACATACCTTGGACATGCTTGATTTGTGGTTATGAGATTGAGCATGTAGTTGGATACCCAAAGGAGAACCTAGGGTTCCTAGGCCTAAGAGAGGAAGCAGTGTATCCGATGCTCACGACGAAATCTGAGTTTCTATAGTTTCGAGCATGGTACTCCTCATGTGTAGAGGTAAAGGAAATCCCTTACGTTAAGGGTATGTTTGATGAACCCCTCACAACTAAGTTGATGTAATGTTGAGGATGAGAATAAGTGCTACCTAGCATGGTTTTGTAGGTACGCTTGTGCCTTAGTAGTTGTTGGTTTAAGCATGCTCATATGGAGGTAAACCCTAAGAATGCGTGTGACCTTTGTTATAAAGTTGTAGTTTCCTCCCATCCTAGGAGAGAGACCCTTTGGTAGGAAGTTTACCAGTTTGGTTGGTTTTGAGGTAACCTAAGGAGGTTTCATAGGATCTTGAGAAGCTAAGTGAAGAGTACATGGCATGAGAATGAACCTATAGACCCATAGATAACCATCTCTATGTGCATGTGGATGTGTTACCATGGAGGTAACCGGTATGGGGCTCGACCAAGGTAGGCAGGTTGCCATGACCCTTATGAAAGGATAAAAGACAGCCCAAGAATGCAGAGAGAGAAGATGAAGGATTAGGTAAGGTTCTGAGTTTAACATGTACTATGATAGAATCCTAAGTCTATCTAAGGGTCATGTAGGGATAAGACTGATGAAAGACAGAGTTGCCTAATTCCCTAGTTGCACATGACCATAGGGTCGGGAGGTAACAGCTATCTTTGTCTGAGGGCCATGGGTTAGGAGATTGATCACCTTCATGAATTCATGGGACCCAAAGGGCAGATGAGTAGGGCACTCTCTGGATGCATAATGGAAGAGGGATGACCCCAAAAATTTCGGCACCCTATAGACCCATAGGAGATGACCAAGGATTGTGTGTAAACCCAAGTAGGTTTCAGATCCGTTTTCCATGGAAGTAATTTTTGATATCATGATGTTTGTGATGTGGAGACATGAGTTGCACATTTCAACTTAGATTTGAAGGTGTACTGGCAAGGTGTCATGTACCATCTCTACTCCTGGAATGGGAAGAACTCTGTATTTGGACGACCGCCAAATGCTTATTTCTTCTTGTTATGGGAGTGAGAGATAGGACAGTACGCATGCCTTACACCAAGGATAAAGACGATGTAAGTTGAAACGTAGCTACAAGGTATGAGGATAGAGATGATAACATACCCTGGTGAAGTGAATTATACATGGATGGTTCACAAACACTAAGAGAGGTAGTGTAGTCAGCTTATGAGGATGTTTTATCATGAACTATGTGGAATTTGCAAGTTAACCAAGGTCGAGTTCGATCACAGTGAGGATGAGCTTAGAGCTTCTTGATGAAGATAGACTTAGAGTTTGAGATGAGATGATAAGTATAATACATGGAGGTGTATGTTACCCAATACTTAAGGATGAGAGGTGGTAATGAATGCTCTGGTTGAGATCTAGCTGCCTAGTTTGTTAGAGGCTAGAAGAAGTTGAGGTTGTTTGGCTAACCCTAAGTTTGGAAGGAAGATGTGTTTTGGCTAACACTCGGATGTAATAAGATATGTTGAACAAGTTAATGGTTGTTTGGGTAGCCAGTTTAGTCCTTGATGTAGTAAAAGGATGGTGATAGAACCTCGTATACACTTCTTTGGAT